>CM070629.1:48813605-50190916 GCA_036346255.1 Ampelocalamus luodianensis | reverse complement strand
AACACCTCCAACTTCCGCGGCGCATCAACTGGAGGGCAATTTCAGCAGAAGAGCTCTGCTCCCTCAGCTGCAGGAGTGACCTGTTTCCACTGCAACAAAACAGGGCACTACGCCAACAGATGCCCTAAGAAGCAGCAGGCAGCGGCATCTTCCAAGCCAGCACCAGAAGCCACAGCCACTAGCGGCATTACAAAGCCGTCAGGACAATTTATCAAGGGACGTGTGAACCACGTCACAGCTGAAGAAGCCCAGGTAGCACCGGATGTCGTGCTTGGTATGTTCCTTGTCAACTCTATACGGCTTGGTGTTATTGATTAGAACATCGCATTCTTTTGTATAAAATAAGTTTGTGGGAAAAAATGGGTTAACTATATCCCCCTTAACCAATCCTATGATAATCCATTCCCCGGGCTCGAAAATGAGGACTAGTTCTCTATGCCCGAACCTTACTCTTGAAATATCCAGAGTATCCTTTCTGGCGGACTTGATAGTCTTACATTACCAAGGTTTGGATGTCATTCTTAGAATGGACTGGCTAGCCAAGAATCATGGACAAATAGATTGTGCCAATAGATCTATCACTCTCACCAATGGAGAAGGAATTTCAGTTGAGTTCAAGCCCAAGACCTGCACCAAAGGAAGTTCCATCCTCACCAGCATGAAGGAAGTGAAACTTGAAGACATATCTGTGATGCGAGAATATCGATGTCTTTCACGATGATTTACCTAGCATGCCACGGATAGGGGCGTAATGTTCTTAATTGACTTAGTCGAGGACGGCTCCATATCGAGCGACCTATAGAATGCCGGCTAATGAGTTAGCGAAATTGAAGAAGCAGTTGAAGAATTACGAAGCAAAGGGTACATCAGGCCAGTTCATCACCTTGGGGAGCACGATCTGTTACGTCAGAAAAAGGACAATAGCATGAGGATGTGTGTTGATTATAGATCACTTAACGAGGTGGCGATCAAGAACAAGTATCCTTTACCGGGATAGATGATCCGCGTTCGATCGGTGAAAGGAACAAGTGTCTTCTCGAAGATTGATTTGAGATCTGTTTATCACCAAGCCCAAGATGTCGGGACCCAAAATGCAGTGCGGACCCTCTGTGTGATGCACTAGTCCGGGGATCACGCTAGTGCACTGCAATGGTAACATAGGTGAATATCAATCCACACAAGCGAAATATAACATAAGCGAATAGTTTGAGTAACAACTTAGAGTTTTGACCTTAAGGTCGGGTTACAACTTATTAAGCCCGCAGGAGCTAACACTAAAGAAATCTGCGTAAAGCGAAATAAACTCGGCAAACTCAATCAAAGACACCACAGTAACCGTGGGATCGATGACCTAGCGATCAACCTTCTTCCACAAACTCCTCCTCGAAAGAAGGTGAAGACTCCTCCATACAGAGGTTTGGGCGCAAGTTTTACAACAAGCGTGAGTACACAACCATACTACTTAAATCATACCACGAATGCAATATATAGATGCGAGGCTTATTCCAAAGGAATGGCTTACGTGGTTATTTTAGAAATGCAACATTGCAATTGAATACAAATAATAGATTGAAAGCATAAGTTAAAACAAATAAGCAATAATAATTTAACGATTGTTTCCACAAAGGCACACACTAATCGATTAATTCACAGACCATATGATTGAGATCACCAGACTCCCAATCCCACATTTATGAACACTACCCCTCATGAAATCCGGCGTTGTCCATGGCCGAGGGGCGCGGCTATTCGAATAGATTGATTAACACTCTGCAGAGGTTTGTACACTTTACCCACACGATACAACTAGTGTAGCTAGCACTAATCGTAACATAACGATTCGGCAACTTTGTCTCAACATTGGCGTTCTTATTCACCACAGTCCCATATCACAAAGCTTAACCTATCCACCGAACCCCAATGTTGAAACTCCGTAACCTACTAAGTTAAGCTTTGTCACCGGACATGTGGTGTAAATGATGGCTCGATTCAATGGCGCACAAAGTTAAGTCCTTAATTGACCAAGGCAAGACTTCCAGTTTTCTAGCTAAACCCACAGATAAATCCCAATCACAAAGCCACCAGTTCACAGTATCCACCACTTGCCTCGGTCTAAATCTTTTACCACCCAGTTGGTTTAGTGCAACACATGCCATCACGAGTAATAGCACCAAGACACACAGTTTTATCACCACAGTTCCATAGTCACTTAGTCAATTTCATAATTGCACTCACATGAGATGATGACTCGTAGCATGGCTAAGCAATTCTAGTCGTTCTAACCCACCATGTTGGCAATATGCTAATACCAACTAAGTAATAAACCAATCTAGGGCAACAAAGATGAAGGTATACAAGTAGGCAAGGTGAACATAACAAGTAGGATCAATAACTATCCCAAAAGCATTTAAATACATAATTAAAGTAAATGCAATAATTTAACACAATGTAATTTGGGAAAACTGGGATTCAATATGATCAGAGGTATGACTTGCCTTGGAATAGGTCTATGTACTGGTCTTGAACTTGGTTGAAGCCTTCTTCGACGAAAACCCCCGAAGTATCGACGTCTACGCACAAACGAAGCAAAACAACCAAAACAAATAAATAACAGAGGCAAAACAAACTCCAAAAATTAAATAAAAATCTCAGATAGCTAGATCTTGAATTTAGACAAATTTAGAAATTTGAATGGGCCCAATCGGAGTTAGGATGCAAAAGTTATGAGCTTTAGAAGATTGAAAATACATAAAATGCTGAAAATCAGTATTTCATGAATTTCCAATTATTTTCTAAGGAAAATCAGATTATTGCGCAACGCCGACGTCATCCCGAGGGCGTTCGGACGGGGTGATTGTTGATCGGCAGGTGGGTCCCACCGTCGTGGATGGCTCACGGTGGACAAGGTTCACGCGAGCCAGGCTCTGAAAGCCGGCGGGCTATGCGCGCGTGGCGCGCTGCGTGGATGCGCAAGTGGTGTCCATGTCGGCGACACGGGCGTGAGGCGAGGTGGCGGGTGAGTGGCGACACGCATGCGGACATATCGGCCCGGCGGCGGCGGCTCGGTGCCGAGGGATCCGGTGACAGCGGCCTCGTCGGCGGCGCGTTGCACCGAGAGCGAGGTGGCACGAGGTCACGTTGGTAGGCTCACCGGTGCACGAGGGTGGGCGTGGCGGCCGTGGCGAGTAGAAGCGGCGGTGAGTCCGGGCTCGTCGGGATCGGGGTTCGGCGGTCCTCGGTGAACCAAGGTCACCGGGAGGTAGAGGGCCGTGCGATGCGAGGTGCGATCGGTGAGGTGCGGCGCGGCGTCGTCGGCGAGTCACGACCTCGCCGGAGTTGGGCGGCACCGGCTTCTCTGCGATTCCGCGGCTAGGGTTAGAAGTGGGGTGGCGGCCGCGCGTTGGGATGCGGAGGCCGAGGCTTGCCCTCCTTATATAGCGGCGGCTCGGGAAGGTCTAGGGCACGGGCGCCCAAAACGGCCGAGCGGCGGCGCGAAATCGGAACGAGTCCGCCTCGGAGGCAGCGATGGCGTGGCGAGGTGGGTCCCGCTCGTCGGCGACGGAGGCTCGGGCGCGGCCGCGTCGTACGCGGCCTCGCGAACAGCAGCAGTGAAATTCGGGCGCGGCGGGCGAGAGAGAAGCGGTGCGGCTGCGGCGGGAAGTGGTGAGCGGAGAGGGAATGGGCAGCGAGTGGATTCGGCCCAAGCACTATTACGAGATTTTAAATAGGTTTTCTATTTTAGAAAATACCAGAAATTCAAATAGGCAATAGAAAATAGCAAATGTACTCAGAAAAATTCTAGAAAAAACTAGAAAATATATCTGAGCACATAGAACCCAAATAAAATAGTTTTGGCTATTGTTCAAGTTAGGATTATCCACATTAAATGTTTTTGATTGTAAAGTCCAATATTAAGCTTTTGAATTTAAAATCAAATAAAACCAAATAATTGAATTTTCTCCTACTAACTATTAAAAGATTTTAAAGCTCAAAATTGGGATGTTCTGAAGATCGGACAGGAAGATATTAGAAACGGACCTTCACCACGGATATGGGTATGCGAGTTTCTGATGATGTCTTTTGGTTTGACTTGACGCCTGCTTACTTCATGAATATGATGAACAAAGTGTTCATGGAATTCTTGGATAAGTTTGTGGTTGTTTTCATCGATGACATTCTAATCTACTCGAAGGATGAAGAAGAACATGAGAAGCATATCGAATGATCTTGGACAAGCTCGAGAGAACACGACTTTATGCCAAATTCGGCAAAGTGAATTTTGGCTAAGTCAAATGGCATTCCTTGGACATATTGTGTCGGCGGGAGGAATTGCGGTAGATCTGCCAAGGTTGAAGCGATGTCAGTTGGAAGCAACCCGGGCGATCAGAGATGAAGTTTCCTTGGACTAGCGGGCTATTACCGTAGGTTCATTGAAAATTTCTCTAAAATTGCAAGACCCATGACCCAACTTAAGAAGGAAAAGAAGTTTGAATGGACGGATGCTGTGAAGAAAGTTTCCAAGACACGAAGAAGATTAGTCTCGGCTTTTGTGCTAGTCTTACGATATCAGTAAGGATTTTGAAATTTTCTGCGACGCATCCGGCAAGGTCTCGGATGTGTGTTAATGCGGGAAGGCAAAGTAGTGGCTTATGCATCCGAGCGATTGAGGCCACATGAAGGAAATTATCGACACATGATGCAGGTTAGCGGCGATTGTGCATGCTTTGAAGATCGGCGGCATTATCTCATTGGTAACCGCGTGAGATTTTCACGAATCACAAGAGTTTGAAATATATCTTCACGCGTGAAATTAAACCTTGAGAGAAGATGGCTAGAGTTGATAAAAGATTATGATCTTGGGATTCACTATCATCGGGCAAAGCAAATGTAGTTGCGGATGCCTTGAGCGAAAGGCCTATTGTAATACCATGATGGTGCAGAAGGATCAACCAGAACTATATGAAGAATTGAAGCGTCTAAACTTGGAGATTGTCATTCAAGGTTGTGTGAATGCTTTGGAAGTACAACCAACTCTTCAAGGTGGATCGAGAGAAAAAGCGACTAGAAGATGAAGACATCAAGGAGATCAAGAAGAATATGCGAAGGGCAAGGCTCCAGGATTCACTGAGGATGAACAAGGAACTGTGTGGTTCGGGAACCGCATTTGTGTACCTAACCAATAGGAGATAAAACAGTCAATTCTGATGGAAGCTCATGAATCACCTTACTCCATTCACCCCGGAAGCACCAAGATGTACCAGGATTTGAAGGAGAAATACTGGTGGGCCAGCATGAAGCGAGAAATTGCTGAGTTCGTCGCTCGCTGTGATGTGTGTCAGCGAGTTAAGGCAGAACATCAGAGACCAGCTGGATTGTTGCTGCCACTACCAATTCCAGAATGGAAGTGAGAAGAAATTGGCATAGATTTCATCACCGGACTCCCTAGGACTCAATCAGGATATGATTCTATCTGGGTGATAATTGACCGGTTGACCAAAGTAGCTCACTTCATTCCCGTCAAGACTACGTCTGAAGCGGCGGTTAGCGAAATTATATGTAGTCGAGATTGTTTGTCTACGAGTGCCAAGAAAATCGTGTCAACAGAGGTTCCCAATTTACATCAAGATTCAGCGATGCATGAAGCTTTAGGGACCAAACTCAATTTGATCTGACCTATCATCCTCGGACAGATGGCGGGCAGACGCACCAACCAAGTTCTCGAAGATATGCTATGAGCACGTGCCTGGAATTTGAACAAAGTTGGGACAAGAATTTGCCGGTATCACGAATTCTCGTATAACAATAGCTATCAAGCTAGCTTGCAAATGGCTCCATTTGAAGCTTTGTATGACAGAAAATGTAGGACTCCACTCCTATGGGATGAAGTAGGAGAACATCAGCTCTTTGGACCTGAGTTAATCAAAGATGCTGAAAGTAAGGTAAAAGCCATAAGAGAGCATCTGAGAGTGGCACAAACCCGACAAAAGAGTTATGCTGATAACCATCGGAGGGATTTAAACTTTGAGGTAGGAGACTTGGTCTATCTCAGAGTTACTCCACTCAGAGGAGTAAGAAGATTCCGGACAAAAGGAAAGCTCGCACCTAGATTTGTGGGTCCATACAAAATTCTAGCCAAAAGAGGTGAAGTGGCATATCAGCTTGAGCTGCCAGAAGCCTTGTCGGCGAAGCGCGATGTCTTCCATGTATCCCGATTGAGAAATGCACAAGCGCGAAGACCATACCTTCTTGAAAGCTTTGACCTTGAGAAGATCTCACCTACGTGGGCGACCAATTAAAATTACGCATGTCGCGAGCGAGTCACGAAGCGAATCATCGATCATACGAGGTGAAGTGGAGTCATCACCGGAGAGTGAAGCCACATGGGAGAAGGAAAGACCTCAAGACCAACTATCCCGACACATTTCTTGACCAATCCTCGAATCTCGGTGAGATTCCCTTAGAGGTAGGTTTGTAACGAGCCAATTTTCAATTTGATAAAAATTTAAAATTTGTTTATTGTTATGGAATTTTCGGAATTTTTAAAGCTTTTATAAATATTTTAAAGACAAAACAAATTTATTTGCAAAATTAAAGACAACATAAAGTTGAAAATAATTTTATTAAGTTCAAAATAGGTGTGAAATTTATGTGAATTTTTCCATAATTTTGGAATTATTTTGCTATTTTCTAAAGCCTAAATGATTTATCAAAATTTAAACAAATAGAAAAGCAAAAGAAAAAATCAAAAATAGCTTTGGGCGAAACCAGCGGCCTCGGCCCAAGCCCCTCCCGCGTCGGCCCATTCAGCCCGCACCTCCTCTCTCTCCAGCGTCAGATTTAAATCGGACGGTTACTACTCCAGCGCTCTCTCTCAATCTCTTCCTCGCGCCGTTGGATCGAGATCAACGACGCACACACCCCCTCCTTTTCTCTCTGCTTCTCCCATCTCGTCCGTTGGATCGAATCCAGCGGGCGTGATAAATCTTCCTCCCGCGTCTCCATCCTCGCGTGGCTGCGTCTCGCCATTCCATGCGCCCGAGCTCCAATTTCGCCACTTTTCCAACCTCCTCCCCTCTCGTGGTCGTTATTTTGATCTATGTTTTGAATTTATTTGAATTTGAATTCAAATTTGTCGTGTTTTCACGTTTAGACTTCGACGACTCCGAAGAGTGCGACCAATCTGAAGATTTAGAATTCCGAGACATCAACGAAGGCAAGTTACACCATTGACCATATTGCCCCCAGTATTTTAAGTTATTTTCAGTTTTTAAATTCTTTATCGCATGCATATGTTTGTATAAATATTTTAATGTCCTGTTTTACATATAGTTAATTCCATGTTTATTTGTATGGCCAATTTGAATATTGTATGTGACTACCTTGACACCATAGGCAAAATATTATCAAAATTAAACATATGCTTAGCCAGGCTTAGTTCACACTTATAGAATTTGGGAGGGTTTTCACCAAATTTTTACAAATTTATTTCAAACTTGATATTGTGGTATTGTCTTACCACATGGGTTTATAAATAGAGTTTTATTCAAAATAAAATCAAAAATGGGTTTGGACTTGGCGAAATGGTCGGAATGGTAGGTGCGAGGTTTATGCAGGATTGATCCAGTTAAGATTAAGGCCCATGAGTTGTAGGAAGGGCCTTAAATCAATTGATGGCCAGGTCTTTGAGCCGCTTATTGCTATGCCATATCGTACTACCACATGTCTGTATGGGCGGGATTTGGCTAATTAATTTGTGATGTTCTAGTGTTTTATGTCATGTGATTATGTGGGTCTCGGTTAGGCGTTTTATTCCCACTTGGCGCAGAGGGGGCTTACGGAGGGCGATTAGTCCAAAGGCGAAACCTTAGCGGGCATGAGTATACTAGGACGAGAACATTGTAAAGGCCTCATGGTAATTGTTCGATCCTGCGCCTACGAGCGTGAATTGGCCACATAACGAGCATGTCACCTCGTGTGGGTAAAGTTGTACCAACTTTGTAGAGTAGAAACTATTCGAATAGCCGCGTCTGCGGTCATGGACATGCTAGCAGGGCCACTTAAAGTTAGAATTATTTTTGGTTTTTAAATGTTTTATTAAATGTTGAGGATGGTTAATCCTTATGAAAAATTGGGCGGGAAGCCAAGTGTTAGGAGGGGATCATTCACTTTATCATTGGAGGTTATCCATATTATATCATTGACATTTCAAAAATATGATTTTATTCATAGTATAAAACTGCCTTAGAAAATACTATGTCTATTTAAACTGGAAATGCCGTTTATACAAAACAACCCCTGCCATACTCACTTGTTACCTTATGCATGCATTTTAATTCAATATTGGGTGTAACTTGCGAGCACGGAAGTTGTGCTCATCATTGCTGAATAAATCTTATTCAGGAGAAGATTTCTTCCCCGACGGTGAGGATCCGGACGAGTAGGCCTCGACCCAGACGATTGCCTGTGGCGCATCGTGTGGCTCACCTCTATTATTATGTTTTCACTGTGTTTATCATTTGGCATTTGATATTGTTATTGAGACTCATTTGTATTAAAGATTATTTATTAAATGTCATTTATGATTTCGTGATATGAATGTGATATCTATTTTTGTGAGACTGTACCTGGAAATCTGGACCGTGTATGAACACGAGAATTGGGGATCCTTCGCTCCGGGTTCGACATATATCCAATAGCACATCATATAAGCAAAAGTAACACAAATCACACAGAGGTTCAAAGAGAACTACACAAATTGGCGAGGAAGAACAATGCTACGAGGCATCACGATGTAACACAAATCACACAGAGATTGAATATATCCAACAGCACAGCATATAAGCAAAAGTAACACAAACCACTCATGAATTCAACCTACATTGAACAAACTATTGAGCAGGTAGGAAGAACAATGCTACAGGGCATCATGATGTCAAGCAGAAGAAACTTAGAGTCCATATTACACACTTTGAAGGTGCCTTGGCGAGCGACACGTGCTTGGGAGAGGAAGAGGTGGGCTCAGGGAGGAGGCATGCCGGTCTCGGGGGGGAGGGGCGCCAAGCTCGGGGAGGCGGCGGCTCGTGCTCGGGGAGGAGGCGCGAGCTCGGGGAGGAGGCGCCGGGATCGGGGGAGGAGGGGCGCCGGGCTCGGGAGAGGAGGGGTGCCGGGTTTGGGCAGCGGCGGCTCGTGCTCGAGGAGGAGGCAGCGAGCTCAGGGGAGGAGGCCCGCTGGGCTAGAGGAGGAGGCTGCGTCAAGTACGACGATGATGGGCTCGGGGGAGGAGGAAGAGAGTTAGAGAAATGTATTACTTATTTGAGTGGGGGTGCGGGCAAACCTTAGAGTTCGTATATAAATAGGGTTGGATATCATAGATGGTTTTAAAGTAGAACCGTATGTGACAAATACACATCACAGACAATTTTAAAGTAGAACTGTCTATGATAAATACACATCACAGACGGTTTTAATAAATAACCGTATGTGATAATAAACATTCTCACATACATAAATGCAAATTCAGAACATATGACACATTCACATATTAGTAAAGCATTAGTTTCAGCTCAAAATCTGATTTGCAGTTGTCATATTTAATTAGTGAAGAATATTGACAAAAATGGCAAGGAATTATATCTAAATATTTGCTAAAACTATGCTAAACCCGCTAATTTTACGACAATATGCTTTACTTCAAGTAGTTCGACACCTTTGCAAAGAACTTGGCCTACTTATGCCAAATCCTACAGCCATCTCTTCAGAAGACTTTGTAGTCGTCCCACCCTATCAACACGTCGTATCCGGTGCTCGTACTCCGGTGGCTATCCTCCAGCAGCACCAACACCTGGCCCTGCGGCATGGCCATCTTGATACGGGGGAAGGCCCGATCTTCTCAGTGAGGAACCGTGGATAGTTGATGCGAAGTAGACGATGTCGCTAGCTGAACACTCGCGCCAATGCACGAACCCTCAACTCTTGAATACGCCCAAAACACAGGGTAGTTGTTCGTCGCGAGACCACGAGCGACAAACGCCAAGTCCCAATTCCCAATGGAGCAGCGGCTTGACCTTGGATTGCGAACAAAACAAATGGATCGCCTAATTCTCTCTCAAAGTCCTCGCATGAACTGCGGTGTCGAAAGAACAAGCAATAGCTATGTTTCAATCTTATGCATAAAGCGGTCTACCTCTATAGTGCGGCCATGGGGGTTTATATAGCCTCCCACGCAAGCACAAAACTCGGATGAACGATGGCGAGTGCTACTGATAATCCGAGTCCGACACTGTTCATTGCTCTGATAATCCGAGTCCGATTCTTGTTCACGTGAACGATAATCCGATTCAAAAACGTCCTACTTTAATTTGGAAATTTAAACTAGTCTCCTCTCGGTTTCCCTTGTATTGTGAGCTTTCCTTCTCTTAGCTTGTGCGAATTTGTTCGATGCACTTGATGCTTCTTTTATGCCAATGTAATCCTTGTTGCCATGTCACCATATGTCTTTCTTGACCGCCGCGTGTGCTAGGGTTTTATCACGAGAGCACGTTCCTCTCGTTGGCCACATGGGTTTCTTCTCCCTTGTTGGGCATGTGTTTCTCCTCCATGAATTTGTTCCTGCCTCCCTCTCCTCCTCTCGGTTCCAAAGTCTTTAAATTTGTCAAACACGAGAATGCACCAAGTATTGCTTTAGGTAGTAACCAATTCTCATTGGCAACAAAGGAAATTCATTAAGAAACAAATGCACCTGTTGTTTGAGAAGTTTAGCTCCTGCTTCACGAATAACCACATAAGTAGTAGGGACATCCTCATCACATCTTCTTCCACGTCGTCGCCTAGACCACGTCCGCAGCAAGCCTCCGTCACCACTTGCACTCCCGGTTGGTCCTCTTGGCCGTCTCCCACCCGCCACCGGCCAGCTTGCCCTCGACCTAGCTCATGTAGTGCTTCCCAACGTTGTGCGCCGCGTTGACCATGTAGAGGAGGTCGAGCACGTAGGCCGCGGTCTTGTGGCCGGCGACGTCTGCTCGTTCGAGGTCGTGTCGGTCGCGGCGTATGTCTGGTGCGTGGCGAGTGTGAGATCAACGATGAAGCGAGCCTGCAGGTTGCGGCGCCGACTAGGTGATTGGCGATGGTGAGTGGCGCTCGTTGTCGATCCTTCATCACCACCTCCCGCTCGGCGCCACGCGCCTCCCCACAGCGCTCCTTGGATGCCTTGTACCTAGCCTTGCGTGGGTGCGTAGGCTCACGAGGTCATCTATGGGCTGAGGAGAGCTTGTGGTCACAGCGGTCGACGATGTCGGCAGACGACCGTGAGGAAGAGCGATGGAGATTGCCGACCTCCTTGCCTTGGTCCTGTTGTCATGCTCGCGTGCTCACCATAGCGCGATTGGCGGTACTAGCTAGTTCGCGTATGTATTGATCAATACCGTACATGCGTCCTCACCATGGCGTGCGATGATCATTTGTAATATCCCGTTTATCGTTAGTGGATGTAATAAAAAATTAGAGAGAATTAAGATAATTAAAAGAAAAAAATCAGAAATTGAGAGAGAAATGGGCCACGCACCCATAGTCAAGTGGAGGAAAAGCAGGTTGGTGGCCCATGGCCCATGAGGAAACCAGAAACCAACTAAAGAAGGAGGGGAACCTAGGGTGCTACTGTACCCACGCTGCCACCTGTAGCACGCATGCTGTAGCAACCCATCTCCTCCATGGTGGTGCCCCTCTCCTCGATGCCTCTTCATTGTGGTGGCGGCCAAGAAAAAGGAAGAAGAAGGAAGAAAGGAGAAGGGAAGAAGAGAGGAAGGGGAAGATTCACGGATTGCATCGCGGTCTACAGCGGTTCGTCAAGGGTAACCCCGGTTTGCCCCCGAATAGATGCATATTTGATTGTTGTAGCAATGTCGGTATTTCTGTCTCCTCAGGACAGATCGCGTTAGACAGATGTTTTGATATAGTTAAGTGAGGATTCGGTCTTGGGCTTCTCCTAGAGAGTTGTAGAAGACGTCCATAGCTTTCGATGAAGTGCTAGATCGTATTATTTGGACCTCTGTAGCAAAAGTTATGAATTTTTTAGTGCGATTGTTCTGCGAATCTGTCAGTATTCTGACAGGTTTTAGTAATCTGACTTTAGAGATCAGTTAAAGGGAGAATTAGAGGATATCAGTATAACGAAAGTTGTCGATAATTGTCGTAGCTTTCAGGGAAGCCCAAGAACGCAACATTTGGACAAACGAGCTGAAAGTTATGTTAGTTTTACTGATCTGTCCAGAAAGGGTGACGTGAAATCGATGTTTTGTTAATCAGCTTAAAAGTGATTTTAGATGGCCGAATCAGGAGGCTCACCAACTAGGTTTAGTTGGGAAATTTGATTACCTTTCAATTAAGTCCAAGAACACCTAATTTGGACCACTGTACGGAAAGATATGAATTTTAGAACTTGACTGTTCACAGAGGGCATTTCAGTACTTAAGCGGAGTCGGGATCGCGTTGCAATTTGCTACTTGATGAGTTAAGCTTATTTAATTCATGTTTTTCGTTACTATGGTCTTAGTTTATATTCATAATGTATTAGGTGGGGATTGGTACGGAGGCAGCACCGTCTTCCACGTTCTCCATTGCCACGCGGTTAAGGCAAGTGCATTGTTTGATTCGTGGTTGCGATTGATTGGTGTTTGTGTGCTTTTTCGATATGTGATAGTATAGTGAGATTGATGGCATGATGTTGGTTTAAGATTGGTGGATGCTCCAAATATGTTTATGCTCTGTTGTGGTATGATGTTATCGTTTTGTGGTAAATTGATGATGATTAAATGATGAGCATGTGCATATTGAGATCATGTTGAGGCTTGGTCACGTGGTGACCAAGTATGTTTCCCTTTGAGATCCCCGTCATGAATGTGACGGGCCCGAGATCCTGTAACAGCCCTAACTTAGGGTTTGTATTTCAAATGTAAAATTTTGAGGAGAAATAAAAACTTTTGTTGTCTCTTCAAATCATTTGAAAGTTTCTACAATTTTCCCTAGCAATTTCCAATTTGTAGAATTTAATTCTTGTGATTGGAAATTGTTGTTATCAGATTCTTAGCCTTCAAACTTGTGATCATCCTCTGAAACTATTTTTCCTAGCATCTTGATCATCCTATCTACATCCCTGAATTATTTCACAATTTTTAGATTTTGTTTGCTATTTCAAATGGCCAAGTCAACTCTGTTTGGAATCTGGTCAAACTCCTGGACAGCAGCTTGTGAATTTTCTCTAGAACCATGCAGTGCATAAAAGTTCTGGAAAAATTATACAAGGTTGTCCTCTGTCTCTAGTAGCTACCATAAAATTTCAGAAATTTTGGAGCTCAGGAGCTACCTCTAAAATTCCCCAAACTTTCTCTGTCTTTTAAATCAAATTCTAAAAATCTTGTTCCTCGGGCCCGAAGCAACCTCGGGCTCGAGTCCGACTACACACTTGACTTGGTCGCACCGCCAGCTGCACCGTGCGCGAGTCCAATCGATCGTAACCGTCCGATGAAGATCGAGCGATCCACGTCGCGTATCAACAGGCTGTCGAATGCATACACCAATCTCGGCCGTCCGTTTTAGATCCAGCGGTGTGCGATATTGATCGAGTCTAACTCGGGCTCGCGCCGTTTCTTCTTTGTCGTGACAAGGCGGACCCACTGCAGGTCATCCCGCCCGTCGCCTCGCCGGCTCGGCGCACCGCGCCGCCGCGCTCTCGCCGGCCGCCTGCATGCATGCGCGCCACCTAGCTTCACGGTCTTTTCACGCCCACCGCCTCACCTCATTGCCTCACTTTGCTCCTACAAAGGCCACCAGGGTTTCCCTACCTCGTTTCGTCTCCATTACCTTTCTTCTCCGAGCTCCGGGAGCGTGGCGCGCCCGCGCCGCTTCGAGCATTTCACCACTCCGGTGAGCTCGGTCATCGCCGATAGCGTCACGGTGTGCCTAGCATCCGTGGAAGCAAACCCCTCAAGAGATTCGGAGTTTAGTCACCGTGGAGCTGCGCGTGGGCTTTCTTCTCCAAGTCGGCCGAAACAGCCTTTTCCACCGCCGCATCTTCTCGGTGAGCTCGGCACAATTCTTCGCTGGTGAGCACCACAGACTCCACCTTTCTTCTCCACTCACTCGTGTCCTCGTTCACCCAGGCTCCTGTCGCAGGTGTCGCCTTCTTGCGCCAGTGGGCTCTCGTCGCGGGTCACTCGGTGCCTCTCTCGTCGCCAAGCACACCGGTGAGTTCTGGTAACTCGCGATGCCCATGCGCGCGCTAAATTTCATTGTCTTCCTCTCTAGTGCGATCGCACCTTATCACCTCCAGCCATCGGCCGCCAAGCTCGTCGCGCGCCACCATGATGCATCTCGAGCTGCCTCGAGACCACCTCTGATTTGGTGATCCTCCGTGACCCATTTGGCCTTGGTTTCCACCTCGCCGCGCCTCCACCGCCGGCGGCGAATCCAGTCGAGCGCGCCGAGATCCTCTGTTCTTTTCGGTTGTGCTCCTCTGCATGCATGCGCGGTGGGGCCCTCCTTCAAAACCAATTAGTTAGTGCTAATCATGCTTATGATTGTTCTTTAGTTCACTCTCATGCATGATCGAAGTTTGTAATTGAGGTTTGAAAGTATATTAGTGCAAGTTTCCTTGTAGCTTTTCTCTGTTGTCATTTTTATACATTGTCGATGTCTGAAAATTTGTATCATGCTTGCTATTAGGTTTTGTTAGACTTGATGCCTCCTTTTGTTGTGGTGGTTAGCATGAAATCATTTAGTTGGTATCTTTAAGTTTCTAAGCACTTTGCCATGCTTGATCATAGGGATAGTTAGTTGCTCATTTTATTTGCCTCTGTACTTTTGAGTTGTCGGTGTTATAAGATTTGGGTAGTAGCCACATCTTTGAAACTTGTTAGCCTTGCAAAGTCTAGGTGTGATGCTTAGGGGTATGAATAGTGAGCATCCTTAGCATCCTATCTTAGGTAGAAGATTTTTGTTTAGCATTTCTTAGTTGGATAATTGGCTAGTTATGCTTTCAATAGTTTCTTGTAGATTTTGTGCTCTCACTGTCAATAGTGGTTTTAGTATAGCTAGCTGATTTTGATGTGTTAACTTGATGATTAAATAATAGATGTGCACACAATCACCATCAAAGCTTTGTCCAAAGTTTAAAGCATGTTAGAAGTTTGATTTTGTGGTTAACCTAGCAAATGAGTGGATGGGTCTCTGTAGCAATTATTTGTCATTCTTTGTGATAGTCTAGCCTTGGTGCATATATTGGTGTTTGTATTTGATGTTTGAGTTTTGCGGTGTTATTCGTTCTTATTATTTGTTTTGTTCGATCGTTGAAGCCGATATTTGCGGCAACCACGAGGCGATCCTCGCACCATATCGAGCAACGACAACCGAGCAAGCGGTTTGATCATGTTTATCGGTATTTTAAAGTCTAATATTTTGTTTCAACTATATGTATGCATCGCTTAATTTGTGTTAAATTGATTAGTTAAATCCGTAGATGCATATCTTTGTAGTCAAAATATTGATCTCTACTACGAGCCTAGGTTATTTCTTTGTGATTAGAGATGTTTGGATGATCTCTTGTCACTTAGTAGATCAGGTCAACTTGCTTAGACATGTAGCTATCGGTAGAAGCTGGCGGTTATCGACTTTAGTCGGTAACCTTGATCACACTAAAATTTACTACAACTTTATGTTTGACATTTACTGCTATGTTTAATTGCAAAACTAAAAATGAAAACAAAAATGATTTGGGCACGGGCACAATGGTAAGATTGGTGTGATCTTACGGGTGGTGGAAAGGTGCAAGGTCAATTAAGGACCGAACATCTTGTGAGTGAATTTTTATCCGGGCATTTCGCGTGCTAACCACACTAGAGTATATGGGACCTCTCTTGACCTAGTACTTTGGCGTGTATTGGCTCGGGTCGCGAGGAGGTCGCGGGAGGATGGAGGTGGGAGCATGGTAGTTGTCAGAAAAGCTTTATCACGAGTGGGTAGTTGTCTTTTGGCTTTACCATGTAAGCGTATGGGTTTCTATCCATACTGAGCGGCTCGTAGTTAATACACAATATTGGAAAAAGTCTCGTAGGACTTAGGCGTGCGACATACCTTGGAAGTGTGCTTTGGCTTAAAGCGATGCAGAAGTGTGGGTGCTGATGGTACACCTGCAGGGTTAAAACTATTCGAATAGCCTCGTCTAGGTGATGGACACGCAGGTAAGCTTTTCAAGAGTTAGACTACAACATTTAAATTAAAACTTGATGGGTGAGTGCGAATGCGGGATTAGTGCTATTGTTAGGGTGACTATTGGGATAGTCACTTCTAGGTTGTTTATCTTTCGCTTTTGTTATTAATATCCTTACTACTATTTCAATCTTAAAAATGAATTGTAAACTTGCCTTAAAGCTGTATTACCTTATTGCAAATGAAAGTTGGCTTTATGCAAATGAAACATATGACCTCCACCAAATAAGCTGCATGTAGCATATGGGCCAGTGCGCTGGTTCACACGTCGATCTTGCGGGTACAAAGACAATCTTTGTACTGGTGCTTTGCTTGATGTCTTTGTTGCAGAGGAAGAAGGTGAGCCTCGGGGTCCTCATACGTGAGGCGTGTTGCCGTTTCTTGGGCGACTAGACTTGGCGGTCGGTCGGATGCCTTGTGGGTTGAAGGCACGCGATTGGCTTTGTTTATAGCCATCTTATGGCACTTTTTGCTTCCATTTGTCTTTACATTTGTTATTTGTGTATCTTGTGGCGATCGGCCATTATGCATAATATCTTTACTATTTGTTTATCTTCCGTTTGTAGTGTAATGTTTGGACTCTATGTTTTGAATGGAGTTGATGTCTAATTTTGTAACGAGTGCGTATCTTGCTACAGGAAGTATACATATCTCGAGGATCGATTTATTTGATTTGTGATGCTAGGACCCGGTGGTTGGTTAAGCATTACAAGCCAAATAAATGGGGTCCTCACAAAGTTGGTATCGAGCCATTCGACCGTGTAACAAGCATAGTCGTCCTTAGGGTATTTTGAAAGTCTTATTTTCAAATCATAAAAGGTTTATGAAAACCTAGGCGATTCTCAGATTTTATTCCTTACCTATCTTAGCTTTCTACTCTCATCTTACTCTAATTTAAGTTTTGAAACTTGGTTTCTCTCTTCACCTTTCAAAAGATAGTTACTACCGGTGGAATTAGTTTGGGGAGAACCATGAAGTTTAATTCCACTAAAACTTGTGGGGATAATAGGGTAAGATGTAAAGGGAGTAGTTATGTGTTTGATTTTTTTTTTTTTTTTTTTTTTTGCTGGTCGAACTTTATCCTGCCTTGTGTTTGTTTCTGGACTGCTTTCATGAATTTTGGGCTTTCTTGCTCTTAAAATTGTTGCTAACTTGTCTTAGTAAAACAGGATGGCGGGAGAGCATGGCGATCGGCGGTGAGTCATGATGAGAGCTTCCCCTCCTCCGACCATGGGTGAGGTTCTCGCTCGAGATCGGCGAAACCGCATGGACGACAGCGCATCTTGGAGGTTATTGCTAGGAATACCTCCACTCCTGCGCGATGGTGGCGGCCACGGACTCGCGGGGACTTGCGAGTTCCTCCGTACACGTGCGCCGACTTTCTCCGCTCAGAGGACCTCTCGTGCGGACGATTGGCTGCGCATGGTTGGCGAAAGCTCAACATAGCTCGATGCGGCGCAGGATAAGGCACTCTTCGCGTCCCACCGGCTTGAGGCGCGGCACTCTCATGGTGGGAGAACTATCTCGCCATGCGCCCGCGAGCCATGTGGTCGGCGTGGGAGGAGTTCGGTCGACTTTTACGTCGGGCCCACATCGGATGGCACGATGAAGGTGAAGAAAAAGAGTTCCTCGCGCTCAAGCAGAGCGCAAATCGTGACGAGATGCACATGCGAGTTCAATCATCGGCTCGTTATGCTCGGGAGGTGGCCTCAGATGAGGCTAAGCGGGAGAAATTTATGGATGGCTTGTCAGGAGGCTGCGGGACAAGCTATCCATTGTGAACTTCTCGGACTTTCGGGCCTTGGTAGATAAGGCCATTGTTGCGAGCATAAGGCAAAGCTGGCGAGTCCCATAGCGCAAATGGGGCGCATCGGTCTACTCACACGGCCTCGTTCGTCCTCGGTGGGCGGCACGATGGCCGTTCTTTTGCTCCACCGGCGCGAGACCATCTGCACCAGCTCTCGCCCACCGCGGAGGTGTTTCGACCCCGTGCGCTGCGATCGGCAACGGCGGCCTCCGCAATCCGGCGGGGTGACTTGTTTATTTGCCACAACAAGGGCCATTATGCGAATGCCCCCTCGAGTGTTGCGGCGATCCCTCGTCCTAATGGAGGGCGCGCGGCGAAGCGATCACCGCGACCGAGAAGATTATTGAAGACCGAGTGCGGCGGCGGTCGGGTGAACCACCTTTGGTGAGAGGCTCGGGGCGCGGATGTCGTGATGGGTACTTCTTGTTAATTCTCGTCTGCTGCGGTATTATTTGATTACGGAGCATCGCATTCTTTATTTCAAGATCATTTGCTGCTGCTAGTGGTCTTCCTTTGTGTTCCTTTGGGATTCCTTTACTCATTCGCTCTCGGGTTGGAAATGAGGCGATATGGAATGCGCGGTGTTCCTATTGAGGTCAAAGGGTAGGATTTTGGCAAATCTTATTACCTCGATTCGGCAAGTGCGGATGTGATTCTTGGCATGGATTGGTTGTCCCAACACTTGAGGCGGTCGATTGTGCGGGAAGATAGTTATCTCACGACCCTTGAGCAGCGGTCGGATTTTGCCGCGGCCGAGGGCCACATCTATGTGCATTAGAGACAAAGCTTGACCTTGCAGTTCGGGATGTTCCCATAGTATCGACTTTGAGGATGTTTTCTGATGATTTGCGGGATGCCTCGGTTCGAGACACAGGTTTGTCATCGAGTTCTTTGCCGTGCGCCCGATTTGAAGCGCCGTATCGGATGCCTCCCAATGAGCTAGAAGAATTGAAGAAGCGACTTAGCGAGCTCCAAGCAAAGGGTTTCATCCGTCGATTCATCTCCTTGGGGTTGTCGGTGATCTTTGTGAAGAAGAAGGACAAGACTTTGCGCATGTGTGTTGACTACCGTCCTCTCAATGAAGTGCGGTGAAGAACAAATATCCTCGCCCGCATTGATGATCTTTTGACCGGTTATGCGGAGCTCAAGTGTTCTCAAGATTGATGCGAGATCGGGCTATCATCAAGTCGGATCGGTGAGGATATTCGAAAGGCGGCCTTCACTACTCGTTATGGTGCATGCAGTACACCGTCATGTCTTTTGGTTTGACCAATGCTCAGCGTTGTTCATGAACCTTATAATTCCGTATTCATGGGTATTTGGACAAATTTGTGGTGGTTTTTATTGATGACATTCTTATCTATTCCAAGTGAAGCGAGCATCTTGAGCATCGAAGATTGTTTTGGGCAAGTTGCGGAACATCGGCTATATGCAAGTTCAAGCAAATGTGAGTTACGGTTGAAGGAAGTGGCATTCTTGGGCCATGTTCTTTCAATTTGGAGAGCATATTTGTGGATCGGCAAAGTCGGCGATGTTCTATCTTGGGGCGGCCAAGTCGATCAACGATGTCGGAGTTTTCTTGGGTTAGTGGCTACTATCGCGCTTTATCGAGAACTTCTCCAAAATCGCATAGCCGATGTTGAATTGCTTAAGAAGGACAAGAAGTTTGTATGGTCCTCTGCTTGTGATGAGAGCTTTCGGGAGCTCAAGCAGCGATTGACTTGACTCCAGTCCTCACTCTTCACGAAATCCACAAAAGCCGATATTTATTGTGATGCCTCTCGTCGGGACTCGGGTGTGTTCTTATGCGAGGAAGGCAAGCGATTGCCTATGCATCTAGGCAGTGAGACCTCATGAACTCAACTATCCACCCATGATTTAGAGCTTGCTGCGATGGTTCATGCACTCAAGATTTGGCGGCATTATTTGATCGGAAGCCATTTGTGAGGTGTATTCGATCACAAGAGTTTGAAATACTTGTTCACTCGGCGAATCTGAACCTCGAGGCGGAGGAGATGGCTAGAGTTAATCAAAGATTATGACATGGGTATTGATATCACCACAGCAAGGCCAATGTAGTTCTTGATGCACTTAGTCGAAAGGTGTATTGCAATACTTTGATGATCCAGAAGCGGCAACTGCGCTTCTTGCGAAATTCCAGCGTCTCAACTTGGTTTGGTTGAGCATGGTTCCCTTCTGCCTTGGTTGTGCAACCAACCTTGGTGGATCGAGATCAAGGCGACGGCAATCGAATGATGGCGTAGGTAAAATCAGCGAACATCGAGGATGGTTCAGCCAAGTGTTTCACGAGAAGATGAGCAGCGGTGTTGTATGGTTTGGACAGCGGCTTGTGGTCCCAAAGGTCCCGAGTTGCGGGATTTGATTCTGAGAGGCCCATGATTCGCCTTTATCCATCCATCCGGGGCCACTAAAATGTACCAAGATCTGCGTCGAGATTACGGTGGACTCGCATGAAGCGCGAGATTGCGGGTTCGTTGCCAAATCGGCGTATCTTTGTCGTGTCAGAGTGAGCATCAACGTCCGCGGTCTCCTCGGCCCTTGCCTATACGAGTGGAAGTGGGATTCGGTTGGTATGGACTTCAACTGGTCTACCCGTACTTCTTGAGGAAGGATGCTATACGGGTTGTTATCGATCGATTGTGAGTAGCGCACTTCTGCCGGTACTACCACTCTCGGTGTTAGTCGATTGGCGGATCTCTACATATCGCATTGTGAGTTTGCATGGTGTGCCACGAGCGATTGTGTCGAATCGTGGCTCTCTTTTCACTTCTCGGCTATGCACGATTTCTGAGGAAGCCATGGGGACCGTCTTTCTTTCGGCTCGACCTATCATCCTCGGTGATGGTGAGCGGGCGAGTCAACCAAGTTCTTGAAGATATGCTCGTGCTTGTGTTCTTTCCTATGGGAAGAATTGGGAGAAGTGCCTACAAGCTTGCGAGTTCTCCTACAACAACGACTTCGAGCTAGTCTCGGTATGGCACCGTTTGAGGCTTTGTATGGGCGGCTGCGAAACACCATTGAGCCAGTGAAGCGGTGAGAGCGGTTCTTTGGCGAATTCCATCAATGAAGTGAAAGTCAAGTGCGATTGATTCGTGAGCACTTGCGCGCGCTTCGATCGAGCGAGAAGAGCTATGCGGATCGGCGTCGTCGTGAGTTGAGTTTCGGCCCAATGACTTTGTGTATCTCAAAGTCTCACCTCTGAAGGACATCGTCGTTTGGTGTCAAGAACAAGCGGCTCCTCGATATGTCGGACCGTATCGCGTCGTCAAGAAAGTGGAGCCGTTGCATACCGATTAGGTTGCAGCTACACTTGAAGGGTGCATGATGTTTTACATGTGTCTGATTGAAGAAGTGCCTCCGTGTTCGGTTGAGGAAACACCATTGGAAAATATCGATGTGCGGGAAGATCGTCTTATCGTGGCGTCCGTTCGTATCCTCGAAGAAGGTGAGCAGCAGAACAAGGAACCGTGTGATCAAGTTCCTTAAGGTTCGATGGTCGAACCACTCAGAGATGAAGCCACTTGGGAGCGGGAAGATCGTCTTCGAGCAGATTACCCATCCTTCTTCTCGGTGATCGAGAATCTCGGGCGAGATTCTGTAAGGGAGATTTGTAACAACCCTAACTTAGGGTTTGTATTTCAAATGTAAAATTTTGAGGAGAAATAAAAACTTTTGTTGTCTCTTCAAATCATTTGAAAGTTTCTACAATTTTCCTAGCAATTTCAATTTGTAGAATTTAATTCTTGTGATTGGAAATTGTTGTTATCAGATTCTTAGCCTTCAAACTTGTGATCATCCTCTGAAACTATTTTTCCTAGCATCTTGATCATCCTATCTACATCCCTGAATTATTTCACAATTTTTAGATTTTGTTTGCTATTTCAAATGGCCAAGTCAACTCTGTTTGGAATCTGGTCAAACTCCTGGACAGCAGCTTGTGAATTTTCTCTAGAACCATGCAGTGCATAAAAGTTCTGGAAAAATTATACAAGGTTGTCCTCTGTCTCTAGTAGCTACCATAAAAATTTCAGAAATTTTTGGAGCTCAGGAGCTACCTCTAAAAATTCCCCAAACTTTCTCTGTCTTTTAAATCAAATTCTAAAAATCTTGTTCCTCGGGCCCGAACAACCTCGGGCTCGAGTCCGACTACACACTTGACTTGGTGCACCGCCAGCTGCTGCGTGTGCTTGAGTCCAATCGATCGTAACCGTCAGATGAAGATCGAGCGATCCACGTCGCGTATGCAACCGACTGTCAGAATGCATACACCAATCTCGGCCGTCCGTTTTAGATCCAGCGGTGGCGCGATATGTCGAGTCTAACTTTCGGGCTCGCGCCCGTTTCTTCTTTCATCGCCGACAAAGGCGGACCCACTGCAGTCATCGCCCCGTCGCCTCGCCGACTCAGTAGCCTGCTCGCCCGCAGCTCTCGCGGCCGCCCGCTGCATGCGCTGCCACCTAGCTTCCGGTCTTTTCACGCCCACCGCCTCACCTCGCTGCCTCACTTTGCTCCTACAAAAGGCCACCAGGGTTTTCCTACCTCGTTTCGTCTCCATTACCTTTCTTCTCCACTGAGCTCGGGAGCCGTAGCGCGCCGCCGCGCAGAGCATTTCAGCCACTCCGGTGAGCTCGGTCATCGCCGATAGGCGTCACGGTGTGCCTAGCATCCCGTGGAAGCAAACCCCTCAAGAGATTCGGAGTTTCGTCACCGTGGAGCTGCGCGTGGGCTTTCTTCTCCAAGTCGGCGAAAGCGCCTTTTCCACCGCCGCATCTTCTCCGGTGAGCTCCGGCACAATTCTTCGCTCGGTGAGCACCACAGACTCCACCTTTCTTCTCCACTCCTCTCGTGTCCTCGTTCACCCAGGCTCTGTCGCGTTAATCGCCTTCGCCGCCGTGGGCTCGTCGTCGCGGGTCACTCCGGTGCCTCTGTCGTCGCCAAGCACACCGGTGAGTTCTGGTAACTCACGATGCCCATGCGCGCTAAATTTCATTGTCTTCCTCTCTAGTGCGATCGCACCTTATCACCTCCACGTCGGCCGCCAAGCTCGTCGCGCGCCACCATGATGCATCTCATTTGCCTCGAGACCACCTCGGATTTGGTGATCCTCGGTGACCCATTTTGGCCTTGGTTTCCACCTCGCCGCGCCTCCGCGGCGGCGAATCCAGTCGAGCCGCCGAGATCCTCTGTTCTTTTCGATTGTGCTCCTCTGCATGCATGCGGCGGTGGGGCCCCTCCTTCAAAACCAATTAGTTAGTTGCTAATCATGCTTATGATTGTTCTTTAGTTCACTCTCATGCATGATCGAAGTTTGTAATTGAGGTTTGAAAGTATATTAGTGCAAGTTTCCTTGTAGCTTTTCTCTGTTGTCATTTTTATCATTGTCGATGTCGAAAATTTGTATCATGCTTGCTATTAGGTTTTGTTAGACTTGATGCCTCCTTTTTGTTGTGGTGGTTAGCATGAAATCATTTAGTTGGTATCTTTAAGTTTCTAAGCACATTTGCCATGCTTGATCATAGGGATAGTTAATTGCTCATTTTATTTGCCTCTGTACTTTTGAGTTGTCGGTGTTATAAGATTTGGGTAGTAGCCACATCTTTGAAACTTGTTAGCCTTGCAAAGTCTAGGTGTGATGCTTAGGGGTATGAATAGTGAGCATCCTTAGCATCCTATCTTAGGTAGAAGATTTTTGTTTAGCATTTCTTAGTTGGATAATTGGCTAGTTATGCTTTCAATAGTTTCTTGTAGATTTTGTGCTCTCACCTGTCAATAGTGGTTTTAGTATAGCTAGCTGATTTTGATGTGTTAACTTGATGATTAAATAATAGATGTGCACACAATCACCATCAAAGCCTGTCCAAAGTTTAAAGCATGTTAGAAGTTTGATTTTGTGGTTAACCTAGCAAATGAGTGGATGGGTCTCTGTAGCAATTATTTGTCATTCTTTGTGATAGTCTAGCCTTGGTGCATATATTGGTGTTTGTATTTGATGTTTGAGTTTTTGGTGTTATTCGTTCTTATTCATTGTTTTGTTCGATCGTTAGGCTTGATATTTGCGGCAACCCCGAGGGCGATCCTCGCACCATATCGAGCAACGAGCAACCGAACAAGCGGTTTGATCATGTTTATCGGTATTTTAAAGTCTAATATTTTGTTTCAACTATATGTATGCATCGCTTAATTTGTGTTAAATTGATTAGTTAAATCCGTAGATGCATATCCTGTAGTCAAAATATTGATCTCTACTACGAGCCTAGGTTATTTCTTTGTGATTAGAGATCATTGGATGATCTCTTGTCACTTAGTAGATTCGGTCAACTTGCTTAGACATGCTTAGCTATCGGTAGGCAGGCGGTTATCGACTTTAGTCGGTAACCTTGATCACCAAAATTTACTACAACTTTATGTTTCAGCATTTACTGCTATGTTTAATTGCAAAACTAAAAATGAAAACAAAAATGATTTGGGCGGGCACAATGGTAAGATTGGTGTGATCTTAGGTGTGTGGAAAGGTGCCCGGTCAATTGGGACCGAACATCTTGTGAGTGAATTTTTATCCGAGCATTTGGCGTGCTAACCACACTAGAGTATATGGGACCTCTCTTGACCTAGTACTTTGGCGTGTATTGGCTCGGGTCGCGAGGAGGTCGCGGGAGGGATGGAGGTGGGAGCATGGTAGTTGTCAAAGCTTTATCACGAGTGGGTAGTTGTCTTTTCGGCTTTACCATGTAGCGTATGGGTTTCTATCCATACGAGCGGCTCGTAGTTAATACACAATATTGGAAAAAGTCTCGTAGGACTTAGTGTGCCGACATACCTGCCGGGAGTGTGCTTTGGCTTAAAGCGGTGCGAAGTGTGGAGTGCAGTGGTACACCCTGCAGGTTAAAACTATTCGAATAGCCTCGTCCTAGGTGATGGACACGCTTGGGTAAGCTTTTCAAGAGTTAGACTACAACATTTAAATTAAAACTTGATGGGTGGTGCGAATGCGGGATTAGTGCTATTGTTAGAGTGACTATTGGGATAGTCACTTCTAGGTTGTTTATCTTTCGCTTTTGTTATTAATATCCTTACTACTATTTCAATCTTAAAAATGAATTGTAAACTTGCCTTAAAACTGTATTACCTTATTGCAAATGAAAGTTGGCTTTATGCAAATGAAACATATGACCTCCACCAAATAAGCCTGCATGTAGCATATGGGCAGTGCGCTGGATTCACACGTCGGTCTTGCGGGTACAAAGACAATCTTTGTACTCGGTGCTTTGCTTGATGTCTTTGTTGCGAGAGGAAGAAGGTGAGCCTCAGGTCCTCACTTACGGTGGTGTGTTGCCGTTTCTTGGGCGACTAGACTTGGCGGTCGGTCGGATGCCTTGTGGGTTGAAGGCACTGATTGGCTTTGTTTATAGCCATCTTATGGCACTTTTGCTTCATTGTCTTTCTGTTGTTATTTGTGTATCTTGTGGCGATCGGCCATTATGCGTAATATCTTTACTATTTGTTTATCTTCCGTTTGTAGTGTAATGTTTGGACTCTATGTTTTGAATGGAGTTGATGTCTAATTTTGTAACGAGTGCGTATATCGCTACAGGAAGTATACATATCTCGAGATCGGTTTATTTGATTTGTGATGCTAGGACCGGTGGTTGGTTAAGCATTACAAGCCAAATAAGCGGGGTCTCTGAATCCCCACACTCGTGGAGTGTGGGCATGAGTCCCTAATACTTGCGGAGTATTGGGCAATTGGTCCTGTGCGTGCGGCGCCGAGGCATGGGTATCGGCGACGGTTGCATACTTTGCATTACCGTGTAATGCACAAAGAAAGATAAAGAGAAAGGACCATTGAGCATTGCATTTGCATATGAGATGTTCTATTGTTGATCTCCTTTACATGGATGCGATGTTATAGTTTCTTTATGTACTTGCTGAGTCGTGGACTCACTCTTGCTTTATTGTTGTTTTAGGTACAGAGCCAAGAATGACATGCATGGGGAAGTAGTCTGCTAGTCACACACTTGCCATATGAACTAAATAAAGATGAATGATCTTCAGAATGTAATTGTTTTAGTAATTGGGCGAGATGCCCAAAGATTTATTATGTTTCGTCTCATGCAATGGATTAAATGTAATAATGATGAGTAGTAGAAATTCATATCTCTCTAGTTATGTTAGATACTTAGCATGTCTTTGATTATCTTTTGATGTCTTTGGAAGAAGGTTTTAGTTAATATTTGAATTGTCTGTGTGTTGGAACCTTCGTGTAATTAACTTTACAAGGGAGGTTCTGCCGAAATTTATTAAGATTGTCTAGTTTGGAATTATTAGAGTTTGTTTAGTAGCATTCTAGGCTCATGTCGGGCTGGGGTGTTACAGTTGGTGTCATGTAGTAGTTCTTGTTGAACTGTGATTAAGTGTATGGCTATACCTAATTAGAAGCAATAGAGTTATTAACAACTGTGTAACTTTAACGGAGTGCTTGGCCCTAGAGTTGTTTAGTTTGCTAAACTTGTTAGATTATTTGATCTCAATGGATTAATCTAGCGTGTGGGAAAGAAATATAAGATGTGTTCATTGTCGTCTTGGTAGATATTAATATAAATTTTTGTTTAATTGGCTATTTGATGATCTTATTTATGCTCGTGGGAGTACAAATAGATACAGGACCAACAATTCATCCATGATTGAATAATCATCAAAAGTTTATGATAACCTCTAGATTGGAGTTAGTGGGTACTAAATAAGTATGAGCATTCGAATAGTTGAAGGGTTGAAATTTGAAAGTGATTTATTCACGAGTGTTTCACGAGGATGTATTGTATTGCATGCCATTGTTAAAGAGGTCTTGCTCAGATAGTGTAGTGGTGTATTAGATATACTCTAGAACAGGTTGACTGTTCCAATCTTATTGAGATAACAAAAATGTTATGAAATAATATCTTTGTGTTTGTTTTGGAAAGGTTTATGATGGGATTTTATAGGTGACATGTGGTTGCTCGATGGTAAAAATTGTCAGATAATAGTATGTCTTTGATGAAAGAGTTTTGGTGTAACCTTGTAAATTGTGTAGTAGGTTCCTTCAAAAATCGGTGGTTGTTATAGTGAGGTGTAAGAATTTGGTGTCTTGTCAATTGAGGATGAGAGGATAAAGTGAAATGTAACGATTTGATCAGCTTTTGGGGACTTTATAAAGGAAGAGTTGATGATAACGAACCTTGTTAAGAGTGAACTATTCTTGATGTTAGTAATAAGGTCTACAAGAGATTGTGACGCGTTGGAGTGATGATGATTCTTCTAGAGAAAAGTAAGTTGATTATTTTAATAACGATTAAATGAAATGTTTGGAGTTTCGTATTCGTGATCTTTGGGGGCTCATGATTTATGTAGTAGATAAAATTAGTTGAGCAATGTGACATATGGAAAGGTTCCGTTTGGTTCAAGTGATGAATGTGATTTGGTATTAAAAGCATCTCTTGTTTGGTTTGGCAAGTAATGTTGTAATCAAAGAGATTGCTTCGTTGAGTTAACGAAAAATGTTTACCATAAGTATTTGAGGTTGGAGCTAAAAAAATGTAATCCATAACTTACTTGTTGTCTCACTTAAGAGTTTCTTGGGTTTGCATAGCAATGTTTTATTATGAGTTATGGAGATGTAAAATTTCTTCTTGTGGGACTTTTTCCCTCGACTGTGGATTCGCATTCTGTTTTCTGAGATCATTTCTATTTGACTATTTCTCTTGGTCTCATGCTCACTTCGAGGAGTCATGATTTCTTATGCGTCGAACTTTGTATCTGTTTATTTCTTCCTTTTGAATAAGGAAGTAACCAAATTGTGTTGCCAAGTGTTATAAAGAGTAGCATGGTGATTGGTTGGAGGTGGTCAAGTATTTGGAATTGTTGATATTTTTGGGAACCAATCTATTTGAAGAAGCGATATAATGTGAATTGGTTTGACTTACAACACTGGAGAATTCTACTTAAATGGAAAGTTTGTCGATGAGATAAAAGTGATTAGTGTTACAACTAGTGGAACCTATGGCGAATTATGATCCAGTAACCTTTGTCCATGTTGAAATATTGGGACTATTGAAATTATGGACTTTTGATAAACTTATTAGAGTATC
Source organism: Ampelocalamus luodianensis (assembly GCA_036346255.1). NCBI lineage: Eukaryota > Viridiplantae > Streptophyta > Magnoliopsida > Poales > Poaceae > Ampelocalamus > Ampelocalamus luodianensis. The sequence continues at coordinate 50,162,710 of CM070629.1, read as the reverse complement.
ACAATTGGGTACTTAGTATGATTGTGCAGAAGAGTTGTGGTGGTGAAGTTTAATAAGAGTCGCGGTGTGGAGGAACCTAAGTGTCATGCTAATTAGAGGGATAGCAGGAATTGTTGAGCTATTGTCAAGTATGACTCGGCCTCAGTAAGTGACCTTATGAGAGTTAAATTATCTTCGAGGATATATTGGTCAAAGAAGATATTTATTTATTGACATTAGTGATTGGGTATGTTTGAATCTTAGTCATATAGTGAGGGTATGACGAATGGGTATATTGTAGTCGTGTAGTTGAATTTTGATTAGTGTGGTTTAGTGAAGGTCCAAGATTGGTGACATGAAACGCCTTGGCGGTTACTTGATTAGTGAGGAGCGTGGATGTTAATGATTGAGGTTATTGTTGAGCTATGTAAAATTTTAGTAAATGAATTGGAAGATTTCCTATCAATCATACAGAGAAATTCATTGTAGGAGACTTGAGGTTGATTTTAGGCTTTGCATTCTCATGTTAGAACCTTGGATGCCAATGATTATGTGTAGAGATGGTAGAATAAGAGTGGATTCGAGTAGTGGGATGATCATTGATAGTATCCTTTGAGGCTAGTATATGAGAGTGTGTGATGTGAATTTCAAATTGCTCATCCTTAACGGATTAAGGAATGTGATGGTGGGTGAAATCTATTGAGTTGTGTTGGAAATTATTTTGACAAGTAATTCATTCGGTTGGGAAGTTGGCTAGAGTGCGATATTGTGGATTGGAAGAGTCTACTGCATAATTGTGGATTTTGTGTTCGGTGAGAGCATAGGTTTGGGATTGCCAATTTAAGAGAAATGAGTTAATGCATTATGCGATGATTTGGGATCCTATGGTTTAAGAAAGTTAAATTCTTAAAAGAAAGATTGTGGTAAAGGGTGTGATCTTGGATAGTGAGATGTTTTCTTAGTTCTTACTTGAACTATGTGGTTATGACGGATGTCAATTACAAATTGAGTTGGTTCTTGTCGGTATGTGTGATTCCTTCAGTTAAGAAAAAAAAGGTTAATATGGTTTTTGAGTGATTTCGTTTTAGCTTGTGTGGCATTTATTTCTAAACTACCTATTTCAAAAGTGGAAAAAAATTCATGGTAAATCCATTGATTTTGGATTGGGCTCTTCTAAGGAAGATGGCTTTGAGTTGGATGCATTTGACTCCTTTGTTCTCAGTTGAGTTCTTGGATAAGTGAGTTGGTAGGCGAGTTCTTTGTGCGTCCCTTGGTAAAGGAGATCTGCTTGCATAGGTAAGGTGATCGTGAGAGTTGGAACAAGAGTTCTATGTGTTTTGTGTAGACGGTATACTTGATGAAAGGAAGTTTAACCAAAGGTGTGTTGGATAGATTCTGTCACGGAATTTGTAGATTAGCGTATCACTAGGACCATCTCGAGTACTTGCGAGTGCGCAATGTGCAGTGTTTTCGGTCTTTGAGAGAGCACATGAGAGGTCGGAGCTTGAGATTTTGTTAGAGCTGTTGGCTAAGAAGTAAGACCTTACCTTTGAGTCCGTGTGTTGAGTGTACTGTAAAGGTCGAGACTAGTGTTGAGGTGAAAGGCGTGATATCCGTCAAGGTGATATGATCCCATAAGCCCAGAGGCGACTTGTGAATTGCGGTCTCGCATATGCGGCGATGCTCGGAGTGGTTCACGTTGGGTATCGTTAAGATTGTTGATTTGGTTCCTTTCAAGTAGATTGGTGAAAGTAGAATTGGGTGAATTCTTTTAAGGGGTAGAACGTAATATCTGTTTATCGTTAGTGGATGTAATAAAAAAATTAGAGAGAATTAAGATAATTAAAAGAAAAAAATCAGAAATTGAGAGAGAAATGGGCCTGTGAGCCCATAGTCAAGTGGAGGAAAAACAGGTTTAGTAGCCCATGGCCCATGAGAAACCGAAACCAACTAAAGAAGGAGGAACCTAGGGTGCTCTGATACCCTCGCCAGCCCTGTATGCACTTGATCTGTAGCAACCCATCTCCTCCATGGTGGTGCCCCTCTCCTCCGATGTCTCTTCATTGTGGTGGCGGCCAAGAAAAAGGAAGAAGATGGAAGAAAGGAGAAGGGAAGAAGAGAGGAAGAGGAAGATTCACGGATTGCATCGTGGTCTACAGCGGTTCGTCAAGTGTAACCCGGTTTGCCCCGAATAGATGCATATTTGATTGTTGTAGCAATGTCGGTATTTCTGTCTCCTCAGGACAGATAGCGTTAGACAGACGTTTTGGTATAGTTAAGTGAGGATTCGGTCTTGGGCTTCTCCTAGAGTTGTAGAAGACGTCAATAGCTTTCGATGAAGTGCTAGATCGTATTATTTGGACCTCTGTAGCAAAAGTTATGAATGTTTTAGTGCGATTGTTCTGCGAATCTATCATTATTCTGACAGGTTTTAGTAATCTGACTTTAGAGATCAGTTAAATGGAGAATTAGAGGATATCAGTATAACGAAAGTTGTAGATAATTGTCGTAGCTTTCAGGAAGCCCAAGAACGCAACATTTGGACAAACGAGCTGAAAGTTATGTTAGTTTTACTGATCTGTCCAGAAAGGGTGACGTGAAATCGATGTTTTGTTAATCAGCTTAAAAGTGATTTTAGATGGCCGAATCAGGAGGCTCACCAACTAGGTTTAGTTGGGAAATTTGATTACCTTTCAATTAAGTCCAAGAACACCTAATTTGGACCACTGTACGGAAAGATATGAATTTTAGAACTTGACTGTTCACAGAGGGCATTTCAGTACTTAAGAAAGCGGTCGGGATCGCGTTGCAATTTGCTAGTTGATGAGTTAGCTTATTTAATTCATGTTTTCGTTACTATGGTCTTAGTTTATATTCATAATGTATTAGGTGGGGATTGGTGCGGAGGCAGCACCGTCTTCATGTTCTCCATTCGCACGCGGTTAAGGCAAGTGCATTGTTTGATTCGTGGTTGCGATTGATTGGTGTTTGTGTGCTTTTCGATATGTGATAGTATAGTGAGATTGATGGCATGATGTTGGTTTAAGATTGGTGGATGCTCCAAATATGTTTATGCTCTGTTGTGGTATGATGTTATCGTTTTGTGGTAAATTGATGATGATTAAATGATGAGCATGTGCATATTGAGATCATGTTGAGGCTTGGTCACGTGGTGACCAAGTATGTTTCCCTTTGAGATCCCGTCATGAATGTGGCGGGCCGAGATCCCCACACTGCGTGGAGTGTGGGCATGAGTCCCTAATACTTGCGGAGTATTGGGCAATTGGTCCCTGTGCGTGCGCACACGGGCATGGGTATCGCGGCGGTTGCATACTTTGCATTACCGTGTAATGCACAAAGAAAGATAAAGAGAAAGGACCATTGAGCATTGCATTTGCATATGAGATGTTCTATTGTTGATCTCCTTTACATAGATCTGATGTTATAGTTTCTTTATGTACTTGCTGAGTCTATGGACTCACTCTTGCTTTATTGTTGTTTTAGGTACAGAGCCAAGAATGACATGCATGGGGAAGTAGTCTCGCTAGTCACACACTTGCCATATGAACTAAATAAAGATGAATGATCTTGAGCGTAATTGTTTTAGTAATTGGGCGAGATGCCCAAAGATTTATTATGTTTAGTCTCATGCAATGGATTAAATGTAATAATGATGAGTAGTAGAAATTCATATCTCTCTAGTTATGTTAGATACTTAGCATGTCTTTGATTATCTTTTGATGTCTTTGGAAGAAGGTTTTAGTTAATATTTGAATTATGCTGTGTGTTGGAACCTTCGTGTAATTAACTTTACAAGGGAGGTTCATGAAATTTATTAAGATTGTCTAGTTTGGAATTATTAGAGTTTGTTTAGTAGCATTCCGGGCTCATGTGGGTGGGGTGTTACATCATTCTTATAAAACAAGGAGTAACACCGCACGCAAGAGCGAAGAGGCGTGATCACGAGATGAAGAGCGCATTGTAACATCGACACGCGGATGAAGAGACACATCGTAACGTCGGTGTGTGAGACGAAGAGACACATCGCGTGGAAGCTAAAACATTTAATTATTACAGACGGTTATATTTAAAAACCATCTGTGGCATCTGTAATCACAAACGGTTCTTGTTTAGAACCGTCTGGGAATTATCACAGACGGTTCTTATTTAAAAACCGCCTGTGACACCTGTAATCACAGACAATTCTTGTTTAGAACCGTCCGGAAATTATCACAGACAGTTCTTATTAAAAAACCATCTGTGATACCTGTAATAAAAAATGGTTCTTGTTAAAAACCGTCTGTGATGAGGCCTCTGGCTTGAGTTGTAAAGATAGAATTACTTTCCATGAGAAGATAGGAAAAGGAGCATCAACCGTATTATGAAAAACAATTCCCAAAAAGACGGTGATGCTTTGGTTACCAACGATTTATTCGAAGCAGATTCTAATAAATCTTATCCGTCGGACTTCCGTCTTTATTCGTTTAATCTTGCCATAAGTTGTTAGTCTATAAATAACCATCAGAAGGGCAGAACTAAGAAAAAAATCACTCACAAACTTCCCATCTTTTCTTACTTCCATTTCTTCTTAAAGTTCTCACTCCATACCCTTCTAGTAAGCGAAATTCATGGAAGAAATTGACTTGTCGACCAACGTGGAAAGAACAAAATCCATGGATCGATGACTTCAATTAAGGTGGTGAAAAGTCAGCTTGGTCTATGGATTTGATGTATTCAGAAACAAGGTGTCTCTGGGATTACATATCTTCTAGTAGAAGATTAATATCCCTACGATCAAGTGAGCACTTCACTTTGTCTATGATGTGTAACCGATCAAGTATATGCGTTAATCGGAAGTTACATCAAACTGTGAAGTTACAACGAACATGGTGCCTACCGGATTACATATCTTACGCTTTCTTCTATTAGATATCAACTAATTCGACCACTTTAAAAATATCAATCCGAGGGCGGTGAAATCGACTAACTAGTTGTTTCTCATTACAAGCGGTTAAAATAAATAATTGTCTATGAATTTATTAATATCACGAGACGGTTCTTCAACATGAATAAATGCGTGATAATTCATAGATGGTCTTCAACATGAACCGTCGTGATATTACCTCTTCACGACGGTCGCTAAACCATAACCGTTTGTGATTGTATTTATCTTGGCGATTTTGGTAAAAATGCGTGATGAGGCGTCGATGTTAGCCTTTTTGTAGTAGTGCTTATTGGTTGATGTTTGATATTCTCCTATCGAGGACATGTGCCTCAGCGTGATCTCATTCTTCAATTTTTAGGACTATTGCTATTTGACTATTTCTCTTGTTCTTGTGCTTCTGTCTTGAGTGGTAACGTTTTCTTGTGTGCTGAAATTTATCTTTATTTGCCTCTTCTTTTGAGAAAGGATTAACCGATTTGTGTTACAAAATCTTTTAAGATGTATAGTGACAAGCTGGATAGTGGTGGTAAGAAGATGATTTATGGCAATTAATGGGATAGTAGTGACCAGTTGAGAAATTATCATGTATGACTTAGCTTGATGAGTAACCCTCATGGAGTTAGAGTCTTTTTAAAAGATAATTTGGTGGGAATATGTTTACATGATGATGTTAATGTGAGGATATTATTTGGATTGTGAAAATTTTAGTGTCGAATATGAGGGTTTCTATCAATTATACTAGGCGTTCATTGTAGGAGTCTTGGATGTTGAAATTGGGCTTGTGTTTTATGCTAGAATCTTATGTGTAGAAGTAGTAGAACAAAAGTGGATTCCGAATAGTGTGATAGTCGCTGATGGAATCCTTTGGGTGTAGTAAATGAGTGTGTGTACTGTGAATTTCAAGTTATTTATCCTTAAAGGATTGAGGTGATGTGATTGTGCGTGAAATCTATATTGCAGTGTGTTGGGAATTATTTGTCAAAGTAATTCTTTGGTAAAGGAGTTGGCTAGAGTATGTTATTGTGAATTGGAAGAGTCTCTTTACATAGGTGTGGTAGTTATTTGGTTTGAGCATAGCTTTGAGGTTGCCAATTTAAGAGGAATAAGTTAGCGCGTTATGCAATTATTTGAAATCCATGGATTTTAAATTAAGTTTAATCTAAAATAAATATTGAGAAAAAATCGTTTTCTCGGGTAGTGAAATGCCTATTGATTCTCGTTGAGTTGTGTGTTTATGAAGGAGGTCATTGGCAATTTGAGTTGGCTTTATGGTGATATGTGTGGTTCTTTAGGTTGAATGAGAAAGAAAATGAGTAATTTGGTTATTCGAGTGATTTCATATTTGGCTTATGTGGTCTTTTTCTCAAACTACCTACTTGGAAAGTGAAAAAGTTTCGTGACGAATCTTCGATTTTGGATTTGACTCTTTTGGAGGGGAGTTGGTCATGTGTGGTTGCGATGATAATCCTTCATTTTTTGGATTCTTTTTGTAAGAGGGTTGGTTTAATGCAAGTTGAGTGTGTGTCCCTGGTTAAAGGAGGTGCTCCTTTTTAAGGTGAAGAGATCGATTGAGAGATGAAACAAGACTGTTGTGTGTTATGTGCAGATTGTGTGCTTGGTACCAAAGGGATGGTTGGCCCAAGGTACATTGGTTTGTTTCTAGAAGTTGCAGGGATTTTGGAAGATGGCGTATCGCTAGGACTGTCTCGGGTCCATGCGCGGGGTACACAATGTCTTGAATGACCTGGTGTTGGGGGAATACCCGAGTGATCCGGAGTTTGAGGTTTCGTTAGAGTTGTCGACCAATGAGTAAGATCTTACCTTCAAGTCAAATGCATTGAGTGTACCGGAAAGGCGGGACAAGTGATGAGGCGTAAGGCGTCGATTACATCAAGGTGATGTGGTCCCATAAGTCGAGAGAAGCGACTTGGGAGTTGTGTCTCGCATGCTTGTGCGATATCCATGGTTCATCACGTCGGTACATGTTAATTGTTGTTAATTTCAGTTTTGGGTGTTCTTTAGAGTAGTATGGCGAGTAGAATTTGGGGTCGAATTCTATTTAAGGGGTAGAATGTAATACCAGAAACACTTTAGAGAGAAACGAGAAAAAGATTAGTAGGGTTTTAGAAAATAACCCTTGTGAGGACCTTTGCGTAATTAACCAAAAGAGTGCGTGAAAGCAGGATGATTTGGAATTTCTGAGAGGAGTTGGTTTCTGGAACAAGTAGTGCGGGAGGAGTTGGATCTGCCGTCGTAGAGTGGGCGTGGGGAGAGGAGGACCCAAAAACCCTAGCCGCATGGTTTTTCTTTTCCTTTGCACACACCGCTGCATAGCATGTTCGCTCGTCCAGCGTGCCAGTCATCTGCCGCGTTGCCCGCTCGGTGCATCGCCACCTACCCGCGATCTCCCTCCCGCGCATCGCCACATGCCCGCGTGCCTGCGTCGCTCCCCGCGCACATGGCTGCGCTGCCTCTGCTGTGTTGCCGCTCGGCCGCGTGTCGCTGCTCCTTGCTGCTAGTTCTACATGCGCGTGTGTGCTATCATCACAATCATGCAAGCATGCAGTCGTTGAGAAGCCCGGGTTCTGCTGCTGTCGCTAATTAATTTGTTGGCTTGTTTTATATGGGTTCATGAGTGTTACTACATTGCAAGAGAGAAAATGAGAGAGAGAGGGTGCGCTGCCAAGAACAAAGAGGGCCATGGAGAAGGAATGAGGAAAGGAGGAAGAAAGAGAGGAGAATCGCGCGGGTAATCGGTGTTCCTCATCATGATCTCTGGGGTAACGATCAAGTTTTCCCCTCTATTTGTTTATTTTATCTAGAGATTAAAATGAGATTAGAGAGAGATTTAGCGTTTTCTAGTCAAGAAATAGAATAGTAGATTGATTTAGTCTACTTTTTTGTTGTACCATAATTTAGATGCAGTATGGGCGTAATATGAGAATTTTGTCACCTAGAGAATTGTAGAGGATCTCTATAGCTTTTAGTAGAATATTTAACCATATCGAGTTGGATGAATAGTTTTGAGATTCACGAATTTTGTAAGCTGTTGTAACACCTCATTTCGACATTGAGCACGGAATGCTACTAAAATTAAATTAAACTAAACTAAACTAAGACCAATTACAAATTTTAAGCAAAACCTCCTTGGTATAGTCGGCTATCAGAGGTTCCAACAATTAATCATGGCATTTATCAAAGTCTTCAAAATCGAGTTCAATCAAGCATGCAGGATTATCTCATAAACATAACCAAAATTTGCTATTCTCATTATTTGTGAGGACCCCAGTTTATTTGGCTTGTAATGCTTAACCAACCACCTGGTCCTAGCATCACAAATCAAATAAACTGATCCTCGAGATATGTATACTTCAGACAGCGATATACACACCGGTACAAAATTAGACATCAACTCCATTCCAAACTTAGAGTCCAAACATCACACTACAACGGAGGATAAACAAATAGTAAAGATATTACAGACAATGGCCGAATGGCCACAAGATACACAAATAACAACAGAAAGACAGTGGAAGCAAAGTGCCATAAGATGGCTATAAACAAAGCCAATCAGCGTGCCTTCAACCCACAAGGCATCGGCCAGGACCGCCAAGTCTAGTCGTCCAGAAGCGGCAACACGACTCACAGTGAGGACCACGAGGCTCACCTTCTTCTCTGCAACAAAACATTAAGCAAAGCACACGAGTACAAAGATTGTCTTTGTACACTTAAAACGACGTGTGAACTAGCGGACTGTTCATATGCTACATGCGGGCTTGTTTAGTGGAAACCATATGTTTTATTTGCATAAAGCCAATTTTCATTTGCAATAATGTAATCTGATTTTAAAGGCAAGTTTGCAATTCATTTATAAGATTGAAATAGCGATGGGATATTAATAACAAAAGCGAAAGATAAACAACCTAGAAGTGACTATCCCAATAGTCACCCCAACAATAGCACGAATCCCGATTCGTACCACCCATCAAGTTTTAATTTAAATGTTGTAGTCTAGTTCTTACGGGCGTATCAGAGCGTGTCCATAACCTGGGGCGAGGCTATTCGAATAGTTTTAACCACTGGGGGTGTACCAATGTACCCACACTTGAGAGCCTTTAAGCCAAAACACACTTAGAAGGTATCTTTGTGCGGCTAAGTCCTACGAGACTTTTTCCAATATTGTGTATTAACTCTGAGCAGCTCGTATGGATAGAAATCCATACGCTTACATGGTAAAGCGAGAAAGACAACTACCCACTCGGGATAAAGCTTTTCGGACAACTACCATGCTCCCACCTTCGTCCCTCCTGCGACCTCCTGCGACCGGAGCCAATACACGCCAAAGTACTAGGTCAAGAGAGGTCCATATACTCTAGTATGGTTACGCAAAATGCTCGATGCGGTGGCGCAAGTAACTCGGTCCTTAAGCGGCTCGGGCACCTTTCGGTCACACCCAACAGATCACACCAACATACCATTGTGCCCAAGTCTAAATTATTTTGTTTTCATTTTTAGTTTTGCAATTAAACATAGCGAAATGCTAAAACATAAAGCTATAGTAAATTTTGTGTGATCAAGGTTACTGACTAAAGTCGATAACTTGCTTGATTCTACTAGATAGCTAAGCATGTCTAAGCAAGTTGACCGGATCTACTAAGTGATAAGAGATCATCCGATCTCTAATCACGACAAATAACCTAGGCTCAGTAGTAGAGATCAATATTTTGTCTACAGGATATGCGACTCTGGATTTAACTAATCAATTTAACACAAATTAAGCAATGCATACATACAATTGAAACAAAATATTAATCTTTAAAATCTGGGATTAAACATGATCAAGCTGCTTGCTTTTGGCTGTTGCTCTGAATGCTCAACTCATTGCGAGAGGATCGCTCTCGGGGTTGCCGCAAATATCGAATCCTAACGATTGAACAAAGCAGCGAATAAGAGCAGAATAACAAGGCAAGACTCAAGATCAAATACAAACACCATTTTATACACAGAGGCTAAACCATCACAAAAGAATGACAATTAAGCGCACAAGACCCACTCACTTATTTGCTAGGTTAATCACAAAATCAAACCTCTAGCATGATTTAAACTTTGGGCAGAGACTTGAAGGTGATTGTGTGCACATCTATTATTTAATCAACAAGTTAACACATCAAGAACAGCTATTATCGGATGAGAGCCACAGAACCTATAGGAAGCTATTGAAAACATTAACTAGATAATCGACCAACCATTGGATGCTAACAATTTTCTAATTGAGGAGGGCTTTAATAAAATTCAGCTACTAACACATCTAAGTATCACACCAACATATAGGAAGGTTAACCATAACAACATGCTATCACTACAAGGCCTTACTACCTTTGGTAAAAGTAGGAAAAACAAATGCGAGAGACAAACCACTAGCTCAATAACAACTTCTTAGATCACTCATGCCAACAAGGGTTTTAAAATCTAGAACAGCTAACTAACATAATTCCTTACCAAACACTATTTCTTAAGCAATTTATCAAGTCTAACGGGACCTACATAGCATAATCATGAAACCAAATTTCAGTTTAGTGACAACGAGAAAAAGCGACAACGGGGATCAAGCAGAGAACTAGAACTAAAATGCTTTCAAACCTCCAATACCAAACTTTGATCATGCAATGAGTGAACTAATGAACAACGAAAGCATGATTAGCGACTAACTACAAAGTTTGAGGGAGGTGGGCTCCTTTATCGACCACGAGGCAAAACCGAAAACGAGCAACTCGGGTGGCGCTGGACACGGAAGTCGGCGGCGATGGAGTGGCGGCGCGGGCTGTGCGACGGCCAAAATGGGTTGCTTGAGGACCCGCGAAGGCGAGGTGGTCGCGGGTTGGCGGGAGAAGCAGCGAGGTGGTGCGGCGGCGAACGGCGGCGGCGATGGAGGTGATAAGTGCGGCTACACGAGGTGAACAACAAGAATTAGCGCGCGCATGGGTATCGATGAGTTACGGGAACTCACGGAATGACAGCGAGCTCAAGAGGTGCGGAGATGGCGGCGGCGAGAACTAGCGGCGGCGATCCGGGTCACCGAGGAGAGAGCACCTTTGAGCAAAAATAGAGGAAAAGAGAGATGGGGTAGCTCGGTGAGTGCACTAGATGGTGCTAGCGCGAGCAATTGCTCTAGGAACTAACTCACCGGAGATGGGGACGAAAACCAACTTTCGGCCGAAGAGAGGACACCAAAATTCAACGGCTCACGAGAATAAAACTTCAAATTAGTTGAGGAAAGACATGGCAGAGTGCGGAACACGATCGTGCGAAAGGAGAAGATGAGCTTCACTGGTTGTGGTGTTGACACGGGCGGTGGCGGCTGCAGGTGTGCACGAGCTCGAGCACAACAATGAATTGAGCTCGAGAAGGAGCAATGAGTGATAGGGGATCGCAATGGTGTCTAAGAAGGAAGAGCGAGCTTTGGGTGAGCTTAAGTAGGGACGAGGCGGAGAAACAAGCGGAGCTTCGGCACCGAGATGCAAGGAAAAGCGGCGAGACAAAGAGGTAGATGACGGCGATTAATCTGCACCGGGGCATGGGCTAGCGGCGGGTGATGCGGCCGAGGTGAAGCTCTGCGAGAAACCGAGAATGGGCGGCGGCGGTGGCGTGCATGCATGCTTGCGCGGCACTCGGCCTCGAGCGAGTAGGTGACGACCGACAAAGGGGCCGCTTTGGCGGCGAAATAAAATAAGCGCGAGCCGAGTCAAGTCTTGGCGCAAACCGGTGGTTTGACTCGACCATTTTCACTCCGGCCGTTGGATGCGAGATGGGCGGTCGAGATTGATGTATGCATTCGGACAAGTCGGTTGCATGCGCGCACGTGGATCGTTCGATGCGCATCGGACGGTGACGACCATCGGCGCCAGCGGTGCAACTAGTTGGTTCGCCGAGCCAAGCGGTGCGAAGTCGGACTCGAGCACGAGGTTGGGTCGAGCAGAGGCAGTGATTTTAGTTTTGATTTAAAAGACAGAGAGGGTTTGGGAAATTTTAGAGGTAGCTCCAGAGCTCCAAAATTTTCGAAATTTTTATGGTAGCTGCTAGGGACAGAGGACAACCTTGTGAAATTTTTCCAGGGTTTTCATGCACTAGATTTTTCCCACTAAAATTCAAGCTGCTGTCGGAGGTTTGACCAGATTTCTAAACTGGTTTGACTTGGGCATTTGAAATAGCAAACAAAATCTAAAAATTGTGAAATAATTCAGAGAGGTAGCTAGGATGATCAAGATGCTAGGAAAAATATTTGCAGAGGATGATCACAAGTTTGAAGGCTAATAATTTGATGACAACAATTTCCAATCACAAGAATTAACTTCTAGAAAATTGGAAATTGCTAGGGAAAATTTGGAAAACTTCCAAATGATTTGAAGAGACAACAAAAGTTTTTATTTCTCCTCAAAATTTTACACTTGAATTACAAACCCTAAGTTAGGGCTGTTACATTATTACAGTTAATCTGAAACTCAAACCATCTATAAGTAATTCTTATGATTGGGTGGTAGTGCGTGCATCCAAACATCTACTCCCTCTCATGCATGCGGGTCTTGCCAGTTGTACCTAAAACACATCAAAGCAAGAGTGAGCCCAAAGACTCAGCAAGTACCAACAAGGCTAAGCAAGCTATCATTCATAGCATCAACAATCCAAGATAAACAATGCACCAAAGTATAGCCTTCATGCTCATGTGAATGCAACCAATGTAATGCACCTTTCTCAACTTTATCTCTTTCGCATTTTACGTGTAATGTGGGGTATACAACGTCATTGTGTACCCTTGCACATGCTGCCCACTAACACAGGGACCAAAACCTATACACCACATGTATAGGGACCATTGCCCATCATCTTAATGATGGGGACCTCTTTGCTCATAGCCCACATTCCACGAATGTGAGGGACCTCAACCGTCATTTACATGCGGGGACCTCAATTGTATGTGCTTGGTCACCACGTGACCAAGGCACTGTATGCTCTCAACATGCATATGCACCATGATAACATTCTTCATATCTGGGAACTCAACATCTTATCATTATCATGTAAGCATTAACAACAACATCATACATGAATAAACTTATTCATACTTCTAGCATTCCACATCATTGATATTCATAGCATTCTAGCATCCATGAGTAGCACATTTAATCTTAATACTAGCACACTTGAACAATCACTCATGAATATCAATTAATCATTTCTCTAGTATCCTTCATCCTTAATCTTACTTACCGTACTATCAACCTTGCATGGTTATTACGCATCAAAATATTAGCATCCTCTATCAAGCGGTCATAATTAGTCACTCAAAGCAGTACTGCATTCACCAAGATAAATTGGAACTCATCACCATAACATCCATGCATAGCTATTACGAGCCAAACACAAGCAGTCCACGACATACAAGCATAAATATACAATGGCCGAATACTTGCCTCAGCGTGCGAGCGCGGTGGGCGCGAAGAGGGTGCTGCCCCAGGAACTGCGCTCCCACCTGAATATAAAGGTATCCCAATCTAAGTCCAACACGCTGGACCAAGAGCATAAATAATAACACAACAAAACTCGCTACTCTCAAGTGTTAACAAAACCCCAATTTCTAGCGATCGTTTTGGTGACCACTCATGACAGTCAACTTCTAAAATTCATAACTTTCTGCTCAGAGGTCCAAATAAGGTGTTCTCAGACTTTTGGAAAGGTAATTTAATTACCTAAATAAACTTAGTTGAGGAGCCCTTTTGATTCTGCCAATTACTACCTCTACCGAGCCAACCTACAGAGCAACAATTATCACGTCGGGTTCTCTGGACAGATCACTAAAATCATCATAACTTTTTCTACGAAAGTCCAAATCTTGCGTTCTTTATCTCTATCAAAGGTATGGAAATTACCTACATTTTTGTTATATTGAGGTCCTCTGATGTCGACCTTAACTAGCAGATTCAACCCATTTCTACAGACTGTTCTAAACTGACAGATTAACAGAGCAGCGATACTAAAAATTCATAACTTCTGACCGTTAATCGGATTTGGGTGATCTTGGTGGCCACTGAAAGCTAAGAACAACATCTACAACTCTCTAGGAGATACAAACTCCTAATTCTGCCTCTAACCACATGAAACTGGCCACGCAACATTCTGGACAGAATTGCAACTTTAACAGACCGACTTCAATCTTGCCAAAACTACTCGATTTCGGTTCTCGACTAAACACACAACAACAAACGAAGCTAGTTACCCTTGGCGCAGCTGAAGATCACGAACTCGGATGGGATCCGCTTTCTTCTCTTCTCCCTTCTCTTCTCCCCTCTTCCTTCCCTCTTCTCCTCCTCCTTCTCTTCCTCCTTAACCAGGCCGCAATGAGGGGGTTCTTCTTCTACCTTTGGACAGCAGCAAAGGGGACTTGGAGGATGCTTGGGAGGGTGGAAGGAGAGTACCCAGGAGGAGCGTGAGAGAGGGGGTGGCGGCCACCAGGGGAGAGGGGTGGGCGTGAGGAGTGGGGAGGAGGGCTGCGATTAGGGTTTGGGGAGTGGTGCCCCCTGGCCGGCTGCCTTGGGCTCCCATGGGTGGGCCCAAGCCCGAGTGGCTAAAAACACGATTTCCCCCTTTTCAACTATTGGCTGAAATTAACCAAAGGTCCTTTCCAAAACCATTGAATTCTCTCCCGAATATTTAATCTCCCGATTAAGGCTTAACACACTTTCGGGTATTACATTCTACCCCCTTAACGGATTCGACCCAGAATCTAGCGCCAATCTACGAAAGAAAACGCGACTAGAACTTAACTACAGATACCAACGCGATCAACTCTTTCTAAACTTCGCTCACGCGAGACTTCAACTCTCAAGTGGCCTATCTCTCCAACGAAGAGACCACAACACGGGCGTAAATCGGCGTGCGTACTAACGCTCAACTCGACATTCCGGGTACACTCATCGGACAAGACTCAGGTAAGACCTCACTCGATGGTCAGCGGCGCCAGCGAAACCTCAAGCTCGGATCTCCCGGTACTCACTCAACACCAAAACATACAAGGCGTTACATACTCGCGCACGGACTCGAGACAAACACAGCGTCGCCAACTAGCGAGAACAAGCCAATGTATCTTGGGTTAAACTTCCCAAAGATACGAACCACACGACGAACTCACTTTAAACACACTCTTTCTTGACATAGCCCAACTGAAAATGAAGGACTCTCATCGCAACCAAGCGTTACCAACTCGGTACTAAAGAAGTCAAATTCAGAATCGAGATTATCACGAAAATCTTTCCACCTTCAAGTTAGAAAATTTGCAAATAAACACCACGATCGCCAAAGAGAAATCACTCGAATATCCAAATCTATCATTTCTTTTATTCTTCACATGCTGAGATAAGAACCACATGCCAACATAAAGTCAAGCCCCATATGCGAAAGACATCCAACAAAACTCATAGTTCAAACAAGAATCAAGAGAGCACTTGATTACTCAAGAAATAATCTTTTCTCAATTTCTCCTTTAGAAATTAAAATTTCTCACAACTTTTGGAATCTGAGCTCATCGCACAAGACACTAACATTACTCTTAACTTGGCGATCTCAGCGTAAACCCAAATCAAAACACCTTGTCAACACCTTTGAAAAGGGACTCGATGATCTCACAAAACATTCTCTAACAGATTTCCTTTCTTGTGAATTACTTTGATAGATAACCACGATGCATCCCAAAATGGATCTTCGCACGTAATCACGTTACCTCAATCTTCAAGAATGGGCAACTCGAATTCACATCACATATTCTCATGTATTTGATAAAAATATTTCTATCAATGACCATCCCTTGTTTAAATCCACCATTATACTACTTTTCACATTATCCATGGGCGTTCAAAGTTCTAGCATAACAATGCAAAGCCCAAATTTAACCTCAAGATTCTTGCAACGAAATTCTCATATAAAGTATAGGAAATCCTCAGATTAAATTCCTAAAAATCCACAATTCCAACATACTTACTCATTAAAATCATCATGAAAATATTTTCTTGACAGATTAACCATTACAAGGATTATAACTCTCGGAAGGTTACTCATTTAGAGCCAAATCACTCTTGACATTACTCAACATTTTCCATTATCCCATTAATTGACATGACGATTCGATTACTTTATTATCCCACTCTCATTAAACCACATCATCAAGTTTAACTCTCATAGCCTTGCCATACTACCAAATTGCGATACTCTATAAAATTGATCAATATTTCTATACTTTCAGTAATTCTAATGTTCCGCCTAAAGTGAACCGGAAGATCTTGGATCACACTCACTATAGGTTCTACTAGATGTAACAATGCAATCAGTTTAACCTCATAAGACAAACTTCCATTGAGTTAGACTTCTCTCAAAGAACTACATTACGAAATTATTTCATCCTCCGGTAGCTCATCGAACAACTTACAACCCCAGTTTCACCACTACCATTATTCAACACCTCAAAAGACACGGGTGAAGCGAATAGGTTGATTCTTCCTCAAAAGAAAAGCGAATGGAATCAATTTTTTCAACAACTTGGAAAACATGTACCACTTTGCAGCGAACACAAGACCAAGCAAAGCTGTCACCTGGGCGAGAACTCGAAAAAACATAAGGAAACGTCAGCGTCAAGGGCTCAAGCCCTCACGATGTGAATACCAAACCACAAAGAAAAGAACGTCGGTAGAATGTAATAACCTTTGAACATTGATAAACCCTTATGGAACAATTGCATAAGGTTTAAGTACTCTCAAATAAACGCTTAAGATGCTGAAGCGACTTAAATCTCAAACACTTAACTTCTCTCCTTCCTTTAACAAGGATAGTTATTTTGTGATTACTACATCACCTTGCGACTAAACAAGATAAGCTCTTATGAACAAATCATAGGACGACTTGAGAACCAATAAAATCTTTCAACATATCACTTTGCTCAAAGCAACTCAATCACCACATAACTCAAGAGGTCCAAATGATCCCCACCGCAAAACTCGAAACACTCTTACAAAATCTCATTTACTAAAGACGATCAAATTACTTTTACTTCTAAAAGAATCATCACCACACACTCAAGTCACCATCTCTTGCAAATAATCTTACTAACATCAGAATAATATACTCTGAACACGAATATTTATCATCAACTATTCCATTAGAAAGGCCCCAGAGTTTCACCAAAAGTTCCCATACTATCCTTTCATCCCATCTTCAAAACGAGTGTATACCAAAACCATACAACATCAATACATCAACCTATTAAACTTAGAAGGGTCTAATATACAATTGAAAAGCTCCTACCATAACCCTTTCATCAAGGTCACATTATCAAGTTTAATTCACAATTAGATGGGCATAAGCCCATATCAGTTCAACTCTTAGCGATGTTCATCATCAAACTTCAACACACAACAGTTATACCACAACCATTGTTGTTATCAACTGGCTTCATTATGAAATCTAGTTGCTACCTACTTTTATTCCCAAATCACATGGACATTAACAAACACGTATCCAACTGTTCCTCCTCATATTTGGATTTCAGCAAAAATACACTAAAACTTCAAAAATCGAAATCTTCTATCGATCAAAAGTCTTAACAATGTTACAACCAAATTCATCGCGTCATTCTATACAGAAGAACTACATAGAACTCCCCTCATAACTTCTAGATTTACCGATATTCAATCAGATCAACCGGTTATACAGTTCCATAACTAATCTACTAAGGAATACATAAATCGTATTCCCTCTAATTTTTTCCACACAACTAAATTAATCCATGGGAACCAAAGAACCCAACAAGTTTAGCAACCTAAACATTTTAATGCCGGACTAGTTCATCAGGTTCCATACTTCTTGATATCTCTTAATCACTCTTGATATATACCGTTCATCAAGAACTAGGAAAAGATAACATCAACTTAATCAATTTCACTTCCAAGGTTACTAATTAATATTAATTATGCACCATACCAATCACTCATCTTGATACCCATACCATATCAAGTTATTTGATTACAATCTCACGATTTAACCATAACGAGGCATCACAAAAGATTTTAACAATCTCAGCAGAAAAGAAATGCCTTAAACTTCAACACTCTGAATAATCCAAAGGAACACATAGAGACAAAGCTTTCTCATGCTAACAAACTTGCAACTTCAAACTCTCAATACCCAACTATCAAACGAATAAATGAGTCATTCTTTGCTAAAGAAAGAAGGAACAACCAAGAATTATCAATAATTGCCAATTGAGAAAGATCACAAGTAGCAAAGCGACTCAACGATCGGAAAACAATAATTGTTTAGAGAACTATAAGAGACCATTGACACTCAACAACCACCATAAACCAAGAACCCAGAGAAATTCATCATCCATCACGGATCAAGAATTTGCCAAGATTGAGGTCAAGAAAGAAATCAACTTTCTAAAACGACTCACGCTCAACTCTTGCAACTAAGGTATTCAGGTAACTACTTTATCGTGTACCACGAGCGGTGGTATAGCGACAAAGTCAAGGCCACAACCACGGTCTCCACTTCTTAACAACCATTATCGACACGCATAAACAATATAATCCAATATGATTATTCATGATCATCTCATGGCAATCATAGAATAGATTCATAGATATAGAATATCATAACATCTCATTTCATAGATTAACAACAACAAAAAAAAGGATAACACAGAGGCAATTCAACAATTGCTCAACAAATGAAACAAAGCAATAGGTAATGCGGGCAATGTAATTCCCAACCCCACCTCATTGCACGGTGTGTCAATTTAATATTTTCTATTAACCACGGACCTAAAGCCGCTCTCGATTCCAAGCTGTAACACCTCGGCTCGGCATTGAGCACAGAATGCTACTAAAATTAAATTAAACTAAACTAAACTAAGACCAATTACAAATTTTCGGCAAAACCTCCTTGGTATAGTCAGCTATACCAGGTTCCAACAATTAATCATGGCATTTATCAAAGTCTTCAAAATCGAGTTCAATCAAGCATGCGAGGATTATCTCATAAACATAACCAAATTTGCTATTCTCATTATTCTGATTAATCGAAACTCAAACCATCTATAAGTAATTCTTATGATTGGGTGGTAGTGCGTGCATCCAAACATCTACTCCCTCCCATGCATGCGGGTCTTGCAGTTGTACCTAAAACACATCAAAGCAAGAGTGAGCCCAAAGACTCGCAAGTACCAACAAGGCTAAGCAAGCTATCATTCATAGCATCAACAATCCAAGATAAACAATGCACCAAAGTATAGCCTTCATGCTCATGTGAATGCAACCAATGCAATGCACCTTTCTCAACTTTATCTCTTTCGCATTTCTACCGGTAATGGGGGTATACAACCGTCAGTGTGTGCCCTTGCATGCCCATTTTGCACGGGGACCAAAGCCTATACACCACATGTATAGGGACCATTGCCCATCATCTTAATGATGGGGACCTCTGCTCATAGCCCACATTCCACGAATGTGGGACCTCAAGCCGTCATTTACATGACGGGACCTCAATCAGCATGTGCTTGGTCACCACGTGACCAAGGCACTGTATCTCTCAACATGCATATGCACCATGATAACATTCTTCATATGCGTAGGAACTCAACATATTATCATTATCATGTAAGCATTAACAACAACATCATACATGAATAAACTTATTCATACTTCTAGCATTCAACATCATTGATATTCATAGCATTCTAGCATCCATGAGTAGCACATTTAATCTTAATACTAGCACACTTGAACAATCACTCATGAATATCAATTAATCATTTCTCTAGTATCCTTCATCCTTAATCTTACTTACCATACTATCAACCTTGCATGGTTATTACGCATCAAAATATTAGCATCCTCTATCAAGCGGTCATAATTAGTCACTCAAGCAGAGTACTGCATTCACCAAGATAAATTGGAACTCATCACCATAACATCCATGCATAGCTATTCTGAGCCAAACACTTGATCGACATACAAGCATAAATATACAATAGCGAATACTTGCCTCAATCGTAATGAGAGCGGTGGGCGCGAAGAGGGTGCTGCCCACAGGCTGCGCTCCCACGAATATAAAGGTATCCCAATCTAAGGCCAACACGCTGGACCAAGAGCATAAATAATAACACAACAAAACTCGCTACTCTCAAGTGTTAACAAAAAACCCCAATTTCTAGCGATCGTTTTGGTGACCACTCTGGACAGTCAACTTCTAAAATTCATAACTTTCTGCTCAGAGGTCCAAATAAGGTGTTCTCAGACTTTTGGAAAGGTAATTTAATTACCTAAATAAACTTAGTTGGGAGCCCTTTGATTCTGCCAATTACTACCTCTACCAGCCAACCTACAGAGCAACAATTATCACGTCGGGTTCTCTGGACAGATCACTAAAATCATCATAACTTTTTCTCACGAAAGTCCAAATCTTGCGTTCTTTATCTCTATCAAAAGGTATGGAAATTACCTACATTTTCGTTATATTGAGGTCCTCTGATGTCGACCTTAACTAGCAGATTCAACCCATTTTCACAGACTGTT
Source organism: Ampelocalamus luodianensis (assembly GCA_036346255.1). Classification (NCBI taxonomy): domain Eukaryota; kingdom Viridiplantae; phylum Streptophyta; class Magnoliopsida; order Poales; family Poaceae; genus Ampelocalamus; species Ampelocalamus luodianensis. Next base: position 50,142,172 of record CM070629.1, on the reverse strand, counting down.
CTAAACTCCACAGATTAACGAGCAATGATACTAAAAATTCATAACTTCGACCGTTAATCAGTTTGGGTGATCTTGGTGGCCGAAAGCTAAGAACTCTCTAGGAGATACAAACTCCTAGTTCTGCCTCTAACCACATGGCGCGCACGCAACATTCGGGACAAATTGCAACTACTGAGACCGACTTCAATCTTGCCAAAACTACCGATTTGGTTCTATGACTAAACACACAACAACAAACGAAGCTAGTTACCCTTGGCGCAATGAAGATCACGAACTCCGGATGGGATCCGCTTTCTTCTCTTCTCCTTCTCTTCTCCCCTCTTCCTTCCTCTTCTCCTCCTCCTTCTCTTCCTCCTTAACCGGCCAATGAGGGGGTCCTTCTTCTACCTTTGGACAGCAGCAAGGGGACTTGGAGGATGCTTGGGAGGTGGAAGGGAGGTACCCAGGAGGAGGCGTGAGAGGGGTGGCGGCCACCAGGGGGAGAGGGTGGGGCGTGAGGGGAGTGGGGAGGAGGCTGCGATTAGGGTTTGGGGAGTGGTGCCCCCTTTGGCCGGCTGCCCTTGGGCTCCATGGATGCCTGCCCAAGCCAGGAGTGGCTAAAACACTTGATTTCCCCTTTTCAACTATTGAGACTGAAATTAACCAAAGGTCCTTTCAAAAAACCATTGAATTCTCTCCAGAATATTTATTCTCCCCGATTAAGGCTTAACACACTTTCTGGGTATTACACCTGTTGTCTAGGGAGTTGTCATCTTTTGGTAGTATATCGTGGTAAATTGTAGATTAAAATTAGTAAATGGACTAATTATGGTCTTTGCTCTGCATGAAAGGTGTAGCTAACTGTCTAAGGATTCTAAAGAGTCCAAGAACTCGAATTTTGGTTGGGTAGAACAGAAGTTATAAAATTTTGAAATGTGTTGTTCTAGTAGAATGTCGAACGGTCTTCGGGCGAAGAAACAGGGCAGAAAACCGTAGAATCAGAGTTTCATCATAATTAGGAAACTATAGGTTGTTTCGTGAGGATTCCATAAAGTCTTGGTTGATTGAATTTGGAGTTCAGGTGAATAAGTTAGAGACATTTTACTATTGGGACAGTGGGTGCCTCCGGTAGATTTTTGTTAGTTTGGTCGGTTTGGCGTAAACATGCAAGATCGATTAGTTTGATGGGTTGGTGCTGTGATGATGCCATTTTGATGATGTTTTGAGTGTGTATTATTACTTACCTGTTTGGGACTAGGGCCTCATGTGTGCGTACCACAATTTAGTCTGCGGGTTCTAAAGGCTAAGAGGCAAGTGTATGGTAGAGCAGTGAACAACGGGTTGTTCGTCATTGTCATTGATATTACTTATCATGCTATTTATTATGCTTTCGTTAAGCTTATTTTTATACATGATATTGATGACATTGGGTGAGTGAGATTATGATATTGAGTTAATGAGAATGAGATATTGAGTTAATGAGATGAATTATGTTGATGAATAATTAGAGATGTTGCATCATTTACATTCATCAAGACAGGAGTTGCACGAGCCAGGTTGGTGAGAAAGTCATGTAACTATTCCAGTAAGGTCAGTGAGAAAGATACATAACTAGTATGGAGAGATCTAGATAAAATCCTACTTCTGGGGACTTCATGGGAGTGAAGGATAGAGTAGTTCATCGACGGGTAAACACTCTGCTATACTGGTATCAGCTAATGAGATGCATATGAGTATGAGAATGAGCATGACGGTGCACACGCATATGAGTGAATTGTAAAATTGTGCAACTTTACCTATAAGGAATATGGCTTGTTTGTTTGAGTATGAGAATGTCATTAAATGGATAGATGATGATGATAATCTTGATAATGGTTGATAAACTATTGTTTATGGCTTCAATATGTATTTGCTGAGTCTTATTATTGTTTATGGCCTCATTATGTATTTGCTGAGTCTCAAACTCATTCTTGCTCTATTGTTGTTTTTAGGTGATCCTCACGAACTCGTCCTGATGTCCTGGAACTAGCGCAACATGAACAGTGGCTTGGGTGTAGAAACAACCGGCTCCTCGGGCTCCTCTAGAACATACAAAGCTTCTTCGACTCTGCAATCCTTTCCTTTGCAAGTTGCATCGTTGTAAGATCGAGAAGGCCGACTAGAGGGGTGAATAGGCTGTTTTAAAAACTTTTGCTAAAACCGATTTCTATCTGAAGCTAACAACCATTCGGTTTTGCACAATTAAAGCCTAAATCAACAAGTGCACCAACAATATAAAACTATTGATAAAGACAGCAATCATACAAATACAAGAAAGCAATTTATTTCTATGAATGTAGATTGCGCAAAGTAAAACATAAGACAACAAACCACAATGACACAACGATGTTTTATCGTGGTGTTGTAAGGACCCCCCGGTTTATTCGGCTTGTAATGCTTAGTCTTCCATTGACCCTAGCATCACAAATCAAATAAACCAAGCCTCGAGATATGTATACTTCCCAGAAATGCAGTATACACACCCTGTTACAAAAATCATGCATCAATTCCATTCATTCACATAGAACCGAAGCAAGCAACAACTAGAAGACATACATAATATAAAGTTATTACAAAGAGGGGCCCGACGGCCAAATGTCATACAAGTACCAAGTAAACAGTGGAAAGCAAAAGTGCCATAAGATGGCGATAAACAAGCTTAATCGGTGTACCTTTAACCACAAGGCAACCAAGGGACCACCAAGCTAATCGTCAAACCGCGCAACACATCTCACAAAAGTGAGGCCCTTGGGGGCTCACCTTCTTCCTCTGTAACAAATAACATTAAGCAAAGCAAATGAGTACAATAATGTACTACAAGACCGACGTGTGAGACTAGCAGAACTATACATAACTACATGCAAGCTCATTTGGGTGGATGAGCCATATGTCTCATTTTCAACACAAAGCAAATTTTATTTGCAATAATGTAATAGATTAAAAGCAAGTTTGCAATTTATTTTTATTGTTCAAATAACAGCAAGAACACAATAATTAACAATAGATAGATGACAACCACATCCTAGAAGTGACTAACCCATAGCCACCACAACAATAGTATGAATTACCCCTTCATACCACCCATCAAGTTTTAAGTTTTTAAAGGTTGTAGTCTAGTTCTTGCACGACCTTACCAAGCAATGTCCATAACCTAGGGCGAGGCTATTCGAATAGTTTTAACCTGCGGTGGTGTACCAATGTACCCACCACGATGAGACCGCCTTTCCACACTACGGTGAAGCACACTTCCTTAGGTATGCGAGGCACGGCTAAGTCTCTGAGACATTTCCAATGGATGATGCTAATTAAGAGCGCAACCCACGGGGATAAGGATACATTAACCAGCCTATGGTCCGTGTGTTAATGCTCCGTCCCAACACCACACACACACACACACATTTTTACACACCCACCAACCAGCTCATAATTAACACCTCCCAAAGTACTTAGTCAAGAGAGGTCTCATATCCCTCCCGTGTGGTTAGCACGCAATAAGCGCTTGGCTTAGTGACACAAGTAACTCGGTCCTTGGGGACTTAGGCACCATTCAAACACACCCAACAGATCACATCAACATACCATTGTGCCCAAGTCAAGATATAATTTTTATTTTCAGTTTTGATTTACAAATTAGCAAAACACAAGGGTTGGACATAATGGAATAATATCAATATTTGTGTGATCAAGATCATCGACTAAGTCGATGATGCCCAATACTAACGATAACTAAGCATGGCTAAGCAATTTGATTAAGTATCCTACTAAGTGATAGAGCCCATCCAGCGAACTCTAATCATAGCAAATAACCTAGGCTCGGGTAGTAGAGGATAATCATTTACCTCTGATTATGCATCTAAAGGATTTAACTACTCAATTTAACACAAAATAAGCAATGCATACATGCAAGTTGAAAACAATATATTAGACTTGAAAATAATAGGATCAAATGGGAAATGATCAAGCTGCTTGCACAGGAGGGCTTGTTGCTCAATAAGCTCTTGAGGGTAAGTTCTAGGGGTTTATGCAAATGTGAAGCCTAAGCGAAAAAGCAAAAGAATGAGAACAACCAATAAGGCAGCAACACTTAAACAAAGAGAGCAAGCAAAAATTTATCCAATTGCGATAAATTTATGCACAAAGTAAAATAGGAATAAACCTAGACATGAAAACTGGAAAAACCTAATTTGGATTTGTGGTGCAAAAGATATTCCCTAAAAACCTATTTTCGGCCATAATTAGGTACTGTAGCAAAAATATTTTCTAGAAAGATTTTGAAGCTGAAACTTTATGGTAGCTACCTACTGGTACAGTGATAAGCCATATAAAATTTCAGGTCATTTGGAGTTATATTGAAAGAGTTATGATTTGTCTAAGTTGTTTAGGAATTATTAAACTAAAATATGATCCTTATGATTTTTAAAAACAGTAAAATTTTGAAACCAATTTTCTAGCAGATACACTATCAGTGGAAGCTAATCCAATTGGATTCATACAAAAATCAGCTATAGATAAAAGATATGCATTTTACAAGTTTGCTAAAAGTTCTGATAAACAGTATTAAGTTCACTTGTTTACTATTTTTGAAAAAGGTTTTCCAGGTTCGATAGTGGTCTACAATTATTTTTATATTTAAGTTCAAGGTATAAAGGAAGCTAACAAAATTAGAATCATCTAATTTGGATCTATAGTTACAGAGATACAAAAATGACAAGACCTAAAGTTCTTGAGTTTTGGACTTAGCATTTTGGGGCTTTCCTAACACCGGAGGCGTGGGACGATTGAGAGCCATCGATCTCGGATCAGACGTCCCGGTTGAATCCGGCGACACTGCGGCGCGAAAGGCGAAGCGAAGGGCGGCGTGGAGGTTCCGAGTCGTTGATCTGCGGATCCAACGGCCGAAGACCGACCACGTCGCTCCGCGGCGTTGTCGTCCGACAACGCGGCGAAAACTTCACCGGCAAAGCAGGCGACCAAAACGCGGCGGCGAGTGAATACCGAATGGGTGCGCAATGGCGTTGCGCGCCCTCACGACCACCACCGAGCGGTGGTGGACGACGCGGGCGCGGCGGTGAGGCGTGGGAAAAATGACAACGGCGACTAGCGACAAGGAGCTCCGCAGAGTTCATTCAAGCGGTGCCCGAGCATCTGGGACTACGGCGATGCTACGAGTAGCGGAGGGCGGAGTATGTTGGCGGCTCTGGCGTCGAAGCTCGCGGCGGCAACAATGGCGGCAACGAGGAGGATCACTGAGCCAAAACAACGAGCCAGCGTGATCAAGATAGGTTGCATACCCCCAGATGCTACCAAAGAGGAATTAGAGGAAGGCCTCACCTGCCTTTGAGACGAAAAGAGGCCCTCGCGGCGATTTGGAGAAATCGAAATCTCGGTGCTCCATGAAACCACACGAAAAGGAGCGGTTGTTAAGCACCACCGAGGTGAGGGGAAGCGAGGAGCAAGGAGGGAGCCGAGGAACCCGGAGCACGGCCTTCGAGAAGCTCCGCGGTGGCAACAATGGCGCGAGAAAGCAGGCGTTTGGAGCTCCACGAATGCGATGGGTGCAAGGAGAGCTCACGGAGTGCGTAAGGAAGGCGGGGAGGAAAATGGGAGCTTAAGTAGGCGGGGAAGCGAGGCAACGGCAGCAAGCCTCGGATGTCCACAGCGCTCCACGGTCGCCACAGTGGCGGGCGGTGGCGATGGACTTTCGGGCGGCGCCGGCGTGCATTAAATGCGCTGCAGACAGGTTGCGGTCGCCGGATGGGGCGAACGCTGCGCTGCGCGCGGCTCCGCCATGGCGCATGACATCGCGCGGCGAAGGAAAACGGCGACGACCGGCCGTCCAATTTGCATCCAGCGGCCCTCGTGCGTCGAGTCAAAGCGGTGCGCGCACAATCGTCCACCGTCAGATAGGGATCAACGGCGAAATCGGTGTCGGAGGTGTCGAATGCTTACACGAATGAGTCGTTCGATGGAGATCCAACGGTGACGACGGCGCGCGCTCGCGCGTCGGTGCAATTAGTTGGCTCGGTCAGTCGGTTGGCTCGAGCGAGTCGACTTCTTTTGAGGAACAGTGCAAACGATTGGGTTTGATTTTGAACTGAAACTTTGGGGATTTAATTGGGGCATCAAATCAACTCCAAAATTTATGAAATTTTAACTGGAGCTTGCTTACCTTGGGGTTTACCTCCCATAAAATTTCCAGAGGTTTTTGTGCACTGTGATTTTCTTAAGAAATTCCAGAAGGCTAATTCAAAGGTTTGACCAGAGTTTGACTTGCCTCTAAAATATTTCAAATAATTTCCAAAAATTATGAAATAATTCAGAGGGTCACAAGGCAACATAGAACCCAGGAAAATTATTTCAAGGGTTTGACCCAAGATTTCCCCAAGGATGTTTTGAATTGATATATTGGAGGTTTTGATTTTGGATTCCCAAAATCCTTTTACAAGAATCTCGAGAAAGCTCAAAAGCACAAGGATGTAAGAAAAGTTTTAAATTATCCTCATTTTATTACATTTGAAACACAAGCCAAAATGGGGATGTTACAAACCTCCCCCCTTACAAAAATCTCGTCCCGGGATTTGGTTCACTCGGAAAAGAAGGAGGGGTAGTCTGCACGGAGACGATCTTCTCGTTCCCATGTAGCCTCATCCTCGGAATGGTTTGACCACTGAACTTTAAGGAACTTGATGGTCTTGTTCCTTGTTCTTCGCTCGGCCTCCTCGAGTATGCGAGCAGGTGCTCGCGATAAGTCAAATCTTCTGAACATCAAGAGTCTCAACTGACTTCCTCTGTTGGAACACGGAGGCACTTCTTTAATTGGGACACATGGAACACATCATGTACCCCGCAAGTGCAGCAGACAACTCAACTTGTGGCGGCAGCTCCATCTTCTCGATAATACGGTATGGACCGACATATCGAGAGCTAACTTGCTCTTGACACCAAAGCGGCGGCGACCCTTCGAGGAGAAACCTTGAGGTAAACAAAGTCATTGGGCTCAAAGCTCAACTCACGACGCGGCGATCCGCATAACTCTTTTGCTGGATTGAGCTGTGCGTGGCGATCACGAATGAGTGGAGTTGACTCTCGGCCTCATTAATCGAGTCGGGCCAAAGAAAGGTCTCTCACCGGTCTCGGACGGTTCAACGGGTTCTACACTTTCTCCGTAGAGGGCCTCAAATGGTGCCATGCGAGGCGGCTTGGAAGGCATTGTTGTAAGAAAGCTCGGCGAATGGCAAACACTTCTCCCAATGCTTCCCATAGGAAAGGACACAAGCTCGAAGCATGTCCTCCAAAACTTGGTTGACCCTTTCGGTCGACCATCGATTTGGGGTGATCTGTTGGTGAAGGAAAGGTGAGTTCCATAGCCTCTTGCGAGCTATGCCAAAATCGAGACGTGAGCGACAAACCACGATCGACACAATTGTCTTTGGCACACCATGCGGACTCACGATGCGGGCTAGGTAGAGCTCTGCGAGAGACCCACTCGAAGGTCCGTCTTGACAGGAGAAATGAGCCACTTTAGTCAATCGATCGATGACCACCCGGATGGCATCATTCTTCTTTGGAGGCGGGGTAGACCGGTGATAAAGTCCATCGGCGAATCCCATTTCCACTCCGGAATTGGTAAGGGCTGGAGCGATCCGTGAACGAACCGATGTTGGCCTGACGCGATGACACCGTCGCACTTTCGCGGCGAACCTTGCGATCTCCTCTTCATTGGGTCCACGGAACCTCTGGCGGAGATCACGATACATCTTCGTGGCCGGGATGAATGGATAGCGAGGAATCATGGGCTTCGCGGAGGATCAACTCCCGCAACTCCATGTCCTTTGGAACCACAAGGCGTTGCCCAACCTCACGACACCAAGCTCATCTTCGGAGAAGCACTTGCATTCCATTCTTGACATTTTCCTTGATGCGGTTCCTCCAACATCGATCTGAGACCCGGTTTATTAAACTTGTAATACTTAACCTTCCTCTGGTTCTAGTATCACAAATAGAATAATCCTGCCTCGATGAATATGTGCCTCCTGAACAAGCAAAGACACATACATCATATCCAAGCATGCATCAATTCCATACAATGATTATAACAAGTCTACCAAAAGACATACATAATATAAGTTATTACAACACACCGACCGCCAAATGACATAAGTAGCAAATAAGTAACAATGAAGCAAAAGTTGCCATAAGATGGCTTAAACCAAAAGACGACCGGTTAGCCACATAACACCACAGTGGCAACCGACCGGCCGCCAAGCTAATCGCCCCAGAACCGCCACAAAGACAACTCACAAAAGTGAGGTCCATCTGACTCACTATCATCCTCTCGCACAACACAAGCAATGCAGTGAGTACAAAATGTACTCGCAAGACTTACGAGTAGCAAGCCTATACATAGCTACATGAAAGTCAGATTCAAAGGAATGTGGTTATATGGTTCTTTGGACGATAAAGCAAGTTTCATTTGCAATATTGTAATAGATTGAACAAATAGTTTGTAAAATCTGTTTTAAGCATTTAAATAACAATGAGTAAGCATAAGTAACAAGTATCCACCTAGAAGTGACTTTCCCAAAGCCACCACAACATAGCATGAATCCTCGATTCATACCACCCATCAAGTTTTAATTTTAAAAGGTTGTAGTCTAACTCTTGAAAAGCTTATCCAAGCGTGTCCATAACCTAGGACGAGGCTATTCGAATAGTTTTAATCCTCGCAGGTGTACCAATGTACCCACACTTCGCATCGCCTTTTGCCAAGCTATTAAGCACACTTCCTTTGGTATGCCAAGACGGCTAAGTCCTACGAACCCTTTCCAATGGAATATGCTAATCAAGAGACGCACGATGGGGTTAATCCTTAGTGATCTGCCGACTAAATATGGATCACAAGGACCCATACGTGGAGCAAGATACACCGCCCTGCGGGTGTTCTCCTCCCTACAACGTGTCCATGTTGCATATAATCAAATATGCAACCCACCACGCGACTCATTAATTAACACAACCCAAAGTACTCACTAAGAGAGGTCCCATATCCTCTAGTGTGGTTAGCACGCACGTAATGCTCTGATAATGATACTCACAAGTAGTTCGGTCCTTAATTGACCCGCACCATTCCAATCACACCCAAAAGATCACACCATCTTACCATTGTGCCCAAGTCTAAATTGTTTTCATTTTCAGTTTTAGTTTTGCAATTTAGACAAAGCACAAGGTGAAATATACACATAGTAATAGTTTGTGTGATCAAAGTTATCGACGAGTCGATAATCGCCCATTTCTACCGATAGCTAAGCATGGCTAAGCATAATGACACGTAAACTACTAAGTGACAAGGGTCCATCCAATAACCCAAAATCACAGCAAGTAACCTAGGCTTCAGAGTAGAGGAATAAACATTTCCTACCGATAATGCATCTAGTAGGCCAACTATCGACAATAGTTTAAAACAACATAGCAATGCATACATAGAATTTGCAAACAATATATTAGACTTTGAAAATAGTAGGAACAATATGATCAAATGAATGCTACATCCGCTGCTCGGTCAAGTGCAGATCCGATGGTCGCTGTGGCTCAATATCAAGATTAATAATATTGTCTTCTAACCTAACGCTAAAAGGCGATAAGCAAATAAGAACGAAGAACACCAAATAAACTCCAACAAAGAAACACATCCAAATCTAATAAAATTTACACTACAGCTAGGGAATGATCTAAGACAATGATAGGAACAAGAATTATGCAATTTGGACTAAGCATGCAAAAGATATGAGCAAAATGCTCTTCTCACTTTATAACAACCTAATTAATAATTAGCACTGCTCATGGCGAAATTTTCTAGAATGATCTAAGGTCTGAAATTTTTATAGTAGGTAGATTATGACATCCTAATAACAGCAAAGTTGGATTTACTAATTTTGGAGTTATACACATTTACTTATGATTTTTCTAAGTTGTAAATCTAATGCAAATCATTTTACAGAATTATGAACATGCTCAAATCCTATTTTATATGAAAGTATACTAACAGATTTAATTTAACAAAATTGGTTTTGCACAATTTGGATTTATACAGTAAAAGATATGCATTTTTCAAGATTAAAACTATTTCGAATATTCAAAATGACGTAAATCAAGTTATTCCTAGTTACACAATTTTTTCACATCGCAACATGCTTAAATCCATTTTTATAATAAACTAAAGTGACAACATAATTTATTACCATTGGAATTATCTAAAAGCGCTTAAAATGAATTAGTTATGAGTTTCTAAAGTTTTTACATCATTTTCATTGTTAAACAAATACTTACCAAATACGTAAAACCCAAATAAAAGAAAAAGACGTGGACAACTCCCAACCCTTGATCTAAAATCCCACGCTCACACGCACAAAAACACAGCAAGACGCGCGCCAAACCTAATCGAGCCCACCGTTGATCAAGATCCAACGGCGCACACGAGTGTATGCATTCTGACGGGCGGTTGCATACACGATCTCACCGTTGATCAAAAGATCGACGGCCGAGAACGATCAAGGCATCCGAGGGTCCGAACGCACACAAAGATCGTGGCCGCAGATCTAAAAATGAACGGTAGATATTGATCGCAGTTCAAAGGGAGATGTCGACACGTGGGACCGCATGTCGCTGACTTCGAGTCACCCACGCTACCGTTTAACCCACGCGCACAGGTGCACCGCCCACTTGTCAACGATCGAGAGTGGCGGTTAAGACCAAATTAATGCCATTAATGATTAACCTTAAATAAACACTAATGATCTCGAAATTTGATTTTAACCCCGCCCACAAGTCACGACCCGCAGGTAAATTTCGATGTGGATTAAATGCCGACACATTAATTAACCAATGATTAACATTAATGATGTCGAACAAAGGCGGATTGAACCAGAGAGCGATTTAAGGATATTGGGCCCATCGTCGCTGGCTCAACGACAATGATTAAGACATAATTAATAACTAATGATTAGCAATTAATGTGTCCTAATTAAGTGACGAAACGGAGCTCTGCGTGCAAGCAAAACCCGAGCGATTGCACGGCTAATCGCCGCGACACCTGCATGCGCGCGCGCCACCAAGAACCAAAATGGATTCGCAATAGCACAACGAATCTAATGGTAGCATTCTCACCGCGCGAGGACTAGAACGCCGCCAGCCGGAAAACGAAAATGGGAGCTTTTATCGCTAAACACGAAAATAGCGAAAGCTCCACCGCGGTCCTAGGATGCGGTGCCAAAGCTTCTAAGGACTAATAAGAAGCTACCTTAGTGACAAGAAGCTTCAAAGATGGCCGAGATGCTTGATCACGGTGAAAGCTCACGGACTTGGAGAAGAAAACCCGAGATAGATACCCGAGCCAAATGAGTGATTCCAAAGCATCAAAATAGCTTCATAATGATCCACGAAGCTACATGAGCAAGTAATTAGAAAATGGAGCACTCACCGAAATGAGGAAGAAGATGACCAATTTCGCCGAATTTGAACAAACCCCAAATTGGACAATTCTCGAGAATCAAATCCAAAATTAAGTGAGGGGAAATGTTCAAGGAAGTAAATAGATAAGGTTAGGCAAAGAAACGTGAAGGAGGACCACTGAACACCAAGAACACCAATGGAGCTCCACGGGTCAACAATGGCGATTTGCCATTTTTGAGGTGTTAAGCTCCAATATTGTGAATGAAGCTTGATGGTGGTCTAAAGAAATACCAGAGGCATTGAGAGTGCTTATAAAGCCATGAAAGCATTAGGTTTGCACCACACATCTTTCGGAAGCAAAACACAGAGCACAATGCGCACGACAAGGAAAAGAGGTAAAGACGTGCACTAGGGCATGGCATGGCGAAAGTGTACCTCCCATACCCCTAAACGCTGGCTAGGTGGCTTTAGGGAGCAAGAAATGACACCGCCATTACCCCTACGTGCTCGCACGGCCGAGGTTGAAGACGACCAGCGAAAAGGCTCGGTGATTTTGAGCCCTAGATGAGACACTGACGGCCACGAGATAGCGCCACGCCTACCGGCTTTAAAACACAACGGGAGATTGCGAGCCCTAGGATTAGAAACGAACGGCTCAGATAGCTCCACGCCGCAAACTCAATTTACAACGGAGGAACACGCGGCGTTGGATCTTAATCCAACGGCTCGATTCAAAATGCAACCGAGGGTCCAAGGTTTCGGAAATCTCAACGGTTGGATGGAGATCTAACGGCCGACATTCAAACTTGCAACCGAAGGTCCGAAGGTTACACGCGCGCGCCGCGGCGATTTAGATCCAACGGTTGAGATCCAACGCGCTTTAAAGAGAGGCTCGTGCGCTTAGTTGATCGACCAATCAATTGGCTCGAGCCCGAGTCCGACTCGAACCCAAGTAACAAGAAACCAAGTTTGACTTTGAAATAAGAACAGAGACTTTGAATGATTTATTTGAGGTAGCAAATTAACTCCAAAAATTATGAAATTTTTACAGAGCTTGCTAACTCAGATATTAACCTTGTGTAAAATTTTCAGAGGTTTTTATGCTGTGAATAAATCTCCAAAATTCTGCAAGGCTCTGTTTTAATGTTTGACTGAGAGTCAAACAGTTTGATCGCCTCTAAAAATATTCAAACAATTTCTAAAAATTGTGAAATTTTTCAGAGGGGTCACATACCATCACAGAGACTTAGGAAAATATTTCCAGAGGATGATCATAAGATTTGACAAGATTGTTTTTGGAATATCAAGATTTGGATCAACTAGACTTGTGATAATGTATTTCCATAATCCCTTGTACAAGAATTGTTTGGCACAACAGGAAATACATGATGTAAGAAAAAGTTTTAATTTCTACTGATTTTCTTACATTTGAAACACAAGCCCAAGATTGGGATGTTACAAAACCTCCCCTTACAAGAATCTCGCCCGAGATTCGCTTACTCTGAGAAGAAGGATGGGTAATCTGCACGAAGACGATCCTCGCGCTCCCAAGTTGCCTCATCTTCGTAATGGTTTGACCATCGAACCTTAAGGAACTTGATGACACGGTTCCTTGTCCTTCGCTCGCATTCTTCGAGAATACGAACAGATGCTCATGATAGGTCAAATTTTCTTGCACATCGAGATTTTCCAACGGAGTTTCTCAATCGAACACGGAGGCACTTCTTCAAGTGTGACACATGGAACACGCCGCACACCCTCAAGTGAAGCCGCAACTCCAATCAGATGCAACGGCTCCAATCCTCTCGATGATGCGATAAGGCCCAACATATCGAGGAGCTAACTTGCCCTTGATGCCAAAACGCTGATGGCCCTTCAAGGGTGAGACCTTGAGATACACAAAGTCATTGGGCTCAAAGCTCAACTCCCGACGACGACGATCCGCATAGCTCTTTGCTCGGATCGCCACGCGCAGATGCTCACGAATCACCGAACTCGACTTTCGCCTCATTGATGGAATCGCCCAAGAACCGACGCCACCGCTTCCACCAGTTCAATGGGGTTCTACACTTCCTCCCATACAAAGCCTCAAACGGTGCCATGCCAAGACTAGCTTGGAAACTGTTGTTGTAGGAGAACTCTGCAAACGGCAAGCACTTCTCCCACTTCTTTCCATAGGAAAGAACACAGGCACGAGCATATCTTCCAACACTTGGTTGACTCTCTCCGTCTCGACCATCGCTTGAGGATGATAAGTCGAATCGAAGAAAGACGTGTACCCATCGCTTTTGCGATTATGCCAAAAGCGAGAGGTGAAAAGAGAACCACGATCCGACACAATCGCTCGTGGCACACCATGCAAACATACAATGCGAGACACATAGAGATCCGCCACCGACTAACACCGAGATTGGTACGCACCGCGTAAAATGTGCCACCTTTGTCAATCGATCAATGACAACCCGTGATAGCATCCTTCCCGTAAGAAGTACGGGCGCACCGGTGATGAAATCCATACCAACGGAATCCCACTTCCATTCTCGCATCGCAAAGGTCAAGAAGGCTCGCTGACGTTGATGTTCGCCTTGACACGACAAAGACACGCCGCACTCGCCACGAACCTAGCAATCTCGCGCTTCATGCGAGTCCACCGTAATCTCGTCAAGATCTTGATACATCTTGGTAGCTCCAGGATGGATAGACAAAGGGGAGTCATGGGCCTCGCGAGAATCAAATCCCGCAATTCCATGACCTTCGAACCACCAAGCGCCGTCCAAACCACACAACACCGTGCTCATCCTCGTAAAAGCACTTAGCTGTCCCATTCTTGATGTTCTCGCTTGATTTGGATCACACCAACATCCTGTCATTGGCAGCCTTGATTTGTTCCACCAAAGTCGGTTGCACAACCAAGGTAGCAAGAGAACCATGCTCAATCAATCCCAAATTAAGCCGCTGAAATTCTTCGAGAAGGGTAGGTTGTTGCTCTTGAAGTGACAAGGTATTGCAATACACCTTGCGATCGAGTGCATCCGCAACAACATTAGCCTTGCCCGGTGATACCGAATGCCCATATCATAATCTTTGATCAATTCCAACCATCTCTCTCGCTCGAGGTTCAGATCCGTCGGGTGAACAAATATTTCAAGCTCTTGTGATCGAATACACCTCACGCCGTTACCAATGAGGTAATGCCGCCAAATCTTGAGTGCATGAACCATCGCCGCTAACTCCAAATCATGGGTAGGATAATTGAGTTCATGAGGCCTCAATCGCTCGATGCATAGGCCACAACCTTGCCTTCTTGCATAAGAACACAACCAAGTCCTCGACGAGAGGCATCACAATAAATGTCAAAGCTCTTATGCACATCGTGGAGAACAAGCACCGTGCCGACGCCAATCGCTTTTGAGTTCTTGAAAACTCAAATCACAAGCGATGACCACACGAATTTCTTTTCTTTCTTGAGCAATTCGGTCATGGGCTTAGCAATTTTGGAGAAGTTCTCGATAAAGCGCGTAGTAGCCCGCTAAACCAAGGAAACTCCTCACATCGGTGGATCGACTTGGCTGCCTCAAGATAGAACATCGCCGACCTTGCTAGGATCTATCATGACACCACTCGCCGAAAGAACATGGCCCAAGAATGCCACTTCCTTCAACCGTAACTCGCACTTGTCGAACTTAGCATACAATGATGCTCACGCAGCTTTCCCAATACAACTGCAGATGCTCAAGATGCTCTTCTTCACTCTTGGAGTAGATAAGAATGTCATCAATGAAAACCACAACAAACTTATCCAAATACTCCATGAACACCGAAGTTCATAAGATTCATGAACAAAGTCGAGCATTGGTCAAACCGAAGACATGACGGTGTACTCGTAAAGGCCATAACGAGTAGTGAACGCCGCCTTTGGAATATCTCACTCGATCCGACTTGATGGTACCCCAATCTCAAGTCAATCTTGAGAACACACAAGCCCCACCAATCGGTCAAAGAGATCATCAATACGAGGCAAAGGATATTTGTTTTTCACCGTCACTTCATTCAATGGACGGTAATCACACACATACGCAGGTCTTGTCCTTCTTCTTCACAAAAATAACCTGACAACCCCAAGGAGATGAGCTAGACGGATGAAGCCTTTGCTTGAAGCTCACCCAATCGCTTCTTCAGCTCCTCCAACTCATTAGGAGGCATTCGCACGCGCCTTAGAAATTGGAGCGCACGGCAGCAACTCAATCACAAACTCCAAGTCTCGAATCGAGGCATACCTGCAAATCTTCGTGGAAGACATCCACAAAGTCACGCATCGTGGGCACATCCCGAATCTCCATGGTCGGCTTAGCTTCAAGGGCACAAAGGTGTGGCCCCTGCAGCCGCGGTGAAATCCCAACTTGCTCGCCTGAGGGACTAGTGAGGAAAACCATCTTCCTGGCACAATCGATTTGCCCCAAGTGTTGGGACAACCAATCCATACCAAGAATCACATCCAGACGCGCCGAGTCAAGTAAGATGAGATTCGCCAAGAATTCCACTCCTTCAATATTAATAGGAACGCCCCGACATTCTTGATCAGCTCTCATTTCCGCTCCCGGAGAGCGAATAAGCAAAGGAATCCCCAAAGGAACAAAGTGAAGGTCACAATCAGCAAGAAAAGATCTCAAATAAAGGAATGTGAAGCTCCGAGTCAAACAAGACCGCAGCAGACGATAACTAACAAGGAACGCATCCAACACAACGCCGTGCCTCCCGAGCCTCCTCACCGAGATGTGGTTGACTCGACCACCCCGACACCCCGAGTCTTCTCGATCACCTTCTCGTCGTGTGTGACCATTCCCGCCCTCCATTAGGACGAGGGGCTGCTCCAATCCTCCGAGGGCAATCGCAGCATAGTGGCCCTTCTTGTTGCAGCGGCAGTAACATCGCACTGGGTTGCGAGCGCAACTCGCCGCCGTTGAGTCGCAGTGCACGTGGTCAAACACGGCCGCGGGGACGAGCAATCGCGCCGACGGCCTCGGCGGTGGTGAAACCAAAGCACGAGCCTCGTGCGGGCCCAACACGGGACGAGTGAGGCCGCCTGCGCATCGATGGGCCTCCCACTTGCGCTATGGACTCACCAGCCGCTTTCGCTTTGTGCTCGGCGACGATGGCCTTGTCAACCAAGGCCCGAAGTCGCAAAGTCCACAATAGATAGCTTGTCCCGCAGCTCCTGACAAACCATCCATGAACTTCTCCCGCTTAGCCTCATCGAGGCCACCTCTCCCGAGCATAACGAGCCAAGTGGTTAAACTCGTAAAGATACTCCGAGACGCACTTGCGCCCGCTAAGCGCAAGAAACTCCTTCTTCTTGAGCTTCATCAGCCATCGTGAATGTGGGCCCGACGGAAAGCAGATCGAAACTCATCCCACGAGACAACGTGGCTCGCGGCCGCATGGGAGAAAGTTCTCCCACCAAGATAGTGCCGCACCTCGCCGATGGGATGCAAAGAGTGCCCGCCCGCTCCCGGCATCGAGCGATATTGAGCTCGCCAACAAGACGCAGCCAATCATCCGCGCCGAGTGGATCTCTGACGAGAAAGTGGCGGCCGCAGACGGAGAAACTCCGCAAGCCCACCACGAGATCGTGGCCACCACCTCCGATCCCGGCGCAGCGGAGCGGAGGTGTTCTCGCAATGACCTCCAAGATCCGGTCCGTCCATGCGATTCCGCCGACCGAGCCGTAACCTCACCATGGTCTGAGGAGGGGAAGCTCCTCATCGGAACCACCTACCGATCGTTATGGTGGTTCTTGTCATCCTGCTCCACAAAAATAGGTTAAACACAACTCCGAACAGAGACAAAGAAAACTACTAACCACTAACAAAACCATCCTTAAAAGCTCAAGTAACCACATAAAATTACAGCAAGATCACAAAGATAATATCCATCTTCCCATTATGACTAACTCGTATTAAAGAACAAGTAGCCAATTTTCAGAAGACAAATTTCAGAGAAAAAATAACTTCTGTTCAAAAAAGAAGGAAACAGGTGGGAAATTTGCTAAAGAAGGGTTAAATACTTAGCTATCTCATATCACTTCTTACCCTTTTATCCCCACAAGTTTTAGTGGAATTAACCTCTCATTTCAGCACTCCTACTAATTAAATGCTAGCTGTCCGAAATTCTTGCTTGCTGTCCAGATCTTCCTCTAAGCTCCTCGGCCGAAATTTGCAGCTTCCAATTGCTTCACATATTCCCAAGACAGCCAACACTTTCATTTTATAACTCTCATGGTGTACCCAAACCAATCTACTCTAAACAACTAACTTTTGAAGGAAGATGAGAGGAAAACTCACTTTCAAATTCAGTTTAGAACAAGGTGAGATGAGCAAACTAAGATAGATGAGGAGTAAAATCTGAGAACTTACTTAAGATTTTCAGAAAGCACCGATATTTGGAAAGTAAGTTTTCAAAATATACTAGGGACGACCAAGCTAGGGTTTTTACGGCCAAGATGGCTCGATACTAAGCTCTGTGGAGACCCGGTTTATTAAACTTGTAATACTTAACCTTCCTCTGGTTCTAGTATCACAAATAGAATAATCCGCTGCCTCGATGAATATGTGCCTCCTGCAACAAGCAAAGACACATACATCATATCCAAGCATGCATCAATTCCATACAATGATTATAACAAGTCTACCAAAAGACATACATAATATAAGTTATTACAACACAAATGACCGCCAAATGACATAAGTAGCAAATAAGTAACAATGAAGCAAAAGTTGCCATAAGATGGCTTAAACCAAAAGACGACGGTTAGCCACATAACACCACAGTGGCAACCGACCGCCGCCAAGCTAATCGCCCAGAACCGCCACAAAGACAACTCACAAAAGTGAGGTCCATCTGACTCACTATCATCCTCTCGCACAACACAAGCAATGCAGTGAGTACAAAATGTACTCGCAAGACTTACGAGTAGCAAGCCTATACATAGCTACATGAAAGTCAGATTCAAAGGAATGTGGTTATATGGTTCTTTGGACGATAAAGCAAGTTTCATTTGCAATATTGTAATAGATTGAACAAGCAGTTTGTAAAATCTGCTTTTAAGCATTTAAATAACAATGAGTAAGCATAAGTAACAAGTATCCACCTAGAAGTGACTTTCCCAAAGCCACCACAACATAGCATGAATCCTCGATTCATACCACCCATCAAGTTTTAATTTTAAAAGGTTGTAGTCTAACTCTTGAAAAGCTTATCCAAGCGTGTCCATAACCTAGACGAGGCTATTCGAATAGTTTTAATCCTCGCAGGTGTACCAATGTACCCACACTTCGCATCGCCTTTTGCCAAGCTATTAAGCACACTTCCTTTGGTATGCCAACACGGCTAAGTCCTACGAACCCTTTCCAATGGAATATGCTAATCAAGAGACGCACGATGGGGGTTAATCCTTAGTGATCTCGCCGACTAAATATGGATCACAAGGACCCATACGTGGAGCAAGATACACCGCCCTGCTGGTGTTCTCCTCCCTACAACGTGTCCATGTTGCATATAATCAAATATGCAACCCACCACGCGACTCATTAATTAACACAGCCCAAAGTACTCACTAAGAGAGGTCCCATATCCTCTAGTGTGGTTAGCACGCACGTAATGCTCTGATAATGATACTCACAAGTAGTTCGGTCCTTAATTGACCCGGGCACCATTCCAATCACACCCAAAAGATCACACCATCTTACCATTGTGCCCAAGTCTAAATTGTTTTCATTTTCAGTTTTAGTTTTGCAATTTAGACAAAGCACAAGGCTGAAATGTACACATAGTAATAGTTTGTGTGATCAAAGTTATCGACGAGTCGATAACTGCCCATTTCTACCGATAGCTAAGCATGGCTAAGCATAATGACACGTAAACTACTAAGTGACAAGGGTCCATCCAATAACCCAAAATCACAGCAAGTAACCTAGGCTTCAGTAGTAGAGGAATAAACATTTCCTACTGATAATGCATCTAGTAGGCCAACTATCGACAATAGTTTAAAACAACATAGCAATGCATACATAGAATTTGCAAACAATATATTAGACTTTGAAAATAGTAGGAACAATATGATCAAATGAATGCTACATCCGCTGCTCGGTCAAGTGCAGATCCGATGGTCGCTGTGGCTCAATATCAAGATTAATAATATTATCTTCTAACCTAACGCTAAAAGGCGATAAGCAAATAAGAACGAAGAACACCAAATAAACTCCAACAAAAAACACATCCAAATCTAATAAAATTTACACTACAGCTAGGGAATGATCTAAGACAATGATAGGAACAAGAATTATGCAATTTGGACTAAGCATGCAAAAGATATGAGCAAAATGCTCTTTCTCACCTTATAACAACCTAATTAATAATTAACACTGCTCATGGCGAAATTTTCTAGAATGATCTAAGGTCTGAAATTTTTATAGCAGGTAGATTATGACATCCTAATAACAGCAAAGTTGGATTTACTAATTTTGGAGTTATACACATTTACTTATGATTTTTCTAAGTTGTAAATCTAATGCAAATCATTTTACAGAATTATGAACATGCTCAAATCCTATTTTATATGAAAGTATACTAACAGATTTAATTTAACAAAATTGGTTTTGCACAATTTGGATTTATACAGAAAAGATATGCATTTTTCAAGATTAAAACTATTTCGAATATTCAAAATGACGTAAATCAAGTTATTCCTAGTTACACAATTTTCTCACATCGCAACATGCTTAAATCCATTTTTATAATAAACTAAAGTGACAACATAATTTATTACCATTGGAATTATCTAAAAGCGCTTAAAATGAATTAGTTATGAGTTTCTAAAGTTTTTACATCATTTTCATTGTTAAACAAATACTTACCAAATACGATAAACCCAAATAAAAGAAAAGACGTGGACAACTCCCAACCCTTGATCTAAAATCCACGCTCACGCACACAAAAAAACACGCGCGCAAGACGCGCGCCAAACCGAATCGAGCCCACCGTTGGATCAAGATCCAACGGCGCACACGAGTGTATGCATTCTGACGGTGCGGTTGCATACACGATCTCACCGTTGATCAAAAGATCGACGGCCGAGAACGATCAAGGCATCCGAGGGTCCGAACGCACACAAAGATCGTGGCCGCAGATCTAAAAATGAACGGTAGATATTGATCGCAGCTTCAAAGGAAGATGTCGACACGTGGGACCGCATGTCGCTGACTTCGAGTCACCCACGCTACCGGTTTAACCCACGCACATTGCACCGCCCACTTGTCAACGATCGAGAGTGGCGGTTAAGACCAAATTAATGCCATTAATGATTAACCTTAAATAAACACTAATGACTCTCGAAATTTGATTTTAACCCTCGCCCACAAGTCGCTGACCTGCAGGTAAATTCGATGTGGATTAAATGCCGACACATTAATTAACCAATGATTAACATTAATGATGTCGAACAATGCGGATTGAACCGAGAGCGATTTAAGGATATTGGGCCCATCGTCGCTGGCTCAACGACAATGATTAAGACATAATTAATAACTAATGATTAGCAATTAATGTGTCCTAATTAAATGACGAAACGGAGCTCGCGTGCCAGCAAAACCCGAGCGATTTGCACGGCTAATCGCCGCGACACCGGCATGCGCGCGCCAACAAGAACCAAAATGGATTCGCAATAGCACAACGAATCTAATGGTAGCATTCTCGCCGCGCGTGAGGACTAGAACGCCGCCAGCCGGAAAACGAAAATGGGAGCTTTTATCGCTAAACATGAAAATAGCGAAAGCTCCACCGCGGTCCTAGGATGCGGTGCCAAAGCTTCTAAGGACTAATAAGAAGCTACCTTAGTGACAAGAAGCTTCAAAGATGGCCGAGATGCTTGATCACGTGAAAGCTCACGGACTTGGAGAAGAAAACCCGAGATAGATACCCCGAGCCAAATGAGTGATTCCAAAGCATCAAAATAGCTTCATAATGATTCACGTGGCTACATGAGCAAGTAATTAGAAAATGGAGCACTCACCGAATGAGGAAGAAGATGACCAATTTCGCCGAATTTGAACAAACCCCAAATTGGACAATTCCGAGAATCAAATCCAAAATTAAGTGAGGGGAAATGTTCAAGGAAGTAAATAGATAAGGTTAGGGCAAAGAAACGTGAAGGAGGACCACTGAACACCAAGAACACCAATGGAGCTCCACGGGTCAACAATGGCGATTTGCCATTTTTGAGGTGTTAAGCTCCAATATTGTGAATGAAGCTTGATGGTGGTCTAAAGAAATACCAGAGGCATTGAGAGTGCTTATAAAGCCATGAAAGCATTAGGTTTGCACCACACATCTTTTTGGCAAGCAAAACACAAAGCACAATGCGCGCCGACAAGGAAAAGAGGTGAAGACGTGCATTAGGGCATGGCATGGCTCTGTACCTCCCATACCCCTAAACGTCGGCTAGGTGGCTTTAGGGAGCAAGAAATGACACCGCCATTAACCCCTACCGTGCTCGCACGGCCGAGGTAGAAGACGACCGAAAAAGGCTCGGTGATTCACAGCCGTTAGATGAGACACTGACGGCCGAGATAGTGCCACGCCACGGGCTTTAAAACACAACGGGAGATTGCGAGCCCTAGGATTAGAAACGAACGGCTCAGATAGCTCCACGCCGCAAACTCAATTTACAACGGAGGAACACGCGGCGTTGGATCTTAATCCAACGCCCCGATTCGTAAATGCAACCGAGGGTCCGAAGGTTTCGGAAATCTCAACGGTTGGATGGAGATCTAACGGCCGACATTCAAACTTGCAACCGAAGGTCCGAAGGTTACACGCGCCGGCCGTGCGATTTAGATCCAACGGTTGAGATCCAACGCGCTTTAAAGAGAGGCTCGTGCGCTTAGTTGATCGACCGAATCAATTGGCTCGAGCCCGAGTCCGACTCGAACCCAAGTAACAAGAAACCAAGTTTGACTTTGAAATAAGAACAGAGACTTTGAATGATTTATTTGAGGTAGCAAATTAACTCCAAAAATTATGAAATTTTTACAGGAGCTTGCTAACTCAGATATTAACCTTGTGTAAAATTTTCAGAGGTTTTTATGCTGTGAATAAATCTCCAAAATTCTGCAAGGCTCTGTTTTAATGTTTGACTGAGAGTCAAACAGTTTGATCGCTCTAAAAATATTCAAACAATTTCTAAAAATTGTGAAATTTTTCAGAGGGGTCACATACCATCACAGAGACTTAGGAAAAATATTTCCAGAGGATGATCATAAGATTTGACAAGATTGTTTTTGGAATATCAAGATTTGGATCAACTAGACTTGTGACAATGTATTTCCATAATCCCTTGTACAAGAATTGTTTGGCACAACAGGAAATACATGATGTAAGAAAAAGTTTTAATTCCTACTGATTTTCTTACATTTGAAACACAAGCCCAAGATTGGGATGTTACAAGAAAAGACTGAAACAAACAAATGAGATGCGCTGAATCAAACAAAGCGTAGCGGTGGAAAGAGTTAAGCGAAGGGTACCCAACACGACGTCGGTGCCTCACGTGCCTCTTCGCGGAGATGAGGTTGACGGCCACTACCCACGCCTTGGGTAGCGGGGACAACCTTCTCGATCACGGGAGGACCACCTCCTGCCGCGTCCTCCATTAGGACGAGGGCCGCTCGATCTGTTAGGGCAACTATTGGCATAATGCCCTTCGGTTGCATGAAAAGCAAGTGACCCGTGGCCGGATTGCGGGGCCACCTGGCTGGTTCGTGAGGCGCACGTGGATCGGGGGCACGGCTCGCGAGGGCGAGGCTGGTCTGCCGGCGGCCTCGGTGGTAGTGAAGCCACGAGCGGGCCCCCGGGAGGCCCGACACGGGACGAGAGGCCGACTGCGCGGACGCGCTGGGCCTCCCACTTGCGCTGCGGGACTCGCCAGCGCCGCCGCCTTGTGCTTTCGGCAACAATGGCCTTGTCCACCAAGGCACGAAAGTCGACAAAGTCCACAATGGAGAGCTTGTCTTGCGGCTCCTCGAGACAAGCCCTCCATGAACTTCTCTCGCTTGGCCTCATCGGTGGCCACCTCGGATGGAGCATAACGAGCCAAGTGGTTGAACTCGTGCAGTACTCCATCACCGACTTACGCCCTTGCTTGAGCGCGAGAAACTCCTTCTTCTTGACTTCATCAAGCGGCAGGATGTGAGCTCGGCGGAACGCCGTCCGAACTCATCCCAAGAGACGGTGTGGCGGCGGGTGCATGGCAAGAAGTTCTCCCACAGAGAGTCTTGCCCCGCAGCGGATGGGAGGCAAAGAGTGCCTTGTCTGGTCCAGCAGCGAGCAACGTCGAGCTTACGCTCAACTCGACGCAGCGGGTCATCCGCGCCCAATGGGTCCTCGGACACGGAAGCGTGGGGGTGAGTGCGAAAACTCACCAAACCTCCACGAGGCGATGTCCGCCCCTCGCTCGATCCCGAGGCTCGGCAAGGGCAGAGGTGTTGCGCGCAATAACATCCAGCGAGACCCTCCCGTCCTCCGAACGGTTGCGCTCGATCTGAAGAAGGACCTCAGCCATGGTCGGAGGAGGCGGGAGCTCCTCATCCAAACCAGGCTGCTGACCACGGCCGCTACGAGTACCTCCAGCCATCCTGGTTCAAGAAACTTAGGTTAGAAACCAAAGCACTAATACTAGAAGTTGATGAAAGCGAAAAGCTAACGATTAAGGGAACGAGATATCACCCTAACCGAAGGCCAAGAACAACAAGTAAACAAACTTTAAATGTTTCCAAAGAAGCTCCAAAACAGCAAGGAAACTCCAAACCAAGCTCAACTTCTCAATACCATTAACCCGTATTGAATGAACGAGTAATAGTGTGAGAAGATAAAAATTTCAGCACACTACAACAAGCCTAACACTACTCAAAAGCAAGGTTAAGGCGGCAAAAATAGTGTTAGATACTTAGCTAACTAGTATCATATCTTACCCTTTTGTTCCCACAAGTTTTAATTGATTAACCTCTCATTTTCTACACTATTTAGAACCTTTGAGCTTGCTGTCCGGAAATCGAATACTCGCTGTCCAGATTTCGCATCCAAGCCTCCTAATTGAAATCTTCAACTTCGGAAGCTTCAAAACCTTGTAGAGGGCAGCTAACACTTCAATTTGCCAAACTCATTGGTTCCCAAAACCCAATTAATTAATAGCAACTATCTTTGGAGGGAAGGGGAGGAAAACAACTCTTAAAACTCAAATTAGAGCAAGATGAGAGAAGAAAGCTAAGATAGGTAAGGAATAAAATCTGAGGATTCACTTAAGCTTTCATAAATCATTTGATACTTTGAAATTAAGTTTTCCAAAATATCCTAAAGACGACCAAGCTTGGGTTACTACGGTTGGAATGGCTCGATACCAACTTTGTGAGGACCGGTTTATTAGGCATGTCTTGTTTAACCATCCACTTGGTCCTAACAAGACAAATCAAATAAACTAAACCTCGAGATATGTATACTTCCTGCATTGCAGTATACACACCCGTTACAAAATCATGCATCAATTCCATTCATACACATAGAGCGAAGCAAAAGCAACAAGCGAAAGACATAGATAATATAAAGATAGTTATTACAAAGAGAGGCCGACTGCCAAATAACACATAAATAACTAATTTAAGCAATGAAGCAAAAAGGCCATAAGATGGCAATAAACAAAAGCCAATCGGTGTGCCTTTACCCACAAGGCAACCAACCGGACCGCCAAGCTAATCGTCCCAAACAACGCAGAACTGACTCACAAAAGTGAGGCCCTTGGGGCTCACCTTCTTCCTCTGCAACAATTAATATTAAGCAAAGCGATGAGTACAAAAATTGTTTTTGTACTTGCAAGACCGACGTGTGAGATAAATGAACTATAATTAACTACATGCAAGCTTTATTTAAGTGGATGAGGCTCTGGACTTATTTTCAAAGATAAAGCAAGTTTTCATTTGCAATAAGGTAATAGATTCAAAGCAAGTTTGCAATTAACTTTTATTGTTCAAATAAAAGAGAGACAATTATAACAATAGATAAATGACAACACCAACCTAGAAGTGACTAACCCATAGTCACCACAACAATAGCATGAAGTACCCCTTCATACCACCCATGTCAAGTTTAAGTTTTTAAAAGGTTGTAGTCTATTTCTTGCACGACCTTACCAAGCATGTCCATAACCTAGGACGAGGCTATTCGAATAGTTTTAACCCTGCAGGGGTGTACCAATGTACCCACACGATAGACCGCCTTTCCACCAGCCACGGTTAACATACTTCCTTTGGTATGCAGGCACGGCTAAGTCTAACAAGACACTTTCCAATGGACGATGCTAATTAAGAGCCGCAACCCACGGGAGAAGGACACATTAGACAGCCTAACCGGTCTGCTAATGCTCCCCTCCAACACCACAAACACACACACACACACACACACACAAGAACACACCCACCAACCAGCTCATAATTAACACCTCCCAAAGTACTTAGTCAAGAGAGGTTCCATATCCCCCTCGTGTGGTTAGCACGCAATAAGCGCTTGGCTTAGTGACACAAGTAACTCGGTCCTTAGGGACTTAGGCACCATTCCAAACACACCCAACAGATCACATCAACATACCTTTGTGCCCAAGTCAAGATATAGTTTTGTTTTCAGTTTTTGATTTGTAAATCAATAAAACACAAGGGTTGGACATAATGGAGTAGTATAAGTATTTGTGTGATCAAGATCATCGACTAAGTCGATGATCGCCCAATACTACCGATAACTAGGCATGGCTAAGCAATATTCATTCAGTAATATACTAAGTGATAAGAGTTCATCCAACGAACTCGATCACAAAGAAATAACCTAGGCTCTGTAGTAGAGGATATTTATTTCCTACAGATTATGCAACTAGAGGATTAACTAATCAATGTAACAACAAATTAGCAATGCATACATAGAAGTTAAACAAAATATTAGACTTTAAAAGTAATGGGATCAAATGGGAAATGATCAAACTGCTTGCCTGGGAGCTGCTGTTGCTCAATAGGCTGCTGAGGGTCGTTCTCGGGGTTACCGCAAATGTCGAAGCCTAAGCGAAAAAGCAAAAAGAAGCGAGAACAACCAATAAGACGAGCAACACTTAAACAAAAGAGCAAGCAAAATTTATCCAATTGCGACGAAATTTATGCACAAGGTAAAATAGGAATAAACCTAGACATAGAAACTGGAAAAACCTAATTTGGATTTGTGGTGCAAAAGATATTCCCTAAAAACCTATTTTCGGCCATAATTAGGTACTGTAGCAAAAATATTTTCTAGAAAGATTTTGAAGCTGAAACTTTTATGGTAGCTACCTACTGGTACAGTGATAAGCCATATAAAATTTCAGGTCATTTGGAGTTATATTGAAAGAGTTATGATTTGTCTAAGTTGTTTAGGGTATTAAACTAAAATATGATCCTTATGATTTTTAAAAACAGTAAAATTTGTGAAACCAATTTTCCTAGCAGATACACTATCAGTGGAAGCTAATTCAATTGGATTCATACAAAAATCAGCTATAGATAAAAAGATATGCATTTTACAAGTTTGCTAAAAGTTCTGATAAACAGTATTAAGTTCACTTGTTTACTATTTTTGAAAAAGGTTTTCCAGGTTTGATAGTGGTCTACAATTATTTTTATATTTAAGTTCAAGGTATAAGGAAGCTAACAAAATTGGAATCATCTAATTTGGATCTATAGTTACAGAGATACAAAAATGACAAGACCCTAAAGTTCTTCAGTTTTTGGACTTAGCATTTTCGGGGCTTTTCCTAACACCCGGAGACGTGGACGATTGAGAGCCATCGATCTAGGATCGGACGTCCCCGGTTGAATCCGAGCGACACTGGCACTGAGCGCGCAGAACAGAGGGCCGACGTGGATGTTCCAGGGTCGTTGATCTCTAGATCCAACGGCCGAAGACCAGCCACGTCGCTCCCGTAGCGTTGTCGTCCGACAACACGGCCGAAGGCTTCACCGCAAAACGCCGCGACCAAAACGCGGCGACGCGAGTGAATGCCGAGAATGGGTGCGCAATAGCGTTGCGCACCTCGGCACCACCCACACCGACGGTGGTGGACGAGCGCGCGCGACGGAGAGGCGCGCGGAAAAATGACAACGGCGACTAGCGACAAGGAGCTCCGCGGAAGTTCATTCAAGCGATGCCCGAGCATCTAGGGACTACGGCGATGCTACGAGAGGACGCGGAGGGACGGAGGATGATGAGCGGCTCGGCGTCGAAGCTCGCGGCGGTAACAATGGCGGCAACGAGGAGGATCACCGAGCCAAAACAACGAGCCCGCGTGATCAAGATAGGTTGCATACCCCACCGATGCTACCAAAGAGAGGAATTAGAGGAGAAGGCCTCACCCTTTGGAGACGAAAAGAGGCGCCGCGGCGATTTGGAAATCTGAAATCTCGGTGCTCCGTGAAACCACTGAAAAGGAGCGGTTGTTAAGCACCACCGAGGTGAGGAAGCAACAGAGCAAGGAGGAGCTAGGGAACCACCGGAGCACGGCCTTCACCGAGAAGCTCGCGGTGGCAACAATGGCGGCGAGAGAAAGCAGGCGTTTGGGAGCTCCACGAATGCGATGGGTGCAAGGGAGAGCTCACGGTGCGTAAAGGAAGGCGGGGAGGAAAATGGGAGCTTAAGTAGGCGAGGAAGCGAGGAGCAACGGCGGCAAGCCTCGGATGTCCACGCCGCTCACGGCCGCCACGAGTGACGGAGCGGTGGCGATGGACTTTGGGGCGCCGCACGACGATGCATTAAATGCGCCGCAGACACACATTGCGGTCGCCGGATGGGACCGGCGCTGCGCTCCACGCTTCGGCTCGCCATGGCGCGGCGTCGCGCGAGCGAGAGGAGAACGACGACGCCACCGCCCAATTTGCATCCGCCGCCCTCGTGCGATCGAGTCGAAACGGCGCGCACATCGCCCACCGTCCGATGGGGATCCAACGGCCGAGAATCGAGGTATGTCGGAGGTGTCCGAATGCTTACGAATGAGAGTCGTTCGATGGAGATCCAACGGCCGTGGCGGCGCGCGCGCTCGGCCGCGTCGGTGCAATTAGTTGGCTCGGTCGAGTCGGTTGGCTCGAGCCCAGTCCGACTTCGCACGAGAGAACAGGCAAACCGATTAGGGTTTGATTTTTGAACTGAAACTTTGGGGATTTAATTGGGGCATCAAATCAACTCCAAAATTTATGAAATTTTAACTGGAGCTTGCTTACCTTGGGGTTTACCTCCCATAAAATTGCCAGAGGTTTTTGTCCACTGTGATTTTCTTAAGAAATTCCAGAAGGCTAATTCAAAGGTTTGACCAAGGTTTGACTTGCCTCTAAAATATTTCAAATAATTTCCAAAAATTATGAAATAATTCAGAGGGGTCACAAGGCAACCTTAGAACCCAGGAAAATTATTTCGAAGGGTTTGACCCAAGATTTCCCCAAGGATGTTTTTGAATTGATATATTGGAGGGTTTTGATTTTGGATTTCCCAAAATCCTTTTACAAGAATCTCAGAAAAGCTCAAAAGCACAAGGATGTAAGAAAAGTTTTAAATTATCCTCATTTTATTACATTTGAAACACAAGCCAAAATGGGGATGTTACAAAAAATATGATCAAAACCTATTTCATAATAAAGTATGCTAATAGTGGAATTTAACAAGATTGAGTTTGCACATTTTGGAGTTATACAGAAAAAGATATGCATTTTACAAGTTTTAATTCAATTTCTGGAATATTCACAAAAGGCTGAAGCAAGTTAATAATGTTTACAAAATTTTCTGATACATAAACATGTCTAAATGCATTTTTATATTAAACTTTAGTGAACCAATAATTTAATGCAGCAGGAACCATCTAAAAAGGACTTAAAACGAATTAGATATGAATTTTTAAAGTTTTAATACAATTTTCAGTTGATAAATAAAGATTTACCGAAATAAAACAAAGCTTATCAAAAAGGAATCGACGTGGATGAACGTGGGCCCTTGATTCGGAATCTAACGGCTCACGCGCGGGAGAATAGCGCACGCGCGCAATCCTAAAAAGGTTCATCGTTGGATCTAGATCCAACGGTCCACGTGGATTGGGCCGTTCGGGTGACCCGAACGCCTTGATCAACCACAACCGTAGATCTTGAGATGGAGGGCTGTGAGCTCCGCGCCCTTCGGCGGTCCGAACGTCCCCACGATCTGAGTCGTAGATCTAAAGATGGGCGGCTTAGGTCCATGTGCGGTTTGGGTGACCCGAACGGCACATTGATCTCGGCCGTTGATCGCGAGATCGACGGTCCTTAGTGACGTGGAACGTTCGGGTGACCCGAAAGTCCCTGAAGATCTGGGCCGCAGATCTTGAAATCAACGGTCCACGACACGCGCATAAAACACGTGTGAGTTTTAAGTGCGCAGGGAGTTTTAAACGCGCGGGCCCACATGTCAGTGATACAGAGGGCGTTTTAGGACACCTATTAAATACTAAATCCAATGATTAGTGATGATTAGCATTAATTATGTCCTAATAATTTCGCACTGAGGAGGTTTAAGTGGGCGGGAGCCCACCTGTCAGTGGTGCAATAAATCATTTCGGACAGCCATTAATTGCTAACAATGATTAGTAATTAATGAACCCAAATTTTTGTCCTAATGACTCCGTTACTGCGGTTTAGGCCTACGGGCCCACATGTCAGTGACTCATGGAGTCATTCCCGACAGCCTTTTAATGCCAAGCATTAATTACTAATGATTGATCATTAATGATGTCCTAAAGGCGTTGATTAGGGCCGAGGGGGGGTTTAAATGGTTGGGCCCACTGTCAGTGGCACAGTGGACCAGTTTAAGACATATTAATTATCTCCAAAGATTAACAATAATTAAACCATTAATGATGTCCTAACTGGCAACGACACAGAGAGGTTTTGTCCGGCAAAAACCGAGCGGCAAAGAACGGCTTGTCGCCAGCGGCTCTGGCCACGGCGGCGCCCACAAAGTACCAAAATGGGTTCGCAATAACCTTGCGGACCCGATGGTGATGACCTCGTCGGCGGCAGCGGCCCACATCGCCGGCGATCCGGAAAAAGGCACGGTGACAACTAAGGCCGAAAACGAAAATGGCTCAAAAAGCTCTGCATTGTCCAAAGAAGCGTGTGTCACAGCGTCTAGGGACTAATAAGAAGCTACCTTAACCGAGATGAGCTTCAAAGATGGCCGGAGGAGCTTGGACAACAGAGAAACCCGCCAGAGTTGAAGAAGATGAAATGAAAAAGATGTCCTGAGCAAAATGAGTGATACCAGATCATCATTATAGCTTTATTATAGCTCAGAGAAGCTCCAAGAGCAATTAATTGAGAAAAGGAGCCCTTACCGGAGCTGGAGAAGAAAGGGGGTAAAATCGGCCGAAATGATCCAAACTCAAAATTGATCAATTCCTGTGAATGAAACCCAAAATTTAGTTAGGGGAAATGTATAGGGGTTTAAGGAGTTCAAAAGGGTACAAGAAAAATTGAAGATGAACCACTGGAGCACCAAAGCCTTCAACAGAGCTTGACGGCCATTAATGGTGGTTTTGGTGTTTTTGATGTTTTGAGCTCCACAAACAAAGAAGAGCTAGGTGGTGCTGCAAAGGAGCTCAGAGAGGGTTTTAGAAAGCTTCATATAGATGGGGAGCTAGGGTTTCCTAAAATGAAACCCTCGTGTGAGCTTGGCTCACGGGACAACCGTGGACAAACGAAATGATGGGGGACAGGAAAAAGGCATGATCATGGCCGAAAGCAAGCCGCACGCATTCACTGCCCCCGGCCAAGGAGAGTTGACGAGGGAGCAAGATGTGACCGGGTCATGCCTCTCCCTGTGCTGCTCACGGCGCGAGGAAGAAGATGACCAGAAAAGGCTAGGGTGATCGTGGGCGGTCCGATTTCAAATGGACGGCTGTGATCGCTTCAAGCTCCTGAGGTTTAAACCAACAGAGGAGATCGTGAGCATTGGATTTTAATCCAACAGCTCAGAACGAGGCGGCTTGGTTCGATCAAGTCAAATGACTTGTGATGAACCCGAAGGTCCGATTGTTGGCCCGATCTTTCGATGAGAACGATAAGTTCGGTAGGCGTCGCTCAACTCTCACGATCTTGGCTACGAACACGCAAGGCTCGAAACCACGCAATCGCTGAACTGCTCGACAAGTCGTTATCAACCGTGCACGAATACCCGGTTGACCTGACCACGAAGGTCGATTCCTGCATACACCGAAGAAGCACGCAAGAACAAGATAAAACAATCTGAAATTGCAAATAGGAATTGAAATATTTGAATTGAGTTGGAATTCTGAATAAGGATCTTAATTAGGTGGTCTAGTCGACACACGCAAAAGATACAAGTTGCAACGAAGGCAAACTAAACATAAACAAAATCTAAGAAAAACTAGAGGGGTGCAGCCTCCTTATATAGGGGAGGGGGAGCCGCACATCTAATAGAACTAGTGGGGTGGGACTAAATTTGCGGGTACTGTTCATGTGAACAGTAACCACACCCCCAAGTGGGCCGTCGGCAGATGGGCCAAGTTCAGTATGATTACAAAGCCCAAATTGGCCCAAACAAGTGATATGACGTATTATTTTGATGATTGCGATCAGCCCAAAAGGAATTTGGAGGTGAGGCCAGATCCGTTGGAAAGAGGACGAAATAAAATTTCAATCAAGTACTCGTGGACCTCCAACGGACTCCGTATGTGAAAGTTATGCCTATTTTAAGTAGGTGTTGTCAGGCTGATTTCGGAGGCCGAACTGGATTCCAAAACGGGTCCAGCTCGAACTGCTTGCTTGTCTTGGACCAAAAGTGACATGGTGCTGCACATATATATATATTTCATCATTAGGTAGCATCATATAGTTCATATAATATAAAGGCACTCCTAAAAACAAGCTCACATGATAATTTAAGTGAAGCGTACGAGCTCTTATACTTGGAACAGTAAGCATAGCAAATATGGTTGTATCCATAGGGGTCATGTCCTCATCAACTTGGGCTCGGGTTTGACTCGAGCCCAAGTCTGACTCAGACCCGAGTTCAATCTTTAGGGTTTTGAATTGAGTTAGACTTTGGAAATTGATTTGAGGTAGCAAAACAACTCCAAAAATTCTGAATTTTTTGCTGGAGCTTGCTAACTTAGATATTAACCTTGTGTAAAATTTTCAGAGGTTTTATGCAGTGCATTTTTCTCCAAAAATTCTGCAAGGTTCTATTTTAGGGTTTTGACTCAAAGTCAAATAGGTTTGATTGCCCTCTAAAAATATTCAAACAATTTCTAAAAATTGTGAAATTTTTCAGAGGGGTCACATACCATCCCTAGAACTTGGAAAAATATTCCCAAAGGATCATCACAAGATTTGACAAGAATGTTTTTGAAAGCCAAGATTTGGATCAAATGACTTGTGACTTGCATTTCCATAATTCTTGTACAGGAATTGTTTAGCACAAACAGGGAATACATGATGTAAGAAAAAGTTTTAATTTCTACTCATTTTCTTACATTTGAAATATAAGTCCAAAATTGGGATGTTACACGGACTCAACTCCACGGACACACACAAATATGGCACCACAACCGCCTAGTACCAACACAATGCTTTCACCTTGACAACGCGCAACTCATCTTGCATTCCACCAACGTCCACCGCTATCTATTCCACATGCACGGATGCATGCAAACAACTAACTCAATGTGCTAACATGCACACACATATGACTCGGCACTACTGCTCCTACATGCATGGACTCAACTACATACATGAGCTCGCCGACGTTACTACGCTGCATGGTCGCCGCTAACTCCGCTATACCCAGCGTTGCTGCTGACCCGTCGAGGCTAGCCCACACCAATCCGCTAGCCGCGCTGGGTCGGCAGCAACGCTGAGTATAGCGGAGCTAGCGGTGACCGCTCAGCGCAATCTCGTCGGTGAGCTCATGCATATAGTTGGGAGCTCACCGACGAGATTGTGCTGAGTGGTCGCCGCTAGCTCCGCTATACCTAGCGTTGCTGCCGACTCAGCGCGGCTAGCGGATTGGCATGGGCCAGCCTCGACGGGTTAGCAGCAACGCTAGGTTTAGCGGACCTAGCGCCGACCGTGCAGAAAAATCTTGTCAACGAGCGCATGCATGTAAAAGCAGTAGTGCCGAGTCATATGTGTGTGCATATTAGCACATTGAGTTAGTTATTTGCATGCATGCGTGCATATGGAATAGAGAGTGGTGCACGTTGATGGAACACAAGATGTATTACGTGTTGCCAAGATGAAAGCATTGTGTTGGTACTAGGCGGTTGTGGTGTCGTATTTGTGTGTATGTTCGTGGAGTTGAGTCCGGGACGTTGAGGAGATGTGTTCGCCGTCCTGAGTCGAGTCAGTGGAGTTGAGTCCGTGACGTTAAGAAGATGTGTTCGTCGTCCTATATTGAGTAACAGTTGGACAAGTCGTAGTTGAGACCGACTGTTTCAATAAGTAAGTGCACAAAGATTAGAGAGTGATTTGTTAGTAATATTTGTGCATATGGTATATCTAGATTTTACGTAGAGTTTATTTATGTAGTTCTACAGTATTTAGGCAGTATTCATTACAAATACTAGAGTTTGTTTGATATCTCTTCAGGATACGTAGAATCTTTTCCGGATACGAACAGTCGTTTGCTATCAATAAAAGGGCACTCCTATAATCAGATTTTGTGAATAAGAGTAATAGAGCAAGAGAAAATCAGAAAAGCTGCTATTGTCTGAGCGACACAAAAATTCCTGAGCGCTATCTTTCTTTCGTTCCAGCTTGTGCGTGTGCTTCTTCCAGCATGTGCGTGTGTTTTATCTAGTGCGTGAGTTTTCTTCCAGTGCGATTGCATGTGTGCTTTATCGGTGGATCGACTTCCAGCGTGGTCTGCCGAGCACGTGTTTCTACGTCTCTTCATCTTCGGTTTGGGCCGACAGTTTGAACATTATTTTTTAAGCAACACAAGCAAATAGCTGTAAATGTAGAATATTAGTAAAATACTTTTGATTACAAATCCAACAATACTACTTTTATATTACATAATTAGATATTTTTAAAATTATCGCTGGTCAAAGCTCAATAAGTGAAAGTTATCGGTGACGAGTAAAACACAAACGGAGTACCAAAAGTAGAACATATGCTGTGTTACTGTCCATGAGGTGCTACTCCTGCTCCCTGGTTATCTTGATCGTTTATTTCGGATCCGATGGCACTCATATCAGCCAAAGTGGGGCACGCCCACTCCTTTTTTTAAAGATTTTTTTGTTGAATGAAACAATGTACCGTGTGTTCTTGTGTGTTTGTGCGATGTCCTAGATTTTTAGCTGAATTAGTGTATATGTGCCGCGAAATTTACTTTAATTCTTTGGTTGAATGCAGATGGAGCACATGATCTTCTTTGCCCCAAAAATTTCCCTTCTTTGGTTGAATGCAGATGTGCAAACATGATCTTCTTCTTTGCCCCAAAATTTTCCCTTCTTTAGTTGAATGGTCATTGATGCAGTACAGGTTGGTGATGTTCCTGTTAGTGATATGCCCTAAGAGGCAATCATGGAGATGATTATATCACATTTATATTTATGAGTTGTAGAATAAATATTATTATGTTCATTGGATGAATTATCATTTATAAATATTAACAAGTATGCGACTTGTTGGTGAAACTCTTTAATAATTGTATGATGTTATTCTAAAAGGATCCCTGGTCGGATGTCACTGGTCGGGATACTAGTGACTTATAGATCAGCACAGGTATTAATTGATGATCATGTTTCACCGGTAATAGATATGGAGAATATGTGTAACATCCCGAAAATCCCAACTTTGGGAGAGTATAATGAAAATAAATGGTAGAATAATTTTGAGCATGTTTATGTGTGGGAAAAATATTTTGGGCATGATTTTAAACTTTTGCATAAATCAAATAATAAAATTACATTCAAACATCAGCTTGAAAGAATTTTTGAGAAAAATACAAAACACATAAAATTCTAGAAAATTTACACAAGAAACCACACTGTGTCAGGAGCTTCCAAACAAAATTTCATAATTTTTGGAGCCTGTTTACTAAGTACAACAATTCAGAAAACCAATCAGCCTTTCTGGAAAATTCAAAACCTATTTGAATTTCATGGTGCACGTTTGGGCCGAAACCCAAATCTGCCCACTTCGCTCACGCTCGTTCCAGCCCGCACCAGCGCCTCACTCTACCTCTCGCTGACACACTGGAACCACCCGTCAGGTGTTGTCTTCCACCCCGACTTTGTCTCTACGCGCCAGCATGCCGCGCCCACGCATGCTCCGCCCATTGGTTTCGACCACCGCCCACCGTTTTGTGACTTCACCTGCCCCCATCGCCTCCGCCTACTCCTCACCTATGCTAGCAAGATGTTGACACTCCCTTTTCCTGCGTGGACGGGGAGACCAGATCAAGCCCGCGAGTTTCTCACCGTGGCCGCATTTTTTTGCCGCCCATCTCACGTATTTCTCATAGCTACTTAAGCATCCGTGCATGTCATCTTCTCCGAAGCTCGCCCCTCATTCCATGTCGTGCTTTCTCTGAGCATCTAACTCCTTGAATCGTCGAGAACAAGAGCGTCGTTCTCGATGTCGGTGAACAAGCCTCACACTATCGTCACCTCTGGTGAGCTTCCTTGCCCACGACACCCGTGTCATCGCGCGCCTCTCACTTCACTCATCCTTCTCCTTTGCTCAATGCAGCTCCGAGAGCCGTGTAGTGCCGAAACACCTTCGTCTCCCATAACTCTGGTGCGTGCACCTGATCTGAGCTGCTGCATCCTCACCATTGCATAATGTTTGGACCTCATTCACCTAATCCCCTGACTCAACGTAGGCAAACTCGCGGTGAAACCTTACATCACCATCATCTTTTTCATTCACAGCCGCCACCGCCACCAGTTTTGATCTTCCTTGAAGCTCGGTGAGTTCGCATTCAATTCCTTGCGTCTACACCATCCTTAGGACTCCAGTGAGCTAATGTGATGCTTCTTGTAGACCCTCCATTGCCGTAAAGTGCCAGCACCATGAGCCTACTTTGCGCCGCTGTTGTTCAACATCGTCAAGCTACTCCGGCCATCCCCCGATGCCATCAACAACCTTAGTGAGCTTCTAGTAGTCCCCTATAGCTTTTCTGCACATTAGTTTGGATGATTAGCTAGCATAGCACAGAGTCCGCCATAGCCGATCATGGCACCACCGCGGGAAGTGTTGTCGCTGCCGCTTTGGTGACCATTGGTCCCGGAGCCACTGCCTGTAGCATCATTGTTGCTCCCTAGAGCCAATATGCACCATCTTTCGTCGTTGATATTCTCCATGCATGAAAGCCATTTTGGACCCGAGGAACTCCGCTGCTTCTCGCCGGCATAGCGCCACCTATGTCCATCTCTTCGGCCACTGCTACCACCCTATGGGATCGCTGTTGAGGGGGGAACCCATTTTGCCTATCCCTGGGTCAAGTTGCTGCACCGTTGGCTGCCAGTGAGCTCGCCATGGCGCTCGGTCGCACGCAGCTCTGTTCCCTCTCTCCTTATCTCATTGACAGTGGGTCCCACTCGCGTTTAGGGTTTGATTAGCACTAATGACAGTGGTTAAGTATGCTAAGTCGTTGACATGTGGGACCGACTGAAAACATGTTTATTATATGAGTCACTGACACACTACTACAGAAATGGTCATCACAGACGGTTCAAAATTATCATCACAAACGGTTTTCTGAACCATCTGACTTTATGGATCTATGATAATATGAGGTCATCATAAACGGTTTTTGAACCGTTTGTGACAAAAACTATCACAGACGGTTCTGAACAATAACCATTTGTGATAGTCAATTATCATAGACGGTTCTTGTTCAGAACTGTTTGTGAAAATAGACTATCACAGACGGTTTTTTTTAGTAAAAAATGTTTGTGATAATCTTTTCTATTGAAAAAAAATCGAATTTTGAGCCAAAGTAATCAATTGCTGGATAGTAGTTTTCATATGCTCTTTCGATAGTTTGCAAGAAGGTAATTAAAAGATACCCTCTCTCTCTCTCAATTAATGGCTCACTCTCTGACGAAGACGAGGTCGAGTAGAGGCGTCCATCTCGAACCGAATCAGCCTTCCTTGTCGACCACATATGGGGGTCCTCACTGAGAACAAAATCTGATAGGGTGGAGGGGACGAAATCAAAGTGAGAAGGAAATCTGGATGGGGATTTAGGGGTAAAACTTCATAGACAACTGAGGCCAAGATGGGGGGTGACTAAATCTGGCGGTACTGGTTGAGCCGCAACTCCCCGCTCACCGGAGGCGCTGTGAAATAGCACGCTGCGGACGCGTATCAGCCTCCTATGGCAGACATGGAGCTCCTGCGCGTCCCTCCTCCTCCTCGTCGACAACTCCATCTCCTCACCGAACCGCGCCACAAAATTTAGGGCGGTCGCTGGAGCTCGGCTTGGGGAGGGGAGAGGGAGAGACTAATGGACAAGGCGGGGGGTGCCTATAATATATGAGGATAATGCCAAAAAGTTTTGCCTCCCGCGCACACGTCCAAAAATTTTTGCCCTCCCACACATGTGTCCAAAAATATCTGCCCTCCTGCGCACACGTGCAAAAATTTCTGCCCTCCCGCGCTACGAATCACAGATGGTTTCAAATAAAAACCGTCTGTGATGACCGTAATATCACAGACAGTTTGTATTAAACACCGTCTGTGAAGTATCACAGATGGTTTTAAGGAAAAGCCGTTTGTGATATTTAGTAATATCACAGACGGTTCTTGTTTAGAACCGTATGTGATACTTTACAGATGGATTTCAACATGAGCCATCTGTGATTATATTAAATACTGATGGTTCATATTAAAAACTATCTGTGACTCTCTAATTTTACCATGACTTGGATGCCTACCTATATTCCTTACTCTGCCCAACCTCTCCTTTATCTGTGACTCACTTCCTCCCTCTCACTTTCTCTCGCTCTCCCCAACCTCTCCTTTATCTCCGCCGAGGAAGAAGACGAGGGCATCGCCGCCGCTTTGCTGCCTCGCGCGAGCCCGCAACACCACCGTTGGAATCCACTCTTGACGCCACGTCCATTTTTGTAGTTTGAGCCTTTGTCATCAACGGAATCGTCGGGAATGACATCGTCATCCTCGCCTCCGTTGGTCATGGCCGCGAAGCTCACAAACGCTCTGGTGAGATATTCTCAACGCCGTCTTGTCCCTTGAGATTGCATCATCACATTGAGTATACGGGCGAAGTTAATTTGGTTTTAGGGCATTGTCACGGAAGAATGGCCTCATCTTCCCCAACTTCGGTGAACTGCCGTCGTCTCCATTCCGGTCGTCTCCGACCTCCATCGTCGTCGTCGTTTGCGCCGCGTTCCTAGTGACAAGGTGATCCCGATGCAACCCTCCCTAAGCCTTCTCGACGTCCATAGCGTCTTCTCCAAGAGAGCCACCTATTTGTCTCCGCCTCCAGCTACTGCGAGCTCAACATTGGCGACCTTTGGACTCCGCGTCACCGCCAGTAGACTTCTGACGTTGCTCCGCACCCGATCGTGTTGATCCCAAGCTCAGAGCCTCACTCTTGCACCGGATCACCATCCTCACCGTGCTCGGTCGCACACGGGAGCTCCGTCGAGCCACCGACGCATTATGGTTTAATCTGGTCATTAGTACTTAGTTGATTTGTTAGTGTGTGTATGACGGGTAGGTCCCACCTGTGTTAAACACGATTACAATTCTGATTAAAAAAATGAAATCTTTGAGCCGTTGGCATGTGGGCCTAACTGCTTAAGTGCATAGTAACCACCCCGGTGGACCGTGCATGGACTACGGTCCGTGCATTGTTCGCATGGACCTAGCCATTGACGCGTGGGTCCCGTGTGGTAGTTTGACCAGGTCCATGTTTACTAGGTCAGCATTAACCTTGATCCTACTTGTCATTCTCTGTGGCTAGCTAAATGCGCATACAAAAAGTATTTAATTCTTTTGGAAATACCAAAATGAATTAAACTTGCACTGAAAATTCAAATAACTTTGAAAATTCATAACTAATTCAAATTAACTCCAAATTGAGTGAAATCAATTTTGTTGGTTTTCATTTTTAATGTACTTTAGTTTGGAATAGATTTGAAATATGTCACTATCCCAGAAAATTTCGGAAGTCAAATTAATTCCTTCATGAATTATTTTTACAATAGAAATTGGATTAAATTCAAAAATCCATAAGAAATTCATATGAACTCCTAATGAGATGAATTCAATTTTGCTATTCATAACTATTTATTCTCCTTCATGCCATGTAAAATTCATCTCCACCTCAACTCCTAAAATTTTTGGAATTGTAATTAAATTCGGAATTAGCTCCAATAAGCTATTTTTCTAGTATTTTTCCTCCAGCAGAATTGTTCATTACATAACTCTCACATGCAAACTCCAAATTAAATAAATTTTGTTTATAAATTCACCTAAAATCATACTCTACCCACTGTGTGAGTTTCATGCAAGTTTGAATATTATGAGTTTTTTTAGTTTTATTTGGTGTTTATTGCAATATCGTTTTCGTTAGGGTTCCGACGATCTCGGTGTATTCATGAGTTCGACCCGAGGGTAATCGAAAGTGGTACCATCAAAGGCAAGCAATCCCCCCTTTGACCATATTGTTCCTACTAGTTTCAACTAGCAAATTATATTGATTTCGAGTATTCTATGCATTGCTTTAAATTCAAATACTTGTATGTCAAATGGGTAGTTGTAGCTATGTCCTCCTTGCTGCATTTCCTTTCCTTTGAAAGTTGATTATCTGGTTACCATTGATGCCTAAGGTTATATGTTATATGAGGATGTTTGGTAATTTTTAGGACGATGCTTAGCCTTGGTAGTAGTTGTAGTCGAAAGTGGTTGATGGAGCTGGTCCATCGGCCGAGATGAATTGAATTTTGTTGGAACTTGAGGATTGTAATCAGATCTTTGAATCTGATTATTGTGGACACTTTGGGCATTGGGTATTTTGTATTTAACTTGGATGGGTGATAGGGTGATCCTGGGAGTGGTCCCGGATTCGTGTAGCACCGTCTGGGTGATTAAGGACCGGTCTGTGTGGTGTTGAACCAAGTCTTACGTGCAACCACACGCCGGGATAATGGCAAAGGCTTGGCTTAGTAATTTGTCATGTGTTAACTATCAAACCACATTTAGATTGACAATTGTTGTTGTTATTGTTGTTACTTTTGTATTGCCAATCTAGAGGGGCAAGATAAGTGTCACCTTACTTGCCCTCAAGGGTCGCTTGCGTTTGCGGGAAGTGGTGCAATGACTTACACAATGAGGTTCAACCGTGGTTCAGGCGAACGATAGCCTGCCATGGGGTATTGTAATGGCCTCGTTATGGTATCTTAGTCACACTCCTAAGAAAGAGTGCATTGGCCGATATTGAGAGAAATTCATATCGTGTGGGTAAAGCTGTACAAACTCTGCAGAGTCATAAATCTATTCAAATAGCCGTGTCCCTAGTCATGGACATTACTTGTGGGAAACCATGCATAGTTAGTTTATGGGAATAGGATCAAGGTATTTTGGGTATGGTATGTTGTCACAAACGGGAAGTTCATGTGTTGATATTAGTTTACCCGGGTGGGGCAGCCACTTTGGGTATGATCTCGTGATTGTAAAATTGTGGAAATATTGATCATGAATTGGAGTACTTACTATTATTTAATGTTTCTAAATGTTTGTCAAATGGCAATTTAAATCTATACTGGTTATTTCATCAAACAACCTTGCTTAATGCTGAAAATGAAACCTTTTAGCTTTCTGTTGATACTTAAATGCATCTACTATATATTTCTTTTACTTGTAAGACTTGCGAGTACAACTTTGTACTCAACCGGATTGTCCACTTGTTCAGGTGAGAACGGCAGATGCAACAGTTTTGATCCCAGTCGATTGCCCTATGGGTTATGTTACACCATTGGATAGTTAATTTAGTTTTCTTGTCATTTTATTCTTGTTTAATTAATGTTCTTCAGCTGTTGATTTTTGTATGAAAATTTAGTTTGGCTGGTCAGCCAAGTGGTGTAAAGTGCTCATGTAGGGCTAGTTTAAATTTCTTAGGTCTTGCTTAGCATCTGGCTATATTCTAATCGTGTATGCTTCTGATATAATGTTGTTTGGATATGTGCACGTTAGCCACTGATCCGTGTGAGCAAACATGAGATGCATATCTGTGTACTCGAAATCCTTTTCGGTTCTTGTTAAGGGTTGGACCTCCAGTACAATCACTTGACAGGCAACGGGTTCGATTTCAGGGCCCCCACAGTGTTGGTATTAGAGCGTATTGACTGTAGGTTAAAGTTGTAGCAATGGACGTTGTTATGATTTTGGGTTTGCGAAGAGTATTTTGAAACTAGCAAAAGTTTGGCAGAAATGTAAGTAATATAATTACCTTCTTTCTTACCCATCCTAGCATCTAATTCTTACCTCAATATTCACTTGATTTGTGTAAAATAATTTTTTTTCCATTGCTCGTCTTTCTTTTCCAATAATAGACACGTTAAGTAGTCACCGGTGAGAACAATGGCGAAAAGACGAGAAGACGTTGCCTTGCTGTAGTATTAAGAATAAGTAGGGATTATTCTCAGATTATTTTCCCCTAATTATATTCCTTAGCTTGTAGACACTGGGTTTTGTATAGTAATATTTTGCTCTGTTTTGTTCCAAGTAGTTACGCATCGCCTACGGGCAGTATGTATAGCAACTATGTCGGGGCACTAACTATGGTTCACCTGTATCTTGTGCTGGCCACCTGGGCTCTAGCACCCCATTTTGTGATGCATAAATGTGCATTTGTTGCTGCATTCATACTAGGTTAAGTTACCCCCTGCTGTCATTTGCTTACCTTATGCTTTTCTCTCGTATCTTTTGCCGGTTGCTAATGATTCGTGTGGCAACAGGATGTCGGGTCCAAAGACTCGTTTGATGCTGGAGGTAATGGAGGATTCACAGCCTGTGGGTTCCCAAATCACTGATGTTCAGCCCCTGAATCCTCAACGACACAATCTGGAGCACCCGACTCGCAATTTGATCATGTGTGTCGGCAAGAAGGGGTGCCTCCACTGCAGCCATCTGTGGCAAAAGTGCCGGCCAAGATGGAACGGCGTTGGCAAGACCAGATCTTCATCTTGCAGCAAATTGCTCAGAACATCGTCGATGGCCAAGGTGCTCAAATGGTAGAGGGAGAAGCTGGTTCCAACAGCTCCTGATTTGCTGATTTTCTGAACACGAAACCTCTCGTGTTCTCTCGTTCAGAGGATCCTCTCGAGGCCGATGATTGGCTTCAGACCATCAAGCGGAAGTTGATCATCACTCAATGTGCCGACAACGAGAAGGTCTTCTTCGCCTCTAACCAACTCGAAGGGGGCAGCAGGTGCATGGTAGGATAATTTTTGCGCCATGCAGCCCGCTAATCATGTTCCATCATGGGACGAGTTCCAAACAGCCTTCCGAGAGGCACATGTTCCTACAAGCATCGTGAGCATCAAGAAGAATGAATTTATTGCGCTGAAGCAAGACAAGAAGTCCGTAAAGGAGTATCTCTACGAGTTCAATCATTTGGCTCGTTATGCTCCGGACGCTGTCTCCACTGATGCAAGAAAGCAAGACAAGTTCATGAATGGGCTAACGAAAGTGATGCAGCTGGAGCTCGCTGCACATGACTTCTGTGGCTTCCAACATTTGGTTGATGACGAGGATCTAAATAATCCTCATTTATTTACTCTATAATCAAGAAATATGACGTCATAAGACATACCCCTTAAAACATCAAAAGGGAAGAACTAGTCAGGAAGTCGTAGGCTACCCTACGACTACCCCCTGGTCGTAAGCTCTTCTACGACCACGGTACAATCCCTACGACTACCCCCTGGTCGTAAGCTCTTCTACGACCATGGTATAATTGCTACGACTACTACCTAGTCGTAAGCTTTTCTACGACTATGGTATGATCGTTACAGTATGTCCGGTCGTAAGTTTTTCACGACTAGGCTCTCACGGGTTCCTCACGACTTACTGGACCCACCCATTTGATGGCCTATTAAATAGTGAGAATCTAAGCAGTCAAAATACGCAGTTATCTCTGAAATAACTGTAGATAATTTCCACTATCTCTCGATCGTAATCGATTGTGACATGGGAGGTTACTACTCCGGTAATTACTCTCATTATTACATAATAATGAGCGACTAATTAGCCTGGAAGGACAACGTCCACTATTGCTTAATATAAATAGGTATCTGTTAGAGATAGAAGGGGGGGGCTTTTGTAGAGGAAACAGAGCCTTTTCTGGAGAACAGTTAGGAAAATCCTTATTCGATTGTAATCCAAAGAGCAAATACAAGATACACAGAGTAGGGTTGTTATTCTCAGGAGAAGGCCGAACTCGTATAAAAATCCCGTGTCTTCTTCTGCTGCGTGTGATCAATTGTGGAGACCCCCCGAATCAAACAATCTTTACGTAAGATCGGTTCTAAAACACCGACAGTTGGCGCCGACTGTGGGGATCTTCTGGTAATTCCTTGTCAAACAGTTCTTTCTTTTCTCTTTTATGCTACCATGGCAGGAGAATGGAACGAGGAGAATTGGTTCGACTTGGCCGATTACGCAGACATCGACATGGATGCCGGTCTCGAATACGAACCGAGTATCGAATCTTCGACGGTATTGCGCCCTCGAGATCTTCTATCGGATCTCGAGATCGTGCATTACCACCGAGTCGAGGAGGATCCTTATCCCCACGACGAGACGCCTGGTGAGGATCAATTTCCTCGGGAGGCAAGGGTCAACTCGACCAGCAACAAGCTGTCTCGGGGCAAACTCGCAACACGACGAGAGTCTTTCCTCCAAGTGTTCGAGTCCCCTAAAGCGAGCACGACTTGGCAAGACGAGTTTCGAAGCCATTATCCCGAGCTCCATCGACATCCGATGGTCCTCTCTCCGAGTATTTCCGTAGGGAAGAGGATCGAGCATCTTTGCTCATCCAAATTCAACGATCCGACGCAGAGCCACTGCAGCATCGAGACGGTTATAACCCGAGTTCCCCTACCGGAGGGGTTTACTCCAAGTCGCCAGATGGTGTCGCTCGACCACTCCTCGGTGAGGAGATTTGAGCGCAAGTGGAAGTCATCCACGGAGGTCTTCGTCCTTCCTCCGATCGTGATCGTTCTCCCGGAAG
Organism: Ampelocalamus luodianensis; assembly: GCA_036346255.1. Taxonomy (NCBI): domain Eukaryota; kingdom Viridiplantae; phylum Streptophyta; class Magnoliopsida; order Poales; family Poaceae; genus Ampelocalamus; species Ampelocalamus luodianensis. The sequence continues at coordinate 50,097,346 of CM070629.1, read as the reverse complement.
AAGGATTGGACATGCTTCCGCCGAGCATACTCTACACCACCTCGTCAGAATGGCAAGGACACCACGGTGGCGAAAGAAACGAACACTCGATGAACGCGGGACATCCTCAACATTCTCGCGCTCCATTAAAACAAGTTCAAGGGTCTGAAATAGACCATTCTGAGGCAATTCGACGAAAGAAAATAGTGGCTCAGAAGAACCTCCCCGAGCGCTTATTTCGGTCGAAGGAAGCTCAAGAACTCCAGCACATCAATGATTTGCTGGAGAACCCGACCCAAGAACTCGCTCGAGCACCAGGTTATGACCTTTTTGCCGAGGAGATCACGCAAAGACTTCGTGACACGATGGCAAAACTCGAACGACGGGGTCGACCACAACCACGAAGTCGTAATAGTACGGCTACTTCTTCTGCCAGCCGTTCAGGAAACTCGTCGCATAGAAGGCGGCACGGCTCTCCCTCATGTCGTTCTCTCGACATGAGAAAAATGCCACAATCCAACGGGAGGGGTGATCTTTCACCACTTCGGCGACCAGATGAACGGCGGCAAGCGGGGTACGAGGAGTATTTCCCCCGTAAGGCTGAGGCTTATTATAGGCCTAGTCCCCCCATGGCTGGGTATCGACGAGTTCGATCGCCCGACGACATTAACCCTTCGTTTCGCAAAAAGAAGACAAGAGGTTATCTCGGGTGTCGGGCGTTCGCCGACCTTCGAGCGTTCGTTGGCGCCTCGATTTCGATCGAGCGAATATGGAGAAATTGATGGAACTCAAAACCCCATCGAGTTTCTCCAAATCTACACTACAGCTGTCCGAGCTGCAGGAGGAGGAGAGCATGTCATGGCGAATTATCTTTCGACTGTGCTCGAAGGATCGGCGCGATCATGGCTTCTAAACCAGCCATTTGAGTCGATCTACTCGTGGCAACACCTCTGTGATCTATTGCTGGCTAATTTCCGTGGAACTTATAATCGCCAGAAAGGAGGATGACTGACCGATAAGACGAACAACCATGAAACGCTACGACAATTCATCAGCGCTTGATCAGTTGAAATTCTATTCGGAAGTTTCGACTCATCCGTGATCGTGGCTTTCAGCAGGAGTCCGTAGCGTAAGAATAACAGAGGACATCACCTTACATCCACCGACATCGTCGCCGAGCTCTTTGAGATGGTCGATAGATATGCGATCTTCTTTGCTGGTCGAATGGAACAATACCATCGATCTCAAAGATGGCATCCCTCGGGAAGCAGGCGAAAGTGGTAAGAAAAAGGATAAAAGGCTAGGAAATCTAAGAACAAAGCAAAAAATAAAAAATCTCCAGATGCCAGTTCTAAGGAGGTCCTAGCCGTAAGCGATAAGGAGCCACGCAACCCCAAGCAAAATCTCGATCGAGGTAAAGGTAAACGCCAAGATCAGAGAAACGACAAACCCAGGTGGTGTCCTTTTCATAAAAAAGAAGGGCATGACCTTCGTAACTGCCGATTTTTCTTACGGAAACTCGAGGACTATTATTCTGGCAAAGGGCCACTTCCTATTCTTGAACAGGTGGGCCAAACCAGTGGACAAAAGGAGTCGGATGATGAGGAGATGCCGTTCCAGGACCCGCAACACACCATTGATCACATCTATGGGGGGTCTTCGGCATACGAATCACGAAGACAGCTGAAAGCAGTCGAACGTGAGGTAAACACAATCGACTCCCCTCTTGTCAATAAATTACCAAAGTGGTTGGAAATCACCCTTGCTTTCGAGAAAGGTGATTGTCCGATACCTTCGACTAGACCAGGTCGATTTCCGATAGTGGTCGAACCCACCATCAACAATTGTCGAGTTAATCGAGTTTTAGTTGATGGTGGAAGCTCGTTAAATATACTGTTTACGAGTACCTTGGACGAGATGCAAGTACCCAGGACAAAGGTAAGACCGGTACGATATTCATTTCATGGAATCGTACCGGGGTCTTCGGCCAAACCCATTGGCCAAGTTTCCCTTCCTTTAACGTTTGGATCACCAAGCAATTTCAGGACAGAGAAGGTCTCCTTTGACGTAGTCGATTTCGATACGGCATATAACGCCATACTCGGACGACCTACTTTGGCAAAATTTTTGATAGCTACTCACTATGGGTACCAATGTCTTAAGATGCCAGGTCCCAAAGGAGTGATCACGATATATTGTGACAAGAAGATGGCGCATTCCTGCGACCGTCGTTCCCTCGAAATGGTTGGACAACTACCAACTCGAGATGAAAGTCAGCCTTCGACTAGCAAGTCGAAGCCTAAAGCTGCACCTAAGCCGAACGACCAGGTCAAAGAGGTTCCTCTGGACGCAGAGGAGCCCTCTAAGACTGTTCGCATTGGGGATTCTTCCGACCCCAAATAGGAAGACGCCCTCATCACTTTCCTCCAGGCAAACGCTGATGTCTTCGCGTGGCAAGCATCCGACATGCCCGCAGTCCCAAGGAATGTGATCGAGCACGAGCTAGCTACGGCACGATAAACTACCCAGAAACAAAAGTTACGAGATTTGCCTCGATCGACGAGATGCTATTAGGTCAGAATTAGACAAGTTGCTTAAAGCAGGCTTTATAAGAGAAGTCAATCACCCAGAGTGGTTGGCCAACCCTGTAATGGTTAGAAAGTCTAACGGCAAATGGCGTATGTGCGTAGACTTTACTGATCTTAATAAAGCTTGTCCAAAAGATGATTTCCCTTTACCTCGCATCGATCAGCTGGTTGACTCTACTGCAGGATGTGAAATGTTGAGTTTTCTAGATGCATACTCTGGTTATCATCAGATCAGTATGCATCAAGAAGATGAAGAAAAGACTGTATTTATTACACCGTTTGGGGTATTTTGCTATGTCAAAATGTCATTCGGTCTAAAAAATGCTGGAGCTTCTTTTCAACGTTTGATGCAAACGACTTTTGCTCCTCAGCTAGGCCGAAATTTGGAAGCCTATGTTGATGACCTAGTCGTAAAAAGCACCAAACGACTCGAACATATCACAGACTTGCATGAGACTTTCGACAACCTCGAAAACACCAATTGAAACTAAATCCGAGAAGTGTGTGTTCAGAGGTCTCTTCAGAAAATTGCTTGGATTCTGGTTTCGAACGAGGAATCAAGCAAATCCCTAAAAGATCAAAGCCATCACTCGATGCGCCCGACCACGAAAAAGAAGTCCAAAACTCACGGGGTGCATGGCGGCGTTAAGTCGTTTCATAGCACGACCGGGAGAAAAGGATCGCTTTCTTCAAACTTCTAAGGAAACATGAAGGTTTCGAGTGGTCAAAAGAGGCTAACTTAGCCTTTGAGGAAGTCAAGAGGTATCTTACGAGTGCCCGGTCCTAGCTTCCCGGCTAGAGAAACACTCTTAATTTACCTAGCTGCCACGCCACAGCAAGAGCGCGATCTTTGGTCGAGAACGTGGAAAACGCATAACGACGACAAGATACTACGTGAGTGAGGTTTTGCACGGACCTAAGGCGTTACCCTCGTGTTCAAAAACTTCTTTATGCCCTCCTCATGTCTTCGAGGAAGCTGCGGCATTATTTTCGACGCACAAACTAGTATGCCGCCCGAGTTTCCTGGGAGCGATCCTCCGTAATAGGAAACGGCGGGACGCATGGCAAAATGGTTAGTCGAACTTGGGGCGTTCGACATCCATTTCGTGTCCCGAACGGCCGTTAAATCCCAGATCTTGGCAGACTTTGTCGCCGAATGGACAAATCCTGAACCTATTCAGGATCCCTAGTACGATTCCCACGATCAGTGGATGATGTACTTTGACGGGTCACTTACGATAAATGGCTCGGGGGCTGGGGTGGTCCTGGAATCTCCTACCGGAGAAACCTTAAAGTATACCATACAATTAAACTTTCAGGCCACTAATAACGTGGCAGAATACGAAGGTTTGCTAGCTGGCATACGAGTTGCGAAAGCACTCTCGATTCGACGACTGCTCGTAAGAGGAGACTCTCAGCTAGTCGTGAATCAAGTCGGAAAGGAGTACTAGTGCTCCAATTTGACCATGTCCCGGTACCTATCGGAAGTACAAAAGTTAGAAAAGCACTTTTTGGGCTTTGAGGTACAATTTATCACTCGAAAGGATAATTTCCTCGCAGACCAACTGGCTCGACTAGCTTCCTCCCGATCCTTAGTACCGAAAGGGGTGTTCTGGAACGACTTGAAACCGATCCATAGTCGATTTAACCGAGACACCTTCTATAGAAACAGCCTCTCTAGAGTACGAAGATACATGGATGGCGCCCATTTATGAGTATCTTCACGCGGGTTCCTTACCCGATGACGATCTAGAGTCAGATCGATTATCCCGAAAAGCCAAAATGTATACTTTGGTCGAAGGTGTTCTTTATAAAAGAGGAACTCAAGGGGTGCTTATGCGATGTATTCCGCAAAGCGAAGGATTAAAACTCCTTCACGACATACACGGAGGGATCTGTGGAACTCATGCTTCCTACAGAACACTGGTTGGTAAAGCTTTTCGACAAGGTTTTTATTGGCCAACACCCTCTACGATGCCAAGGAGATGGTTAAAAATGTATGCAGTGCGGTTTCACACCGGCAAATACACCAACCACTCAGCGTTGCAAACAATTCCTCTGTCATGGCCTTTTGCAACTTGGGGTCTCGATATCCTAGGATCATACCGAGCTCCAGGAGGTTTCGAGTTCCTGTTTGTGGCTATTGATACGTTCACAAAATGGATAGAAGCCGAGCCTGTGACTGGGATAACAACGGAAGCAGCAAAACGGTTCATGATGAGATGTGTGATCACTCGATTCGGAGTACCAAGTCGAATTATCACAGATAACGGTAAACAATTTACAAGCGCAAAATTTCAGGAATTTTGCGACGAGTTGGGAACTCGTTTGTGTTATGCCTCCGTCGCACACCCCCAAAGCAACGGAGCAGTCGAGAGAGCGAATGGCCAGATAATGAAGGGAATCAAGACCCGAGTCTTCGATCAGCTGGTAAAGAGCTCGGGGGCTTGGGTACAGGAATTATCTTGATGATATGGGCAATTAAATGCGACGACTAGCCGAGCTACGGGAGAAACACCTTTCTTTCTAGTTTTTGGTGCCGAAGCCATGCTTCCTCCAGAACTAAAGATCAGGTCAGAAAGAGTCGACAAGTTTCACGACTCGTCTCAAGAACATCTTCGAGCAGACGACATCAACCTGCTCGAAGAACAGAGGAACAAAGCTTTATTCCGTTCCGCAGTCTACCAACAAGCCCTGCGCAGATACTATGATCGTAAGGTCCAACCTCGCAGCCTCGCTGCAGGTGATTTGGTATTGAGACTTATCCAATCCCAGTCTAATCGGAACAAACTTTCCCCCAAGTGGGAAGGTCCTTACACTGTGGTCGAAGTAACGCGTCCAGGATCAGTACGACTTGCAATGGAAGACGGCCGTGTACTCTCAAATTCTTGGAATATTGACCAGTTACGCAAATTTTATGTGTAACAAACTTCAACGACAATAAAGTGTCAGGTTCTCCCTATCTTCTTTGTCTATTTTTTTTGAATTTCGCTTTTCTTTTTTTCGATCATTTTCCTGCTCATCCTTCCTATACAATGGTTAGCAAAAGGGCGATACATTTAGTCGAAGTCTCTCCTCTCCGCATGTGGTTCTGCCTGCTGGAAGGAGCTTCCTAATGTCACTTCGTTCCTAAACAATCAGTACAAAGCTTATTGAGCTCAGGAAAATGGTCGACAGTTGTTAAGCGAATTCATATCACCTTAGCTTATTTCGAAAAATAAACTAAGAAGAGTGACCCTTCTTGAGATGCATTCGACTATCTTTTCAAAAAACTGGAGAAGTTTTACTGGTCGAAGGAAGAGACACACCTAGTCGAAGCCTCTCCTATCTGCATGTGGTCCCGCCCACTAGAAGGAACTTCCTAGCGTCGCTCATTTCCTACTTTTCTTTGCGTAACGACTTAGTCGGAAAATGAATGTAGTCGAATGAATCCTTAAGGTACTCGAGAAGTTTGTCTCACTCTAGTCGTCATTATCGAGTTAATTAATCTGGTCGGAGATGGTAACATCACCCAGTCGAAGTCTTTTTTCTCTGCACGTGGTCTTGCCCACTAGAGGGAACTTCCTAGCGTCGATCTGTTTCTACTCTTTCGACTAGTGCAAATAAGTCGATATTTGACAACTCTAAGACGAACAAACCTCTCTATTTTTTCAGAACCCTTTCTTTACTACTTACCTAGTTTATTGAAAATAAACTAAGTAAGTAGCCGGGGGCTAGGATAAAGTTATAAACATGACTTCATTTCTTAGTCTAATTTTTTCTAAAGATATCATCCTACGAGTTACTAACTACTCTATGAGATGATTCGCAGGAAAGATACGGAAGGAAGGAGGAATCGCTCATATCTGGTCTAACTACTTCTTCTTTTATCTTACGAGTTACTACTTACTCTACAAGATAATTTGCAGGAAAAAGGATCATATATTTATGCGTCACCACCAAAAAAGACTTGTTTATACAAGAATATATTACAAGACTACTCTGTCTAGGGAGATTCTATCCGCATCTCCTCGTGACCTTCTCGCCAACCGATCGCATTTCTTCGATCGCCTTCTCGACAGTTCGGTGCGATCGAAGTCGGCTCAACAGAATGAAGATTAAGGTTAGGATCGCGGGCCTTGAGTTTTGCTAAAACAAAACTCACGGCTCCTTTGACCGCTTCCCTTATTGAATCGTTCTGATTGGTCTTCAGAGTAGATATCATCTCGCTGAGAGTACCGACTTGTTCCCCAATGGCACTCGTATGAGCGGCCATCGTGTCATCACGAGGAGCAACCCTCCTGGCACGAAGCCCATCGAGTACATTGTTCAGAAGTGAGATATTATCTTGAAGATTGATCTTCATTGATTTTGTCTCCTCTTGGGAATAAGTCGAAGCCTCATGGAGTCGTTTTATTTCAGTCAATCGGTCTGATAAGAGTGAGGATTGAATAAGAAAAACGATTCTATGAGAAGATAGGATGAATAAATAGCAGGTAAAAGTTCTACTTACCAGCTAATTGGAGACCTAAGTTTCCAATCTCTTGGTCTTTCTCCTTCGCCATGCGGGAGATTTCACGGACAACGGAGGTCTTCTCGTTAACCTCAGTCCGGAGAGCCCCCACATCGGCCCGAAGGGTCTTATTTTCGACTTCCTTTTCTGTAAAAGAATAAGAAGTTAAAAAGAGAGGAGAAGCGAAACCGGATCGAAGCGATGCGTGTACGCACTATTTATTCTTTCACCGCAATCGCTTAGTTGCGAGTTAGCCTCTGAAGTTTCTTCAGAGGTCGATGTTTTGTCCTTTAGCTTCTTTGACTCGGCTTTTTCAAAGTCGAGCGAATCAGCCAAGGTCTTTTCGTCGCTCTTAAACCTGTAAAGATAAAAGAGCAGACATGAAAACAAGTGGTCATAAGCATTTCTATGACCAATGGGTAGTCGTAAGTTATTCTACGACCACCCCCTAGTCGTAAGTTTTTTCTACGACTAGCACAAGTCGTAAGCTTTTCTACGACAACTGGTTACAAGTGTCACTCACCACCTCTCTGCTTGTTCGCAGAGTGTTGCCTTTTCTTGTCGAAGCTTGACAAGTTGCCGATTGTACTCGCAAATCGTAGCGACTTGCTCAACGACTCTTTGAAAAAGAGAGAAACGATAAGATAAAGAGATAAAACCCTAAGTGAGTATCGATAAATACTTACGTTCATGTTTGACCAAGCAAACATGGAGACTATTCGTGATGGATCCTTCAGCTCATCCATCTCCTCGACTCGCTTCCACCATACCCCTTCAAGTCGTTCATTGTCAAATACGTCTCCGCAATTGACAATGCTACTGGGGTGGGGAACTCGATCGCGGGAGCGGTAGGCGGAAGATCCTATGATGGAGTCAGGGCCAAATAAGTCAGAGCAAAAGTTGAAATACTCCTCTTCCTCTGACTCTGTGACGTGAACTCCACCTGGAGGGCCGGAGGGAACATCCTCAACGACCTCCTTGCCGCACGCGGCGGCCGCTCTCACCGCCGTGCTGCGTCTCGGTGCCTCCTCGAGGCTTGTGGCCTCCATCACGGCCCCTACGAGCTCGGATGTCGAGCGACTTCAACATCATCACCGCGGCGACTTCAAAGAATCGCGGCCTCTTCGCAGCGGGGACGAGAGCTAGATCTTCACCATCGTCGTTGTCGCACTTGCCGGTTGAAGGGGTGATAACGGATCCTCCATGAGAGTTCCCCGGGGTCAAGATGCCGGTGAGAATCGCAGCGCAACAATAAGTCAACAAATAAAACGAGAAGTAGTCATTACACTTATGTGTTTCATTTTACATACCTCTGCGTCTTTGGACCTAACCCGAAATTTGGGAGCAACCTTCCCAATGTAAGATTTCTTCGACTTCTTCTCAACCACCATTGGTTGAGATGCTCTCGGGGCAACAGGAGTCACCTCCTCCCGACTTCCCGAGTGGACGAGATCAGTCTCGACCACCACAGAGTGCTACTTCCCGGCCAGATCCCACCGAGTGCAGTTTCCTTCACAAAGACATGAACTCCCTCCGGTTCTCCTTTTCTTGCTTTGTCTAACAAAGCGCGAGAAGTCAAAGCTGCAAGGACTTGTCATCGTAATAGAAAGGTACCTTAACTTTGGGGACCTTGCGCTTAAGGGCAAGAGCCTCTTCGTCTGCTCCCTTTCTTGCCACGGCTAGATCTGCGGAAAACTTAGCAAAAGGAGCAGGAGGAGCCGAGCTTGAACCCCCCTTGTCGCCGACTTTTACTAGTCGACGCTTCTTAGATGGAGGGGACTGCGCTGACTCCGTCTGCGCAGTTGCCCCCACAACCACCAGATCGACTTTCTCGTCATCTCGGTGGTTCTCCATGCCAACCTTCTGTTGAAGAAGGAGAAAAGTGGTCCGTATGATCAGCACAAAAGTCGTAAGCATTTCTACGACATTATCTAATCGTAAGTTATTCTACGATTACGTCAAGTCGTAAGTTTTTCTACGACATTGTCTAATCGTAAGTTATTCTACGATTACATCCGGTCGTAAGTTTTTCTACGATCAGTACCCAGTCGTAAGCTTTTCAGCGACAAATCAGCTAGTCGTATACTATTCTACGACAATAAAACACCTAAAGGCAGAGTCGTTTGATTACCTTTAGGCGCCTTTCTTTCTCCTCTGTGGCCAAAGCCGCGAGGATTTGAGGAGCCGTTGTATTCGTCGGGTGCTTCTCGCAGATGAGCCTGACACGTGCGTCAACCTCCGCCTGCGGAAGATTTGGGAGTATAAACAATACAATTAAGCAGACTAAATCAGGGTTAACCAAGGATAAAACCAAAAGAGTAAGTTTTTCTACTCACCGTCCTTGTAGTCCCTGGTTGGGTCGTCCTTTCCTGAGTACCTCCACATGGGAGGGACCCTTGTCTTCAAAGGACTAATCCGGTGCGTGATGAAGTCCTTCACCACGTGCTAACCGGTGAGCCCCTCCGACTTCAAGTCTTTGATAGCTTGAATATAGGGGGCTATCCGGTCGAGATTACTGGGGGTCGAGTCCCAGGAAGAAGATCGCTCGGCGGCCTGTCCAACGAATGAGAGGCTATCTTCCTGGGTAACCTCCCAAAAGAACCACCTCTTCTTCCAACCCGGCCATGACGACCGGGTAAACATCTGAATATACTCCTTCAACTTGCTGTCGTGGAGCTTCAGACCACATCTACAAGCGATCCCGGCTTGACGAGCCATTCCATAATAATACTGGAACAGCTCGAGGTCCGCCGGAATCCCTAGGTAGGCCTCACACAAGTACACGAATACACTTAACATCATGATGGAATTAGGACCAAGGTTCACTAATTCCACCCCGAAGTGCTCGAGTACGAGTGTGAGGAAGGGGTGAACAGGCAATCGAAGGCCACACTCACAGTAAGCCTGGAAGACGGGAATTTGGCCTACCTCTCCCGAAGGCCAATGCTGCCCATTCGCCGCAATCCAAGTCACGAGAAGACCCTCAGGGATCTTCTCGGCGGCGACCAAAGCAGTCATCATGTTTATTGCACCCAAAGATTAGCAATTAACGGGGCCTTAATGCTGTCCTAGAAACATGACGACAACGGAAGTTTGCCCCGGCAAAATCCCGAGCGACTACATCGGCTTGCTGCCGGCGATGGGGACCTCGCCGGCGCCGACCAAGGGCATCGATATACTCACAATAGTGCCGCGGACCTAGCGGAGGCACTCTCAATGGCGGTGACGGCCTTGAACGCCGGCGAGCCGGAGAATGGCGGAGGACAAGCTTTTCGGCAAAAACCGAAAGCGACATAACTGAGCGCTACGAGCTAAGCTACTTAAACCTAGAGCCCTACGGGACTAAATGAACTCACCCGAGTGTAGGGAAGGTCCAGAGGAAGCCGGAGGAGAGGAGGAAGCCGAAGGAGACGCTCCGGTGACTAGGAACTTCGCCGGAGACGAGGAAGAAAGTGGTCCCGACCACGAACAGCTCCCCAACTCGACCACCCCTGCAATGGTTAACCACAGTAGGTTAGAGAAGGCTCAAGGTGATCAAGATGACAAGGTGACAGCTAAGAACTTTGATGGAACCACTGGAGTTCGAGCTGGCCTTCGGGAGCTCCAAAATCGACAATGGTGGTCTTTTGGGTGAGGTTCTTGGGTGCTCAAGCTTGGGGCTCACACTCACAACCTGAGGGAGTCCAAGCAACACCTAAGAGCAGAGGAAGAAAAGGAGAAAAGGGAGGCCTCAGGCATAACATAGCCTGGGAGCTTGGCAATGGTGTGGCCAAAAGGCTACTGTGAGCAAAGTCCATGCCCTGCCATGACCTACAGGATTTAACAAGGCAGTAGGGGACGACTCCTTTTAGGGCAAAGTTACTGACACATTTAATGCCTGGCGAAAAGAGACGTTGGGAAGGACCAAAAGTGATGTGCCATCGCTCCCAATCGCCCGACTTCGACACACGCACGGGCGCACAAAAATCATGACGACCAGAGCTCAGGGATGTCGGGAGGAAGAAGAACAGAGCTGAGGGAGGTCCTGGACGTCCCTAATTAACTCGGGGTGGTCCTGGACGTCCCAGATCACCCGAGCAGAGGAGGTCCGAGCGCGCGGGGAGGTCCAGGGGAGGCCGTGACCGCAGGATGGAGATCCAATGGCCTGGACCACCTCGAGGCGCTGAGATCAGAGGGGAGGTCTGGGGCATTGGATGGAGATCCAACGGTAGAGATTGATCGTGAGTTATAAAACGGCCCCGGTGCAGCTAGTTGACTCAGCCGAGTCAAGTGGTTCGAGCCCGAGCCTGGCTCGAACCCGAGGAACAGTGAGAACAGGTTAGGGTTTGAAATTTTCAGCTAAGACTTTGGGAATTTCTTTGAGGGAGCAAAACAACTCCAAAAATTCTGAAATTTTTACAGGAGCTTGCTGACTTAGATATCAACCTTGTGTAAATTTTGCAGAGGTTTTTGTGCTATACATTTTCCTCTAAAAATTCAACAAGGTGCTGGTCCAATGTTTGACCAGAATTTAAATAGGCTTGACTTGCCTCCAAAAATATTCAAACAATTTCTAAAAATTGTGAAATTTTTCAGAGGGGCCACACATCAACCCAAGAATTTAGGAAAATTATTTCCAGGAGATTATCACAAGATGGAACCAGAATGACTAAGAAGAATAAGATGTGGGTCGAAATGACTTGTGATTTTTGTATTCCCATAATCTCTTTACAACAATTGTCCAAAGCATACAGGAAATACAAGGTGTAAGAAAAAGTTTTAATTTCCCCTCATTTTCTTATATTGGAAACACAAGTCTGAGAATCGGGATGTTACACCACATCTCTATGCCCTTGGAGGCAAGGAATTACCAGAATTGGGTGAAATTCCAGTGGTATGGGAATTCCCGGATGTATTTCTCGAAGAACTACCGGGGCATGCCACCTGAACGAGAAGTTGAATTCGTCATTGAGCTGCAGCCCGGAACTGCTCCAATTTCAAGACAGTGTTGCTGAATGCCTCCAAATGAGTTGGTTGAATTTAAGAAACAACTCGTGAAACTTTAAGAGAAGGGTTTCATTAGACCGAGCTCCTCACGTTGGGGATGCCCAGCTATATTTTTGAAGAAGGACCATAGTTTGTGGATGTGTGTTGACTACCGTCTGTTAAATGAGGTCACCATTAAGAACAAGTATCCGCTTCCACGGATCGATGATTTGTTTGATCAGCTGTGTGGTGTCGTATATTCTCCAAGATTGACTCGAGATATGGTTATCGTCAAATTAGGATCAGATCTGAAGATATTCCAAAGTCAACATTCTCAACTCGCTATGGCTTGTACGAGTACACCGTCATGTCCTTCGGGTTGATGAATGCACCGTCCTATTTCATGAACCTCATGAATTTAGTTTTCATGGAGTATTTAGATAAGTTTGTGGTCATATTTATTGATTACATCCTCATATACTCTAAATAAAAAAGGGAGCATGAAGAACACCTTCGGCTTGTGTTGGAAAAGCTCCGGGAACACCGACTTTATGCAAAATTCAGGAAATGTGAATTTTGGCTAAAAGAGGTCGCCTTTTTGGGTCACGTGCTATCCGAAGGAGGAGTTGCTATGGATCCAAGCAAAGTACAAGATGTACTTAATTGGGGACAGCCCAAGTCCGTCCCCAGCATCCGCAGTTTCCTCGGTCTTGCAGGCTATTATCGTCGCTTTATCGAAAATAGCGAGACCGATGACCTAGTTGTTGAAGAAAGAAAAGAACTTTGAATGGTCGACGGAATGTGAAGAGAGTTTTCAGATGATGAAGGATCATTTGACCATTGCACTAGTGCTAGTTCTGCCGGATATCCACAAAAACTTCGATATCTACTGTGATGCATCACGCCATGGACTTGTTGTGTTCTTATGAAAGAAGGATGAGTTGTAGCGTATGCGTCGAGGCAATTGAGGCCTCATGAAGTGAACTATCCCCACTCATGACCTTGAGCTTGCAGCAGTGGTTCATGCTCTAAAGGTGTGGTGACATTTCCTTATCAGCAATAGTTGTGAAGTCTACACTGATTGAAAAAAGTTTGAAATATATTTTCACTCAAGCCGATCTGAATCTAAGGCAAAGAAGGTGGCTTGAATTAATCAAAGACTATGATATGGGACTCCATTTTCATTTGGGCAAAGCCAATGTCGTTGCCGATGCATTGAGCCAAAAATCGCAATGCAATTGCATTTCGGTTAGTGCCGAAACGAATGCCTTATGCAACGAATTTCAGCGGCTTAACTTGGAGATGGTTAGTGATGGATTTATCGCTGCCTTGGAAGTGAAACCTACCCTAGAAGACCAGATCATGATGGCCCAGAAAAATAACAAGGGTATGAAAAGAATCAAGGAGCAAATGAAGATCGGCAAGGCCGTTTGTTTCTCTGAAGACAACCAAGGTGTTTTTGTGGTTCGGAAGGCGATTGGTTGTGCCAAATGAAGCAAAGCTTAAGGGATTAATCCTTCATAAAGCCCATGATTCTCTCTTCTCCATCCATCCAGGAAGTACAAAGATGTATCGAGACTTGAAGCAAAAATTGTGGTGGACTCATATGAAACATGAGATTACACAGTTCGTTGCCGAGTGTGACACATGTCAATGGGTGAAAGCTGAGAACCAAACGCCAGCGGGTATGCTTCAACCCCTCCCTATTCCTGAGTGAAAATGGGATGAAATCGGGATAGATTTCATCACCAGACTACCCAAAACGCAGCAAGGGTATAACTCTACTTGGGTAATTGTCGACCGATTAACGAAAGTTGCTCATTTTCTTCCCATCAAGACCTCCTTTTCGGGAATGAAATTAGTAGAGTTGTATGTCTCAAGGATCGTATATCTCCATGGAGTGCCAAAGAGGATTGTTTCAGACCGATGTACTCAATTTACCTCGCATTTCCAGAAATGCCTCCGTGAAGCTATGGGAACTCAATTATCCTTTAGCACTGCATACCACCCATAGACCAGAGGCCAAACCGAGAGGGTGAATCAAATTTTGTAGGACTTGTTGAGGGCATGTGTTGTCCTATGGCAAGAAATGGGAGAAATGTTTGTCGTTCGTAGAATTCTCCTATAACAATAGCTACTAAGCTAGTCTCCAAATGTCGCCTTTCAAAGTGCTATATGGGAGAAGGTGTGGGACACCTCTCAACTAGTCTGAGTTTGGGGAGAGACAATTATTTGGCTCGGACTTGATAAATGAAGCCGAAGAGCAACTTTGTGTGATCTGAAAGCGACTTCAGGTGGCTCAATCTCGTCAAAAGTGTTATGCCGATCGTCGTCGACAAGAGTTGAGTTTTGAGGTGAACGATTATGTTTACCTTAAGGTCACGCCGATGAAGGGAATACATCATTTTCACGTCAAGGGCAAGTTGGCACCCTGCTACCTTAGGCCATACCGAATTCTAGCCAGGTGAGGATCGGTGGCCTATCAGTTAGAGCTACCACCATCACTTTCAGATGTGCATGATGTTTTTCATGTCTCTCAACTGAAAAAGTGCCTTTGAGTTCCAACCGATGTCACCAAGTTAGAATATCTCGAATTGCAACCCGATCTCTCTTATCAGGAGCACCCGACTCGCATCCTTGACGAAACTGAACGCAAGACCAGAAATCGCCTCATAAAATTCTTGAAGATTCAGTAGAGCAACCACACGAAAGAGGAAGCAACGTGGGAATGTGAGGACCAAATGCGGATTGAGTATCCCTACCTTTTCCATATGTCTGAAGTGCATTCAAATCAAGAAAGTAAAGGTTAAACAAAGCAATGGAAAGGAAAATGTGTTAGCAATGCAATGCTATCTTGTTAGGATTTCTCAGCACTATCTTTGAAGGAAATCAAGACAGCAGATGGTGCATTTTGTTATAGTTGAAAGAACCGTCTAGAAGCTTTCTGGTCTGACTTCCAAACTACCAGAATCTCGAGGTCGAGATTCTTTTTAAGAGGGGTAGGTTTGTAACGTCCCCTAAATCGATAAGTTGGTTTAGTTGAGTATCTCATGATCATGTGTGTAATTTCTAGAACAATTTTAAACTTTTGTTGTTGTAATAAAGTTTTCTTAGAATTTAAAACTTTTAACTTGAATCCAAGTTTCTTTTGAATCCAGAAATATGTGTCTATACAAGTTTTTGGAAATAATTTATTGAAATACTAGATTATTTACTAGGAATTAATATAAATTTTTACAAATTTTTAAGAAGTCAATTTGACCTCATCAAAATCCAAACTAGATCCTTAAGGCAGATATGAAAATAAATTAATTTTGACAACAGGAGAATCATCAGGACCTACAAAAAAAATTAATAGGTTCTATTTGAATCTAAGAGCACTCACAAATTTTTTTAGAATTTGTAAAGTTGATTTACTATTTTTAATCACACGGTCAGATTTGTTGTTTTTCGGTCAAAATCAAATCAAAACTTAAACTCAGGTCCGACCGGACCCAACTCCAACCGGACCCAAGCCGACGTGGTCGATCGCACCGCTTAACCCTGACCCGAATCAGACTCCGACTCAACCCGCTCACCGCGCCGGTTTCCTTCTGCCTCTAACGAGCTGGGCCCATTTGTGAGGTTCGTCGTCTTCCTCGCCGCGATGTTTTCAAGCAGTACTGGCACAGTGCATGCTAGCCACGATGCTCACCCTCGCCACCTCATGCTCTCACGACCGCCTACAAAGCATCGCTTGGGTCTCACCTATCCCCTAAGCCAACTCACTTCCTCCCTCTTACTTTCTCTCACTCTCCCTGACCTCTCCTTTGTCTCCGTTGGGGAAGAAGACGAGGGGAGCACCTCTGCTTTGCTGCCTCACGTGAGCCCGCAACACCACCATCGGACTCCACTCTCGACGTCGCGTCCATTTTTGCTGGTCTGAGCCTTCGTCGTCCACAGAATCGTCAGGAATGACATTGTCATCCTCACCTCTGTTGGTCATGGCCGCGAAGCTCGTAGACACTCTCATGAGATATTCTACAGGCAAACGATAGCCTACCATGGGTTATTGTCCTCGGGTGGTTTGCTAGTTAGGACATGTCATTGTAACGACCTTGTAATGGTATCTCAGTCACACTCCTAAGGAAGAGCGCATTGGCTGACATTGAGAGATATTAATATCGTGTGGGTAAAGTTGTACAAACTCTGCAGAGTCTTAATCTATTTGCAGAGCCGTGTCCCTAGTCATGGACATTACTTGTGGGAAACCATGCACAATTAGTTTATGGGAATAGGATTAGGGTATTTTGGGTATGGTATGTTGTGATGAACAGGAAGTTCGTGTGTTGATATTAGTTTACCCAGGTTGGGCAGCCACTTTGGGTATGATCTCGTGATTGTAAAATTGTGGAAATATTGATCATGAATTGGAGTACTTACTATTATTTAATGTTTCTAAATGTTTGTCAAATGGCAATTTAAATCTATACTGGTTATTTCATCAAACAACCTTGCTTAATGCTGAAAATGAACCCTTTTAGCTTTCCGTTGATACTCAAATGCATCTATTATATTTCTTTTTCTTGTAAGACTTGCGAGTACAACTTTGTACTCAACCGGATTGTCTACTTGTTCAGGTGAGAACGACAGATGCAATGGCTTTGATCCCAGTCGGTTGCCCTATGGGTTATGGCAGACCGTTGGGTAGTTAATTCAGTTTTCTTGTCATTTTATTCTTGTTTAATTAATGTTCTTCCGTTGCTGATTTTTGTATGAAGATTTAGTTTGGTCGGTCAGTCGAGTGGTGTAAAGTGCTCATGTAGAGCTAGTTTAGATTTCTTAGCTCTTGCTTAGCATCTGGCTATATTCTAATCGTATATGCTTGTGATATAATGTTGTTTGGATATGTGCATGTTAGTCGCTGATCCTTGGGAGCTAACATAAGAAGCATATCTGGGTACTCAAAATCCTTTTTGTTTCTTGTTAAGGGTTGCGCCTCTGGTTCAATCACTTGACTGGAAACGGGTTCAATTTCGGGGTCCCCTGTAACAACCCTAATTTGCGGAGTTTTAAAAAAAATTCAAAATTTTAAAAGTAACCATTTGGTTTGAGTTGCAAAAAGCTTAAATTGAAATTTAGAAATCAAAAACCATTTAAATTGAATTAAACCCAAAAAGTTAGTTTATTGGAGTTTTCTGGATTTTACTTGGATTTTAAGCCTTTATTGCATTTTTTGGATTTTAATTTGGCTTTTCCTTTTTGTTTGAAGCCAAAATCTATTTTGTTTGCAAAAATTAAAAACTAAAGTATAGATAAAAGTATTTTTTATTAAGTTCTAAATAATTCAAGGGACTTCTACGAATTTTCCTAGAATTTTTAGACTCAATTAGCTATTTTCTAAAAAGGTTTTGCTTTTCTGGTGTTTTTCAAAATCAAAAATGCTTTTAAAATTCCCTTAACCTCTTTGGGCCGAATCCTTCCCTTCAGCCCACTTCTTTCTCTCCCTCGGCCCGCTTCCTCGGCTCGCTTCCTTGCCGCGCCTCTCCTCTCGTGCCGTCAGATTAAATCGGACAAGATCCTCGCCCTCCTCCTTTGCCAACCGTCCGATCGAAATCGGACGGCCCTTGCCCTTCGTCCCCGTGTCGTCCTCCTCCTCCGGACCACCCCTTCCTCGCGCGGCCGTGCGAGCGTGTGCGGCATCGCGCCGTGAATCCCGCCGATTCCCGCCACCTCCCTCGCCCTGCCCTAGCGCCTACCCCGCTGCCCACCTCGTGCCGCCCGTTCCCGCCTCCGCCGACCTCGTGCACCCCGCTTTTCCCCTTCTCCACGCGGACAAGCCGCCCCGCCGTCCGCCATGGCCGCCCGACACCCTCCCCTCCTCCTCCGCCTCCGCGCCTCCCCGAGCCGTTAAAAGGGAGCCCCAGCTGCGCCTCCCTCTCCTCTCCTGTTTCCCTCTTCTCCCTCCCCCGCTCTCGCCCTCCTTTGACCCCATTTCGCCAAAAACCTCGCCGCCGTCCGAGCTCCGCCTCCCCGCCTTTTGCGCCGCCACCTCAACTCCTCCGCCGCCTTCGACCCCGCCGTCGGCATCGCCACACCGGGGGCCACCTCGTGCGTGCCTCCCCGTCCCCGGACCGCCTCCGGAGCACCGTCGCCGCCGTAGCGCTCTTCTCGCTCGCCGCCGACCCTCCGTTGATGCCGCGTCCTCAAACCGGTGAGCACCGAGTTCGCCTCGCCGCCGACCACCGCCCAGCCGTTCGCCGACGACCATCGGGCCCCGAGCGCCACCGGCTCGGGTGCTGACGTGGCCGTCCAAGTGGTGCCACCTTAGCACCACGTGGCGCCATGTGAGGCCTTTTGCTGACACGGCTGCCCCGTTAGCGCCACGTGGTTTTTCCCAAATTTCCCATTGAAAAATAATTCGGCTGAAAGTAAAACCCCCTCGCTGACGTCAGCTGGCGCAATAATTCGAATTTCCTTTAGAAAAATAATTCCAAAAATCAGGAAAAACCCTTTTTCTTGATTTTCAATCTTCGGAAGGTCATAACTTCTTCGTTCGAACTCCGATTCGAGTGATTCAAATTTATAAATTCATCTAAAATCCCCCTCTTGCTGTTAGTGCTAGTTTGGTATTTATTTGGAGTTGTTTTATTTATTTTGCACTTTTCGCATGTCTAGAAACCGGCTTTTCGGAAGATTTCTCGGACCCGACGACCGAAGCACCTCAACTCTTCAACGAAGGCAAGTCATAGACCTTTGATCATATTGAACCCATCTTTATAAAACTATATTGTTTGATATAAACATGCATTGTTAGTTTTATATTAAATTGTTTCGGGAGTACATAATTGCCTACTTGATGTATGCCTCCTTGATAAATTGCAAATGACATGTACCCTTGAATGACATGAACCCTTGGACACCTTAGGAGGGTTTATATTAGTTGGACATTGATAAATTACCAACGTAGGTATCGTATTATGCTTAGCCATGCTATAGTTGTACGTTGGGACTCATGATCACATGCTCATATGAATAAACATGATTAACGGAATTATGGAATTGTGGCGCGGCCACCTTTGTTAAAAGATGTTGTGCCAAGACTAGGATGGTCTTCGGCCGGGTTGAACCGAAAATTATTTTATGCTCGGGCGAGTGGGCGGTGGTAAGTGTGGGTGCCGTAACGCACATTGGGATGTGGATTAGTCTCGCGTGAGCAGCCAACTAAGGACTTAACCTTGAACCATTGATCTAGGTCATACCGTGCAACCACATGTCCAGGATGGGGTGGACCTGGCCAACTAATTAGCAATGCTTTGAGTCGGTTCTGTTTGGGTTGATGAGCGGCGCAAGAGGGGACCCATAACGGCGAATCCTTAGCGAGCAGAACCGAGTCAAAACAGAACTTTGTAAAGGCCTTTTCACGTGATCTAGACTGCTTACCTAAGGTAGTGAGCGGTGGTATCGATGGATGCCAAACAAACTAGAGAAATCGTATCTTGTGGATAAAGTTGTACAACCTCTGTAGAGTGTATAAAAAAAACTATTCGAATAGCCGTGTCCCCGGTTATGGACATGCCCAGAGATTTCACGCAAGGGGTAGATGTTTTCTTTTAAAATGATGGTTTGGATGGAAAGGTTGGGTTGATCTCTAGTTGTTTCAAAGAACTGAATTACTTATGTATTAATCTTTTAAATTGTGCTTTCAATCTACTTATTGTATCTACTGTCAATATTGTTTTTTGCAAAATAGCCATAAAGCTATCCTTGTCTAGCCTCGCATGAATAATAATTTTGCATACATTTCCCTATGACTTGCTGAGTACATTCAAAGTACTCACGGCTTGCGCCCTGTGTGATTAATCCCCACAGAAGAACCAGGGAATTCAGAGTATTATGAAGAGGAGTATCCTGAAGACTTTGAGAACTAGGTCGCATCCTCCACTCGATTGCCTGTGGGCATATCGAATGGCCTCCACGAGATATTTGGTTTCGGTTGCAAGTTGTATTTTGTTGCTAAGCCCTATGTGGCGTACTCTGTAAGACTTGACCATAAGGTCCCTTTTGCTACTAAATAATATTAATTTGTCCGCTTCATTGTTGTTTTGTTGTATGGTTGTGGTTACACCGATGTTGTATCTGTGCGAGCTAGCTACTGATCTGGGACTAGTTCAGAATGCATAGAGGGTCCTGGGGTTGTATACCCAGGGTCCCGACAAGAGGTGGTATCAGAGTCATATCAACTGTAGGACGTAACCTTAGTTAGCAAGGTCGTATTAGTCAAAAGTTTCCAAATTTATTTTCCAAATCAAACCAATAGTTAACCTGAATAGTTATTCTTCTCTTACCTAATTCTATTCTTTTCTCATCTCATTCTTAGGTTCCTACATCTTATCTATTTCGAGACTTGGTTTTCAAATTTAAATTGATCCTTCTCACCCGAGTAATCTCTAAAGGATCGAGCCTTGTTTTTTTTGGTCGACCATCCCAAATAAGTTAAATTAGAAGTGTTTTAATAGGGCCATCCTCCTAGCTGTAGCATCATTTAGTTCGGCCTTTAGGCTTGAGTTTTGTTCCTTCTTCGTAGCTTTTTGGCTATCTGTCCCTCGGGTTTAACCGAACATCCCCAATTAGGTTGCTCTATCTTTCCCCCCTTGTTCTCCCTCGTCTTTTGTGCTTTTTCCTCTTATCTATCGTGCTTTCTTCCTCTCGTCTATTAAACCTAGAAAGATTTGTGCAGATGGTTCAAACCCGCAACTCTGCAAGCCAAGTTGATCCTGTGGATCTCAATACACTGCCACCACCACCTCCTCCAACAGCCATGGCAGATCAGGGTTTGGGTCATTTCATGGCAGCCCAGGCACAGCTGATGAACTCGATGATGCAGAATATGAACCAGATGATGACTCGTGAGAGCTGCATCTTTGCCCTTCTCGCAATAATGAACCAAAACAGCCAAGCCACTGCCGCAACCCCGCCACCACCACCAGCTTTCCCACAGTCAAGGCTGGCAGAATTCATGAGGACTCATCCACCTACATTCTCTAGCTCTTCCGAGCCATTGGATGCAGATGACTGGTTGCGCTCAACTGAAAAGAAGCTTGCCATTACCCGGTGTGATGACCGTGAGAAAGTCTTGTATGTTGCACACCAACTTGAAGGTACCGCCGTAGAATGGTGGGAGAACTACTGTGCCGCCCATGAGAACCACCAGAACATTGGTTGGGTTGAGTTTTCTGAAGCTTTCCGCCATTCCCATATCCCTGATGGAAAGGTGGAAATGAAGAAGAATGAGTTTCACGAGCTGAAGCAAGGAAACATGTCCGTGAGTGAATACCTCAATAAGTTCACTCAACTCCCGCGATATTCTCAAGAGGACGTCGCCACAGATGATGCATGTCAGAAGCGTTTCAAGCGCGGACTCAACCCTAGCTTGAAGGTTCAAGTCATTGGCAACGACTATGCAGATTTCCAGCATCTGGTAAATAAGGCCATGCTCATAGAAGAGTCTCACCGTGAGCTGGCAGAATCTCATAAGAGGAAGATGATGTAGCATGGTGCTCATCAAGGCCATTCACAGAGAGCCAGGACGAATGTGCAACACCCTACCCGTTTTGCTCCTCCTGTCACATTCAAGGCCCCAGCAACAGCACCTCGCCCGACTGCACCAGGATTTCGCAGACCCAACAACAACATCAACAACCAGTCTCCAAGAAACCCCAATCCTGCTGCAGGGATCACCTGTTTCAACTGTCAGCAATTGGGGCACTACACCGTTAACTGCCCGCAGAAGCAAGGCCCTTCGCCTGTCAGATTCAACTTGGGAGCTACTCCAACCAGAACCCCCGTGCCCGGAGCCGGACGTGGAGCACCTCAGACTCCAGCTGCACCAGCTAAGACCCGTTAGTCTTATGGAAGAGGTCGTGTGAACCACATCACTGTGGAGGAAGCCCAGACAGCCCCGAACATCGTCGGTAAGTAAGTTCTAGTAAATTCGCACCGCCACGCTTTGTTTGATTCTGGAGCTTCGCATTCGTTTGTTTCACGGATTTTTGCTGCAAAACATCAGTTAAAGGTTTCAAACCTTAAGAGTGCCTTGTGGTTCAATCCCCCGGTTCGGAGTTAAGCGCGAACCAGGGTTGCCCACAAGTTAAGATGATTATAGAAGGGGTAGAATTCCTAGCCAACCTGATAATCATTGACACCAAATCCCTAGATGTGATTCTAGGTATGGATTGGCTTACTGAACACCAAGCTGTTTTGGATTGTGGTGGTAGAAGCATCACCTTGGTCAGTCCAGGCGGGACTAAAGTAAAATTTGAAGCCCCCATGAAGAAGCATGATGGAGCTTTAGTCTGTAGTGTCAAGACCCTATCCTTGGAAGATGTACCGGTAGTCAGAGAATTTCCAAATGTTTTTCCTGATGAATTACCTGGAATGCCACCAGACAGGGACCTAGAGTTTGTCATCAGCCTAGTTCCAGGAACTGTACCAATTTCAAAGAGACCCTACCGCTTGCCTGTTGATGATTTGGACGAGCTGAAGAAGCAAATCGAAGAGATGCAAGAAAAAGGATTTGTCCGACCAAGTTCCTCACCTTGGGGAGCCCCGGTTATCTTTGTTGCAAAGAAAGATGGTACCCAAAGGATGTGTGTGGATTACCAGTCACTCAACGAAGTCACCATCAAGAACAAGTACCCTCTGCCCAAGATCGATGATTTGTTTGATCAGTTGAAAGGAGCCGGAGTGTTCTCTAAGATAGATTTAAGGTCAGGATACCATCAGTTGAAAATCAGTCGAGAGGATATACCCAAGACAGCCTTCTCAACCCGATATGGACTGTATGAGTTCACGGTCATGTCTTTTGGATTGACCAATGCCCCTGCTTACTTTATGAACTTAATGAATAAAGTATTCATGGAGTATTTGGACAAATTCATCATTGTCTTCATTGACGACATTCTAGTATATTCCAAGAGTGAAGAAGAGCATGAAGAGCACCTTTGCTTGATTCTGACTAGGCTTAGAGATCATCAACTCTATGCCAAATTCAGCAAGTGTGAGTTTTGGATGAAGGAAGTTACTTTTCTGGGACACGTCATGTCTGCAGAACGAGTCGCCGTCAATCCCAGTAAAGTCAAGGATGTGCTCAATTGTGCCCAGTAAAGTCACCCAAGTTAGTACCTCAGATCAGAAGTTTCCTTGGTATGGCAGGATATTACCATCGGTTTAAAGAAGGTTTCTCCAAAATAGCAAGACCCCTCACTCAGCTATTAAAGAAGGAGAATAAATTTTCCTGGATCCCTGAATGTGAGCAAAGTTTTTAAGAATTGAAGAACCGCTTGACCACCGCTCCAGTGTTGACTTTGCCAGATGTCCGAAAGGATTTTGAGATTTATTGTGATGCATCACGACAAGGTCTCTGTTGTGTCCTGATGCAGGAAAGGAAGGTAGTAGCATATGCTTCACGTCAATTGAGGCGTCATGAAGTAAATTACCCCACCCATGACCTAGAATTGGCTGCAGTGGTGCATGCTTTGAAGATATGGCATCATTACCTCATTGGTAATCGCTGTGAAGTATACACGGATCATAAGAGCTTGAAGTACATTTTCACTCAAGCTGATCTCAATATGAGGCAAAGAAGATGGTTAGAATTGATCAAGAATTACAATGTTGGAATCCATTACCACCCAGGCAAAGCTAATATTGCAGCACATGCCCTAAGTAGAAAGGTATATTGCAATACTATGATGATCAAGGAAGGTCAGCCAGCACTACATGAAGAGTTTTAGAAACTTAAGCTTGAATTTAGTTGAAGAAGGTTATTTGGTTGCTTTGGAAGTGCAACCAACCCTACAGAGTTAGATCAGGGAAGCCCAGATCGAAGATGCATATATTAAAAACTAAAGTGTAGCTAAAAGTATTTTTATTAAGTTCTAAATAATTCAAGGGACTTCTGTGAATTTTCCTAGAATTTTTAGACTCTATTAGCTATTTTCTAAAAAGGCTTTGCTTTTCTGGTGTTTTCCAAAATAAAAAATGCTTTTAAAATTCCCTTAACCTCTTTGGGCCGAATCCTTCCCTTCGGCCCACTTCTTTCTCTCCCTCGGCCAGCTTCCTCAGCTCGCTTCCCGCGCGCGCCGCACCTCCCCTCTGTGCACTATCCGATTAAAATCGGACGGCATCCCCTCAGCCATGCCCTCCTCCTTTGCCAACCGTCCGATCGAAATCGGACGGCCCTCGCCCTTCATCCCAGCGTCGTCGTCCTCCTCCGGACCCCCCTTCATCGTGCGGTCGTGTGAGCGTGCCGGCATCGCGCCACGAATCCCGCCGATTCCCGCCGCCTCCCTCGCCCTGCCAGCGCCTACCTCGCCGCCCACATCGCGCCGCCCGTTCCCGCCTCTGCCGCGCTCGTACGCCCCGCTTTTCCCCTTCTCCACGCGAACAAGCCGCCCCGCCGTCCGCCATGGCCGCTCGATACCCTCCCCTCCTCCTCTGCCTCCACGCCTCCCCGAGCCCGTTAAAAGGGAGCCCCGGCTGCGCCTCCCTCTCCTCTCCCGTTTCCCTCTTCTCCCTCCCCCTCTCTCGCCCTCCTTCGCCCCCATTTCGCGAAAAACCTCACCGCCGGCCGAGCTCCGCCTCCCCGTCTTTTGCACCGCCACCTCAACTCCTCCGCCGCCTTCGACCCCGCCGTCGGCATTGCCGCACCGAGGGGCACCTCGTGCGCGCCTCCTCGTCCCCGGATCGCCCCCGGAGCACCATCACCGCCGTAGCCCTCTTCTCACCACCGCCTTTCTCGCTCATCGCCGACCCTCCGGTGATGCCGCGTCCTCAAACCAGTGAGCACCGAGTTCGCCTTGCCGAGACCTAGCCGCTGTTGCCCTCGCAGTCGGCTGCCGCCCAGCCGTTCGCCGACGACCATTGGGCCCCGAGCGCCATCAAGCTTGGCGTGGCCGCCTGTGGCGCCTTCAAGACCACGTGGCGCCACGCCGCCTTTTTGGCGACGCGCTGCCTGTCAGCGCCACGTGGTTTTTCCCAGATTTCCCGTTGAAAAATAATTCGGTCGAAAAGTAAAACCCCCCTCGGTGACGTCAGTTGGCGCAATAATTCGAATTTCCTTAAGAAAAATAATTCCAAAAATCAGGAAAAACCCTTTTTCTTGATTTTCAATCTTCGGAAGGCCATAACTTCTTCGTTCGAACTCCGATTCGATTGATTAAAATTTCTAAATTCATCTATAATCCCCCTCTTGCTATTAGTGCTAGTTTGGTATTTATTTGGAATTTATTTGGAGTTGTTTTATTTATTTTGCTCTTTTCGCACGTGTAGAAACCGACTTTTCTAAGATTTCTGGACCGACTTAATCAAGCACCTCAACTCTTCAACGAAGGCAAGTCATAGAGCTTTAATCATATTGAACCCATCTTTATAAAACTATATTGTTTGATATAAACATGCATTTTTAGTTTTATATTAATTTGTTTCGGGAGTAGATAATTGCCTACTTGATGTATGCCTCCTTGATAAATTGTAAATGACATGTACCCTTGAATGACATGAACCCTTGGACACCTTAGGAGAGTTTATATTAGTTGGACATTGATAAATTACCAACGCAGGTATCGTATTAATCTTAGCCATGCTATAGTTGTACGTTGGGACTCATGATCACATGCTCATATGAATAAACATAATTAACGAAATTATGGAATTGTGGCGCGGCCACCTTTGTTAAAAGATGTTGTGCCAAGACTAGGGTTAGGGTGGTCTTCGGCTGGGTTGAACCAAAAAATGTTTTATGCTCGGGCGAGTGGGCGGGTGGTAAGTGTGGGTGTCGTAATGCACATTGGGACGTGGATTAGTCTCGCCTGAGCAGCCAACTAAGGACTTAACCTTGAACCATTGATCTGGGTCATACCGTGCAACCACATATCCAGGATGGGGTAGACCTGGTCAACTAATTAGCAATGCTTTGAGTCGGTTCTGTTTGGGTTGATGAGCGGCGCAAGAGGGGCCCTGTAACGGCGAATCCTTAGCGAGCAGAACCGAGTCAAAACAAAACATTGTAAAGGCCTTGTCACATGCTCTAGACTGATTACCTAAGGTAGTGAGTGGTGGTATCGACGGATGCCAAACAAACTAGAGAAATCGTGTCTAGCCTCGCATGAATAATAATTGCATACATTTCCCTATGACTTGCTGAGTACATTCAAAGTACTCACGGCTTGCGCCCTGTGTGATTAATCCCCATAGAAGAATCAGGGAATTCAGAGTATTATGAAGAGGAGTATCTTGAAGACTTTGAGAACTAGGTCGCGTCCTCCACTCGATTGCCTGTGGGCATGTCGAATGGCCTCCACGAGATATTTGGTTTCGGTTGCAAGTTGTATTTTGTTGCTAAGCCCTGTGTGGCGTACTCTACAAGACTTGACCATAAGGTCCCTTTTGCTACTAAATAATATTAATTTGTCCGCTTCATCGTTGTTTTGTTGTATGGTTGTGATTACACCGATGTTGTATCTGTGCGCATCGCCTATGGGCAGCATGTACAACAACTATGTCGGGAAACTAACTATTGTTCACCTGTATCTTGTGCTGGCCACCTAGGCTCTAGCACCCCATTTTGTGATGCATAATGTGCATTTGTTACTGCATTCATACTTGGTTAAGTTACCCCCTGC
The DNA here is from genome assembly GCA_036346255.1 of Ampelocalamus luodianensis. Classification (NCBI taxonomy): domain Eukaryota; kingdom Viridiplantae; phylum Streptophyta; class Magnoliopsida; order Poales; family Poaceae; genus Ampelocalamus; species Ampelocalamus luodianensis. Next base: position 50,070,659 of record CM070629.1, on the reverse strand, counting down.
TGTCATTTGCTTACCTTATGCCACATGTAAGTTAATAAAATCCAAAAAAAATGAGAAAAGCCACCTTCAGTTCAAAGAAAAATACACTTTCTCTGTTAGGAAGTGTAAACATCAGAGAACTCAGAGGAAAATATGTTTTCTCTGTTGGAAAGCGTAAACCTTAGAAAATACGCTTTCGACGTCACCGTTTTATTTAATTTTAGGATTTTCAAACCAAGCCAAATTCTAACATTAATAACTTTTGCATATGAACTTCAAATTGAATGAATATTTTTTATAAATTCATATAAAATCATGATTTATCTGAATATGCAAAAATATTTGGATTTTGTTGCTGCCAAAATTATTTTTCTATAATTAATTCGCTATCAGCTCTTTTTGAATAGACGTCGATACCTCAAACGAAATTTTAGACAATCCCTCATCCTTTTACTCTGAGATACCAGAGCAAGGCAAGCACCTCCTTTGACCATGTTGATCTCATTATTTCAATTATTGTACTTCTTTTTGTAAAATCTATTAGGCATGCGTGTATATTTGCTTAAAACTACTATATTCACGGGTAACGGTAATTATATTCCTATTCAATGCATGATCCTCCTTGAAATATTGGTATCCTTACTGTTGTAGCCATTAGGTTATGGTTTAGGCAATACATGTTGCCGATTTGGGTATTTCGAGTGTGAATATCGCACAAGTGCTTAGCCGGGCTCTTGAATTACTAAAATTAGAAAATGGATGAAATGTTTAATATGAATTTGGGAGATTTTACAATGATGGTCCATAGGGGTTTACCTCTATTATTTTGTATAAAAATAAAATAAGAAACTTAGTTTGTGACGCGGGCGAGTTATATTATTATATGAGTGTGAGAGGTGTATCTCACAAGTAGATATGGGGAGGTCCTCGCCTTGGTCAATTAAGGACCGAACGACAGTGAATCATATCTAATCCTAAGCGTACAACCATATGTGCCGGTATGGGATGACCTTAGCTAATTAAGTCATTAAAAACTAGCTTTGCATGTTGATGGGCCACAGTAGTGTGAGCATAACTGGGTAAGCATTATTGAAGGGGCCCCCTTCACCACGGTGTTGGGAACGAAGCTTGCCCCAACAACGATGAATTTCTCACTAAGACAGGGTTACTTGGGTGAATTGGGGTTGTTCATTCACCGGGCTAGTACAAACTTAGCACTAGGTGATGTAAATGCTTCATTACGTGATCTAGACTGCTTTCTAAAAGATCGTAAGTGGTGGTGACGAGGATCTAAATAATCCTCATTTATTAATCAGGAAATATGACGTCACAAAGCATACCCCTTGAATATTATAAGGGAAGAACGAGTCAGGAAGTCGTAAGTTATCCTACGACTACCCCCTAGTCGTAAGCTCTTCTACGACTATGGTATAATCGTTACGACTACCCCCTAGTCGTAAGTTCTTCTACGACTATGGTATAATCGTTACGACTACGTCTGGTCGTAAGTCTTTCTACGACTAGCTCGCTCTGATTCCTCACGATTCATCGACCCACCTCGTAAGATTCAATAAATAGTGAGAATCCAAACAATCAAAATATACGCTATATTTTGACATAATGTGATAATTCCCACTATCTCTCGATCGATAACCGTTCACGGCATGGGAGGTTACTACTCCGGTAATTACTCTTATTATTGCGCAATAATGAGCGACTAATTAGCCTGGAATGACGACGTCCACCACTACTTAGTATAAATAGGTGTCTTTTAGAGATAGTAAGAAGGCCCCCTTTTTGGGACAGAGAGAGCTTTTCCTGGAAGACAGTTAGGAAAACCTTCATTCGATTGTAATCCAGAGGGTAAATATAAGATACACAGGAGTAGGGTTATTATTCTCATCCGAGAAGGCCCGAACCTGTATAAAAATCCCCGTGTCTCCTTCGTCTGCGTGATCAATTGTGGAGACCCCCCGAATCAAATAATCTTTACGTAAGATCGGTTCTAAAACACAGATAGTTGGCGCCGACCGTGGGGATGTCGTCTTCTGGTAATTCCTTGTCAATAGTTCTTTCTTTTCTCTTTGATGCTACCATGGTAGGAGAATGGAACGAGGGGAATTGGTTCGACTTGGCCGATTACGCAGACGTCGACATGGATGCCGGTTTCGACTACGAACCGAGTATCGAATCTTCTGACGGTGTTGCCGCCTCTGGAGATCTTCTATCAGATCTCGGAGACTGCATTACCACCGGAGTTGAGGAGGGATCCTTATCCCCCACGACAGTACGCCCAGCCGAGGGATCAATTTCCTCGGGAGGCAAGGGTCAACCCGACCAAAGAACGGACTGTCTCGGGCAAACTCGCAACACGACGAGTTTTTCCTCCAAGTGTTCGAGTCCCCCCAAGGCAGTACGATTTGGCAAGACAAGTTCTGGAGGCCATCATTCCGGAGCTCCATCGACATCTGATGGTCCTCTCTCTCCGAGTGCTTCCGCAGGGAAGAGGATCGAACATGTTGTTCATCCAAATCCAACCGTCCCAACGCAGGACCTACCGCAGACGAGACGGTTATAACCCGAGTTCCCCACCGGAGGGGTTTACTCCAAGTCGCCAGATGGTGTCGCTCGACTGCTCCTCAAGTGAGGAGGTCTCAAGCGCAAGTGGAGGTCATCCACGGGAGGTCTTTGTCCTTCCCTCTGATAAGGATCGTTCTCCTAGAAGAGGGATTGAACATGCTTCCCGCCGAGCATACTCTACACCGCCTCGTCGTAACGGCAAGGACACCACAGCTGGCGAACGAAACAAACACTTTAATGAACGTGCGGGACATCCTCAACGCTCGCACTCCATTAAAGCAAGCTCGTGGGCATGAAATGCACTGTTACGAGGCAACCCGACGAAAAGAATAGTGGCTCGAAGAACCTTCCCGAGCGCTTATTTCGATCGGAGGAAGCTCAAGAGCTCCAAAGACATCAATGATTTCTTTGGAAAACCCACCCAAGAACTCGCCGAGCACTGTGTTATGACCTCTTTGCGAGGAGATCACACAAAGACTTCGTAACACGATGGCCAAACTCGGCGGATGCGTCGACCACAACCAAGAAGTCGTAATAGTACGGCTACTTCTTACGCGATCGCTTGAAAACTTCGTTGCATAGAAGGCGGCAGGACTCTCCCTCACGTCGTTCTCTCGACATGAGGAAAATGCCACAAGCCCACGGGAGAGGTGATCTTTAACCACTTCGGCGACAAGACGCACGGCGGCAAGTGGGGTACGAGGAGTATTCCCCTTGTAAGGCTGAGACCTATTATAGGCCTAGTCCCCCCATGGCTGGGTATCGACGAGTTCGATCACCCGGCGACATTAACCCCTCGTTTTTACAAAGAAGAAGACAAGAGGTTATCTCGGGATGTCGGACGTTCTCACCCGACCTTTGAGTGGTTCGTTGGCCGCCTCAATTTCGACCAACGAACGTGGAGAAATTCGATGGAACTCAAAACTCCATCGAGTTCCTCCAAATCTACACTACAGCTATCCGAGCTGCAGGAGGAGGAGAGCATGTCATGGCAAATTACCTTCCGATCAGACTCGAAGGATCGGCGCGATCGTGGCTTTTAAACCACCATTCGAATCGATCTACTCATGGCAACACCTCGTGATCTATTGTTGGCGAATTTCGTGGCACTTACAATCGCCAGAAAGGAAGATGACTCGCACGGATAAGGCAAAACAACCATGAAACGCTACGCCAATTCATCAGCGCTTGATCCAGTTCAAATTTATTTGGAAGTTTCGACTGCCTGCGTGATCGTGGCTTTCAAGCAGGGAGTCCATAGCAGAAGAATAACAGAGGACATCGCTTTACATCCACCTGCCACCGTCGCTGAGCTCTTTGAGATGGCTGATAGATATGCGACTACTGCTGAAGCGGTCGAATGGAACAATACTATCGATCTCAAAGACATCATCCCCAAGGAAGCAGACGAAAGTGGTAAGAAAAAAGATAAAAAGGCTAGGAAATCTAAGAACAAAGCAAAAAGGCAAAAATCTCCAGTTGCCCGTTCTAAGGAGGTCCTAGCCGTGAGCGATAAGGAACCACGCAACCCCAAGCAAAATCCCGATCAGGGTAAAGGTAAACGCCAAGATCGGAGAAACGGCAAACCAAGGTGGTGTCCTTTTCGTAAAAAAGAAGGGCATGATCTTCGTAACTGCCGAGTTTTCTTACGGAAACTCGAGGACTATTATTTTGGCAAAGGGCCACTTCCTACTCTTGAACAGGTAGGTCAAACCAGTGGACAAAGGGAGTCGGATGGTGAGGAGATGCCGTTCCCGGACCCACAACACACCATTGACCACATCTATGGGGGATCTTCGACATACGAAAGCAGTTGAGCGTGAGGTAAATATAATCGACTCCCCCCTTGTCAATAAATTACCGAAGTGGTCGGGAATTACCCTTGCTTTTGAGAAAGGTGATTGTCCGATCCCTTCGACTAGACCAGGTCGATTTCCGATAGTGGTTGAACCCACCATCAACAATTGTCGAGTCAATCGGGTTTTAGTTGATGGTGGAAGCTCGCTAAACATATTGTTTACGAGTACCCTGGACGAGATGCAGGTACCCAGGACAAAGGTAAGGCCGGTACGATATTCATTTCATGGAATCGTACTGGGGTCTTCGGCCAAACCCATTGGCCAAGTTTCTCTTCCTTTAACGTTTGGATCACCAAGCAATTTCAGGACAGAGAAGGTCTCCTTTGATGTAGTCGATTTCGATACGGCATATAACGCCATACTCGGACGACCTACTTTGGCAAAATTCTTGATAGCTACTCACTATGGGTACCAATGTCTTAAGATGCCAGATCCCAAAGGGGTGATCACGATACATTGTGACAAGAAGATGGCGCACTCCTGCGACCATCGTTCCCTTGAGATGGTTGGACAACTACCAACTCGAGATGAAAGTCAGCCTTCGACTAGCAAGTCGAAGCCTAAAGCTGCACCTAAGCCGAACGACCAAGTCAAAGAGGTTCCTCTGGACGCAGGGGAACCCTCGAAGACTGTTCGCATTGGGGATTCTTCCGACCCCAAATAGGAAGATACCCTCATCACCTTCCTTCAGGCAAAAGCTGATGTCTTCGCGTGGCAAGCATCCGACATGCCCGGAGTCCCCAGGAATGTGATCGAGCACAGGCTAGCTCTACGGCCTGATAAACTACCCGTAAAACAAAAGTTACGGAGATTTGCCCCTGATCGACGAGATGCTATTTGGTCAGAATTGGACAAGTTGCTTAAAGCAGGCTTTATAAGAAAAGTCAACCACCCAGAGTAGTTGGCCAACCCTGTAATGGTTAGAAAGTCTAACAGCAAATGGTGTATGTGCGTAGACTTTACTGATCTCAATAAAGTTTGTCCAAAAGATGATTTCCCTTTACCTCGTTTCGATCAGCTGGTTGACTCTACTGCAGGATGTGAGATGTTGAGTTTTCTAGATGCATACTCTGGTTATCATCAGATTAGTATGCATCGAGAAGATGAAGAAAAGACCGCATTTATTACACCTTTTGGGATATTTTGCTATGTCAAAATGCCATTTGGTCTAAAAACATACTGGAGCTTCTTTTCAACGTTTGATGCAAACGACTTTCGCTCCTCAACTAGGCCGAAACTTGGAAGCCTATGTTGACGATCTAGTCGTAAAAAGCACCAAACGACTCAACCATATCATAGACTTGCAGGAGACTTTCGACAACCTCGTAAAACACCAATTGAAATCAATCCGAGAAGTGTGTGTTCGGGTCTCTTCAGAAAATTGCTTGATTCTGGTTTCGAACGAGGAATTGAAGCAAATCCCGAAAAGATCAAAGCCATCACTCAGATGCGCCCCCCGACCACGAAAAAAGAAGTCCAGAAACTCACAGGATGCATGGCGGCGTTAAGTCGTTTCATAGCACGATTGGGAGAAAAAGGACTGCCTTTCTTCAAACTTCTAAGGAAACATGAAGGTTTTGAGTGATCAGAAGAGGCTAACCTAGCCTTTGAGGAAGTCAAGAGGTATCTTACGAGTGCTCCTGTTCTAGTTTCCCCGAAGCTAGGAGAGACGCTCTTAGTTTACCTAGCTGCCACGCCACGTGCGAGAAGCGCGAGGTTTGGTCGAGAACGTGAAAACATACAACGACCAAGATACTACGTAAGTGAGGTTTTGCACGGACCTAAGGAGCGTTACCTCGTGTTCAAAACTTCTATATGCCCTCCTCATGTCTTCGAGAAAGCTGCGGCATTATTTTCAGACGCACAAACTAGTCAGTGCCGCCCGAGTTTCCCTGGGAGCGATCCTCCGAGATTAGGGAAACAATGAACGCATGGCAAAGTGGTCATCGAACTTGGGGCGTTCGACATCCATTTCGTGTCCCGAACGGCCGTTAAATCCCAGATCTTGGCAGACTTTGTCGCCGAATGGACAAATCTGAACCTGCTGGGATCCCCAAGACGATTCCCATGACCGATGGGCGATGTACTTTGACGGGTCGCTACGATAAGTGGCTCGGGTCGGGTGGCTCGAATCTCCCATCGGAGAAACCTTAAAGTATGCCATACAATTAAACTTTCGAGCCACTAATAACGTGGCGTATCACGAAGGTTTGCTAGTTGGTATACGAAAGCGAGAGCGCTCGATTCGACGACTACTCGTGAGGGGAGACTCTCAACTAGTCGTGAATCAAGTTGGAAAGGAATACCAGTGCTCCAATCCGACCATGTCCCGGTATCTATCGGAAGTACGAAAGTTAGAAAAGCACTTTTTGGGTTTTGAGGTACAATTTATCCCTCGAAAGGATAATTTCCTCGCAGACCAACTGGCTCGTCTAGCTTCCTCCCGATCTTTGGTACCGAAAGGGGTGTTTTTGGAATAGCTTCAGAAACCGTCTATAGTCGACGAACTCGAGACACCTTCTATAGAAACAGCCTCTCTAGAGTACGAAGATACATGGATGGCACCCATCTACGAATATCTTCAGACGGGTTCTTTACCCGATGACGATCTAGAATCAGATCGATTATCCCGAAAGGCCAAAATGTATACTTTGGTCGAAGGTGTCCTTTATAAAAGAGGGACCCAAGGGGTGCTCATGCGATGTATTCCGCAGAGCGAAGGATTAAAACTCCTTCACGACATACACGGAGGAATCTGTGGAACTCATGCTTCCTACGAACGCTGGCCTGCAGAAAGCTTTTCGACAAGGTTTTATTGGCCAATAGCCCTACGATGCCAAGGAGATGGTTAAAAATGTGTACAATGCCGTTTCATAGCGGCAAATACACCAACCACTCAGCGTTGCAAACAATCCCTTTGTCGTGGCCTTTGCAACCCGGGTCTTGATATCCTAGGACCGTTACCGAGCTCCGGAGGTTTCGAGTTCCTTTTGTGGCCATTGATACGCTCACAAAATGGATAGAAGCGAACTCGTGGATCGATAACAACTAAGCGACAAAACGGTTCATGATGAGATGCGTGATCACTCGATTTGGAATACCAAGTCGAATTATCACGCATAACCAGAACAAGCATAAGCGCAAAATTTCAGGAATTTTGCGACGAGTTGGGAACTCATTTGTGTTACGCTTCTGTAGCTCACCCCCAAAGCAACGAGGCAGTTGAGAGAGCGAATGGCTAGATAATGAAGGGAATCAAAACCCGAGTCTTCGATCAGCTTGTCAAGCGCTCGGGGGCTTGGGTACAGGAATTACCTTCAGTATTATGGGCAATTCGTTCGACAGCTAGCCGAGCTACAGGAGAAACACCTTTCTTTCTAGTTTTTGGTGCCGAAGCCATGCTTCCGCCAGAACTAAAGATCAGGTCAGCAAGAGTCGATAAGTTTAACGACTCAGCTCAAGAAAACCTTCGAGCGCACGACATTAACTCCGCCGAGGAAAAGAGAAACTGTGCTTTATTCCGCTCTGCAGGTCTACCAACAAACCTGCGCAGATACTATGATCGTAAGGTCCAACCTCGCAGCCTTGCCAAGGTGACTTGGTATTGAGGCTTATCCAATCCCGCCTAATCGAACAAACTCTCCCCAAGTGGGAGGGTCCTTACACCGTGGTCGAAATAACGCGGCCCAGATCGAGACGACTTGCAATGGAAGATGGCGCGTTCTCTCAAACTCTTGGAACATTGACCAGTTGCGCAAATTTTATGTGTAACAAGCTTCAACGACAATAAAGTGTCAGGTTATCCCTATCCTTTTTGTCTATTTTTGAATCTCGCTTTTATTTTCGACTATTTTTTTTAACGCTCATCCTTCCTGTACGATGGTTAGCAAAAGGACAACACATTTAGTCGAAATCTCTCCCCTCTGCATGTGGTCCTGCCCGCTAGAAGGAGCTTCCTAATGTTACTTCGTTCTTAAACAACTTGTACAATGCTTATTGGGCTCAGGAAAATGGTCGAAAGTTGTTAAGCGAATTCATGTTACCTTAGCTTATTTTGAAAAATAAACTAAGAAGAGTGAACTTTTTGAGATGCATCCGACTACTTTTCAAATAACCTGATTAGTTTTTACTGGTCGAAGGAAGAAACACACCTAGTCGAAGCCTCTCCTCTTTGCACGTGGTCTTGCCCACTAGAAGGAACTTCCTAGCGTTGTTCTGTTTCCTACTTTTGCTGCCAGGACAACTTCGTCAGGAAAAATGAATGTAGCCGAATGAATCCTTAAGGTACTCTAGAAGGTTGTTTCACTCTAGTTGTCATTATCGAGTTGACTAATCTGGTCGGAGATGGTAACATCACCTAGTCGAAGCCTTTTTTTCTCTGCACGTGGTCCTACCCACTAAGAGAAAACTTCCTAGCGTCGATCTGTTTCCGCTCTTTCGACTAGTACAAACAAATCGATACTCGACAACTACAAGCCGAACAAACCTCTCTGTTTTCAGAACCCTTTCTTTACTACTTCCTTAGTTTATTTCTAATAAACTAAGTAAGCAGTCGGGGGCTAGGATAAAGTTATAAACATGACTTCATTTCTTAGTCTTATTTTTTTCGGGTTATCATCTTACGAAGTACTGACTACTCTATGAGATAACGCGCAGGGAAAATGAAGGAGAAAGGAGGAATCACCCATATCTGGTCTAATTATTTTCTTCCCTTTTTATCTTACGAGTTACTAACTACTCTACGAGATAATTTGCAGGAAAAGGGCCATACATTTATACATCACCACCAAAAAAGACTTGTTTTTACAAGATTATATTACAAGACTACTCTGTCAAGGGAGATTCTATTTGCATCTCCTCTGCGACCTTCTCGCCAACCGACTGCATCTCTTCGATTAGCTTCTCTGCTTCGGCTTCGGTGCAGTCAAAGTCGGCTTCAACAGAATGAAGATTAAGGTTAGGATCACGGGCCTTGAGTTTTGCTAAAACAAAACTCACAGCTCCTTTGACCGCTTCCCTTATCGAATCATTCTGATTGGCCTTCAGAGTAGATACCAACTCGTTCAGAGTACCGACTTGTTCCCCAATGGCACTCGTATGAGCGGCCATCGTGTCATCGCGAGGAGCAACCCTCCCGGCACGAAGCCCATCGAGTACATTGTTCAGAAGTGAGATATTATCTTGAAGATTGATTTTCATTGATTTTGTCTCCTCCTGGGAATAAGTCGAAGCCTCGCGGAGTCGTTTTATTTCAGTCAATCGATCTGGAAAGAGCGAAGATTGAATAAGAAAAACGATTCTATGAGAAGATAAAATAAATAAATAGTAGGTAAAAGTTCTACTTACCAGCTAATTGAGAACCCAAGTTCCCAATTTCTTGGTCTTTCTCCTTCGTGATGCGGGAGATTTCACGGACAACGGAGGATTTCTCATGAACCTCGACCCGGAGAGCCCCCACATCGGCCTGAAGGGCCTTATTTTCGACTTCTTTTTCTGCAAAAGAATGAGAGGTTAAAAAGGGGGGAAGCAGAAACCAAGACCAGAAGCAGTCGTAATTACACGCACTGTTTATTTCTTCCTGCAACTGTTTAGTTGCAAAGTTAGCCTCCTGAAGTTTCTTCAGGAGGTCGGTGACGTTATCCCCTAGTTTCTTCGACTCGGCTTTTTCAAAGTCGAGTGAATCAGCTAAGGTCTTTTCGTCGCTCTTAAACCTGAAAGAGTAAAGAGCAGACATGAACACAATCAACCAAACGGTTGTAAGTATTTCTATGACCGATGGGTAGTCGTAAGTTATTCTACGACCACCCCCTAGTCGTAAGTCCTTCTACGACTAGTACATGTCGTAAGTTTTCTACGACAGCCTGATTGCGAGTACTGAATAAATAATCGGAACGATTATGACAATCAGTCACTCACCACCTCTCTGCTTGCTCGCAGAGTGTTGCCTTTTCTTGTCGAAGCTTGACAAGTTGCCGATTATATTTGCAAATCATGGCGACTTGCTCCACGGCTCTCTGAAAAAGAGAAAAACGATAAGATAAAGAGATAAAACCCCAAGTGAGTATCGATGAATACTTACGTTCATGTTTGACCAAGCAAACATGGAGACTATTCGTGACGGATCCTTCAGCCCAATCATCTCCTCGACTCGTTTCCACCAAACCCCTTCGAGTCGTTCATTGTCAAACACATCTCCGCAATTGACAATGCTACTGGGGTGGGGAACTCGGTCGCGGGAGCGGTAGGCAGAAGATCCTACGATGGAGTTAGGGTCAAGAAATCGAGCAAAAGTTAAAATACTCCTCTTCCTCGACTCAGAATGGGGACACCACCGAGGACCGGAAGGAGCATCTCGACAACCTCCCACGGCACGGTGATCGCGACTAACGCTGTCACCTACTTCCAGATCCCCTCGAGGCTTCGTCGCCCTCTCTACGTCTCTACGACACCCGGTTGTCGAGCGACTTCAACATCCTTGGCCGCAATGACTTCAAAGAATCGCAGCCTTCCTCGCCGCGGGGATAGTAGCTAGATCTTCAGCTACTATCGCTCTCACACCCTTGTCAGTTGAGGGGGAGACAGCAGGATTCTCCATGGGAATATCCCTAGGGATCAAGACAGGGCTAAAATCACGTAAGCAGTAAGTCAAAAAACAAAACAGTAAGTAGTTACTACACTTATGTCTTTTATTTTACATACCTCTGCGCGCTGGACCAAACTTGAAACTTGGGAGCAACCTTCCCGACGGAAGATTTCTTCGACTTCTTCTCGACCACCGCTGGTCGAGATGCACTCGGGACACCAGGAGTCACCTCCTCCCGACTTCCGGGTGGACGAGATCAGTCTCGACCACCCTTAGAGTGCTGCTTCCTCGGCTTCGATCCCACCGAGCAGCAGTTTCCTTCACAAAGACATGAATTCCTTCGGTTCTCCTTTTCTAGTTGTCTTATGAAGCCACGAGAAGTCGAAAGCGCAAGGACTTGTCGTCGTAATAGAAAGGTACCTTAACCTTGGGGACCTTGCGCTTAAGGGCAAGGGCCTCTTCTTCTGCTCTTTTCTCTGCCGTGGCTAGGTCTGCGGCAAACTTAGCGAAAGGAGCAGGAGGGGCCGAGCTCGAACCCCCCTTGTCGCCGACTTTTACCAGTCGACGCTTCTATGATGGAGGGGACTTCGCTGACTCCGCCTGCGTAGTCGCCTCAACAACCACCAACTCAGCTTCTTCGTCGTCTTGGCGGTTCTCCATGCCAACTTTCTGATTGAGGAAGGGGAAAAGTGGTCGTAAAGATCTTTTTACGATCACTAAACCGATCATCAGTACGACTAGCTCAAAAGTCGTAAGTATTTCTACGACATTGTCTAATCGTAAGTTATTCTACGATTACGTTAAGTTGTAAGTTTTTCTACGACGTTGTCTAATCGTAAGTTATTCTACGATTACGTTCGATCGTAAGGTTTTCTACGATCAGTATCTAGTCGTAAGTGTTTCTGCGGCAAACCAGTTAGTCGTATACCATTCTACGACAACAAAATACCTAAAGGCAGAATCATTCGATTACCTTTAGGCGCCTTTCTTTCTCCTCTGTGGTCAAAACCACGAGGATTTGAGGAGCCACCGTGTTCGCGGATGCTTCGCGCAGATGAGCGACGACACGCGCGTCAACCTCCGCTGCGAAAGATGCAGGTGTATGGACAATACGATTAAGCGGACTAAAACAGGATTAAACAAGGATAAAAGCCAAGAGAGTAAGTTTTTCTACTCACCGTCCTTGTAGTCCCTGGTTGGGTCGTCCTTTCCTGAGTACCTCCACATGGGAGGGACCCTTGTCTTTAACGGACTGATCCGGCGCGTGATGAAGTCCTTCACCACGTGCCAACCGGTGAGCCCCTCCGACTTCAAGTTTTTGACAGCTTGAATATAGGGGGTTATCTGGTCGAGATTATTGGGAGTCGAGTCCCAGGAAGAAGACCGCTCGGCGGCCTTTCCGACGAACGAGAGGCTATCTTCCTTGGTAACCTCCCAGTAGAACCACTTCTTCTTCCAACCCGGCCATGACGACCGGGTAAACATCTGAATGTATTCCCTCGACTTACCGTCGTGGAGCTTCAGACCACAGCTACCGGCAATCCCGGCTTGACGAGCCATTCCATAATAATACTGGAAAAGCTCGAAGTCCGCCGGAATCCCCAGGTAAGCCTCACACAAGTACACAAACACGCTTAGTATCGTGATGGAATTAGGACCAAGGTTCACTAATTTCACCCCGAAGTGCTCAAGCACGAGTGTGAGGAAGTGGTGAGCAGGCAATCGAAGGCCACACTCACAGTAAGCCTGGAAAACGGGAATTTGGTCTGCCTCTCCTGACGGCCAACGCTGCCCGTTCGCCGCAATCCACTTCACGAGAAGACCCTCGGGGATCTTCTCGGCAGCGACCAAAGCAGTCATCTTCGCATCATCCATCTCCGACTCAGCCCACTCAGAGACAATCCTAGCCATTTCTTTTTCTCTCACGGAAGTGAGAAGATTTGAGGTTGGGAAAGTTCCAAGACAGTGTACGGAATCACCGGCGGCGGAGGAGACAAGAAAGCAACCGACTGTTGGGTAAAAAGGTAAGAACCCTAAGTTCTTCCCCCGTGGCCCATTTTATAACCACACGATTGAGACGAAACGTCGCGAAATCCCAACAGTCGTCACCACTTCGGGAATCGTTTCAACGGACAGGCTTTTTAACCTGCCCGTTGGAAAGTCCCAAGACACCTTTTTCACACCTCAAGTGAAATTACCATCTTGACCCCCGGGTCTAATGAAAGGCCAATCGGAAAGGTTTTTGCTTCCGGTCGTAAGGCCACGATTGCTTCAAAATCGTAAGAAATCCTATGACATCTTGCAATCGTGGTGGTCTTAACAACTTACCTCGATCAAGCGTATTCCTGGTCGAGAGAAATGAATGTTGAAGAGTCTTTCCTTCAATGTTCTCCTCACAACCCCTTAATGATCAGAGGGTCATCTACGACCCTTCAGTCAAGTAAGCTATTTTCACTTGAAGCTGGGGGGCTAGATGACGAGGATCTAAATAATCCTCATTTATTAATCAGGAAATATGACGTCACAAAGCATACCCCTTGAATATTATAAGGGAAGAACGAGTCAGGAAGTCGTAAGTTATCCTGCGAGTACCCCCTAGTCGTAAGCTCTTCTACGACTATGGTATAATCGTTACGACTACCCCCTAGTCGTAAGTTCTTCTACGACTATGGTATAATCGTTACGACTACGTCTGGTCGTAAGTCTTTCTACGACTAGCTCTGCTATAGATTCCTCACGATTTACTGGACCCACCCGTCAGAAGATTCAATAAATAGTGAGAATCCAAACAGTCAAAATACACAGTTATATTTTGACATAACTACTGATAATTCCCCACTATCTCGATCGATAACTGTTCACAAAGATGGGAGGTTACTACTCCGGTAATTACTCTCATTATTGCGCAATAATGAGCGACTAATTAGCCTGGAATGACGACGTCCACCACTGCTTAGTATAAATAGGTGTCTTTTAGAGATAGTAAGAAGGCCCCCTTTTTGGGACAGAGAGAGCTTTTCCTGGAAAACAGTTAGGAAAACCTTCATTCGATTGTAATCAAGAGGGTAAATACAAGATACACAGGAGTAGGGTTATTATTCTCATCCGAGAAGGCCCGAACCTGTATAAAAATCCCCGTGTCTCCTTCGTCTGCGTGATCAATTGTGGAGACCCCCCGAATCAAACAATCTTTACGTAAGATCGGTTCTAAAACACCGACAGGTGGTATCGGTGGATGCCAAATAAATAGAGAATTCGTATAGTGTGGGTAAAGTTGTACACGTTTGCAGAGTGTAAATATATTTAAATAGTTGTGCTCACGGTCACGAGTATACTTAGTGATGCCTCATCGGGTATAGTCTCTACTTTTGCAAAAACAGTCTTATCGGGAAATGTTGGGATGGATATTTTGATGTTGTTTAATTTGAGTGTCATGTCTATGGCTGAGAATAAGAGGTTGATCACAGCCAAGGAGGGTTGTGATTTGTTATTTATCTAGTTACATACTTGTTGTTCCTTAATTATTTAACTGCTCTTTAAACTTCCGTTGCAAAATACTATGTATTGATATTGCAAATAAAAATTGCTTAATGCTGAAAATAACTTGTAGCATAGAGCCTCATCTCTTGTTAGCCTTGCATTTAAATTAATTTTGCAATACACTACAAGTCTTGCAGAGTACGCAATGTACTCAATCTTGCTTAAATTATGGTTCAGAGGATGAGGATGAGCCGATTTCGGACGATGCCTTCTTCACTCCTGGTACCGGGGGGCTACAGGTACGAGTCTTTCTAGGTTTCATTCTTGTTGGTTGCCTGAGGGTTTGGATGGGCATACCACTGGACTTTTGCAATTGAATTACTATGTTTTACGTTGCCACTTCTTATACTCGATATTTTATTTGGTCGGTCGGCCCTTGTATTGTAAACTACATAATCACATTTGTTTCATGTTGTATATAATTGTATATGGTTGTGTATGCCAAGGTTGTGTATGTGTGAACTAGCCACTGATCATGGGACTAGTACGGTACACACACAGGGATGTCGAGTATTCCATGTCTGGGGTCCAACAATATGGAATCAATAATGTGAGCACATGTTTGAGAACACGTTGTTATATTGACCCATTTTAAGACACTATTGAGATTGTTATGATTCTATGTGTCTTCAGTTGCTCTCAACCAATGATGATGTATAATCCTTAGACCTAAGATCAGTATGGTTTCCTACATGTGTAACAGTACACTTATGGGTTACCAAATACTACTCTGTAACTGGGTAGTTATAAAGGTAGTCTTCGAGTATACTATGAAACATACAGATGAATGTGACTGGTCGAATATGAGATTTGCCCCACCTAGCATAACAGGAGAGATATCTCTAGGCCCCTCGATATGCTCGGATAAAGGAAGTGCATGGTCATGCCACGAGTGGTCAAAAGTGTCAACCACACGAAGTTATTCATCACTAGATCGAGAAAAGATTGAACAATTTATGGATGGCATACATCTCACAAGGAGTTCGATAAGATATCGTGAGATAAAAGGAGGATATGCAAGCAGATTGTTTAGTCTGACCAGATACGAACTAGTCGTACAGGGAAATAGACTAGTCCTTAGTTGGTTGAAAATGATCACAAACTGGTCATGATCAGATATGAACTGGTCATGAGTGACAAGTATCTGGTTGCATATCATATTGTACAAGGTTCGTCCGTCATAATTTTTGTGTGTATTCGGGAGCTGCTATGTCCTGCAAGGAATCGCTACTGACTTTTGATGAGAAAGGAGCTTCTGGATCATGGCCGATTACTCATGAACCTACAGAGTCACACACTTAATGGGTTAAAACAAACTAGTTCAGATTGGATTTGTTATGGGCTCTTTATAAGGGAAGGTGTGTGGGCTTTAGGGTTATGAGTTGCACCACCCATCGAAACCCTAGTTTCCACCTCCCCGAAGGCCTTGCTATACGTTTTGGTGCTAGCACACCGACGCATGTCGTTCCATCGCTTGATGTGTGGATATCGTAGAGGCGTTGATACGATCATTGCTACACTAATCGAGGACGCCCTGTGACGTACGTAAGGAACACAAGGGGTTGCTAGAGGAGATTATCAAAGGCCAAGGACATTAGATGATCAACTACAATCACTACATCGATGTGCGCAATGTTAGACCAGCCTGCTCCAACTCTTCTTCCACTGCACTGCATGTCTAGTGGTATTGATCTATGATCTCTTACTCGCATTGTTTTCTGGTTTTACAAGGTAGAATTTTTAATTGCTCGCTAGTGTAGCCTATCTGTTATCCATAACCCATCAGTTCATGCCTTCCATTGTTGCTGCTTCTGCTGTCTATGCAGTCAAAATCACCCTGAGGAGTCAAGAGGAACCACTACTACAAAACATATCATAGTAGACGCCTCATCACATACGGTTCCTTTGGAACTGTCAGTGTTGTCTTATCACAGACGGTTCCTTTTGAAATCGTCTGTGATAGGTCATTATCACAGACAGTTCATATTAAGAACCGTCTGTGATGAGATACTTATCACAGACAGTTCATGATACGAACCGTTTGTGATATGTCATCACAGACGGTTTTTGTATGAAACCGTCTGTGATTCGTAGCGCGGGAGTTCAAAAAAATTTGAACGCGCGCGTAGGAGGCCAAGTATTTTGCTCCACTGCCCTAGAACCGTCTGTGATGAGATACTTATCACAGGGAGGAGGGAAGGAAGGATGAGAGCCGGCCGAAGGTCCCAAGGCGGCATTCCGGTTATTGCTGCTGGTGGAATTGTAGATGTCCGTGGCTATGTTAGATGGCCTGGTGTGCTACACAATGTGTGCTGGTGGGTTCTTGGTGATCATGTTTGGGTGTGCTAGATGGCCTAGTGCTCCACAATGTGTGCTGAAAACACTGTTCTATGTAGAATGGAAACAACGTATGCCGATTTTTTTTTGCAATACAAAAAACTATCATAGACAGTTCTGAACAAGAACCGTTTGTGATAATTACTATCACAGATGGTTCTTGTTACAAACTGTCTGTGAAAATAGACTATCACAGACGGTTTTGAACAAGAACCGTCTGTGATAATTACTACCACAAACGGTTCTAAGCCATAGTAAAATCCAAATCACAGACGGCTCTTAATACCAACCGTATGTGATGTGGTACTTATCACAGACGGTTCGTATTAAGAACCGCTGCGCGATGAGTTACTATCACGAGCGGTTCGTGATACGAACCGCTCGTGATTTATCATCACTGACGGTTTTTGTATGAAACCGCTCGTGATTCGCAGAAGCGGAATTTGAAAATTTTGAACACGTGCGCGGAGGCAAAATATGTCCTTATATATTATGGCCGACCTCCTCTCGGGCGCTCGATCTCGCACTCCCGCAGCCCCGATCCTCCTCCAGGCTCGGTCCTCCTTTCTCGGCAGTCCTCCTCCGAGCTCCGGTGTGCTGCTCCTCCGTCCTCCGCGGCTCCACGGCCCCCGCTACACCTCCGAGCTCCGGTCCTCCCTAGCTCCCGCAGTCCCCAACCTTCGACGTGGTCTTCCTCCCCAACAGCTGAGAGTCGACGCCGACACCAACGCTGACCTCCTCTAGTCCTCCTCTGACGCCGCCGCCGAGCTCCTCCAGTCCTCCTCCGACACCGATGTCTCTAGTATATGAGGTTCTGTTGGTACTTTTGTATATGAGGTTCTATTAGATTCAGATCCAGATTTGTATGTATAAGCTTGTGGTACTTGTGTTAGATTCATATTGATTTCTTAGATTCTCCTCCGCATTCTACTACATTGGTACTTGTATATGACCGAGTGTATGCGTGTATCCATGAATCCATGGCTTGAGAAATTTATTGGGAGGCTTAGGAGTTGGGAATCCATGTATGTGTATCAATGAATCCATGTTTGGGAGGCTTCGGAAATGGCAGTGTATGTGTATGAGTGTATCCATGAAATGGCAATATTTTTTTTGCAATCAAAAAAACTATCACAGACGGTTCAGAACAAGAGCCGTCTGTGAAAACAGATATCACAGACGGTTCGGAACAAGAACCGTCTCTGATAATTGATTATCACAGACGGTTCTTGTTCGAACCGTCTGCGGATATCTGTTTACTGACGGATCTTGTTCCAACCGTGCGTGATAGCTTTTATCACGCACGGCTCAAAACCTTCAGTGATAACCGCTTTGTTATCACAGACGTACATACGAGACGGTTGGAAACCGTCTGTGATGACAGTTCCGAACCGCCTGTGATGAGGTTTTCTGTAGTAGTGACTCCAATATTAGTTGAGCTAATCATTAGAGCTAGAGCAAAGCAAATTAATCAAGAGGTGAATTTGTTCCATAATGAGCTATGCATTGATTTCCATTAGAATGGATTGTTGCATAATACCTCTACTTTAATTGTTATAAGGTTTCATAAAGAAGCTTTGGAGGCAAAGGAAAATATGCTACTACAACTTCAAGAACAAAGGAACCAAGAGGAAGAAGATAGCTGAAAATCAGTACAGAAAGGAACAAACAGAAGCCGGTCTTACCGGTTTGCAAACGTCGGTCTGACTAAGAGGAAGTCAATTCCAATTTGTTTTTTTTTGTCAAAAGGTGTACCACCAACTAGCTTGCTTATTACACAAGGGTATATTGTATCTAGCGGTAATAGTGCAGCAACCATTGTACTGTTGCACCAACCTAAAGTGCTATATAAGGAGGGTACCCCTCCCTTGTAACCTAAACTTGAAATTTCGGAATTATACACTTCTTTGTTCTAGGGATTGAGTGAAGTATTTCCACCCCCTTAGAATGGGGAATTATCTGAGATTCTTGTCTCCATGATTCTTGTGATTGCCTCAGTGATTATTAGAACATGTTTACTCCATGTGAGTGAGTAGACAAATGATCGAATCATGTGGTTGGGTGAATCGCGTGCCGCAGGTTGCCGTAATAGAGACGGTGATTGGTGGTATTATTTATCAGGCTGAATAGGTTTAGTTATTTCCAATCCAACACCGCAAAGGTCAGACAAACATTTGCGCATCAAATGTACATGAGAAGAATTCTATTGAGTAGTTTAGAGGAATCGCATTTCACTCACTAAAAATATAATTTTGCAAATAAATGGAGATAGTTTCGTCAAGGATTTGATTGCTTATACTTTAGATTGACTGGGAGGCCAATTGTACATTCATATAGGAATTTTTAGCTTTAATTTGCAACGACAAACACTACTAGAAACCTATCTATTGCCTAGTGTCAAAGCCAAAAGCCTACAAACTGTTGGTAAGAACCAGGTGTCAAACATTTTTCCACTGCCGACGGTTACTAGGGAAACGGCCAGCTAATGGAGCAATAATCGATGGGGTAAGTTTACGGACGTATCGTCGACATGATAAATGGCCGACTAGGCTGGTGACGAGGATTGAATAATCCTTAATTAATAAAGCTATTTATCTATAATATTTACTATAGATAATAGTATTCTAATAACCTTTAGTATACCTTAGTTAGTAACACTTGCCATGATCAGTTCAGCTTACGACCACCCCCTAGTCTTCGAGTCTGTTACGACTAGGTCAAATCATGACCACCTGTTGGTCGATAAGTCTCACAGATAGATATGTGGGCCGTAACTTGTCAACTAGGGACCCTATACACCATGCCCGATTATGCGTGATAGCAAATACAACACATGCACATTTCTGCCTCTAACATAACTGCACACACCTCTTTCTATCTCTAGCAAAAACTATTTGGCGAATGTGTAAGGAGTACGTCTCACTGACAACAACCATCATCAACATGCGGATTCCAGCAACTACCAAGACGTCCCTTCATGGGCAATGACTGCCACCTCTTCGACACTTTATAAGGGGTGATGTCGGCAGATAGAGGGAGAGAGAGACATAGAGAGGATTAAGAAGCCATTGTGAACATTCATAGTTTTGGTGGCACATTGTGCATTGTATTCCTAGTCAATACAAGAACATAGAAGTAGGGTTATTATTCTCCCCGAAAAAGGTTTGAACCTGTCTAAAAACACTATGTCTCTTCCTACGTGATCTTGAGAGTCATATTCGCACATTTACTCACAAATATCAATAGTAATTCACCGACAGCTGGCCAAGGGGAATTTGCCAATTGTTTATGCTCTGTCATATACTTATCCGACGGTTTTCGTTTATTTCTGAAAGTTTATTCACTCTCGGCAAAAGTTGGCACTACAAAAAAACACCCATGTAAAGACACTTTTTATAGGCACTTTTTAACTTGTTTTTAAGATTGAAGTTATATACTCCAGAGGTGTTTCAAAAGACACTTTTCACAATCGCCCCAAAATTTTGTACCGTAAAGACAGTTTTGAGAAATTTTTTAGATGTTTTAGAACCACATGCAATATTTTATCTT
Source organism: Ampelocalamus luodianensis (assembly GCA_036346255.1). Taxonomy (NCBI): domain Eukaryota; kingdom Viridiplantae; phylum Streptophyta; class Magnoliopsida; order Poales; family Poaceae; genus Ampelocalamus; species Ampelocalamus luodianensis. The sequence goes on along the minus strand of CM070629.1, from coordinate 50,050,232 downwards.
GTAGAGACGTTTTTGAGATACTCTCTAATTCGCCATAGTTTTTCATTGTGTAAGGATATTTTTTGAGACGCTTTTAACCATCTAGAGGTGTTTCTTCATTGGTTGATATGTGTTAAATGACATACATATAAATATTGCAAGGCACAACTATACATGTAAAGTGGTGAGGTTGAGGTGGCTAGTGCCACAAGTCTAAGAGAAGTACTATTCACATAGGTTTAGAGATCGAGTATCAACATTTGCAATAGTCCACACATTTTTTAGATTTCATTTTCTATGATGAATTACGCTAGTAGCACAATTTAGCACCACAATGAAATGCCTCAATTCTCTTAGAGACATGATAAAATGTATTTATAAAATGCCGCAAAGAATATAAAGGTGTTTTAATAATATGTCTCTTCATTTATAGCGACGATCCATAGTAAGATGCTTATGTGGTGCTTTAAAAACATCTCTACAACAATGGAGAGAAGGGAAAAACGTCTCTACTCTATTAGCAAAATGCATCTATATAAGGTTTGTGCTGTAGTGTAGGTATCTAGTAGTGAAAGCAAATATTCCTGTTCCAATCACATTTTGGTGACACATTCATGAACATATATTCTTACAAGATTTACCCAAGCTTTGCTAGGTACATAAAGTTTTACAGTAAATTTTACAGTACTATAATCTACAAGTTTACTGTCAACACTACCACAAAACTACAGATTTAAGCAATAGTTTCACAGAAGTACAGATTTAAGGGGCAAACATTTCACAGAACTATAGGTCTGAGAAATCCATCACATGCTACATGTATGTAATATCCCGACTTTCATTTGAGAGTGCAATACAATTTGAGAGAGAATTAATGTAATTCTCCAATAGTGCTAGAAATAATTTTTCGGGAGAGAATAATTAATCGGTAGAAGGTTTCTTTTGGAAAAAAAAAGTTTAATCAGGAGAATAGAGGGGGTTTTCTGTGTTTTCCCGGCAACCTAGGCCTGGGCCTTGGCCCATGAGGCCTAGCCGGCCATAGGGGGGAGGTGCCACCCTCCCCCAAAACCCTAGCTGCCCCTCCCACTCTCCTCCTCCTTGGCCGCCACTCTCCCCTCCCCCTTCTCCTTGGCCGCCACCCCCTCTGCTCCTCCCTTGGCTGCCCCTTGTGCCATCTCCCTCCAGCAGCGCCTCCCCTCCCCGCCATCGGTGCTCCCTGCTGTCGACCAAGCGAAGAAAGGAAAGGAAGACCGCAGGACTGCACCGATTCAAGAGAAGGAAGAGAAGAGGATCATCATTGCGGGGGGGGAGGGGGTAGTTCTTCATCCTCCAGTGGATCTCCAAGGGTAACGGCGGGTTTCTTCACTATTGGTTTCGTTTTAGATGCGAATTCGTTGTGGTTAGTAAAATCGGTTGTTCTGCTGGAATTTGATCGGTTCTGTCCAGAACCTTGCGCGACAGTTTTCATGTATTTAGATTATGATTTGGAGGTTTGCGTCTCCTAGAGATATTTAGATAATGTTCTTAGCTTTCAGTGGCCACCAAGAACACCTGATTCCGACATACGGATCAAAATTTATGATCGTTTTAGTTTCTGCTGTCCTGAATTCTGACGAGATTTACCTTTAAGTTGTCTCCTAAAATATGATTATGATAATGGACGATTCAGGGTTTTAACTCAACTAGGTTATTGTAGAGAATTTCATAACCTTCTCAGATTGTTACAGAATGCTCAATTCGGAGTTGTAGATTAAAAGTTGTGATCTATTTCGTACTGCTGTCTTAATTGTTTAGGCAGTTTCAGTTCTGTTATTTCATCTAACTGTTAGTAAATTAAATTGGCCGAATTGGGTTATCTTCTCAACTAGAATATTGTAGATATGTCAGTTAAGAATCCATAGAAACTGGTCTCACCTCATTCCGAGTTCCAGATTAATAGATATGATTTTTACCGTGCTGCTGTCCAGTTTCAGTTTGTGCCTGAGTTGTCAGTTTTCAGATTGGAGTTTTTGTTGAATCTTGAGTCACCGGGGAAGCGTTGTAGAACGTTGTTTAGAAGTGTCGTGTGCAATGTGTTCTTATTTCAATTACTTAATTCTTTAGGCGGCGAAGCTTCGGGTTTAGGAGCACCGTCGTCGCCTACTAACGCTTCGCAACGCGGAAGGCAAGTATTTTGCTAATATTAATGATTGTGATTGATGAATGCTTAAATGTTCATGTTGTGGTATCTTATGATACATGAGAAGGTGAAAATTCTATGTTCGTTCATATGTGTTGATTTCAAGTTTAGAGATGATGACTTTCATTGTTCATATTTCATTCCATGCATCCATAACTCATGTTTCCTCCACGGGAGTGGATTGTAAGTTCCACCATTCCAATGTGGGCAGATTTGGACATTGTCATGTCCCATCCACGGGAGAGGATAGAAAGACCCATCAATACCAGTATGGGCACGTAAGTGTCGGGACCCAAAATTACGATTCTGGAACATTCTTGTATGCTGCACTAGTCCAGGATCACGCTAGTGCACACAGTGTCAACATAGGTGAATATCGATCCACACAAACAATAAGTAAAGTAAACGATTAGTTTGAATAACAAATAAGGGTTTTGACCTCATGGTCGAGTTTACACTTATTAAGCCACGCAGGGCTAACAGAGAATAAAACAGCAGCGAAACGGAAATAACTCCAGCGTAGATCCCACCAATTCACCACAGGCAACCGACTGGGATCCAGACCTTAACAATCAGCAACCTTCGGCGAACTCCTCCTCGAAAGCAGGCGTAGACTCCTCCTCTTCTGTAGGTTTGGGCGCAAGTTTTACAATAAGCGTGAGTACACAACCGTACTCGCAAATCATACCACAGAATGCAATTTATAGATGCAGGCTTATTCCAAAAGAAAAGGCTTCTGTGGTTCTTTTGCATAAAAGCAACATTTGCAATTGAATACGAATAATAGATTGAAAGCATAATTCAAAACAAATAGACAATAATAATTTCACAATTGTTTCCACAAAGACACACAGCTAAACAGATTATTTCACATAGCCATATGACTAATATCACATAGCTCCCATCCCAAATATTTTATGAAAACTACTCCTCGTGTGAAATCCCCGAGCATGTCCATGACCGCGGACGCGGCTATTCGAATAGATTGATTTAACACTCTACAGAGGTTGTACACTTTACCCACAAGATACAACTAGTGTAGCAAGCACTAATCGTAACAAAACAGTTCGAAAACTTCATCTTAAACATTGACATTCCCGATGTGCTTTCCCGCTATACCAGCTCACATAGAATTAGTATAACACACACCGCTGGACAGGGATGCGGCGAACCGTCCCGCAATGCAACCACTAAGTAGTCACACCTCCACCCTGTCACACAGCCTAACCTATCCACCTGAACATCAATGCCGAGAATCCATAACTTACTAAGTTAGGCCCGTCCCATAGCAGGCATGTGGTCGTACAGTAAGGCTCAGTTCAATGGCGCACAAAGTTAAGTCCTTAATTGACCAAGGCAAGACTTCCATGTTCTAACTAAGTCACAAAGATTATCAACCCATGCACACAGCTTCCACCATATCACACAGCTTCCACCACTTGCCTCAGTCTAAATCCTTTACCACCCAGTTGGTTTTAGTGCAACACATGCCATCACGAAGTAATAACACATAGCACACAGTTTTACACAAAGTTCCATAGTCACTTAGTCACATTTAATAATTGCAACTTACATGAGATGTGAGACTCGTAGCATGGCTAAGCAATTGTACTCGCATCTAACCAACCCACGTTGGTGCTACAATAATACCAACTAATAAACCAATCTAGGGTGACAAGGAATTATGGCATACAAAGTCAAGGGGTGATAACAAATTGGATAATAACTATGCCCAAAGCATTTAAATACATAGTTAACATAAAATGCAATACTTTAACACAAAGTAATTTGAAAACTGGGTTCAAGATGATCAAAGGTATTACTTGCCTTGGAAAAGGTCAATGTACTGGTCTTGATCTTGGGGTGCTCCTTCTTCAACGAAATTCCCCGACGAATCGACGTCTACTCGCGAACGAAACAAATAAACAAAATAAATAAATAACAGAGGCAAAACAAGCTCCAAAAATTAAATAAAAATCTCAGATAAATAGAGCTTGAAGTTAGATAAATTTAGAAATTTGAATGGGCTCAATCGGAATTAGGATGCAAAAGTTATGGCCTCTGGAAGTTTTAAATCTAAAAGAAACCCTAATTTGGATTTTCTGGAATTTTCGATTTATTTCTCTAAGAAAAATCGGATTATTGCACAATGCTGACGTCAGCAAGGAATTTCGGAAATAAAAGAAATAAAAAATTTACTGACATGTGGGACCCACATGTCAGAGACACGGCTCATGGTGGACTAAGCCCACCGAGCCTCGGGATCTGGAGACAGTGGACTGCCACGTGGATCCGACCGACCGATCTTAGCGCGACACGCGTGGCGGCGATCGGCGACCGAGATGTCTTCGGGCATACACGTGCGGCTGACGGGGATGCAACGCGAGACGACACGTCGGCACCGGAGCTGAGGTGGCGAGCCACGCGGCGTGACACGTCGGGCCGGCAGACGGCGGCGCTCGGGAACCGATGACAACGGCGAACGGCGGCGATCCACCGGCGGTGAGTGGTACCGGCGTGTAGCTGAGGTTATTGCGAACCTGATGGTGCAACGTCGGGTGCTTGGGGTGGACGGTGGCGACCGGCGGCGAGCTCAGAGCGGCGGAGAGGTTCGGCTTTTGCCGGACGGGGGTTCCGGCGAGGTTTTGGCGACGGCGAGAGCTCCCGGAGGTAGAGGCTGTGATAAGGAACACGTCGGTGTGCTCCACGACGACACGGCGACGACGACGGTGGCGCAATTCGACGGCGACGAAACGCGGCCGAAAACCCTAGATCTCCGATTACAGCGGCGCTAGGGCTCGGGAGGAGGTGAGGGTGGCGGCACTGGGTTGCGGTTGAGAGGGCAACCCGGGGGTGACTTTTTATAGGTGCCGGGAGGGGCTAGGGTGGAGTACGGCGACGAACCCTAAAAAGAGTCCGAGATGAACTCGTGGGAAAAACGGAGTTAGAGACGGAAACAAGATAAGATTTTGATCCGGAAGGATGCGGGGAGATAGAGGATAAGATTCTGCGCATTTTCTAGAAGGGGTTCTGTTAGAAATCTCGCATTGTCGTACGGGACTCGGAGATCGGCAATGGCGGACAGGCGCAACCGTTCGCGAGGAAGAAGCCGGGCGCGGGGACGAAGACCTAACGTGTGGGGCCCACACGTCAGCGGCATGGAGGCGGGCGCGCGCGCGGGAGCTGGGCCTCGTGCGGGGTTGGGCCGGAAAGAAAGAAAACGGGCCGGAGGAAAGGGATTCGGCCCGAGAGGATTTTCTGAGATTTTAATAGCTTTTCTATTTTAGAAAATACCAGAAATTCAACTAAGCAATAGAAAATAGCAAATAAACTCAGAAAAATTATAGAAAAATCTAGAAAATATAACTGAGCACATAGAACCCAAATAAAATAGTTTTTGCTAATGTTCATGTTGGGATTATTCACATTAAAGGTTTTTCTATTGTAAAGTCCAATATTAAGCTTTTGAATTTAAATTCAAATAAATCCAAATGGTGACTTTTTCCCTACTGACTATTTAAAATATTTTTAAACTCAGAAAATTGGGATGTTACAGTAAGACCCATCAATTCCAGTATGGGCAGATTTGGACACCTGTATGAAACGTTCTTCATACGGGACTTGGATCCCCGCACTTTTGTTAAGGTGCGGGCTTAAGTGAACACCGACGGGTCTGTCACCAGCTATACCGGTATAAGCACATGTGCAGTCCTTCCAATTCATTAATTTCATTCATTTCATGCATTCATATATTCATTCAGTGTACGATCACACTTTGTGGAGTTATTGTCCTGTTCATAACTATTGATTGTACTTGCTGAGTCTCGGACTCACTCTTGTTTGTTTATTTATTTATTTTAGGTGATCGATGAAGATGTTCCTCTTGGGAGGGAGTACACACGCACTACTCATTCACTTCACCTTACACCAGCTTCAATAAAAGAATTAGATTCCGGTCGGTGTTTTAGAACCGATCTTACGTAAAGATTGTTTGATTCGGGGGTCTCCACAATTGATCACGCAGACGAAAGAGACAAGTGGATTTTTATACAGGTTTGGGCCTTCTCAGGTGAGAATAACAACCCTACTCCTGTGTATCTTATATTGGGTATCTGGATTACAATCAGCCGAGGGTCTTACCAACTGTCTTTCCAAAAAGCCTCCCCTCTCTATCTCTAAAAGACACTTATTTATACTACGCAGTGGTGGCCATTGTCGTTCCAGGCTAATTAGTCACTCATTATTGCGTAATAATGAGAGTAATTACTGGAGTAGTAACCTCCCCATGCTGTCAAACAGTTATCAGTCAGAGATAGTGGAGAATTATCTGTAGTTATGTCAGGCATAACTACGTATTTTGACTGCATGGATTCTCACCATTAAATGGGCCTTCTGACGAGTGGACCTAGATAGTAGTGAGGAAGTCGTAGCAGAACTGGTCATAGCAGAACTTACGACTAGGGGGGTAATCGTAGAAAAGCTTAGGACTGGGTACTGGTCGTAGAAAGACTTACGACCGGACGTAATCGTAGCAGGATTTACGATTATACCATAGTCATAGAAATGCCTACGACTAGGGGGTAGTCGTAGAAGAATTTACGACTACCTGACTTGCTCTTCCCTTATAATATTAAGGGGTATGCCATGTGACGTCATATTACATGATTATGGAATAATAAAATAAGGATTATTAGATCCTCGTCATCTAGCCCCCCAGCTTCAAGTAAAAATAGCTTACTTGACTGAAGGGTCGTAGATGATCTTTTGACCACTAGGAGGTCGTAGGAAGAACGTTGAAGGAAAAACTCTTCAACATACGTTTCTCTCGACCAGAAATATGCTTGATCGAGGTAATTTGTCAAGAATGTTATGATCGCCAGATAGTCGTAGAATATCTTACGACTTCGGAGCAATCATGGCCTTATGACCGGAAGGAAAACTTTTCCGATCGGCTTTTCATTTGACCCAGGGGTGAGGAGGGTAATTTCACTTGAGGTGTGAAAAGTGTCTTGGGACTTTCGAACGGGCAGGTTAAAAGTTTGTCCGTCGGAGCAATTCCCGAAGCGGTGGAAACTGTTGGGATTCCACGGCGTTTCGTTCCAGGCGCGTGGTTCTAAAACGGGCCGTGGAGGTAAAACTTAGGGTTCTTACATTTTCACCCAATAGTTTGTTGCTTTCTCATCTCTTCCGCCGCCGGTGATTCCGTACACTTGCTTGTAGCTTTCCCAAATACAATTTTTCCCGCCCTTGAGAGAAAATGGCTAGGACTGTCTCTGAGTGGGCTGAGTCGGAGCTGGATGATGCAAAGATGACCGCTCTGGTCGCCGCCGAGAAGATCCCTGAGAGACTTCTCGTAAGGTGGATTGCGGCAAATGAGCAGCATTGGCCGTCGTGAGAGGAAGGCTAAATTCCAGTTTTCCAGGCGTACTGTGAGTGCGGCCTCCGATTGCCCGCTCACCCCTTCCTCACACTTGTGCTTGAGCACTTCGGGGTGGAATTAGTGAACCTTGGTCCTAATTCCATCACAATACTGAGCGTGTTCGTGTACTTGTGTGAAGCCTACCTGGGGATTCCGGCGGATCTCGAGCTTTTACAGTATTACTACGGAATGGCTCGTCAAGCTGGGATTGCCGGTAGCTGTGGTATGAAGCTCCACGACGGTAAGTCGAAGGAGTACATTCAGATGTTTACCCAGTCGTAATGGCCGGGGTGGAAGAAAAAGTGGTTTTACTGGGAGGTTACCAAGGAAGATAGCCTCTCATTCGCTGGAAAGGCCGCCGAGCCGTCTTCTTCCTAGGACTCGACTCCCGGTAACCTCGACCGAATAGCCGTCTATATTCAAGTTGTCAAAGACTTGAAGTCAGAGGGGCTCACCGGTTGGCACGTGGTGAAGGACTTCATCACGCGCCGAATGAGCCCTTTGAAGGCACGAGTTCCTCCCATGTGGAGGTACTCGGGAAAAGAAGACCCAACCAGGGATTATAAGGACGGTGAGTAGAAAAACTTACTGCTTTGTCCTTGGTTGATCCCGATTTAGTCTTCTAATCGTATTGTTTATGTGTATAGATCTTTCGCAGGCGGAGGTTGACGCGCATGTCAGGCTCATCTGCGAGAAACATCCGGCCGACATTGTGGCTCCTCAAATCCTTGCGGTTTTGACCGTAGAAGAGAAAGAGGAGCGCTTAAAGGTAATCAAATGATTTTGTCTTTATGCGTTTTGTTGTCGTAAAATGATATACGACTAACGGGTTTGCCGTAGAAAAACTTACGACTGGATACTGATCGTAGAAAAACTTACGACCGAATGTAATCGTAAGAGGACTTACGATTAGACAATGTCATAGAAATACTTACTACTCTTGAGCTGGTCGTACTAACGACCGGCTAGTGATGGTAGAAGATCTTACGACCACTTTCTCTCTTTTTCAACAGAAAGTTGGCATAGAGAACCGCCAAGACGACGAGGAAGTCGATTTGGTGGTCATCGGGCAACAGGCAAAGCGGAGTCAAGTCCTCCAACCAAGAAATGTCGGCTGGTGAAAGTCGGCGACAAGGGGGGTTCGAGTTCGGCTCCTCCTGCTCCTTTTGCTAAATTTGTCGTAGACTTGGCTGCGGCAAAGAAGAAAGTAGAAGAAGAGTCCCTTGCCCTTAAACGCAAAGTTCCCAAGGTCAAGGTACCTTTCTATTATGACAACGAATCTTTCGCAGTTTCTGCTTCTCGTTGCTTTATAAGGCAGCTAGAAAAGGAGAACTGGAAGAGCTTCATGTATTTCGTGAAGGAAACTGCTGCTCCCGTGGGACCCGGTGCCGAGGAGAGCAGTGGTCTTGAGGTGGTCGAGATGGGTCTCAGCCACTCGAGAAGTCGGGAGAAGGAGACTCCCGTTATCCCAATTGAATCTCGACCAGCGATGGTTGAGAAGAAATCAAAGAAATCTTCCGTCGGGAAGGGTGCTCCCAAATTTCGAGTTAGGTCCAGTGCACAGAGGTATGTAAAAAACATATGTGTAATAACTGCACTTACTGTTTGTTTTTTACAAGTTGACTTACTTCTGTGTTTTTTTATTTTAGCCCGACGTCTTCAGCCCCCAGGGATACTCCCATAGAGAATCCCATTGTCACTCCTTCAGCTGGCGAGGGTGTGACTGCGGTAGTAGCTGAAGATCCCGCGACGGAAGAAGTTGCGGCTGCTGAGGTCGCTACGACCGCTGTGGATGTCGAAGTCGCTACTTATGGTTTTATCTCTTTCTCTTATCGTTTTTCTCCCTTGTAGAGAGCCGTGGAGCAAGTCGTTATGATTTGCGAATACAATCGGCAACTTGTCAAACTTCGACAAGAGAAGGCAGCACTCTGCGAGCAAGCAGAGAGGTGGTGAGTTACCGATTCTCGTAATCGTTCTGATTACTTATTCGGTACTCGTAGAAGGTTGTCGTAGAAAACTTACGACTTGGTACTAGTCGTAGAAAAACTTACGACTAGGGGGTACTCGTAGAATAACTTACAACCACTCGTCGGTCGTAGAAAAACTTACGACCGCTTGTTTAAGTGTGTTCACGTCTTCCCTTTACCCTTTCAGGTTTAAGAGTGACGAAAAGATCTTGACTGATTCACTCGACTTTGAAAAAGCCGAGTCAAAAAAGCTAAGGGATAAAGCCACCGACCTCCTGAAGAAACTTCAGGAGGCTAACTCTGCAACTCAACGGTTGCAGGAAAAAATAAATAGTACGTGTAATTACGACTGTTTCTGATCTTGGTTTCCGCCCCCTTTTTTTTAACCTCTCATTCTTTTGCAGAAAAACAAGTCAAAAACAAGGCCCTTCAGGCCGAGGTGGGGGTTCTCTGGACCGAGGTCCAGGAGAAGTCCTTAGTTGTCCGTGAAATCTCCCGCATCGCGAAGGAGAAAGATAGAGAAATTGAGAACTTGGGTTCCCAATTAGCTGGTAAGTAGAACTTTTACCTGCAATTGATTTGTTTTATCTTCTCATAGAATTGTTTTATTTAATCAATCCTTACTCTTTCCAGATCGATTGACTGAAATAAAACAACTCCACGAGGCTTCGACTTATTCCCAGGAGGAGACGAAATCAATGTACTCGATGGGCTTCGTGCCGGGAGGGTTGCTCCTCACGACGACACGATGGCTGCTCATACAAGTGCCATTGGGGAACAGGTCGGTACTCTGCAAGAGTTGGTGTCTACTCTGAAGACCAACCAGAATGATTCGATAAGGGAAGCGGTCAAAGGAGCTGTGAGCTTTGTTTTAGTAAAACTCAAGGCCCGTGATCCTAACCTTAATCCTCATTCCGTTGAAGCCGACTACGATCGCACCAATCAAGCGCAGAAGCCGATCGAAGAGATGCGCGGTTGCGAGAAGGTCGCAGAGGAGATGCAAATAGAATCTCCTTTAAGAGAGTAGTCTTGTAATACATTCTTGTAAAGACAAGTCTTTTTGGTAGTGATGCATAAATATATGGTCCTTTCTTTTTTCCTACAAATTATCTCGTGGAGTAGTTAGTAACTCGTAAGATAATGAAAAAGGAAGAAATAATCGGACCGGATATGTTTATTCCTCCTTTCTCCTTCATTTTCCCTGCGAATCATCTCGTAGAGTAGTTAGTAACTCGTAAGATGATAACTCGGAAAAACTAAGACTAAAAAATGAAGTCATGTTTATAACTTTATCCTAACCCCCGACTACTTACTTAGTTTATTAGGAATAAACTAAGAAAGTAGTAAAGAAAGGGTTCCTGAAAACAGAGAGGTTTGTTCGACTTATAGTTCTTGAGTATCGACTATCTTGCACTAGTCGAGAGACTAGAAACAGATCGATGCTAGGAAGTTTCCTCTAGTGGGCAAGACCACGTGTAGAGAAAAAGGCTTCGACTAGGTGATTTTACCATCTCCGACCAGATTAATCAAATCAATAACGACAACTTGAGTAAAATAAACATATAGAGGGCCTTAAGAATTCATTCGACTGTTTTCGTTTTTCCTGACGAAGTTGTCCTGGCAGCAAAAGTAGGAAACGGAACGACGCTAGGAAGTTCCTTTTAGTGGGCAGAACTGTAACATCCCAAATTTTGGGCTTGTGTTTCAAATGTAAGAAAATGAGTAGAAATTAAAACTTTTTCTTACATCATGTATTTCCCTTGTGTACTGAACAAGTATTGTACAAAAGGTTATGGAAGTACAAAGTCACAAGTCTTTTGATCCAAGTCTTGTTCTTCCAAAAACAATCTTGTCAAATCTTATGATCATTCTCTGGATATATTTTTCCTAAGTCTCTGTGGTGGTATGTGACCCTCCAAAAATTTCACAATTTTTAGAAATTGTTTGAATATTTTTAGAGGTAGTCAAACTGTTTGACTCTCACCAAACATTAAAACAGAGCCTTGCAGAAGTTTTGGGGATTTATTCGCAGCATAAAACTCTCTCAAAATTTTACATGTGGTCAATGTCTCATCAAGAAGCTCTGTAAAATTTCAGAATTTTTGGAGTTATTTTGCTACCCCAAATAAATCCTCAAAAGTCTCACTTAATTAAAAAAACCTAAAACCAAATTCACTATTCATTGGGTTCGAGTCGGACTCGAGTCCGAGCCACTTGACTCGGTTGAACCACCTAATCGCACCGAGCGCGCGTTTAAAAGCGCGTGCAATATCACCGTTGGATTCAAATCGCCGCCCACGCTCATGTGAGCATTCGGACCTCCGCTGCGTTAATCATTTGGGACCGTTGGATTCAATCCAACCGCCCGCATCCTTGAGAGCATCTGATCGTCCGCGAACTTGTTTAATCGTGACCGCCCATTTTCGATCCGACGGTCACCGTCGTCTTTCGTTCTTCTTCCTCCTCTCGCTTCTTCGAGCGCACGCGCAATGGCGTAAAGAGAGAGGTTGAGTGGGTGGCGTTGTGGTGTCACCTCGTTGCTTTCACAACGCTCTCTCGTGGAGCATTAAATGCGCCGTGCTTTTCTCCTCCATTGTCACCATGCTCACTTGCTCCCATCATTTCGTGGTCTACAACCGAGCATGAACCGAGCTCACCATGGGCTCATGTTCTTGCTCGAAAACCCTAATCCCCTTCCTATAAATTGGCTCCCTAGGTCCTCCCGTGTTCTTTTGCACCACACTTAGCTATTCTCGTGTTTGAGCTCAAGAACACCTCTCACCCTCAAAACACCATTGTTGGCCAGAGCTCCAATGGCGGCCTTGGTGTCCAAAGTGGTTCATCCCCAACATTTCTTGCACCCTTTGAACTCCTCAACCTCCTTTATATTTCCCTAACTTGATTTTGGGTTGCATTCACAGGAATCACTCAATTTTAAGTTTGGAGATTTTCAGTTGGTTTCACCCCTTTCTTCTCCACTCAGGTAAGTGATTCTTTTGCAATTACTTGCTTTTGGAGCCTCTTTGAGCTATAATGAAGTGTGGTAATGATGTGGTTCCACTCATTTTGCTCGTAACCTCATTTCCCACTTCATCTTCTTGGCTCCGGTGGACTTCATCGTGTTCAAGTCTTCCCGCCATCTTTGGAGCTCCTCTGCTAAGGTAGCTCCTATGTAGTCCCTAGAAGTCATGGCACTCGCTTCCTTGACCGCAGCAGAGCATTTTGCTATTTTCGTGTTTTGCCGTGTCGGCCTTCATCTTTGTTTTCCGGCCGCGGCTGCCTGCACCTCCACCGCCGCGAGGTCACCACCGCTGGGTCCGCAACACTATTGCGAACCCATTTTGATAGTTTGTGGGCGCCGCCGCGACCGGAGTCGCCGGCGACCAGCCGGCAAAGCCACTCGGGTTTTGTCAGCTGAGAAGCTCCCGTTTTCGTCAGATCATTAGGACACATTAATTGCCAATCATTAGCTGTTAATTGTGTCTTAATCATTTATTATTGGGCCACTGACCAGTGGGCCCAATCTCCTTAAATCAATCTCTGTTTCACTCCGCACTGTTCCGACATCATTAATGCCTAATCATTGCTTAATTAAGTGAGTCGGCATTTAATCATTGTTTAATTAACCTGGTCGTCGACTTGTGGGCCCGAGGGTTTAAAATCAAATCTCGTGAGCATTAGAATCTATTTAATGTCAATCATTAGAATCACTAATTCGGTCTTAACCGCCCTGCTTAGTCGCTGACTTGTGGGCCCAGTGCGCTGTGCACGTGGGGTAAACCAGCGCGTGGGTGACTCGAAGTCACTGACATGCGGTCCCACCCGTCAGTACCTCTTTTTGAACTTCGATCTATAGCCGCCGTCCATTTTGTGATCTGCGCCCGGATCTTGCATGCATTCGACCATCCGGTTCCTCGCCGCTCGGGCCGCCGATCTTGCGATCAATGGTCGAGATCGTGTGCAATCGGACAATCCGGTTGTTGGTGCGTTCGGGCCGCCCATCCGCCGACCGCGGTGGGATTGGCCCAAGCAACCGCACCGTCCGGCTGCATACACTCGGCGAGCCGCTGGATCTTGATCCAACGGTGGGTTTCGTTAGGGTTCGCGCGCGCGCTGTTTTTGTGCGCGTGAGCCGTAGGATGTCGATCAAGGGTTGCCGAGCGCCCACGCCATTTTCTTCTATTAGGTCGTTTCGTATTTGGTAAGTATTTGTTTGACAAGTGAAAATGATATAAAAACTTTAGAAACTCATAACTAATTTATTTTAATCGCTTTTAGTTAATTCCAATCGAATAAGTTATGTTATCACTTTAGCTCATTATAAAAATGGATTTAAGCATGTTCCAAAGAGTGTAAAATTGTATGACTAGGAATAACTTGGTTTCTGTCATTTTGAATATTCCAGAAAATGGATAAAACGTTAGAAAATGCATATCTTGCTCTGTGTATATCCAAAATGAATGATTCCAACTTTGATAAATTTGTTATCAACCCAATGTTAATGTAAAAATGATGATAGGTCCAAGATTGTAACAGAAACCTTGGTTAATGATTTAGTACCTATTTTCAGCATTTAGAAAATTCTAGGAGACTTATAAAATGCACAAGTAATTCTCTGTAACTGCAAAATATATATGATAAATTCTAGAAAACCCCTCTGTTGGTATACTTCACTGTAAAATTAGTTTTGAACATATTTATGTTCCTGGAAAGGGTATTATGCTAATTTTGCATCTTAGGAAAATCATAACTAAATCATTTTAACTCCAAATGACCTGAAATTTTATATGGGTTACCTCTATACCAGTAGGTAGCTACCATAAAAATTCCAGCTTCAAAATCTCTCTAGAAAATATTTTTGCTACAGTGCTAATTATGGCCGAAAATGTGTTTTTAGGCAATATCTTTTGCACCACAAATCCAAATTAGGTTTTTCCAGTTTCTATGACTAGGTATATTTGTATTCTACCTTGTGTATAAATTTCGTCGTATTTGGATAATTGTTGCTTGCTCATTGGTTTATTTGTGGCTCGTCTTATTGGTTGTTCTTGGTTCTTTTTGCCTCTTCGCTTAGGATTCGACATTTGCGGTAATCCCGAGAACGATCCTCCGCAACCAATTGAGCAACAGCAAGAAGGCAAGCAGTTTGATCATGTTAATCCCAGTATTTTAAGTATTTATGTTGATTACAAATTCTATGTATGCATTGCTACTTTGTTTTAATAGCTGGCCTAGTAGATGCATTTCCTTAGCAAATGATTATCCTCTACTACCATGAGCCTAGGTTACTTGCTGTGATTAAGAGTTCGTGGAGGGGCTCTTGTCACTTAGTAGTTGCAATTAATTGCTTAGCCATGCTTAGCTTCGGTAGAAATGGGCGGTTATCGACTTGTCGATAACCTTGATCACACAAAACTTATTATGAGTTATGATTTCCACCTTGTGCCATGTCTACTTATGAAAACTAAAACTAAAAGCAAAATGATTTAGACTTGGGCACAATGGTATGTTGGTGTGATTCTCGGGTGTGACTGGAATGGTGCCTAAGTCAACAAGGACCGAACATCTTGTTACACTAAACCAAGCATTTTAGCGTGCTAACCACACTAGAGGGTATGGGACCTCTCTTGACTTAGTACTTTGGCGTGTATTGGCTCCGGGTCGCAGGAGGTCGCAGGAGGGATGGTGTTGGGAGATTGTAGTGTCCGAAAGACTTCACCCGTGATGGGATTTGTTGTCTTTCGCTTGCAATGTAAGCGTATGGTGTTTCTACCCATACGAGCGGCTCGTAGTTAATACACAATATTGGAAAGCATCTCAGGACTTAGCCGTGCAGATACCTTCTGGAAGTGTGTTTTGGCT
Source organism: Ampelocalamus luodianensis (assembly GCA_036346255.1). Classification (NCBI taxonomy): domain Eukaryota; kingdom Viridiplantae; phylum Streptophyta; class Magnoliopsida; order Poales; family Poaceae; genus Ampelocalamus; species Ampelocalamus luodianensis. The sequence goes on along the minus strand of CM070629.1, from coordinate 50,034,826 downwards.
TAAAGGCGATCAAGTGTGGGTACATTGGTACACCCTGCAGGTTAAAACTATTCGAATAGCCTCGCCCTAGGTTATGGACACGCTTGGGGAGGTCTTTCAAGAGTTAGACTACAACCTTTTAAATTAAAACTTGATGGGTGGTACGAATCGGGATTCGTGCTATGTTGTGGTGGCTATTGGGATAGTCACCTGTGTGGTTACTTGTATGTATCTTTACTTATCAGTTACTTTGATAACAAAACAGATTTGCAAACTTGCTTTTGAAATATATTACATTATTGCAAATAAAGTTGGCTTCATGCAAATGAGACATACAACCTCCACCTAAATAAGCTTGCATGTAGTTTATGAATAGGTCTGCTATTCCACACGCTGATCTAAGTGTACAAAGACAATCTTTGTACTCGGATGCTATGCTTAATTGTTTTGTTGCAGAGGAAGAAGGTGAGCTGAGGGCCTCACTTTTGTGAGTGTGTTGTGGTAGCTTGGGCGACTAGCTTGGCGGCCCGATCGGTTGCTTGTGGGTGTGTGGCTAACCGGTCGACTTTTGTTCTAGCCATCTTATGGCACATTTTGCTTCATTGTCATTCTTGTATATTATTCTATTTGGCCGGTCGGCTCTCTTTTGTAATAACTTTACTTTATGTATGTCGTTGTTGACTTAGCGTTGTATGTTGTATGGAAGTGATGTGTATTTTGTGATGATGTGCATATGTTGCAATTGGGAAACATATGCCCATCGAGGCTTAGAATGTTTAATTAGTAATGCTAGAACCATTTGGAGGTTAAGTGTTACTAGTTAAATATTCCGGTCCTCACAAAGTTGGTATCGAGCCATCGACCGAGAAACCCCTAGCTTGGTCGCCTTGTAGGATGTTACAAAACCTATTTTCAAGAGTCAAATGGTTTATGAAAGCTAAGTAAGTTATCGATTTTACTCCTTACCTATCTTAGTTTTCTTCTCTCATCTTGTTCTAGTTTGAGTTTTGAAAATTGTTTTCTCTCATCTTCTTCCAAAGAATAGTCCTTATCGTTTAATTTGGGTTTTGGGAACCAATGAGTTTGGCAAATTGAAGTGTTGGCTGCCCTTCTACAAGGTTTTGAAGCTTCTGGAATGGAGAATTTCGACTAGGAGCTTGGATGCAAAATCTGGACAGCAAGCATCAATTTCCGGACAGCAAGCTCAAAGGTTCTAAAGAAGGTAGATAATGAGAGGATAATTCAACTAAAACTTGTGGGAATGAAAGGGTAAGAAGTGATATGAGATTAGCTAATGCCTATACTCTATTAGGTGGTTATACCTTGATCTTTGGACTGTTTGGAGCTAGAATTTAGTGCTGAAATTTTGGGTCTTCTCAAACGATTACTGCTCCTCCATACGGGTTAGTCGTTTCGGGGAGTTGATTTGTTGATTTTTGGTCTTGTACTCTTGGTGGTTATTCTTGAGTTTTTTTTTATTGAGTTCGGGATGCCTTGCTTTTTATCTCGGGCTTGTAGCTAACTTATCTTAGTGAATCAGATGGTGGTGGGACACGAGCGGCGGAATCACCGTAGTCCCGATGAGGAGCTTCCTCCTCCGACCATGGCGGAAGTCCTCATGCAAATCGAGCGCAATCGCCGGAGGACCGCAGGTGTTGGAGGTTATCGCAAGGAACACCTCCACTTCCTCTCGTGCCTCTGCAGGTCCGGAGGTGGACACCGTGCTCGTGGGGGCTTGCGGAGTTTCTCCGCACGCAGCCACCCACTTTCTCTCGTCGGAGGATCCACTCGACGCGATGATTGGCTGCGTCTTGTTGAGCGAAAGCTCAATATCGCCGATGCCGTGAGCAGAGCGGCACTCTTTGCATCCCATCGCCTGAGGGTGCAGACTATCTTGGTGGGAGAACTTTCGCCATGCAGCCCGCAGCCACGTTGTCTCGTGGGATGAGTTTCGACCGCCTTCGTCGGGCCCACATACCGATGGCCCGATGAAGCTCAAGAAGAAGGAGTTTCTTGCGCAAGCGGGGCGCAAGTCTGTCTCTGAGTATCTTTACGAGTTCAACCACTTGGCTCGTTATGCTCCGGGAGAGGTGGCCTCTGATGAGGCTAAACAGGAGAAGTTCGTGGAGGGTTTGTCTGAGGAGCTTCAGGACAAGCTCTCTATTGTGGACTTCCCCGACTTCCAGACCTTGGTGGACAAGGCCATCATCGCCGAGCACAAGGCGAGAGCGCTGGGCGAGTCCCGCAAGCGCAAGTGGGAGGCCCGGGCGGTTCGCACAGCCGGCCTCGTTCGCCCCCGAAGTTGGGCTCGCACGGTGGCCCGCCTTGGCTTCACCACCGCCGAGGCCTTCAAAGACCAGCCCCACGCCCGCAGCGCGTGACTCGCCACGTGCGCCGCGACCAGCAGCAGGTGTTCTCGTAACCCGCGGCCGACGCCACCGCTTCATCGCCACGACAAGGGCCACTACGCGAGTAGTTGTCCTAAGAAGATCGAGCGCCCTCGCCCCAATGGAGGACGCGGCAAGGGAGTGGTCACCCACGACCGTAAGACCGGGCTTGGGGAGCGCCGAGTCAACCACATCTCGGCCGAGGAGGCACAGAGGCGCCCGACGTTGTGTTGGGTACGCTCCTTGTTGATTTGCGCCCTGCTACGCTTTATTTGACTCGGGCCTCGCATTCTTTTATTTCGAGGTCTTTTGTCGTTGATTGTGGGCTTCACCGTGTTCCTTTGGGGATTCCATCGCTGATTCGCTCTCCGGTTCGAAATGAGAGTGACCAAGTATGCTTGGGATGTTCCTATCCACATCGAAGGAGTGGGATTCTTGGCGAATCTTATCCTACTCGACTCGCGCTTGGATGTGATTCTTGGCATGGATTGGTTGTCCCAACACTTGGGAAAATCGATTGCTGGGAAGGTTGTCTACCTCACCACCCTTGGTGAACAGTTGGGTTTTCGCCAGATTGCGTAGAGCCCCATCTTTATGTCCTTGAAGCGGCCAAAGATTGGAGATTCACGACGTCCCCACGGTGTGTGACTCGCGGACGTCTTTCCTGAAGATTTGCCGTGATGCCTCCTGCTCGAGATCCGAGTTTGTGATCGAGTTGCTGCCCGCATCGCCCTATTTCTAAGAGGCCGTGACGCATGCCTCCTAATGAGTTGGAGGAGTCAAGAAGCAATCGGGTGAGCTGCAAGAGAAGGGTTTTATCCGCCCTAGCTCATCTCCTTGGGGTTGTCCATTATCTTTGTGAAGAAGAAGGACAAGACCTTGCGCATGTGTGTTGATTACCGTCCGCTTAATGAGGTGACGGTGAAGAACAAGTATCCTTTGCCCGTATTGATGATCTTTTCGATCAATTGACCGAGCACGAGTCTTCCAAGATTGACTTGAGATTGGGCTATCATCAAGTCGATCGGGCGAGGATATTCCTAAGACGGCTTTTGCTACTCGTTATGGCCTTTACGAGTACACCGTCATGTCTTTTGGTTTGACTAATGCTCCGCTTATTCATGAATCTTATGAACTCTGATTCATGGAGTATTTGGATAGGTTCGTGGTGGTATTCATCGATGATATCCTTATCTACTCCAAGAGTGAAGAAGAGCATGCCGAGCATCTTAAGCTTGTGTTGGGCAAGCTGCGTGAACACCACCGTATGCCAAATTCAGCAAGTGCGAGTTCGTTGAAGGAAGTGGCGTTCTTGGGCCATGTTCTTTCAACGAGGTGTGGTCGTGGATCCTAGCAAGGTCGGTGATGTGCTATCTTGGGGTCACCAAGTCGGTCACCGATGTGCGGAGTTTTCTTGGTTTGGTGGCTACTACCGCCGCTTCATCGAGAATTTCTCCAAGATTGCGGCCTATGACCGAATTGCTTAAGAAGGACAAGAAGTTTGAGTGGTCCGCTGCTTGTGATGTGAGTTTTCAGAACTCAAGAAGCGGTTGACCTCAGCCCAGTGCTTGTTCTCCCGATATTCACAAGAGTTTCGATATCTATTGTGATGCTTCGTCGTGGTCTTGGTTGTGTTCTTATGCGGGAGGGCAAGGTTGTGGCCTATGCATCGCGGCAGCTTGAGGCCTCATGAACTCAACTATCCTACTCATGACTTGGAGTTAGTCGTGGTCCATGCACTCAAGATTTGGCGGCATTATCTCGATTGGTAACCGCTATGCAGGTGTATTCCACCACAAGAGCTTGAAGTACTTGTTCACCCAAACAGATCCGAACCTCGCACAAAGAAGATGGTTGGAATTGATCAAGGACTAGGACATGGGTATTCAGTACCATCCGGGCAAGGCCAATGTCGTTGCGGATGCACTCAGTCGGAAGGTGTATTGCAACATGTTGATGCTCCAAGAGCGCAGCCTACCCTCATTTCGAGTTCCAATACTCAATTTGGGTTTGATCGAGCACGGTTCCCTTGCTTCGTTGGTTGTGCAACCAACCTTGGTGGACCAAATCAAGGTGGCACAGCAGACAGATGTTGGTGTGAGCCAGATCAAGCAGAACATTAAGGATGGGATAGCCAAGTGCTTTTCAGAGGATGAGCATGGCGTTGTGTGGTTTGGGCAGCGTCTTGTGGTCCCTAAGGTCATGGAATTGCGGGATTTGATTCTCCGCGAAGCCCATGATTCTCCTTTGTCTATTCACCCCGGGGCTACCAAGATGTATCAGGATCTTCGCCGAGATTCGTGGACCCGAATGAAGCGCGAGATTGCTGTGTTCGTTGTCGAGCGCGGCGTGTCGTCGGTGAAGGCCGAGCATCGCCCAAAGAGTCTTCTTCACCCTTGCTGCGAATGGAAGTGGATTCGATTGGCATGGACTTCATCACCGGATTGCCCCGCGTCAAAAGGGAATGATGCTATTTGGGTCGTGATCGACAAAGTTGACTAAAGTGGCCCATTTCCTTCTGTCAAGACTCGGCCGTGTGGGGCCTTTGGCCGAACTTTATGTCTCGAGGATTGTGAGTCTTCACGGTGTCAAGACGATTATTTCGATCGTGGTGCACTTTTCACCTCGCGGTTTTGGCATAGTCCGCAAGAGGCTATGGGGACCCGCTTCACTTGAGATGACCTTTCATCCTCGTGATCGATGGTCGACGGAGCGAGTCAACCAAGTGTTGGAAGATATGCTCCGTGCTTGTGTTCTTTCCTATGGGAAGAAGTGGGAGAAATGCCTACCTTTGCTGAGTTCTCCTACAACAACGACTTTCGAGCCGATCTTGGCATGGTACCATTTGAGGCTTTGTATGGGAGGAGATGCACGAACCCCGTTGAAACTGGTCGAGATCGGTGAGCGGCGCTTTTCGCCCGCATTCGATCAATGAGGCCGAAAGTCGTTCGATTGATTCGCGAGCATCCGCGCACGCCGACCCGCATAAAAGAGCTATGCAGATCGTCGTCGCCGTGAGCTGAGCTTTGAGCCCAATGACTTTGTGTATCTCAAAGTCTCACCCTTGAAGGGCCATCAGCGTTTTGGCATCAAGGGCAAGTTGGCTCCTCGATATGTTGGGCCTTACCGTATCATCGAGAAAGTTGGAGCAGTCGCGTACAGATTGGAGCTACCAGCTGCACTTGAGGGGGTGCATGATGTGTTCCATGTTTCACACCTGAAGAAGTGCCTCCGCGTCCCGACTGAGGAAGCTCCATTGGAGGTTCTCGATGTGCAGGAGAATTTGACCTACCACGAGCATCCTGTTCGTATTCTTGAGGAATCTGAACGGAGAACAAGGAACCGTGCCATCAAGTTCCTTAAGGTTCAATGGTCAAACCATTCGAAGATGAAGCAACTTGGGAGCGAGAAGATCGCTTCGTGCAGATTTTCCTTCTTTCTTCTCCGAGTAAATGTAATCTCGGTCGAGATTCTTGTAAGGGGGAGAGTTGTAACATCCCAAATTTTGGGCTTGTGTTTCAAATGTAAGAAAATGAGTAGAAATTAAAACTTTTTCTTACATCATGTATTTCCTTGTGTCTTGAACAAGTATTGTACAAAAGGTTATGGAAGTACAAAGTCACAAGTCTTTTGATCCAAGTCTTGTTCTTCCAAAACAATCTTGTCAAATCTTATGATCATTCTCTGATATATTTTTCCTAAGTCTCTGTGGTGGTATGTGACCCTCTGAAAAATTTCACAATTTTTAGAAATTGTTTGAATATTTTTAGAGGTAGTCAAACCTGTTTGACTCTCACCAAACATTAAAACAGAGCCTTGCAGAAGTTTTGGGGATTTATTCGCAGATAAAACTCTCTGAAAATTTTACACGTGGTCAATGTCTCATCAACAAGCTCTGTAAAATTTCAGAATTTTTGGAGTTATTTTGCTACCCCAAATAAATCCTCAAAAGTCTCACTTAATTAAAAAAACCTAAAAACCAAATTCACTATTCATTGGGTTCGAGTCGGACTCGAGTCCGAGCCACTTGACTCGGTTGAACCACCTAATCGCACCGAGCCGCGGTTTAAAACGCGTGCAATATCACCGTTGATTCAAATCGCCGCCCACGCTCATGTGAGCATTCGACCCTCGGCTGCGTTAATCATTTGGGACCGTTGGATTCAATCCAACCGCCCGCATCCTTGAGAGCAATCGGACTGTCCGGCGAACTTGTTTAATCGTGACCGTCCATTTTCGATCCGACGGTCACCGTTCGTCTTTCTGTTCTTCTTCCTCCTCTGCTTCTTCGAGCGCACGGGCGGCAATGGCAGAAAGAGAGAGGTTGAGTGGGTGGCGTTGTGGTGTCACCTCAAGTTGCTTTCGTCAACGTCTCTCTGTGGAGCATTAAATGCGCTCAGGCTTTTCTCCTCCATTGTCACCATGCTCACTTGCTCCCATCATTTCGTGGTCTACAACCGGAGCATGAACCGAGCTCACCATGGGCTCATGTTCTTGCTCGAAAACCCTAATCCCCTTCCTATAAATTGGCTCCCCTAGGTCCTCCTGGTGTTCTTTTGCACCACACTTAGCTATTCTCTGTGTTTGAGCTCAAGAACACCTCTCACCCTCAAAACACCATTGTTGGCCGTAGAGCTCCAATGGCGGCCTTGGTGTCCAGTGGTTCATCCCCAACATTTCTTGCACCCTTTTGAACTCCTCAACCTCCTTTATATTTCCCCTAACTTGATTTTGGGTTGCATTCACAGGAATCACTCAATTTTAAGTTTGGAGATTTTCGTTGGTTTCACCCCTTTCTTCTCCAGCTCATTAAGTGATTCTTTTGCAATTACTTGCTTTTGGAGCCTCTTTGAGCTATAATGAAGTGTGGTAATGATGTGGTTCCACTCATTTTGCTCGTAACCTCATTTCCCACTTCATCTTCTTCGGCCCGTGGACTTCATCGTGTTCAAGTCTTCCCGCCATCTTTGGAGCTCCTCTCTAAGGTAGCTCCTATGTAGTCCCTAGAAGTCATGGCACTCGCTTCCTTGACCGCAGCAGCATTTTGCTATTTTCGTGTTTTGCCGTGTCGGCCTTCATCTTTGTTTTCCGCTCGCTGCCTGCAGAACCTCCACCGCGAGGTCACATCGTTGGTCCGCAACACTATTGCGAACCCATTTTGATAGTTTGTGGGCGCCGCCGACCGAGTCGCGGCGACACCACCGCAAAGCCACTCGGTTTTGTCACCGAGAAGCTCCTGCTGTCGGATCATTAGGACACATTAATTGCCAATCATTAGCCATTAATTGTGTCTTAATCATTATTATTGGGCCACCGACCGGTGGCCCAATCTCCTTAAATCAATCTGTTTCACTCAAGATCGTTCGACATCATTAATGCCTAATCATTGCTTAATTAAGTGAGTCGGCATTTAATCATTGTCGGAATTAACCTGGTCGACTTGTGGGCCCGAGGGTTTAAAATCAAATCTCGTGATCATTAGAATCTATTTAATGTCAATCATTAGAATCACTAATTCGGTCTTAACCGCCTCGCTTAGTCGCCGACTTGTGGGCCGGGCGCTGCTGTGCACGGGGTAAAACCGCGTGGGTGACTCGAAGTCACCGACATGCGGTCCCACCCGTCGATACCTCTTTTTGAACTTCGATCTATAGCCGCCGTCCATTTTGTGATCCGCGCCCGGATCTTGCATGCATTCGACCATCCGCCTCCCCGCTCGGGCCGCCGATCTTGCGATCAATGGTCGAGATCGTGTGCAATCGGACAATCCGGTTGTTGGTGCGTTTCGGGCCGCCCATCCGCCGATCCGCGGTGGGATTGGCCAAGCAACCGCACCGTCCGGCTGCATACACTCGGCGAGCCGTTGGATCTTGATCCAACGGTGGTTTCGTTAGGTTTCGCGCGCGCGCGCTGTTTCGGCGCGTGAGCCGAGGATGTCGATCAAGGGTTGCCGGCGCCCACGCCATTTTCTTCTATTAGGTCGTTTCGTATTTGGTAAGTATTTGTTTGACAAATGAAAATGATATAAAACTTTAGAAACTCATAACTAATTCATTTTAATCGCTTTTAGTTAATTCCAACCGAATAAGTTATGTTATCACTTTAGCTCATTATAAAAATGGATTTAAGCATGTTCCAAAGAGCGTAAAATTGTATGACTAGGAATAACTTGGTTTCGTCATTTTGAATATTCGAGAAAATGGATAAAACGTTAGAAAATGCATATCTTGCTCGTATATCCAAAATGAATGATTCCAACTTTGATAAATTTGTTATCAACCCAATGTTAATGTAAAATGATGATAGGTCCAAGATTGTATGTAAACCTTGGTTAATGATTTAGTACCTATTTTCAAAGATTTAGAAAATTCTAGGAGACTTATAAAATGCACAAGTAATTCTCAGAATGCAAAATATATATGATAAATTCTAGAAAACCCTCTGTTGGTATACTTCATCAGAAATTAGTTTTGAACATATTTATGTTCCCGAAAGGGTATTATGCTAATTTTGCATCTTAGGAAAATCATAACTAAATCATTTTAACTCCAAATGACCTGAAATTTTATATGGGTTACCTCTATACCAGTAGGTAGCTACCATAAAAATTCCAGCTTCAAAATCTCTCTAGAAAATATTTTTGCTACAGTGCTAATTATGGTAGAAAATGTGTTTTTAGGCAATATCTTTTGCACCACAAATCCAAATTAGGTTTTTCCAGTTTCTATGACTAGGTATATTTGTATTCTACCTTGTGTATAAATTTCGTCGTATTTGGATAATTGTTGCTTGCTCATTGGTTTATTTGTGGCTCGCCTTATTGGTTGTTCTGGTTCTTTTGCCTCTTCGCTAGGATTCGACATTTGCGGTAATCCCGAGAACGATCCTCCGCAACCAATTGAGCAACAGCAAGAAGGCAAGCAGTTTGATCATGTTAATCCCAGTATTTTAAGTATTTATGTTGATTACAAATTCTATGTATGCATTGCTACTTTGTTTTAATAGTCGGCCTAGTAGATGCATTTCCTTAGCAAATGATTATCCTCTACTACCATGAGCCTAGGTTACTTGCGTGATTAAGAGTTCGTGGAGGGGCTCTTGTCACTTAGTAGTTGCGAATTAATTGCTTAGCCATGCTTAGCTTCGGTAGAAATGGGCGGTTATCGACTTGTCGATAACCTTGATCACACAAAACTTATTATGAGTTATGATTTCCACCTTGTGCCATGTCTACTTATGAAAACTAAAACTAAAAGCAAAATGATTTAGACTTGGGCACAATGGTATGTTGGTGTGATTCTCGGGTGATCGAATGGTGCCTAAGTCAACAAGGACCTAACATCTTGTTACACTAAACCAAGCATTTTAGCGTGCTAACCACACTAGAGGGTATGGGACCTCTCTTGACTTAGTACTTTGGCGTGTATTGGCTCGGTCGCAGGAGGTCGCAGGAGGGATGGTGTTGGGAGATTGTAGTGTCCGAAAGACTTCACCCGTGATGGGATTTGTTGTCTTTCGCTTGCAATGTAAGCGTATGGTGTTTCTACCCATACGAGCGGCTCGTAGTTAATACACAATATTGGAAAGCGCCTCGTAGGACTTAGCCGTGCCTGCATACCTTCTGAAGTGTGTTTTGGCTTAAAGGCGGTCCAAGTGTGGGTACATTGGTACACCCCGCAGGTTAAAACTATTCGAATAGCCTCGCCCTAGGTTATGGACACGCTTGGGGAGGTCTTTCAAGAGTTAGACTACAACCTTTTAAATTAAAACTTGATGGGTGGTACGAATCGGGATTCGTGCTATGTTGTGGTGGCTATTGGGATAGTCACTTCCGTGTGGTTACTTGTATGTATCTTTACTTCATCTGTTACTTTGATAACAAAACAGATTTGCAAACTTGCTTTTGAAATATATTACATTATTGCAAATAAAGTTGGCTTCATGCAAATGAGACATACAACCTCCACCTAAATAAGCTTGCATGTAGTTTATGAATAGGTCCGCTATTCCACACGTCGATCTTAAGGGTACAAAGACAATCTTTGTACTCAGATGCTATGCTTAATTGTTTTGTTGCAGAGGAAGAAGGTGAGCCTGAGGGGCCTCACTTTTGTGAGCTGTGTTGTGGTAGCTTGCGGGGCGACTAGCTTGGCGGCCCGGTCGGTTGCCTTGTGGGTGTGTGGCTAACCGGTCGACTTTTGTTCTAGCCATCTTATGGCACATTTTGCTTCCGCTGTCATTCTTGTATATTATTCTATTTGGCCGGTCGGCTCTCTTTTGTAATAACTTTACTTTATGTATGTCGTTGTTGACTTAGCGTTGTATGTTGTATGGAAGTGATGTGTAATTTTGTGATGATGTGCATATGTTGCAATTCTGGGAAACATATGCCCATCGAGGCTTAGAATGTTTAATTAGTAATGCTAGAACCATTTGGAGGTTAAGTGTTACTAGTTAAATATTCCGGGTCCTCACAAGAACCACGTGAAGAAAGGAGAAGCTTCGACTAGGTGTGTTTCTTCCTTCGGCCAGTAAAAACCAATTAAGTTAATTGAAAAGTAGTCGAACGCATCTCAAAAGTGCACTCTTCTTAGATTATTTTTCAAAATAAATAAGCTAAGGTGATATGAATTTGCTTAACAATTTTCGACCATATTTCTGAGCCCAATAAGCTTTGTACTGGTTGTTATATCAAAGAACAAAGCGACATTAGGAAGCTCTTTCCAACGGGCAGGACCACATGCAGAGAGGAGAGACTTCGACTAGATGTGTTGTCCTTTTTCTGACCAGTGTACAGGAGGAATGAGCATATAAAAAATGATCGAAAATAAAAGCAAAATTCAAAAAAGATACAAAAAAGATAGGGAGAACCTGATACTTTATTGTCGTAGAAGCTTGTTACACATAAAATTTGCGTAACTGGTCAATGTTCCAAGAGTTTGAGAGAACACGGCCGTCCTCCATTGCAAGTCGTACCGATCCTGGACGCGTTACTTCAACCACAGTGTAAGGACCTTCCCACTTGGGGGAAAGTTTGTTCCGATAAGACTGGGATTGGATAAGCCTCAATACCAAGTCACCTACAGCGAGGCTACGAGGTTAGACCTTACGATCGTAGTATCTGCGCAGAGCTTGTTGGTAGACTGCGAAACGGATTAAAGCCTGGTCCCTCTTTTCCTCGAGAAGGCTAATGTCGTCCGCTCGAAGCTGTTCTTGAATGGAGTCGTTAAACTTGTCGACTGCGGCCGACTGATCTTTAGTTCGCGGAAGCATGGCTTCAAAGACCAAAACTAGAAAGAAAGGTGTTTCTCCCGTAGCTCGGCTAGTCGTCGCATTTAATTGCCCATAATATCAAGGTAATTCTTGTACCCAAGCCCCGAGCGCTTGACAAGTGATCAAAGACTCGGTCTTGATTCCCTTCATTATCGGCCATTTGCTCTTTCAACCGCCTGCTTTGGGGTGGGCAGCGAAGCGTAACACAAGCGAGTTCCCAACTCGCCGCAAAATTCCAAATTTTGCGTCAGAAATTGTTTGCCATTGTCTGTGATAATTCGACTTGGTACTCCAAATCGAGTGATCACGCATCTCATCATGAACCGTTTTGCCGCTTCCGTTGTTATCCCAGTCACAGGCTCAGCTTCTATCCATTTTGTGAACGTATCGATGGCCACAAAAAGGAACTCGAAACCTCCTGGAGCTCTGGGTAACAGTCCTAGGATATCAAGACCCCAGGATGCAAAAGGCCAAGACAGAGGAATTGTTTACAACGCCTGAGCCGGTTGGTGTATTTGTCGATTATGAAACTGGCACTATACACACTTTTTAACCAGCTCTCTCGCATCGTAGAGGGCTGTTGGCCAATAAAAACATTGTCGAAAGGCTTTACCGACCAGTGTTCTGTAAGAAGCATGAGTTCCACAGATCCCTCCGTGTATGTCGTGAAGGTGTTTTAATCCTTCGCTCTGCGGAATACATCGCATGAGCACCCATTGTGTTCCTCTTTTATAAAGGACACCTTCGACCAAAGTATACATTTTTGCATTTCGGGATAGTCGATCTGCTTCTAGATCGTCATCGGGTACGGAACCCGTCTGAAGGTACATATAGATGGGTGTCATCCATGTATCTTCGTACTCTAGAGAGGCTGTTTGTATAGGAGGCGTCTCTAGTTAAATCAACTTCTGACGGCTTTTGAAGTCGCTCGAAACACCCTTTCGGTACTAGGGATCGAGAGGAAGCTAAGCGAGCCGTTGTCTCATGAGGAAATTATCCTTTCGAGGGATAAATTGTACCTCAAAGCCCAAAAAGTGCTTTTCTAACTTTCGAACTTCCGATAAATACCGGGACATTGTCGGATTAGAGCACTGGTACTCTTTTTCGACTTGATTTACGACTAGTTGAGAGTCTCCTCTCATGAGTAGTAGTCGAATCAAGAGCGTTTTTGCGGCTTGTATACCAGCTAGCAAACCTTCGTACTCTGCCATGTTATTAGTGGCCTGAAAGTTTAATTGTATGGCATAATTTAAGGTTTCTCTGGTAGGAGATTCCAGGACCACCCCAGCCCCCGAGCCACTTATTGTAAGTGACCCATCAAAGTACATCGTCCACTGATCGTGGGAATCGTACTGGGGATCCTGAACAGGTTCAGGATTTGTCCATTCGGCGACAAAGTCTGCCAAGATCTGGGATTTAACGGTCGTTCGGAACACGAAATGGATGTCGAATGCACCAAGTTCAACTGACCATTTTGCCATGCGTCCCGCTGTTTCCCTATTCTGGAGGATCGCTCCCAAGGGAAACTCAGACGGCACAGCTAGTTTGTGCGCCTGAAAATAATGCCGCAGTTTCCTCGAAGACATGAGGAGGGCATATAGAAGTTTTTGAACCTGAGGGTAACGCTCCTTAGGTCCGTGTAAAATCTCACTGATGTAGTAGACTGGTCGTTGAATGTTTTCACGCTCTACGACCAGCACTACGCTCACTGCCTGTGGCGTGGCAGCTAGGTAAATTAAGAGCGTCTCTCCTGGTTTCGGAGAAACCAGAACAGGAGCACTCGTAAGATACCTCTTGACTTCCTCTAAGGCTAGGTTAGCCTCTTCCGACCACTCGAAGCCCTCATGTTTCCTTAGAAGTTTGAAGAAAGGTAGTCCTTTTTCCCCCAAACGTGCTATGCAACGACTTAACGCCGCCATGCATCCTGTGAGTTTCTGGACTTCTTTCTTTGTGGTCGGGGGGCGCATCTGAGTGATGGCTTTTATCTTTTCGGGATTTGCTTCGATTCCTCGTGCAGAGACCAGGAATCCAAGTAATTTTCCTGAAGAGACCCCGAACACACACTTCTCGGGATTAAATTTCAAGTGGTGTTTTCTGAGGTTGTCGAAAGTCTCCTGTAAGTCTGTGATATGGCTGAGCCGTTTGCTGCTTTTTACGAATAGATCATCAACGTAGGTTTCTAAGTTTCGGCCTAATTGAGGAGCAAAAGTCGTTTGCATTAAACGCTGAAAAGAAGCTCCAGCATTTTTTAAACAGAATGGCATTTTGACATAGCAAAATATCACAAACAGTGTAATAAATGCTGTCTTCTCCTCATCTTCTCGACACATACTTATCTGGTGGTAACCATAGTATGCATCTAGAAAACTCAACATCTCACATCCTGCAATAGAGTCAACCAGCTAATTAATACGAGATAAAGGGAAATCATCTTTTGGACAAACATTATTAAGATCAGTAAAGTCTACGCACATACGCCATTTGCTGTTAGACTTTCTAACCATTACAGGGTTGGTCAACCACTCTGGGTGGTTGACTTCTCTTATGAAGCCTGCTTTAAGCAACTTGTCCAATTCTGACCTAATAGCATCTCGTCGATCAGGGGCAAATCTCCGTAACTTTTGTTTTACAGGTAATTTATCAGGCCGTACAGCTAGCATGTGCTCGATCACTTCCCTTGGTACTCCGGGCATGTCGGATGCTTGCCATGCGAAGACATCAGCGTTTGCCTAGAGGAAAGTGATGAGGGCGTCTTCCTATTTGGGGTCGGAAGAATCCCCAATGCGAACAATCTTCGAGGGCTCCCCCGCGTCCAAAGGAACCTCTTTGACCTGGTCGTTCGGCTTAGGTGCAGCTTTAGGCTTCGACTTGTTAGTCGAAGGCTGACTTTCATCTCGAGTTGGTAGTTGTCCAACCATCTCGAGGAAGCGACGGTCGCAGGAGTGCGCCATCTTCTTGTCACAATATATCGTGATCACTCCTTTGGGACCTGGCATCTTAAGACATTGATACCCATAATGAGTAGTTATTAAGAATCTTGCCAAAGTAGGTCGTCCGAGTATGGCATTATATGCCGTATCGAAGTCGACCACATCAAAGGAGACCTTCTCTGTCCTGTTATTGCTTGGTGATCCAAACGTTAAAGCAAGAGAAACTTGGCCAATTGGTTTGGCCGAAGACCCCGGTACAATTCCATGAAATGAATATCGTACCGGCCTTACCTTTGTCCTGGGTACCTGCATCTCGTCCAGGGTACTCGTAAACAGTATGTTTAGCGAGCTTCCACCATCAACTAAAACTCGATTGACTCGACAATTGTTGATGGTGGGTTTGACCACTATCGGAAATCGACCTGGTCTAGTCGAAGGGAACGGACAATCACCTTTTTCGAAAGTAATGGTGACTTTCGACCACTTCAGTAATTTATTGATGAGAGGGGAGTCGATTGTGTTTACCTCACGCTCAACAGCTTTCGGCTGCCTCCGCGATTCATATGCCGAAGATCCCCCATAGATGTGATCAATGGTGTGTTGCGGATCCTGGAACGGCATCTCCTCATCATCCGACTCCTTCTGTCCACTTGTTTGGCCTACCTGTTCAAGAGTAGGAAGTGGCCCCTTGCCAGAGTAATAGTCTTCGAGTTTCCGTAGGAAAACTCGGCAGTTATGAAGATCATGCCCTTCTTTTTTATGAAAGGGACACCACCTAGGTTTGTCGTTTCTCCGATCTTGGCGCTTACCTTTGCCTCGATCGGGATTTTGCTTGGGGTTGCGTGGCACCTTGTCGCTTATGGCCAGGACCTCCTTAGAAACGGCAACTGGAGATTTGTGTCACTTTGCCTTGTTCTTAGATTTCCTAGCCTTTTATCCTTTTTCTTACCACTTTTGCCTGCCTCCTGAGGGATGTTGTCTTCACGATCAATAGTATTGTTCCACTCGACTGCTTCAGCAGCAGTCGCATATCTATCGGCCATCTCAAAAAGTTCGGCGACGGTGGCAGGTGGATGTAAAGCGATGTCCTCTGTTATCCTTCTGCTACGGACTCCCTGCTCGAAAGCCCTGATCACAGATGAGTCAGAAACATTCGGAATAGAATTTTGAACCTGACTGAAGCGCCTGATGAATTGGCGTAGCGTTTCATGGTCGCTCGCCTTATCCGTGCAAAGTCATCCTCCTTTCCAGGGCGATTGTAAGTGCCCTGGAAATTTGCCAACAAAAGATCACAGAGGTGTTGCCACGAGTAGATCGATTCGAATGGCTGGTTTAAAAGCCATGATCGTGTCGATCCTTCGAGCACAGTCGGAAGGTAATTCGCCATGGCATGCTCTCCTCCTCCTACAGCTCGGATAGCTGTAGTATAAATCTGGAGGAACTCGATGGGATTCTGAGTTCCATCGAATTTCTCCATATTCGCCGGTCGGAAACGAAGCGGCCAACGAACCGCTCGAAGGTCGGGAGAAAACGCCCGACACCCCGAGATAACTTCTTGCCTCCTTCTTTGCAGAAAAGAAGGGTTAATGTCGCCGGGTGATCGTACTCGTCGATACCCAGCCACAGGAGGGCTGGACCTATGATAGGTCTCAGTTTTACGAGGGAAATACTCCTCGTACTCCGCTTGCCGCCGTGCATCGCGTCGCCGAAGTGGTGAAAGATCACCTCTCCTGGGGGCTTGTTGCGTCTTCCTCAGGTCAGGAGAACGATGTGAGTGAAGGTCATGCCGCCTTCTATGCGACGAGTTATCTGAACGGCTGGCAGAAGAAGGAGTCGTACTACTACAACTTCCTGGTTGTGGTCGACGAAGACGCTCGAGTTTGGCCATCGTGTCGCGAAGCCTTTATGTGATCTCTTCTGCAAAGAGATCATACCCTGGTGCTCGAGCGAGTTCTTGAGTCGGGTTTTCCAGCAAGTCGTTGATGTGCTGGAATTCTTGAGCTTCCTCCGACTGGAAATAAGCGCGCTCAGGAAGGTTTTTCGAGCCGCTATTTTCCTCCGTCGGGTTGTGTCAGAATGGCCTATTTCAGACCCCTCGGTTGGTTTTAATGGAGTGCGAGAATGTTGACGATGTCCCGCACGTTCATTAAAGTGTTTGTTTCGTTCGTTAGCGGTGGCGCCCCTGCCATTGCCACGAGGGGGTGTAGAGTATGCTCGTCAGGGAGCATCGTCAATCCTTCCTTTGGGAGAACGATTCTTATCAGAGGGAAGGACGAAGACCTCCCGTGGATGACCTCCACTTGTGCTCGAGGCCTCCTCGCTTGAGGAGTAGTCGAGCGACACCATCTGGCGACTTGGAGTAAACCCCTCCAGGTAGGGGAACTCCGGGTTATAACTGTATCCGTCTGAAGGTGGGTCCTGCGTCGGGACGGTTGGATTTGGATGAACAGCGTGTTCGATCCTCTTCCCTGCAGAAATACTCGGAGAGAGAGGACCATCTGGTGTCGATGGAGTTCCGGAATGATGGCTTCCATAACCTGTCTTGCTAAGTCGTACTGCCTTGGGGGGACTCGAACACTTGGAGGAAAAACTCTCATCGTGTTGCGAATTTGCCCCGAGAGAGTTCTGTTGTCGGTCATGTTGACCCTTGCCCCCCGAGGAAGTTGGTCCCTCGACTGGGCGTACTGTCATGGGGGATAAGGATCCCTCCTCGACTCCGTTAATGATGCTGTCTCCGAGATATGAGAGAAGATCTCCAGAGGCGGCAACATCGTCAGCGGATTCGATACTCGGCTCGTAATCGAAACCGACATCCATGTCGACAACTGCGTAATCGGCCAAGTCGAACCAATTCTCCTCGTTCCATTCTCCTGCCATGGTAGCATCAAAGAGAAAAGAAAGAACTGTTGACAAGGAATTACCAGAAGATCCCCACGGTCGGCGCCAACTGTCGGTGTTTTAGAACCGATCTTACGTAAAGATTGTTTGATTCGGGGGGTCTCCACAATTGATCACGCAGATTTAAAGAGACACGGGATTTTTATACTGAGTTCGGCCTTCTCAGGTGAGAATAACAACCCTACTCCTGTGTATCTTATATTGGGTATCTAGATTATAATCAGCCGAGGGTCTTACCAACTGTCTTTCCAAAAAGCCTCTCCTCTCTATCTCTAAAAGACACTTATTTATACTACGCAGTGGTGGCCATTGTCGTTCCAGCTAATTAGTCACTCATTATTGCGTAATAATGAGAGTAATTATCGAGTAGTAACCTCCCATGTCACAAACAGTTATCGATCGAGAGATAGTGGAGAATTATCCGTAGTTATGTCGCATAACTACGTATTTTGACTGCTTGGATTCTCACCATTAAATGGGCCTTCTGACGAGTGGACCCAGTTAGTCGTGAGGAAGTCGTAGCAGAACTGGTCATAGCAGAACTTACGACTAGGGTGGTAGTCGTAGAAAAGCTTACGACTGGGTACTGATCGTAGAAAGACTTACGACCGGACGTAATCGTAGCAGGACTTACGATTATACCATAGTCGTAGAAATGCCTACGACTAGGGGGTATTGGTCGTAGAAAGACTTACGACCGGACGTAATCGTAGCAGGACTTACGATTATACAATAGTCGTAGAACTGATTTCTTTGGGAAGGTTATTGTCTCTCTTGGGTTGTATAGGGTTTTCTGGTCAACTGCTGGTGGTTAATTAATTAATTTTTTTTCCTTGGGTTCGTGGTTACAATGTAGTTTGACGTTTTCCCTTGGTTTTATTGGTTCCAAAAAGCATTAATTTGTTCCTTTGACTGATGAGAGTTGCTGCTTGTTAACATTGTTGGTTCGCAAGGTTAATATTTTATTGTGAAGGTGTGCCTTTCTTGTTTGGAAGAAGATGATCTGCTCATTCGCTTGGTATTTTGGTTAATGTGGCCTATCTTTTGCGAGTTATTTAACATGTGAAAGTCTTGACTCTACGCATTCCTCTTGTAGTAGTTGGAGTGTTGAAGTTTGGTACTTCTTCTTTGAGAAAGAAAGTGTCAAAACTCTTTTGCAACGTTTGTTGTGTTAAGTGAGAGGTTGCAAGGATGGAAGATAGCGGACAATGTAGGAGTCATCAAGTTGGGTCTGTAGCGGGGTGCATAATCGATCTTAATCAAGATCCTTGGAAGCAAATGTGAGTAAATTATTGTTGTCATAAGAATAATTGCATGATGAACTTGTTCAATGGTATGACTATACATACTAAGAATCTAAGATTTGATAAGAAGTGTAAAATGTTGACAATTTGGTCTCATCATTAAGATTGTGGAATTTGGTAAAGTTATTGGATAATGTGGAGTAATGAGTCCCAATGGATTAAACTACCATTAATGATGATTATGTTGAGGATGTGTTTGAACGTTGCTTTAGGGGATGTTAATTTGGAATTTTTCATAAATTGGCTACCTGATGATCATACATAATGGCTGGATTGAGACATATATATCGGATTAGATGAATGTTGAGGTAGAACCTTGTGAATACCTGTTTTACAAGAGATGATGCTATTAAATCCTTAATTATATTTTGCCCTAAACTCTGAGCATAAAGTGGAATGTTGACTCTGTGTTTATAAAAGGTTACGTGGCTACAAATAGAAGTAGGATCCTATTTGCATACATGAAAAAAAAATATATATACAATTGCCAACCGTTAATGATAGTTGAAGTGAGTGTTACTAAGGGTTGAGTGGATGAATGAATAAGTGGTCTTTAATAGCATGTCTTATGAAATTGTTATTTGATAGCATGATCTTGTTAAAAGAGGTATGTTACAATCTTGTGGCTTGTGTTTCTTTTGGAGAGATTTATGATGAGATAGGAGGCTATTATGATTTTCACTAAGAGTGTATTATTTCATTGTTAGCATGATTGTCAGTAAAGGATTATGATGATAATGTTGAATGTTTGGTATAAAAGAATTTGATCGCTTGCGTGACATTGATTAAATGAAAATGCTTCTTATTTTGTGTTTATGAAATTTGGACCTCATGTGGATGTTGTAGCGGAAATTGTTTCGAGCAAAGTGATGTATTGAAAGGTTTCATTAGTTCCCAAGTGATTCATTGTGTTGTGGTCTTCAAATCTTTTCTTGATGGAGTTGGCATGGTGATGCTGTAATCAAGGAAAGTTGCATTCTTTGTTAAAGGAAAGAGTGGAGTAGGAGTATTTAAGATTGTAGTCAAGTTTTGTAACTTACAGTTTATTGAAGTTTGTCTAAATTTTCTGTTTTGCCTGTAAGGGTTCCAGAATTTCAAAAGAAATGTTTTATTCTCGTTTGAGGTTTGATATTCTCTGCTGGTGAGACGTGTGCCCTCAACAATGATCTCATCTTTTGATTTCTGAGATCATTGCTATTTGACTATTTCCCTTGGTCTTGTATCTTCTGCGAGGGGTAACGTTTTTTTTCCTATGTGCTGAAATTTATTTCTATTTGCCTCTTCTTTTAAGAAAGGGGTTAACCGGTTGGTGTTACAAAGTCTTTTCGGATATGTAATGGCAACTAGATAGTGGTGATCTAGTAGATGGTTTTGTGAGCCTTTAGGTGTCAAGTTGTTTGAGAAGCACCGAGTGAAAAATTGATTTATTAGAATAATCCTTTAAGAGGATTTGATTTAAATAGAATGGTTGTCTTTGGAGCTAACTGATTACGTTATTGTAACTAGTAAGACCTATAGAGAGATGTGGTCCAAGATCTTTTGTTCAATTTGACTAAACATTAGAATTAGAAAATATGGAAATCTTGATCAATTTATTAGAGTATCACAATTGGGTACTTCGTAAGATTGTGTAGAAGAATTATGATGGTGTAGTTTAATGAGAGTAGCAGTGTGGAGAAAATGAATCGTCGTGTTAAGTGACGGGATAGCGGTGATTGTTGAGTTTATACCAAGTGTGACCCGGTCTTAGTGTGTAACCTTAGATTATCTTTAAGGATAACTTGGACAAGAATATATTTATTTATTGGCATTAGTGATTGAGAGTGTTTGAATCTTGTTCAATTAGTTAGGGTATTGTGAATGGGGATATTGTGGTCGTGCAGGTGAACTGGAATGGTGTGATTTAGTGAAGGTCCAAGATTGGTGAAGTGAATCGCCTTGGACGGTTACTTGATTAGTGAGGAATGTTGAAACTAATGACTGAGGTTATTATTATTTGAGTTGGGTGAATAGTGTGTTGATCATTGATAGAATCTTTTGGGTATAGTGGATGAGTATGTGTGCTGAGAATTCCCTTGGGTAGAGGAGTGGACTAGAGAGTCCTTTTATGGATTAGTAGAGTCCGTCTAAATAAGTGTGGTTGATCTTTTGATTTAAGGATCATTTTGAGGCGGTCGGTTAAGAGGAAGGAATTAGCGTGATGATTTGAAAACCCATGATTTGGGAGAAGGTTTATTTCTTAAAAGAATGTATGAGAAATGAATGCTTATCTAGAGCAGAGAAGTGCTCTCTTGATTCATATTTGAGCTAAGTGTGTCCGATGGAGATCATGTACGATTTGAGTTGACCTTATGTCGGCATGGTGGTTCTTTCCGGTCTAGGAAAAAAAAAGTGGTTGATTTGGGCATTCGAATGATTTCTCTTTTGGCTTATGTGGTGTTTATTTGCAAACTGCCTAATCAGGTTTTGCCCCTTTGGTGGGGAGCTGGAAATACGCGGTTGTGATGAGAACTCTTTACATTCAGTTGGATTTTCTTTGTAAAACAGTTGTTTACAAACGAGTTCTGTTGTGTGTTCCTGGTTAACGGAGGTGCTCCTTGTTTATATGGAGAGATTGATTGAGGAATGGGACAAGAATTCTGTGTGTGTGGTGCTTGTTGTGTGCTTTGGTACCAATGGGAAAGTTGATCCAAGGTACTCTGGTTTGTTTCGATAATCGCGAGACTTAGGAAGTTGGCGTACCGCTAGTTCCGTCTCAGGTCCATACGCGGAGTACGCGACGTCTGGTATGTTCTGGGGCTGAGTGAGTACCTGAGAGGTCCGCAGATTGGGTTTTCATTAGAGCTGTTGGCTAACGAGTAAGACCTTTAATTCGAGTCCCGTCTGTGGAGCGTACTCGATAGGGTCGAGTCGAGCAGGAGGTGTAAGACAATGTTAGAATCCCTCAAAGTGTTGTGGTCCCTTAAGTTCGAGAGGGAAGCAATTTGGGAGTTAGAATCTCCCTTTCGCGAGCAGTATCTAGATTTGTTCGCAGTGGGTAAGTGTTTATCCTTGTTCAATTCCAGTTGCAATTTTCTTTCGGTTAGTTCATTGAGTAGATTCGGGGTCGAATCCTGTTTAAGGGGGGTAGAATCTAATACCGCGAATTTTTCCAAGAGAAAATTTTAATCGGGAGAAGGTGGAAAGTGAAAAATTAGCAGTTCCGGGGGGAAATTGAGTACCTGGGCCAAGGCCCAGGCCTCCCCTGCCTTGTGGCCGGCCTCCAGGCCCTTTTGAGGAGGGCGCCATGGGCCCTCAGCCCAGGCCGCACCACACTCCCCACAGCCCAAGCCGCCCCTCCCCCTTTCCCACTTAACCCTAGCCAAGGGGGCGCCTCCCCCTCCCCTTTTCCCTTGGCCGCCACCCCTCCCCAAGCCGCCTCCCTCCCCTGCTGCCCCTGGTGTTGGCACCACCCCCTGCTGTCCCTAGGCTGCTGCCCCATGGTGCTTGATGCCCCCTGCTGCCGGCTATTGGTGAAGAAAGGAGAGGGCCGTTGCGGGGCTGCCGATCAAGAAGGAGACAAAGGAGAAGGGGCAAGGAGAGGATCAACTTCAAGGCTGGTTATTCGTCATCCTGCACGTCATCTAGGGTAACGATGAGTTTCTTGTGTTGTTAGTAAGTCGTTAGATGCGTTTGCGTTTAGGCTGATTGGTTCAGACTGTTTCTGTTCTTCGTTCAGTTCTGTCCTGTTTATTGCGCGCACTGTTTCGATGACTTAGATTCCGAATCCGAAGAGTTTACCTCCTAGAGATAGTTAGGTCTTGTTCTTATCTTTCGGTGTCCGCCAAGAACACTAAATTCCGACGTACGGATCAAAAGTTATGATCGTTTTAGTTTCTGTTGTCCAGAATTCTGACGAGAATTAGCAGACTCTGTAATTGTTAATATTTGACCTAGTTAGAGGAAGATTCAGAAGTCTTGCCCATAACGACTTTTGTACGTAATCTCAGTAGCTTTCAGGATTGATAAATAACACCCCATTTGGATTTGTAGAACAAAAGTTATGCACGTTTTAAGTTAACTATCCAGAACCCTGACGAGAACGAATTGTCAAATTGCCTTTTAATATATGTTCAGGTTAATGGCAAACTCAGGGCTTTCACCCAACTAGGTTATTGTAGGCCTGGGTCTTATCTTTTGATATTGATAAAGAACTCTAAGTTTGGTTTAGCCAATTAGAAGTTATGGCATTTACCGTGCTGCTGTCCAGAATTGCCGGTAGTTCTGACTGAAGGTGTTCGTCAGTCTTTTGGAGTTAGATACATATAGAATTCGGGATTTCCATACTAGGTTGTTGTATATAATCTCTTTACCTTTCAATCAAACCTGAGAATACCCTTTTTCGAGTTTTAGAGCAAAAGTTATGCTCCTTTTACTGCTGCTGTCCGATAAGGCTTACTGCTAGATTGTGGATTAAGTCAAGCAACATGTACAATTAAGCGATGGGGTTGGCGTATGAGTTAGGAGCGATGCGAGTAGTGTCTTGATGCCTTGGTTCTTATTGAAGTAACTTATTGGTGTAGGGCGTGAGGCGCTAAGGTTAGCGGTATCATCGTTGTCTCCCAATGCATCGCAACGCTAAAGGCAAGTACACTGTTGATTGTATGAATTGTGTATGTTTGATGCATGATGCTCGTACTGTGTTTTCGTTTGATACGTGAGAAGTTTTGATGATCATGTTCATGTTCCGTCCACGGGAGTGGAGTCTAATATATTCGGAGATGATGCTAGTCCTTAATCATAAGTACATCGACATTCATATGTTTTGTGGATACTAGATGCCTGTTGTTCGTGTTGTATTTTCATTTGATATGTGACAAGCTTCGATGATATATTCTTTTCATATATGTGGACATGATGTTAGTCATAATACATAAGATCATTCATGCATCCATGTTCATGTTCCGTCCATGGGAGTGGAGCTCCACGGGAGTGGAGTCTAAAGTCCCATCAATTCCAGTATGGGCATGTGAAGTCCCACCATTCCAATGTAGGCAGTGTTGGACACCTGTATGAAACGTTCTTCATACGGTATTTTGGATCCCCGTATTTCGATAAATACAGGCTTAAGTGAACACCGACGGGTGTGTCACTAGCTATACCGGTATAAGCAGGAGTGCAGTCCATTCAATTCAGAAGATCCTTTCATTCCATTCATTCATTAAGCATCGAGTGTTATGTTCATATTCTTTAACGTTGTGGTCATGTTTATCTTTGCTGCATGTTTATTAATTCGTTGTACTTGCTGAGTCTCGGACTCACTCTTGCTTTGTTTGTTTATTTTAGGTGTTCGTTGAGGATGACTCTATTGGGAGGGAGTAGACATGCACTATCCACTCACTCACTACATTTCAGTTTCAATAATAAGATTTGATTCTGCCATTCGTTTGTTTGTTTAGTGATGAACTGTAATAAACGAAGTTATATATGGTTGATTACCTCTCCTAAGTTACGGATGGTTAATTCTACCTGTGAAACTTGGTCATCGCTTTTGTTATGCTTATATGGTTCAGCCATTGTCAACATTCTCTAGTATTGAAGTCGTATGCTAGGTTCTTTAGGTAACATTTTGGCTTCTGAATAGCCAGGGTGTTACACGCTGTCTGCTGCTTCTTTGGACATTTACTGGCAAAATGCCCAACCTCATGGCAATTGAAGCACGAGATGCTTGCAACATAGGATGGGTCCTTCTGTGCCTAGTCACCATCAGAAGTGTTGGAGGGCTCCAAGTTGACTGGGTTGTCTGTTGTTCGCAGGAATTTGACTTGATGCGATGAAGTTCCTGTAGCTTTAGGAAAACTTCCAGGGTTGAACCTCTGTGCAGCCATTCTTCTCTTGCGGTTCTCCATTTCTCGGTGCTTGCCTTCTTGGCGAATTGCCTTGTCGACTAGCTGCTGGAAGTCGGTATAATCTTGGAAAATCAACTGAACGGACAAATCATCATTGAGTCCTTCAAGGAATCTTTCCTACTTGTCTTCATCTTTTAAAACATCTTTTGGTGCATAGCATGCTAGTTGGTTGAACTTGTGTAGGTACTCATTCACGGAGCGGTTGCCTTGGCGCAGCGAATGAAACTCCTTCTTCCTGAGGGTCATTATGCCCACAGGAATATGTGCACGCCGGAAGGCTCGCACAAACTCAGCCCAAGTGATGGACTGATCCTCATCGTTAGCTAAGCTGTAATTGTCCCACCATTCGGCAGCTGGCCCCATTAGCTGGTGCGAAGCGAACAACACCCTCTCACGCTCGGTACACTGGGCGATGTCCAACTTCTTACTAATCACCCGGAGCCAATCATCTGCATCCATGGGCTCGGTACTGCTTGAAAAAGTTGGTGGCTGCATTCTCATAAATTCTGACATTCTGGTCCTTTGAGGTGGTGGAGTTGGAGTTGGAGTTTGGGAAGCTGTAGCTTGTCGGGCTTGATTGTTGTTGATGGACTGAGAGAGCAGTTCGATCAGACGGTTTTGATTGGCCATCATCTGTTGCCATTCTGATCCATTGATGACTGGTGGTGGTGGAATTGGGGCACTTCCATCATTGTTGGTGTTGGTTCCACTTTCAGGGCAACGAGTGTTCACCATCTGTCGGTTACTCCAGAGGGTTAGGGAAGGAGACAAAGGCTAGGGAACAGACAAAGTAGAAGAACTAAGGGGATAAAGTAAGACAACACCCAAACGAAGGAACCAACATAAAGACTTTTCAGAAAAACTTAATAGCTTTAACGCTCTACAGGATCGAGACTCTTTAATCTGGTGACTCAATACACAGAATGAGCCTTAGCAAGCTTAAGCTATATGGTTGGGCTGTCATCGTAACTTCTGCTTTTGTTCTTCGACGAGCCTTGCATGTTGTCCTTGATTGGTGGCGATGACTTGATGCCTTCTTGGTAGCTTCATGTCTTGAGGTCTTGAACGTAATGGTAAGAGCGTATTGATCATCCATATAAATCTCCAAAGGAAAGAGGATCCTTTTACCATTATAAAATGGTGAGGGGAGAATTAGGTAAGAAGGAACTGAGATGAGAAGGCTAAAGATGGATAGATGACCCAGATGAGAAGAGATCAATTTATATTTCTTGTTGCGTAAAATAAGTTTTGAAGTTTTTCAACTAACAACCATTCTAACTAGGTCACGACCTACAGTCGATATGGCTCTAATACCACTTCTGTCGGACCCAGGAGTAACACCCCCAAATCCTCTATGTATTTCCGAATTAGTCCCATGATCAGTAGCTAGCTCACACAGTAAACAGATATGGTTATATCCATAAATCGTACAACTTTTTTAATAATCAGAGTTGATTACCAAAAAGGCTTACGAGCCAATAATAAAGAACACAGCAGAAGATGAAGAAGACGAAGTAGAGTCCAGCTGATCTGCCATAGGCAATCGACTGGGGTAGCGGCCTAGTCGTTGAGATCCACACCGGTAGCAAGGTCATTCTCCTCTGAAATTTGTTTGCATAAAGCAAGTATGAGCACTACTACCGTGCTCGCAAGTTACACCCAACAATTAACAGAGTTAATGCATGCATGGATGTAACAATGGAAGGCTTATAGGGCTATTTGTGCAAAAACAACATTTGACATTAAATACAATACTAAGTTCAAAAGCTCAAGTTTTATAATATCTAAAAATTGAGTTTTAACTGAAATAAGAAAACTAGTGTAGGCACCAACCAAACACTAACTTAAACACGGGCACCAACCTGGGGCTTCGACCCATAACTTTTCTCATGGACACCATCCATGTCAAAACTGTTTTACAAAAACATTTTGAAAATCAAAGCCAAAGTCTAACTTTGAGTGGCTTTGCCAAGCATGTCCATGACCGTGGACACGGCTATTTGAATAGATTGACACTCTACAGAGGTTGTACGGCTTTACCCACAAGAGATAACCAATTTATACTGTCCGCTCACACACTTCCGAAGGTGTGCGACTAAATGGTTATCACAAGGCTTTTACAATGCGTCATTCCACCACAATCCTCCCTTGCTAAGGTTTCACCCCCTTTGGACTACTTGTCCGCAGGGTTCAGGCCACCTCTTGCGCCAGGTGGGACTAACAAAGGTCATGAAAGACTACCCACCCATCAACAAGAACAACCATGATGGAACTTTGGAAATTAATCAACCAGGTCCTGCCCATACAGGACATGTGGTAGTACGATGTGGCTTAGAAAGGTACGCGTCGAAGATCGGTCCTTAACTGACCTGGGCGACAACCCACAAAACCCTAGGCCTCAACCTACCAAGTTGAGCCAGTGCATAAACATGCACCATCCAAACAACCATTATGCTTAAGTCCAAACCATTTTGATTTATTTCATTTTTTAAAGTCATTTATAAAACTCCTATGACACACCAATGTCAAGGGTATAATCTAAACAACAATTGATTTTTGGCTGAAATTCCCTAAATCAAATATTTTGGTCTAAGCGTGGATAAGCATAATTTTTCCAAAATGTTCTAGTCCATACTATTGCATAAACTAGATTTTCATCTAAGGTATCAAGGTAGGTTTGATTCAATGTCCAAAATTGGTAGTACAAAGGATTTTAGGCATAACTATGAATTTAAAACAGGTATTTAAATTAAATTGAATAGAAATAAGCATGCAATAATAATTTGAAACAGAATTTAAATAATTTGAAATATTAGGATCAACATGATCAAAGGTATAACTTGCCTTGCTTGAATAGCTACTCTCAAACGGCGTTGAAATTTGACTCTCCGAAGTCGTCGAAATCTATACGTGAAAATAAGCCAAATTTAAATAAAATTCAAATAATATCCAAATGAACTCCAAATTAAATAATTTTGGTTTAGATAGCTATATCTTGAATTTAGATAAATTTAGAAATTTGAATCGACAAAAACGGAGTTCGGATGCAAAAGATATTGGCTTTGGAAGTTTAAACTCTAAAGAAAACCCTAAAATGGATTTTCTAGATTTTTTTGAATTATTTTTCTATTGAAAAAATCAGAATATGATGTAGGCTGACATCAGCGGCTGAATTTGATTTAACCGGCCAAATTATTTTCCTAAAGGAAAATAATTTCTTCTACTGACATGTGGGATCGGGTCCACGAAAATTCACTTTGGTCCGCGGTGGACTGGTGCCACGTCGGTGACACGCGGGCGTGCCACACGGGCTTTTGGCGCTGAGGTAGCACCTGCGTGACCATGAGGTGGCACCCATGTGGCCGTGCCACATCACCCACGTGGTCGTGCCACGTCACCCAAAATCGGCATTGGCTCGGCTGTGAGCTCGCTGGCGCTATGCGCCGCGGCGAGCTCCGGCGAGGTACGCAACAGAGAGAGGGCAACGTAGGGATTCTGGGGCATACCACGGCAGTGGTCGAGAGCGGGGCAGTGGCTGGCAATGTGGACGAATGCGGCGGCGAGGACCGGGTTGGAGGCGGCGCGGCGATTCGGTGGGTCTCTGATGAAATGGGTGGGCACACGATGGAGAGTGTGGGACGGCGATGAAGGTGCCGGGGTTGAGGTGGCCGGGGAGTCGACGGTGGTGGCTGAATCGTCGGCGTGAGGTGGCCGACGGAGGAAAATCCTCGATTGTGGCTAAAGGAGAGGAGGGGAGGGGCTAAGAGTTGGGGGAGGAGATGAGTGAAATGAGGGGCACCGAAGGCTCCATTTATAGGGCCCGGAAGTGGCCGGGGGAGGAAATCGTGGTGCAGGGCGACAGTTGTGGCATGCGGTCATTCCGGCGAGATCGTGTGCGAAAAGAGGGGGTCGAGGGAGGAGTGGGGGCGGCGTGAGGCGCGGGAATGAGTGCGCGTGGCCACGTGAGGAGAGGGGTGGGAAGGGTGGCGTTGACAGAGCTTCCGCATGCGAAAATGGCGGCGTTTGGGCGCGGCTGTGCAAGGAAGAAAGGAGCGGGGAAGAAGAAGATAGGCGCGGGCCCACGCGTCGGTGAGAGAAGAGGGGTAAGGGAGTGGCCGGCGGGTGGGGCCGGGGAAGGTGAGAGAGAGCAGCGGGCTGGGGTGGAGCATGCCGAAATGGGCCGTGGCGCGGTGAAATAGAAATGGACCGAATCTGATTCGGCCCAAGTCCAAATCTAGAATTTTAATTGATTTTTCTTTTCAAAAAAAAAATGAGTTAATTCATTTAGGCTTTTAGAAAATAGCAAATTAAATCCAAAAATTCTAGAAAAATTCACAGAAATTCCTAGAGTTATTCTGGACTTAATAAAATTATTTCCAACTTAAAGTTAGCTTTTAATTTTGCAAATAAATTATTTTAGCTTTTAAATATTTAGGAAAAAGCTTTTAAAATTCCAGAAAATTCTAGAAATTAATTAAAATTTTCCTTTTCAACTTTAAATCCAATAAAATCCCAAAAAACCCAATAAATTTTACTTTTGACTTTTAAAATTTAAGGAATTCAAGAAAAGCAATTAAACTCTTTTAAATTTCAGAAATTCCAACAAAGTAATAACTTTATTAACTTTATTTTGGTAACATAACCTTGGGATGTTACATGCAGTAAAGGGGGTGCCGGTAGGACATTATTGTTGGGATCAGGTAGAATCGCTTGAGTAATTGTCAAGGACTTAATCATGTTCACAATTAAACTGGGTCATATCATACAACCACTTGTCTAGTAAAGGATGAACCGAGCTAACTAATTAGCAATGTCTCAATTTTGGCTCTGTCTTGGAAGCATGAGTCATGGGATGGAAGTATACTCACAGAGGGGCCCTGTCTGGTCGGAAAGATATTCAATGTTGAAACATTAGCAAGTAGAATTGGGTTAAGAAGGAGCTTTGTGAAGGCCTTGTGATGAATCACTTAGTCACGCACGTATGGAGGTGTGGTCAGAAATTATAAGTTGATTTATCTCTTGTGGGTAAAGCTGTACAACCTCTGCAGAGTTAAAACTGTTTAAACAGTCGTGTCCCCTAGTTATGGACTATACTCGGGGATTTCACACGAGAGGTAGAGTTTTTATAAAAATATGTCAGAAGGTGAATAGTGAGTTCACTTGGTGAATATGATGTTCACTTGGTGGATGAGATGTTCACTTGGTGGTTTGGTTGGGAAGTGAATGGGAAGTTCACTAATTGTTTCAAATAAATTGTTTACTTATTTATCTATTGTCTTTTAAATTACATTTTGCAATCTATTTACTCTATTTACTGTCAATACATGCTTTCTGCAAAAGAACTATACAACTTTCAAGCCTAGCATGAAAATTAATTGCATACTATTCGCTATGACTTGCTGAGTACTTTATGTACTCACGGCTTTAAACTTTGCTGCTCAGTTGAAGAAAGTCAAACAGCCTAAGAGTTCTACGAAGAGTTCTTTGAAGGTTTTGAAAATTAGGATGTGTTCTCCACTCGATTGCTTGTGGGTTTGTTGATTGACCTTTCCAAGTTTCAGTTCCACTACAAGAGTTTATTTGTGCCTTAAGCCCTACATGGCAAGTTAAGTAAACATTGACCATAAGGTCCAGTTATTATTATTATTTACTATTTTGCTATCTTTTTAGTTAAATCCTTGAATGGATGGTATTTCATCGATGTTTCACCGTGTGAACTAGCTAATGATCTAGGACTAGTTCAGAATATACAGAGGGTTTCGGATATGTAAATCCTGGTCCCGACAGGTGGCTTGACGGCGAAGAGCAGCGGCGATGCAGAGAGGTCCCTTAGTGACGGCGCTCTACGTCGATGTAGGTGCTACAAGGAGGTGCGCATCAGCATGTGGGCATGCTGAAGATGGAAAAGGATGAATAAATTGACCAGGGACTCACCAGGTTGGCAGAAATCAATGGAAATGGCGGCGACGGTCGAAAATGGGGAAGATGGTGAGAAGGCTTGCTTCCTTGCAAGATGGCATGCGTTAAGTAAAGGGATTGCATCACTAAGGCATGGAACAAATTGTGATGCGATCGGGTTGAGCTCAAACTCACCAGAACAACAAGAACACGGTGGCTTGGATCAGGTGCACACTGGAGACGAAGACAAAGACGGTGTGATCGTGCTACAGAGCTCCAAAGGCTACATTGAGTAGAGGAGAAGAATGAGTGAAGCTCAAGGAGTGATGTGACATGCATGTCACGAGAGGAGAATCTCACAAAAGTGGCAATGGCGTGGAGGCATGCTCACTGGGGTCGAGAACAACAGTCATATTCCCATGAAACCAAAGAGCAAGAAGCTCGATTTTACGTAAAAATGGAATGGGGCGAGCTGAGGAAGACGATGGTGCAGTTGGATTACTTATGTACCATTGAGAATGGCGTGAGATGGTGGTGAGATATCAGCGGGAGCACGAGAAAATGGGTGGCAGTGATGGCATTCTGGCAATGCGAGGGGAGTTGGCGTGGGTGGTGTGATGTAGAGCACAGTCTGAAGGTGACAAGAGCAGTTGGGCGGCATCGCATACCAGGGATGAGTGGCAGAGCAGGCGCGAGCGCGCTAGCGCCTAGGGGCGAGGCGAGGTGGAAGACAACCCCTAGCTAGTGGGGCCAGGGTGTCAGCATGGGTGAGAGGCAGGGAGCAAGGTGGGCTGGCAAGCGCACGAGGGAGTTGGGCCGCTGGGTTTTCGGTCCAATAGGCAAGTGGGAAAAGAAAATGAGTTTGAAATTTTTTGAACATGCTAATAGTTTGATGAATTTTTAAATATGGTAAATGAGCTTCACAAATTATGAAAAAATTTGTGGAGGCTTTGACACAGTGTACTTGTTTGTGTAAGTTTTCAAAAAAATTATCAGTTTTAAATTTCTCTCAAAAATTCTTTAAGGGCACTATTTGTATGCAAAAGAAAATAATTGATTTAAGAGAAATTGCAAAAAAAAATGCTCAAATTATGTCCGCATTTATTCTCAGGACAATTATCCCATGTTTTGAATCTTTGGGGTGTTACATAGGGCCTATTTGGATGCTACAACATTTGAATACTATAGTTTTTTGGAAAAACAGTTTTTAAAGTAGAAGGCATGATATACTACAGTTTAAAAATATCACAGTTTTTCAGTATTGATATAACTGTCAGGACCCAAAAATGCAATTCTGAACCCTCTGTGTATTCTGCACTAGTTTAGGATCACGCTAGTGCACACAGTGTCAACATAGATGAATATCGATCCGCACAAATCGAATAATAATGTAAATGATTAATATGAATAGCAAATAATGGTTTTGACCTTATGGTCGAGTTTACACTTATTAAGCCATGCAGGGCTGACATAATTAAATAACTATAGCAGAACAAAAGTCTTCAGCAAAAACCCATCGATTCACCACAAACAACCGACTGGAATCAAGACCTAACGATCAGCACCGTCGTAGTAGTCCTCCTTCGAATGCAGGCGATGACTCCTCCACTTCTGTTGAATGATTGCAGCAAGCATGAGTATACAACCGTATTCGCAAGTCATACCATAGAATGCAATGTATAGATGATGGATTATTCCAAAGGAAATGGCTTCTATGGTTCTTTTGCATAAAAGCAATATTTGCAATTTGAATACAAATAATAGATCGAAAGCATAATTTAAAGCAAATAAACAATAATAATTTATCAATTGTTTTCACAAAGATACTGTGAGGACCCCGGTTTATTCGGCTTGTAATACTTAACCATCCACTTGGTCCTAGCATTACAAATCGAATAAACCAAGCCTCGAGATATGTATACTTCCCAGAAATGCAGTATACACACCTCTTTTCACAAAATCATGCATCAATCCCATACAAGACATAGAATCCAAAACAACTCATTACTAAACAGTAGGCATACAAATAAGAGTTATTACAAAAGAGGGCCGACCGGCCAAATGATATAAAAAGACTAAGTAAATAGCGGAAGCGATAGTGCCATAAGATGGCGATAAACAAAAGCCAATCAGTGTGCCTTTACCCACAAGGCAACCGACCGGACCGCCAAACTAGTCGTCCCAAACCCCGCCACAGCAGGTCTCACAAAAGTTAGGCCCTAGGGGCTCACCTTCTTCCTCGCAACAAATAACATTAAGCAAAGCAAATGAGTACAAAGATGTACTCATAGATCGACGTGTGGACTAGCAGACCTATACATATGCTACATGCAAGCTTATTTGAGTGGAGGTTGTATGGCTTATTTTAGCACAAAGCGAATTTTATTTGCAATAATGTAATACATTTAAAGGCAAGTTTGCAATTCATTTTATTGTTCAAAAAGCAACAAGAATATCATAGTGACAAAAGATAGATGACAACATCCTGGAAGTGACTATCCCATAGTCACCACAACAATAGCATGAATTACCCATTCATACCACCCATGTCAAGTTTAAGTTTTTAAAAGGTTGTAGTCTAGTTCTCACGGGGCGTATCCGAGCGTGTCCATAACCTAGGACGAGGATATTCGAATAGATCAAAACCCTGCAGGGGTGTACCAATGTACCCACACGATAGACCGCCTTTCCACCAGCCACGGTTAGCACACTTCCTTGGGTATGCAGGCATGGCTAAGTCTAACGAGACATTTCCAATGAATGATGCTAATTAAGAGTCGCGACAACCGGGTAGGGTAGGGTGCACCGGCCCAGCCGCAGCAACTGCAGGTGCTCTTCCCCTTATAAAAACAGTTTTAACCACCTGCGACCCCGAATTAACACCTCCCAAAGTACTTAGTCTAGAGAAGTCCCATATTGTAACATCCCAATTTTCAGAGCTTAAAAATCTTTTAAATAGTTAGTAGGAAGAAAATTCACCATTTGGATTTTATTTGAATTTAATTCAAAAGCTAAATATTGGACTTTATAATCAAAAACATTTAATGTGAATAATCCCAACATGAACAATAGCCAAAACTATTTTATGTGGGTTCTATGTGCTCAGATATATTTTCTAGATTTTTCTAGAATTTTTCTGAGTTCATTTGCTACTTTCATTTGCTTATTTGAATTTCTGGTATTTTCTAAATTAGAAAACCTATTAATAATCTCAGTTAATCCTTTGGGCCGAAATCCAAACCTCCGGCCCATTGTCCCCGCCACAACCCAGCTCATGCGGCCTGTTCACACAAGCGAAGCCGCCTCCCACTGACAGGTGGACCCCACCTGTCAGCCTCTCTGTTTCTCTCTCTCTCCCTCCGGTTTACCCCGTTCACTCTCCGCCGTTGGATCAAGCATGGACGGCTAGATGCGCGTGAGGCAACCAGACGGTCCGAATGTTCCTTTGATTGTGGACCGTTCGATTAGATCTGGACGGTCAGACCTTGAGTCCGCTTCGTGACCGCACCGCTTTCGCACGCGCCGCATCCTAACCCTAGCCACTGACGTGTGGGCCCCGCTTGCCGCGTCAGCTTCGTCTTCGTCGCGGACTCTAGAGTCCGTGTCCGAGCCGCGCCGCGCCGCCGTCTCGCTCGCGGACTCCTCGCCCCCGAACCCAATTTAAAGCCGCGACCGCGTCACGAGGTTCGCCCTACACCCCGCCGTCTTTTCCCCAAGACCAGAAACCCTAGAGCGCCGCCTTTTCGCCGGGATTGGAGCTCGAACCCTAGCGCCGCCGCCTCGGTTCTTCGTTGATTGCGCCGCCGGTGGTGAGGTTCCGTCGCCTTTGGAGACACCCTCGGGTTCGCCGCATCACGACCTACATGATGCGCGCTTTATCTTCGTCGGAGGAGCCCGGGTTGGCCGTCACCTTCTCAAGCCGCGCCGCTCTGCGCTTAACTCGCCGCCGCCGTTGTGGTCGCACGGCGAGATCTAACCGCGTCACCACCTTCGTCGTGTCACGACGGTCCAGACGCGCACCTTCGTCGCCTAATCGCCGCCGTCGCTAAAACCGAAGGTCGCCGGGGCTTCGTCGACGTCTAGCCGACGTGGCAGTCCGACGTGGACGCCACCTCACTGCCACCTCGTCACCACCTCAGCGTCGCGCCTGCGTGTCATCCTGCGTGGCTGCCTCGTCAGCGGCCGCGTGGGCAGGCCACCGGGTTCCAGAGCTAGAGGCTCGGTGGACCTAGTCCACCGTGAGCCTATCCTCTGACATGTGGGTCCCACATGTCAGAGATTTCTTTTATTATTTATTTTTCTGAAATTCCTCCGCTGACGTCAGCTTGCGCAATAATCTGATTTTCCTTTAGAAAATAATTCGAAATTCATGAAATCTGATTTTCAGATTTTATGTATTTTCAATCTTCCAAAGGCCATAACTTTTGCATCCTAACTCCGATTGAGCTCATTCAAATTTCTAAATTTGTCTAAATTCGAGATCTACCTAATTATTATTTTTATTTAATTTTTGGAGTTTGTTTTTCCTCTGTTATTTATTTGTTTTGGTTGTTTTGCTTCGTTTGTGCGTAGACGTCGATACTTCGGGGGTTTTCGTCGAAGAAGGCTTCAACCAAGTTCAAGACCAGTACATAGACCTATTCCAAGGCAAGTCATACCTTTGATCATATTGAATCTCAGTTTTTCCCAAATTATATTGTGTTGAATTATTGCATTTACTTTAATTATGTGTTTAACTGCTTTTGGGCTAGTTATTGATCCAAACTGTTATGTTCACCTTGCCTATTTGTATACCTTAATCTTTTGTCGCCTTAGATTGGTTTATTATTTAGTTGGTATTAACATATTGCCAACATGGTTGGTTAGACCGACTAGAATTGCTTAGCCATGCTACGAGTCATCATCTCATGTGAGTGCAATTATGAAATTGACTAAGTGATTATGGAACTGTGTGATAAAACTGTGTGTGCTATGTGCTATTACTCGTGATGGCATGTGTTGCACTAAACCAACTGGGTGCTAAAAGATTTAGACTGAGGCAAGTGGTGGATACTGTGTGAACTGGTGGCTTTGTGATTGGGATTTATGTGTGTGGTTTAGTTAGAAAAACTGGAAGTCTTGCCTTGGTCAATTAAGGACTTAACTTTGTGCGCTATTGAATCGAGCTATCTTGCACGACCGCATGTCCGTGACAGCCTAACTTAGTAGGTTACGGAGTTTCAACATTGGGGTTCGTGGATAGGTTAAGCTTTGTGATATGGGATGTGTGAATAAGAACGCCAATGTTGAGACGGTTGCCGAACTGTTTTGTTACGATTAGTGCTAGCTACACTAGTTGTATCGTGTGGGTAAAGTGTACAAACCTCTGCAGAGTGTTAATCAATCTATTCGAATAGCGCGTTATCGGTCATGGACAACGCCGGATTTCACATGAGGGGTAGTGTTCATAAAATGTGGGATTGGGAGCCGTGTGATCTCAATCATATGGTGTGTGAATCAATCGGTTTAGTTTGTGTGTGTTTGTGGAAACAATGTTAAATTAATATTGCTTATTTGTTTTAAATTATGCTTTCAATCTATTATTTGTATTCAATTGCAAATGTTGCATTTCGCAAAATAACCATAGAAGCCATTCCTTTGGAATAAGCACGCATCTATATATTGCATTCGTGGTATGATTTGCGTAGTGCGGTTGTGTACTCACGCTTGTTGTAAAACTTGCGCCCAAACCTACTGTATGGAGGAGTCTTCGCCGCTTTGAGGAGGAGTTTGTGGAAGAAGGTTGATCGCTAGGTCATTGATCGATCGGTTGCCTGTGGTGTCTTGATTGGAGTTTGCGGAGTTTATTTCGTTCGCAAAGTATTTCTTTAGTGTTAGCCCCACGTGGCTTAATAAGTTGTAACCCCGACCTTAAGGTCAAAACTCTAAGTTGTTACTCAAACTATTCGCTTATGTTATATTTCGCTTGTGTGGATTGATATTCACCTTTGTTACCGCTGTGTGCACTAGCGTGATCCTGGACTAGTGCAGAATACACAGAGGGTCCAGAATTACATTTTTGGGTCCCGACAGATGTGGTATCAGAGCCATACTGACTGTAGGTCTTGACCTTAGTTAGATCGGCCGTTTTTAGAGAGTCTAAATTATTTTCTAAAAGAAAACCAACTTGCAAGAGTAACCTATTGCTTAACTCCTCTCATGTCTCTCTAGACTCATCTATTGCTAAGAATTTTCCCCTCTCTCCGCTGTTTTTAAGTTGTTCTTAACCTCTCTCTGTCTCTTGGACAGATGCCTCGCCTTCAGACCTATGGTGAGCGTTGTGGAGGTTACGCCGCCGAACTTTGGATGCTTCTGCAGGTACTTAGAGGTTTTGATCGTCCGTTGTACCGAGGAAACAACTGGATGGTGGATGGACATAAGCGGGTACGACCGTCGCTGACGATACGCCAGATTAACACCAAGGCAAGCCACCATTGAACATCTCCGTCGGAGGATCACTTGGAGTGAAGGAATACAGAATCGTCGCGCCGCCATGCCGGATCTGCCACATCTACATGCGCGAGTTGCAAGGAACCGTCTTCGCTACCACCCTGCAGCGCCGCCGTGGAGCTACTCGCACACTATCCATCCACGGAGGGAGAAGAAGATGCCACGATGGTACACCTCGCCCGTGCACGCCGTCGCCAAGAGGAATCCATGGAGATGATGATCGCTGATCTAGACGGTGCCTACAAGAGCTGCACCAAGTCAAGAGAAGATCGCCATCCCTGGAAGAGATTTGGACGCCCACCACCAAAGCGGACCAAGAAGAGGAAGAAGATCTAGAAGAACATGAAGAATCGAGGAAGATCCGGAGGAAGTGGAGCGTAACTGAGGAGCTGTCGCGCCATCGATGCATTCTGTTGCACGATTCGGGCACGGGATCGGTTGCGAAGATGCCGGCCGAGTTCAAGGTCTCACAGCAGTGAGCACACCGTGGTTGTGGAGGTTACCTCGCGCCCGAGTTCGCTAAGGCCTAGGTTCGCAGATTGAGGCTTAGTGTGTTAAGCGCGTCGTCTAAGCCTAGTTGTGTCGCCCTTTAGGCGTTAGATTGTGTGCTTAGGTTCGCTATTTTCTTTGAGTGTGAGTATGAGTGCAAAGGCCCTTAGGCATCATTGCAAGCCATACTAAGTTCTTAAGTAATAAAGTTGCTTTTGGTTCTCTCGATTGTTGTTGGGTTTAACCAATCCCCGCTTAGTTCTTAACTCACCCCATGCTTGCTACCTTATCTAACCCTTGGAGCTTCGCGGATGGTTACAACTCGCGACGATTGCAAGTGGTTCGGTACCCAAAGACCAAAGCGGTGGGCGGCCAAAGAAGAGAGCGATTCCGCCACAAAGACCTTGGTGGATCTGCGAGAACTTTGGGTCTTTATGGCGGCACGCATACGGTTGATGCATGCCATGATGAACCGAGATGCAAGCTATAAGTGGCGGAATAACAACAACCATCACCCCGTGGAGCCCGGTGCTCATGGCCACCAAGGACCTTCTAAGTTGGCGAATTCGCGAGGACCCGCCCACCAACATTCGCTGGACATGTCTCACCCGTGGAAGGCGATGATTGGCCGGGTGATTGAAAGAAAGCTGCTGATCACTCAATGCGGCGACCATGAAAAGTTCTCTATGCCTCTCACCGGTTGGAGGGCATCGCAGTGAGAATGGTGGGAGAACCTGCGCGCTCATGAGGCACCACGAATATCACTTGGGAGGAATTCTCACGAAGATTCCGCCAATACCACGCACGAAGGAATTATTGAACTAAAGAAAGATGAATTTCGTGCCTGAAGCAAGGAAGCTTGTCGGTGTCGACTATCTCAACAAGTTCTTGCAACTTGCTCGCTATGTCGCAGAAGATGTTGCAGCAGCACAAGGCTCGCCAGAGTCGTCAAGGGACCGAACATCTGGACTTGGTCAATCTCCTTGCACATACCTTCACGACTTCCAAGAACCGATCAATAAAGCTTTAGTCATGGAGGATAAGCGCAAGGAACCGGAAGACAATCGCAAACGCAGATGATCCAAACAGGAGGCCAGCAATTCCAAGAGAGCAAGGCGGTGCCACCGCAGTTCAACCGGTTTCTCCACGAGAACTCCGCCAGACACCGCACCAACCTCGGCACCTCGTCGCTTGCTCGTAACACTCGCACCCAAAGACCGACCAACGCTAATCCAAGCGATCAACAAGTCGCAAGAGCCAAGGGTGTGCTACACTTGCCGTCAACGAGCCACTACGCCGTCGGTGTCCACAGAGGGGAACGATCACTCCGATTCGTTTCAACCTTGGAGCTACACCAAATAAGACACCGCACGGGTCACCAACAGGAACTTTCCAAGCCCCAACCAGCCGGGAGGAGGGACGCAATCCGTGGTCCGAGGCCGTGTCAACCACATCACCTGGAAGGAGCACAGAAGCACCGACGCGTAATCGGGTAAGTTCTGGTTAATTCGATACGCATCGATCGCCTGCTTTGATTACGGAGCTTCGCATTCTTTTGTGTCCAAGTTTTTGCAACTAAGAATAAGTTGGAGGCTATACAACTTAAGCATACTCTATTAGTTCAATCGCTCGAGCAGAGCTAAGCTCTAGAGTGGGTTGTTTAGGAGCTAAGTTACTCATAGTGGAGTTGAGTTTCTAGCCAACTTAATTGTTCTAGACACCCAAACCCTAGATGTCATTTTGGCATGGATTGGCTATCCAAGCACAAAGTCATCTTTGGATTGTGGCCAAGAGCCGTGCGGTTGAGACTCTCGATGGAAGGAAAGTGGAGTTTCTAGCCACATCAGTTCGTGAAGGACACTTGCTAGTAAACAGTTTGAAGACCATTGCAATGGAGAATGTACCAATAGTCAGAGAATACCCAGATGTGTTTCCAGAAGAGTTACCCGGAATGCCACCAGATCGTGACATCGAGTTCGTCATTGATCTAGTGCCAGGGACAGCGCCAATTTCTAAGCGACCTTATCGAATGCCAGCTGACGAGTTAGCAGAAATGAAGAAGCAGATTGAAGAACTTCTCGAGAAAGGTTTCGTAAGACCAAGTTCGTCACCGTGGGGAGCACCAGTCTTGTTCGTCAAGAAGAAAAGCGGAAGCATGAGGATGTGTATCGACTCACCGTTCTCTCAACGAGGTCACTATCAAGAATAAGTATCCATTGCTCGGGATAGATGATCTGTTTGACCGGATGAAGGAGCCGAGTGTTCTCAAAGATCGACTTGCGATCGGGCTACCATCACCAAGATCTACCCTAAGGATATACCAAAGACCTTTCTCAACGCGGTATGGACATTATGAGTTCTTGGTCATGTCATTTGGTGACAAATGCCCGACTTACTTCATGAACATGATGAACAAAGTCTTCATGGAATACCGGACAAGTTTGTAGTGGTGTTCATTGATGATATTCGTTTATTCCAAATCGGAGGAGGAACACGCAGAACACACGAGGTTAATTTTGGAGAAAGCGAGGAGCATCGGTTGTATGCCAAGTTCGATAAGTGTGACTTTTGGAAGAAGGAAGTGGATTTCCTTGGCCATGTGATGACCGCCGATGGAGTAGCAGTTGACCCAGGAAAAGTAAAAGCAGTGTTACAGGACCAAACCAAGATCAGAACCCGCATTCGCAGATTTCTTGGGAATGGCAGTTACTACCGCCGCTTCATTGAAGGATTCTCCTCAATTGCTAAGCCTCTTACGCAATTGTTGAAGAAGGAGAAGAAGTTCACTTGGACCCCAGCTTGTGAAACAAGTTTTCAAGAGTTAAAGAAACGACTGACCACAGCCCCAGTGTTGATTCTACCAGACATCCGAAAGGACTTCGATATCTATTGTGATGCTTCGCGTCAAGGACTAGGGTGTGTCCTGATGCAAGAAGGGAAAGCAGTTGCGTATGCATCAAGACAACTAAGACCACATGAGGAGAATTACCCTACTCATGATCTGGAATTAGCTGTCATGGTGCATGCTTTAAAGATTTGGCGTCACTACCTTATCGTGTCAATCGTGAAGTCTACACAGATCATAAGAGCCTAAAGTACATCTTCACCCATTCAGACCTGAACATGAGGCAGAGAAGATGGTTAGAATTGATCAAGGATTACAATCTTGGAATCCACTACCATCCCGGAAAAGCCAACGAGTTTGCGCACGCTCTAAGTCGTAAGAGTTCTTGTAATGCTTTGGAAGTAAAGGAAAGTTGCCCGTAACTTTATGAAGAATTTCAAAAGCTAAGGCTAGAAGTTGTGTCCGAAAGATTTATAGCCAATTTGGAAGTACGGTCTACCTTGGAGAAGCGATTCGTGAAGCACAACCAAAGGATCCGTGTTGTCGAGATCAAGATCAAAATGATGAAGGAAAATTTAAACATTTCACCGTGGATAACCGGGATATACTCGGATTAATGGTCGATATCGTGTACTAGATATCGACGGTCTAAGACGATTGATCTTGAAGGAAGCCCATGACTCAAAGTATTCGATTCACCCCGAAGTACCAAGATGTACCGGGATGTTAAGAATAAATTTTGGTGGCCAAATTTGAAATGGGAAGTCGCGAGTTCGTGGCCTTGTGCGACACACGTCGAAAATAAAGGCGAACACTGAGACCAGCGAGTTTTTGCAATGCCAAGATTCCGAATGGAAGTGGGAAGAAATCGGGATGGATTTCATCACCGGTTTACCCAAGACCCAATCGAGTTACGATTCGACACAGGTAATAGTTGATCGATTGACCAAGGTCGCACACTTTCT
Source organism: Ampelocalamus luodianensis (assembly GCA_036346255.1). Lineage (NCBI taxonomy): Eukaryota > Viridiplantae > Streptophyta > Magnoliopsida > Poales > Poaceae > Ampelocalamus > Ampelocalamus luodianensis. The sequence goes on along the minus strand of CM070629.1, from coordinate 49,993,481 downwards.
GCCAGTCAAAACCACGTACTCGGGAGATCGCCTTGCGAGTTGTACATGGCGAATTGTCGGCTTGCATGGAGTGCCCAAGAAAATAGTGTCGATCGAGGATCTCGGTTCACCTCTCGCTTTGGCGAGTTTGCATGAAGCATTGGGTACCCATCGAATTTGATCGCATATCATCCACAGACGGATGGACGATGAAAGAGTCAATCGATATTGGAGGATATCCGAGAGCTTGCGCTCTAGCGAATGCTACCGATGGGATAAAAGTTTGTCGTATGCGAGTTCTCGTACAACAACGATTATCAAGCGACCGCAAATGTCGCCATTTGAAGCTTTGTATGGCGTGCTGCCGAACCCGTTAAATTGGTCGAGACGGTGAGCGCGATGTTGGGCGCCGATATCATCAAGAGGCGTAAGAACGAGTTACTATGATCGGAAAGGCTAAAAATAGCCAGTCAAAGCGTAAGAGTTATGCCGATAACCGTCGAGATCTCGATTTGAGCCGAAGATTTTGTCTATCTTCGAGTGACCCGCCGGAGGTGTCAAAAGGTTTCATGCCAAAGGAAGCTTGCCCCTAGGTATGTTGGCCCGTTCAAGATTTTGGAACGCCGTGGGAAGTGGCTTACCAATTGGAGCTACGCGATCGTTAGCGAGTACATGATGTCTTTCATGTCTCGCAGATTGAAGAAGTGTCTTCGTGTGCGGAAGAGCAAGCCCGTTGGAATCAATTGTTTTGAAAGAGGATCTTACCTACAAGGAGCGGCCGGTCAAGATCTTGGATGTCGCAGAGCGCCTCACCGTAAGCAAGGCATTCGTTTTGCAAGGTCGGTGGAGCAACCACTGAAGGAGAAGCGGCGTGGGAGCGTGAAGAAGAGCCAAAGGCGAGTTCCCTAATCTTTTCTCTAGCTAGCCTGAATCTCGGGGACGAGATTCCTTTAAGGGGGGAGGTTTGTAACATCCCAATTTTCAGAGCTTAAAAATCTTTTAAATAGTTAGTAGGAAGAAAATTCACTATTTGGATTTTATTTGAATTTAATTCAAAATCTTAATATTGGACTTTATAATCAAAAACATTTAATGTGAATAATCCCAACATGACCAATAGCCAAAACTATTTTATGTGGGTTCTATGTGCTCAGATATATTTTCTAGATTTTTCTAGAATTTTTCTGAGTTCATTTGCTACTTTCTATTGCTTATTTGAATTTTTGGTATTTTCTAAATTAGAAAACCTATTAATAATCTCAGTTAATCCTTTGGGCCGAAATCCAAACCTCCGCCCATTGTCCCCGCCGCCAACATAGCTCCGCGCGGCCGATTCGCCGCATGAAGCCGCCTCCACGGCAGTGGACCCCACCTGTCAGCCTCTCTGTTTCTCTCTCTCTCCCTCCGATTTACCCCGTTCACTCTCCGCCGTTGGATCAAGCATGGACGGCTAGATGCGCGTGAGGCAACGGGCGGTCGAATGTTCCTTTGATTGTGGACCGTTCGATTAGATCCGGACGGTCAGATCTTGAGTCCGCTTCGTGACCGCACCGCTTTCGCACGCGCCGCATCCTAACCTAGCCACTGACGTGTGGGCCCCGCTTGCCGCGTCAGCTTCATCTTCGTCGCGGACTCTAGAGTCCGTGTCCGAGCCGCGCCGCGCCGCCGTCTCGCTCGCGGACTCCTCGCCCCCGAACCCTATTTAAAGTCGCGACCGCGTCACGAGGTTCGCCCTACACCCCGCCGTCTTTTCCCCAAGACCAGAAACCCTAGAGCGCCGCCTTTTCGCGGGATTGGGCTCGAACCTAAGCGCGCCGCTTCGGTTCTTAAATCGATTGCGCCACCGGTGGTGAGGTTCCGTCGCCTTTGGAGACACCTCGGGTTCGCCGCATCACGGCCTACATGATGCGCGCTTTATCTTCGCCGGAGAGCCGGGTTCGCCGTCACCTTCTCAAGCCGCGCGCTCGCCGCTTAACTCATCGCGCCGTTGTGGTCGCGTTGCGGCGAGATCTAACCGCGTCACCACCTTCGCCGTGTCACGGCGGTCGATTCGCGCACCTTGGCGCGTCGCCTAATCGCCGCCGTCGCTAAAACCGAAGGTCGCTGGGGCTTCGTCGACGTCTAGCCAACGTGGCAGTCCGACGTGGACGCCACCTCACTGCCACCTCGTCACCACCTCAGCATCCGCGCCTGCGTGTCGTCCTGCGTGGCTGCCTCGTCAGCGGCCGCGTGGGCAGGCCACCGGGTTCCAGAGCTAGAGGCTCGGTGGACCTAGTCCACCGTGAGCCTAGCCTCTGACATGTGGGTCCCACATGTCAGAGATTTCTTTCATTATTTATTTTTCCGAAATTCCTCCGCTGACGTCAGCTTGCGCAATAATCTGATTTTCCTTTAGGAAAATAATTCGGGAAATTCATGAAATACTGATTTTCAGCATTTTATGTATTTTCAATCTTCCAAAGGCCATAACTTTTGCATCCTAACTCCGATTGAGCCCATTCAAATTTCTAAATTTGTCTAAATTCGAGATCTACCTAATTATTATTTTTATTTAATTTTTGGAGTTTGTTTTTCCTCTGTTATTTATTTGTTTTGGTTGTTTTGCTTCGTTTGTGCGTAGACGTCGATACTTCGGGGGTTTTCGTCGAAGAAGGCTTCAACCAAGTTCAAGACCAGTACATAGACCTATTCCAAGGCAAGTCATACCTTTGATCATATTGAATCCCAGTTTTTCCCAAATTATAATGTGTTGAATTATTGCATTTACTTTAATTATGTGTTTAACTGCTTTTGGGCTAGTTATTGATCCAAACTGTTATGTTCACCTTGCCTATTTGTATACCTTAATCTTTTGTCGCCCAAGATTGGTTTATTATTTAGTTGGTATTAACATATTGCCAACATGGTTGGTTAGACCGACTAGAATTGCTTAGCCATGCTACGAGTCATCATCTCATGTGAGTGCAATTATGAAATTGACTAAGTGATTATGGAACTGTGTGATAAAACTGTGTGTGTTGTGTGCTATTACTCGTGATGGCATGTGTTGCACTAAACCAACCTGGGTGCTAAAAGATTTAGACCGAGGCAAGTGGTGGATCTTGTGTGAGCTGGTGGCTTTGTGATTGGGATTCATCTGTGGTTTAGTTAGAAAAGCGGAAGTCTTGCCTTGGTCAATTAAGGACTTAACTTTGTGCGCTATTGAATGAGCTATCTTCATGCGACCGCATGTCCGTGACAGCCTAACTTAGTAGGTTACGGAGTTTCAACATTGGGGTTGGTGGATAGGTTAAGCTTTGTGATATGGGATGTGTGAATAAGAACGTCAATGTTGAGACAAGTTGCCGAATGTTTTTGTTACGATTAGTGCTAGCTACACTAGTTGTATCGTGTGGGTAAAGTGTACAAACCTCTGCGAGTGTTAATCAATCTATTCGAATAGCCGTCCTCGGTCATGGACAACGCTCGGGATTTCACATGAGGGGTAGTGTTCATAAAATGTGGGATTGGGAGTGTGATCTCAATCATATGGTTGTGTGAATCAATCGGTTTAGTTGTGTGTGTGTGTGAAACAATCATTAAATTAATATTGCTTATTTGTTTTAAATTATGCTTTCAATCTATTATTTGTATTCAATTGCAAATGTTGCATTTCGCAAAATAACCACGAAGCCATTCCTTTGGAATAAGCTGCATCTATATATTGCATTACGTGGTATGATTTGCGAAATGCGGTTGTGTACTCACGCTTGTTGTAAAACTTGCGTCCAAACCTCTGAAGTGGAGGAGTCTTCTTTGCTTTGAGGAGGAGTTTGTGGAAGAAGGTTGATCGCTAGGTCATTGATCCCGATCGGTTGCTGTGGTGTCTTGATTGGAGTTTGCCGGAGTTTATTTCGTTCATTGCGATATTTCTTTAGTGTTAGCCTGCGTGGCTTAATAAGTTGTAACCCCGACCTTAAGGTCAAAACTCTAAGTTGTTACTCAAACTATTCGCTTATGTTATATTTCGCTTGTGTGGATTGATATTCACCTATGTTACCGCTGTGTGCACTAGCGTGATCCTGGACTAGTGCAGAATACACAGAGGGTCCAGAATTACATTTTTGGGTCCCGACACATATCCCTCTCATGTGGTTAGCACGCAAAATGCTCAGCACGGTGGCGCAAGTAACTCGGTCCTTAGGGACTTAGGCACCGTTCCAATCACACCCAATAGATCACACCAACATAGCATTGTGCCCAAGTCAAGATATAACTTTTATTCTCAGTTTTTGATTTGCAAAGATAGTAAAACACAAGACTGGACATAATGGAATAATAATAACAATTGTGTGATCACAATCATCGACTAAGTCGATGATCGCCCATTTCTACCGAAAACTAAGCACGGCTAAGCAATTTAGACCCGAAACCTACTAAGTGACGAGAGCTCATCCAACGAACTCTAATCACAGCAAATAACCTAGGCTCAGGTAGTAGAGGAATATCATTTACCTACAGGTTATGCATCTAAAGGAATAACTAACCAATTTAACACAAAATAGCAATGCATACATACAAGTTGAAAACAATATATTAGACTTTAAAATAAAAGGGATTATCATGATTAGTTTTCTGCAGAGGGGTACTCTCAAGATCGATACACCCAATAAAAGCGAATAGGAACCGATAAGAACGAGAAATACCGAAAATACTCAAAAATCAACTTTCTCCAAATGCTTTGAAAATTTTACAGCCGCAAGAGCATGATTTATAATGAATTTAGAAACAGGAATCACTTCATTTGGATGTTCTAAGCAAAATTTATGATTAAAACAAATCTACTTAGCTTTAAAATGCAAAAAGCTACTATTCCATAATTAAATTGTTTGGCATAAATTTATGGAAAGGTGGTGCATTTTAAATTTTCATAGTAAATCAAGCACCATATAAGATGAACAACCCAATTGGATTCACCTCATTAGGATCTATAATGCACTTTCTATGAATTTTCAAAGATATAAAAATGAGCATGTTTTAGTTGCATTAGCAATTTCTCTAACAACAGAAACATGCCTAACACTAATTTTAACAGTAATTTCATTATTAGAGTAAGCCAACAAAATTGGATTCACTCAATTTGGAGTTACAGAGAAATACTTATGCATTGTTGAAGTTAAAGCAATTTTTAGTGCAAAAATAAACCTAACCTAAAGTTATTTTATTAACAAACATTTTCTGGAGCAGTAACAAGGTTCAACCTATTTTTGAATTAAAGTACATTTAAACTAGAAGCTAACAAAATTTGAATCATCCATTTTGGAGCTAAAATGAATTAGTTATGCATTTTAGAAGTTAATAGATTTTTTAGTGCAACAATAAAGCGTTTCGGAAATTACAAAACATAAATACTTTTTCTACCAGACGCCCGCTAGCCACTGCCACTGCCAGTGGGCCTGCTTCGCTAGCGGCCCACCGCGCGGCGCGGGTGCGCGCGCGAAACGCAGGGCATGCTCGCGAGCCGTTGGATTCAAATCCAACGATCCAGATCCATGCGACGACCGGACCGTGCGATTGCAAAATCAATCTGGGTCGTTGATCTTACAATCGATGGTCCACAACCAACCAAACGTAACCCGCTCGGGAACTGTTACGATGCGGGGCCCACTTGTCATTGACTCGGTCCACATGCACAGTGCATGGACCAAAAGCCATGAACTGGGTCCACGGGCTCACCAGCCAGATTACTATGCACTAAAGGCCTTGGGCCCACACGTAAGTGAGGCAAAGCTACAGCTAAACGTGGGTTTCCGACAAAGATTCACATTTAAGAACTAATCATCATTATTAACTCCTAATGATGAGCTACAGTACCAGTCGGCTCGCCCGACAACGGAGCTCCCGCTCCGGTCGCTTGCACGGCGGCTTGCCAGCGCGGTGGTCCTCGGCCGCGCAAACCAAGGGTAGGGCTGGGAGCACAATAGCCGTGCGCTCCTCGCACCGAGCGGCGACCTCGGCGGCTTGTAGCGGCGCGCGGCGGCGGCGGAGGAGCTACGCCGGCTAACATGGCATAATGCGGAGAAGAAAGCGCGCGGCAAAATAGCGTCGCCACGGGCACTAGATGGGTTCAGTGAACTCACCACGATGACCCGGGGGTGGAGAGGCTACCGGAGTTGAGCCGACGACGAAGAACAGCGGCGGCGGCGATGGCTTCACCGAGGAGGAGTCAACCTGGTGAAAGAAACAAGAAAGGAGTGGTCCCGAGGGCTTAAGCGAGGTCCACGGACAGTGCCAAAGGAAAGAATTGATCCAAAGGCTCACCGCGCCGGAGATGGAGACGAAAGGGAATCTCACTGGCCGAAAAGGAATATCCTCGAATCCTAAGAGTTTCTATGAATAATCCGACAAATTGAGTGAGGGGTTTTACTCCTTAAAGCCTAGAACACGAAGTGACGCGGAAAGAATTGGGAAATAACTCACCGAGTTGAAAATGGCTCAAGAAGGGTAGCCGCGGGTGCGCTCTGGAAATTGCGAGAGCACTGTTTCACCCTGGATCCTACAAGCAACATCAAGATCTCCAGTGAGCAAAAATGGGGAGGATACACATGGAGGAAGCTAGGGGACGCTAAAGATTGGAGCTTACCCGAGAGAAATGCCCGCACAAGCTTCCCTCTCCTCAGCCACCGAGAGGAGAAGTGACGAAGAAAGGGCACCAGAGGGGGTATTATCCCGGGGAAGATGACGGAGTGGAGGCGGCGTCAAGAAAGGAAGCCCTGGGAGTGGTCAACGGCTGCGGTGGATTCACGGCGTCGAAGACCGTCGGCTGAGCGCGTCGGAGCGAGGCAGCCGCGTGGCGCGCGTGTTCTGCCCCCGCAGCGAGAGGAGGACGACGAAGCTGACAGGTGAGGGCCACCGGGCAGCAACACAAAGAGGTGCATGAACGAGTGGAGAGAAGCGAGGCGGCCGTTGGATCGAGATCCACCGGTCAATATCGCGAGGCATTTCATAATCGAGTGAAACGGTATGCGATTGCGACCGTTGATGCTCCATCGGACGTTTGCATGCGATCGCGAGGCGATGAGGTTGGGTGAGCCAAGTTGGCTTGGTCGGAGCCCGAGTCGGAGTATGGTCGAACAGGAACAAGACTTCTGAGTTTTTGAGTTAAAAGGCTGAGAGATTGGGGAATTTATAGAGGTAGCTCCAAAAATTCTAAAATTTTTAGGGGAACTTCCTGGGACTGAGAACAACCTTGTGTAATTTTTCCAGAAATTTTCATGCACTGGATTGTTCCCTAGAAAATTTACAAGCTACTGCTCTAGAGGTTTGACCAGAATTGAAATTTGGTTTGACTTGCTCTTTTGAAATAGCAAACAAAATTTAAAAATCATGAGATTTTTCAGAGAGGTTGCCAATATGTCATGAGATTTTTCAGAGAGGTTGCCAATATGACCAAGATGATAGGAAAAATATTTCCAGAGGATGATCACGATATTAGATTGGAAAATTTTTAATGACAACAATTCTATTAAAGAAACATGGTTCTTTTGAATTAGGAATGGCTAGGGGTAAATTTTAGGAAATTTCCAAATGACTTCATGAGGCAACAAAAGTTTTAATTTATCCTCAATAAATTACATTTGAAGCATAAATCATTGTTTGGGATGTTACAGATACAAAGCCTAATCAATTTCTTTCACACAATCATATGAAGTATATCACACAGCTGTCCCTTCCCAAATGTTTTATGAAAACTACCCCACATGTGAAATCGCTGAGCATATCCATGACCGCGGACGCGGCTATTCGAATAGATTGGTTAACACTCTACAGAGGTTGTACACTTTACCCACACGTTATAACCAGTGTAGCAAGCACTAATCATAACAAAATATTTCAAAAGTTTTATCTGAAACGTTGACACTCCCGATGTGCTTTCCCGTCATCCAACCAAAACACAGTGCTTTGGTACGGCACACACTGTTGGACAGGGAAGTGACGAACCGTCCCGCGATGTGACTTTTTGAACAGTCCACACCACCCATTACTAACCTACCATTTGAGTAGTCAAAGCCAAGAATCCACAACTTACTAAGTTAGGCCCGTCCCATCAGGCATGTGGTTGTACAGTAAGGCAAAGTTCAATGGCGCACAAAGTTAAGTATTTAATTGACCTAGGCAAGACTTTTAATTTCTAACTATGCCACGAAGATTATCATTCCCAGTCATAAAGCTCCACTATATCACACAGTTTCCACCACTTGCCTCAATCTAAATCTATTTCCACCGTGTTGATTAAGTGCAACACATGCCACAACCGAGTAATGACACAACACATAGTTTTATCACAAAGCTCTATAATCACTTAGTCAAATTCATATTTGCAACTAACATGAGATGATGGCTCGTGGCATGGCTAAGCAAACTAGTCGTATCTAACCAACCCACGTTGGTGCGACGATAATACCAACTAAATAATGAACCAATCTAGGGTGACAAAAATCATAACATAACAATAGAGAAGGTGGATATAAACAGTTTGGATGAATAACTAATCCCAAAGCATTTAAATAATTACTTAAAGTAAATACAATAATTGAATCAAAGTAATTTTTGAAAACTGGGCTCAACATGATCAAAGTTATAACTTGACTTGGAATAGATCCTAGTACTGGTCCTCATCTTGGTGAACTCCTTCTTCAAAATTCCCCGAAGTATCAACGTTTACTCGAAAACGAGACAAATAAACCAAATAAATAAATAATAGAGAGAAAAATCAACTCCAAAAATTTAAAAATATTAGTAAAATAAAGCTCAAATTTAGATGAATTTAGAAATTTGAATGAGCTCAATTAGAGTTCGGATAAAGAAGATATGGTTTCTGGAAGATCTAATCTAAAGAAAAAGGAAAAAATGGATTTTTTTGGAATTTCTTGATTTATTTTTGCACTAGAAAATCAGTTAATGACGTCAGCTGACGTTAGCCCTGATATTTTTGGAAATAACAAAAAAAAATTGGGAGAAAAGGTTAGGGAATGACATGTGGGACCCACATGTCATTGAGATGGTCTATGGTGGACTAGGTCTATTTGGTTTTGGATCTGGGGTTTGAATTGTGACACGCACACACGTTGACGTGGCTTTGGCTGGACCGCCATATAGATGACATGCAAGCGAACGGCTGAGCTGGACGCTGAGGTGGCGGACATGTGGACGACCACGTCACCTAGTGACATCATCTCCCCGGTGAACCCTACGGCACCGGTGACAACGGCGCACGGCGGTGGCTCATCGGCAACGGATGCACACACTGTGCAGTGCAGGCTATTGCGCACCTACTGATACAAGTATTGGCACGAGAGGTCATCAGAGTTGGCCAGAAATTGCGATGAAGCAGCGGAGCAGCACGACTATTGTCGACGACGAGCTTCAGTGGCGTCTTGAGATCGCGAAAGGGTGCTAGACGTAGCTCTGGTGACAGCGGACTAAGTGGTGTGGTCAACGTCGATGAGGTGGCGATGGTGGTGGCGCAATTCGAAAAAATGAAACCTCGACCGAAAACCCTAAAATCTCAATTGCGCTAGCACTGGGGCTTTAGGAGGGGAACGGATTCGGGATAAGGGGGACAGGGTGAACCCTTGGGGTCCTTTTATACCCTAGAAGCGTGCTAGATTTGGAAATCCCCAAATCATGATCTTTTCAGTCTCGGTAGTTTTTAGGGACAGAAATCAAGTCGGGATAGGATTTTAGCAGATAAGGAAGCGGGGAGATAAGAGACTGAGTTTTGTAGCTTTCCCGAGATCTTTTAGTTGGAGATTCGATTTTGTCGAATAGAGCTTCCAAGCGTGGCCATGGTGGTCGAAGGCGAAGCTCGCACGAAGAAGATGACAAGAGGAGGATGACGATGCATGTGGGCCCACCAGTAAGTGAGGCGAAGAGAGGAGCGGCGCGATTGGGCTACACGAACACGCGAATGGGCCGCTACACGGGCCACATGCGAGAAAAAGGGAAACTAGGCTGAAGATATTCGGTCCGATTGGATTTCTGATATTTAAATTACATTTTCTATTTTGGAAATACTAGTAAATTCAAAAGTCAAATCGAAAATAGCAAATGTTCTTGAAAAATTTCTAGAAAATATATCCAAGCACATAAAACCCAAATAAAATAGTTTTGACCATTGTTGATGTTGACATTAATAATTTTAAATTGTTTGGATACCGAAAGTCCATATTTAAGCTTTATTAAAATTCAAATAAAATCTCTTGGGTGAATTTTTAAAGCTCAGAAAATTGGGATGTTACAAAAACTATGATGCGTTTAGTACTTGCAGCATTAAGTGCCATATTTTGCTTTAAAAATATCTTTTAAATTGGCTAGTCATGATTAAGAAAATTAATAAGTTGAATACGCGCGTGGGAGCTACACTTCCACAGGCACTTTAGTGGGAGTTTTTGGCCGAAATGGCAGTATTTGATGCGCGATTAGCAAAAATGGCACTCGTCGTGTGAAATTTGCAAAAATAGTGCCTCCACCGCACGGTCGCCGTGTGGGACGGTCGACGTGCTGACACGTAACTGATCATGCAGATTGGCAAGCACCACACTGAAAAGCATCTAGGCTCCTAAAAATAATTTTGGTAATTAATGTCAACAAAGTACATGATAACCGTGATCCTGCCCACTATTACTACTCTTACGACCAGTGCAATGATAATCATGATAGAAAACTATAAGTTAACCAAACCTCTCTGTTTTAAGAAACCCTTTTAACACTATTTACTTAGTTTATCTAAATAAACTAGGCAAATAGTCGGGGGCTAGGATAAAGTTATTAATATGGCCTCAATTCCTAGTCTTAATTTCGTTCATTGTCTTATGAGTTACTAACTACTCGACAAGATAATTTGCAGGAAAAAGGGAGGATTACATATCAACAAAAATGTAACACCCTAGCTCAGCATTGAGCCTGGAATGCTACTAAAATTAAATTAAACTAAGACCAACTACAAATTTTCGGCAAAACCTCCTTTGTATAGTCAACTATACCGATGTTCCAACAATTACTCATGGCATTTATCAATATCTTCATAATCAAGTTTACACAAGCATGCAAGATGATCGAATAAACATAATCCAGACTTGCTACTCTCATTATCACAATTAACATAATACTCAAAACCATCTATGAGTGATTCTCAAGCAGTTTACTTAATCCTGAAATGAAACTAAATGGCAACGCCTTAAGGTCCTGAGGTAGTGAGTGCATCCAACATCTACTCCCTCCCATGCATGTCGTTCCTGCCAATTGTACCTAAAACATATCAAAGCAAGAGTGAGCCCAAAGACTCAGCAAGTATCAACAAGGCTAAAACAAATTCGCAGTCATAGCATCATTAATCCACAATAACAATACACTAATCAGAGCTTTCAAACTTATGGAATGCGATTAATGCAATGCACCTTTTGAACTTTATCTCTTTTCGCATTTTACCGGTAATGCGGGGTATACATCCGTCGATGTGTACCCTTGCCTGTGCCCGTTGGCACAGGGACCAAGAGCCTATACACCACATGTATAGGGACCTTTGCCCATCATCATAATGATGGGGACCTCTTTACTCATTGCCCACATTCCACGAATGTGGGGACCTCAAGCCCGTCATCTACATGACATGGACCTCAAATAAGCATAGTCACTACGTGACCAAGCCTCCAATATGATAGCACGATGCACATGAACAAAACTATAACCATCATACATATGTATTCACAACAGCGACATACATGAATAAACTTATTCATAATTCTAGCATTCATGCATAGCTATTATGAGCCAAACACAAACAGTCCCATCATACAAGCATAAATATACAATAACCCGAATACTTGCCTCAACCGTGCGAGAACGGTGGACGCGAAGAGGGCGCTACTCCTGGGATCACGCTCCCACCTGAACATAAAGATAACCCCAATCTAAGACCAACATACTGGACCAAAATCATAAATAACAACACAAATTAACTCGCTAAACTCCCAAGTGTTTCCAATCTTCCAATTTCTAGCGATCGCTTTGGTGTTCACTGCGGATAGTCAACTTCTAAAATACATAACTTTCTGCTCCGGAGTCCAAATGAGGTATTCTCAGACTTTCTGGAAAGGTAACTAAATTACCCAAATAAACTTAGTTGGGGAGCCCTTTTTATTCTGCCAATTACTACCTCTACCAAGCCAAACTACAGAACAACAAAATTTCACGTCGGGTTCTCTGGACAGTACACTAAAACCACCATAACTTTTGCTACGAAAGTCCAAATCTTGCGTTCTTTATCTCTATGAAAAGGTATGGAAAATACCTACATTGTTTGTTATACTGAGATCCTCTGATTTCGTCTTTAGCTAATAGATTAACTCAGTTTTCTACAGACTGTCAGGATGTTGACAGATTAACCAGATAGCGGCACTAAACAATTCATAACTTTCTCATCGTTAATCTCATTTGGGCGTTCTTGGCGGCCATTGAAAGCTAAGAACAAGACCTACATAACTCTAGGAGATCAAAACTCCTAATTCGGCCTTTAAACACATGAAACTGACCGCGCAAGAATCTGGACAGAACGCGATCTAATAAACCGACGCAAATCAATCTACCATACGACATCAACCGCAACTACTACGCATCAACCAACGAAGAACACGCGACGTTACCCTTGTAGAATCTCAGCAAGATGATGAACTCTCCTCGTGAAGTTGATCTCCTTCCCTTGCCTTGCCCCTTCCTCCAATGGCCGGCAGCACATAGGGCTTGTCCCTCCTTCCTTTGGCTGGCATCAATGGAGGGGAGACCACCCATGGTTGGAGATGGACAGCAAGGGATGCGGGGAGTGCTTTGGACAGGAGGAGGCGCAAGGGGGGAGAGGAAGTGGCGGCCAAGGGAGGGGAAGAGGGAATAGAGGGGGGCGGCTAGGGTTTGGGGGAGGGTGGCGCCTCCCCCCCTATGGCCGGCCAGCCCACATGGGCCAAGGCCCAGGGCCTGAGTTGCCAACTAGATGCGGAAAACCCCCTCTCATTTCCTGATTTGAAGTTTTTCTAAAAGGAACCTTCTCCCGATTAATTATTCTCTCCCGATTATTTATTCTCTCCCGGTTAAATCCTTTCGAATAGATTTTATGGTATTACATTCTGCCCCCCTTAAACAGAATTCGACCCCGAATTCTACCTGTCATCTACTTGCAAAACAACAACAACCACAACTGAAAACCAATAACCAACAAGATGTACCCGACGTGAACAACTTTGGTTACAGCTCGATCATGCGAGACTACTTCCCAAGTCTCTTCTCGCTCAGACCGACGTGAACATAACACCATAACGTATACCCATGTCTAAACCTCAACACTCTCTCTGACCTCTCCAGTACAAGTATCGGATGAGACTCGAAGGTGAGATCTTGCTCGGTGGTCGACGGCGTTAACGAAACCTCAAACTCTGGATCTCCCAGGTACTCACTCACACCAGAACAGACAAGATGTTATGTACTCCGTGCATGGACTCGAGACAGTCCTGGCGATACGCCAACTAGCGAAAACAACCCAATGTACCTTGGGGCAACCCCCCCAGTGGTACCGAACCACGCAACATGCGCATAGAACACTGAACTCTTGTTCCACCTCTTAATCGGACTTTTTCACCCAAACAAAGATCACCTCCTTTAACGAGGGACACACCACAGAACTCGCTTTAAACACACTGTTTTACCGACATAGCCCAACTGAAAATGAAGGACTCTCATCGCAACCAAACGTTACCAACTCGGTACTAAAAAGAGTCAAATTCAGAATCGAAGATTTATCACGAAAATCTTTCCACCTTCAAATTAGAAAATTTGCAAATAAACACCACGTTCGCCAAAAGAGAAATCACTCGAATATCCAAATCCATCATTTCCTTTATTCTTTCTGAACAGATAAGAACCACACATGCCAACATAAAGTCAAGCCCAATTTGCGAAAGACATCCGTCATAAACTCATAGCTCAAACAAGAATCAGGAGAGCGTTTCAGTACTCGAGGAATAATCTTTTCTCAATTTCTCCTTTAGAGATAAAATTTCTCTCAACTTTTTAGAATCCCGATTCATCGCATAACACACTAACCCATCTCTCTTAACTCGGCATTCTTAACGCTATGCTCAAACGAAAATACATCAACCACACCTCTGTAGAGAGGCTCATCGACCACGAAACAATACTTTAGTCAACTCCTCTACCGACAGAATTACTTTGATAGATAACTTCTGATGCATCCCAAAATGGATCTTCACACTTAATCACGTTACCTCAATCCTTAAGAATGAACAACTCGGAATTCACATCACATATTCTCATGTATTTCATCAAAAGTTTCCTATCAATGATCATCCTACTATTCAAAATCCACCTTTATACTACTTCTTCACATTATCATTGGGTGATCAAAGTTCTAGCATAACAATGCAAAGCCCAAATTTAACGTCCAAGACTCTTGCAACGAACTTCTCATATAAAAGATAGGGAAATCCTCAGATTAAATCCCTAAGATTCCACAATTCCATCGTACTCACTCATTAATATCATCATGAAAAAAAAAATCTTGACTTGTTTACCTCTACAAAGATTACAACTCTCAGAAGGTTACCCATTAAAGCCAAATCATTCTTGATATTAACTCAACATTTTCCATTATCCCATTAATTGACATGACGATTCGACTACTTTGTATTCCCAATCTCATTAAACCACATCATCAAGAATAACTTTCATAGCCTCGCAATACTACCAAATTGCGATACTCTAATAAACTGATCCAGATTTCCATACTTGCTAATTCTAATACTCGGTCAAAAAGAACATCAAATCTTGGACTATATCTCACTACAGGTCCTACTAGTTGCGACAACGAAATCTGTTAGCTCCAAAGACAAATATTCTTTTTAACTCAAATCCTCTCCGAGGATTATTCTAATAAATCGATTTATTACTCCAGGCCTCTCAGACAACCTGACACCTAAAGGTTCACCAAACCATCTCTTGGACCACCACTATCTAGATGCCAAATCACAACCGAAGAGACTTTGCAATCTGATTCGGTTAACCCTTTCTTAGAAGAAGAGGCAATTAGAAATAAATTTCAGCACAAAGGAAAACGTTACCACTAACAGTAGTTACAAGATCAAGAGAAACAATCAGATAAAACTGTTCTCGGAAACCAATAGATGTGATCAAAGTTGAGGGTGCACGTCCCACAAACAGAGAATATCAAACCTCAAACGAGAATAAAACACTGCTTTTAAAATTTGGGAAAACTCTTAAGGGCAAGAACAAAAGTTTTAGACCAACTTCAATAATCTGCAAGTTACAAAACTTTACTTCAATCTCAAATACTTCTACTTCACTCGACTTTCGTTGGTTACAGCATCACTATGCCAATTCCGACAAAGAGTATTTGAAGATCTCATCACATAAACCACTTAGGAACTAATAAAACCTCTCAACACGTCACTTTGCTCTAAACAAATTCAGCTACCACATCAACATGAGGTCTGAAAGATCACAAACACGAACTAGAAACATATTCATTTAATCAATATCTGGCGAGCGATCCAGTCCCTTTATGCAAAACATTCAATATTATCATCATAATTCCTTACTGACAATCACACTAATAATGAAACAATACATTCTTAGCGAGACTCATCATAGCCTCTTATCCCATCATAAACTTCTCCTAAAGAAACACAAGCCACAAGGTTGAAACAAACCTATTTTAACTAGTTCATACTATCAAATAATAATTTCACAAAGCACACTATCAGAGGCCACTTACTCATTCATCCACTCAACCATTAGTGTTACTCACACCCGCTCCAACTATCATTAACAATTGTCAATTGTATGTATCATGTATGCAAATAGGGTCCTACTTCTATTTGTAGTCACATAACCATCTATAAACACAAAGTCAACATTTAATAATCTCATCTCTGTACAACCAGGGTTTCACAACATGCTACCTCAACATTCGTCTAATCCAATATACATGTTTCAATGTAGCAATTATGTATGATCATCAAGTAACCAGTCTATGAAAATTTCCAAATTTGATATCCCCTAAGGCATCGTTCAAACACATTCTTAACATAACCATCACTAATGGGTAGGCTAATCCATTGAGATACATTACTCCGTGTTATCCAATAAATCTACCCGATTTCACAATCCTAACGATCAGACCAAGTCATCAATATACCACACCTCTTAATAACTCTATTGATTCCAACTAAATATTGTCATACTCATAGTCACAGCTCATCAAGAACTACTAGAGGACAACCTCCACTTATTCAACTTTCCTTGTTAAGGATCTTAGTTAAGATCGATCATGCACACACTGCAGACTCAACTTGATACTCATAACACAACCATTAATTTTCAACACTCAAAATACCCAAGAGAGATACGTTGAGTCAAAGCCTTCATGTACTAAAGGACTTGCAAAAGGAAACTTTCATTAACCAAAAACATCAAGCGAATAAATAGGTCAAGTCTTCCAATAAGAAAAACAAAACTCCCATACAAAGGTCAATCTTGACAATTAGCAAAGTTCACCAATCGCGAGAATAACTCAACGATTGGGAAAACAATAATTGATTTATGGGACAAATTAAGCCAATGGAAACACACCAATATTTTCAAAGCAACCCATCAATCGCAACCGGATAAGAGTTGACCAAATTCAAATTAAAGGAAGAGAACAACTCTTTTAAAGATTCTCACTATCACCACCTGTACTAAGATATCCGAGGTAGCACTTCTCTATTCCCACTCCACGAACGGTGGTGTAACCTGGCAAAGCCTAGGGTCACAACCACGACCTTAACCTCTCCACATCGATTATTCCCACTCATAATAATCATAATAATTAATTAATTAAGCAGGCAAACTCAATTCATGACAGCAATCATCAAAACGATATAACGGAAACGTAAATGCAATGATTGGCCCATCCCCATCCTACTGTGCACCAGTGTGTCAAACTTTTAAGTTGATTAACATTAGCAATTTTTAAATGATCCAGTCACCACGAACCTACAGCCCGCTCTGATACCAACTGTAACACCCCATCTCAGCATTGAGCCTGGAATGCTACTAAAATTAAATTAAACTAAGACCAACTACAAATTTTCAGCAAAACCTCCTTTGTATAGTCAACTATACCGAGGTTCCAACAATTACTCATGGCATTTATCAATATCTTCATAATTAAGTTTACACAAGCATGCAAGATGATCGAATAAACATAATCCGGACTTGCTACTCTCATTATCACAATTAACATAATACTCAAAACCATCTATGAGTGATTCTCAAGCAGTTTACTTAATCCTGAAATGAAACTAAATGGCAACGCCTTAAGGTCGTGAGGTAGTGAGTGCATCCAACATCTACTCCTTCTCATGCATGTCGTTCCTGCCAATTGTACCTAAAACATATCAAAGCAAGAGTGAGCCCAATGACTCAGCAAGTATCAACAAGGCTAAAACAAATTCGCAGTCATAGCATCATTAATCCACAATAACAATACACTAATCAGAGCTTTCAAACTTATGGAATGCGATCAATGCAATGCACCTTTTGAACTTTATCTCTTTTCGCATTTTACCGGTAATGCGGGGTATACATCCGTCGATGTGTACCCTTGCCTGTGCCCGTTGGCACAGGGACCAAGAGCCTATACACCACATGTATAAGGACCTTTGCCCATCATCATAATGATGGGGACCTCTTTACTCATTGCCCACATTCCACGAATGTGGGGACCTCAAGCCCGTCATCTACATGACGGGGACCTCAAATAAGCATAGTCACCACGTGACCAAGCCTACAATATGATAGCACGATGCACATGAACAAAACTATAACCATCATACATATGTATTCACAACAACGACATACATGAATAAACTTATTCATAATTCTAGCATTCCTCATCATTGGTATTCATACCATTCTAGCATCCATGAACAGCACATATATTCATAATAGTAGCAAACATGAATAGTCCCTCATGAATAACAATTAATCAAACCTCAAGTATTCACCATCCTTAATCATACATATCACACTATCAACCTTGCATGGTTATTACGCATCAAAGTACTAGCATCCTCTATCAAACAGTCATATTTATTCACTCAAATAGAGTACGTCCATTCACCAAAATAAATTGGAACTCGTCACAATAACATCCATGCATAGCTATTATGAGCCAAACACAAACAGTCCCATCATACAAGCATAAATATACAATAACCCGAATACTTGCCTCAACCGTGCGAGAACGGTGGACGCGAAGAGGGCGCTACTCCTGGGATCACGCTCCCACCTGAACATAAAGATAACCCCAATCTAAGACCAACATATTGGACCAAAATCATAAATAACAACATAAATTAACTCGCTAAACTCCCAAGTGTTTCCAATCTTCCAATTTCTAGCGATCGCTTTGGTGTTCACTGCGGATAGTCAACTTCTAAAATACATAACTTTCTGCTCCGGAGTCCAAATGAGGTATTCTCAGACTTTCTGGAAAGGTAACTAAATTACCCAAATAAACTTAGTTGGGGAGCCCTTTTTATTCTGCCAATTACTACCTTTACCAAGCCAAACTACAGAACAACAAAATTTCACGTCGGGTTCTCTGGACAGTACACTAAAACCACCATAACTTTTGCTAAGAAAGTCCAAATCTTACATTATTTATCTCTATGAAAAGGTATGGAAAATACCTACATTTTTCGTTATACTGAGATCCTCTGATTTCGTCTTTAGCTAATAGATTAACTCAGTTTTCTACAAACTGTCAGGATGTTGACAGATTAACCAGACAGCGGCACTAAACAATTCATAACTTTCTAACCGTTAATCGGATTTGGTAGTTCTTGGCGGACATTGAAAGCTAAGAACAAGACCTACATAACTCTAGGAGATCAAAACTCCTAATTCGGCCTTTAAACACATGAAACTGACCGCGCAAGAATCTGGACAGAACGCGATCTAATAAACCGACGCAAATCAATCTACCAAACGACATCAACAGCAACTACTACGCATCAACCAACGAAGAACACGCGACGTTACCCTTGTAGAATCGCAGCAAGATGATGAACTCTCCTCGTGAAGTTGATCTCCTTCCCTTGCCTTGCCCCTTCCTCCTATGGCCGGCAGCACATAGGGCTTGTCCCTCCTTCCTTTGGCTGGCATCAATGGAGGGGAGACCACCCATGGTTGGAGATGGAAAGCAAGGGATGCAGGGGGGAGGTGCTGGACAGGGAGGAGGCGCAAGGGGGGAGAGGAAGTGGCGGCCAAGGGAGGGGAAGAGGGAATAGAGGGGGGCGGCTAGGGTTTGGGGGAGGGTGGCGCCTCCCCCCCCTATGGCTGGCCAGCCCACATGGGCCAAGGCCCAGGGCCTGAGTTGCCAACTAGATGCGGAAAACCCCCTCTCATTTCCTGATTTGAAGTTTTTCTAAAAGGAACCTTCTCCCGATTAATTATTCTCTCCCGATTATTTATTCTCTCCTGGTTAAATCCTTTCGAATAGATTTTAGGGTATTACAAAAAACTTGTCTTTACAGGTTCCTATTGCAAACTACTCTAACAAAGAAGATCCTGTTTGCATCTCCTCTGTGCCCTTCTTGCTGACCGACTGCATCTCTTCAATAAACTGCTCCGCTTTGCCTTCAATGCAGTCGAAGTCAGCTTCGATTGGCTGCAGACTAAGGTTGGGGTCATGAGCCTTAAGTTTTGCTAGAACATAACTTACTACACCTTCGACCGCCTCCTTTATCGAGTCATCTTGATTGGTCTTCAGAGTAGCCACCAACTCTTGTGAAGTCCCGACTTTTTCCCCAATCATACTCATGTGAGCAGCTATCGTGTCTTGTCGAGGAGTGACCTCCTCAGCATGTAACCCACCGAGTACATTGATTAAGAGAGAAATGTTGTCTTGAAGGTTGACCTTCGTCGACTTCATCTCCTTTTGGTTACAACTCGAAGCCTTATGGAATTGTTTTATTTTGACCGCTTGCTCTGAAAAGAGTAAAACTGGTCAGACGAAATAACCCTTAAGAAGACTGAAAAACCAAACTAGTCGCAGGTAAAAGAATTGCTTACCTACTAATTGAGATCTAGCTTCTCAATCTCTTGATCTTTGTTCTTGGCAATGCGAGAGATCTCATGAACAACCAAGGTCTTTTTATGAACCTCAGTTTGGAGCTTTCCCACTTCAACCTCTTTTTTGAAAAAAGAATAAGAGTTAGAAAAAGAAAAGAAGGTCATTATCATAAGCGGTCTTAAGTTTAGAACTTACCGTTTATTTGTCCCTGCAATTTCTGAGTTGCAGAGTTTGCCTCCTGAAGCTTCTTTAGAAGGTCATCTTTTTCTTCCCTTAGCTTCTTTGTTTCGACTTTCTCGTAGTCGAGCGAATCAGCTAAAGTCTTTTCGTTGCTTTTAAACCTGCAGAAGTTAAGAGTAGACATAAGCACTAAAACAAGTGATCGTAAGTTCTTCTACGATCATCCCCTGGTCGTAAGTACTCCTACGACCAGTACTTAGCCGTAAGTTTTTCTACGACTGCCTTTTCTGGTCGTAAGTACTCCTACGACCAGTACCTTGTCGTAAGTTTTTCTACGATAACCCTCTGGTCATGAGTACTTCTATGGCCAATACCTAGTCGTAAGTTTTTCTACGACAATTCCTACGAACACTGTGCAGGTGGTCGAAATATAAACGACTACAAGTAGCAGTGGCTTACCATCTCTTTGCCTGCTCGTAGAGTTCCGCTTTCTCCTATCGTAGCTTCACAAGTTGTCGGTTGTACTCACCGACTATGACAATTTGCTCCAAAGCTTTCTGCAAAAAGAAAGACAGTGAGAAGCGAGAAAAAAATCACATATGTAAATATTTGGAATCAGATACTTACATTAATACTCGTTCAAGCGAACGAAGAGAATACTCTGGTGGGGTTCTTCAGTTCATCAATCTCTCGAACTCGGTCCCACCACACATTCTCGAGACACTCGTCGTCAAAGACATTCCCCCTGATAGGAATGTCCTTAAGGTGAGGGACTCAATCAAAAGATTTTAATGCATGAGACCCAACAATGGTTGCGGGGCCAAAAAACCCCGAAGTGATGGTTGAAGAAGTCTAACTCCTCTTCCTCTTCGGTCATGGTGGTATCAGAAGCCTCTCCTTGAGGACCAGGAGGGACGTCTATGATGACTCCCTTCGCGGCACGGTGGTCGGACGATCCACCACCACCTTGTCCGAACGCTTCCGCTGCAACCTCCATCATCTTCGCTTCTGGCTCCACGACCATCTCGGTGGTCGTAGCCGCTTCAGCCATAACAACCTCTTCCGCCACATGGACGGTGGACAACCCCTCGACCACCTCCACTGTCAT
Source organism: Ampelocalamus luodianensis (assembly GCA_036346255.1). Lineage (NCBI taxonomy): Eukaryota > Viridiplantae > Streptophyta > Magnoliopsida > Poales > Poaceae > Ampelocalamus > Ampelocalamus luodianensis. Next base: position 49,972,029 of record CM070629.1, on the reverse strand, counting down.
CTCTCCGACCACCGAAGAGATAGCGGTGGGCTTCTCGACAGAAGCGTCCTTGAAGAGATAGCGGTGGGCTTCTCGACAGAAGTGTCCTTGAAGAGATAGCGGTGGGCTTCTCGACAGAAGCGTCCTTGGGAGCTAGAGGAGTCGGGCTAAGATAATAAAAAGGAAAATACGTTAAATTGTACAAAGCAAAAAGGTAAATGCTATTCCTACACTTTTGTGTTTTTACATACCTTGACTTCCTGAACCTGATCTTGAATCCCGAAGAAACCTTCCCTAAGAAAGATTTTTTGACTTCTCTTCGACCACGCCCTGTTGAAACTCGAGTAGGGGAATGGGGTCAACTACGACCACGTATGGTCATGGGTCTTAGATAGGAGTCGCCACTCCTTGAGCTTCTTGCTCCCCCAGATGGCCAAGACCTGTCTCGACTACTCCAAGATCAGCACTTCCCTCGACCATTGGCCCTGCTAGCACAGTAGTTTCATTCACAAAAGACATGAAGCTTTTCCAGTTTTCCTTTTCTAGTTGTTTGACAAAGCCATGAGAGGCAGAAACTGTGAAAATCTTGTTGTCATAGTAGAAGGGTACATTGGTCTTGGGGGCTTTGTGTTTGAGAGCTACGGCCACTTCGACTGCCTTTGCTCTCTCTGTAGTAGCCATATCCGCAACAAATTTCTCAAAAGGCCTGACCGGAGTAGTAGAGCTCGAGCCTGCTTCTCCCTTGTCGGTGACTTTCACGAGACTACGCCTCTTGGCCGGAGGAGCCTGACTTTCCTCCGCCACTGCTTCGGCGACCATCAATTCGACCTCTACATCGTCTTGACGGTCTTCCATGCCTACTTTCTGTAAGAGTCAAAAAAAAATATTACTAAGTGGTCGTAAGTTATTCTACGATCATCCCTAGGTCATAAGTTCTTCTATAACCAGTACCTAGTCGTAAGTTTTTCTACGACAATCCCCTAGTCGTAAGTATTTCTACGACTACAAGATCCTAAAGATGAAATTAGTTTATGATACCTTTAGGCGTTCCTTCTTTTCTTCGGTGGATACGAGTGCTAGAATTTGAGGAACCACCACATTGGGTGGTGGAGCTTTCTCACAAATGAGCTTGACGCAGACGTCAATCTCCACTTGTGAAAGATCTGTGCAAGCAGGTAAGATATTCAATAGACCAGTTCAAGGCTAACTAAAAGAAAATTAAGTTGAAAGGTTGCTTACCTTCCTCATAATCCCTGGTCGAATCGTTAGTCCCCGAATACCTCCACATAGGAGGTACTCGTTTCTTCAGGGGACTAATACGGCATGTGATGAAATCCTTCACCATGTGCCATCCGATGAGCCCCTCTTCCTTCAAGTCCTTGATGGCTTGAATATAGGGGGCAATCCGGCCAAGGTCCTTGGGAGTCGAATCCCAGGAGGGAATCTTCTCGGCAGGACTTCCAATGAAAGAAAGGCTGTCTTTACTAGTGATTTCCTAGTAGAACCACCTCTTCTTCCATCCTGGCCATGACGACCGGGTGAACATCTAAATGTACTCCCTCTACTTCCCATCATGGAGATTTAGACATAGCTTCTAGCAATTCCAGCTTGTTGGCCCATCCCATAGTAGTACTGGAAGAGCTCAAGGTTTGCTGGAATCCCTAGGTAGGCCTCACATAAGTACACGAATACACTGAGCATCGTAATGGAATTGGGAAACGGTTCCAGCCATCTTTCTGAGGAGAGGGAAGATTTGGATTGGTAAAAGTCTCGAGGGAGCGTATGATTTGGTCGGCGGTGGAGAAAGCAAGAGCTCGGTGAACAGTTGAGCGATTGGGAGAAGAGTAAGAACCCTAAGTCACACCCACGGAAAGTTTTTATAACCGCACGCTTGAGATAAAAGATCGTGGAAACTCAACAGATGCCACCACTTCGGGAATCGCTCTAACGGACAGATTCATGAGAGTCAATTGGGATTCTTAAATTTGTTTGTTCGACAAAACCAAGTCTGTCTTCACACCTCAAGTGAAATTACCTTCTTGACCAAGCATATTCTAGTCAAATGAAATACCAAGTCGGAAAGGTTTTACTTTCGATAACCATACTATGACCACTTTGCAGTCGTAAGGTTTTCTGTGACTACCTTGTAGTCGTAAGATTTCCCACAACCTTCTTAACCAAGTATTTCCGGACTAAATAAAATATTAGTCGAAGAGTATTTCCTTCGACCATCATTCTACGATCACCTTGTGGTCGTAAGATCATCTACGACTCCTTTTTCCAAGTAAGTTACTTTCACTCGAAGCTGAAGGGCTAGATGATGAGAATCTAATAATCCTCATTTAATTATTTATCTGTAATTCCAATTATGGATAAATATGCCTTTGTATGGTTCTTGAGTATACCCCTTAATGTACATAAGGGAGAAGCCAACCAGGTAGTCGTAAGTCTTTCTACGACCACCCCCATAGTCGTAAGTCCTTCTACGACTACCACCTGATCGTAAGTTCTTCTACGATCATCTTTTGGTTGTAAGTTCTTCTACGACCAGTACCCAGTCGTAAGTTTTTCTACAACTACCTCATGGTCGTAAGCTCTTCTACAATCAGATCAGCTACGACCACCATATAATCAATAGAGCCTACAGGCGAGTGAGCCCCATTGATTAGGGAATCTAAGCAGTCAATGTATGCTGTTATTCTCTGGAGTAACTACACGTAATGCGCCACTATCTCTGATAAGTAACTACCATGTGACATGGAGGGGTTACTACTCTAGTGATTACTACCATTAATATGCCTGTTATATGAAATGATGAGGTGCCTCCTGACCTGGAGAAACGACTACCTCTTCGTACATTATATAAAGGCTGCAGTCATATGACAGACGGGGCACGGGCAATCGGGAGGACAATAAGCACGATCCATATCACAAGTTTTATTCTTTCCCCTGATTGTAACCACTATACTCAATACAATACACACAGGAGTAGGGTTGTTATTCTCTCTAGAGAAGGACTGAACCAGTATAAAAATTCCTATGTCGTTATCTCTGCGTGATCAATTGTGGAGAGACCCCCAATCAAACAATCATACGTAAGATCGGTTCTAAAACACCGACAAGCTTGGTTTTGGAGTTTTCATCTCCTCTAACAATCGGTATGACCACATTCTTAAGCGGAACTACCGCTGTGCGATAGGACCGAATTGAAGAATCTAGACCCGCCATTATGAGTTAATAGAGTATTTTGGTGATTAATGACAAATCTATATATGATAATAACACTTTTATTGATATACCTATTATTTAGTCTCAATTGGATAAAAAGGTGAAAATCATAGAGGTATGCATTCAACATCATATTCTTATATCTTGTTGCATTTCTCGGATCTAAAATATAGGTTGAACTCTACTAAAAGTTTGACTTGAATATGTGCACATGTTTTTATTACACATTCATGTATGCACACATTTAGGGGGAGTTCACTCTATATCTTGTGGTTTCATTAGTATTGATCCATATTCTTTTATCCACATAAATTGGGGATCTCTACTTTGAAATATATCTTTTAAGTATATAAAACTTGTGTAGTTCATATATACTCATATTGCTTTATATTAAATTATTTGCAATTGTGTTATGGGACTAATGTGTGTGCTAAGATATTTTCAAGGCATAGTCTCGAAGTTTGAATGGTGACATGAAAATAAAATGCAAAGGTGATAAGAGTTCAACATGGCTCAAGACAAAGGAGTCATGCATTGCATTTCGAAAAGCTTCTAGAAGAACTTAAGTGGAAATCGGTACGACCGCATTTGCTAAGCGGTATTACCGGTGTGCGATAGTACCGGGTTTTACATGACGGTATGTTTATTCCAGAGAGTTTGTTTTTGGTGTTTTGTTCTTCATTGAAAAGTCGCTAGTACCGACATGCCTATGGCGGAACTACCACATAGCGGTATGACCGCATATCCTTTGGCGGTACTACCGGTGAACGTTCGGACCGTTTGAACGCATGATCCAATCGTGCAGTTAAGACCTTTGGTCCAAACGTTCAAAGCAATCTAAGCTGTCCATGTGTTTTATCTGATTGTTTGTTCTTGTGTTGTTGTTTTGCCAACGGTAGTACCGGAGTTCCTTGGCCGAACTACCGCTTAAGCGGTAGTACCGGTGTTCCTTTAGTGGTACAACCGGTGAACGATCTGACCGTTCGAGTGCATGATCAAATCGTGCGGTTAAGACCTGTGGTTCGAACGTTCAAAGCAATATGAGCCATCCACGTTTTGGTTTGTTCGGACCGCCCGAAAATTGTTCAGATCGTGTGGTCAAAACCTTCGGTCCGAACGTTCTTTTCAATCTGGGCTGTCCACGTGGACACTCCATTTAAGTGAGCTGATCTGGTCTTTCTTGATTAAACGAAAGTACCGACGTTCTAGTTGTGGAACTACCGCATCGCGGTAGCACCATTTAAAGAGCGGTACGTTTTTTTACAGAGAGACACCTTTTGGAGCATGTTTGCTCACCTAGAAGAGAGGTAGTACTGGTTCTATTTTAGCGAAACTACCGCATCGTGGTATGACCGCATGATCAACGGCGGTAATACCGCACCTGTCAGAAATGGCTTGTTCAGAAGCATTTAATGTATGTATATCTTGGTAATTAATGTTAATCACCATGGGACTAATATTTTCTATGAGTTGGAGGAATAAGTTATGTTCCAGGGTGATGAAGACTTTGGATGGCATCATGAGTTGATCGTCATCAAATCAAGGATCAAAAAGAGAATGTATCATGTGTTGATACATATGAAGATGTCGAAGAGGAGATGATCATGAGTTGATCATCAAGAAAAGACTCATCATGTGTTGATAGAGGTCAAGTAAAGAATGCATCATGGGTTGATGCATATCAAGACAATGACCCAGACTTGAAGTAAAGATGTGTGTCATCAAGCTTCAAGAAGATGCTCAAGGCAAAGGTATGACTACCTAGGGCTAAGGATGTGTTCCTAGTCTTTTACCGGTCTTGGTGTTTGGTTGGAAGACCGGATTGCTAGTATAGGTTGCCGTACTATTAATATGGGTCTTGCCTCGTACCATGTGTCTTATCATGTGTTGATAGCTCAATCTCGCTTGCTCTAGCTCACCGTGGCATGATGCTATTATTTGCGAATGTGTTTTGCAAATAGTCGAGGCTCATGCGTCTAATCCTTGTAGCATGTGACTATACTTTGCAAATGTGTTTCACAAATGGTTGAAGTCTATGTTCGTACACATTGTGGCATGATCTAAGTTTGCAAATATGTTTTGCAAATTGTTGGGATTTATGCATGTTCCCTTGGCATAGTCTAAGATTGCTTATTGCTATTTCTTTGGACTTAGACTATGGTAGTGGCTCTGTGGAGTTTGCTTTTTGATTTGATCAAGTGTGTTTGAAACCAATAAAATAGGAGGGTTGTGTATCACCCTAAATAAGCTTTTCATAGAGTCCAAGATCACTCAATTCCGACATCAGAGTCAAAAGTTATGACCTTTTTACCGAGTGTCGTCTATGCTGAAATTGGACTGCGGTACTACCGCTCGAGAAGAGAGGTACTACCGCAGAATGGTAGTTCCGGACTTTGTACTGTGGTACTACTGTACTAAAGTATTTAATGCACCCGTGTGATCGATGAACAGTAGAAAACAGTAGTACCGGAGTTGTACAACGATACTACCGCAAATCCTGATTTTTGAGGATTTCTGCTCCCAATGGCTAGTTTTTGTGTGTGGGCTATAAATACCCACCTTAGCCGATTGAGAGACAACCTTTGGCATCCCATTTCACTCTCTTGAGCTAGTGTGAGCCTCTCCTCCCAGCTGTGCATGTGTTGCACCTTATGAGCAAGGAGAGAGGTCTCTAGTTGCATGTGTTGCATCTAGAGTTGGATTTCATATCCATTTGACCTTGTGCATTTGTCGCACATGGTGAGAGTCAAGCAAGGGGCTTGGTTTATTATTCTTGGTGTTTGCTAACACCTAGATGGTGTGGAGGCGTCGTGGTCAGATGATCTTCTCAAGAAGCTTGTGAGAAGACCTGGCGTGTTGTGAGTGGTTTGGTGCTCGTCATCTCCAGAGTGGAGGAAGAGCAACCCCAAGTGGATCGAGGTGTTTGGCTTAATTCGTGGAGCTGGTCCAATTGGTTTGGGCTTACCTCAACGTGGATTAGGGGAGACTGATAAATCTCCGAACACTATGGTAAAAACATCCTTGTGTCGTTATGGTTTGTTTTCTTGTGCTTTACTGCGTGTAATTTACATCCTAGAATTAAATTGCTTTATTATCTTTGTATGTTTGCTATCTTGTCTGTAGTTTTTTATTGTTGGTGCACTTAGTAAAGATTAGCTATTTTAGGCTTTAGTTGTGCAAAACCGAATTGATTTATAATTCTACATAAAACTCGGTTTTAGCCAAAAGATTTTAAAACCGCCTATTCATCCCCCCTCTAGTCGGCCTCCGCGATCTTACAAGTGGTATCAAATCTTGGTCTCTCAATTTATTAGACTTAACCGTGTAGAGAGTAAAGGATGGCGACTAGTAATATAGTGCACCACCTTTATTCAATGACACAAATAATGATATTTGGAAAATCCATATGTCTTGTTATTTTAAGGCCATGAGCCCTAAAATATGGCGTATTGTAGATGTAGGCTTTTCTCCTCCATTGGATCCTCTTGCTCCAATAAATGAGGGAGAGAAATACTTACATCTCGACGCTCAAGCAACTAACGTTTTATTTAATGCTTTGAGTACAAAAATATTTGATACCATATGCAATCTCAAGAGCGCTCATGAAATGTGGATACAACTTCAAGATCATTATGAAATGTCCACCTTCACTAATGAGGATTGCATACAATAATAGACGTCAGGAGAAGAATGCTCAACTTCTAGCTCCGACAATTAAGAATCCTCAACTCCATCCACATCGCCTCATTGCTTCATGGCCAAAGGTAACAAAGAGGTAAACAATGATGAGCCTACATATGATGAGTTGATGGATATGTAGAGCTTAATGAATATCTTGGAAAAGATAAGATGAGATTCAAGACTTTAAAGAAAGAGAATATCTCTCTTCAAAATAATTATGATATGCTAAAAGACATGAATCTCTCATTCTCAAGGAAGTCACTAGCTCTAAGGTGGATATAGGCATTACATATAATTTACTAGATGATATGCCATGTATAGCTCCTAGCTCTTGCACTTCATCTAAGGTTAGCATATCCACTTCTTGTGATGATTTGCTTGACATATCTTGTTGCTCAAAAATAGATGCTTCTATTTCTTCTATATCTTGTGATACTAACCTTGTAGAAGAAAACAAAGAGCTCAAGGTCCAAATCACAAAATTGAAGAATGACTTAGAAAGAAGTTACAAAGGGAAGGCCACTCTCGATGAGATATCAAGCAAGTAAAAATGCTTACAAGATAAGAGTGGCATTGGTTTCATCTCCAAGAAGAAGAAGAATAGCAAGACAAGGCACAATGCAAGACACACAAAGAATATCAAGTGTCTTGATTGTCATGAGAAGGGACATTTTTCCTCGATGTGCCCAAACAAGATAAATGACAAACAAATATAATCAAAAAAGAGGCAAGCTGGAAAGGAGCAAGTAAAGAAGACAAAAAGGGGAAGTAAAAACTCAACTTGCTACAATTGCTAGGAAAAGGGACATTTTAGTAAGGATTATCCCAAAGATATCACTCCTAAACCTATTATCTATAATAATCATTATTTGCTTAAGAAAGATAAAAATGGCAATGTGCTTGCTAGAATTGTTAGTTCACCTAAGACTATTGCTAGGGTTATTTGGGTGCCCAAATCTATTGTGACTAAAATTCATGGGCCCAACCGAGTTTGGGTACCACAAAGTGCTTAAATGATAAACAGATACTTGGAGAGGCATTGGAGGTTTGGCTCACACATGAAGAGGTGGAATCCACCATATGCAAAATTGGAGTCGAGCTTGAGGATAATCATGTCATATCAAGAACCAATGTCATTTCGGTAATAAGTACTTAAATTGAAGTATCTAGCCCCTAGCCTTGTGTAGGTTATATTGCATTGCATTCATGAAAATCATTTAAAAGGGGTGTTCTTGCTCTTGTTCAAAACCTTCACTATTGAAATATTGAGCAAGATGGTAGTGGCACATTAAGGGAGGTGTTACGTCATATTCATGTATATCACATCCCTAAGTGTGCCCAAATAAATTAAGTGGTAGTATTGATTTTTAAAATTGAGTCATTTAGCCAAAAGTCAAAAAATTGAAATTATTAGTATATCTATGAAAAACTAGTTGAAAAATGTATGCAAATGTTTTTCAAAGGTTTCCCAAATGTTTTGACTTGAGAAAAACCTATTTTAAGTGAAAATGAGTTTCTAGCCAAAATTGTAGATCATACTATCTTGTTTTTGACAGAAACTAGATTTTGTGTAAAATATATTCTAAAAGGATTATGAAATCGATCCCAAAAGGAAAATCCTAGAGTTGGCTATTGTAAACATTTTTGGTATCAAAAGATTTTCAAAAGGCCAATCTAGCAAAAGTTATTTGATTTCAAAACGCATCCAAAATACTTTTTGATCTAAATGGTCACAATCTAGCACTTAAGTGAGTTTTGTCAATTGAGCCAAAATTATTAACATATATTGGCTCGTATGGGTATTTCAAACTCATATATGCAAATGGATGCTAAAAATACCATCACATGCTCATTATTGCAATCTTGAAGAAATTTATTGAAAATGAGATTGTATTGAAAAATGAAAGTATAATTTGTAAAAACCTATCTTCAAAAGGGTTTTAATTTTGGCATATAGTTGGAATTGCTCCAAAAGTGGTTTTTATTTCTTTGTGAAAAATTTTGGAGCAAACTACAACATGATATCTAACATCTCCTCAAAATTTCAATCCTCGGCGTGCATTCTGTTGCACCCTGGTACGATCGCATCTCCTCAGCGGTACGACCGGTTGCCAGCGATATGACCGCATCTTTGCCGCCAGATTGACCGGATTTTGGAACTTGGCTGTTTTGTCCAAAATTATTGATTTTCAATTCTCTCAGCCATTCTCTTTGATCCCCTAAGTCAAGTTGATCCTTATTATCTTTGCTAGCTACCCTCAAGTTATTTTTAACTCTATATGCCATTTTGATTGCATTGTAATGTGTTTTCTAAAAGTCGTAGCTCCTTTTGATCATCTTGACCTCGGCATAAGATTCATCTATGTCTTTACAAGTGATATTATCTTTTTCCTTAAAGTGGTATCTATTTTTTTTTTTACCGAGCAAAATCTTTTCTTAACCAAGCTCTCTCCGATATGTGGTATTCCCTCAAGTGGTATCTCTTACAAGTGAAAAATAAGTGGTATCCTCTACAAGTGGTATCCCCTACAAGTGGTATCTCCTGGGTTTGGTCACTACCAAATGATTGCCTAATGCCAAGTGGCAACCTTTGAAGATTTCTCAAATAGAATCAAGTGGCTTGCAAGTGAACTCCATGTGGTACCTTCATTATCCAAGTGGAATCTAAAATCGGTGTTCACAAGTGGATTTCAATCCTTCAAGAAAATATCAAGTGCCCAAATCAACTTTGTGTCTACAAGGAATATTAGTCGTGCATACAACCGATATCAAGCTTCTACAAATGGATTAAATCATTCTTGGTATCAATTATTCTCACAATTGATATCAAATGTCATCATAAATGGAATTAATTTCAAAGTGGTGTATGCTCTTTATGGAAAAGACAAAGGAACCACAAAAGGTTAAAAGAGGGAGAGAAAGCTACAATTGTAATTTTTTTTTTTGTCTTGAGAGACATAGTGAGAAAGAAATGCAATTGGAGCTTGTATAAGCTTAAGGAGGGAGATGAATGAGAAGATGACAAGATGGAAAAGAATCATTTGTGCATCAAGGGAGAAGAAAGAAATGTCAAGAGGAACCTTTGTGTAAGGGGGGGGGGGTTTGAAAAACTTATTAAATATTTTGGGCTTACTTAATAAAAGGGGTAAAGTATAATATTGGGAAAACTATTTTACCTATTTGCCCAAAATAATTTATGTATCTTGTGAATACATGTTTTTCATACTCATTTGCTTCATTTGGTATTCTTGGATTGAAATTGTCATGATATGCAAGTTTAGCCTTTTTAAAATAGCCTTTTTGGTCAAAAGTAAAAAATCTTTCTTAAAAGGTTCAAATATGTGAAAAACTATATAAGAGTACTTAAATATATATTTTCAAATGTTTTCCAATGCTTTTGAAGTAAAAATTTCCTATTTTTTAAAAAAATAGCAAATTTGGCCTCAAAAGGATCTTGGATGATCTTGTTTTTTTTTATTTAAATGACATATTTTCATCAATCAAAATCTATTGAGTTTTTGAAAAAATTATCAATACCAAACTCGTCGGGCTGATCATTTCAAACATTTCTCAAGTTGAAAGTTTTTACAAAAAAACCAACTGTTGAAAAGTTATATTCATTTGAAGTTCACCGAAAAACTAGTTATGATCCAAAAATGATATATTCTTGCATATAGTGAGTTTCGCTATTTGTGCCGGATTTCTTTGTCTATCTTGGCTTAAAATAGTATTTCTAACTCATACAAAGCCAAGAAAGTGAAAATCTCCAAGAAATTCAAATTGGTTCGTATTTTGAACATTTAATGCAAAATTATTCTCTTTTCTTGCCTACAAAGCGCTTTTTGCCATATCTTTTGAAAGAAAAATCTTTTTTAAAAGATTATTTTTCAAAAAAATTCTAAATAGTCCAAAGTTAAATTCTGGAAATTTTCAAAGCTTTTGGAGTTCATTTGAAAATGTTTTCGACTTTTCTACTCGCGGGACAAATATCATGTCTTCAATGCTCAATTTAGCATATCTTTTGAACGGAGACTCCTTTTTGGAAAATTCTTGTTGGAAAAGATTCTTAGGAGTCCAAAGTTTTTTTTTTACAAAATTTCAAAGAATTTATACTTTATTTGAGAAAGTTTTGAATTTTTCTCTCTTTGATCAAATGCTCAAAATTCAGACTTTTGCATTATTTTGTGCTGATTTGTGATTTATGTATCTCCAAATGAGTTCATAATTTGAGGATGATATAATTATAAAATTTGATCCTATATAGTTGATATTCTATAAAAATTTTCTCAGATTTATTGGAGCTGTTTTAATCAGTATTTTATCTGTCTTTCGAAGCTCAAATGAAATGTCAAAATATGAAAATACTAAATTTTTTAGTTTTCTGAAACATTGTGATTGTCATATCTTCAAAATAGTTGACATTTTGGTGTGCCTCCAAAAACAAAAATTGTGTGTATGTTTAAGGACTAGATCCATGATTTATTTCACATTTTTCGGAGCTTGTTTCCATATATTTTTAAATGTTTTAAGAAAGTTTTAAACTCAACATGATTTTCAATTTGGGAAAATGAGCATAGTATTTTCAAGAGTAAGCTTATTTGAATATGTTTCAAATATCATTTCCTTTGTCAATATGGCCTCATTTCAAGTTGTTTTGCTCTTTTCGGCCATAAAAGGGGAGTTTAACTTATTTTGGTTTTTTTTTTTTGCAAATTTCTTGGAACCAAACTCCCAAATTGGTCATATGTATTTATTTCATACTCTTTGTGACCAAGCTTATTGATTTGCAAAGACTCCTTTTGGCTTCGCTTTATTTTGGATTTTTTGTGCTTAATGCCAAAAGGGGGAGAATATTTGTGTGAGCTACATTTGGATGATTTCACCTTTTTCATGCATAGTTCAAAAGAGGGAGAATACTTGAAGCTCTAAATTTCTTAGTGACATGCATGAACATAGTTAAATAATTTAAATTCTAATCTTATGTCGATTTATTTTCAAATGTTGTTATTGATAAAGAATTTATCATCAATCACCAAAAAGGGGGAGATTAAAGAATCTAGACCCGTCATTATGAGTTAATAGAGTATTTAACAAGGTGTCTTGCCTAGTAGCTTGAGTCTCATCATGTGTTGATAGTTCAATCTTGCTTGCTCTACCTCATCATGGCATAATGCTATTATTTGCGAATGTGTTTTGCAAATAGTCGAGGCTCATGCGTCTAATCCTTGTAGCATGTGACTATACTTTGCAAATGATTCAAGTCCATGTTCCTATACCTTGTGGCATGATCTAAGTTTGCAAATATGTTTTACAAATTGTTGGGATTCATGCATGTTCCCTTAGCATGGTCTAAGATTGCTTGTTGCTATTTCTTTGGACTTAGACCATGGTAGTGACTCTGTGGAGTTGTGCTTTTTTATTTGATCAAATGTGTTTGAGATCAATAAAATAGAAGGGTTTTGTATCCCTCTGAATAAGCTTTTCATAGAGTCCAAGATCACTCAATTCCAATATCGGAGTCAAAAGTTATGACCTTTTTATCGAGTGTCGTCTGTGTTGAAATTGGACTGCGGTACTACCGCCCGAGAAGAGAGGCACTACCGCAGAACGGTAGTTTCGGCCTTTGTACTGTGGTACTACCTCACTAAAGTCTTTAACGACTAGTTTTTGAGCCATTAATGCACCCGTGCGACTGATGAACAGTAGAAAATGGTAGTATCGGAGTTTGTACGGCGGTACTACCGCAAATCCTGATTTTTGGGGATTTCTGCTCCCAACGGCTAGTTTTTGTGTGTGGACTATAACTACACACCTTGGCCAGTTGGGAGACAACCTTTGGCATCCAATTTCACTCTCTTGAGCTAGTGTGAGCCTTTCCTCTCAATTGTGCTTGTGTTGCACCTTGTGAGCAAGGAGAGAGGTTACTAGTTGCATGTGTTGCAACTAGAGTTGGATTTCGTATCCATTTCAGCTTGTGCATTCGTTGCACATGGTGAAAGTCAAGCAAGGGGCTTAGCTTATTACTCTGGATGTTTGCTGACACCTAGACGACGTAGAGGTGTCATGGTCTGGTGATCTTCTCAAGAAGCTCGTGATAAGGCCTAGCGTATTGTGAGTGGTTTGGTGCTCGCCATCTCCGGAGTGGAGGAAGAGCAACCCTGATTGGATCGAGGTGTTTGGCTTAATTCGTGAAGCCGGTCTAATTGGTTTGGGCTTACCTCAACGTGGATTAGGGGAGACTGATAAATCTCCGAACACTATGGTAAAAACATCCTTGGGTCGTTGTGGTTTATTTTCTTGTGCTTTACTGCGTGTAATTTACATCCTAGAATTAAATTGCTTTATTATCTTTGTATGTTTGCTATCTTGTCTGTAGTTTTTTATTGTTGGTGTACTTAGTAAATATTAGTTATTTTAGGCTTTAATTGTGCAAAACCGAATTGATTTATAATTTCGCATAAAACTCAGTTTTAGCCAAAAGATTTTAAAACCGCCTATTCACCCCTCCCCCCTCTTTAGTTAGCCTCCTCGATCTTACACGAATATTACATGGCGGTACGTTATTTCCAAAGAGGGTGTTTTCTTGTGTTTTTAATCCACTGGAAATCGGTAGTTTCGTTCTAGCCGAGCGGTACTATCGCTGTGCAGTGTACCAATTTTTAGTTGGTGGTAGTACCACAACTTTTTTTGTAATGGCTAGTTGAGAGCATTAAATACAACAGTTCTAGCCATTGATCATGAAGAGCGGTAGTACCAGATTTGTTCAGCGGTACTACCGTAAATACTAAATTTTTCAGGGAATTGTTCCAAACGGCTAGTTTTGTGGTTGGGGCTATAAATATACCCCCACCTGCACCAAGCTCAGAACCTTTGGCCATATTGAATACTCTTGAGGCTTTGGTGCACTCTCTTCTACTCATTTGCATTCAATTCATTATTTTGAGGTAGTTGAGAGCATTCAAGTGCATTGCATCATTAGTTGATCATTTTGGTAATTGATAATCTTCAAGCAAGCGCTGCGATTTGTTACTCTTGGTGCTTGACAGCACCTAGACGGCTTGGAGAAGATTTGCGTTGTGATCTCTTCAAAAAGAGTGTGAAGTGACCCGGCAAGGAATTGTAAAGTGGTTACGTACTCACCATCTTCGGAGAGGAGAAAGGGCAACGATAGTGATCGTGAGAAGTGCTCGTGTGGAACTAACTTGATTTGTTCAAGTTTTCTCAACATGGACTAGTAAAGACCGGCAAGTCTTCGATACCACGGGAAAAACATCAAGTGTCTACATTGTTGTTTTTCCTCTCTTGTATTTATGTTTCCGCAATTATATTTCTAGCTCCTACTTGTGTAGAATTCTTGCTAGAATTGTTTTAGTATAATCTTGTGTTGCCTTGGCATATATTGATCATAGGCTTTAAACTTGTGCTAGTATTTTCTTGTTAAGATCACAATTGTTAAAATTATCAATTAGAGCACAATAATTTTTATGACCTCCTATTCACCCCCTCTAGTCGATCATCCTTGATCCTACAAGCGGTATCAAATATTGGTCTCTCTAATTTTGTACTTAACCGTCTAGGAGAGAAAGGATGGCTAGTCAGAGAATGTCAATAGGTAAGACACCTTTATTTGATAGTTCAAATTATACTTATTGAAAAATTAGAATATCTATTTATTTAAAGGCTATGAGCCCAAGTATATGGAGAATTGTTAGTGAAGGTTTCGTTATGGCACTTGATCCTACACATCCCACAGGCTGATAGTTTGATGAATATTTAAATATGGCGATGGCGCGCAGGCATGCTCACCGGGGTCGAGAATGACGCTCACATTTCCACGAAACCAAAGAGCGAGAAGCTCGGTTTTATGCAAAAATGGAACGGGGCGAGCCGAGGAAGACGACGACGCAGTTGGACTGCTTATGTATCGTCGAGAATGGCGCGAGATGGTAGCGAGATAACGGCTGAAGCGCGAGAAAATGGGCGGCAGTGATGGCATTCTGGTGATGCGAGGGGAGTTGGTGTGGGCAGTGTGATGCGGAGCACAGTGCGGAGATGACAGGAGCAGTTGGGCGGCGTCGCATATATATCAGGGACGAGTGGCAAAGCAGGCGCACTAGTGCCTAGGGGCGAGGCGAGGTGGAGCGACCTCTGGCCAGTGGGGCAAGGGTGTCAGCGAGGGCGAGAGGCGGGGCGGGAGCAACGTGGGCTGGCGAGCGCACGAGGGAGTTGGGTCGTTGGGTTTTCGGCTCAATAGGCGAGCGGGAAAAGGAAATGAGTTTGAAATTTTTTGAACAGGCTGATAGTTTGACAAATTTTTAAATATAGTGAATGAGCTCCACAAATTATGAAAATTTTTATGGAGGCTTCTGACACAGTGTACTTGTTTGTGTAAGTTTTCCAAAATTTTATCTTTTTTAAATTTCTCTCAAAAATTCTTTAAGGACACTATTTGTATGCAAATGCAATAATTGATTGAAGAGAAATTGCAAAAAAAAAATGCTCAAATTATTTCCGCATTTATTCTCAGGAGAATTATCCTAAGCTTTAAATCTTTGGGATGTTATGGGGCCTATTTGGACGCTGCAACATTTGAATACTAGTTTTTAAAGTAGAAAGCATGATATACTAAAGTTTACTAATATCACAGTTTTTTTTTAGTATTGAGAAAACTTTGGCGCGTTTAGTACTTGCAGTATTAAGTACAATATTTTGCTTCAAAAATATCTTTTAAATTGGCTAGTCATGATTAAGAAAATTAATAAGTTGAATACGTGCGTGGGAGCTACACTTCAATATGCACTTTAGTGGTAGCTAGTTTCTACATCCCCGATTAATTTCACATTGGAATCACTCATTGAACATGCACTACAGCCCAACTTTTCTGTATGGACGATAAAAAAAATGTCATAAAGGCCATCTCGTGTTCGACACGGCATATTTTTTTATACGGACGTGGCAGAAGCGGCAACATTTTTTCTTAACTAACTCAAGATGCACACTCGCGCATAGAACGGGAACGCGTTTAAATACTCGAAAGTTACTGCATAAATAGTGTTTTATGAGTGGGTGAAATGTATTACAGGGCCATTGTAGTAAATACCGTAGCAGCAGTAAAATATTTATCGTTGTGATTTTACTTTAAAAAACATTTTAACTATTAATTTTGATATTTAATTTTTGATCGGACGATAGAAACTGCTTTCTAATGCCATGCAATATAGATACTCTACATTAAATTATTCAATGCAGATCACCTATTTCGCAATTCGATACTACTGATTTTCAAAGAATCTACCATATCTTTTAAAACTCCAAAAGCACAATGTATCGAAACATTATTGTAGCCAATTTTGGCCGGTTGAATAGTTAGGCTGGCAGAAGCGGCAGGTGGCCTCTGGACACATCGTCAGCGACATGAACAGTTCTGCTTTCGATCAGATAGAAAATACTATGCAGGCCACCGGCGTCCGGAGGACCATAACGAGTCTATATACAGTCGCTATATGGCATTCACTGAGAGAGAAGGCAGGCACAGTGAGAGCGTACGCGCAACACGAGCTTGTCCAGCCGACGAGTAACAACAGGTCAGTCTTATCAACAGTGACCCCGTTGCGACGTGGCGGCTATTCCATTCGTCGTCGTCGTCGTCGTCGGGTGGGAAGAGAAGACACCCCGCTCCTGCATGCTCCGCGCGTCGAACATGGCCGAACGCATGCTGCTGCATGCGGCGAGAAATGGCATGGTACGCCACGTCGCAACGGGGGCATTTAATGGTGTAAGGCTGGCCTGTTGTTGCTTGTGGGATGGGCACGATGCCTCCATGGTGATAAGGCTGGGCATGCGAGTTCGTGCTGCACGGCTGCACACGCTGCCTGCCTCCATGCACGTCGCAATGCCTGCTCGATTTCAGAGTAGCATTATAAAAATTAGAAATATACTGTGCATAGATGGGTCATGGTACTTCACCTCGACGGTTATCCGGTTTCATAGTTAATGATTTGTTTTTGGACTTTTCGCAAATTGTTAAGAGGAGTCAAGTGGACTTACTCCAAGTATATATTTTTATCCGGTGAAAGCAAGGTGCTAGCACTCTCCATATCGCTGTCGATACGTCCAGAGGGCACGTGCCTCTTCTGCTAGCCTGACAATATAGCAGACTAGGGCCTCATCTTTTTGAGATAAAAAAACCAACTTCACGTTTTGCGAGGTCTCGTTTCAGCTATCATGTGACATTGTAGTACTGTTACAGTGCTACGGTATTATAATATTGTGTATATTAACCGTCGGATGATGAGGTTACATTTTTTTACTGTACCAAAATACTGTAGAATGCTAAG
This sequence comes from Ampelocalamus luodianensis, assembly GCA_036346255.1. NCBI lineage: Eukaryota > Viridiplantae > Streptophyta > Magnoliopsida > Poales > Poaceae > Ampelocalamus > Ampelocalamus luodianensis. The sequence continues at coordinate 49,954,804 of CM070629.1, read as the reverse complement.
TAATATTCATTGTGTAGCAAAATATTGTCATGGTACTATACTCTGTATGGACGATAAAAAATGTCATAAAGGCCAACACGGCATATTTTTTATACGGACATGGCAGAAGCGACAACATTTTTTCTTAACCAACTCAAGATGCACACTCGCGCATAGAACAGGAACGCGTTTAAATACTGGAAAGATACCATGGTATATAGTAGTACATTGTTTGTTTCAGTCTTACTATTTTTAAGTCGTCTGAAATTTTTTTAAGTTTAAATTACTAGTTATGACTATTATATTTGTATAGAGATTGATGTGTCATATAATTGGATATTGATTCATGGATAAAAAAGATGACTTATACTTTAAAATTTTTTAATCATCTTATGAATAGACAATCCCTTTTTGTTTTATCCAAGCAGCTCAATTCGATAGATCTAGGTTCTCCGCATTTGTGCATAGGTTCACTGCATGAACCGAACATTGTTTTCGTAAGCGTGTGAAATGTACTTGGTAGTGATACTGCAGTAAATATTGTAGCAACAGTAAAATAATTACTGCAGCGATTTTACTTTTTTAAAAAAACATCGTAACTTTTAATCTCGATACAAATAATCTATTTCACAATTCGATACTACCGATTTTCTAAGAAACCACAATATCCTTTAAAACCCCAAAAACAGAATGTATCGAAACATTACATTGTATTGTAGCCAATTTTGGCCGGTTGAATAGTTAGGCTGGCAGAAGAGGCAGGTGGCCTCTGGACACATCGTCAGCGACATGAACAGTTCCAGCATGTTGCTTTCGATCAGATAAAAAAAAAATGCTATGCAGCCCACCGGCGTTAGACTATGGAGGACCATAACGAGTCTAGCTATATACAGTCGCTATATGGCATCCACTGAGAGAGAAGGCAGGCACAGTGAGAGAGTACGTGCAACGCGAGCTTGTCCAGCCGACGAGCAACAGCAGGTCAGTCTTATCAACGTTGTCCCCATTGCGACGTGGCGACCATTCCATTTCGTCGTCGCATGGGAAGAGTAGACACCCCGCTCCTGCGTGCTCCGCGCCTTGAACATGGCCGAACGCATGCTGCTGCATGCGGCGCCGAGAAATGGCATGGTACGCCACGTCGCAACGGGGGCATTTAATGGTGTCAGGCTGGCCTGTTGTTGCCTGTGGGATGGGCAGGCTTCGTGATCGTGCGGCACGTACGCTCTCAGCCTCTGACTGGACACGCGAGTTCGCGCTGCACGGCTGGACGCGCGAGTCGCAATGCCTGCACGCTTTTTTCAGCATAGCATTAAAGCGCCTCAAAGTCCACCCGCTCCTGCATGCTTCGAATGCGTGCCACTGCATGTGACGACGAATGGCATGGTACGCAACGAGGGCATTTAATGGTGTAAGGCTGACCAGTTGTTGCTTGTGTAATGCGCAGTCTCGCGCTCGCGCTGCACGTTCTCATCCTCTGACTGTGCCTGCCTGCCATCTCAATGGTGATAAGGCTGGACATGCGAGTTCGTGCTGCACGGCTTCACACGCTCGTCGCAATGCCTGCACGCTTTCAGCGTATCATTAGAAATATTAGAATTGTACTGTACATAGATGCGCTAGGCTACTCCACCCTCGATGTCGGTTATCCGGTTTCATTAATGTACATAGATGCGCTAGGATACTCTACCCTCGGTATCGTTCATCCGGTTTCGATTTTTAGACTTTTCGCAATTGTTAAGAGGAGTCGAGTGGACTTACTCCAAGTATATTTTTTTTATCCGATCGAGAGGAAGGTGCTAGCACTCTTCATATCGCTGGTGATACGTCCAGAGGGCACGTGCCTCTTCTGCCAACCTAATGATATAGTAGATTAAGGCCTCATCTTCTTGAGATAAAAAAAAAACAACTTCACGTTTTGCAAGGTCTCATTTCCGAAAGCGTATCCTCTGAATGTCATGGTACTACAATACCATAATATTACGTAGCAGCCGTTGAATCAGAAGCCAAAGGACAAGAATGTGATTTTCTATTTGTAGCAAGGCACTACAACGTACTCTAGCAATTGTACTGCAACATTAGTTCTGTTGCAAACATTGTAGCATCACTGTAGTGGTTGATCCGAGTCATTCTTCTCGGATCGGATGGCTCAGATCTGACAATATCACGACACTGTACTCCTCTACCATTGCCAATGCAACAACAGATGATGTCAATCCCTCATTTCCTTATCTCTAGAAGGCAGTCAAATAGCATATAGTCTGGCTAGAGAAGCTCTTTCTTTTTCATTAACGGTGCATAATCCGATGTCTTTTTTATTATTTAATTCTTTTTTAATAATATTTTAAAGTTAACCTCTCGCTAATTTTATTTTAAATTCTGATATCTTTGGTCACGCCATAACTCGCAGCGTGGCCAAACCATTCTGTCACGCTACTTTCCTCGGCGTGGCCAAACCTGCCACACAAACCATCGTGCGCACACTGTGCCTGCGTGGAGGGCATGCGTGGTTGTTGCCATGCCAATACTCATGGTGTGACAAGCCTGCCTTGTCACGCCAATGTATGTGGCGTGACAGAGTGGTGGTAGAGAACACCGAGCAGAAGTCGAGTACGACCAGGTCAAGCACGCGGCAAACAAGGGGAATGCTCCTGCTAGTGAGACCAGCGACTGCACCAGCGCTCCTCGTCGCCCGGGCGTGGTCCAGATCGAAGAGATAAGTTATATTCTATTTGCATCCTGATTATTAATTTGGCCTCGCGTTATGTTATCCTAGTATCATTCAATCGTCCAGCTCGTCTCACAGAACATAGCTTACTTCGAGACGCCTGAAAAGTTCATCTTTCCACCCAAATAATCCATGTATCTTTTGCAGCAATCATAAGATTTCTTCATCATAGAACCCCTTCCAGTCATGTGAGCTGAAATTTTTGGCTTATATGATATGCAAATTCAATAAATAACGTGCACCTCTAAAATCATATCTATCGCACCACGCGCGTTGGCATGACAAGGCACGCTTGTCACACCATGAGTACTGGCGTGACAACAACAAGGACTGGACCACGCATACCCTCCACGCTGGCATGACGTGCGTACAATGGTTTGCGTGGCAGATTTGGCCACGCCGAGAAAAGTGGTGACAGAATAGTTTAGCTACACCATGAATTATGATGTGATCAAAGGAGTTAGAATTGAAAATAAAGTTAACAGGAGCTTAACTTTAAAATATTATTAAAAAATTTTAAAAAAAATCCGTGATGGGTGGGTGTGATCGAGGTTGTCAGCACTAGAATGGCCAACGGACGCAACATTTTTCTGGGCGACACTACACGTGATTAAGGATTGATTATTGTTTCTCATCAGAATTATGTTGCAGCGGCTGCGGTGGCGCAAGGAAATGGTCGGGAGGAGGCATTAGCAGGGGTGCTTGCCCACCGACAACTAAGGCGAGCTCAGCCAGGATCATGAGAGAGGCATGAAGGGGAATGGAGGATAAAAAAACAATAAAATTCTGTCTCTTCCTCTGTAACTATTTGTTCCTTCTTATTTATTAATTAATTTATATTGTATGGGTCTCCCCTACAATCTTTCGGGAAAAAAAACAGAGAATTCAGGCCATTTTGGACATGTGGTGACACTAAAAATGGTTGATTCAATGGCACCAAATTTGGTCCTTACTTACCCGGACGAGGCCAATACAAACTGAGTTCTCGTGCAAACTACACCGGTCTCGACAAACCACTCATCTAAATCCAAATCATTTTATTTTCACGTTTTTATCCCAAAGAGCGAGGTAACCCCTCTATCCAACCTTATGCAAAAACACTTTCCCATAGTTAGTGACGGAACTTGAGAAAAATCTCAACAGGGCTAAAGATCAAAGAAAATTCAGAAGCACATTGCTCACTACTGCCTGCACGCCCTACGCGGCGCACAAAACTTGGCTCTTCGGCCGTCGGTTGTGCATCTGTCGTCACCACTAGGCCCGATCGCAGCAAGCCCGCAACACACCTACGGCGAGCGCTTTGTCGCCTAGTCTACTGCTTTCGTGCTTCGCCATCGTGCGATTAAAGTCGCTGTCTCGCTGAGTAGTATTGTAACTAGTAGTAGGCAAAACAATGGGCCTTCTAGATGGACCTAACCTGACCAAATTGGATCGACTGTGGACTACGTATATGCTGATAAATTTTTTCTTCTAAAATGCTAGGGGGGCGGCCCAGGTTGGCCGACGCCATGCTCCGTCCTTGCCCATAGTGTCCAAAACTTTATTTTACCGAATTCCACTATTTATACTATTATTGACCTAAGTATGACTAAGCATAAGCCTCAAATACCATTCTAAAATTCCACAAATATTATTACCAATAGTGGATAATATTCCTAGCATGACAATAGTAAGGATATCAACTTTTCAAGGTAGAATCGTGTGATATCCCTAATTACATTAGAAGGATTAATTGAATTAGAGATGGAATAAAAGGAAATAAAAGGGGGGAAATCAGAATTTGTGGGAAACTTGGACCTTGGGTCTTTGACCCACGGCGACTCGGCCCAAGAGGGGGCCAGTCATATGAGGAACTAGGGGGACGGTAGCCTAACCTTAGCAGCCACCTCTACACCCCTACTGCACCCACCCCCTCCCTGCCCCTTTGGCGCTGCCCCTGCCTCCACCCTCTATCGCTCCTTGCGCCCTCCTCTCCCCTACCAATGCCCTACAAAGCCCCTGCCACTAGTGGTGGTGGTGTGTTCTGGTGTTAGCTAGGGTAGCAAGAAGAAGGGAGGAAGGAGGAAGGAGGAAGAAGAAAAGAAGGGAGCGAGAGAAATTTTGCGAGTTCATGATCAACATCGTGTTCTACAAGGTAAACATCTGATAATCCCTAGAATTACCATGGATTAGTCATTGTTCGATTCGTAGATCATCTTTCCCAAGGGAAGGATAGCTTTTTGTATGCCCTAATTCGTCGAGTTTCGACGCAGAACCTTGTAGGAGCAATTAGAGGTATTTAGGCTCGGATTCAGAGTTTCATCTAATGAGAAAATATGTAGAGAATTTTGTTAGATTTTCAGAAAGGTCTATAACACTAGATTTGGAATTGCGAGGGAAATATTACAGACTTGGGAATGCCGCTATCCAGAAAACAGACGTCCTTGGTAGATGTCGTGAAGTTGGCCTGTTTACACCTAGTAAATGAATTAATTAAATTTTGGTGATAACTTGAATAAGCTGAAATTTTTTGAGTAGATTCTAGAATAGGTATTGTTCATAACTTTGCAAGTTTTAGAAATAAAGATATGAAATTGTGGAGTGGTCTGTCCTAATAGATTCTGGGACAGTCTTCGGGGAAGTAAACGGTGGATTCAGGAGTTCATCATAACTAAGAAGTTGTAGTAAATTTCATGGGGATTCCAGAAAGTATTGGTTTGCTGAATTTGGGGTTCATATGAATATGTTAGAGCATTTTTACTACTGGTACAATGGGTAGTACGTCCGGTAGAATCGAGTTATTTGTGTCATTTTGGTGTAGACATGTGAGGGCGATTAGTACGACATTTTGGTGTTGTGATGATGTGATTTTGAGAATGTTTTTGAATTATTTGTTTAGAGAGTGTGGCCTCTAGTACCTTACTACCGCCTTGTTATCTAGCTCCGAGGGGATAAAGAGGCAAGTGCATGGTAGACAATGATCGATGGTTTGATTGTTGTATTCCATATCATTCATTACCATTATGTTGTATATGCTATTACCTTGTTTAATTACAAGTCTTGTGAATGGTTATGATATCAATCGTGTTTATGAAGTGATGAGTAGTGGATAATAATTGTTGAAATAAAGTTGAAATGTGCATCATGTGCATCATTGAATGAAAAGAAGGTGATCATAGTGATCACATATCTACCTTGTTGGTAGAGACTCCATGGGAGTGGAGAGGTCCCCGTTCCTTTGACGATAGACTTGATGAAAGGGTGAACACTGTCGCAACTGTTCATTTATGCCATACCGGTATAAGCGATGAAATGGGCGTATAGACATGTAGTGTAGAGATATCTTGCATTTAATGAACATAAAATTTGATATTTGAGTATGAGTATAAAGATAAGTAAATAGTTGATCTTAATGATGACATTATTTATGGTTGATTAATCATTATTTATTGTTTATTATTGTACTTGTTGAGTTATGTACTCACTCTTGCTCTACTATTATTTTTAAGTGACCGTTGATAACATACCACCTAGGAAGGGATAGCAGACTTGGAATAACTGCATACACCACCATTACATGATTCATTTTCCATGAGAAAACTTTATTGTAGTGTAATGGATTTTCCTTTACGACATGGTAGGAACTGAATAACTCTAGAAGATTGGTTGGAGTTTGATTATTCATTCAATGGACTTATGTGATTGGTTTTACTTGATTCTTTAATTATTGTACTACCATGCAACCTAGAGATAAAATATTTATGCTTGCCAAATTGTCATGCTTGTTTTAGTGTGACCAGTGGACGGGTTTCGTCAGTGGATTGCTTGCTGGAATTTATTGTAAATTGTTGTTAAAATTAATAGTTATTGTAGCTCAAGCTGTGTTTGGGACAGGCCGACTTGACCACCAGAAAAAGCGGCCGTCCAAAATGGGTGGCTTTTCACAGCCACTTTTCTCCAAAGCGACTTCATGTTACAACGCGTGAGAGATGAAAGCCACCCGCGGGGAGCTTCCGCGGCTTCCCATAGCCTTCGTTCCGAAATTACCCCCGAAGTTTGGGGGTAATTACCTGCTGAATGCCACTCCATAACACCCCACCACCCACCCTCCCCCCGCACACTCGCTCGGCTCCCTACTCCCATGCCCGCCTCCTCCCCGGGCTTTCTCCTCCCCGACGGCCTCCTCCCCAGCGCTCGTGTGGCCCAGATCTAGGATCTGGATCTCGTCCTTGTCCTTCGACTTGGCACCTCCGACTCCCTCCTCCTTCGCCGCTGCGGTCCCTCCTCCCCAAATGCAGCCCCTCCTCCTTCTCTGGCTCTCTCCACCGGCATCTCCGCCTCGTCTCCTCCTCCCTCCACCCTGATCTGGCCACCTCACCACTCTCCTTCCTCCCCTGGCACCTCCACCTCACCTCTGGCTCCCTCATCCTCTGCCCGCTCACGCTGCAACGACGCCTCCTCCCCCGACTCCCTTCTCACCCGATAGCAAAATGCTTGGTGCTCCAATTTTATAGCTTCAAAGGGGTTTCTGATTTCTCCTGGATATTCCATCTGTTGAGATAGTTGAAGTTTGACTTTCTAGTAGCATCTTAGGAACATAGCATCATTGGTAAGAATATAACATTTGCAAGAATTCGAATTCCTCCTTTGATTGCTAATATTGGAGTTATAGAGTTCAACATCTATATTTTGCCCTCAATTGTGTCAACATGGTAATTCTAGACTATCCCTCCTCCCAGTGCATGCATCTCATTTATCAATTATCAGTAATGTGGTTGTGAGGCATCTATCTAGGCATTTGTGTTGTTTCAAAATTAATAAAGAAGAGTTGTGTTCGATGCAATTCAAAGGATATTCATGCCATGTCAGAAGATTCTTCTAAAAAGTTTCTAGAACAGGTTTTTATTCTTATACATGATTGTAGAGAAAAATCCTACTTAATGCCATTGCTATTCCATTGGCTGACCCTTGAAAACAGGTGAGTGGTTGGGAACTGACAATTGAAGGTGACATTCCAAAATTGCACAGAGCATGGAAGGTGAAGAATTGGGTGGGAAATGTGAAATTTTGATCAATTCATAGCAATGTGCATCTAATTATAGCCTGATGGGCACCAAAAACTGTGAAATTGCACATCCCTCTATCCTATTGCACTCTTTTTTTTCACTCTTTTTGGTAGATTTTGAGGAATCGTTGTGTGTAGTACTGTTGAAAGTTGAAGCTTTTTGTGGAAATTTGATTTTTTTTTAGAGTTGAATTATGACTCGATTGTGTGTTAAAAATTGTGAAAGTGTACTTAATTTGATCCTACGTGTGTGCATATTGGTAGACAGGTGTAGTTCATTTCAACAGGGTAGTGCTTATAATGGAAACCCTTCACAGGAACCTGAAGTTTGGTTTGCTTTGATTAAAGAAATGATGATTGAATGGTGACATGGTCTTTTACTCTTTTGTAATCCTAGATATCATCTTCTTGGTTATGTATTGGAGAAGAAGAGTGGAGGAAAGGATACACAAAGCTTGGATGGGGAGGTAAGCAATTTTGTATCCCGTGTAGAATTCTAGAACATAATATATACTGGAATCATGATACCATGCCATCAGCCTACAGAGCCCTGCATCCTTGCTCAGTGAGTTTGATATTACTAACAATTCCACATTTCAAGTTCGACTGTAATAATGCATCAAAATGTTACTAACCAATTATATGATAGTCTTCTTGATTGTCCAATGCACACCATTTTGCCAAAGAAGCATTATTGTTTGATTCTTCATGTCTTCTTATTTAATTCTGAACCTACTTGTGTTGAGCCTATGGTTGGTCAACATGTTGTCTGTTTGTTTTATTAATATTCCTTTCCTTCGGTTAGGCATGGTAATACGTAGTAGGACATAAAAATATGCAGTATGTTTTTGGGGCCTAGTCTATTTTCATGATACAAGGAATATGATATTTTGTGTAAGTTAAATATTTACGGTTGGGAATATATATGAAATTTTCTTGTGTACTATTTCATTGCTCTATTATCTTCAGTGACTGTAGGTTGGAAGTATCAATTGGCAATTTATTTAAATGAATGGAGATGTGCACATTTCTAGGAATAAATGTAGTATTTAAAATTTATCTCTTTTGATATTGTAATTTGTACCTTTTTCCCTACTTCTGGTGTACTCCAATACTTCGATTGTACCTATGAATGTTACAAAGAAATAAAATTATTTTCTTTGAAGCAAAAAGTTACATTCTCAAATGTTAATTCTTTAATAATGTTCAATTGTACAAATTGCAAAAATATTGAGAAAGTAACATGTTTGTCGTGGATACAAATGCATAAATTCATTAATTATGTAATAATTTTGTATTGTAATAATTATTTATATAATAATTTTTATTGTAATAATTATTTGTTGTAATTATTACTTATTGCAATAAATATTATTGTATTTATGTAATAATTGTTTATTGTAATAATTCTTCTTTATTGCGTGAATTGTAGTCAATTGTGGTAATTGTAGTCAATTGCGATAATTGTAGTAATCATCCTTAATTGTAGTCAATTGCGTTAATTATAGTCAATTGCATTAGTGTCATTAATTATCATTAATTGTTGTTATTTGTTGCCAATTGCATTAATTGCTGTTAAATGGCATCAAACAAGCCATTACTTGCCTCAAGGGCATTTCGAAAATTCTCCATCTCAGAAACTCTAGCCATCCTATCTAAAAGTCAGACAGCCAAATACCAAACCTCTTCAACCCAGCTATTCAGCCCTGCAGCCCAGCAGGAAGCTGCTTTAGAAAAACTACAGTCGTGCCAAACAGGCCCTTAGTGGCATTCCGGGCTCCTTGTTCGACCGATGTGTTATAGTTGGTATCAGAGCGGGCTTTACGCCCGTGGTGAATAGATTAACAACTTAGATAAACTTTATTTGCTAAAATTTACTTTAGAACTAGTAAAATTAACAACAAAAAAATTTTAATAGTTAATTAACTTAAAATTTGACACACTAGTGCACAGTAGGATGGAGATAAGTCGAGCATTCACTACTACACACAGCCTCATCACGAGCGGTTGGAGCAGTCATCACGGCGGTTCCGAACCGCTCATGTTTTTATATGTCGTGATAAGCAGTGGTTATCACGACGGTTAAAAATCCGTCGTGATAAGTCACAACACAAGCGGTTCTAATTATATAACCGTCATGCTATCTAATTATCACGACGGCTCTATTAAAGAACCGTGCATGATATGCACATATCGAGCGGTTCTAATTATTTAACCGCTCGTGATATGCACATATCCTGACGGTTCGTAGATAGAACAAATCGTGATAAAAGGATATCGCACGGTTCTATTTACGAACCGTCGAGATATGTGTATATCATGACGGTTATTAAATAGAGCGATGCAGGATATGCATATTCATAGACGGTTTGATTGTTAAACCGTGCGTGATAGTTACTTCACCTAACTATTTTTTAAAAAATTTTCGGCTAGCCTCAAGAATTGCTAGCCATGCCCTCTGAAAATAAGCAGGCAGAAAATAGATACATCACAGATAAATCAATCGTTGACAACCCAAAGTGATCATTGTCAATTACAAACCAACATATATCAAATATTGTCGCTAGTGTACCATTGAATTACAACTATTCAAAGTGAATTACAACTATATCAAATATATATTAATTGTTTCGAGGTCGTTCAGTAGTGAAACTCTCCGTTGGCCGCAATGATATCCGTCATGATGAAGGTGCGAGCCTCCTCGAACATCCGAGGTCTCTTTACGAGCAGTGAATCTAAATCTATATTCAAAACCTACAAACAAGAGTAAAGTGTTACACATATATATTTAAATTTATAATTAGCAATTATTGCAAGATTGACCAACCTCGGGATCAAGCAACCTAGCACTCATGAGAATCTGCATATGATGGCAAACGTAGAATGCACATGCCTTTTCTTTGTCGGCTTTGAAAAAATAGAATTACATATATAGGTATAGTCGGTTCGAGACGCATTATTACAGTATGATATAGGATTATTGTGTTGTAGCACGTGTCGGAAATCGCGTCCTGTAATTAAGTGTGGCGTTCGTTCCCTTGTATAGCCCTCCTCGGCAATATAGGAGATGAGCGACCTACATGTTTCAAAAAGTTAACCTCGGCCATTTCAAACGAAGGAAGACTACAATAGAGTTATGTATGGAGGAAATGAGCACACCTGTCGAGTACTTCTTGCACAAGGGTGAAGTCGTGGCCTTTTTTCATTAGGGAATCAAGGTATAGCACCTGATTCCTCTTTGGTATAATGACTAGAAGGATCGGTGATACCTACTCATGTATGTCGCTATAGTCATTAAACCTAAGTTCATATAGCGTATAAAGTACAAATGAAATTTGTATAGCAAGTAGTGAAGCACTTACTTCCGGTTGTAGGGCACCATTATGTAGTCCCCGTAGTTTTGAGCAAGCAATCCTGCCGTTATGTATTTCTCGACGTAGGATGCGTCTGCCAAGATGGTTTGCTCAGAGACCACGTGTGGGTCGAGGAAACCCGCCGGTTCTTATCGCCGGGCAGTTTTAATCATGTATCTATACATAAGCAATGAGTTGTTATATTACGTGAATGTACGTGAATGTAGAACTTGATTGTACACACTTACGATGTCCAAAGATCGTAGAAGTGAGGCATCGAGGGCTTTGAGGTTGAATAGGTCGAATAAGTCGCCGAAGCCCACGATGAAGGGCGGCTCGTGGAGGAAATAGTCCTCCGTGTATCGGCGGTGATTCCATCGCGCACCCTTTCTCTTTGGTCTTACGCAAGTACCGGCTATGCAAACTCGACAACCTAATCCAGCGAGGCTAATATTGTGCTCGTCGCCAACGGACTTCCGAAAGAGTATTTCTTAGGGTTAGGAGGCGGAAGCGCCTTAATGTTCTTCGATTTTGATTTGTCACGAACGACTTGCTCGCCACGCGTCTTCCTCTGTCGACGACTCGAACCGACTGGCGGCACGCTTTTTTGTTCGTTCGGTGTCTTCTCCACGGAACCGATGAGGCGGGCTTCAAGCGAAGGTTGAGGTGCGATCATGGAGGTCTGTTGGAGAGACATGGTCGTGTCGAGATGGTTGGGGTAGAGTCATCAAAAGTTGAGGCGCTGCAGGTCGGGACGATGTCCTTCAAAAGTTGAATTCGAGAGGCATGGTCGTGTGGAGATGGTTTGGGTGGAGTCATCGAAGGTTGAGGCGGCACTGCAGGTCCAGCGATGTCCTTCTTTGGCCATCGAATAAAAATGCACAGGCATCCCTAGTGTTATGATTTTGTCGTTGGGCGAATCTCCAATGACGACCCTAAAATTATCATGTACCATGTCCACGGACCTGGCGTAACCTGCGCCACACGGGTACCGTCGCACTATCCCTTCATTGCATGGATACACCACCCCGCTTGACCTCAATAGACATCCCAACCATCCTCACTTGGAGTGTGCGGTCGTCGGCTCCTACAAAACGACACGCAATTAGCTAAGGCGTCCTATAGGTCTATCTTTGGAGCATTCAGAGATGTACATTACCTTGATGTCGTCGATAGGTAATTAGACATCATCATGTTCACAATTTTGCGTGGACGCGACGCTACTCGATGTTGAGGAGGATCGCCTACCAAAACAACGGGGCGGCTTGCATCGGTTGTTGAGGAGTAGTAGTTGATTTACTTGGTCCCGCAATCTTGCTATCTTTTCTTCAAATTTTGCGAGAAGCACCGTTCTCTTCCTTCAAATTTTGAAGTAAGCACATGTTCCAACACCGTGTCGTACTCGGCCTTGGATCTCTTCCTGCTCCTATCGTGCGGTGAGTCGCCCTGGGAATCCATCCTCCAAGATCGTTAACCCCTTTGCCTCGCGTGCGACCGGATGCTCCTTGTTTCCCGGGGCCATAGTTAGTATATCCTTCTCCTCGCCTGCGCTTGGAAGGAGCCTTGAACATGCGGAACTCAATTCTTCTTGTAAGAGGTCATCATGTTATTATATACATTATGAAGTTATAGACTTATTAACAACTAGGTAGTTCGAAGACATTTACCACACGGTTGGCCACATCCCGTCTGCGGGTTTGTGAAAGAGATTTCGCGAAGGCGAATCGATGCCCTCGCTCTTAACCGGGAGAGAGCGCGCGGTGCGTGATCTCGACAAATGGCCTTGTTTCGTTCGCGTCCTCCGCGCCCATTGCGCGGTTTTACCCGCGCACCAGCGGTGCCGAGTTTGTGGGGTAAGTGTTAAGTGTCGGAGAGCCTTGTGCGTCGCACTTTCCTCAAGAAATTCGGGCGTCATCTTCATTTGCACAAAGGCGTCCCATATATCCGCGACAAGAATTTATACGCCGTGAAGGCGTTAGACCCGTGTTCACGCGTGCTTTGTGATAAGCACGCTCTTGAAGGTCCTCCACGCCTTTTCGATCGAGAGCAACGCGCCGCTGTTCCACGTGCGCCCGAGTTTGCGGTGGGAAAGTGAGCGATTTTAAAACTTCGTCCCACGGTGGCTTCTCGAACATCCGGCACACGGTGTCGGCTCGGTGTGGTGATGGGGACCCGTTCCTTCAAGTATTGATGATATCACGCACGGTGCTTACATAAAGCCGTCGTGATATCTTATCACGACGGATCCATCATAGAGCCGCTCGTGCTATGGATCTCATTCCCTTCATCTCCGCGCGAGTGTCTCTTCGTCTCTGCTCGGCTTTACTACTTCTTTTATATAAATAGACAACCCTTATCGGAGGATTTCTCACGAACCTCGATCCTTGATCATCCCCTCTCTCCACAAATTCCAAATGGCTTCTCTCTCGTCCGGTATGATCGCCTACATTATGGTTGTGTACTCGCACCTCTCGATCGCAACTGGCCCAAGCTGCGAACAAGACGTCCGTTCGCAATGCAATCCGTTGTAGACCCTCCGATCTACAGGAGACCATAACGGCGATCATCGGTCGATTGGAGCTCCTCCTCCAACATGACTCAAAGGCGAGGCTCTCAAAGATCCGCGAGTAAACCTCGTCGTGGAGATTGTCCTATGGAACTCTTTGGTCCGCACCGAGATGCGCCAGAGAGTCGAGGCGACCTCGACATTGCGGGAGAGCGGGTCACCTAGCGAGGCTGTGGAGACCGGGGTTGATGGCCTCAGGTTATATGGGACTTGATTACGAGTCAGAACATCTACAAGAGGAAATTGAGCGTGCAAGGTCACAGTGGAGGCGTTTGGTGAGACGATCGATCCGCTCCCACCAAGCCGACGAGAATGCGTCGAAGATTTGAAGACTAAGATAGGATCGCTCATCCTTTTTTTATCGCTCGTGATGTAAAATGATAAGGCGATCTATTGTCCGTGATGTAAATATGGTCTTTAATTTTTATCGTCCGTGATGATATGGTCTTTTTATAAATCTGTGATGATATGGTCTCTTTATCATCTATTTATTCTTGGGCAAAATTCATTTTGTTAATTATTTGCGCATATACATGCTCAAATGCGCTATCACGAGACGGTTGAATGAAGAACCATCGTGCTAATATCCTCATCACGAGCGGTTCCTATTACTAGCAATGCGTGTTGAACTTTCACAAGCGGCTCCATGTGGAAATGTCAGTGATATACTCAATATCACGAGACGGTTAATAAGTAGAACCGTGCGTGATATACTCACATCACGCAGGCGGTTTGTTAATAGAACCGTCAGTGATGTGAGTATATCACGACGGTTCTACTTATTAACCGTCGGTGATATTGAGTATATCATGACAGTTCCACATGGAGCCGCTCTGTCAAGTTCAACATGCACGATTTGTGGAGAACCGTCGTGATATACTCGTATCACGCACGGTTGGAAATAAGAACCGTTTGTGATATGCCACCCCTATAAATATAAAGACCCGACAGAGGCCCCCTGCCCTAGCGCCTCTGGTCTCTTCTTTGGAATAGAGGGGCTTGAGAAGCTTTGCTCTGTATTGGCTGTAGGAGGCTTGTTTATTTTGCTTGCCTTATTCTTGGTTGTGGGTTGCCCTAGCAACTTATGGCCATTTGGCTTGCATGCATGCTTGCTTTGTGAGGCTTGGCTTTGGTGGTAGCTCTCGGTTTGGGTGTTGTGAATGAGTGTTTTTGTGAGTGGGATAAGCTTATGTGGGAGCTGGTGCATTTCGACTGTGGCTCTTCTCTTGCCCTGTTCATTAGCCTAAAGGAGAAGGACAGTGAGGAATCTCGCGGGATATTAGGAATTTTCGTCGTGAGCTCCGAGGGTAACGATCTTTAACTCTTTATATTTGCTTAATAGGAGGAGTAACGTATTTGCGATTAATAGGAGGAGTAACGTACTTGCAGTTTATTAATATAATTTAACACTACTAATTGTTACATGTGTAGCGTAGATGGACCGAATCGGATGTGCAGTGCGAACCGTGTGAATGAAGAGTACATTAATGGCGTGATTGCTTTTAAAAAGCCGCGGAGCGAGATAGGTGAATAAGGGATAGAATTTATATCTTGTCCATGCATTGATTGCGGTAATATGAAGATTTTTAACAACCCGCGCGGATCGTAGGGCACTTGATTGAAGGGTTTCAAAAAGGGTATACATGTTGGACGATCCACGGTGAAGAGCGATTATACAGAAGTTAATAATGATGACATCGCCGAGGAAGTCAACGATATGCCGGATGTGGGTGTGTTTTGATGACGATAGGTCGTACGATGACAATCTGGATCAGATGCTACGCGATGCAGAAGGAAACTACAGTGAGAGAGAGTTTTGTAAATTCGAGCCCTTAATGGAGGACTCGGGGAAACCTTTGTTCCCTGGCTGCAAGCCGGAATACACAAGGTTGTCAACCGTACTTGAACTGCTGAAATTGAAGGCGAGCAATGGTTGGTCCGACAAGAGTTTCACGGCGTTGTTAGGTCTCCTAGCGGACATTCTTCCGGAGGGAAACATGTTGCCCAGCACCACCTACAAAGCCAAGAAGGTTCTTTGTCCATTGGGAATGGAAGTAGAAAGAATACATGCATGTCCGAACGATTGTATCCTGTATCGTAAAGAGTATGCAGACTTGCATGTATGTCCCGTGTGCAAAGCATCCCGATACAAGCGTAAGAATATCGCTAAGGTGAAGCAAGGACCTCTGCTAAGGTGTTGTGGGATCTGCTGTGATCCCACGTTTGAAGCGTTATTTGCGAACCGAAAGGAGGCAAGATTGCTGCGTTGGCACTCTGAGGAGCGTAAGAAAGATGGAAAACTAAGACACCTGCCGATTACGCCGGTGGAGAAACTTCGATCGGACCTTCAAAGAGTTCGGTGCGGGAACCGAGGAACATAAGGTTAGGGTTGAGTACAGATGGAATGAATCCTTTCGGTAACATGAGCACCGACATAGCACATGGCCCGTGAACTTATGTATGTACAACCTTCCTCCTTGGTCGTGTATGAAGCGGAAGTACATTTTGATGTCACTACTTATCCAAGGGCGAAGCAACACAGGAGCGATATTGATGTGTACCTAGCACCATTCTTGGATGATCTTGTGACCTTTGTGGAACGAAGGGTACAAGTATGGGATGCGTACAAACGAGAACTTCTCTTTACGCGTCATGTTGTTCTCGCACTATCAATGATTTTCCCGCCCTTGGTAACTTTGTCGGGCTTGATGCGAAAGGAGCCAAAGCTCTGTCGCACCGCTTAGATGCTACGGAGAGTGTATGGTGAACAACTTGCAAAATCGTATATGCGTCATCGTAGGTTCCTTCCAGAGTCACCCATACCGCAAGATGAAAAAATAATTCGACGGAAATAAGGAGGACGATTCACTCCATGGGCTTTTAGAGGAAAGAGGTCTATGATATGGTTAAGGATATCGATGTTGTGCTTGGGAAGGGACGTAAATTAAAACCCGCGGAAGAACATCCGAAGAAGCGGTCAATTTTTGGGACTTGCCTTATTGGGAGCACTTAGAAGTTCGTCCATCGCATCGACGTCATGCACGTGGAGAAGAATGTATGTGAAAGCTTGATTGGTCTCTTCTTGAACATTAGTGGCAAAACAAAGGATGGTGTTAACGCACGACGCGACTTGGTTGATATGAACATAAGGACCGAGTTAGCACCGAAAGAGACCGATAAAGGACGAACATACCTTCCACCAGCTTGCTACACTATGTCCAAGGCCGAGAGAAATGAATTGTGCCAAAGCTTGCATGGTGTCAAAGTCCCGTCTGGTTACTCCGCTAACATTAAGAAACTTGTTTCTATGCAAGATTTGAAATTAATTGGTATGAAGTCTCATGATTGTCATGTGCTGATGACACAAATGCTTCCTATTGCAATTAGGGGTATCTTGCCGAACAAGGTCCGAGTGGCAATCTTGAGGTTGTGTTATTTCTTCAACTTAATTGCTCGTAAGGTCATCGATCCGAAGGACTAGATGCTCTACAGGCCGAGGTGGTGACGACTCTATGTCAACTTGAGATGTATTTCCCTCCATCATTTTTCGATATCATGGTCCATCTCATTGTTCATCTTGTGAAAGAGATAAAGATATGCGGTCCTGTGTTCCTACGTCATATGTACCCGTTCGAGAGGTATATGGGAATTCTCAAGTCCTACGTACGGAATCGATCTCGACCGGAGGGTAGCATCATCGAAGGTTATGCAACCGAAGAGGTCATTGAGTTCTGCGTCGACTACATGGCTCAGGTGGAACCGATAGGTGTGCCTCTATCTCGTCATGAGGGAAGGCTGGATGGTATCGGGACCATCGGAAGGAAATCAATCACTCCCGATCTGGATACGTACGCTCAAGCCCATTTCACGGTCTTGCAACACATGACCCAAGTGTCCCCGTACATCGACGAGCACAAAGACATGGTACGCCAACAGAATCCAGACCGGTCGGAGGTTTGGATCACGAGAGAGCACAACCGTCGGTTCAACGAATGGGTAAAGGTGCGAATCATGACTGGGAGGTCATCAAGTGATGATACGCTGCTATGGTTGGCAAAAGGGCCACAATTTACAATTGTCACATGGCAAGGATCGACATAAATGGGTACACATTTTATATGGCGGCTCAGATAGGAAGAGCACGACCCGAGCAGCGGTGTCCGCATAGATGCATTCGATCGATGGTGAGGAGCTCGTACTATGGGCAAATAGAGGAGATGTGGGAGCTCGACTCACGTGCTTTTCAAGATCCTCTATTTCGGTGCCGTTGGGTCCATCTCCACATGTGAAGGTCGACAAATGCGGCGTCACTACCGTGGACCTCGATCGTGTCGGATACAAAGACGAACCATTCGCATCTTGGCTAACCAAGTTGTTCAAGTCTTCTATGTAACCGACCCGGCAAATAAGAAGCGTCACGTAGTTCTTCATGGAAAAAGAAGGATTGTCGGAGTTGAGAATATAGTGGACGAGGAAGAATACAATCAATTTGACGAGTTGCCTCCTTTCGGAGACGGCATCAGGCTCGAGGAAGAACCCAGCGAGGAAGCTAGCTATATGCACGTCGATCATCATGAAGGACTATATTTTAATTAAGAAATTACTCCATTGTAATTAATTTATTCCATAACATCATGTGTTATGAACTTGTAATATGTCGTACGTATATTTTGATGTCAACGTGGAATTGTAATCGCTCCTGTCCTTGTGGACCGTATATTTTGGTGCATTAAAAATTCTTTTAATTTGGAAAATAGTCCAGCTGCACCACCTTTCTAGAAACCTAAAAAACTAAAATTTTATGCAAATAGTCTAACACCTTTGCAAAGAAATTGGTATACTCATGCCTAATCCTGCGATCGTCATCGCAGAAGGCGACGAGTCGCCCCACCCTTCCACACCGCAGCCAATGCTCGTGCACCGTGGCCATCCTCCGACAGCGCCCACCCGCCCGGTGGCGGCATTCTTCCCCACGCCACCGTCGGACCATGTCCGCGGCGAGCCTCTCGCACCGCCGCACTCCGGTTGGTCTTGGCCGCCTCGCATCCGCGCCGGTCGGCTCGTCCTCGACTGGCTGATGTAGTGCTTCCCAACATCGCGCGTCTCGCCGGCGTGTAGAGGAGGAGACCGAGCACGAGGCCGCGCCTTGTGGCCGCCACGGCCGCCGCTCAAGGAACATGAGGCGCGCCGCATGTCTTGGGCGCCAAGACAAGCCCGAGGCCGACGATGAAACAAGCCCGGGTTGCGGCGCGCGGTGGTTGACGACGGCGAGGTAGCGCTTCGTTGTCTGCCACTTCATCGCCTCCTCTCGCTCCAGGCGCCACGCGTCTCCCGGCGCGTTCCTTGGACACCTTGTACAAGGCCTTGCAACTATACATTACATACATTCAAGATGTTAGAATAAATAGTAGTATGTACGTACGTATATTGTAGATATAAAGATGTACGTATGTTAATCGTAGGCTGCATAGGTCCTCCATGGGCTGAGGAGAGCTCGCGGCCACACGGCCGACGATGTCGACGACGACATCATGAGAAAGAGCGGCGATCACCGACCTCCTCGCCTTGGTGCTGGCCTGACTGCTCTGTATGCTCACCTTGGCGATTGACGTACTCAAAACCGTGAGACGAAGAGCGATGGGAGGAGTTTAATCTTCGGTGAATTATTCCGTCTTATAAAGAATTAGGAGTAACTGGCACGTGAGACGAAGAGACACATGTATCGTCGGCGTGCGAGACGAAGAGACGGTTGTGCGATGGTGAAGAGACACATCGCGTGGGAGAAGAGGTTGGATATCACAGACGGCTCTATATGGAAACCGTCTATGATAATAATATCATAGACGGTTATTTAATAGAGCCGTCTGTGATAGTAGCTTATCACAGACGGTTTAAAATTAAAACCGCTCGTGATACTTCCTGACGGTTTTATTTACAAACCGCTCGTGATAAGTTGTCCTCATCACGAGCGGTTCATATTACGAACCTATGCGTGATATTTCCTGACGGTTCTTATATGCACCGCTGCGTGATATGTCCTCATCACGACGGTTCTTTTGACCAACCGTGCGTGAAGTATCTAAGCGGTTGGTAATAAGAACTGCTCGTGATGAGGACATATCACAGAGAGTTTCGCACGATTCCAAAGGGAACCGCTATAAGATTCAACACGCGGCTCCTTTGGAACCGTCTGTGATGAGGTGTCTGCTATTGCCTGTTTTGTAGTAGTGATTACATTTACACTGTTGTTAGGTTGTATTGATGATTCATGTTTGATTATGGTTCCTTAATCTTATTGTATGTCTGTTAATTGTGGTGATTAGCAATTCCGAGAGGTAGAGGCTGTGGTGTAGGTTGTGGCCAAGGTTGTAGACTTGGCTAGGTAGAGTCACTACCCGAGATTTCAGATATTTGCTGGAGAGGGTAGCCATTCTGGTGTTTCTGGTAGTGACAAGAAGAGGAGGTTTGGAGAGGGAGGAGGGTCCTTTATGGGGCCCGCTCCTAAGAAGTTCACATGTACCAAAATTTTCATTCCAAAATTTTTTCACGTGGTTGCCCACCTGACCCGCCTCTACTGATCAGATCAAACTTTCGATGTCGCGTACTGGCTAAGATGTCATGAAATCATTTTTTTAAAAAAAAAATAGATGAAATCACGTAATTTCATTCCAAAAAATATATTATTACATGTACCAAAAAAATCACAAATTTTTACACATAAAATCACGCCCAACATAGTAGGGGAGGGGGTATTATCACATGTACCCCGATCAAATAGGACTTTTTTTTGTTAATTTGTCGGTTTAATCTGGATGGCATTCTTTAATATTGTATTATACTACATGCTAGATCGATAAGCTTGTCTATCAACCAACTGAGGGAAATGCTTGGCATGCAGATCATATAATATCGTACCATAGCCTTCGACTTGTGTGTGTTTTAAATAGTATTTGCAATAGGGTGCATCCTCCTCGCTACCGACCAAGCCTGAGTTGGCATCCTTGCCATACGAAGCAGTCACCATAAAACACTAGCAAGTCTTGCATTATTCGACATTACCTAAAGCGACAACAACACAATTTACTGTACACAATATAACAAATAGGTTGCACTTTGTAGTCTATATTACAAATAATTAATTAATAATTAAGCCTAAATAATTAGGATTATTTCATTGTGGTTATTTAATTAGGTCAATTTTAATTACGTCTAACTGACGATGACTAATTAATTAGGACAAATAAATTACAACTAATTAATTATCACTACATAATTAGGACTAATTAATTAGTAATATTTAATTAAGCCTAATTAATTACGACAAAAACTACTGTTCTAGAATTTGTAGAATCAAGTTTCACTAGACCTCAGAGTAATTAATTAGCACCAGTAATTGAGACCTTTAGATTATATCACAGAACATTTCGATTCACTGTCGGGACCCAGAATTACGATTCTGGAACCCTCTGTGTATACTGCACTAGTCCAGGATCACGCTAGTGCACACAGGGTTATCACAGGTAAATATCGATCCACACAAGCGATAAATACAGTAAACGATAAGTTTGGATAACAAATAAGGGTTTTGACCTTATGGTCGAGTTTACACTTATTAAGCCACGCAGGGCTAACAGTAAATAAAGCAGCAGCGGAATGGAAAACTCCAGCGTAGATCTCCCCAATTCACCACAGGCAACCGACTGGGATCCAAACTTAACGCACGATCAGCCTTCAACGAACTCCTCCTCGAAAGCAGGCGTAGACTCCTCCTCTTCTGTAGGTTTGGGCGCAAGTTTTACAACAAGCGTGAGTACACAACCGTACTCGCAAATCATACCACAAAATGCAATGCATAGATGTAGGCTTATTCCAAAGAAAAGGTTTCTGTGGTTCTTTTGCATAAAAGCAACATTTGCAATTGAATACGAATAATAGATTGAAAGCATAATTCAAAACAAATAGACAATATTAATTTAACAGTTGTTTCCACAAAGACACATAACTAAACAGATTATTTCACATAGCCATATGATTGAGGTCACACAGCTCCCATTCCCACATTTTATGAAAACTACCCCTCGTGTGAAATCCCGAGCATGTCCATGATCATGACGCGCTATTCGAATAGATTAATTAACACTCGCAGAGGTTGTACACTTTACCCACAAGATACAACTAGTGTAGCAAGCACCAATCGTAACAAAGCAGTTCGAAACTTCATCTCAAACATTGACATTCCCAAGTGTGCTTACAAACCGCTATACCACTCACATAGAATTGGTATAACACACACCATTTGGACGTGGAAGACAGATCGTCATGATGCAACCACCAAGTAGTTACACCTCCACCTGTCACACACCTAACCTATCCACCGAACATCAATGCCGAGAATCCATAACTTACTAAGTTAGGCCCGTCCCATACCAGGCATGTGGTCGTACAGTAAGGCTCAGTTCAATGGCGCACAAAGTTAAGTCCTTAATTGAGCAAGGCAAGACTTCCATATTCTAACTAAGTCACAAAGACCATCATTCCCATCACATAGACCACCATGTCACACAGTCTTCACCACTTGCCTCAGTCTAAATCCTTTACCACCCATTTGGTTTTAGTGCAACACATGCCATCACGAAGTAACAACACATAGCACACAGTTTTACACGAAGTTCCATAGTCACTTAGTCATAATTAATATTTGCAACTTACATGAGATGTGAGACTCGTAGCATAGCTAAGCAATTGTACTCGCATCTAACCAACCCACGTTGGTGCTATAATATTACCAACTCAACCAATCTAGGGTGACAAGGAATTATGACATACAAGGCCAAGGTGTGATAACAATTTGGATAATAACTATGCCCAAAGCATTTAAATAAATAATTAAAGTGGAATGCAATAATTTAACACAAAGTAATTTGAAAAACTGGGTTCAAGATGATCAAATGTATGACTTGCCTTGGAAAAGGTCTATGTACTGGTCTTGATCTTGGGGTGCTCCTTCTTCCACAAAATTCCTCGACGAATCGACGTCTACTCGCAAACGAGACACAAACAAACAAAACAAATAAATAACAGAGGCAAAACAAGCTCCAAAAATTAAATAAAAATCTCAGATAAATAGAGCTTGAATTTAGACAAATTTAGAAATTTGAATGGGCTCAATCGGAGTTAGGATGCAAAAGTTATGAGCTTTGGAAGATTGAAAATCTAAAAGAAACCCTAATTTGGATTTTCTGGATTTTCCGAATTACTTTTCTATTGAAAAATCGGATTATTGCGCAATGCTGGCGTCAGCCCTCAGGATTTCGGAAAAAGATAAATAAAAGAAAAACCTGACATGTGGGGCCCACACGTCAGAGACACGGCTCACGGTAGACTGGGTCTACCGAGCCTCGGGTTCTGGAGACCGGTGGACTGCCCACGCGGGCGCACACGTGGGCGATGACCGGGCGCCACGCATGCGACACGGAGGCACGGGCGATGACGCGGCGCTGAGGTGGCTCCGACGTGGACGACAGCGAGAGCGGCGGCGCTCGGGAACCAAGGGTCCCGGTGAACGGCGGCGATTCACCGGCGGCGAGTGGTACCGGGAGGTAGAGGGGGACGCGGGGATCTCATCGATGTGCTCACGGGTGCTCGGGGGTGACGGGAGTGGCCGGCGGCGAGGTTGAAGCGGCGAAGAAGCTTCGGGCTTGACGGGATTGGGCCTCCGATGATGTTCCGGCGGAACCAAGGCGACCACAAGGTAGCCCTTGTTCTTGCGATGCCGACGAAGCAAACCCCGAGGTCCCGGCGACACTGGTTGCGGCGGAAAAGCTCGTCGGAGTTGGCGGCGGCGCAGATTGGACTTCGAGCTCCTGCGGCGGCTAGGGTTTGGCGCGAGGGCGAAGGCGGCTAGGGTTGAGATGCGGAGGCCGAGGGCTACCCCTCCTTATATAGGCGGCGGCTCGGGAGAGTCCAGGGCACGAACGCCCAAAACGGGATAGCGCAGCGGCGGCGAATCCCTAACAGATTCGGAGACGACGATAACGTGGCGGGGTGGGACCCACACGTCAGTGGCTAGGGTAAGGACGCGGCGCGTGTGAAACAACACGGCTCAAAGCAGCTCAAGGATCTGTCCGCTGAATCTTGATCGAACGACCCACAATCAAAGGAACATTCGACCCTCGGCTACCTCACGCGCATCTAGCCGCCCATCCTTGATCGGACGGTGGAAAACGAAAGGGCGCGGAGAGAGAGAGGGACCGACATGCGGGGCCGCATGTCGAGCGAGCCTTGCCGCGGCGAGCTGGCTTGAGCTAGTGTGGCGGGGAAAATGGGCGGGGGTCTAGGAATAGGAATGGGTTTAGGCCCAAGGAATTATCTGAGATTAATAATAGGTTTTCTATTTTAGAAAATACCGAAATTCAAATAAGCAATAGAAAATAACAAATGAACTCGAGAAAAATTCTAGAAAAATCTAGAAAATATATCGAGCACATAGAACCCAAATAAAATAGTTTTGGCTATTGTTCATGTTGGGATTATTCACATTAAATGTTTTTGATTGTAAAGTCCAATATTAAGCTTTTGAAATTAAATTCAAATAAAATCCAAATGGTGAATTTTCTCCTACTAACTATTAAAAGATTTTAAGCTCAAAATTGGGATGTTACAAACCTCCCCCTTAAAGGAATCTCGACCGAGATTCGGGCTATCTAGAGAAAAGGCTAGAAACTCGGCCGGCTCTTCTTCACGCTCCCACGTTGCTTCTCCTTCCGAGTGGTTGCTCCATCGACCTTGCAAAACGCAACAGCCTTGCTTCTCGTGAGGCGCTCTGCGACATCCAAAATCTTGACCGGTTGCTCCTTGTAGGTAAGATCCTCCTCAAGTCGATTGATTCCAACGGGCTTGCTCTTCCGCACACAAAGGCACTTCTTTAGCTGCGAGACATGAAAGACATCATGTACTCCGCTAACGCATCATGGCAGCTCAAGCGATAAGCAACTTCTCTGGCGTTCCAAAATCTTGAACGGACCAACATACCTAGGGCAAGCTTCCTTTGGCATGAAACCTTTTGACACCTCGGCGGGGTAACTCAAGATAAACGAAATCCTCGGGTTCAAAATCGAGATCACGGCGACGATTATCGCGATAGCTCTTACGCTGGATCGAGCTATCTTCAATCTTTCTCTCATCATGGCTACCGCTCTTACGCTTCTGAATAATGTCCGACCAAAACCGATCGCTCAAATTGTTTCACCAATTCAACGGGTTCTACAGCACGGCCGTACAAAGCTTCAAATGGTGACATTTGCATCGACTTGATAACTATTGTTGTATGAAAATTCGCATACGGCAAACTTTTATCCCATCGGCAAGATTAGCTAGAACACAAGCTCTCAAAGATATCCTCCAATATCGATTGACTCTTTGATCGCCCATCATGTCTGTGGGTGATACGCAGATCAAATTTAGATGAGTACCCAAGGCTTCATGCAAACTCGCCAAAAACGAGGTGAACCGCGATCCTCGATCGATACTATCTTCTTGGGCACACTGCAAACCGACACTCGCCATGTACAACTCGCAAGGCGATTTCCGAGTATGTGGTTTTGATCGCAAGAAATGGGCGACCTTGGTTAGATGATCGACTATTACCCGTGATCGAATCGTAATCCGATTGGGTCTTGGGTAAACCGGTAATGAAATCCATACCGATCTCTTCCCACTTCCATTACGAATCTTCAGTTGCAAGCAAACCCGCTGGTCTCTCGTGTTCGCTTTACTTTCGGCGGTGTCGCACAAGGCAACGAACTCGCAACTTCTCGTTTCAAATTTGGCCACCAAAATTTATTCTTAACATCTGGTACATCTTGGTACTTCCGGGTGAATCGAATACTTTGAGTCATGGGCCTCCTTTAAGATTAATCGTTTTAGACCATCGATATCCGTACATGATACGACCATTAATCCAGTATGTCTTGATCATCCTTGGTGAAATCTTTGAATTTCCTTACGCCATTTTGACCTTGATGTCCGACAACACAGATCCTTTGGTTGTGCTTCACGAATTTGCTTCTCCAGGTATTTGTATTTCCAAATTGGCTACAAATCCTTCGACACAACTTCTAGCTTTAGCTTTTGAAATTCTTCATAAATTCTTTCTGAAATAACTTTCCTTTACTTCCAAAGCATTGCAAGAACTCTTACGACTTAGAGCGTGCGCAGAACTACGTTGGCTTTTCCGGGATGGTAGTGGATTAGAGATTATAATCCTTGATCAATTCTAGCCATCTTCTACGCCTCATGTTCAGGATCGATCGGGTGAAGATGTACTTTAGACTCTTATGATCTGTGTAGACTTCGGCGACACCGATGAGGTAATGACGCCTAAATCTTTAAAGCATGCACTACGGCTAATTCCGCATCATGAGTAGGGTAATTCTCCTCGTGAGGTCTCAAGCGTCTTGACGCATAGCGGCAGCTCTTCCTTCTTGCATCGGGACGCATCCTAATCCTTGACGCGAAGCATCACAAGAGATATCGAAATCCTTTCGAATATCCGAGAATCAACATCGGGTGAAGTCAAACGCTTCTTGCTTCTTGAAAACTTTCTTCACAGCCGAGTCCAAGTGAACTTTTTCTCCTTCTTCAACAATTGCGTAGGGCTTAGCAATTGATGAGAATCCTTCGATGAAACGGCGGTAATAACTCGCCATTCCCAAGAAATCGTGAATCGAGTTCGATTTTGGGCTGCTCCCAATGTAACATCGCTTTACCTTTACAGGGTCAATTGCTACTCCTCTATTTGTCATCACATGACCAAGGAAATCAACTTCTTTCTTCCAAAATCACACTTATCGAACTTGGCATACGGTGATGCTCTGAGTTTTTCCAATATTATCCTTAAATGTTCGGCGTGTTCTTCCTCCGACTTGGAGTATACTAGAATATCATCAATGAACACAACTATGAATTTGTCCAAATATTCCATGAATACTTTATTCATCATGTTCATGAAGTAGGCAGGGACATTAGTCAGACCAAAAGACATGACTAAGAATTCATAATGTCCATACCGTGTTGAGAAAGCGGTCTTTGGTATATCTTTAGGACAAATCTTTAGTTGGTGGTAACCTGATCGCAGGTCGATCTTTGAAAACACTCCCGCTCCTTTCATCTGATCAAACAGATCATCAATCCAGGGTAGTGGGTACTTGTTCTTGATGGTAAATTCGTTGAGAGAACGGTAATCAATACACATCCTCATACTTCCATCTTTCTTCTTGACAAATAACACTGGCGCTCCCCATGGCGACGAACTAGGTCTCACGAAACCTTTCTCAAGAAGTTCTTCTATCTGCTTCTTCATCTCTACCAACTCATCGACTGGCATCCGATAAGGTCTCTTTGAAATTGGTGTTGTCCTCGGCACTAGGTCGATGACAAACTCAATGTCACGATCAGGTGGCATTCACAGTAACTCCTCCGAAACACATCCGGGTATTCACCGACTCATCGGTACTTCTTCCAAGGAAAGGGTCTTCAAACTGCTTACTAGCAAATGTCCATCACGAACCGAGGTGGCTAAAACTCTACCTTGTTTCCTTTGGCATCCTCGATTATTACGGCTCTTCGCCACAATCTAGCACGGCTTTGTGCTTGGATAACCAATCCATGCCAAGAATGACATCTAGGGTTTGGGTGTCTAGGACAATTAGGTTGGCTAGAAACTCAACTCCACTATGAGTAACTTAGCTCCTAAACATCCCACTCTAGTACTTAGCTCGCTCCAGCATCGACTAACAGAGTATGCTTAAGTTGCATAACTTCCAATTTATTCTTGGTTGCAAACATTCCGTAAACAAATGAATGCGAAGCTCGTAATCAAACAAAGCGATGCAGTATCGAAGTTAACGTAAACTTACCCAGTACGACATCCGGTGATTCCTGGGTTCCTTCCAGAGTGACGTGGTTGACACGGCCTCTGATCACGGACTGTGGTACTCCTCCGGCTTGACCGACAACTTGTGAAGCTCCACGGTTGATGCTCGTGCTGGCGTCTTGATGGGGTAGCTCCAAGGTTGAAGCGCATCGAGTGATTGTTCCCTTTGCGACATCGGTTGGCAAAATGTCTGGCCGACGACAGCGTAATGCACCTTTGTGCGTTCTCACGATTGCTTCTCGGATTGGGGTTGACGGAGTGCGGGGTTGCGGAAGTTACGAGCACCGGACGGGTGTTGAAGTTGGTGCAGTGCTCAACGAAGTCAGGGTGGAAACTCGCTGAACTGCGGCCGCTTATTCTTGCTCTCTTGTGATTGATGGTTCCCTTGCCGAGCCATCCGGTGTTTACTGATTATCCTCCGTTCCTTGCGCTTGTCCTCCAAAACAAAGGCTTTGTTGACCACTCTTGGAAATCGTGAAAAGTATGGGCGATCAAACCGACTTGTAGTCCGGTGTTTAGTCCTTCAAAAGCTACTCGACGAGCCTTGTCCGTGGCTACATCTTCCGCCGCATAGCGAGCTAGGCTGTGAAAACTTGTTGAGGTAGTCGACATCGACATAGTTCCTGCTTGAGCGCGGAATTCATCCTTCTTGGATCGATAATGCCTTCGCACGTGATATCGGGCGAATGTCGCAGTAAAATTCCTCCCGGTGATATCTGTGGCGCCTCATGGGCGACGCGAAGTTCTCCCACCATTCAGCAGCGGTGCCTTCCATCTGGTGAGTGGCATACATAACCTTTTCACGGTCGCTGCACTGAGTGATCAGCAGCTTTCTTTCAATAACTCTGAGCCAATCATCTGCTTCCATTGGAGAGACGTGTCCGGAAAATGTTGGTGGACGAGTCCTCATAAATTCTGCAAGTTTGGATGGTCCATGGTGACCATGAGCAGCTGGGGCTCCATACTGTTGATTGTTGTTGTTGTTGGCCTGGTTGTTCATAGCTTGCATTTGAGTCATCATGGTGTTCATCAGCTGAGTTTGTGCTGCCATGAAAGCTCCAAAGTTCTGCAAGTCAATTGGAGGTGCTTGTGGCGGAACTGCTCCTGCGGCTGGTTGCTCATTGCTTCTCGGTGCTGGGGTACCGGAACCACTTGCAGCAGTCTGACGAGTTTGAACCATCTGGCGAAGCTCCATGGGTTAGATAAGGTAGCAAGCACAAGATAAGTTGAGAACTAAGCAGGGGGTAGGTTAAACCCAACAAAACACAGCTCAAGAAACTCAAATGAAATACCTTTATTAATTAGGGTCTTAGCATGGCTGCAACAAATGCCTAAGGGCCTTTGCGGCTCATACTCGCACACAAAGAGAAACAACGACCTAAGCACACAAAACTACCGCCTAAAGGGCGACTCACTAAATCAAATCGCTAAGCTTGAAAAGACCGAGACTAAAACGAACTACTCAAGAAAGCCTCCACAACCGCGCGACGCTCCCGACGGTGTGAGACTCGGAAGTGAGCGGCATCTTGGCAACCGATCTCGATGCCACGAATCGTGCAAGCAGAACAGCGTTCTTGTGCAACCGCTCCGCCGCTCCTCCGCTCGCATCTTCTTCGGGCTCAACTGGGCCTTCCTCCGGATCTTCTTCGTAATCCTCCTGGGTCTTCCTCTTCTTGGGACTTGGTCAGAGGATCTCTTGCGAGTGGCGACCTTCTCTTGACTCTGCAAGGCTTCATAGACATGATCCAACTCCGTGATGGTTCTCTCGGGGCTTCGCACGGCGGCCACAAGCGTGCGAGGTGCACGATCGTAGCGTTGCTCTCTCCTTCGTGGACGGGTAGCGTCTTTGGCAAGTCCACGGTTGCGGCTACGGGTGGTAACGGAAGACGGTGTCTGAAGCTCCCGCGTAGATGTTGCGATACGCAGATGGCCAAGCGCGACGACTCTCGGATACCTTCCACCAAGTGATCTTCCTCGCAGAGACGCGAAGGTTGGCTTGCCTTGTCGCTCCTCCCGCGATCGTCAGCGATAGATCACCCACGGTTTTGTCCATTCATCGCCCGCTTGTTGCCGACGCATACCGACGATCAAAACCCCAAGAACTCGGAGCAACTTCCAAAGCTCGGCGATACCCTCCAAAGGCGCCACCATAGCTCAAGACGAGGCATCTGTCAAGACAAAGAACAGGTAAGAGAAACTTTAAAACAGCTGGAGAGAAAGGATTATAGCAAAAGTTGAGGCAAGAGAGATATGAGGAGAGTTAAGCAATTAATTAACCTTGCAAGTTAATTTTTCCTTTAGAAAATAGTTTGGACACTCTAACGACACCAATCTAACTAAGGTCAAGACCTACAATCAAGATGGCTCGATACCACCTATGTCGGGACCTGCATCACGATTCGGAACCCTCTGTATACCGCACTAGTCCAGATCACGCTAGTGCACACAGGTTATCATGTAAATATCGATCCACACAAGCGATAAATAAAGTAAACGATAAGTTTGGATAACAAATAAGGGTTTTGACCTTATGGTCGAGTTTACACTTATTAAGCCACGCAGGCTAACAATAGAATAAAGCAAAGAATGAATGGAAAACTCCAGCGTAGATCTCCCAATTCACCACAGCAACCGATCGATCGCACTTAACGCACGATCAACCTTCAACGAACTCCTCTCGAAAGCGGCGTAGACTCCTCCTCTTCTGTAGGTTTGGGCGCAAGTTTTACAACAAGCGTGAGTACACAACCGTACTCGCAAATCATACCACAAAATGCAATGCATAGATGCAGGCTTATTCCAAAGAAAAGGTTTCTGTGGTTCTTTTGCATAAAAGCAACATTTGCAATTGAATACGAATAATAGATTGAAAGCATAATTCAAAACAAATAGACAATATTAATTTAACAGTTGTTTCCACAAAGACACACAGCTAAACAGATTATTTCACATAGCCATATGATTGAGGTCACACAGCTCCCATTCCCACATTTTATGAAAACTACCCCTCGTGTGAAATCCCCGAGCATGTCCATGATCATGACGCGCTATTCGAATAGATTAATTAACACTCTGCAGAGGTTGTACACTTTACCCACAAGATACAACTAGTGTAGCAAGCACCAATCGTAACAAAACAGTTGAAACTTCATCTCAAACATTGACATTCCCGGTGTGCTTACAAACCGCTATACCGGCTCACATAGAATTGGTATAACACACACCGATGTGGAAGACGATCGCCCCGCGATGCAACCACCAAGTAGTTACACCTTCACCTGTCACACACCTAACCTATCCACCGAACATCAATGCCGAGAATCCATAACTTACTAAGTTAGGCCCGTCCCATACCTGCATGTGGTCGCATAAGAAGGCTCAGTTCAATGGCGCACAAAGTTAAGTCCTTAATTGAGCAAGGCAAGACTTCCATATTCTAACTAAGTCACAAAGACCATCATTCCCATCACATAGACCACCATGTCACACAGTCTTCACCACTTGCCTCAGTCTAAATCCTTTACCACCCATTTGGTTTTAGTGCAACACATGCCATCACGAAGTAACAACACATAGCACACGCTTTACACTAAGTTCCATAGTCACTTAGTCATAATTAATATTTGCAACTTACATGAGATGTGAGACTCGTAGCATAGCTAAGCAATTGTACTCGCATCTAACCAACCCACGTTGGTGCTATAATATTACCAACTCAACCAATCTAGGGTGACAAGGAATTATGACATACAAGGCCAAGGTGTGATAACAATTTGGATAATAACTATGCCCAAAGCATTTAAATAAATAATTAAAGTAGAATGCAATAATTTAACACAAAGTAATTTGAAAAACTGGGTTCAAGATGATCAAAGGTATGACTTGCCTTGGAAAAGGTCTATGTACTGGTCTTGATCTTGGGGTGCTCCATCTTCCACAAAATTCCCCGACGAATCGACGTCTACTCGCAAACGAGACACAAACAAACAAAACAAATACATAACAGAGGCAAAACAAGCTCCAAAAATTAAATAAAAATCTCAGATAAATAAACCTTGAATTTAGACAAATTTAGAAATTTGAATGGGCTCAATCGGAGTTAGGATGCAAAAGTTATGAGCTTTGGAAGATTGGAAATCTAAAAGAAACCCTAATTTGGATTTTCTGGATTTTCCGAATTACTTTTCTATTGAAAAATCAGATTATTGCGCAATGCTGGCGTCAGCCCTCAGGATTTCGGAAAAAGATAAATAAAAGAAAAACCTGACATGTGGGGCCTACACGCCGAGACACGCTCACGGAGACTGGCTCACCGAGCCTCGAGTTCGAGACCGTGGATCGCGCCCGCGCGCACACGTGGGCGATGACCGGGCACCACGCATGCGACACGGAGGCATGGGCGATGACGCGACGCTGAGGTGGCTCCGACGTGGACGCGGCCAGAGCGCGCGCCGGAACTAAGGGTCGGTGAACGGCGCGATTCACCGCCGCGAGTGGTACCGGAGGTAGAGGGGACGGGGATCTCATCGATGTGCTCACGGTGCTCGGGGTGACGGAGTGGTGGCGGCGAGGTTGAAGCGCGAAGAAGCCGGGCTTGACGGATCGGGCCTCCGATGATGTTCCGGCGGAACCAAAGCGACCACAAGGTAGCCCTTGTTCTTGCGATGCCGACGGCAAACCCCGAGGTCCCGCGACAGGTTGCGCGAAAAGCTCGCCGGAGTTGGCGGCGCAGATTGGACTTCGAGCTCTGCGGCGGCTAGGGTTTGGCGCGAGGCTAAGGCGGCTAGGGTTGAGATGCGAGGCCGAGGCTACCCTCCTTATATAGGCGGCTCGGGAGAGTCCAGGCATGAACGCCCAAAACGGGATAGCGCGCGCGCGAATCCCTAACAAATTCGGAGGCGACAATGACGGCGGGGTGGGACCCACGCGTGGCGGTGACGACGCGCGTGTGACCAACACGCCGCTGGCTCAGGATCTGTCCGTTGGATCTTGATCGAACGGCCCACAATCAAAGGAATATTCGGACCCTCCGGTTACCTCACGCGCATCTAGCCGTCCATCCTTGATCGGACGGTGGAAAACGAGCGGGGCGCTCGGAGAGAGAGAGGCCGACATGCGGGCCCGCATGTCAAAGTGAGATGCTGAGCGGCGAGCTGGCTTCACTGAAATGGGGCGGCGGGGAAAATGGGTCGGGTCTAGGAATAGGAATGGGTTTAGGCCCAAGGAATTATCTGAGATTAATAATATGTTTTCTATTTTAGAAAATACCAGAAATTCAAATAAGCAATAGAAAATAGCAAATGAACTCGGAAAAATTCTAGAAAATCTAGAAAATATATCTCGAGCACATAGAACCCAAATAAAATAGTTTTGGCTATTGTTCATGTTGGGATTATTCACATTAAATGTTTTTGATTGTAAAGTCCAATATTAAGCTTTTGAAATTAAATTCAAATAAAATCCAAATGGTGAATTTTCTCCCTACTAACTGTTAAAAGATTTTTAAACCTGAAAATTGGGATGTTACAATGCTGTGAGGATTTTTTTTTTTTTACAATATAACTGTTGGCAATGTAGCAGTTGGACAAGGCAGTGAATTCCTAACTACTATTGCGAAAAAGGAAATGAGAGGCACAACAACATTGTCTGAGCTTGCATTCGTCAGTTTCAGCGACAAACAATCTAGCCCAAAAAGCGCATTGCATCGCAGCACAGTGCTAACCATCAAAAGACTAAAAGGCTTCAGAAAACTGGGCCCTGTACACTATTGGCCCTCCTATGCATCATAATTTTAAATTTGGTCTTCTCACCTTTGAAATTCCACTTTTGGCCTCCTTTTCCCACCTGCCGCGCCACCTAGACGCAGCAGCAAAGATGCTGCGCCGCCCGGCCGTAGGAAGTGGCCAAGCTTCGGTTTTTGTCCGTCGGTTCATTTGCTGCTGCAGCTGGGTGGCGCAGCAGGTGGGAGAAGGTGGCCAAAAGGGGAATTTCAAAGGTAAGGAGGCCAAATTTGGAATTATGATGCACAGGAAGGCCAATAATGTCCAGGACTCCAGAAAACTTGTAGGCGTCCGTGCCTAGAGCGCACTGAGAAGGTTTGTCTGTGCTCCTGTGCACGAAGGAGCAACGTCGGGCTACATGGCGCGAGGAGGACCTGTCCGTCCCCCGACTGGGCCCTGGAGCATGGACGGGGGAAATCCGCCTCCGGGGTGCAGACAAGGCGCTCCGGCCTTCTAGGGCGTAGATACTGCAATGTTATTTTTATCTTTGGTGTGTGAGAGAGGCTAGATTTGTTATTTTGCACGTCAACGATGTTATTTTAGCCAAAAACTCTTATATATATCGAGTGTGTACGTCCTTAATTAATGTAATCTCTTGTGTAACCGGAGGCAAGGTTTGTAATCTTTGTTATCGATATACTCCACTATAAAACGGAGGCCAGAATTTTAACACGCTTAGCACGAGGCAACACAAGCCTCCAGCCCAGCCCCACCCTACCCCCATCAACCATGGTGTTCCTACCGGAGTTCGACCCGGCAGACGTGCACGCCGGCCGCGACCTCGTCGAGCGCCTCACCACCGACGCCGCCGCGCTCCAGCGCGACCTCCTCGACGAGATCCTCGCGCGGAACGCCCAGACCGAGTACCTCCGCCGCTTCCTCGACTCAGCCGACGCCTCAGCGGCCGCCGGTCTCCGCGAGGCCTTCAAGAAACGCGTCCCCGTCTCCGGCTACGAGGACGTCAAGCCGTACGTGGACCGCATTGCCTCCGGCGAGCCCTCCAGCCTGCTCTGCTCCGAGCCCTTCACTGATGTCTACACAAGGTACCTCCTAGCTAGCTACTTGCGTGGTTTATTAATATCTACCAGGCGGTTGTACTTGAAGTGGCATGCGTGCACGCCCATGTACAGCTCGGGCACGTCCGGGGGGAAGCTGAAGCTGCTGCCGTGCACTGGCGAGGAGTACAACCGGAAGCTGTTCTTCTATGCCGTGATGGCGCTCGTGAGGAACATGTAAGCGTTACATCAGATGGTCAGAAAGCCTAATTGCGCTGCTTCGGCTTAAATTAAATGTGCATAATTGTTTTCTGAGATTAAGATATGCATAATTTCACATGGTTGGCAGGATTCGCATCCTAGGCTAGTATTGTATCAAAATAACGTGACAAAGTTGTTTAAATGCACGGTAACATCCAACGTTCTATGATCAAATCTCGACTGTGTGGAGCACTTGGCTATTTGAACAATTAATTCAAATATTTTTAAAAGAACATATACATAAGCTATTTTTTTTTTGTTTACGATATGCATGTCATACTAATTCGAAATTTCAAATGGTTCGTATTTTGAAAATAACAACTTACTTTACAATTTTATAACAGGTTTAGGTAAAGTATCGTATTTGAATTACAATTAATAACAAGATATTAGAGAAAAAAATATAAAACTAACTATCAAATTTCAACTTCATTAAAATTTCCAACATAATAATAAACTGAGATCTATATTAAACATAATTTGAAATGTCACTAATGTCAAAGAAAACAATTTGAAATCTAGGTTTTTTGTTGTTGCAGCAATTATTTCCGTCATGATTGAAATCCCACATAAAAGTTAATCTCCGGAACTGCTAATGCAGTTTTTTTTGAAAAGATGGTATTAACTATGTATAGTGACTCCCTTTCCTTTCGTACGTTGATTATTTCCATTTGAGTCTATCCAAGTAATGTGAAGTAACCAGTGCAAAGATCACATTAACCTTTAGAAGATCAAAGTGACGTCTTACCTCTTAGATGGTAATGCATCATCGTAGCCATGCATATATTAGATCAAAGGAAATCAACGCCTCCTATGAAAGATGGTGTATTGTAAAAAAATTATAAGGTCTGAGCCACTATTTTTCGTAGTGTTAGTCCGGGTATGGCGGAGTCGCAAACGCGGACCAAAGAGTATTACCCAAAAGCAAGAGAACTCATATGCAAACTATATTGCAATCGCACAAATACGAGTACATGATACTAAATAGAATCAACAAGTGAAGATAAAGGCAGGACATTGAGAAATACCTCACTAATGATGTTGTCGCACCGCCGTCTGCTTGTTCTTGCGCAATGCTGCCGGTTATTGCTTCAGTAGCTTGTGCTTGTGCGGCGGTTCCACTAGCACCGGTCACTACTACACAAAGGGTCATCAAAGACGGTTCTAAATCGTTATCATAGATGGTTTTCTGAACAATTTGGATTATATGTCTGTGATAACAGGCGATTATCACAAGCGGTTTTCAAACTGTTTATGAAAAAGCTATCACAGACTGGTTCTTGTTCAGAACCGTCTGTGATAGTCTATTTTCATAGATGGTTCTGAATAAGAACTGTCTGTGATAGTAATTATCACAGACGGTTCTTGTTCAAAACTGTCTGTGATGGTTTTTTCTATTGAAAAAAAAATCAGATTTCAAATGGTTCAAGTATCGTTCATTACGAGTACTGTTCACCACGAGTACTATTTTGACTACACGACTAGGTGGTCGTAGGAGCGGTTTCGACTACACGACTGGTCGAAGGTTTCGGCTACCTAGTCGAAGGAGGTTCGACTACACCCGCCTAGTCGAAGGTGTCTCCATTCCCATCTACGCGCAACACAAGCAACACAAAGTTTGATCAATAATACACTTCAAATCAAGAAATCTGTACGGAGCACTGAGAACAAGCCACGCTCTCCTTGACTTTGTTAATGGACAATGTCCTCCCTGTACCGGGGCACCCGCACACATAGATGCTCCCAGCCCGCTCTGCCCGACACACGCCTTCAGAAGTCAAGAATGTGCCTTTTCTCACCATCCCGGCAAATCAACTCGCGCGAGCGCACCGTGGCTGGCTGAAACAGGAGTTCAGAGACTTGCTTCGCGGGTTCCACTTGGGCTTCTCGTCCACGATGAGGTCGCTGTAGAGCCGCTTCCTGGAGGACTTGGGTGATGTCGAGAGCAGCTTCGGGGTGCCGACCTGCGAGATCGACCTGTTGGCGTGCGTTGGAAGGGACTACTAGATGAAACGAAGTGGAGGAGACCGAGGGCGAAGAAGTGGAGGAGGACAGGGGCGACGATGTCAGGGGAGCCCATGGCCTATGAGGTCGGGGGAGGCTAGCGACGACGAGGCCGGGGCAAGGTGGAGGAGGCCGCGAGCAACGAGCTCGGGGGAGGTCGAAGCGCAAGGTCAAGGCGAGACGGCGGCACTCAGTTAGAGGAGAGATGACAAAGAAGGAGATGGAGGTGTGAGGTGTGAGGAGACTCGGTTAATATAAAGCGAGTTTCGGCAGCCCGCCCATTAAGTCTAAATTTTTGTTTTCCCGCCCAACAAAACAAAAGTATCAGAGACGATTTTATCTACAAAACCTTCTATGATATGATTATAATCACAGACAGTTCGTGAATAGAACTATCGGTGTTTAGAACCGATCTTACGTAAAGATTGTTTGATTCGGGGGGTCTCCACAATTGATCACGCAGACGAGAGAAACACAGGGATTTTTATACAGGTTCGGGCCTTCTCAGGTGAGAATAACAACCCTACTCCTGTGTATCTTGTATTGGGTATATGGATTACAATTAGCAGAAAGTCTTACTCTAATGCTGCTACTGACTGTCTTTTCAAAAAAGTCTCCCCCTCACTATCTCTAAAAGATACCTATTTATACTATACTGTTGGGGCCGTTGTCGTTCCATAATAATGAGAGTAATTACCGGAGTAGTAACCCCCCACGCTTTTCAACGGTTATCAATCAGAGATAGTGGGAAATTATCTGTAGTTATTTCGGGTATAATTACGTAATTTGACTACTCAGGTCCTCACTAGTAAATGGGTCTTCTGATGGGTGGACCGGTGCACTGTGAGGATGTCGTGAGGTGGCTAATCGTGAGCGAGAACTTACGATAGGGGTAGTCGAGAAAGAGCTTACGACTCAGGTACCGGTCATAGAAAGACTTACGACTGCACGTAATCGTAGCAGACTTACGATTACACTATAGTCGTAGAAATACTTACGACTAGGGGGTGGTCGTAGAAGAGCTTACGACCACCTAACTTACTCCTCCCTTATAACATTAAGGGGTATATCATGTGACGTCATATTACATGATTATGGAATAATAAAATGAGAATTATCATATCCTCGTCATCTGATCAATTGTGGAGACCCCCCGAATCAAACAATCTTTACGTAAAAATCAGTTCTAAAACACCGATAGTTGGCGCCGACCGTGGGGATCTTCTGGTAATTCCTTGTCAACAGTTCTTTCTCTTCTCTTTGATGCTACCATGGCAGGAGAATGGAACGAGGAGAATTGGTTCGACTTGGCCGATTACGCAGACATCGACATGGATGCCGGTTTCGATTACGAGCCGAGTATCGAATCCTCTGATGATATTGCCACCTCTGGAGATCTTTTATCAGATCTCGAGGACTGCATCGCTACCGGAGTCGAGGAGGGATCCTTATCCCCCGCAACAGTACGCCCAGCTGAGGAACCAGCTTCCTTAGGAGGCAAGGGTCAACACGACCACCAACAGGGCTGCCAGGACAGACTCGCAACACAACGAGAGTTTTTCCTCTAAGTGTTCGAGTCTCTCCAAAGCAGTACGACTTGGCAAGACAGGTTCTGGAAGCCATCATTCCGGAGCTCCATCGACATCTAATGGTCCTCTTTCTCCGGGTGATTCCGTAGAGAAGAGGATCGAGCACGTTGATCCTCCAAGTCCATCCTTCCCGACGCAGGATCCACCTGCAGACGGAGACGGTTATAACCCGGAGTTCCCCTACTTAGAGGGGTTTACTCCAAGTCGCCAGATGGTGTCGCTTGACTACTCCTCAAGTGAGGAGGTCTCGAGCGCAAGTGGAGGTCATCGAAGGGAGGTCTTCGTCCTTCCCTCTGATAAGAATCATTCTCCCAGAGGAAGGATTGACGATGCTCCCCGACGAGCATACTCTACACCCCCCTCGTGGCAATGGCAGGGGCGCCACCACTAACGAACGAAACAAACACTTTAATAAATGTGTGAGACATACTCAACATTCGCACACTCCATTAAAACCAACTCAGGGGTCTGATATAGGCCATTTGAGACAACCCGACGGAGGAAAATAGCGGCTCAGAAAAGCCTTCCTGAGCGCGCTTATGGAGAAATTCGATGGAACCCAGAATCCCATCAAGTTCCTCCAGATTTACACTACAGCTATCCGAGCTGCAGGGGGAGGAGAGCATGTCATGGTGAATTACCTTCCGACTGTGCTCGAAGAATCAGCACGATCATGGCTTTTAAACTAGCCATTCGAATCGATCTACTCGTGGCAACACCTCTGTGATCTTTTGCTGGCAAATTTCCAGGGCACTTACAACTGCCCTGGAAAGGAGGATGACCTGCACCGGATAAGGTAGAACGACCATGAAACGCTACGCCAATTTATCAGGCGCTTTAGCCAGGTTCAAAATTCTATTCCGGAAGTTTCTGACTCATCCGTGATCAGGGCTTTCAAGCAGGGAGTCCGTAGTAGGAGAATAACAGAGGACATCGCTTTACATCCACACGCCACTGTCGCCGAACTCTTTGAGATGACCGATAGATATGCGACCGCTGCCGAAGCAGTCGAGTGGAACAATACTATCGATCGTGAAGATAACATCCCTCAAGAGGCGGGCGAAAGTGGTAAGAAAAAGGATAAAAGGCTAGGAAGTCTAAGAACAAGGCAAAGAGACACAAATCTCCAGTTGCTGGTTCTAAGGAGGTCCTGGCCGTAAGCGACAAGGAGCCGCGCAACCCCAAGCAGAACCCCGATCGAGGCAAAGGTAAGCACCAAGATCGGAGAAACGACAAACCCAGGTGGTGTCCTTTTCATAAAAAAAGGGCATGATGTTCGTAACTGCCGAGTTTTCCTACGGAAACTCATATGAATCGCGGAGACAGCTGAAAGCTGTCGAACGTGAAGTAAACACAATCGACTCCCCTCTTGTCAATAAATTACCGAAGTGGTCGGAAGTCACCATTACTTTTGAGAAAGGTGATTGTCCGATCCCTTCGAGTAGACCAGGTCGATTTCGATTGTGGTCGAACCAACCATCAACAATTGTCGAGTCAATTGAGTTTTAGTTGATGGTGGAAGCTCGTTAAACATACTGTTTACGAGTACCCTGGACGAGATGCAGGTACCTAGGACAAAGGTAAGACCAATACGATATTCATTTCATGGAATCGTATCGGGTCCTCGGCCAAACCAATTGGCCAAGTTTCTCTTCCTCTAACGTTTGGCTCACCAAGCAATTTCAGGACAGAGAAGGTCCCCTTTGATGTGGTCGATTTCGATACGACATATAATGCCATACTCGGACGACCTACTTTGGCAAGATTCTTAATAGCTACTCATTATGGGTATCAATGTCTTAAGATGCCAGGTCCCAAAGGAGTAATCATAATATATTGTGACAAGAAGATGGCGCACTCCTGCGACCGTCGCTCCCTCGAGATGGTTGGACAACTACCAACTCGAGACAAAAGTCAGCCTTCGACTAGCAAGTCGAAGCCTAAAGCTGCACCTAAGCCGAACGACTAGGTCAAAGAGGTTCCTCTGGACGCAGGGGAGTCCTCGAAGACTGTTCGCATTGGGGATTCTTCCGACCCCAAATAGGAAGACGCCCTCATCACTTTCCTCCGGCAAACGCAGATGTCTTCGCGTGGCAAGCATCCGACATGCCCGGAGTCCCTAGGGAAGCGATCGAGCACAGGCTAGCCTTACGGCCTGACAAGGTACCCGTAAAACAAAAGTTACGGAGATTTGCCCCTGATCGACGAGATGCTATTAGGTCAGAATTGGACAAGTTGCTTAATGCAGGCTTCATAAGAGAAGTCAACCACCCAGAGTGGTTGGCCAACCCTGTAATGGTTAGAAAGTCCAACGGCAAATGGCGTATGTGCGTAGACTTTACTGATCTTAATAAAGCTTGTCCAAAAGATGATTTCCCTTTACCTCGTATCGATCAGCTAGTTGACTCTACTGCAGGATGTGAGATGTTGAATTTTCTAGATGCATACTCTGGTTACCACCAGATTAGTATGTGTCGAGAAGATGAAGAGAAGACCACATTTATTACACCATTTGGAATATTTTTCTATGTCAAAATGCCATTTGGTTTAAAAAATGCCGGGGCTTCCTTTCAGCGTTTGATGCAAACAACTTTTGCTCCTCAACTAGGCCGAAACTTGGAAGCCTACGTTGATGATCTGGTCGTAAAAAGCAGCAAACGGCTCAATCATATCATAGACTTACAAGAGACTTTCGACAACCTCATAAAACACCACTTGAAGCTTAATCCCGAGAAGTGTGTGTTGGGGTCTCTTCAGGGAAATTGCTTGGATTCTTGGTTTCCGCACGGGGAATCGAAGCAAATCCTGAAAAGATAAAAGCCATCACTGAGATGCGCCCCCGACCACGAAAAAAGAAGTCCAGAAACTCACAGGATGCATGGCAGCATTAAGTCGTTTCATCGCACGCCTGGGAGAAAAAGGACTATCTTTCTTCAAACTTCTAAGGAAACATGAGGGCTTTGAGTGGTCAAAAGAGGCTAACCTAGCCTTTGAGGAAGTCAAGAGGTATCTTACAAGTGCTCCTGTTCTGGTTTCCCCGACACCAGGAGAGACGCTCTTAATTTATCTAGCTGCCACGCCACAGGCAGTGAGTGCAGTACTGGTCGTAGAACGTGAGAACATACAACGACCAGTTTACTACGTTAGAGAAGTTTTACACGGACCTAAGGAGCGTTACCCTCAGGTTCAAAAACTTCTATATGCCCTCCTCATGTATTCGAGGAAACTACGGGATTATTTTCAGGCGCACAAACTAGCTGTGCCGTCTGAGTTTCCCTTGGGAGCGATCCTCCAGAATAGGGAAACAGTGGGACGCATGGCAAAATGATCAGTCGAACTTGGGGCGTTCGACATCCATTTCGTGTCCCGAACGGCTATAAAATCCCAGATCTTGGCAGACTTTGTCGCCGAATGGACAAATCCTGAACCTGTTCCGGATCCCTAGTATGATTCCCACGACCATTGGACGATGTACTTTGACGGGTCACTTACGATAAGTGGCTCGGGGGCTAGGGTGGTCCTGGAATCTCCTACCGAAGAGACTTTAAAGTATGCCATACAATTAAACTTTCAGGCCACTAATAATGTGGCAGAGTACGAAGGTTTGCTAGCTGGCATAGGAGCCGCAAAAGCGCTCTCGATTCGACAACTACTGGTGAGAGGAGACTCTCAACTAGTCATGAATCAAGTCGGAAAAGAGTACCGGTGCTCTAATCCGACCATGTCCCGATACCTATCGGAAGTTCGAAAGTTAGAAAAGCACTTTTTGGGCTTTGAGGTACAATTTATCCCTCGAAAGGATAATTTCCTCGCAGGCCAACTGGCTCGTCTAGCTTCTTCTCGATCCCTGGTACCGAAAGGGGTGTTTCTGGAGCAGCTTCAAAAGTTGTCTATAGTTGAAGAACTGGAGACGCCTCCTATAGAAACAGCATCTCTAGAGTACGAAGATACATGGATGACACCCATCTACGAGTATCTTCAGACGGGTTCCATACCCGACGACGATCTCGAAGTAGATCGATTATCCTAAAAAGCCAAAATGTATACTTTGGTCGAATGTGTCCTTTATAAAAGAGGAACACAAGGGGTACTCATGCGATGTATTCCGCAGAGCGAAGGATTAAAACTCCTTCACGACATACACGGAGGCATCTATGGAACTCATGTTTCTCACAGAACGCTGGTCGGTAAAGCCTTTCGACAAGGTTTTTATTGGCCAACATTCCTCCACGATGCCAGGGAGCTGGTTAAAAGTGTGTCTGATGCGGCTTCATAGCGGCAAATACACCAACCGGCTCAGACAATGCCGAGGAACTGGTTAAAAGTGTGTCTGATGCGGTTTCATAGCGGCAAATACACCAACCGGCTCTGCATTGCAAATAATTCCTCTGTCTTGGCCTTTTTTGCACTGGGTCTTGATATCCTAGGACCGTACCCGAGCTCCAAGAGGTTTCGAGTTTCTTTTTGTGGCCATCGATACGTTCACAAAATGGATAGAAGCTGAGCTGTGACTGGGATAACAACGGAAGCAGCAAAACGGTTCATGATGAGATGCGTGATCACTCGATTTGGAGTACCAAGTCGAATTATCACAGACAATGGCAAACAATTTACAAGTGCAAAATTTCAGGAATTTTGCGACGAGTTGGGAACTCGTTTGTGTTACACTTCTGTTGCCCACCCCCAAAGCAACGGGGCGGTCGAAAGAGCGAATGGCCAGATAATGAAGGGAATCAAGACTCGAGTCTTCGACCAGCTTGTCAAGCGCTCAGGGGCTTGGGTACAAGAATTACCTTCAGTATTATGGGCAATTCGTACGACAGCTAGCCGAGCTACAGGAGAAACACCTTTCTTTCTAGTCTTTGGAGCTGAAGCCATGCTTCCACCGTAACTAAAGATCAGTCGAACGAGTGAAGCTTTTAACGACTCCATCCAAGAACAGCTTCGAGCAGATGACATCAACCTGCTCGAGGAAAAGAGGGACCAGGCTTTAATCCGTTCCGCAGTCTACCAACAAGCCCTGCGCAGATACTATGATCGTAAGGTCCAACCTTGCAGCCTCGCTGTAGGTGACTTGGTATTGAGGCTTATCCAATCACAGTCTAATCGGAAAAAACTTTCCCCCAAGTGGGAAGGTCCTTACACTGTGGTTGAAGTAACGCGTCCAGGATCGGTACGACTTGCAATGGAAGACGGCCGTGTTCTCTCAAACTCTTGAAACATTGACTAGTTACGCAAATTTTATGTGTAACAAGCTTCTACGACAATAAAAGTATCAGATTCTCCCTATCTTTTTTGTCTCTTTTTGAATTTCGTTTTCATTTTCGACCATTTTTCATATGCTCATTCCCCCTTTACACTGGTCGGAGAAAGGACATCACATCTAGTCGAAGTCTCTCTTCTCTGCACGTGGTCCTGCCTGCTGGAAGGAACTTCCTAGTGTTGCTTTGTTCTTAACTATTGCAACCAGTACAAAGCTTTTTGGGCTCAGAAACATGATCAAAAGTTGTTAAGCAAATTCATGTCACCTTAGTTTATTCGTTCATTTTGAAAAATACTCTAAGAAGAGTGCACTTTTGAGATGCGTTCGACTGTTTTCTGGTTAACTTGATTGGTTTTAACTGGCTGGAGGAAGAAACACACCTAGTCGAAGTTTCTCCACTCTGCACGTGGTCCTGCCCACTAGAAGGAACTTCCTAGCGTTGTTCCGTTTCCTACTTTTGCTGCTAGGGCAACTTTGTCGGGTACAACGAAAACAGTCGGATGAATTTTTAAAGTCCTCTAGATGTTTGTTTTACTCAAGTTGTCGTTATT
Source organism: Ampelocalamus luodianensis (assembly GCA_036346255.1). Taxonomy (NCBI): domain Eukaryota; kingdom Viridiplantae; phylum Streptophyta; class Magnoliopsida; order Poales; family Poaceae; genus Ampelocalamus; species Ampelocalamus luodianensis. Next base: position 49,910,758 of record CM070629.1, on the reverse strand, counting down.
GATTTGATTAATCTAGTCGGAGATGGTAACATCACCTAGTCGAAGCCTTTTTTTCTCTGCACGTGGTCCTGCCCACTAGAGGGAACTTCCTAGCGTTGATCTTTTTCCACTCTTTCGACTAGAGCGAGATAGTCGATACTCGAGAACTATAAGTCGAACAAACCTCTCTGTTTTCATAAACCCTTTCTTTACTATTTTCTTAGTTTATTCCCAATAAACTAAGTAAATAGTTGGGGCTAGGATAAAGTTATAAACATGACTTCATTTCTTAGTCTTAGTTTTTCCGAGTTATCATCTTACAAGTTACTAACCACTCTACAAGATGATTCGCAGGGAAAAATAAGGAGATAGGAGGAATTGCTCATATCTGGTCTGATTATTTCTTCCTTTTTTATTATCTTACGAGTTACTAACTACTCTACGAGATAATTTGTAGAGAAAAAGAAATGATCATATATTTATACATCACCAAAAAAGACTTGTCTTTACAAAAGCATATTACAAACTACTCTGATAAAGGAGATTCTATCTGCATCTCCTCTGCGACCTTCTCGCCAACCGACTGCATCTCTTCGATCAGCTTTTCTGCTTCAGATTCGGTGCAATCGAAGTCGGCTTCAACAGAATGTGGATTAAGGTTAGGATCACGGGCCTTGAGTTTTGCTAAAACAAAGCTCACAGCTCCTTTGACCGCTTCCCTTATCGAATCATTCTGGTTGGTCTTCAGAGTAGACACCAACTCTTGCAAGGTACCGACCTGTTCCCCAATGGCACTCGTATGAGCAGCCATCGTGTCGTCGCGAGGAGCAACCCTCCCGGCACGAAGCCCATCGAGTACAATGTTCAGAAGTGAGATGTTGTCTTGAAGATTGATCTTCATTGACTTCGTCTCCTCCTGGGAATAAGTCGAAGCCTCGTGGAGTTGTTTTATTTCAATCAATTGATCTAGAAAGAGTAAGGGTTGATTAGATGAAACAATTCTACGAGAAGATAAAACAAATCGATAGCAGGTAAAAGTTCTACTTACCAGCTAATTGAGAACCTAAGTTCTCAATTTCTTGATCTTTCTCCTTCGCGATGCGGGAGATTTTGCGGACAACTGAGGACTTCTCCTGGACCTCGACCCGGAGAGACCCCACCTCGGCCTGAAGGGCCTTATTTTCGACTTCTTTTTCTGCAAAAGAATGAGAGGTTAAGAAGACGGAGATCAAGATCGAAAGCAGTCGTAACTTCACGTACTGTTTATTTTTTCCTGCAATTTATGAGTTGCAGAGTTAGCCTCCTGAAGCTTCTTCAGGAGGTCGGTAGCTTTATCCCTTAGCTTTTTCGACTCGGCTTTCTCGAAGTCAAGTGAATCAGCTAAGGTTTTTTCGTCACTCTTAAACCTGAAAGGTTAAGGGAAGACATGAATACATAGACGAATGATCGTAAGTTTTTCCACGATTATATCCGGTCGTAAGTCTTTCTACAAATAGTACTGAGTCGTAAGTTTTCTACGATAATTGTCTACGAGTACTGAGTAAGTAATCAATTTGCGATATGATTATGAGAATCAGTTACTCACCACCTCTCTGCTTGCTCGCAGAGCACTTCCTTCTCTTGTCGTAATTTGACAAGTTGCCGATTGTACTCGCAAATCATAGCGACTTGCTCTACGGCTCTCTACAAGGGAGAAAAATGATAAGAAACGGAGATAAACCATACGTGAGTATTGAGAAATACTTACATTCATGTTTGACCAAGCAAACAAGGACATTTTTCGCGATGGATCTTTCAGCCCATCCATCTCCTCGACTCATTTCCACCAGACCCCTTCGAGACGTTCATTGTCAAAGACATCCCCACAATTGGGAATGCTACTGGGGTGAGGAACTCGATCGCGAGATCGGTAGGCAGAAGATCCTACGATAGAATCGGGGCCAAAGAAATCAGAGCAAAAGTTAAAATATTCTTCTTCCTCTGACTCGGTCACGGGAGCTCCACCTGGAGGGCCGGAAGGAAGATCCTCGACAATTTCCTTACCGGTGCAGCGTTCAGAACTCTCACCGCCATCAACCTCTGGTGTTTCCCTCACGGCCTCTATCGGCTCCACCTCAGTCTCTACGACAGCCTCGGTGGTCGTAGCGACTTCGACAACCTCGGTGGTCGTAGCGACTTCGGCAGCCACGACTTCTTTTCGCCGTGGGAATAGTAGCTAGACCTTCAGCTACTACCGCAGTCACACCCTCGCCACCATAAGAAGTGAGAGCGGGCTCCTCCATAGGAGTATCCCTGGGGGCCGAAGACGTCGGGCTAAAATCACAAAACGCAGAAGTAAGTCAACTCATAAAAAAAACTAAGAGTAAGTGCAGTTCTTACACTTATGTTTTTTTTACATACCTCTGCACGCTGGACCTAACTCGAAACTTGGGAGCAACCTTCCCGACGAAGATTTCTTCGACTTCTTCTCAACCATCACTGGTCGAGATACACTCGGGACAACAGGAGTCTCCTCCTCCCGACTTCCTGGGTGGTCGAGATCAGTCTCGACCACCCTAAGAGCGCTGCTCCCCTCGACCTCAGATCCCACTGGAGCAGCGGTTTCCTTCACAAAAGACATGAAGTTCTTCCAGTTCTCCTTTTCTAGCTGCCTTATGAAGCCACGAGAAGCTGAAACTGCGAATGACTTGTTGTCGTAATAGAAGGGTACCTTAACCTTAGGGGCTGAGCGCTTGAGGGTAAAGGCAGCTCCCTCTGATTTCTTCTTTGCCGTAGCCAAGTCTGCAGCGAATTTAGCAAAAGGGGCAGAAGGAGCCGAGCTCGAGCCACCTTTATCGCCAACCTTTACAAGGCAACGCTTCTTGGTTGGAGGTGATTTTGCAGGCTCCACCTGCGCAGTCACCCAAATGACCACCAAATCGACTTCTTCGTCATCTTGGCGGTCTTCTACGCCTACTTTCTATTGAACAGAAAATGAATATGGTCGTAAGTTCTTCTACGACCAGCTCAAGAGTCGTAAGTGTTTCTACGACTATGGTGTAATCGTAAGTCCTGCTACGATTACGTCCGGTCGTAAGTCTTAGTCGTAAGATTTTCTACGACCAGTACCTAGTCGTAAGATTTTCTACGACGAATCCTTTAGTCGTAAATCGTTTTACGACAATAAATGCTTAAAGACAAAATCGTTTTTTCGATTACTTTTAGGCGTTCCTCTTTCTCTTCTGCGGTCAAGACCGCAAGGATTTGAGGAGCTGCTATGTTGGACGGGTTCTTTTCACAGACGAGCCTGACGTGAGCATCAATCTCCCCCTATGGAAGATCTGTCCACATAGATAACGTGATTAGCAGACTAAATCGGGATTAACCAAGGACAAAGCCAAAAAAGTAAGTTTTTCTACTCACCGTCCTTGTAATCCTTGGTTGGGTCATCCTTCCCCAAGTACCTCCACATAGGAGGAACTCGTGCCTTCAAAGGGCTGATGCGGCGCGTGATGAAGTCCTTCACCACGTGCCAACCAGTAAGCCCCTCAGCCTTCAAGTCTTTAATGGCTTGAATATAGGGGGCGATCCAGTCGAGACTACTAGGAGTCGAATCCCACGAAGAGGACCTCTCGGTGGCTTTCCCAGCAAATGAGAGGCTATCTTCCTTGGTAACCTCCCAGTAAAACCACCTCTTCTTCCACCCCGGCCACGACGACCGGGTGAATATCTGAATATACTCCTTCGACTTCCCGTCGTGGAGCTTCAAACCACAACTTCCGGCAATTCCGGCCTGCCGAGCCATTCCGTAGTAGTACTTGAAAAGCTCGAGGTCCGCTGGAATCCCCAGGTAAGCCTCGCATAAATACACGAACACGCTCAGCATCGTGATGGAATTAGGACCTAGGTTCACTAATTCCACCCCGGAGTGCTCGAGCATGAGGGTGAGGAAGGGATGAGCAGGTAACCGGAGACCACACTCACAGTACGCCTGGAAAATTGGAATTTGGTCTCCCTCCCCCGACGGCCAGTGTTGTCCATTCGCCGCAATCCACTTCACGAGTAATCCTTCGGGGACTTTCTCGGCGGCGACCAGGGCCTTCATCTTGGCGTCGTCCATTTCCGACTCAGCCCTCTCGGAGACAACCCTAGCCATTTTTTCTCAGAGATGGGGAGGGTTGGATTTGGAAAAGCTCCAAGAAAATGAACAGTATCACTGGCGGCGGAGGAGATGAGGAAGCAATGAACAGTCGGGGTGAATTAGGGAAAAGGTAAGAACCCTAAGTCTATTCCCGCTGTCCGTTTTATAACCGTGTGTTTGAAACGAAATGCCGTGGAAGCCCAACGGTTCCCACCGCTTCGGGAATTGCTCCAACAGATAGGTCTGCCCGTTCGAAAGTATCGAGACTCTTTTCACACCTCAAGTGAAATAACCTTCTTGACCTTTGGGTCAAAAGAAATGCCGATCGGAAAGGTTTTGCTTCCGATCATAAGGCCACGATTACTCCAAAGTTGTAAGATTTTCTACGACTACTTTGTAATCGTGAAATTTTCAACAAATTGCCTCGACCAAGCATATTACTGGTCGAGAGGAACACATGTTGGAGAGATTTTCCTCCGGCGTCTTTTCTACGACCCACTAGTGGTCACAAGATCATCTATGACCCCTTAATCAAATAAGTTATTTTCACTTAAAGCTGGGGGGCTAGATGACGAGGATATGATAATCCTCATTTTATTATTCCATAATCATGTAATATGACGTCACATGGTATACCCCTTAATGTTATAAGGGAGGAGTAAGTTAGGTGGTCGTAAGCTCTTCTACTACCACCCCCTAGTCGTAAGTATTTCTACGACTATAGTGTAATCGTAAGTCCTGCTACGATTACGTCCGGTCGTAAGTCTTTCTACGACCAGTACCTAATCGTAAGCTCTTTCTACGACTACCCCCTAATCGTAAGTTCTGCTACGATTAGCCCTGCTACGACATCCACACAATTAACTGGGTCCACCCGTTAGAAGACCCATTTACTAGTGAGGACCTGAGCAATCAAATTACGTAGTTATACCCGAAATAACTACAGATAATTCCCCACTATCTCTGATTGATAACCGTTGAAAAGCGTGAGGGGGTTACTACTCCGGTAATTACTCTCATTATTATGCAATAATGAGCTTAATTAGCCTGGAACGACAACGGCCCCAACAATATAGTATAAATAGGTATCTTTTAGAGATAGTGAGGGGGATGCTTTTTTGGAAAGAAAGTCAGTAGCAGCATTAGAGTAAGACCATCTGCTGATTGTAATTCATATACCCAATACAAGATACACAGGAGTAGGGTTGTTATTCTCACCTGAGAAGGCCCGAACCTGTATAAAAATCCATGTGTTTCTCTCGTCTACGTGATCAATTGTGAAGACCCCCCGAATCAAACAATCTTTACGTAAGATCGGTTCTAAAACACTGACAAGAACCGTCTATGATAATTCACACACGGATCTTAACAATAACCGTATGTGATGTCTGCGATTATCACAGACGGTTCTATTTACAAACCGTCTGTGATAGTTACATATCACAAACGGTTTCAAAGGAATCATCTATGATGAGGCATCCAATATAGCCTGGTTTGTAGTAGTGGGTACTTGGAGAAGAAATAGTGCTAAAGTATCTCTTCAAATCCATTTCTAGCCAATTAAAAAACCAATCATTCAAAATCAAGCATGAGCTTTGCTCAACTACCTACATAGGCATCACCATCGGTTAGGCCTTGTTTAGGGTCGATGTAATCCGAAAAATTTGAACAATTTGCACACAATTTCTTCCTACTAGTCCCAATTCTACACTACAACCTACAGGGATATTGACCCTCTTTGTTTAGGCTTAAGCTTTTTGGCTTATAGCTTAAAGCTAGTTTTTTTTGGCTTAATCAGCTTATAAGCCTCTAAGCTTTTAAGCCAACTTTATTGTTTAGTAATTCGGCTTTTTGTAGGATGTTGATTTATTGAGTTGTGTGTGAAGGATGAAAGGTCTGAAATACCCTTAAGGTTTAAAGGACCTTGTTGTGTGTGAACGGGAGGGGGAGGCGGCGTCGTCGGGAGGGAGAGGGGAGGCGCGCCGTTGGGAGGGAGATGGGAGGCAGCAGCGTTTGGGAGGGGGAACGGGAGCCAGCGGCGTTGGGTTAGGGAACGAGAGTAGGAGCGTCGGGTTGGGAAGATTGGAAACGATTGGAAAAAAACGAAACGGTTTGCAATTATATACCAATGACATTTTGAGGGTAATTTTAATGAAGTTCAGTGGCAAAGAGATATTTTATTCCGCAAAAGCCAAAAAACTCAAAATTTTAACCAAGTCCATGTACTTGGTTGGGGCTGGGCCACGGCTGACCGAAAAATTTGTGGGCTACGGTCAAGCAACTTGAAGACTGGAATGGTTGAATCCAGCCTACGGCGGGGAGGCACGGAGGAAGGACGGGTGTCCCTTCTCCTACGTTGGGAGCAGGGAGCCAGAGGCAGTGAAGAAAGACGGGTACGGGGTTCTGGACCGGAGGGAGCTCTGGTGGACGTGGTAGCTTGCCAGAATGGTAGGTCCGTCCATGGTGTTAGTAAGATCATTCCAACATCCAGCCATACCAATCGAGATCTTGACAATCTTGATTTAGCACCTGATCTTTAGTTTCGGTACCAAATTAGCACAATAGCTTTAAAAATGATTGAAAGTGAGGTGGCACAAGTTCTGTTTGAATAATCCGTGTGTGATCTTCTAGGTACCCGCACGATAATCAGCACAAGGACGGCAAGGGAATGTACCTCATGTTTACATTCCCTGGAGAGCCTACCTTGTCCGGCTTGCCTGTCAGGTCGACTCTTACTGCCTACTACAGTAGCAGCCAGTTCCAGGACCGCGAATTCGGCGAGTTCGACAGGTGCACGAGCCCGCTCGAGGCGATCCTTTGCCCCGATGGCAAGCAGAGCATGTACTGCCAGTTGCTCTGCGGCCTGCTTCGCCGCGACAGCGTGGACCGTGTTGGTGCCACCTTTGCCGTTGGGTTTGTGCGAGGGATCAGGTTCTTGGAAGATCACTGGGAGGAGATGTGCTCCAACATCCGGACTGGGCAGCTCAGTGACTGGATCACACATGGTCCTTTGCGCGATGCAGTCTCTGAACGGTATTTGCAAGGACCTTACCCAGCAATGGCCGACGAGATTGCATCCGAGTGTTCAAAGAAGCCGTGGGGTGGGATAGTTAGGAGGCTATGGACAGGTTCTCGGTCTATCCGGACCATTGTGACCGGCTCGCTGTCGCAGTACATTCCATTGCTTGAGCTCTATGGTGGCGGGCTACCGGTTGTCTCGCCGCTCTATGGATCTACGGAGTGCCTCGCAGGGATCAATTTGAGGCCTCTTGATCCGCCATCCCGCGTGTCATATGCATTGCTTCCAAACATTGCCTACTTTGAGTTTGAAGAGGTCAAGCATGGCGATGGTGAGCAAGGGATTAAAGGTGATGTCAATTTTGGCAAGACCAAGGTTGTAGATCTTGTGGATGTCAAGATCGGTCGGTCCTATGAGCTTATCGTCACCACCTTGGCAGGTTAGTTGTTGGGCATGCATTCTCTTGCAATTGCAGCTTAATTTCCACCAATTGGCTGAGAAATTCCGTTAAATGTCATTCAACTCTGAATCTTGTGCATGCATGGCAGGTCTTTACAGATACCGTGTGGGTGATCTTTTAACCGTGAGTGGCTTCTACAACGCAACACCGCTGTTCCGCTTCTCAGGACGTCATGGTGTTGCCCTATGCATAGACTCTGAGAACACAAGCGAGGAGGTGCTCCTCAAGGCAATTTCAGAAGTAGTGGAGCTCCAGCTTAGGCCTCTTGGCTACATGCTTGTTGGCAGCACTGCGTATGCAGACATATACACCTCGCCTGGCCACTATATCCTGTTTTGGGAGCTCGTCAATGCAAATAGCAATCACACTGCCAATGGCATTGATCAAGCTGTCATGGAGAATTTCTGCTTGGCAGTGGAAGAATGCTTTAATGAAATTTATCGTGAACTTAGGCACGATGGATCAATTGGGGCACTTGAAATAAGGGTCCTCGGCCATGGTGCGTTCAGTGCACTGATGGACTTCTTTGTGTCAAAAGGCACATCTGCTACTCAGTACAAAACCCCAACAGTCATTCGATCAAAAGACGCAATGTTGGTGTTAGAGAACCGGGTTGTCGGGAGGTTCTTTAGCCAAGCAGCTCCCGACTATCCTTACGCTAAAAGTGACAGTATATGATGCTACTGGGTCGCTTGCAGAGAATCAATCGCCGTTTGGGAGCAGACTTCTCCAAATTACCATCGGAGTTTCATTATCCATTTGGTTAGAGAGGTGAAGAGCCGGTTCTTCATCATTGTTGAATAATCCTGAATGCTGTTTAGTGTTTTTGTTTTAAGTCCTGTAACGTTCCTTGTTTCGGTATTGATTGCATGGCCGAGTAGTGCGCATTGAATGCTAGTTATGCAGCTCGATCGTGGCGCATGAAAGCCTGGTCATGGGATCGTGGCTGTAGTGTTCAAGTTTTCAGTTACGTTTTACTTGCGTGAATAAAAGGAGAAGAAAAAAAAATCCTGAAAAGCTGCAGACTGTGAAGCAGCACAAAATCACTGTCTCGCGTTTTGACTTTGTGCGTGTGTGTTTTCGTTTTAAGCGTTCGTGTGCGTAGACCGTCCCATGTGCCAATATTTAGTATCAGAGCTTAAGTTGTGATTATCTAAAATCATGACACGAGATAAGTCACCAGATGTGACGCCCCGTGTCATTACCCCAGGGGTAATAACACTTGAGTATACGGATTACTATTCGTTTGCTCAGTAGAACACTGCTCCAACGAATAGTAAGCTTTCACCAGAGTTACGCAGCAGAACAATAAGATAGAAACTGTCCTTTATTTCAACAGTTAGCCACGCAGGACTAAGGTCTTAATACAAGTTTTATACAAATACCGCAGGGAACTTCCGCGCTTCTTTTGTCTGCCCTAAAGTACCGGCAGCCTATTTGTCCCACATGCCAAAATAGCTCTCAACTCACCCCGGGTCCTCTTAGTCAAAGCCTTCTCCTCCAGCTGTTGATTCTGTACCTGCAAGTCCTTCGTCCCACTCGGGATAGTTCCCGGCCGGACTAGGATCTATAAAGGAGAATACTAACAAGGTTGAGTACACGAATGTACTCAACAAGCATTAATAGCAAAAGATGCACAGGATGCACTATCTCTGCTCATTATCACAGTTTCTAAATCATCTCACTTTAGAAAATACATCACAACAATTAGGTGGCAAGTTTTAATACTGAAAACTCTACTAGTCACTCGGAGAGACGATAGACCCCCTGTGGTTCTCGTAGACTCCAATCCTGGAGACTGGCATGAATTCATGATTTAGTTTAGCACTACGCAGGCTTTGTACCACTTTACCCATAGCTATTCTGAACTCTCCGTTTACAGGGTCCACCGCATTGCCTTAGATGCGGGTTCAAAATCAGAATACAGAACGTTTTCCAGGTTACGTGAATTAATTTCTCCACCCATCACCTTCCGTCGGTGCAGATTTAGTCACGGTGCTGACCTCATCATCCACCGAGTTCTGGTGAGGTTGGTTGAGGCAGCTTCTATCCTGCACTCAACACTCCACCTTAGCGCTATAGCGGCTTGGATCCCCCACTTCCGGACTTCCCCCACCGGTCCTGGGTTCCTCCATCACATTCACTCACACCTATTACTTACCCAATGTGGAGAGCATAGTCATGTAACAAGGTAACATTTTTCGCCGTCGCCAAACGGGAAAATGGTTGGCTTGAATTCTGACATCCGACCGAGCAAGAGTTTTGTTGGTCCTTATATTATAACCATATGTAAAAAGAGGCCCACCTCTTACCTCATCATCGCTTTTCCCCTGCCAGGGCCCCCTTTTACCCACCTAGTAAGTCTCATTTCTTTTTCAATCATCTTAATCATCTCATCTCAATCATTTTCTTTAGGTTTTGATAAATCATTTTGATGCAATACTTATAATAGTGCAAGATAGGGTATATTTTTAAAGTAACTATATTCATGTTCAAGAGAGTCGCTTGCCTTCGAATAAGTAGGAAGGGTTGATGCTGATGAAACTCTGATCAGCTGCTCCCGTTGGTGTCGATTCACCTTCTGTAGTCATCGGCAACACAAATAATACTATAAGTAAATACATAGTTGAATTTGAGTGATATAATAGATATATAGTTAGTGGCTTCTACCAGTTAGCACAAGTTAATTACATAAAGCTTTTGAGACTTAAGCTAAGTTAGCACTCCTCATTCTAGCCGCTCTACGGTCTACTCTCGCTAAGACCGAACAACCCGAGGCTCATGCTTAATAAATAAATTAACAGATTAAACAACTAACCCAAAATTAGCTAATAACTACTCCTAAAAAGACACTAATTGCAACAACTAATCTAGAATCTAATCGCCTACTAAAATCTTCCTAAACCCAACTCCCATCCTAATCCCTAAACTTAAACTCTAATTTACCCTAACCTCACTCTCTCTCTCTCACCTCCACTCGGCCGACCCCCCCCCCCAAACTCAACACACGCACACACACAACCCTCACACAACACAGCCCACTCCCACCCTTTCTTCCCCAACTCCACTGCTCTCTCTCTCTCTCTACCCGACGGCGCCGCTGCCTGGACTCCCTCGCCAAGCCGCCGCCGGATCTGGCCTCCCCTACCGACTCCGCCGGCCTCCCAGCTGCTTTGCCCGCGACCTCCTTCTCCCGGCGCGGCCAGAGGCCAGCGCCGCCACATCCTCGCCTCGGCTCGGTTCGGTCCCAACTGACCTGACGCGCCTCAACGCACTCGCTCGGTTCGGCCCGAGCCCGCGCTCCTGGCCCGCTTCGGTCTACCGGCCCTGGCTTGCTCTCCCGCGCCTGAACTCCGGCCGCGCGGCTCGACACGCCCCCTGGCCTCTCGGCTACCTCGGCCTCCTACATCCTAACCCTTTGCTCTCAAAAACCCGGCTTACTTTAGTTACTCTTTGATTTTAAGTTGATCATGATTTAGCTTTTAGTGTCTTACTGATCTCAGATCTGTGAGTGTAGATGCTGATGGATGAGTGCTGCGATGGAGAAGGCTACTGAGGGTACTGGATCATGGTACACGGAGGTACTACTCCCCCTCTCAACCCCTATCTCTACTCCCTCCCTTCTACTGCTCTATGATGCATACCGATGATGGATGTGCCACTGTGTGGGTTTGGCTTTGGGCAGAAAAGTCAGTGGGGATAGATGGTTGTTTACCTTGTTTGGCCGGGTTGGGTTGAGGATGGTGGCAGTGGTGTGTTGGTGAGGTAGGCCGGTTGGTCATGGAGCTCCTTGGTACCTTTGATCCTCCTGGTTCGTCTCTGTCGGCGCGGTCCTGGTGGCCATCGATGGTTCCACGCCGTAGCCGCTGCCGCCCTTGCTCTCCGGTCTTCCTCCTTCTCCCTGGTTCCCTGGCTCCCCTTCCTCCTTGCTCCTCCGGCCGAATGCAAGCTGGGCAAAGCTTTGTGAGAGCGATGAAATGGGTCTTGTGAAGGGGGGGGGAATGGATGTGGGTGAGGAAGCCTCTGGATGGGGAGCGGCTGTGCTTTGAGTGTGTCTTTGGATGCGTGAATGGTCGGGGATGGCTTTGGTGTCTTTGGTGTGCTCCTCTGTGTCCATGGGGTAGGAATGTGCTGAGGGAAATGAATGTGGGATTTTGTGAGGGGGAATGGCTTGTGCTGCAAAGGTGCTGATGGTGCCAGTTTCTCTATGCCCAAAGATGCTTTAGCTGAGGGTAGGGTGTACTGAGATGTGCATTGTGGGATTACATTGTGGCTGTTGCAATTGCAAACCGTGGGTGCTGGATGTTAATCACGCCGGATGAGGAAACCCACGGAAGTGACAGGTACCAAAGGACCTCGGGTGGTCCGGATATCTTGACGATCGAGGGGCCGACTAACTCAGGTTGGTCTGGGTATCTTGATGGTCTAGGGACCGAGTGTCCTACTGCACTTTGGGGAAAATCTGACGGCCACTTCCTTTATTCTGCTACTCTCAAATATTGTTTTCAACTTGGTTCGCTAATTGTCTCCTACATTTCTTGGCGAGCGATGGGAATGAATCGAGGGACGGTTCGATAGACTGGTGATCAATGGATGAGTACACAAGGAGGACTTCGATAGAATGCATGCAATATTTTATTATTGAATGCAAACTACTATGGGTTGTAATTATTTATACAACCAAAGATGCAAATGAGATGATGTGGATGCACTGCTATTGTAATGCTTCATGCAAACAAATTCCCTAATGATATGCTTAATGCAACAGACGTTATTCTTTGATATTAATTAATGGATTTTTAATTATGCTAATTACCGATTACTGCTACAAGATTAGGGCTAAAAACGCGTGTCCTTACATCCTACCCCACTTGAAAACAAACTTCGCCCCCGAAGTTTAGAAACTCGCTTGAACAGGTTGGGGGTGGACTTCACGCAGTTCTTCCTCCTTCTCCCCTGTAGCTTCTCGCACAGAGTGATTCTTCGATAGCACCTTGCAGAAGCGGATCATCCTGTTCCTTAACTGTCGGTCTTCTATCGCTGGAGTTTTCACTGAGCGCTCTTCGTAGGTCAAATCATCTTGCAGGGTTATGTCGAGACTAGTAACACGCTACGAGGGTTCTCTTAGATATCTTCGAAGTTGAGAGACATAAAATACGTCATGAATCGCGACAGCTGGGTTGGTAACTCCAGTTTATATGTTAGGGTGCCTTTATGCTCCAGAATCCGAAAGTATCCCACGTAACACGGACTTAGTTCCATTTTTAGCCGAATCGGCGTACTCCACGCATAGGTGATATCTTTAGGTACACATAATCCCGAATCGGCGTACTCCACGCATAGGTGATATCTTTAGGTACACATAATCTCCAACTTCGAACTGGAGGTCTTTCCTATGCTTATTAGCATAGTTCTTTTGCCTGCTCTGGGAAATCTTGAGGCGTTCTCAAATTAATTGAATCTTCTCGTCGTTCTCCCGTACCATTTCAGGTCCTAGTAGCGGTCTTTCTCTGACTTTATACCAACAGATTGGTGATCTACACTTTCTGCCGTATAAAGCTTCATACGGGGCCCTTTGAAGGCTATACTGATAGCTGTTATTGTATGCGAACTCCGCTAGGGTTAGACATTTTTCCCATGATTCTCTAAAGTTTAGCACACATGCTCTCAACATATCTTCTAGGATTTGATTCACCTGTTTAGTCTGCCCACCAGTTTGTAGATGATAGGTCGTGCTGAAATTGACGATGGTGCCCAAAGCAGTATGTAAGCTTTTTCCAGCAACCAGATACAAACACTGATCCTCTATCTGATGTGATGGTCTTCAGTGCTCCGTGTAGAGTAACTATTCTTTCGATATAAGTCTCAGCAAGTTTATTGGCGTATTTCTAATTTGTGGCAATGAAGTGAGCTGATTTTGTAAGACGATCCACGATAACCCAAATGACATCCTTCTTTTTGACGATGAGAAGGAGACCAGGTTATGAAGTCCATACAGATATCCTCCCATTTCCATTCAGGTATTTTCAGTGTTTTTAGTAGTCCTGCTGGATGTTGGTGTTCGACTTTGATCTTTTGGCAGGTGTTGCATTGGCCTACATATTCTGCTATGGCTCGCTTCATGCTTGGCCACCAAAAGTTTCCTTCAAGTCTCGATACGTTTTCGTGCTGCCTGAATGTATAGTGTACTGAGTATCATGAGCTTCACGTAGGACTGTCTCCTTTAATTTTGGGTTGGTCGAGAACGCAGATTCTAGCTTGTCGCTATAAGATTCCGGAGTCACCTATCTGGAACTCAGAGGGTTGGCCTGACTTGATGCGTTGGATTTCTTCGGCGATAGAGGGATCTGAAAGTTGGTGTTCCTGGATTTGACCACGGAGAATGGGATGGAATACCATAGTGGTAATGTATGGGTAACGGTATAAGGGTGACTTGAAGGTAAGTCACTAACTTATTAGGAAGTCAATCTGTAAACTGTGAGTGTTACTTAGTGGTGGACGATGGCATGGCCCGTGCCACCTTGGGTGTTTTGTGGCTGCTCAAAGCAGGATGCCGCTTGAAGCCCGCTTTCCAATTGACTTGGGCGGCTTCCAATAAAACTTGGTCTCAATCATAGCAACGAATTGGTCATGTGCACCAACTCTCCTCCTTCGCATATTCATTTAGTACAAGCCTAAACCAACTTTAACTTGTCTTCCGAGTTAAAATCATTTATTAAAATTTCTATGTAGAATCAATATCATAGCCTCATTTTAAATCATAACTGAACCTTTGGTTAAGCTTCTCAATCTTCAATCGTGCTGTCATTTTTTTTTTTGAGATCAGATTAATCCAAGTATCTGCATTAGAATCATGCTTTCCAATTCGATCTATTATGCCCATTGCGCTACCACCGCATTGCTTACTCTAATCCACCAATAGCAATAAATCAACCAAGTACTATTATTTCCTTAACTCCACCAAGTTCATCAATTCTGTATAATCCAACTAATGTACCTGAATTCTAATCATAACTTACGATACTAATCCAACCTCATGCTTTCTTCATTATCTAAATCCGATCAGAGTATCAATACTATATTCCCATGATCACTAACCATACATCTGAATCCCATTTCATCATCTAGTTATATCCAATAAATCCAACCTAATAAAATTATTAAATTAATTCCATAAGGTTTACTCATATATCAGGAGTTAACTAATTCAGAATTTAACATAAGGCATTGCTATGAAAATCCAACCGTTTCGCATTTCAATCCCTACCCTTACTGAATCAATTCCTCTATACTAACTCTCCAATAATTACTAAGATCTATTTAAATCTGCCAAGGTGCGTTTCTATAATCCAACCAAGTTTTATTCCTATACTCCAACCAAGGTATACTCTTGTAATCCAACATTAACATATTCTAGTATCCAACAAGAGTATTTCTATAATCCAGCGATATTATATTTCTAATAATCTAATCATGATATAATCCTATGATCCGATAATTAATGAAATCCAATAAGCCAACTCCAACGATTATGTAATCCCGCAAACCAATTTTCAACAATAATCTATCCCATAATCCAATATCCCTAACTCCCGTAGTCCAACAAATTCATTCCTATGATCCAATAGCCCACATTTATTTCTATTCCCAATAATAATCCAATTGCTTAGTAATCATTTACTTCTATTGATCCAATGTTCATCAATCCAATATCTACAACAATCTATTTCCATAATTCAACCTTCAGTAGTCCAATATCCAATAATCCAATAATAATAGTTGGTTATTGAGACTAATGTGTGTGCTAAGATGTTTTCAAGGCTTAGTCCCGGAGTTTGAATGATGACATGAAAAGGAAATGCAGAGGTGATAAAAGATTGACATGGCTCAAGACAAAGGAGTCATGCATTGCATTTCGAAAAGCTTCTGGAAGGATTTTAGTGGAAATCGGTATGACCGTATTTTGTAAGCGGTACTACCGATGTGCGTTAGTACCGGAGTTCATGTGGAGGAACTACCACGTAGCGGTATGACCGCAAATATGTTGGCGGAACTACCGCAACCCGGTTGTTCCGTTTGTTATGTGGCGGTATGTAAATTCCAGAGAAGATGTTTTTCTGTATTTCTCGAGCCTCTAGAAATTGGTAGTACCGCATATGAGAAACGGTACTACCGGAGAGCGGTATTACCGGATGCTAGTTGGCGGTAATACCGCACCTGTCAGTAATGGCTTGTTTAGAAGCATTTATGCAGGTATATCTTGTAAATTAATGTTAATAACATTGTGGGACTAACATTTTACATGAGTTGGATAAATATATTATGTTTCAGGGTAATGAAGACTTTGAATGGCATCATGTGTTGATCGTCATCAAGTCAAGGTTCAAGAAGAGGATGCATCATGTGTTGATGCATATCAAGATCTCGAAGAAGAGATGATCATGAGTTGATCATCAAGTTAAGAGAAGACTCATCATGTGTTGATTGAGGTCAAGTAAAAGATACATCATGGGTTAATGCATGTCAAGATGATGACCCGGACTTGAAGTGAAGATGTGCGTCATCAAGCTTCAAGAAGATGCTCAAGGCAAAGGTATGACTAGCTAGGGCTAAGGATGTGTTCCTAGTCTTTTACCGGTCTTGGTGTTTGGTTGGAAGACCGGATTGCTAGTATAGGTTGCCGTACTATTAAGAGGGGTCTTGTCTAGTAGCTTGAGTCTCATTATGTGTTGATAGCTCAATCTTGCTTACTCTAGCTCACCGTGGCATGATGCTATTATTTGCAAATGTGTTTTGCAAATAGTCGAGGCTCATACATTTAATCCTTGTAACATGTGACTATACTTTGCAAATGTGTTTTGCAAATGATTGAAGTCCATGTACCTACTCCTTATGGCATGATCTAAGTTTGCAAATGTGTTTTGCAAATAGTTAAGATTCATGTGTATTCCCTTGACATGGTCTAAGATTGCTTGTTGCTATTTCTTTGGACTTAGACCATGATAGTGACTCTTTTGAGTTGTGCTTTTTGATTTGATCAAATGTGTTTTAGATCAATCAAATAGGTGGGTTGTGTATCCCTCTGAATAAGCTTTCAATAGAGTCCAAGATCACTCAATTCTGACATCGGAGTCAAAAGTTATGACCTTTTTACCAAGTGTCATTTGTGCTGAAAAATGGGATGCGGTAGTACCGCCCTTATAACAGTGGTAGTACTGCAGAACGGTAGTACCGTCCGTATAAATGCGGTAGTACTGCACCAAAGTTTTAACAGCTTTTTTTTTGAGCCGTTGATGCACCCTTTCCGACCGTTGAGTCAAAAACGGTAGTACCGGCCCTTGTGAGTGCGGTACTACCGCATTTCAGCTGAATTTGCTGATTTCATCTCTCAACGGCTAGTTTTTGTGTGTGGGCTATAAATATCCACCTTGGACGGTTGAGAGACAACTCTTGGCATCCCATTTCACTCTCTTGAGCTAGTGTGAGCTTCTCCTCTCAATTGTGCATGTGTTGCACCTTGTAAGCAAGGAGAGAGGTCTCTAGTTGCATGTGTTGCATCTAGAGGTGAATTTCTTATCCACTTGAGCTTGTGCATTCGTTGCACGTGGTGAGAGTCAAGCAAGGGGCTTGGCTTATTACTCTTGGTGTTTGTCGACACCTAGACGGTGTGGAGACGTCATGGTCCGTGATCTTCTCAAGTGAAGCTTGTGAGAAGGCCCGGTATTTGTGAGTGGCTTGGTGCTCGCCATCTCCGGAGTGGAGTAAGAGCAACCCTAGTGGAGCGAGGTGTTGATACCTCGGAGGAAGGCTTAATTTGTGGAGCCGGCCCAATTGGTTTGTGTTTCCTTCAACGTGGATTAGGGGAGACCGGCAAGTCTCCGAACACCATGGTAAAACATCGACGTGTCTTTGTGGTGTAATCTCTGTTGCCTTACTATTGCATTTACATTTATTGTGTATGAATGCTTGCTTTACATTGTGCAATTTATATACCTTGTATTAAATTGCTTATTCATTGTGTATGATTGCAATAGTATCATTTACATTGCTTAAATTGAATTACTTACAAGTCCATGCTTGATTGATTATTATCAATAGACTTGTATTGTTGGTGCACTTAGTTTAACCTAGTTGATTTAGGCTTTAATTGTACAAAACCGTATCTGTATTAGCTTCCGCATTAGAAATCGGTTTTAGCGCATGGAAGTTTTTAAAACGCCTATTCACCCCCCTCTAGTTGGCCTCCTCGATCTTACAACTGGTGCTTTGGGCAATTCATAGAGGCCTTCAAGCATTGCAGGCCTGTCATATCAATTGAAGCCACATTTCTTACCGGGAAGTACCATGGTGCGTTGATGCTCGCCGTTGGTATTGATGCGGAGGACCAGCTGATTCCATTAGCATTCACACTGACAGAGGGTGAGAACAATAAGAGCTGGGGATGTTTCATGGATTTAGTTCGTCTACGCCTCGTTGGGCCTGGACGGTTTGTTTGCATCGTCTCGGACAGGCACCGTGGGATTCTGAACGCCGTTAAGAGCAGACTAGATGGACACCCGGATGTGCTGCATAGGTGGTGCATGCGTCACTTAGCTGCAAAAGACCCAGCCTTGCGCAGTGATAAGACCAAAGGAGATAGCTTTGCGCAGTTTAGGGTTTATGTAGGTTATGCTTTTCAGATCGACTAGACAACACTGACCGCCTCGTCACCTTTTCAGATCTAAAAGACACAACTCTGCATGAAATTAACCACACCATGCCAACCATGGGGCTTATAAAACGGGGTTCAACCAAACCCAACACTACACAACAGATACCCAGCTATGGACTCTTCGGCAAACTTCTACGCGAAGATGTTGCAGAAGCGCAAGTGGCTTGCGCAAAAGAGGAAACATCTACAATACCCAGATCGAACAATGAAAGATGCTCAAGTACCACCACGTTTTCCAATCTCGCAGTGTGTGTGGCGAACAGGCAGAGATCATTCAATCCACACACCCAGACACCGCCGCCTGGGCGTACTACACGTGCGGGCACCACCTCATAAGCGTTTCTTTCGCGCACATCGATTTTTCTCAACGTTCAATTCCTTCAATTTTTGACATCATCCCCACGTAATGGCAGCCCGAGATGCGCTGCCACTTCTTCCGGTGGATCGACGGCCCGGAGATGTACGACAGGGCATTCATCCAGCAGAAGTACATACTGAACTACTCGATGCGGTGAAAACCTTACGTACCAGACCCTGTTCAGGAGGCTCCGAAGGAGCCCAGTATTCGCCCGGGCGTATCCATAACGACGACGTGAGTTATGAAGAATTTACATCCTTATTACGTTTTTCACTATACGGTGTACTTACATCATACAATCGCAGGACATGGACGACTTCGACATACCAGCCCGAGGTGGACAGTCCCGCGACAAGGGCAAAGGAAAGGCTTATGAAGCTTCGACATACCACCCTGAGGTGGACAGTCCCACGACAAGGGCAAGGGAAAGGCTCGTCGGTGAGCCTGCCCACCACAGCATCTCAGGTCGCCCGGGCCTAATCTGTATCGATGACGTGAGATATGAAGAATTAACATCCTTCTTACGATTTTCACTATACAGTGCACTTACATCATGGAATCGCAGGACATGGACGACTTCGACATACCAGCCCGACATGGACAGTCCCACGACAAGGGGAAGGGGAAGGCCGGCCAGGAGTTCAACGCCGTGCTAGCAAGGAATAGAAAATGGCCTTGGTCCATGCAGTAGGTCAGGTCATTACGTAGTACTCCCCCATCCTACCCCGCATGTTTTTACTATCCCCTGAAGGCATGTATAGTTATATGGTCTGGATGCTTGTGTCGCAATGTACCGTAGTAGCAAGGATGACTTAAGCCATTAGCCGAACCATCATGCCATGTCACTACGTGTAACATGCTTCTGTCCGCGGACTCTAATGTAGTTCTGGTTCCGTTTCTCTACTAAGCCATCAAAGCAAGTCTATATTGCAAGTATGCCTCTTCTAGTGGAATCCCGGAAAGAACCATTCGCATCGACATCGAATTCTCCATGTTTTAGGGCATCTTCATAATCACAACGATCGTTCTCAACCCCTTCAATCATATTCTCTATAAGCTTCATAAAGTACTTCATCGACTGCCTGCCTATATACATTCAGACGACTTTACCGAGGAGAGACTCCAATAGTTTGGACAACAAGTGTTTCAATAGACAGTTTACTTAGACGACATCCTCAAGGTTATACCTCGTTTGATATTCTTATCAACCATCCTTTCTCTAAATGAATAAAATTATACAAAAATTACAGAAGCATCAACACTATGATGGGAGGCTCCACAAAAAGTTTCGTAATTTTCCTAAACTCATTTGCTATATTTTCAAATTACTACAAGCAGTATTTAAGCTGCGATTGAAACCACGATTTCAGAAAAGGAAACCCTAATTTACAAACCTCCGTGTACAAAAACTATCGGTTCATATAGGTATTTACTTTTAGTTTAAATGATAGTGTTATCTTTGGTTCACAGATACATTCTCTATTTTCAAGTTATGGATTGTTAAATGTTACATGTACATGGTGTTATGTATCACCGTAACTTCAATAGTTTTTTATGTTTCAAAAGGTTTCAAATCCATAAATCAAGTCCCTTTGTTTCTTCTATCTTACAACCAAATCTTACGGTTCTAAATCCATAAATCAAGTCCGAACTAAATTCAACCATGAACACGAATTTACAATTTACAAACCAACTTCAATTATCACGCTATACATTATTGTCTCGTGATATGACATTACTGTCACGCCATATAATATGGCGTGACAATTCGACATTGTCACGCCACCAAAAGAGGTGTGACAGATGCCACGCATGCCCTCCACGTTGGCACGGCGCGCGGCCGAGGGCTTGCGTGGCATGTTCTGTCACGCCGCTTATGGTGGCGTTACAGTACGCTTTGGCCACGCCAGGGGTGGTGGCGTGACCAAATGGGTCAGATTTGGAAATAAAGTTCGCGAAGGTTTAACTTTAAAATATTAATAAAAAAAGATTAAATAAAAAAATCTCTCGTGCTCGACACAGCATATTTTTTCTATACGAACGTGGCAGAAACGACAACATTTTTTCTTAACTAACTCAAGATGCACACTCGCGCATAGAACGGGAACACGTTTAAATACTCAAAAGTTACTGCAAAAACAATGTTTTATGAGTGGGTGAAATGTATTACAGGGCCATTGAAGCAAATACCGTAGCAGCAGTAAAATATTTACCGTAGTGATTTTACTTAAAAAAAACATTGTAACTATTAATCTCGATATTTAATTTCTATTCGGATGATAGAAACTGCTTTCTAATGCCACGCAATATAGATACTCTACATTAAATTATTCAATACAAATGATCTATTTCGCAATTCGATACTACTGATTTTCAAATAATCCACACTATCTTTTAAAACTCCAAAAGCACAATGTATCGAAACATTATTGTAGCCAATTTTGGCCGGTTGAATAGTTAGGCTAGCAGAAGAGGCAGGTGGCCTCTTCTGCATTGTTGCGTGGGAAGAGAAGACACCCCGCTCCTGCATGCTCCGCGCCTTGAACATGCCGAACGCATGCTGCTGTATGCGGCGAGAAATGGCGTGGTACGCCACGTCGCAACGGGGGCATTTAATGTTGTAAGGCTGGCCTGTTGTTGCTTGTGGGATGGGCACGATGCCTCCATGGTGATAAGAGCATGTACAATGGGCTTATGTTAGTCGTCTATAACATTTGCCATATAGGATTTTTGGTGATGTGGATGAAAGAGAATGAAGAGAGAGAATATTGCTGTCTATAATCCTGCAGCTGACTGTAACACCAAAACCAAGAAAAAACATTAAAGATTGTGTGTTGTCTACAATCCTATAGCTGGCTGTATCATCACAACCCATTGTATGAGCTGGTTTTAGTGATTCCTATAGGTGATATGGATAGTTGCTATAGACAACAGCTATCTATACCATTGTACATGCCCTAAAGCTGGGCATAGGAGTTCGTGCTGCATGGCTGCACACGCTCGTCGCAATGCCTGTTCGATTTCAGCATAGCATTATAAAATTTAGAAATATACTGTGCATAGATGGGTCATGGTACTTCACCCTCGACGCCGGTTATCCGGTTTCATAGTTAATGATTTATTTGAGGCCTTTTCGCAAATTGTTAAGAGGAGTCAAGTGGACTCCAAGTATATATTTTTATCCGGTGAAAGCAAGGTGCTAGCAATCCCCATATCGCTGTCGATACGTCCAGAGGGCACGTGCCTCTTCTGCTAGCCTAACGATAATAGCAGATTAAGGCCTCATCTTTTTGAGGCCTCATCTTTTAGATAAAAAAACCAACTTAACGTTTTGTGAGGTCTCATTTCCAGAAGCGTATCCTCTAACATTGTATAGCATTATCACGGTGCTACATAACTGTAATATTGTGTATCAACCGTCGGATTAGAAGACAGATGATGAGGTTACTTTTTTTACTGTAGCAAAATACTGTAGAATGCTAAGCAATTGTACTGTAACAGGACAATGTAGCATTGGTGCTATCTAGAACATCGTGACATTGTTGACAGTTGATCTGGATCGAACGGCTTAGATCTACCGAATGTCATACCACTATGCTCCTCTTTTCAGTATGGACGGTAAAAAATGCCATAAAGGCCATCTCCTGTTCAACACGGCATATTTTTTATACGGACGTGGCAGAAGCGGCAACATTTTTTCTTAACCAACTCAAGATGCACACTCGCGCATAGAACGGGAACACGTTTAAATACTGGAAAGATACCATGGTATATAATCGTACATTTTTTGTTTTATCCAAGCAGCTCAATTCGATAGTTCTAGGTCCTCTGCATTTGTGCATAGGTTCACTGCATGAACTGAACAGTGTTTCGTAAGTGTGTGAAATGTACTCGGCAGTGATACGGTAGTAAATACTATAGCAACATTAAAATAATTACTGCAGCGATTTTACTTTTAAAAAACGCTGTAACTTTTAATCTCAATACAAATAATCTATTTCGTAATTCGTACTACCGATTTTCTAAGAAACCACAGTATCATTTAAAACCCCCAAAACACAATGTCTTATCAACGTTTTCCCCATTGCGACGTGGCGACCATTTCATTTCGTCGTCCCCTGGGAAGAGTAGACACCCAGTTCCTGCATGCTTCGCGCCTTGAACATGGCCGAACGCATGCTGCTGCATGCGACGAGAAATGACATGGTACGCCACGTCGCAGCGGGGGCATTTAACGGTGTAAGGCTGGCCTGTTGTTGCCTGTGGGATGGGCAGGCTTCGAGATCGTGCGGCACGTACGCTCTCAGCCTCTGACTGTGCCTGCCTGCCTTCTCAGTGGTGATAAGGCTGGACACACGAGTCGCAACGAGGGCATTAAATGGTGCAAGGCTAACTACCAGTTGTTGCTTGTGGGATGGGCAGGCTCGCGCTTGCGCTGCACGCTCTCATCCTTTGACTCTGCCTGCCTACCATCTCAATGGTGATAAGGCTGGACATGCGAGTTCGTGCTGCTCGGCGTGACACGCTCGTCGCAATGCCAGCACGCTTTCAGCGTATCATTAGAAATATTAGAATTGTACTATACATAGATGCGATAGGCTACTCCACCCTCGATGTCGGTTATCCGGTTTCATTACCGTACATAGATGCGCTAGGATACTCTACCCTCGGTATCGTAGCAAGACACTACAACGTACTCTAGCAATTGTACTTCAACAAAATACTGTAGTATTAGTTATGTTGCAAACACTGTACCATCCCTGTAGCAGTTGATCCGAGTCCTTCTTCCCGAATCGTACGCTCGGATCTACCGAATATCACGACATTGTGCTCCTCTGCCATTGCCAATGCAATAACAGAGGATGCCAATCACTCATTTCTTTAAATCTCTAGAAGGCAGTCAAATAGTAGATAGTCTGGCTAGAGAAGCTCTTTCTTTTTCATTAACGGTGCATCACCCGATGTTTTTTTTATTTAATCCTTTTTAATAATATTTTAAAGTTAACCCCTCGCTATCTTTATTTCCAATTCTGATATCTTTGGTCACACCATAACTCGCGGCGTGGCCAAACCATCCTGCCATGCCACTTGTCTCGGTGTGGCCAAACCTGCCACGCAAGCCGTCGTGCACACGCCGTGCTAGCGTGGAGGGTATGCATGGCTTTTGTCACGCTAGTACTCATGGTGTGATAAGTCTACCTTGTCACGCCAACGTACGTGGCATGATAGAGTGGAGGTGGAAAACACCCGAACAGGAAGCTGAGTACGATCAGGCCAAGCGCGCGGCGAACAAAGGGAATGCTCCTGCTAGTGAGACCGGTGGTTGTACTAGCGCTCCTCGTCGCCCGGGCGCGGTCCAGATCGAAGAGGTAAGTTATATTCTATATGCATCCTGATTATTAATTTGGCCCCGTGTTGTGTTATTCTAATATCATTCAATCGTCCAACTCGTCTCACAGAACATGGCTTACTTCGAGACGACGCCACCGTGGGCAGTCAGGAGACAAGGGGAAGGGAACGATAGGCTGCCAAAACTAATTAACTCCGTTCCAATCGATATTTTTTTATTCTAAAAAGGCACACATGTATCTTAGGTGTATTTTGATTTGTTAAGTCATGCATGATGACGTTCCTTACGAACGTAACAAACTCTGCGCGCCATGTAATTCATAACGACATTATAAAGTCTATTTCAAATTTCATTCTCGTTT
Source organism: Ampelocalamus luodianensis (assembly GCA_036346255.1). Lineage (NCBI taxonomy): Eukaryota > Viridiplantae > Streptophyta > Magnoliopsida > Poales > Poaceae > Ampelocalamus > Ampelocalamus luodianensis. The sequence goes on along the minus strand of CM070629.1, from coordinate 49,886,400 downwards.
TGCATTCAATTCTTGGCATGGCAATGCATGCTCAACAGTGTCAAACAAAAGGCAGGGCAAAACATAAAAATAAAGGTCCAAAAGACGTGTTCTAGAAAAAAGGCACTTAATAGTCTTCAACCCGTAAGTGACGACGAGCACCGCCACTCATTGCAATGGGTTGTGGCTCACTATTCATCCATCTCTTGATTCAAATTAGAAACATCACAGGTTTGAAAAAGGTCTACTGCCTAGGGTTAGGCATTCAGTTAGCACCGTTCATTTCTTGCTAGCTCAAATTAGGTTTACAATTTTTGACCAATTGGCCATATAAAATCAAATGTTAAATACGATGTACATGGGCACAGAAAACAATGAACTTATGAAGTGATTACCATGCTACGTTTACAATTGGCAGTCATGTGCCTAAAAAGTCCATCTATCCACCCAAATAATCCATGTATCTTTTGCAATAATCATAAGATTTCTTCATCATAGAACCCATTTCAGTCATGTGAGCTGAAATTTTTGGTTTATATGATATGCAATTTCAATAAATAACGTGCACCCCCAAAATCATATCTATCGCACCACGCGCGTTGGCGTGACAAGGAAGGCTTGTCACGCCATGAGTACTGGCGTGACAACGACAAGGACTAGGCCACGCATACCCTCCACGCTGGCACGACATGCGTACAACGGTTTGCGTGGCAGGTTTGATCACGCCGAGAAAAGTGGCGTGACAGAATAGTTTAGCTACACCGTGAGTTATGATGTGACCAAAGGAGTCAGAATTGAAAATAAAATTAGTGAGATATTAACTTTAAAATATTATTAAAAAAATAAAAAAATCCATGATGGGTGGGTGTGATCGAGGTTGTCAGCACTAGAATCGCCAACGGGCCCAACATTTTTCTGGGCGACACTGCACGTGACTAAGGATTGATTATGGTTTCTCATCAGAATTATGTTGCAGTGGCTGTGGCAGTGCAAGGAAAAGGTCGGGAGGAGGCATTAGTAGGGGTGCTTGCCCACCGACAACTAAGGCGAGCTCAGCCAGGATCATGAGAGAGGCATGAAGAGGAATGGAGGATAAAAAAAAACAATAAAATTCTATCTCTTCCTCTGTAACTATTTGTTCCTTCTTATTTATTAATTAATTTATATTGTATGAGTCTCTCCTACATTCTTTCGGTAAAAAAAAACAACAGAGAATTCATCCCATTCTGGACATGTGGTCACACTAAAAATGGTTGATTCAATGGCACCAAATTTCGGTCCTTACTTACCCGGGTGAGGCCAACACAAACTGAGTTTTCATGCAAACTACACTGATCTCGACAAACCACTTGTCCAAATCATTTTATTTTCACGTTTTTATCCAAAAGAGCAGAGGTAACCCCTCTATCCAACCTTTTGCAAAAACACTTTCCCATAGTTAGTGACGGAGCTTGAGCAAAATCTCAACGGGGCTAAAGATCAAAGAAAATTCAGAAGCACATTGCTCACTACTACCTGCACGCCCTGCGTGGCGCACAAAACTTGGCTCTTCGACCGTCGGTTGTGCATCTGTAGTCACCGCTAGGCCCGATCGCGGCAAGCCTGCGACGCACCTACGACACCTTTTAAAGAACTACCGCATTGCGGTAGCACCGTTTAAAGAGCGGTACATTTTTTTTACAGAGGGACACCTTTTGGATCATGTTTGCTCCCTGGAAGAGCGGTATTACTGGTGCTCTTTTAGCGGAACTATCGCATCGTGGTATGACCGCATGATCAACGGCGGTAATAGCGCACCTGTCAGAACTTTCTTGTTGAGAAGCATTTAATGCAAGTATATCTTGGTAATTAATGTTAATCACTATGGGACTAACATTTTCTATGAGTTGGATGAATAAGTTATGTTCCAGGGTGATAAAGACTTTGGATGGCATCATGAGTTGATCGTCATCAAATCAAGGATCAAAAAGAGGATGTATCATGTGTTGATACATATCAAGATGTCGAAGAGGAGATGATCATGAGTTGATCATCAAGAAAAGACTCATCATGTGTTGATGGAGGTCAAGTAAAGAATGCATCATAGGTTGATGCATATCAAGACAATGACCCAGACTTGAAGTAAAGATGTGTGTCATCAAGCTTCAAGAAGATGCTCAAGGCAAAGGTATGACTAGCTAGGGCTAAGGATGTGTTCCTAGTCTTTTACTGGTCTTGGTGTTTGGTTGAAAGACCGGATTGCTAGTATAGGTTGCCGTACTATCAAGAGGCGTCTTGCCTAGTAGCTTGAGTCTCATTATGTGTTGATAATTCAATCTTGCTTGCTCTAGCTCACCATGGCATAATGCTATTATTTGCGAATGTGTTTAGCAAATAGTCAAGGCTCATGCGTCTAATCCTTGTAGCATGTGACTATACTTTGCAAATGATTCAAGTCTATTTTCCTATACCTTGTGGTATGATCTAAGTTTGTAAATATGTTTTACAAACTGTTGGGATTTATGCATGTTCCCTTAGCATGGTCTAAGATTGCTTGTTGCTATTTCTTTGGACTTAGACCATGGTAGTGGCTCTGTGGAGTTGTGCTTTTTTATTTGATCAAATGTGTTTGAGATCAATTAAATAGGAGGGTTTTGTATCCCTCTGAATAAGCTTTTCGTAGAGTCCAAGATCACTCAATTGCAATATCAGAGTAAAAAATTATGACATTGTTACCGAGTGTCGTCTGTGTTGAAATTGGACTGCGGTACTACCGCCCGAGAAGAGAGGCACTACCGCACAACGGTAGTTTCGGCCTTTGTACTGTGGTACTACCACACTAAAGTCTTTAACGACTAGTTTTTGAGCCGTTAATGCACCCGTGCGACCGATGAACAGTAGAAAATGGTAGTATCGGAGTTTGTACGGCAAGACTACCACAAATCCTGATTTTTGGGGATTTCTGCTCCCAACGGCTAGTTTTTGTGTGTGGGCTATAACTACACACCTTGGCCAGTTGGGAGACAACTTTTGGCATCTTATTTCACTCTCTTGAGCTAGTGTGAGCCTTTCCTCTCAATTGTGCTTGTGTTGCACCTTGTGAGTAAGGAGAGAGGTCACTAGTTGCATGTGTTGCATATAGAGTTGGATTTCGTATCCATTTCAGCTTGTGCATTCGTTGCACGTGGTGAAAGTCAAGCAAGGGGCTTAGCTTATTACTCATGATGTTTGCTGACACCTAGACGGTGTGGAGGTGTCATGGTCTGGTGATCTTTCTCAAGAAGCTTGTGAGAAGGCCTAGTGTGTTGTGAGTGGTTTGGTGCTCGCCATCTCCGGAGTGGAGGAAGAGCAACCCTGATTGGATCGAGGTGTTTGGCTTAATTCATGAAGCCGGTCCAATTGGTTTAGGCTTACCTCAGAGTGGATTAGGGGAGACTGATAAATCTCCGAACACCATAGTAAAACATCCTTGTGTCGTTGTGGTTTATTTTCTTGTGCTTTACTGTGTGTAATTTACATCCTAGAATTAAATTGCTTTATTATTTTTGTATGTTTACTATCTTGTATGTAGTTTTTTTATTGTTGGTGCACTTAGTAAAGATTATTTATTTTAGGCTTTAATTGTGTAAAACCGAATTGATTTATAATTTCGCATAAAACTCGGTTTAGCCAAAAAAATTAAAACTGCCTATTCAACCCCCCTCTCTAGTCGGCCTCCTCGATCTTACCCTGTCTAGTCGATCATCCTTGATCCTACAAGCAATATTAGAGATTGGTCTCTCTAATTTTGTACTTAACCGTCTAGAAGAGAAAGGATGGCTAGTCAGAGAATGTCAATAGGTAAGGCACCTTTATTTGATAGTTCAAATTATGCTTATTGGAAAATTAGAATATCCATTTATTTAAAGGCCACGAGCCCAAGTATATGGAGAATTGTTAGTGAAGGTTTCGTTATGGCACTTGATCCTATACATCCCACAGGCTGATAGTTTGATGAATATTTAAATATGGCAATGGCGCGGAGGCGTGCTCACTGGGGTCGAGAATGATGCTCACATTTCCGCGAAACCAAAGAGCGAGAAGCTCGGTTTTATGGAAAAATGGAACGGGGTGAACTGAAGAAGACGACGACGCAGTTTGACTGCTTATGTATCGTCGAGAATGGCGCGAGATGGTGGCGAGATAACGGCTGGAGCACGAGAAAATGGGCGGCAATGATGGCATTCTGGTGATGCGAGGGGAGTTGGTGTTGGTGGTGTGATGTGGAGCACAGTGCGGAGACGACAGGAGCAGTTGGGCGGCGTCGCATATATACCAGGGACGAGTGGCAGAGCAGGCGCACTGGTGCCTAGGGGCGAGGCGAGGTGGAGACGACCTCTGGCCAATGGGGCTAGGGTGTCAGTGAGGGCGAGAGGTGGGGCAAGCGCAAGGTGGGCTGGCGAGCGTGCAAGGGAGTTGGGCCGTTCGGTTTTTGGCCCAATAGGCCAGTGGGAAAAGAAAATGAGTTTGAAATTTTTTGAACAGGCTGATAGTTTGACGAATTTTTAAATATAGTGAATGAGCTCCACAAATTATGAAAATTTTTATGGAGGCTTCTGACACAGTGTACTTGTTTGTGTAAGTTTTCCAAATTTTTATCTTTTTTAAATTTCTCTCAAAAATTCTTTAAGGACACTATTTGTATGCAAATGCAATAATTGATTGAAGAGAAATTGCAAAAAAAAAAAAAATTTGCTCAAATTATTTCCGCATTTATTCTCAGGAGAATTATCCCAAGTTTTAAATCTTTGGGATGTTATAGGGCCTATTTGGACGCTGCAACATTTGAATACTAGTTTTTGAATAACACAGTTTTTAAAGTAGAAAGCATGATATACTAAAGTTTACTAATATCACAGTTTTTTTTAATATTGAGAAAACTTTGACGCGTTTAGTACTTGCAGTATTAAGTACAATATTTTGCTTCAAAAATATCTTTTAAATTGGCTAGTCATGATTAAAAAAATTAATAAGTTGAATACGTGCGTGGGAGCTACACTTCAATATGCGCTTTAGTGGTAGCTAGTTTCTACATCCCCGATTAATTTCACATTGGAATCACTCATTGAACATGCACTACAGCCCAACTTTTCTGTATGGACGATAAAAAAATATCATAAAGGCCATCTCGTGTTCGACACGGCATATTTTTTTTTATACAGACGTGGCAGAAGCGACAACATTTTTTCTTAACTAACTCAAGATGCACACTCGCGCATAGAACGGGAACGGGTTTAAATACTCGAAAGTCACCGCGTGTTTCATGAGTGGGTGAAATGTATTACAGGGACATTGTAGTAAATACCGTAGCAACAGTAAAATATTTACCATAGCGATTTTACTTATATTAAAAAGAAACACTGTAACTATTAATCTCGATATTTGATTTTGATTGGATGGTAGAAACCGCTTCCTAATGCCATGCAATCTATCTATCTATCTATCTATCTATCTATCTATATATATACTAATTGGAGGCTCTCCTAGAAGTCCCCACGTTAATCCTAGGAGGTAAAAAGGCTAGAAATTCCCACATTAATCGAAGAAAAAGAAAAAAGCTAGAAATTCCCACGTTAATCAGAGAAATCTAGCCATCCAATCCTGTATAGATGGTGCAACCTGCGGCTTAGATTTCTCCTTAGCTGAAGGTTCCGAAAATGCCCCTGAAGTTGCAATAAATTTACCTGCCGAATGCCACCGCATAAATACCTACTCCCGCAGCCCCCGCCTCGCCCTGCGCACGCCGCAGCTCCCTCTCCTCCCGTGCGACGACTCCTCCCCCTCCCTCCACCTCCAACGCGCGGACACCCTCCTCCTCCCCCTCCCTTCACCCCCGACGCGCCGCCGCCGTCCTCCTCCCCCGCCGCGCTCCCCCTCCTCCTCCCCGAAGCGGCCGCCTTCTGCCGCCCGGTCTGGATCTGCCAGATCTGGATGGCCTCGCTTGGCGCCTCCGCCTCGCCTTCGGCCTCCTCATCCTCCGCCGGTGCACGGCGCCGTCGAACTCCTCCCCCGAGGCGGTGCCTCCTCCCCCGACGCCGCGTCTCCTCCCGGTGCCCTCCGGCGCCTCGTCGTCCAACACAGTACGCCACCTCGCCCTCCGGCCACCCCCACGCCGTGCCTCAGGTCAGCCCGCAGCTCCCTCTCCTCCTGTGCGACTCCTCCTCCACCTCCCTCCACCCCCGACGCGTGGACGCCCTCCTCCTCCCCCTCCCTTCACCCCCGACGCACCGCCGCCGTCCTCCTCCCCTGCCGCGCTCCCCCTCCTCCTCCCCCCGAGCCGCCACCTTCTCTGCCGCCCAGATCTGGACAGCCTCGCCTTGGCACCTCCGCCCCGCCGGCCTCCTCATCCTCCGTCGGTGCGGCGCCGCTAGACTCCTCCTCGGCGGCGCGTCCTCCCCGACGCCGCGTCTCCTCCCGGTTGCCCTCCTGCGCCTCTGTCATCAACCTGGTCCACCACCTCGCCCTCCGGTCACCTCCACGCGCGCCTCAGTCAGCCCCACGGAGCCGCACGCCCGCCTCAGTCGAATTTTTCGGCTGATTTTACTCGTTGAAAATAGCTGTTGTATGCTCATGAGTTATCTGCCATTGCGTCGAACTGCAATTAGCCATTGTGGAAACCGTGTCGATGTCCTAAATAAAATTAGTACAATGGAGCATTGAATTAGCTACAAATCATATTAGTTAAACCCATGTCTGTGTTCCTTCGCAGCCACCGTGCTGCTGCCCTTTGTTCTCAAGGTTGGTCGATGCTGCGTGTTCTCCGTTGCTAATTGCGTTCCTATGTGTGCGCTTGCAGATGTGGTGCTGGGGGATGATTTTGTTGCTTTGTCTGCATGTACAGGGTCAGAGTTTGTCGTCCATTCGTTGATCAGGTTCATCAAATCCTTTCGTGGAACATGTTTGTTTGGGCAATGTATTATTGACAGCCGATAGAACATGATTCAAACAAAAATTGTCTTTGAGTATTAGTACATACCTTAGTGGGAGGGGGTTGTGGTTGGAAATTCTAACTAGCAGAGTTTTTCAGATTGAGGAGATAATTGCAAGCGTTGGGTATGAACATTGAGCAGTACAAGTGAAAATGAAACTGAAATAAAATAATTATGCACACAGTGCACATGATCCCAAGTTCACATTCCCACGTTAATCAGAGAAATCTAGCCATCCAATCCTGTATAGATGGTGCAACCTGCGGCTTAGATTTCTCCTTAGCTGAAGGTTCCGAAAATGCCCCTGAAGTTGCAATAAATTTACCTGCCGAATGCCACCGCATAAATACCTACTCCCGCAGCCCCCCCCCCCCGCCTCGCCCCGCGCACGCCGCAGCTCCCTCTCCTCCCGTGCGACGACTCCTCCCCCTCCCTCCACCTCCAACGCGCGGACACCCTCCTCCTCCCCCTCCCTTCACCCCCGACGCGCCGCCGCCGTCCTCCTCCCCCGCCGCGCTCCCCCTCCTCCTCCCCCCGAGCGGCCGCCTTCTCTGCCGCCCAGATCTGGATCTGCCCAGATCTGGATGGCCTCGCCTTAGCGCCTCCGCCTCGCCTTCGGCCTCCTCATCCTCCGCCGGTGCACGGCGCCGTCGAACTCCTCCCCCGAAGCGGTGCCTCCTCCCCCGACGCCGCGTCTCCTCCCCCGATTGCCCTCCGGCCGCCTCTGTCGTCCAACCTGGTCTGCCACCTCGCCCTCCGGCCACCCCCACGCCGTGCCTCAGGTCAGCCCGCAGCTCCCTCTCCTCCTGTGCGACTCCTCCTCCACCTCCCTCCACCCCCGACGCGTGGACGCCCTCCTCCTCCCCCTCCCTTCACCCCCGACGCACCGCCGCCGTCCTCCTCCCCTGCCGCGCTCCCCCTCCTCCTCCCCCCGAGCCGCCACCTTCTCTGCCGCCCAGATCTGGACAGCCTCGCCTTGGCACCTCCGCCCCGCCTTCGGCCTCCTCATCCTCCGTCGGTGCACGGCGCCGCTAGACTCCTCCCTCGAAGCGGCGCGTCCTCCCCCGACGCCGCGTCTCCTCCCCCGGTTGCCCTCCTGCCGCCTCTGTCATCCAACCTGGTCCACCACCTCGCCCTCCGGTCACCTCCACGCCGCGCCTCAGGTCAGCCCCACGGAGCTGCACGCCCGCATCAGGTCGAATTTTCTGGCTGATTTTACTCTGTTGAAAATAGCTGTTGTATGCTCATGAGTTATCTGCCATTGCGTCGAACTGCAATTAGCCATTGTGGAAACCGTGTCGATGTCCTAAATAAAATTAGTACAATGGAGCATTGAATTAGCTACAAATCATATTAGTTAAACCCATGTCTGTGTTCCTTCGCAGCCACCGTGCTGCTGCCCTTTGTTCTCAAGGTTGGTCGATGCTGCGTGTTCTCCGTTGCTAATTGCGTTCCTATGTGTGCGCTTGCAGATGTGGTGCTGGGGGATGATTTTGTTGCTTTGTCTGCATGTACAGGGTCAGAGTTTGTCGTCCATTCGTTGATCAGGTTCATCAAATCCTTTCGTGGAACATGTTTGTTTGGGCAATGTATTATTGACAGCCGATAGAACATGATTCAAACAAAAATTGTCTTTGAGTATTAGTACATACCTTAGTGGGAGGGGGTTGTGGTTGGAAATTCTAACTAGCAGAGTTTTTCAGATTGAGGAGATAATTGCAAGCGTTGGGTATGAACATTGAGCAGTACAAGTGAAAATGAAACTGAAATAAAATAATTATGCACACAGTGCACATGATCCCAAGTTCACCAACTTCGTTGAGGTGAGTGAGTTCTTGATTTTGATTTTTAGCTGAGAACATTGGTTTTTTTGGTTGGCCCGAAGCTATATATATATATAGACACACACACATGGGCGAAATTAGCATACAGATATGTACTTTTACTTAGTCAAGGTAGTTTGGAATTGAGCAGGGCTCTGAGTTCACGATCTGACAGATGATGGAATGAATTCAGTCGATGTAAAACTGTAGGTATAGATACTGTTCAAGGTTAGCTGTGTATGAAACTCTGAATACATTTTCATGGTTCATGGGTCGAGCAATGCCTTCGTACCGAATGTTTTGCAGTTTGGAACAATTAGTATATGGTAAAGTTGTTTATGACAAAACTAAAATGAAACTGGATAGTCATATGCATCAATCAGCCGCTGAACTAATTGATAGCATACTTTCCAGTTCAATTGTAGTGTTCCATGACTTGCTAATTCAGTCGTATATAACTCAATTTCTCTAGATATGATGGAGGTGCAGCTAGATATATTATAACAATGCTTGATGATCAGTCTATCCATGTAGATATATTCGTTGGATCTTTGAGGTAGACAGACAATGGAATGCTTGGACATGTCCGAAGTATCCTTTCAGTCTGGGACACCTTGCTAATATAAACTATATGAACTTCATCCATGGTTTTTTTGTTGAACTTCTGAATCATTGCATCATGCTGAAATAGCTAATGGGGACGCCGGTTCCCCTGGACACCAAAACTGCATTGCTAGCTTCTTTTGTTATGAGAGTTTGTTGAGGCTACGGTCCATAAGTAGTTTCTGAAGTTAACTATCATTTTTTTTCCTAACACCATTTGTATGTTAGATTGTTGCTACCCTCTTCTACAGTTAGGTTTAATCAACATTACCAGGAGAAGGAGAAATTTTGAAGGTTTAAACTATTACTTATTATACCATGTAGTGTCACTAATGTGGTCTTATAATTTAATTTGTTTATGTCCCACACACAAAAAAGGGAAGAATTAAGGTTACAAATTTACAATACCTCCAGTTTCTATTTTATGTGCTGCAGTTCCTAATCGTGCTATTCCTTATGTAGATCATCTTTCCCAAATCATTTTAAGGAGTGGCACCTATTATCATATGATTGTAATCTGACTATAGGTTTTTAGTCTAATGAACATTTGTTATATTTTCAATACTAGAATAACCACATTTGTGCTATCTTGAGTCTTTTTTGCCAGTATCCCGCTTAATCAACCAGTGTAAGATTTCTTATGTAACTTTAGTCTTTTTTTGCTAGTATCCCACCAACTTCAGTGTAGAATCACGAGCGTTTCTGCTGGCGCCAGACCTGTGGGAAACAGGGGATCCTTTGTGCTACTGGGTCATGGTTTCAACATGGGTAAGTACAATCCACCATGTCTTATGGAGTTTTTGCATCTAAATGCATGTACGCATCATCTTGAGCTTCGACTTATGTTCCAGATCATAAACAGAAAAATGCAGAGCTATCTTACATATGCCACCAGATTTACCTGGAATTTTTTCTTTTGTTGTGTTCATAGATAAAAGGCTCATATTATTGTGCATTTTTTTTGCAACGTGGTCCACGTGCACGCTGAAAAACTTATGGTAAATTTGTACTTCTAAATGTTATAAGAGGTGAGTTTGTTCCTGAGTAGATTCTATATGGTGTAAAGGTACGTGCTCTAATGGTTCTTTTGGTGCGCTTCTAACTTCCAAGGATTGATGCAAAATTCTGCAATTGTGGTAGCCTGATACTCTCATAGCTTGATTATAGTATAGGTGGGAAATTTTCAGCATGAATTGTGGGGCGATATAATTAGAGTGTGTACTTCCAGCTCTGGGATGTTTTTACAATAACAAATTCCAGCTCAAATATTTTAAGTTTATTAGCTCAAAAAAGTACAAATCAATTGAAATGACCCACTTGGTACATGAGGTTATGCTTGTTCTTAAATTTTGTTATCTTTTGTATTTTGAATGTGACTATATATTTCTTGCAATATATATTCTGGAAGACGAGCGTTGCACTTCCCATTTAACATTTATGTCCTCGCTATATTCCATTAGATTCCCTTCCTACAACCTTTGTTGGTTACTTCAGATCTATCGTTCCTCTCATTTTTAACTCCTATATACCGATGACGTATATTATGCTTTGCATCGGCTATTTCGTCCTACGAGTGCCGTGACAGATTTGATGGTTGCTTGCACAGATGGAAAGATAGTAGTACGAAGCTCCTCATTGTTCATTGATATTTTGTGCATTAATGAATCCCCTCAATTGAAATCTTATGCTACAGTGAAAATGTTACTTACAGATTGTCTGAACTTCAGATTTGGTATAGTATTGAATCTTAGTTGCCTATTGCAGGTTGTTTGATTACACAATTTTGGTTTTGCACAACTCCACGGATGAACGCCGTGTATACTATGCTTTGTTGTTTAGAGCAGTTAATGGAGCCTGCGTGTGGTGCTATCTTACATCCATTGCGTAATTAGGTAAGCCAATGTAAGTGTTCTTCTCTGATGTCACTTTTCTTTTTCCCTAATATCTTACTTCAGTATAGAATAATGAGTATTTTTGCTTTGGGAGATCTGCTGGAAACAAAGTGGGGAAAATCTTTTGTTCTATTGGGCCTTGGTTTTGATATAGGTAGACATAACCTACCATATCTTATATAGTTTATGAATCGAAAGTCATGTATCATTTTTAGCTTCGACTTATGTTCCCATCATAAACAAAACGCAGAGCTGCCTTTCATGTGCCCCCAAATTCACTTGGAATTAATTTGCCGTGTTCATAGGTGAGACTGTGAGAACTAGGCTATTGGTTCTTGGTCTATGGTGAGCTTTTTTGTTACTCTCCCCCTTGCTACTTTACTCCTTTGTCGTATCGTTTTTTGTATGCAGCGTATTCCACAGATTAAAAGGTGTAGGAGTAGTAAGAGTATATGAAGGGTCTCTTTTATTGCAGATTAGGATGCAAGACATGATTACCAACATGTACCCCAGCCGTCTCCCGCACAGGCATCGCTTATGCAGTGGCAAGACTTATGCAGTGGCAAGTGAGACCCTCTTTGCCATGTCCATGTCATGAGCCACATTGTTCTAGCCATGTTACAGATAAAAATCAGGCAACCTAGAGCGTGGTTGAAACTATATGCTAAAAGCGGATTTGATAAAATCTCAGTTGCAATATATTTCATATATGCTTACTGCATTTTCTTGATTATATTAACAGACAGCTTCCACATTGTGTTTCCTATAACTTCTATGAAATCTAGGTGCTTTTGTTTAGCTTCTATAAAATTTCCTTCTTTATCTACCGCTTCCATGCAAAAAAAGTGCATTTTTGTGACTGTTAATAAAGTATTTAGATTCAAATATCGTCGATTCATATATTTTTATGTTTGTTCCTATTCGTTTCAAACGCTAAATTTACATGCTTACATGATTGTTTCCTATAAGTGGTCATAGTTGCAGAGTTAATTAGTTACAGAGTTAATAAGTATGCTCCTAATTCTGTATGTTGGAACATTTGGCTATTGTTCGTTTAGCTGAGGATACTTACAAGTTAGAATGGAAACTGATGAGTTTTCAAAAAAATATGAAATACTATTGGTTATTTTCTTCTTTTGTTTTGCGCAGATATGGCTTATGCGCTATGGTACGTCAAATTCTAATGCTCAAAAAGAAATAAATTCGTTTATAACCTTGACACATGCGTGCAACAGCCACAGCCGCGCCATTTGGCGCGGGTAACCTCATTATCTATTTATATCTATACTAATTAGAGGTTGTCCTAAAAGCACCCATATTATTCATAAGAGGTAAAATGGCTAAAAATTCCCACATTAATCGGAGAAAAAGAAAAAGACTAGAAATTCCGACGTTAATCAGAGAAAAAGGGAAAATCCTAACCATCCATATGGTGTGAATAGCTTTTAATTCAGAGTTTGTACTAGAAATAGAACTCTGGATCGCATGCATGGAGCATATTGGTCTGGTACTAAAAATGGAAATACGACTCTATGGACAGCGTACTAGATACAAATTACAATTAGGATTTTGTGAACAGCAAAGAATCCCGAAACATTAGCATCCACATAGAAAAATTGTGAAGCTGTGCATAGATACACGGATATTCAAATCTTGGATCTAAATTTTTATATCAAAATATCTATAATTGCATAATTACAATAATAAATCTAATTTTCAAAATTCATAACTATGGGATTTTAATTATTAAAATTATAGATTGCATGTTGTATCGTATCTGAAGTTCACCATGCCATGATCAACTCAAAGAAGGTGATAGTCCTGTGGTTAGAATTCTAAATTTTCTTAATTTATTATATTATTGTTTTCTTGCAATAATTTTTACAATTTCTAATTACAAATTGATATACTTGGATATAACAATTGTTTCGGAATTCACATTTGTGAATTTGTATATATTCGTATAACATGATTTTTTTAATTATCAATTCCTAAATATTTTGTTTCAATATATAAGTATTAGTTTCACATATTTAATGGAATTACATATGCCTGGACACTAAAACTTTAATGTCGAATTTATATATGTTATAATATCACAATTTGTGTACTCCATATATATGTATATCCATACACTAATAGTATGTATACTTAGGATGCACGTAAATAACAATATTGGTTCTATATTGGGGCCATGAGGCAATAAATTAGAAATATATAACAATTAGAAAAAAGTAAAAGAAATGATAACCAAAGTTTGCCAATGGATTTTTTCTTATATTATCAATAACATGATATTGTTGAAACCACGTATATATTTTTATCCAGTGAAAGCAAGGTGCTAGCAATCTCCATATCGCTCTCAATACGTCCAGAGGGCACGTGTAATACCCCAAAAAGTATTCGAAAGGATTTAATCGGGAGAGAATAATTAAATCGGGAGAGATTAATTGAAGCAGGAGAGAGACCAAATATAAATTAGTTTTAGCGGCGTTTTGAGAGGGGGGTTTTCTGCTAAAGTGGGACAACTTGGGCCTGGGCCTTGGCCCATTTGGCCTTGTAGTGGCCGGCCAAAGGGGGGAGAGGAGGTGCCACCCTCCCCAAACCCTAGCCGCCCCTCCCCTTTTCCCCTCCTCCCCACTTGTGGCCGCCACCCCCTTGCTCCCTCTCTCCCTTGGCCACCTCCTCCTACCCCTTGCGCCTCCTCCCATGGTGCTCTTCCATGCTGCCGGTCAAGGAAGGGGCTCCCCGCTACCGGTGTCGAGAAGAAAGAAGGAGGAATGTTCGGGAGGTAGATCGGTCAAGAAGAAGAAAAGAAGAAGGGTGAAAGGGAGGGGAGTGATCGTAGGCGGGTGTTCATGGTGCTCAGCAGGTTCTTCAAGGGTAATGGATGTCGATCTTCATCTTTTGATTGGTAGTAGATGTAACAGCCCTAACTTAGGGTTTGTATTTCAAATGTGAAATTTTGAGGAGAAATAAAAAAAAAAAAACTTTTGTTGTCTCTTCAAATCATTTGAAAATTTCTACATTTTTCCCTAGCAATTTCCCTTTTCTAGAATTAAATTCTTGTTAATGGAGATTGTTGTCAGCAAATCCTTAGCCTTCAAACTTGTGATCATCCTCTGAAATTATTTTTCCTATCATCTTGATCATCCTATCTACCTCCCTGAATTGTTTCACAATTTTTAGATTTTGTTTGCTATTTCAAATGCCCAAGTCAAACCAGTTTAGAAATCTGGTCAAACCTCTGTGCAGCAGCTTGTGAATTTTCTCTAGAACAATGCAGTGCATAAAAAGTTCTGGAAAAATTATACAAGGTTGTCCTCTGTCCCTAGTAGCTACCATAAAAATTTCGAAATTTTTGGAGCTCTGGAGCTACCTCTAAAAATTCCCAAGACCTTCTCTGTCTTTTAAATCAAATATGGAATTACTGTTCCTCTGGCTCGGACCCAACTCAGACTCGAGTCCGACCGCGCCACTTGACTCGGTCGCGTCAACTAGCTGCACCGCGCGCGAGCCCAATCGATCGTGACCGTCCGATGCAAATCGAACGATCCACGCTTGCGGCGCAACCGACTCGTCCATGCATACATCAATCTCACCGTCCGTTTTAGATCCAACGGTCGGTGCGATCTGATCAAATCAAACCTCCGACTCGCACCGCTTGCTCGTCGCCGACATGTGGGTCCCACCTGTCGGCAAGATCAACCTCGCCTTCTCCGCACTCACCGGAGCTCGCGTCGATGCGTGCATGTTTGCCACGTCCTCGCCGCCGCCACCTTTTGTCCTCGTGTCACCATGAAGTATCGCCGGATCTCATCTACCCTTCGAGCCCATCCACTACCCTTCGCGCCCATTCTCGTGTTTTCTCCGCCCAAATTTCTTTCCGGCCCGAGAAGAACCCGAGAGCAACGCCGCCGTGTTAGCGCCGCCCTCGAGCCCGCGACCACACCGCTGTGATCCACGCTCGACGCCGCCTCCATTTTTCCCATCCCGAGCCCTCGGTGTCCAGTGTATCGCCGGGGGTGTGTTCGTCGTCTTCGCCTCCGGTGATCTCGCCCGCAAGCTCATCTGCGTTCGTGAGTTTCTAGTTTCAACTTTTGGTCCTTTAGGATCGCAATCGACCTCTGAGTCCAACTGTGACCTTGTTTCACTCTTTGGCGCTTCACCGAGGCTTTGCGACGCCTTCTCCTTCAAGCTCGGTAAAGCGCCGCCGTGTCAATTCCGGGCGCCACCGTCCTCCTCCATCATCGAGCTCGTGGGCTTATCATTCCTGGTGTCTCGCGATCTCGTGGCGCACCTTCTCGTAGCCGCCGAAGTCTATAGCGCCTTCTGCGAGCCGTAGTTCTTCTCCGCCTCCGCCGTGAGCCCATCTCCGCGACCATTGGGCTCAGCGTCACCGCCACCGTTCGTGAGGTCTTTGCGAACCTTAAGGTACCACTCACTCGCCTTGAAACTCACCGTTGCTAGAACACCGCGCGCCGCGCCACCGTCCCTCGCAGGCGCGACGACGAGCCGCCGGAAGCTTAGTTATCGCTAAACCTAGTTCTATTAGGTCACCGACTTGTGGGCCCTCTCGGTGTTAAACCGCTTTAGGATTCAAGTCCAATCGCTTTAATTCTCGAGTCTCTTATGTGGGCCCGAATGTCGCTAGGTGTGTGTAGTTTCCTTAATGCGTTTTCTCGATGGGAGGTGTATTTCGTGAGAGTGTTTTAGGTTTGCACCTTAGTGAGCCAAGACGATTCTTTGAATACGCCTTCGACGCCACTTTAGGCGGTGTGTCTTTGTCTGGTCGGTCGTGTGGGCCCGCTGTTGTCTGGTCAGCTTACTGATCGGTAGAAAAAGGATTTAATGCTTTAGTATTTCGTAATATGTTTTTTGTTGTTCGATAATTCATTTAAACTTGTAAATGCATAGCTAATTCAATTTTTATCCAAATTGCATGAAACCAGTCTTTGTTAATTTTCTTTTTAAATGTATTATTTACAAAAATTAGTTTCATCCATGTCTCTGAGCAAGAATCTGTTAATTAATAAAATGATGCCTTAGGTATCTTCTAAATTAGAAAATGCATATCTCTTCCAATAATTGTCCAAATTCAATGAACCCAATGCAGCAAAATTTCATTTTCAGTATACTAACTATTAGAATAGGTTTTGCACATGCTTGTTTGCTCATGAAAATCTGTTAAGTAATTAACTAGTGCTTGTTGTGTTTTTAGCTTAGAAAATTCATAGAAAATTATTAATAACTTAAAATGAATTGTTCTGCTTCTTTCAAATTTTGTTATTTCATGCTTAGGCTCTGTGTGAGTTTTGGCTTGTTTTGATGTTGTTGTATGTTTGAGTTTTGGTGTTATTCGTTCTTATTTGTCGTTATGTTCGATCGTTAGGATTCGATATTTCGGCAACCCCGAGGACGATCCTCCGCACCTTATTGAGCAACAACACCTGTGCAAGCGCTTGATCATTCCTATCCAAGTATTTTAAAATCTAATATTTTGTTTCAAATTTGTATGTATGCATTGCTTAATTTGTGTTAAATTGATTAGTTAAATCCGTGAGTCGCATATCCTCGTAGACAAAATATTGATCTCTACTACCGAGCCTAGGTTATTTGCTGTGATTAGAGGCATTTGGATGGTCTCTTGTCACTTAGTAGATCCGGTCAAATTGCTTAGATATGCTTAGCTATCGGTAGAATCAAGCGGTTATCGACTTTAGTCGGTAACCTTGATCACACAAAATTTACTATAACTTATTGTTTCACATTTTGCTATGTTTAATTGCAAAACTAAAACTGAAAACCAAAAATGATTTAGACTTGGGCACAACGGTATGATTGGTGTGATCTGTTGGTGTGATCGAATGGTGCCCGAGTCAACAAGGACCTAACATCTTGTTACATCGAACCAAGCATTTTGCGTGCTAACCACACTAGAGTATATGGGACCTCTCTTGACCTAGTACTTTGCGTGTATTGGCTCCGGTCGCAGGAGGTCGCAGGAGGGATGGAGGTGGGAGCATGGTAGTTGTCCAAAAGCTTTATCCTCGAGTGGGTAGTTGTCTTTTCGGCTTTACCATGTAAGCGTATGGGTTTCTATCCATACGAGCGGCTCGTAGTTAATACACAATATTGGAAACAGATCTCGAGGACTTAGTCATGTCTAAGCATACCTCTAAGTGTGTTTTGGCTTAAAGGCGATCCAAGTGTGGGTACATTGGTACACCCCTGCAGGGTTCAAACTATTCGAATAGCCTCGTCCCTAGGTTATGGACACGCTTGCAAGGTCTTCCAAGAGTTAGACTACAACATTTAAATTAAAACTTGATGGGTGGTACGAACTGGGATTCGTGCTATTGTTGTGGTGACTATTGGGATATTCACTTCTAGGATGTTTTACTTACTCTTTTGCTATTATTATCCTTATGTATTTCAACATTAAAAATGAATTGCAAACTTGCCTTTAAATCATTACATTATTGCAAATGAAAATTGGCTTTATGCAAATGAACCATATGACCTCCACCAAACAAGCTCGCATGTAGCATATGAACAGTGCGCTAGTTCACACGTCAGTCTTGCGGGTACAAAGACAATCTTTGTACTCAGGTGCTTTGCTTAATGTTTTTGTTGCAGAGGAAGAAGGTGAGCCTCAGGGGCCTCACTTCTGTGAGCTGTGCTGTCGCTTCGTGGGTGACGACTAGTCTTGGCGGTCCGGTCAGATGCCTTGTGGGTTGGAGGCACACTGATTGGCTTTGTTTATAGCCATCTTATGGCACTTTTGCTTCACTGCCGTTGTTGTCTATTTGTGTATCTTGTGGCCTGTCGGCCTATGTCTGTAATATTGTTACTATTTGTTTATCTTCCGTTTGTAGTGTGATGTTTGGACTCTATGTTTGGAATGGAGTTGATGCATACTTTTGTTGTGAGGTGTGTATACTGCTTCTGGGAAGTATACATATCTCGAGGATCAGTTTATTTGATTTGTGATGCTAGGACCAGGTGGTTGGTTAAGCATTACAAACCAAATAAATTGGGGTCCTCACAAAGTTGGTATCAGAGCCATTCTGACCGTAGCAACCCAAGCATAGTCGTCCTTAGGATATTTTGAAAGTCTTATTTTCAAATTATAAAAAGGTTTATGAAAACCTAGGCAGATTCTCAGATTTTATTCCTTACCTATCTTAGCTTTCTACTCTCACCTTACTCTAATTTGAGTTTTGAGAACTTGGTTTCTCTCTTCCCTTTTCAAAAGGTAGTTACTTAGCTGGTGGAATTAGTTTTGGGAGAACTATGGAAAATCGTGGGAATAATAGGGTAAGATGTAAAGTGAGTAGTTATATGTCTGATTTTTGCTGGTCGAACTTTATCCTGCGTTGTGTTTGTTTTCGACCTTTGATGAAATTTCGGGCTTTCTTGCTTTTAAATTGTTGCTAACTTGTTTTAGTGGAACAGATGGTGGCGAACCCGTAGTGGTCGGAATCACCACCTGGTCATGATGAGGAGCTTCCCCTCCTCCGACCATGGTGAGGTTCTCGCCGATCGAGCGAAACCGCATGGACCGACGCGCATCTTGGAGGTTATTGCTAGGAATACCTCCACTCCTGCCGGTGGTGGCGGCCACCGACTCGCGGGGACTTGCGAGTTCCTCCGCACGCGCCGCCGACTTTCTCCGCTCCCAGGACCTCTCGATGCAGATGATTGGCTGCGCATGGTTGAGCGAAAGCTCAACATAGCTGCGATGCCGGCGCAGGATAAGGCACTCTTCGCGTCCCACCGCCTTGAGGCGCAGCACTCTCATGGTGGGAGAACTATCTCGCCATGCACCCCGCGCCATGTGGTCGTGGGAAGAGTTCGATCGACTTTCGTCGGGCCCACATCCCGATGGCCCGATGAAGTCAAGAAGAAGGAGTTTCGTGCTCAAGCAAGGGCGCAAATCGGACGAGTGCACATGCACGAGTTCAATCATCCGGCTCGTTATGCTCGGGAGAGGTGGCCTCGATGAGGCTAGCAGAGAAGTTTATGGATGGCTTGTCCGAGGAGCGCAGACAAGCTATCTATTGTGGACTTCTCGACTTTCGTGCCTTGGTAGATAAGGCCATTGTTGCCGAGCATAAGGCGAAAGCGCTGGCGAGTCCCGCAGCGCAAATGGGAGGCGATCGCCTACTCACACCGGCCTCGTTCGTCCTCGGCCGGGCAAGACTGTGGCTCGTTCTTTTGCTCCACCGCGCCGAGGCCATCTCGCACCAGCTCCTCGCCCACCACAGCCGTGCCACCCACGTGCGCTGCGATCCAGAGCAGAGCGGCCTCCGCAATCCGGCGGCCGAGGTCACTTGTTTTCGCCGCCACAACAAGGGCCATTATGCGAATGCTCGCCTCAGTGTTGCAGCCCCTCGCCCTAATGGAGGACGCGGGCGGGAGTGGTCACCCACCGACGTAAGATGATCCGAAGCCCGAGTGCGGCGAGCGGCCGAGTGAACCACCTTTCACCGAGGAGGCTCAGAGGCGCCGGATGTTGTGATGGGTACACTTCTTGTTAATTCGCCCCGCCTTTGCAAGATTATTTGATTCGAGCATCGCATTCTTTATTTCAAGATCATTTGCTGCTGCTAGTGGTCTTCATTGTGTTCCTTTAGAAGTTCCTTTGCTCATCCGCTCCGGGTCGGAAATGAGAGCTGATTTACAATGCCGGATGTTCCTATCATAGTCAAGGAGTGGGATTTTTAGCAAATCTTATCTCGCTCTGCTCAGCAAGTCCGGATGTGATTCTTGGCATGGATTGGTTGTCCCAAGACTTGGGGCGATTGATTGTGCCAGAAGATCGTTTATCTTACCAGCCCTTCGAGCGAGCGGTCGGATTTTCGCGCGCGGCTGTGGGCCGCATCTATGTGCAATAGAAGCGAAGCCCACCTTGCGCATTCGTGGATGTTCCCATAGTATCGACTTTGGGGATGTCTTTCCAAGATTTACCCGATGCCTCCGGTTCGAGATCCGAGTTTGTCATCGAGTTGCTGCCGGCATCGCCCGATTTGAAGCGCCGTGTCGAATGCCTCCCAATGAGCTAGAAGAATTGAAGAAGCAGCTTGGTGAGCTCCAAGCAAAGGGTTTCATCCGTCCCGCCATCTCCTTGGGGTTGTCCGGTGATCTTTGTGAAGAAGAAGGACAAGACTTTGCGCATGTGTTGATTACCGTCCTCTCAATGAAGTGACGGTGAAGAACAAATATCCTCTCGCCCGCATTGATGATCTTTTGACCGGTTGTCCGAGCCCGTGTGTTCTCCAAGATTGATCTCGAGATCGGGCTATCATCAAGTCCGGATCAGACCGAGGATATTCAAGACGGCTTTCACTACTCGTTATGGCCTATACGCAGTACACCGTCATGTCTTTCGGTCTAACCAATGCTCCACTTTGTTCATGAACCTTATGAATTCAAGATTCATGGAGTATTTGGACAAATTTGTGGTGGTCTTTATTGATGATATTCTTATCTATTCCAAGATCAAGCAGAGCATGCCGAGCATCCAAGATTATTTTGGGCAAGTTATGGAGCATCACCAGTATGCAAAGTTCAAAGAAATGTGAGTTCGGTTGAAGGAAGTGGCATTTTGGGCCATGTTCTTTCAGTGGAGGAATAGTAGATCCCAAAGAAAGTCGCGATGTTCTATCTTGGGGCCAGCCAAGTCGCCACCGATGTGCGGAGTTTTCTTGGTCTAGCGGGCTACTACCGCCGCTTTATCGAGAACTTCTCCAAGATCGCAAAGCCAATGACCGAATTGCTCAAGAAGGACAAGAAGTTTGTGTGGTCTCTGCTTGTGATGAGAGCTTCGGGAGCTCAAACAGCGATTGACTTCAGCTCAGTCCTTACTCTTCCCGATATCCACAAGAACTTCGATATTTATTATGATGCCTCTCGTCGGGGACTCGGGTGTGTTCTTATGCAAGAAGGCAAAGCGCTTGCCTATGCATCTAGGCACTGAGGCCTCATGAGCTCAACTATCCCACCCATGATTTAGAGCTTGCTGCAGAGTTCATGCACTCAAGATTTGGCGGCATTATTTGATCTGAAACGCGTGAGGTGTATTCGATCACAAGAGTTTGAAATATTTATTCACTCACCAGATCTGAACCTCAGCAGAGGAGGTGGCTAGAATTGATCAAAGATTATGATATGGGTATTCAAGATCATCCGGCAAGGCCAATGTGGTTGCCGATGCACTTAGCGAAAGGTGTATTGCAATACTGATGATCCAAGAGCAAAGAACCTGCACTTCTTGCACTTCAGCGCCTCAACTTGGGTTTGGTTGAGCACGGTTCTTATCGCCCTGATTGTGCAACCAACCTTGGTGGATCAAATCAAGTCAAGACAAAGAATCGATGTTGGTATGGCAAAATCAAGCGTAACATCGTGATGGTTCAGCTAAATGCTTTACGTAAGATGAGCACGGTGTTGTGTGGTTTGGGGCGCCTTGTGGTCCCAAAGGTCCTGAGTGCGGGATTTGATTCTTCAGAGGCCCATGATTCGCCTTTGTCCATCCATCCCGGGGCCACCAAAATGTATCAAGATCTCGCGTCGAGATTCTCGTGGACTCGCATGAAGCGAGATTGCGTGTTCGTTGCGGATGTGACGTATGTTGTCGCGTCAAGGCCGAGCATCGCGCGTCGGCGGGTCTTCTTCACCCTTGCCTATACCAGAGTGGAAGTGGGATTTCGTAGGCATGGATTTCATCACCGTTTGCCCTGTTCATCCAAGGGAAACGACGCCATTTGGGTTGTCATTGACAGCTAACTAAAGTGGCGCATTTCCTTTCGGTCAAGAGTCACTCGTGTGGAACCTCTAGCCGAGCTCTATGTATCAAGGATTGTGAGTTTGCATGGTGTACCCAAGACGATTGTGTCGACCGTAGGCGTTGTTTACCTCTCGGTTTTGGCATAGTCTGCGGAGGCCATGGGAACTCGCCTTACTTTCAAGACGGCCTATCATCCTCGCATCGATGGTCGACGGAGCGCGCCAATCGTGCTTGAAGATATGTCTCGTGCTTGTGTTCTTTCCTATGGGAAGAATTGGGAGAAGTGCCTACCACTTGCTGGAGTTCTCTTACAACAACAGCTTCGTGCTAGTCTCGGTGATAGCACCATTTGAGGCTTTGTACGGTCGGCGCTGCAGAACACCGTTGAACTGGTCAGAAACTGGTGAAAGGCAGTTCTTTGGTCCAGATTCCATCAATGAGGCTGAAAGTCAAGTGCAGTTGATTCGTGAGCACTTGCACGTAGCTCACCCAGCAAGAGCTATGCGTATCGGCGTCGCCGTGAGTGAGTTTCAGCCCAATGACTTGTGTATCTCAAGGTCTCGCTTTGAAGGGACACCGCTGTTTGGTGTCAAGGGCAAGCTAGCTCTCGATATGTCCGCCATATCGCATCATCAAGAAAGTGGGAGCCGTTGCATACAAGTTGGAGTTGCTTGGCTACACTTGAAGGAGTGCACGATGTTTTCCATGTGTCACAATTGAAGAAATGCCTTCGTGTTCCAGCTTGAGGAAACACCATTGGAAAATATCGATGTGCAGAAGATCTGTCTTATCGTGAGCGTCCGCTCGTATCCTCGAAGAAGTCAACGCAGTAATCGAGGAACCGTGTGATTAAGTTCTCAAAGTTCGGTGGTCGAACCACTCCGAGGATGAAGCCACTTGGGAACGCGAAGATCGCCTCCGAGCGATTACCCATCCTTCTTCTCTCAGTGGATCGAATCTGGGCGAGATTCTGTAGGGGGAGATTTGTAATGACTCTAACTTAGGGTTTGTATTTCAAATGTGAAATTTTGAGGAGAAATAAAAAAAAAAAAAAACTTTTGTTGTCTCTTCAAATCATTTGAAAATTTCTACATTTTTCCCTAGCAATTTCCTTTTCTAGAATTAAATTTTGTTAATGGAGATTGTTGTCAGCAAACTTAGCCTTCAAACTTGTGATCATCCTCTGAAATTATTTTTCCTATCATCTTGATCATCCTATCTACCTCCCTGAATTGTTTCACAATTTTTAGATTTTGTTTGCTATTTCAAATGCCCAAGTCAAACCAGTTTAGAAATCTGGTCAAACCTCTGTGCAGCAGCTTGTGAATTTTCTAGAACAATGCAGTGCATAAAAGTTCTGGAAAAATTATACAAGGTTGTCCTCTGTCCCTAGTAGCTACCATAAAAATTTCGAAATTTTTGGAGCTCTGGAGCTACCTCTAAAAATTCCCAAGACCTTCTCTGTTTTTAAATCAAATATGGAATTATCGTTCCTCTGCTCTGACCCAACTCGACTCGAGTCCGACCGCCACTTGACTCTCGCCGTCAACTAGCTGCACATGCGAGCCCAATCGATCGTGACCGTCCGATGCAAATCGAACGATCCACGTTGCGCGCAACCGACTGTCCGAATGCATACATCAATCTCACCGTCCGCTTTAGATCCAACGGTCGGTGCGATCTCGATCAAATCAAACCTCCGACTCGCACCGCTTGCTCTCGCCGGCCGACATGTGGGTCCCACTGTCGCCAAGATCAACCTCGCCTTCTCCGCACTCACCGAGCTCGCGTCGCGGCGTGCATGTTTGCCACGCCCTCGCCGCCGCCACCTTTTGTCCTCGTGTCACCATGAAGTATCGCCGATCTCATCTACCCTCTGAGCCCATCCACTACCCTTCGCGCCCATTCTCGTGTTTTCTCCGCCCAAATTTCTTTCCGCCGGAGAAGAACCCGAGAGCAACGCCGCCGTGTTAGCGCCGCTCGAGCCCGCGACCACACCGCCAGTGATCCACGCCGACGCCGCCCATTTTTCCCATCCCGAGCCCTCTGTCGGTGTAGTATCGCGGGGTGTGTTCGCTGCCTTCGCCTCGGTGATCTCGGCCCCGCAAGCTCATCTCGTTCTCGTGAGTTTCTAGTTTCAACTTTTGGTCCTTTAGGATCGCAATCGACCTCGAGTCTAACTGTGACCTTGTTTCACTCTTTGGCGCTTCACCGAGGCTTTGCGACGCCTTCTCCTTCAAGCTCGCAAAGCGCCGCAGTCAATTCCGGCGCCACCGCCCTCCTCCATCATCGAGCTCGTGGGCTTATCATTCTGGTGTCTCCGCGATCGTGGCGCACCTTCTCGTAGCTGCCGAAGTCAGAGCGCCTTCGCGAGCGTAGTTTCTTCTCGCCTCCGCCGCCGTGAGCCCATCTCCGCGACCATTGGGCTCGCGTCACCGCCACCGGTTCGTGAGGTCTTTGCGAACCTTAAGGTACCACTCACTGCCTTGAAACTCACTGGGTTGCTAGAACACCGCGCGGCCGCGCCACCGCCCCGCGTGCGTCTCGACGCAGCCGCCGCGGCTTAGTTATCGCTAAACCTAGTTCTATTAGGTCACCGACTTGTGGGCCTCTCGGTGTTAAACCTGTTTTAGGATTCAAGTCCAATCGTTTTAATTCTCGAGTCTCTGTATGTGGCCCGAATGTCGCTAGGTGTGTGTAGTTTCTTAATGCGTTTTCTCGATGGGAGGTGTATTTCTCTGTGAGAGTGTTTTAGGTTTGCACCTTAGTGAGCCAAGACGATTTTTGAATACGCCTTCACGCCACTTTAGGCGGTGTGTCCCGGTCGCGGTCGTCGATGCGTGCCGCCGCGATCGGTGGGCTTCATCGAGCGGTAGAAAAGGATTTAATGCTTTAGTATTTCGTAATATGTTTTCGTTGTTCGATAATTCATTTAAACTTGTAAAATGCATAGCTAATTCAATTTTTATCCAAATTGCATGAAACCAGTCTTTGTTAATTTTCTTTTAAATGTATTATTTACAAAAATTAGTTTCATCCATGTCTCGTAGCAAGAATCTGTTAATTAATAAAATGATGCCTTAGGTATCTTCTAAATTAGAAAATGCATATCTCTTCCAATAATTGTCCAAATTCAATGAACCCAATTCAGTAAAATTTCATTTTCAGTATACTAACTATTAGAATAGGTTTTGCACTGCTCGCTTCGTTCATGAAAATCTGTTAAGTAATTAACTAGTGCTTGTTGTGTTTTTAGCTTAGAAAATTCATAGAAAATTATTAATAACTTAAAATGAATTGTTCTCTGCTTCGAAATTTTGTTATTTCATGCTTAGGCTGCTGTGTGAGTTTTGGCTTGTTTTGATGTTGTTGTATGTTTGAGTTTTGGTGTTATTCGCTCTTATTTGTCGTTATGTTCGATCGTTAGGATTCGATATTTGCGGCAACCCGAGGACGATCCTCCGCACCTTATTGAGCAACAAACACGTGCAAGCGGTTTGATCATTCCTATCCCAAGATTTTAAAATCTAATATTTTGTTTCAATTTGTATGTATGCATTGCTTAATTTGTGTTAAATTGATTAGTTAAACCAGTAGTCGCATATCCTGTAGACAAAATATTGATCTCTACTACTGAGCCTAGGTTATTTTTTGTGATTAGAGGCACTGGATGGTCTCTTGTCACTTAGTAGATCCGGTCAAATTGCTTAGATATGCTTAGCTATCGGTAGAATCAAGTGTTATCGACTTTAGTCGGTAACCTTGATCACACAAAATTTACTATAACTTATTGTTTCAAAGATTTTGCTATGTTTAATTGCAAAACTAAAACTGAAAACCAAAATGATTTAGACTTGGGCACAACGGTATGATTGGTGTGATCCGTTGTGTGATCGAATGGTGCCCGAGTCAACAAGGACCAGAACATCTTGTTACACTGAACCAAGCATTTTGCGTGCTAACCACACTAGAGTATATGGGACCTCTCTTGACCTAGTACTTTGGCGTGTATTGGCTCGGTCGCAGGAGGTCGAGGAGGGATGGAGGTGGGAGCATGGTAGTTGTCCAAAAGCTTTATCCTGAGTGGGTAGTTGTCTTTCGGCTTTACCATGTAAGCGTATGGGTTTCTATCCATACGAGCGGCTCGTAGTTAATACACAATATTGGAAACGACTCGTAGGACTTAGTTGTGCGGCATACCTTCTGAAGTGTGTTTTGGCTTAAAGGTCTCAAGTGTGGGTACATTGGTACACCCTGCAGGTTCAAACTATTCGAATAGCCTCGCCCTAGGTTATGGACACGCTGGCAAGGTCTTCCAAGAGTTAGACTACAACATTTAAATTAAAACTTGATGGGTGGTACGAACTGGGATTCGTGCTATTGTTGTGGTGACTATTGGGATATTCACTTCTAGGATGTTTTTACTTACTCTTTTGCTATTATTATCCTTACTGTATTTCAACATTAAAAATGAATTGCAAACTTGCCTTTAAACTGTATTACATTATTGCAAATGAAAATTGGCTTTATGCAAATGAACCATATGACCTCCACCAAACAAGCCTGCATGTAGCATATGAACAGGTCTGCTAGTTCACACGTCAGTCTTGCGGGTACAAAGACAATCTTTGTACTCAGGTGCTTTGCTTAATGTTTTTGTTGCAGAGGAAGAAGGTGAGCCTCAGGGGCCTCACTTCTGTGAGCTGTGCTGTCGCTTCGTGGGTGACGACTAGTCTTGGCGGTCCGGTCAGATGCCTTGTGGGTTGGAGGCACACTGATTGGCTTTGTTTATAGCCATCTTATGGCACTTTTGCTTCCGCTGTCGTTGTTGTCTATTTGTGTATCTTGTGGCCTGTCGGCCTATGTCTGTAATATTGTTACTATTTGTTTATCTTCCGTTTGTAGTGTGATGTTTGGACTCTATGTTTGGAATGGAGTTGATGCATACTTTTGTTGTGAGGTGTGTATACTGCTTCTGGGAAGTATACATATCTCGAGGATCAGTTTATTTGATTTGTGATGCTAGGACCAGGTGGTTGGTTAAGCATTACAAACCAAATAAATTGGGGTCCTCACAGTAGATACGAAATTGCTTAGAATTGATTAGATCGAATTGCTGCGGGTATAGTCAGATCTGTCCAGAATATTGCGGGGGAGATTTCGGGTCCTTAGAGGACTAACCAGCAGTTTTGGTCTCCTAGAGATAGTTAGATAATGTTCTTAGCTTTCGTTGGCCACCTAGATCGCCCAAATCCGATTAACGGTCTGGGAGTTATGAATTTTCTAGTATTGCTGTCCTGTCGTTCTGTCAGATTCTGGACAATCTGTAGAAAACTGATTATAACTGCTAATTAAAGGGAGAATCAGGGGACCTCAATATAATGAAAAATGTGCGTAATTTCTGTACCTTTTCATAGAGATAACGAACTCAAGATTTGGACTTTCGTAGAAAAAGTTATGGTGGTTTTAGCGTACTGTCTAGAGAACCCGACGTGAATTCTGATGTCTGATAGATTGGGTTTCTAGGGGCAGTTAAGGGCAGAATCAAAAGGGCTCCCCAACTAGGTTTATTTAGATAGTTTAATTACCTTTTCAGAAAGTCCAAGAACACCTTATTTGGACGCATTAGCAGAAAGTTATGTATTTTAGAAGTTGACTGTCCACAGGGTACGCCAAACCGATCGCTAGAAATTGGGAAGTTGGGAAACACCTGGGAGTTTAGCAAGTTCATTTGTGTTGTTCTTATTGCTCTTGGTTCAGAATGTTGGTCTTAGATTGGGGTATTTTAATGTTCGGTGGGAGCGTGGTTCGAGGGCACCCTCTTGCGTCCACCGTTCTCGCACGGTTGAGGCAAGTATTCGGGCTTTAATATTTGTATGCTTGCATGATGTGATTGTGGTGTATCTTGATCGTATAGCCATGCTTGCCTGTTTATGAGATGAGTTACCGTTTATCTTGTTGACTGCTAGTTATGGTTAAAGATTCTTCCGCATGTTGTTAATGCTTATATGTTAATGAAGATATGTTGAATTCTTGCATATGAAAGATGTTATCATGGTGCATATACATGTTAAGAGCATACAGGTGCCTTGGTCACGTGGTGACCAAACACATACAGTTGAGGTCCCCGTCATGTAGATGACGGGCTTGAGGTCCCCGCATTCGTGGAATGTGGGCTATGAACACAGAGGTCCCCATCATTAAGATGATGGGCAAAGGTCCCTATACATGTGGTGTATAGGCTATTGGTCCCTGTGCCAGAGGGCACATGCAAGGGTATACAGCGACGGTTGTATACCCCGCATTACCGGTAAAATGCGAAAAGAGATAAAGTTCAAAGGAGCATTGCATTGGTTGCATATCATGAATTAAATGGCTATGTTCAGTGTGATGTTAATTGAGGATTATCGATGCTATGTTTGTGTTCTTGTTTATGGCCTTGTTGATACTTGCTGAGTTTTTGGGCTCACCCTTGCTTTAATGTGGTTTAGGTACTAGTGGCAGGAACGACATGCATGGGAGGGAGTAGAAGTTGTTGCACTCACTACCTTACACTCTTAAGGCGTTTGCCACTTAGCCCCAATTTAGAAATAAATAAGCTGTTTGGATATCACCATATATTGTTTGGTTTGAGTATCTGATTATTTGTAATAATGAGGTTGCGAGTCTTGGTATGTTCATTTGATTATCATGCATGAAAGAGTAGACTTGATTATGAGAAATTTTATTAAAGGCCATGATTTATTGTTGAACTCTCAGTACAGCTGTTTAAACAAAGGAAATTCTGTCAAAAATTGGTAGTTTGTGCTAGAATAATATAATTCCAGTAGCATTCCAGGCTCTATGAGAGTTGGGGTGTTACAATTGGTATCAGAGCGGGCTTTAGGTCCGTGGTTAATAGAAAAATATTAAATTGACACACTATACACAGTAGGTGGGGTTGGGAATTACATTGCTTCCGCTTTATCTGTTGTTATGTTTCATCTGTTGAGCAATTGTTGAATTACCTCTGTACTATCTTTCTTGTCTATGCTATGATATGTTATGATAATCTATATCTATGAATCTATTCTATGATTGCCATGAGATGATCATGTATAATCATACGTGATTATATTGCTTATGCGTGTCGATAATAGTTGTTAAGAAGTGGAGGCCGTGGTTGTGGCCTTGGACTTTGTCAGGTTATACCATCGTTCGTGGTAGACGAATAAAGTTGTTACCCTGAATACCTTAGTTGCAGGAGTTGAGCGTGAGCTGCTTTCAAAAGTTGATTTCTTTCTTGACCTCAATCTTGGCAAATTCTTGTTCTGTGGTGGATGATGAATTTCTCTTGGGTTTGTGGTTCATGTTAATTGTTGTGTTTCAATGGTCTCTAATGGTTCTCTGAAACAAGTATTGTTTTCCGACTGTTGAGCTGTTTTTACTACTTGCGATCTTCCTCAATTGACACTATTGATAATTCCATGGTTGTTTCTTCTTTCTCATTGGAACAGAATGACTCATGTATTCATTTGATAGTTTGGGAAATGAGAGTTTCTGTGGCAAGTTGTTAACTTAAGAAACCTTTGGATCTATGTATTTCTTTTGGATTATTCCGAGTGTTGAAGTTTAATGCATCTCTTTTCAGGTGGAAATTGTTAAAATCCTTTTGTGATGCCTTGTTATGGTTAAATCAGAGATTGTAATCAAATAACTCATTATGGCATGGGCATCAAGTTGAGTCATTGGTGTGTTGCGTAATTAATATTAATTAGCAACCTTGGAAGTAAAATTGATTAAGTTGATGTTGTCTTCTACTAGTTCTTGATGAACTGTATATATGAGTAGCGATGGAGAGTATGTCTATAACTATTTGGAGTCAATAGAGATAGGATTAAGTACATTGTTCGTCCCTCAACCCTTGCATTGGTTTAATTTTCGTCCCTGAATTGTAATACCAGATAAAACATGTCCTCGAACTGTCAATACCGTGCAAAAACTGTCATTTTTTCTTTTTTTAGAGTGGTTTTGACCAGTATTTGACCTATGTGGCTTTCCACGGTATTGACACGTGGCACGAAACAGCTCTAAAAAAGAAAAAATGACAGTTTTTGCACGGTATTGATAGTTCGAGGATGTGTTTTATCCGGTATTATAATTCAGGGACTATGGGGACCCCGATTTATTTGGCTTGTAATGCTTAGTCTTCCCATGACTCTAGCATCACAAATCAAATAAACCAAGCCCCGAGACATGTATACTTCCCAGAAATGCAGTATACACACCCCGTTACAAAATCACGCATCAATTCCATACAACAGGTCTAACAAAAGACATACATAAAAGAGATTTATAATAACAAGGGCCAACCGGCCAAAAGACACTAAATAACAATTAAACAGTGGAAGCAAAAGTGCCATAAGATGGCGATGAACAAAAGCCAATTAGTGTGCCTTTACCCACAAGGCAACCAACCGGGCCGCCAAGCTAGTCGTCAAACCCGAAGCACATCTCACAAAAGGGAAGCCCTTGGGGCTCACCTTCTTCCTCTGCAACAAAAACATTAAGCAAAGCAACTAAGTGCAAAAATTGTTTTTGTACTCGCAAGACTGACGTGTAAGGGTAACAGAACTATAATTAACTACATGCAAGCTTTATTTAAGTGGAGGGGGCTCTGGACTTACTTTTAGCAGAAAACAAGTTTTCATTTGCAATAATGTAATAGATTCAAAGCAATTTGACAAACTGATTGTAATTGTTGAAATAACAACGATACAATAGTAATAACAACAATAAAGACAACCTGGAAGTGACTAACCCAATAGTCACCACAACAATAGTATGAATATCCATTCATACCAACCCATCAAGTTTTAATTTTAAAAGGTTGTAGTCTAACTCTTGAAAGACCTTGTCAAGCGTGTCCATAACCTAGGACGAGGCTATTCGAATAGTTTTAACCTGCGAGGGTGTACCAATGTACCCACACTTGATCGCCTTTAAGCCACAAAGCACACTTAGAAGGTATGCCGGCACGACTAAGTCCTACGAGACGCTTTCCAATATTGTGCATTGACTACGAGCCGCTCGTATGGATCGGAATCCATACGCTTACATTGCCAGCCGAAAGACAACCAGCCATCACAGGGGAAGCCTTTCGGACTCTACAATGCTCCCAGCACCATCCCTCCTGCGGCTCCCTGCGACCCGAAGCCAATACACGCCAGAGTACTAAGTCAAGAGAGGTCCCATACCCTCTAGTGTGGTTAGCACGCTAAAATTCTTGGTTTAGTGTAACAAGATGTTCGGTCCTTGTTGACTCGGGCACCATTCCAGTCACACCCAGAAGCACACCAACATACCATTGTGCCCAAGTCTAAATCATTTTGTTTTTAGATTTTAGTTTTCACAAGTAAACATGGTACAAGGCTGAAATCATAAGTGATAATATGTTGTATGTGATCAAGGCTATCGGCTAGGTCGATAACCGCCCAATTCTACCGGTAACTAAGCATTGCTAAGCATCATATCGTAAAGACAAATAAGAGGCCCTAAATCATTCACCGGGCTCTAATTCACCGGTGAGGATAATATTCCTAAGGTAGTGGCAGGGGTGAACAATTTAAGGGAAACAATGCAATAGGATTAGCTACCTCTATTCGGCAAAATTAATCATTGACACAAAAGCATGCATGCATACAAGTAAAACAAAGTATTAGATTTTAAAAGTAATGGGATGGAGTGGATATGATCAAACTGCTTGCCTTGCTGTGGATCACTTTCTTGCTGCAGAGGATTCACTCACGTAATCAAATCCCTTCGGAACCTAACGCGAAAAGGCGATAATCAAATAAGAACAAGAACTCGAAATAAAACTCAACAGCAAAAGTTATCCAAATACAATGAAATTTGTACAGCAGTAAGAGGATGATTAGACAAATTTAGAAACAAGAAACAGGTCAAATGGACCCAGCATGAAAAAGTTATGGCTAGACTAAGTTCTCTTAGCCTGAAAAATCCTAATTAAATTAACTACGGTTACTGTTCATGATGAAAATTTCTAGAATGATCTGGAACTTGAAATTTTTATGGTGGGTAGATATGGTTATCCTAACAACAGCAAAACTGAGTTTGCACAAATTGGAGTTGAAATGAATTAGTTATGATTTTTCTAAGTTCTAAAACTAGTGAACCAATAATTTCAGTGGCAAGGATCAAATGAAGACCTATTCTATATTACAGTACAATCCTACTGGGTTTTAACAAAACTTAGCTTGTTCAGTTTGGAATAATAGAGCATAAGTTATGCATTTTACAAATTTTTAATGAATTTCTAGACAACCTTTTTCACTAAACAAGATCATGCAGTTTATATCATTTTCTGCTACAAAACAGTGCCTAAATTCATTCTCAGATTAAAGTCCATTCCATAACAGAGCTAAAGAAATTGGAATCATTCAAAAAGGAATTAAAATGACAAAGTTATGCACTTTTGAAATTTGAAACATTAAAAGACTTAGGAAATTTGAGCTCTCGGGAGGTCCAATTGAACTGGAAGACAAGGGAGAGGTCGTGGGCCGTTGATCTTGCATCGCAGGGCCACAGACCTTGAAGCACAGCGCACGGAAAGACCTCCTTCCGCACAGGGGAGGTCTGGACCGTTGAGATCTGATCCAACGGCCACGACCAGTGCATGCACAGCGCACGCAAAGGAGGTCCACGCGCCTAACACAGGTCGTGACCGTCAGATTGAGATCTGGCGGTCCCGAGCACTAGGGGAGGTCCTAAGGGTAAACCTACGGAGGGAGGTCTGGACGGCTAAGATCTCACAAAGGAGGTCTTCAACGGTCTAGATCTCCAGAGGGAGGTCTTTAACGGACACGATCAAGTGATGGAGGTCCTGGGCGATCAAGATCAAACGAGGGAGGTCCTGATCGGCTGGGATTTAACCGAGGAGGTCTTGGACGGCCAAGATCTACTCGGGGAGGTCCTAAGTGACAGGGTTTTAACGGGAGGAGATCCGGATGGCTCAGATAAGGCCTAGGGAGGTCCTGAACGGTCCAGATCGACGCGGAGGGAGGTCTTGCGGTCTCCTTCACAAAGGACCCGAGGTGGTCTATTGCAAAGAGGACCCCAAAGGCAGCTTTGAGGGTTTTCTTTACAAAAGACCAGGGGTGGTCTTTTGCAAAGAGAACTACGGGGGGTGGCTCAGGGGTGGTTTTTATAAAACGACTAAGGGAGGTCTTTTTGCAAAGAGGACCCCAAGGAGGTCCGAGAGGGTGGTCTTTACAAAAAGACCACGAGGAGGTCTTTTTGCACAGGAGTGGTTCTAGCGGCTCAGTTAGATCTCGGGGCGTCTGGGCGGTGAGATCTAACCAGTGAGGTCGTGAGCACTTAAGGTTTCTGAACGAGACCTACGGTCAAGATCTACGCTCGAAGAGGTCCTCAACGGCTCAGATTGCACGAGGAGGTCCCGAAGACTTAACGTTGTCTGAAAGCAGCCCACGGCTCAGTTGAAGCGGGGTGGTCCTAAGCGGTGGAGATAACTCGAGGAGGAGGTCCTAGCGGTTGGGATTTCTGAGGAGGCCTTAGGGGTGAGGATTTAGCGGAGGAGGACCCCGATGGCTAAGATATCCCAGGGGGGAGGTCTTAACGGCCCAGATTCAAACCGAAGAGGTCCTGCGACCTAGAGTTTTCATAGACAAGATCCTATGGTCAGGATTTAACACGAGGATGGTCTAAGACGGTTGAGATTGAACCGAGGGGAGGTCCTGAGACTTAGGATTTTTCGGAAAAGAACCTAAGGCCCAGATCTAATCTTGGAGAGGTCGTGAACGGCCAAGATTAGCCCGAGGAGGTTCGGGGTTTTCTTTTAATGGCGCGGGACCACCGGACAGCGACAAAAAAAGGGCGGCTAAGACAAATTTATTGCTCCTGATGATTAGCAATAAATGAACCTAAAAGGGACACTAAAAGACTTCAGGATTTAATTTCTAAGCCCATGGCCCACATGTCAGTGACACCACAGTAGCGATTAAGACACGATTAATGTACCAATGATTAGCAATGATTGTGCATTAAAGTTGTCCTAAAAAGATGACGAAAACGGGAGCTCTGAACCGGCAAACTCCCGAGTGCGCTCAACGGCCTGCCGCCGGCGACGTGGTCCATGCCGGCGGAAACCAAGGACAAGGGTGAACTCTAAATAACGAGGAGGATCTAAGGGTGCCAAAAACTAGAGCAAAAGCTCACCCTACCGGCGGCTAGCCGGAGATGACCGCCGGAGGTACAGAACGACAAAAGGAAAGCTAACGAGGTCCAACAGAGCCGGATTTCCAAAGCTAAGGTACTCACCTGAGAATGGAGGAGGTCCGGGGATGGCCGAAAGCGCTCCGGCGACAACGGTGCTAGCCAGAGTTTGAGGAAGAAGGAGCAAAACCAGCCAATGAAGAGCAAGTCCCCAAATCTGACTATCCCTGAGGAGGTCAAACAAGGCCAGTTAGGGATATGCTCAAGGTGATTCAATTCAGCTAGTTGACGGGACAAGAAACCCAAGTGAATCACTTGGAGCCACGAAGGCTTCGAGGAGCTCCAAAGCCGGCAATGGTGAGAGGTTGCCCTCGGTGTTTGAGCTCGGCGACAGAGGTGAAGTTTGGTTGAGGAAGATGGTGTCCAAAGAGCTAGGAGGGACTCGGGAACCTATAAAGCCGGGAGGGCAATGGTGAACCAAAGGTGAGTCAGGAGTGAAATGAGAGAAAGGTCTGCCATGAGTGCAGTGAAATGACAATTGCGGGTAAAAGGGAGACTTTGGGAATGGCCCCGACAAAGCATTAAATGCAAGTGGTAAAGGGTGTTGACAAAGGCATGAATTGACAAGGCTTTGCTCCAAGCTGCTGTAGCTCGACACACGACGTGCTTGCGAGCGTGATGATGACTACTTGCGAGAGGCCCACAAGTCGATGGAAGAGCCCGAGGAGGACCACCAAAGAACATAACGGTTGGGAAGACTTAGATTTGGTGGGAGATCCTGGCGGTTGGATTTGTAATAAAGGGCTCCGATTTCAAGAATAGATCGGAGGTCTTAATACCAGGGAGGTCCGAGCCACAAATCTAAGGATGGACGGCTCACGATCACCAAGGTGCACAGGGTGGTCGAGGAGGTCCGAAAGGGATGACCAAGGGTGGTCTTTGCAAGAACACCACGGGAGGTCTGGGAGGGTGCTCTTTGCAAAAAGGACCCGAGGTGGTCGTGCGAGTGGGAGGTCTAAGAGCCCCCAAGATTGCAGTGGTAGGGCATGGATCCAACGGCTGGAAGTGGTCGCGACATGGAAGGAGCTCGGGCCGAGCCGGGAGGGTTGAGTTCCACCAGGGAAAGGCGTTGGGCTCGGGTTAGACTTGAACCCAAGGAACAGTGGCTTGCTTAGGGATTAAATTTTGAGCTGAAACTTTAAGGGAGTATTTGAGATAGCAAACTACTCTAAAATTTATGAAATTTTAACGGTAGCTTGCTGACTTTGAGACGGACCTTGTGTGAAATTTCCAGGGGTTTTCATGCAGAGCACTTTTCTCCAGAAATTATCCAAGGTTCTGATTAGGGTTTTGACCAAAGGTCCGAATGGGTTGACCGCCCCTGAGAATATCCAAACAATTTCTAGAAATTGCGAAAGTTTTTAGAGGGTCACCCAAGAAAACTATTCCTAGTGGATGATCACTAGATTAGACAAGGGTTTATGGAAGACAAGGTTTTCGGTCCGAGTGACTTGTGACTTGTAATCCCAAATTTTTTTTGCAAGAATCCTTTAGAACATACAAGAATTGCAAGATGTAAGAAAAAGTTTTAATTTCCCCTCATTTTCTTACATTTGAAACACAAGTTGAAAATTGGGATGTTACAACTCTCCCCCCTTACAAAAATCTCGTCCCGAGATTTGACTCTTCGAGAACGAAAGAGGGTAGTTCAGTATCTTGACGGTCTTTTCGTTTTTCCAAGAAGCTTCATCCTTGGAACGATTCGACCACTGAACTTGAAGGGATTGGATGGAATGATTCCCCGAGACAAGGAGCTCAAGCAAGGGACCGACACAAATCTCGGTTCTAACCTGGAGGAAAATGTGCCACTTAATCGACACGGGAAAACATACCCGGTTCAGATATAGCAAGGATCGATAGACTGAGGAGTCTTTCCAGATTCAAAGGGTGGTGGTGCAAGATCGTCATTGGCTGGTGGAGCGATTTGTCTGGTCAATTCCGCCAACAACGGGATCTCAGCCTGCTAGCTAGGTATGTAGAGTCATCCCTCCACAGCTAGCTTCTTGGAGGAACCAAGGCCATACTCAGTTGGTGGGGCAATTTGTCTGGTTACTCCACTAACGAATGGGGCCTCGGCTTGATAACTAGCTATACGGAGTCATCCCTCCGCAGCTTGTTGGTTAGAGGGACCATGGACATTCAGGCCACAGAAATTCGAGGCAATACCTAGTGGGTGATGCCCTTGGATGTAAAGGGACAGAAAGGCGTCACTCGAGTCGAACGACCGATGACAATCCAGAGGGTAACATTCTTCTTGGGGAAAATGGGGTAGGCTAGCAAGGCTTGATGTAACCGAGGTGGGGCTAGGCACCAAGGATGGAGCAAGATAAAGACCACCATCGGCAGTAAAAGATAGGGATAACGGGACGTCTCTTAATCAAATAATACTGTATCAGGGTAAGAGTAAACAAGAAGCGTACCCAACACAACGTCAGGCGCCTCCTGAACGTCTTCAGCGGACATGGAGTTGACTTGATCACGAACTGCCTTCCGCTCCTGATGCTTCATGGGGCAACTGTTGGCGTAATGCCCCTTCTTGTGGCAATAGAAGCACGTGACAACGGCCAGATCGCGGGGGTATAACACCCCAACTCAGAACGAGCCTGGAGTGCTACCAAAACTAAATACAACTAGAGCGAATTTACAAATTTTCGACAGAGTTTCTCTTGTAATCTAGGAAAAACAATTTTCTAACAAGTGAACATAACATTTATGATAATTTCATAAACCATTACACTCATGCATAAGGGATAATCATATGAAGGTAATTAAATAACACCATTCTCACATCCATAACTTATTTCGTCATTCATAATCATAAAATAACTATGGGTATTTCTCGTGATCTATTTATTCTTATGTGATGCTAAAATAACAATTGCATTATTGTTGTGAAGTGGTGCGTGCTTTCCAATCATCTACTCCGCCCATGCATAACGTCTTTGCGAAGTACCTAAATCAAAACAAAGCAAGGGTGAGCCATAGGACTCGGCAAGTATCAACAAGATTACAGGATCATAAAGACATAACCGTTTGAACAACTTTAATCAACATTACTCATGGCATTTCCAATATTAAAAATATGCCGACAATGCTATGCACTCTTTGTTCTTTAACTCTTTACGCATTTTACAGTGTAATGCGGGTATTCATCCGTCAATGGATACCCATGCTCGTGCCATCCGCACAGGACCAAAGCCTATACAACAACTTGTATAGGGACCTTTGCCGTCATCAAAATGTCGGGACCTCAGTACATATTGCCCACATTTCATAAATGTGGGGACCTCAAGCTTGTCATTGGAGCGGGGACCTCAATGAATCACTTGGTCACCTCATGACCAAGTTTCAAGATGCTCAGAATATGCATGAATATAACATCTATTTCTTCTCATTCAATAGAATTCAACATATACCTTAGTCATGAAAACAGTAGTATTATGAAATAACTGCAGTCATAAAATGCAAACATCAACACCACTAGGGCCATCTCAACATCACTTTCACATGACAACAATGAACATTACACAACTCAATCATGACATGCAACAAGAATTTCCATTTTAACCGAATACTTGCCTCAACCGTGTGAGAACAGCGGACGCTGAAGTAGGTGCTGCCCTTGGGACCTCGCTGCCACTGGACAAGAATAAAACCCCAAACTAAGACTTGCTTACTGGACCAAAACCATACATAACATCACATTCGAAATCGCTAACTTTTTAACATTTTCAACTTTTCTAATTTCTAGCGATAGGTCACTGCAAACAGCATACTTCAAAAATTCATAACTTTCTGCTCAGGGGTCCAAATGAGATGATCTTAGACTTTCTGAAAAGATAATTAAGTTGCCTAAATAAACCTAGTTGGGGTGACCCTCTGATTCGGCCATCTTCTACCCCTACCAATCCCTTTAGTCAGAGCAGCTCAACAGCATTCAGTTTCTGGACAGAAATAAAGAAAATAGCATAACTTTCTCTACGTTCATCCAAATTCAGTGATCTTTAGTTTTCCTGAAAGATAAGAGGATTAGCTTCATTTTCGTTATGGTGAGACCCTCTGGAAACTCCTCTA
Organism: Ampelocalamus luodianensis; assembly: GCA_036346255.1. Lineage (NCBI taxonomy): Eukaryota > Viridiplantae > Streptophyta > Magnoliopsida > Poales > Poaceae > Ampelocalamus > Ampelocalamus luodianensis. Next base: position 49,847,999 of record CM070629.1, on the reverse strand, counting down.
ACAGCGAGTTTAAATCAGGTTAAACCGACACTGTCAAATCTGTTACCCACAGAAACATCATAGCACTAAAAAATCATAACTTTGGCTATCGAAGTCCGAATGACCTGATTCTTGTCGGCAATGAAAGATAACTACGATACCCACAACTTTCTAGGAGATTCCCAGACCCAAATCTGCCTTTACCTTAACCAAAAACGACAATATATGCTACTGCAGAACACCGATCTACTGTCATCCGAAAATTGGACAACAAGAAAACGACCCAAAACAAAGAACCACGGGTTACCCTTGCCGAAAGCGACGAAGGTACGCAGCGCGGATGAAGATCACCACGAGTTCCCGGTTGCGGATCCTTCTTCCCTTCTCCCTTTCTTCTCTTCCTTCTCCTTTCTCTCCTTTTCTTCCCTTCTTTTCTCTTCCTCTTGGCCGGCCACCCAAGGCTTTTCTTTCTTGCTCTTGGCCAGCAACAATGGGGATCAGGAGGGTGCAAGGAGGTGGGGAGGTGGGGCTGCAAGGAGGGGAAGGGAAGGGTTGGCGCAAGGTAGGAGAGGAGGCGGTGCTAGGGAGGAGGGGCGGTGCTAGGGAGGAGAGGGGTTTGGTCGGCTAGGGTTTGGGGAGGAGCCCCTTGGCCGGCCACCCTCACGGGCCTTGGCCCAGCCCAAGTGCCAGAAAGTTTCGTTTTCCCCTCAAAACCTGGTTTTAGCAAAAAAACTACGGTCACTATCATGATTATCAACTGCTCTCAACAAAGCCGACAAAAACTTTCCAGGGATATTCTGGTCTCCCTTAAACAGAGTCGACCCGAATTCTAAACGTCTGAGCACAAGAGAAACCGAGGGTGAACACTTAACATACAATGGATACACACCTGAAGTGAATAATTCCGGATAAATCTCGCGCATGCGAGATTCCAATTCCCACGTAGCTTCCCGCTCAGATTGCTGTGACCAAAGTACCTTAACATACTTCAAGGTCTTGTTCCTTAGTGCCTTCTCTGACTTTTCCAATATTCTTACTGGCTTGGACTCGAAGGACAGATCTTGTTCAATGGTTAAAGGTTCCAATGAAATGTGATGTTCTGGATCTCGCAAGTACTTCCTCAACATGGATACATGAAACACGTTGTGCACACCCCTCATGGACTCCGGGAGGTCCAGGCGGTATGCCAACTTCCCAATCCGGGCCAGGATCGCGAATGGGCCAATGTACCTCGGGCTAAGCTTCCCTTTGGTACCAAATCTCACTACTCCTTTTGTGGGAGACACCCTCAAGAGTACCTGGTCACCCACTTCAAATTCTAAGTCTCTTCTCCTTACATCTGCATAGCTCTTACATGCGCTTTGAGTGCTAATAAATTCGCCTCACTAAGGCTACTCGTTCCACCGTCTTTTGTACCCAATCGGGCCCAAAGCGCCTTCTCACCTGACTTCCCGGCAAAGGGGTGATCTACACTTACGTCCATACAAAACCTCAAGCGGAGCGGCCTTTATGCTTTGGAGTGATAAGCTGTTATTATAAGCAAATTCGCCAAAGGCAAGCGATCTTCAGCTACCCTTCCAAGATAGGACACGGGTTCTCAACATATCCTCCAAGGTGCGAATAGTGCGCTCTGTTTGTCCATCTGTTTGAGGATGAAAAGCGGTACTCAAGCGGAGTTGTGTGCCCAAAGCATTCTGCAAACTCTCCCAAAACTTGGATACAAACTTAGCATCCCCTCGTCGAAATGATGGTTTTGGCACTCCATGCAATCTCACAATCTCACGCACATAGATAGGGGCCAAATCACTAGTTGAGTTCGTCGAGCAGACAGAATAAAATGTGCGAGACTTTGCTGAACCGGTCCACTATAACCCAAATTGCATCCTTACCTCGCGCGCAGCGAGGTAACGCAACAACAAAATCCATAGAGATATCATCCCATGGCCATTGGGGTACCTCCAAAGGTGCAATAATCCCGCAGGCGTTTATGTTCGACCTTCACTGTGACAAACACCACAAGAAGCTACATAATTGGCAATATCCACCTTCATTCTTTTCCACGAAGTGCGCTTCAAATCACGGTACATCTTTGTCTCTCTGGATGAGCAGATTATCTGAGTGCGATGTGCCTCCTTTAAAATGTCATCCTTAACTCCTTGCTTTTGTGGCACACATAATCGTCCCTTGAATCGCAATGCTCCAAACCCATCCAAACTGAAATTCCTTCCTTTCCCAGTCCAACGCTTCGACCCTCGGCAAAAATGGGTCATTTTGTGCGCTTCTTGTACTCATTGTGGAATGGTGACCCAAAATCAGTGTGTCTCGACATGAGCGATCCCTACATAGCAATCGATATCTCCATACGGTCAAAATCCGCAATAAGACATTCCAAAGTAGCGGTGTCGCCTTGCGACTAAGAGCATCGACCACCACGTTAGCTTTGCCGGGATGATCTTGAATTGTGAGATCATAATCTTTGATCAGCTCTAACCATCTTTTTGTCTTAGATTCAAATCCTCGTGTAAAATGTACTTAAGACTCTTGTGATCGTAAAGATATCACAAGATTCGCCATAAAGATAATGCCTCCAAAGCTTCAAAGCGAACACTCTGCACCAATTCTAAATCATGAGTTGGATAATTCGCTCATGCTTCTTGGTGTCTAGATGCATAAGCGAACCTTCCGTCTGCATGAGCACACAACCCAAACCAACTCGAGATGCATCGAGTACATGCGTGAATCGCTTCCCGTGCTCGGGAATAGTAAGAACCGGGCGATCACCAACTTTTCCTTCAAAGTCCAAAGCTGCGCTCACAATCATCGCCCCACAAAACTTCACATCTTTACGAGTGAGCTCGGACAACGGCTTGGCAATAATGGAGAAATCTTGCACAAAACGCGGTAATAGCTCGCCATACCCAGAAAACTTCTCACTTCCTTGACATTGGTCGGTCTTGCCCATTCAACCATGTGAAATTTTCCACTGGATCGATGATATTCCTTTATCATTTATAATATGCGAGGAACCCCACTTGGACATCCGAATTCACACTTTTGAACTTGGCATAGAACCTATTTTCTCTTAGTGTTTCCAACACCAACCTCGAGATGACGCTCATGCTCAACTTGGTCTTTGAATAGATCAAAATATCATCAATAAAAACTACGACAAAATCATCCAGATACTCATGCAGTATCCTGTTCATAGTTTCCATAAAAACAGCAGGGGCATTCGTTAGTCCAAATGACATAACTTTGAATTCAAAGTGCCCGTACCTTGTAGAGAACGCCGTTTTCTCAATATCCTCCTCTCGGACTGGAATTTGGTTATAGCCCGACTGAAGGTCTATCTTTGAAAACACCTTTGCCCCTCTCAACTGATCAAATAAATCTTCAATGCGAGGCAAAGGATATTTATTCTTGATGGTCATTGGTTGAGAGCACTGTAATCAATACACATGCGCCAACTACCATCTTTCTTCTTGGTAAACAATACCGAGCTCCCCATGGTGACACACTAGGTCGAATAAGATCTTTCGCTTTTAGATCATCCAAGCTGTTTCTTTAATTCTTCCCGAAAGGACGCGCCAGCGATACGGGTCATGGAAACCGTTGAGCACGGTATCAAATCAATCCGAAACTCCACGGGACGAGGAGGGGCATCCCCGCAACTCTGTGGAAAAACATCTAAGAACTCTCGAACCACGGAACTAATTCTGCGATCAAAGAGGAACTTGGCTTCCCATTAGAGACAAAGAAATCCACTCTTCGCAATTCGCTCACGGAAACAGACTAGCCAACATGCAAAGAGAGTAGGAAGGGCACCACCGAAAAACTACCTCAAGACCGAAGGTGCTTGCGAGTTCTGTCTTCCAAAAGCACGAAATAAGCGCTCGATAACTATGTAACGATCCATACCCAAAATAACATCAAATGGCTCCATTTTCGGGACCATTAAATTAGCAATGAAATCTTTCCCATCCAATGAGATCACACAACCGGATCGTTGTGGAGCTAGCAAGAATTCCACCAGAGAATTAACTACAATCGATCGAGATAAAGCGCATACTCAAATTGGCCCGACTAGCAAACTCTAATGATACAAAAAGAAAGTAGCTCTGAATCAAAAGAACATAAGCCTCCATCGAGTCCACTAAGAGCGCACTGTCACCACATCGGGACGACTGCGACTCTGCCGTCGGCATGGCATAGAAGCTCGCTGCTCTGCTGGTGCGGAGGAACTCGGCACCACTGAAAGGAGGTGCGGCAAGCGCAGGAGTCTTGAAGGCCTTTGGAGCAGAAAGCAGTCAAGGCACCTTTGGTGGCCAAAGTACCGCGCGCATCCCTCCGGGATCTTGAAAATAGGCCGTGGTGACCCAAGGCGTGTAGGTGTGGTCGCTAACAATCGAACCGACCCTCGCGAAGACGCCGCTGCTCTGGTGTTGACGCCGGTTCGTTCCCATTTGATATCTTTGGCGGGATTCGCCGACAAACCAATGCCTTGTGGCCCTCCCGACCACAAGTGGCGGCAAGATCTGACCAAGAACACTCTGACGCCCGATGCTCATTGCCACACTTGAAACATTTCATACCCTACCCTGCGAATGGGCGCAACCTAGGCCCACTCACTGCCGATCTGGAAGTAAAAGATGACTGTGGCCTTGAGGTTCTGGACTTGAAGGAATTCTGCTGGCCCTTGAACTTCTTGGGGACTGGCTTCCGAAATGACCCACTTCCTCCTCCATAATTCTTCTTTTGAGTGACACTAGCCCCATCCTGGACCATGGTACTTCCTGTACCTTGTAGATCCTCCCCAAGCTGCATCTCTAGCTCCATGCCCCTGGCTTGCTCTACCAGGGAGCTAAAGTCACGCAATTTAGCGCTCCCAAGACTGTGGAACTCTGCTCGAGCCCCTGCGAAACCTCTTAGCCTTTTCTCGCCTCATCGTAGCCACCGCTTTGGTACAAAGCGGATCAGTTGTTAAAACCCGCTTCATATTCCGACACCGTCATCTTACCACGCTTGTAGCTCTGCAGTGAGACTTCCATCCTCTCCACAAACGATCTTTGGATAAAACCTCCTCCTAAAGCTGTTCCACAAACAACTCCCATGTAACAGGCCATGAGCGGCGAGTCCTAGGTGTCAAGACTCCCTCCCACGGATGTCCGCTGCCCTTTGGTGAAATGCCACAAAGCGTGCCCTCATCTCGAGCGACATCCCCAAAGCACCAAAGTGCCTCTCCATGTGACGCAGCCGGTTGGCGCATCCACCGGAGTGCCCAATCCATCAAAGGTATCAAGGCGCGGGCGTCCACCGATGCAATCCCATAGTAGCGCCGCGGGTACCACCGCGGGGCCACCAATGGGGCGTCAACGGAACAAGCGGAGGAGCTTGATCCCGAGGGTCGCTGAAGCAACTTCTTCCTCGACCTCGCAGGACTTGCTTCACCTGAGTGCAGAACTTGGCGGGGGCATTGCACGCCTCGCCGGCATCCTGCCGCCACGACCACGACCTCGCCTCTTGCCATCTAAGAACACCACAATAAAACTAACCACAATAAGCATAAGAATAACTAGTATCAAACCTTCAAGAATAATCATACAATGACAATAGCGTAGTGCAATGCAAAAGAAAACCCAATCCCACCTCATGTGCTTAGTGTGTCAAAATTAATATTTCGATGCCGCGGACCTCTGACCGCTCGATACCAGCTGTAACACCCCAACTCGTAGCGAGCACAGTGCTACCAAAACTAAATACAACTAGAGCGAATTTACAAATTTTAATGAGTTTCTCTTGTAATCTAGGAAAAACAATTTTCTAACAAGTGAACATAACATTTAATGATAATTTCATAAACCATTACACTCATGCATAAGGGATAATCATATGAAGGTAATTAAATAACACCATTCTCACATCCATAACTTATTTCGTCATTCATAATCATAAAATAACTATGGGTATTTCTCGTGATCTATTTATTCTTATGTGATGCTAAAATAACAATTGCATTATTGTTGTGAAGTGGTGCGTGCTTTCCAATCATCTACTCCGCCCATGCATGACGTCTTTGCCAGAAGTACCTAAATCAAAACAAAGCAAGGGTGAGCCATAGGACTCAGCAAGTATCAACAAGATTACAGGATCATAAAGACATAACCGTTTGAACAACTTTAATCAACATTACTCATGGCATTTCCAATATTAAAAATATGCTGACAATGCTATGCACTCTTTGTTCTTTAACTCTTTACGCATTTTACCGGTAATGCGGGGTATTCATCCGTCAATGGATACCCATGCCTGTGCCATCTGGCACAGGGACCAAGAGCCTATACAACAACTTGTATAGGGACCTTTGCCCGTCATCAAAATGTCGGGACCTGCAGTACATATTGCCCACATTTCATAAATGTGGGGACCTCAAGCCTGTCATTGACTGACAGGGACCTCAACTGAATCACTTGGTCACCTCATGACCAAGTTTCAAGATGCTCAGAATATGCATGAATATAACATCTATTTCTTCTCATTCAATAGAATTCAACATATACCTTAGTCATGAAAACAGTAGTATTATGAAATAACTGCAGTCATAAAATGCAAACATCAACACCACTAGGGCCATCTCAACATCACTTTCACATGACAACAATGAACATTACACAACTCAATCATGACATGCAACAAGAATTTCCATTTTAACCGAATACTTGCCTCAACCGTGTGAGAGCAGCGGACGCTGAAGTAGGTGCTGCCCTTGGGACCTCGCTGCCACCTGGACAAGAATAAAACCCCAAACTAAGACTTGCTTACTGGACCAAAACCATACATAACATCACATTCGAAATCGCTAACTTTTTAACATTTTCAACTTTTCTAATTTCTAGCGATAGGTCACTGCAAACAGCATACTTCAAAAATTCATAACTTTCTGCTCAGGGGTCCAAATGAGATGATCTTAGACTTTCTGAAAAGATAATTAAGTTGCCTAAATAAACCTAGTTGGGGTGACCCTCTGATTCGGCCATCTTCTACCCCTACCAATCCCTTTAGTCAGAGCAGCTCAACAGCATTCAGTTTCTGGACAGAAATAAAGAAAATAGCATAACTTTCTCTACGTTCATCCAAATTCAGTGATCTTTAGTTTTCCTGAAAGCTAAGAGGATTAGCTTCATTTTCGTTATGGTGAGACCCTCTGGAAACTCTTCTAACAGCGAGTTTAAATCAGGTTAAACCGACACTGTCAAATCTGTTACCCACAGAAACATCATAGCACTAAAAAATCATAACTTTGGCTATCGAAGTCCGAATGACCTGATTCTTGTCGGCAATGAAAGATAACTACGATACCCACAACTTTCTAGGAGATGCCCAGACCCAAATCTGCCTTTACCTTAACCAAAAACGACAATATATGCTACTGCAGAACACGATCTACTGTCATCCGAAAATTGGACAACAAGAAAACGACCCAAAACAAAGAACCACGGGTTACCCTTGCCGAAAGACGAAGGTACGCAGCGCGATGAAGATCACCACGAGTTCCGGTTGCGGATCCTTCTTCCCTTCTCCCTTTCTTCTCTTCCTTCTCCCTTTCTCTCCTTTTCTTCCCTTCTTTTCTCTTCCTCTTGGCCGCCACCCAAGGCTTTTCTTTCTTGCTCTTGGCCAGCAACAATGGGGATCAAGGAGGGTGCAAGGAGGTGGGGAGGTGGGGCTGCGCAAGGAGGGAAGGGAAGGGTTGGCCGCAAGGTAGAGAGGAGGAGGCGGTGCTAGGGAGAGAGGGGCGGGTGCTAGGGAGGAGAGGGGTTTGGTCGGCTAGGGTTTGGGGAGGAGCCCCCTTGGCCGGCCACCCCTCGGGCCTTGGCCCAGCCCAAGCTGCGAAAGTTTCGTTTTCCCCTCAAAAACCTGGTTTTAGCAAAAACTACGGTCACTATCATGATTATCAACTGCTCTCAACAAAACCGACAAAACTTTCCGGGATATTACAGGGGGCCACCTTGCTGCTGGACCGCAGGTGCACGAGACTGAAACACGGCCCGCGGAGGGCGAGGAATTACCGCAACCTCCTTGGGACAACTATGCGCATAGTGACCCTTGTTGTTACAGAAGAAGCAAGTGACGTCCGCCATCATTGGCGCTTGCGACGATCCTTTGGCTTCTTCTTTCTGGCCCCAGCAACTACGGGATTCTCGACCGTAAGCTGAAAGTCGGGAAAGGTATAGACTGGTAATTTGTCCTGCGGCTCCACGGACAAATCATCCAAGAACTTCTGCAGTGCGGAAGCATTGGCGATTGCGATACTTGTAGATGACCAGAAGAAGTAGTCGCTGAAGTTTTAATGATCCGCGATCACGGGTTCATGCTACACTCTTTGGGATAGTGAGTGCTTCCTCGCAGAGAAAACAAGTGACTTTGGCGATCGGACGGTTTAGGGTAAGTGGTCTTCATCGCAATTTGGGCGGTGTAGTACACTCGTTGTCGAAGTGTCCTTCCTCACCCAGCCACGGACCTTGACCTTCCTGTGGTTGCAACCTTCAGCGACATAGCTCTTTTACCATGGTCACAGCAAAAGGGGACCAAAATCCATCACAATCGCTGAGGGGAGGCGCTTGCAATCCTTATGCAGACGAGTTGGGGCCAAGGAGATCTCCATCCCAGCTAGTTTCTTGACCTAGTCATTCTTTGGTGCATCCGGACATCTTATTCGAAGAGATGGGTTAGCGCGAACCCGAAGATTTGAAACTGAAGGACGCGGAGGAAACACCAAGGACAGGGGGTCCTGCTGAATGTTAGGGTGGGAATAGATACTAAGATGGACAAGGATCAAACCCGAAAGCTTAAGGCAATGGAACAATAAATCACTAAGAAATGAACTCAAAAAGGCTCAAAAACAACTTCAAAATCAACACAAGGTTTCAATCACAAGGTCAACTTCCCGGTACGACCAACTCGTATGGAGGGAACGAGCAATCGGTTTAGGAAGGTAAATTTCAGTATGCAACTCAAATTCAAAGAGGACCAATAGTAGGGTAGAACCACTAACAAAAGCGTTAGATACTTAGCCAACTAATATCACTTCTTACCCTTTTATTCCCACAAGTTTTAGTTGAATTAACCTCTCATTATCTACCTTCTTTAGGACCTTTGAGCTTGCTGTCCGGAAATTGACGCTTGCTGTCCAGATTTTGCATCCAAGCTCCTAGTCGAAATTCACCATTCCAGAAGCTTCAAAACCTTGTATAAGGGCAGCCAACACTTCAATTTGCCAAACTCATTGGTTCCCAAAACCCAACTTAAACGATAACCACTATCTTTTGAAAGGAGGAGAGGAAAACAACTTTTAAAACTTAAGTTAGAGCGAGATGAAAGAAGAAAGCTAAGATAGGTAAGGAGTAAAATCTGAGAACTTACTTAAGCTTTCATAAATCATTTGATATTTTGAAATTAAGTTTTTAAAAATATCCAAAGGACGACCAAGCTTAGGGTTTCTACGGTCAGTATGGCTCTGATACCAACTTTGTGGGGACCCTGATTTATTTGGCTTGTAATGCTTAGTCTTCCCTTGACTCTAGCATCACAAATCAAATAAACCAAACCCCGAGACATGTATACTTCCCAGAAATGCAGTATACACACCCCGTTACAAAATCACGCATCAATTCCATACAACAGGTCTAACAAAAGACATACATAAAAGAGATTTATTACAACAAGGGCCAACCGGCCAAAAGACACTAAATAACAATTAAACAGCGGAAGCAAAAGTGCCATAAGATGGCGATGAACAAAAGTCAATTAGTGTGCCTTTACCCACAAGGCAACCAACCGGGCCGCCAAGCTAGTCGTCAAACCCGAAGCACATCTCACAAAAGGGAAACCCTTGGGGCTCACCTTCTTCCTCTGCAACAAAAACATTAAGCAAAGCAACCGAGTACAAAAATGTTTTGTACTGCAAGACCGACGTGTAAGGGTATGAGAACTATAATTAACTACATGCAAGCTTTATTTAAGTGGAGGGGGCTCTGGACTTACTTTTAGCAGAAAGCAAGTTTTCATTTGCAATAATGTAATAGATTCAAAGCAATTTGACAAACTGATTGTAATTGTTGAAATAACAGCGATACAATAGTAATAACAACAATAAAGACAACACGAAGTGACTAACCCAATAGTCACCACAACAATAGTATGAATATCCATTCATACCAACCCATCAAGTTTTAATTTTAAAAGGTTGTAGTCTAACTCTTGAAAGACCTTGCCAAGCGTGTCCATAACCTAGGGCGAGGCTATTCGAATAGTTTTAACCTGCGGGGTGTACCAATGTACCCACACTTCAGCCGCTTTAAGCCACAAAAGCACACTTAGAAGGTATGCGGCACGGCTAAGTCCTCGAGCGCTTTCCAATATTGTGCATTGACTACGAGCCGCTCGTATGGATCGGAATCCATACGCTTACATTGCCAGCCGAAAGACAACCAGCCATCACGGGGGAAGCCTTTCGGACTCTACAATGCTCCCAGCACCATCCCTCCTGCGGCTCCCTGCGACCCGAAGCCAATACACGCCAGAGTACTAAGTCAAGAGAGGTCCCATACCCTCTAGTGTGGTTATGCGCTAAAATGCTTGGTTTAGTGTAACAAGATGTTCGGTCCTTGTTGACTCGGGCACCATTCGCCACACCGAAGCACACCAACATACCATTGTGCCCAAGTCTAAATCATTTTGTTTTTAGATTTTAGTTTTCACAAGTAAACATGGTACAAGGCTGAAATCATAAGTGATAATATGTTGTATGTGATCAAGGCTATCGACTAGGTCGATAACCGCCCAATTCTACCGGTAACTAAGCATTGCTAAGCATCATATCGTAAAGACAAATAAGAGGCCCTAAATCATTCACCGGGCTCTAATTCACCGGTAAGGATAATATTCCTAAGGTAGTGGCGGGGTGAACAATTTAAGGAAACAATGCAATAGGATTAGCTACCTCTATTCGCAAAATTAATCATTGACACAAAAGCATGCATACATACAAGTAAAACAAAGTATTAGATTTTAAAAGTAATGGGATGGAGTGGATATGATCAAAGCGCTTGCCTTCTTTGTGGATCACTTTCTTCTTTGCAGAGGATTCACTCACGTAATCAAATCCTTCGGAACCTAACGCGAAAAGGCGATAATCAAATAAGAACAAGAACTCCAAATAAAACTCAACAGCAAAAGTTATCCAAATACAATGAAATTTGTACAGCAGCAAGAGGATGATTAGACAAATTTAGAAACAAGAAACAGGTCAAATGGACTCAGCATGAAAAAAGTTATGGCTAGACTAAGTTCTCTCAGCCTGAAAAATCCTAATTAATGGACTCAGCATGAAAAAAGTTATGGCTAAACTAAGTTCTCTCAGCTTGAAAAATCCTAATTAAATTAACTAAGGTTACTGTTCATGATGAAAATTTCTAGAATGATCTGGAACTTGAAATTTTTATGGTGGGTAGATGTAACAGCCCAAATTTCAATTTCCAGTTAAAAATAAAGTTTAATTATTTTATTGGATTTTTGTGGAATTTTTAAACCTTTTCCTTAACCAAATGAAAGCTAAAACAAAATGATGTGCAAAATCTATTACCGGATAATAGCTGGAAATATTTTTCTTAAATCCTAAATGCTCCAGAGAATTTCTGTGAATTTTCCCATAATTTTTGGAATTATTTTGCTATATTCTAAAGCCTAAATGATTTATCAGCATTTAATTAAATCAGAAATCAAAAGAAAATCCTCAAATAGTGTTTGGGCCGAAACCTCTCTCGGTCTAGCCCATTCCGTCTGTGTGTGACCGCTCGCCGCCGCCGCCTCCTCCTCTCGGCGACAATGAGGGTCCACGGTCGATCTCTCTCGCACCACTTGAACCTCTGTCAACCGTTGGATCTAAATCCAACGGCGAACTCTCGATGCATTGGAAGGTCGAATGTTCTACTCAATCGGGACCGTCGGATCTAAATCAACGGCTAGTGTGCATCGGTGACTTTCCTATTTCATCGTACCGCTTCAATCTATCGCAGCCGTTAGATTAAAATCCAACGGCCACACCAACCCCAACTTACCGATTCGTATGTTCTATCTCTACCGTCCGATCAAAATCGGACGGCCCAGCGTCATCGTCTTCCTCACCTTCTTCCCCGCGTCGCCGCACCAGTAACTGCCGCCATTAAAGCCCACGGCTGAGCTCCGCCCGCCCGTTTCACTTCCCACTCCTCGCCATCGTGCGCATTGACTACCCCGCATCACGCCCCGCCGCCGCCCCCCTTTTCGTGCACACGATCGCCGGAACGTCGCCACTACCGCCGCCACGCCCGCGCACACGATCTCCACCACCCGGCCTCCTCCGCCCCTATAAAAGGGAGCACGAGGTGCCCCTCGACTCACTGAACACGTCGCCACCACCCGGTACCCTTCACCTTGCTCGTAGCGCTCAAATTTCAAGTTTCTTCGCCGGCGACCGCGGGAGCTTCTTCTCCGTTTCCGGCGCCACCAGAGCTCATCCGTCCCCGCCGACCACACCATCGTCACCACCGCAACGACGCGAAGCCGGAGCTACCATCCACTTCCTCGGAGGATCACCGGAACATCTACTTCGTCGACCACCGAAGTTCCCGCCACCAAACTACGTCGCCGACGACCTTTCCGTCCAGCTCCGCCGCCGTTTTGGTAACCCACGAGTTCGCACGGACCCCCTCTACATTTTGCGCACTTTCACTTCCCTCGCCGTGGCGCGTAGCGCCGGCGAGCTCGCCACCGGAGCTATCTCCCCGTCGGGCACACGTGGCTGGGCCACGTCGTCGCCAGGTCAGCGCCACCTCGATGCCAAACGCTGCGTGGCTGCCCACGTGGTGGCCACCTCAGCCACGTCCACCCCCCCTCGGAGCCGAAGTCCGTGGACTTGGTTCATGTGAACCGGGTCACTGATTAGTGGGGTCCACATGTCAGAAAAATTAATTCATTTCTTTTAATTCCCGGAAATTCATCGCTGGCGTCAGCATTGCGCAATAAATAGAATTTTCTTTAGAAAAATAATTCAGAGAATTCAATTAAATTCCAGATTTTGTATTAAACTTCTAAAATTCATATCTTTTGCATTTGAACTCCAAATTGAGTGGTTCAAATTGCGAAATTTGTCTAAAATCATAATCTAGCTAGCTAAAGCACAATATTTCAATTTGGAGTTAGTTTGGTCTGAGTTTTTGAATTTATTTGAATTTGAGTTGAATTTGTCGTATTTTCACGTATAGACTTCGACGACTCCGGAGAGTTAGATCCTTCCGACGATTTAGAGTTCCAAGACTTCAACGAAGGCAAGTTACACTATTGATCATATTGTTCCTATTGTTTTAAAGTATTTATTTACTATTTACAATTTACTATTGCATGCATATGTTTATAAAAATATCTGAATATCTGATTTAGTATATAGTTGTTCCAAACTCCTTGGTATGGCCAATTTGACTATCAAACCTGAATACCTTGACACCTTAGATAAAATTTGTCAAATGCTTAGCCTTGCTTAGATAATATTTACAAATTTGAGAGAATTTAGTCAAATTTTACAATTTAATTTAAAATGTGTTTACGTGGTAATGTTTTAACATGAAAGGTTTATAAAGGGTTTTACTCTAAATAAAATGAAATGGGTTTGGACTTGGCGAGATGGATGGATGGTGGAGTGCAGTTCATGCAGGTCTAATCAGTTAGGATTACGACCCGGGGTTTTAAATTGGAAGTCGCCGAGTCGATTAAGGACCGGTCTTTGAGTGTATTTTGCTACGCCTTACTGTACCACCACATGTCTGTATGGGCAGGATTTGGCTAAATAATCAGAGTGTCTTAGTGTTATTTGTGCTATGTTGTATGTGTGGGCGTTGGTGGACATTAGTCCCTTTGGCGCAAGAGGGCTTAGGAGGATGGATAGTCCAAAGGTAGCGAAACCTCGGCGGGCATGAATCTGATGAGACCTTTGCTTTGTATGACCTCATGATAATTGCTTAGTCACACGCCGAAGCGTGCTTTGGCCGACATTAAAAGCATTTTATCTCGTGTGGGTAAAGTGTACAACCTCTGTAGAGTGTAAAACTATTCGAATAGCGCGTCATGGTCATGGACATGCTAGCAAAGCCACTCTAAGTTAGAATTGTTTTTGGTTTATAAAATGTGTTCAACGGATGTATTAGGATGGATAGTCCTATGGTAAAAATTGGGTGGTTAGCCAAGTGTTAGGAGGATATCCTTCAATATTCAACTAATGGAGGTCATCAATATTCGTTGTCGAGTTTGTCCTTTGTCTTTATTTGAATTATTAAAATTGGTCTTACAAAAGTATTAGCAATATAATCTGAAAATGCTGTTTATGCAAAACAACCCTGCCATTACCTTTGTTAACCTTATGTATGCATTAAACTTTCTATATTGGGTGTGACTTGTGAGCACGGTAGTAGTGCTCACTCTTGCTGAATAAATCTTATTCAGGAGAAGACGTTTTCCCCGACGGTGAGGATCTTGATTGAATAGGTGCGTCCCAGCACGATTGCTGTGGCAAGTCGTGTGGCCTACTACTACTACTCTTCCGCTGTGTTATTTCTTTTCTTTTGGCCGCAGGCCCTTTTGTAATAAACTTTGAATTATTATCAATAAACTCGTGATATGATTGTGCTATCACTTTTTGTTTAACTGTGTACACTAGAAATCCTGGACTAGTGTATGAACACAGAGAATTTGGGATCCTTCGTTCCCGGGTTCGACAAAAGTGGTATCAGAGCCATATCGACTGTAGGTCGTGGCCCCACAATGTTCTTAAGGACTTATTTTCAAAAATTAAAATTATTTTGAGTTTATCCAGAGTCATCTCTCAACCCTTCTCTTTAAAAACAGTTACTGACTTGTCTATTCCTCAAAATTGTAGATGACCGAAGTACCGGACGCTATCTCTCACGGAATCATTGCCGGACACTGGGCTGAACTTCTCTGGGAAGTGATGCAGCACTTGGATTACAAGAAGAGGCCAGCGTTTGAGGCTACGGTACAAGGTGGGAGAACGGCGTCTCGGAGGGTGGAAATCTCGATCTACTCGACTGCCGCCAAACACCGTCTTCCACACCTTCCACGCCCGATCCGACGCGACACCTTCGCCGATGGCATTCGAGGATGTAGCGAGAGAGAAGCGATCGTCGGCTCCGCCATACTTACGACCGCCACCTCAACGGCACCGGTTTCACTATTTCCAATGCATCTTCCAACCAGACTTGACAGTGTCTTCCGCACCACCGAGGAGGAAGATTCCCCCGAGTTGACGCACCAGGTGGACCTGACAAAGGCACTGGACTACGCCTATGGAAACGCCTTGGACGACTTGCGTACCACTCAGGATAGTCTAGAGTATACCGAGGCGAGACTGAAGGCAGTCGAAGAGGAATTGGCTATTTACAAATCAGGCCAAGGCAGTACCAGCAATTCCCCCGAATACACCCCATCCACCCCATAGATGTTTATTTTTTTTACATCCGTACTTTAGCTACGCATTATGAGCTATCAACTACTCATGTGATAGCCATAATATATTAATAAAATAAATGAATAAAGGAACCATTTTGAAAAGTTGATTATTTGTTTGTGTGCTTGTTCGTTCTTGGGCTATCATAGATTTATTCCCCATAGAATTCCTTGCTACCTCTTCTAAATCATTGGAGGATTCCGCAGATGGTGACCACCCGCAGAAACGGCAATGCCAGCAGCAGTGCCAACGGACAAGGAAACGATCAGGCGGATCACCAGGATAACCACGTTTCGCAGCCGCCACCACCGCCGGCAGAAGGACCCGACTGGCGCCAGATGATGGCGAATCAGACTCATTTGATCGACCTTCTTGCCCAATCACTGCAGAATGTTCAGAACACTCAGGCCGCTACAGCAGCAGCAGCTCCGGCTCCACCTCCGCATAACCAAAGGCTGACTATGTCTGAGTTTATGAGGATGCGTCCGCCGACATTCTCAAATAGTACTGAACCAATGGACGCCGACGACTGGCTTCGGGCTATTGGAAAGAAACTGGACATTAGTCAGTGTTCTGACCGTGAGAGGGTCCTGTTTGCCTCTCACCAACTGAATGGCCCCGCATCAGAATGGTGGGACAACTACTGCATCGCACACAATGATGCTCAGTCCATCACATGGGACGACTTCGTGCGAGCTTTTCATCATGCACATATCCCGGCAGGGATGATGACGCTCAAGAAGAAGGAGTTCCACGCGCTCCGACAAGGCAACCGTACGGTGAATGAGTACCTTCACCGCTTTAACCAACTTGCCCGCTACGCCCCAGCCGACGTAGCCAGAGATGAGGACAGACAGGAAAGGTTCCTGGAAGGCTTAAACGATGATATCTTTGTCCAGCTTATCTCTCAAAATTTCACTGACTTCCAGCAGTTGGTGGATAAAGCAATCAGGCAGGAGGCCAAACACGCAGAAATGGAGAACCGCAAGCGGAGGATGGCCGCCCAGAGGTTTAACGCAGGAGGTCTGCCCAAACCTCGCATCACCACACCGCAGCCGCAGCAACGTGGGAAGTTTCAATCTTCCACGTCTCGTACTCCAGCACCGCCACAGCGCTCCATCCCCTCCAACTTCCGTGGCACTTCATCAGGAGGGCAGTTTCAGCAGAAGCACTCTACCTCCTCAGCTTCCGGAGTCACATGCTTCCACTGCAACGAGACGGGGCATTATGCCAATAAATGCCCGAAGAAGCAGCAAGGTTTGGCACCAACAAGGCCAACCTCAGGAGTTCAAGCTACCGGCGGCACCACCAGACCAGCAGGCCAGTTCACCAAGGGACGGGTGAACCATGTCACCGCCGAGGAAGCTCGAGCGACACGGATGTTGTTCTCGATGCGTTCCTCGTTAATTCGATGCATCAAAGATCTCGTCCTATTTGATTCTGGAGCTTCA
Source organism: Ampelocalamus luodianensis (assembly GCA_036346255.1). NCBI lineage: Eukaryota > Viridiplantae > Streptophyta > Magnoliopsida > Poales > Poaceae > Ampelocalamus > Ampelocalamus luodianensis. The sequence continues at coordinate 49,831,019 of CM070629.1, read as the reverse complement.
CACTCTTTTGTGTCATATAAGTTTGTGGGAAAATATGGGTTACCTATATCCTCTTTAGCTACTCCCATGATAATTCATTCCCCGGGCTCGGAAATGAGAACCAATTCTCTATGCCCTAATCTCACTCTCGAGATATCCGGAGTAACTTTTCTAGCAGATCTGATAGTTTTACACTCCCAAGGTTTGGATGTAATACTTGGAATGGACTGGCTAGCCAAAAAACAAGGTCAAATAGACTGTGCCAATAGATCCATCACCCTCACTAATGAACAAGGTGTTCAAACCTGAGACTCGAACCGGAGGAAGTTCCATACTTACCAGATTGAAAGAAGTGAAACTTGAAGATATACCCGTGGCACGTGAGTATCCCGACGTCTTTCCAGATGATCTACCCGGCATGCCACCGGATAGGGACATCATGTTCCTAATTGATCTAGTCCCCGGGACGACTTCGATCTCGGCGACCCTATAGAATGCCACCGACGAGCGAGTTAGCGTAATTGAAGAAGCAGTTGAAGAACTACGAGAAAAAGCGTACATTCGACCCGGTTCCTCACCATGGGGAGCCCCGGTACTATTTGTCAAGAAGAAAGACAATAGCATGAGAATGTGCGTCGATTATGATCACTCAACGAAGTAACAATCAAGAACAAATACCCATTGCCCGTAATTGATGATTTGTTTGAACAATTAAAGGAGCAAGTATTTTCTCAAAGATCGATCGAGATCCGGTTATCACCAATTAAAGATCGCGGCCAGGAAGATATTCAAAAGCGCCTTCACCACCGATATGGACTATATGAGTTCACAGTAATGTCATTTGGATTGACCAACGCCCCTTCCTATTTCATGAATATGATGAACAAGGTGTTCATGGAATTCCTGGATAAATTCGTAGTAGTCTTTATTGACGATATTCTCATCTACTCGAAGAACGAAAAAGAACATGAAGAGCATCTCCGGATGATCCTAGACAAGCTCAGGGAGCACCAACTCTATGCCAAATTCAGCAAGAGTGAATTCTGGCTAAGACAAGTTGCATTCCTTGGACATATTGTATCCGCAGGAGGAATTGCAGTAGACCCCGCCAAGGTTGAAGCAAGAATGGGTGAAAGCTTCAAATCACCACCGAGGTGAGAAGTTTTCTGGGACTGGCAGGCTATTATCGTCGGTTTATCGAGGGTTTCTCTAAACTTGTTAAACCCATGACTCAACTTCTGAAGAAAGAAAAGAAGTTTGAATGGTCAAGTGCCTGTGAAGAAAGTTTCAAGAATCAAAAGAGGTCAGGACCCATTTATTTGGTTTGTAATGCTTAACCAACCACCGGTCCTAGCATCACAAATCAAATAAAGCGATCCTCGAGATATGTATACTTCGAGCAATATACACACCCGGTACAAAATTAGACATCAACTCCATTCCACACATAGAGTCCAAACACCACACTTCCAAACGGAAGATAAACAAATAGCAAAGATATTACAGACAATGGCCGACTGGCCACAAGATACACAAATAACAACAAAAAGACAGCGGAAGCAAAAGTGCCATAAAATGGCTATAAACAAAGCCAATCAGTGTGCCTTCAACCCACAAGGCATCCGTAGGACCGCCAAGACTAGTCGTCACCCACGGCGACAAAGCCTGACTCACGTAAGTGAGGCCCCTGAGGCTCACCTTCTTCCTCTGCAATCAAAACATTAAGCAAAGCACCTGAGTACAAAGATTGTCTTTGTACCCGCAAGACTGACGTGTGAACTAGCAGACCTGTTCATATGCTACATGCAGGCTTGTTTAGTGGAGGCCATATGTTTTATTTGCATAAAGCCAATTTTCATTTGCAATAATGTAATACAGTTTAAAGGCAAGTTTGCAATTCATTTTTAAGATTGAAATAACAGTACGGATATTGATAACAAAAGCGAAAGATAAACAACCTAGAAGTGACTATCCCAATAGTCACCACAACAATAGCACGAATCCCAGATTCGTACCACCCATCAAGTTTTAATTTAAATGTTGTAGTCTAACTCTTGAAAAGCTTACCCAAGCGTGTCCATCACCTAGGACGAGGCTATTCGAATAGTTTTTAACCCTGCAGGGGTGTACCACTGTACCCACACCTCGCATCGCCTTTAAGCCAAAGCACACTTCAAGGTATGCAAGACACTGACTAAGTCCTACGAGACTGTTTCCAATATTGTGTATCAACCCCGAGCAGCTCGTATGGATAGAAACCCATACGCTTACATGGTAAAGCCGAAAAGACAACTACCCACTCGGGATAAAGCTTTTGGACAACTACCATGCTCCCACCTCCATCCCTCCTGCGACCTCCTGCGACCGGAGCCAATACACGCCAAAGTACTAGGTCAAGAGAGGTCCCATATACTCTAGTGTGGTTAGCACGCGAAATGCTGGATAAAAATTCACTCACAAGATGTTCGGTCCTTAATTGACCCGGCACCTTTCGATCACACCCAAAAGATCACACCATTCTTACCATTGTGCGCGCCCAAATCATTTTTGTTTTCATTTTTAGTTTTGCAATTAAACATAGTAAAAGCGAAACATAAAGTTGTAGTAAATTTTGTGTGATCAAGGTTACCGACTAAAGTCGATAACCGCTTGATTCTACCGATAGCTAAGCATGTCTAAGCAAGTTGACCGGATCTACTAAGTGACAAGAGATCATCCAATGATCTCTAATCACGACAAATAACCTAGGCTCTGTAGTAGAGATCAATATTTTGACTACAGGATATGCATCTACTGATTTAACTAATCAATTTAACACAAATTAAGCGATGCATACATATAGTTGAAAAAAATATTAGACTTTAAAATTGGGATAAACATGATCAAACTGCTTGCCTGGATGCTGTTGCTCAATATGTTGCGGAGGATCGTCCTCAGGGTTGCCGCAAATATCGAATCCTAACGATTTGAACAAAACAGCGAATAAGAACGAATAACACCGGCAAAACTCAAACATCAAATACAAACACCAATATATACACCAAGGCTAGACTATCACAAAGAATGACAAATAATTGCTACAGAGACCCATCCACCCATTTGCTAGGTTAACCACAAAATCAAACTTCTAACATGCTTTAAACTTTGGACAAAGCTTTGATGGTGATTGTATGCACATCTATTATTTAATCATCAAGTTAACACATCAAAATCAGCTACCTATACTAAAACCACTATTGACAGGAGAGAGCACAAAATCTACAAGAAGCTATTGAAAGCATAACTAGCCAAGTATCCAACTAAGAAATGCTAAACAAAAATCTTCTACCTAAGATAGGATGCTAAGGATGCTCAGCTATTCATACCCCTAAGCATCACACCTAGATTTTGCAAGGCTAACAAGTTTCAACATTTGGCCACTACCCAAATCTTATAACACCGACAACTCAAAAGTACAGAGGCAAATAAAATGAGCAAACTAACTATCCCTATGATCAAGCATGGCAATGAAGCTTAGAAACTTAAAGATACCAACTAAATGATTTCATGCTAACCACCACAACAAAAAGGAGGCATCAAGTCTAACAAAACCTAATAGCAAGCATGATACAAATTTTCGACATCGACAACAGATAAAAATGACAACAGAGCAAAGCTACAAGGAAACTTGCACTAATATACTTTCAAACCTCAATTACTAACTTTGATCATGCATGAGAGTGAACTAAAGAACAATCATAAGCATGATTAGCAAGCTAACTAATTGGTTTTGAAGGAGGCCCCACCGCCGATGCATGCAGAGGAGCACAACTCGAAAAGAACAGAGGATCTCGCGCTCTCGACTGGATTCGCCGCCGGCGGTGGAGGCGCGCGAGGTGGAAACCAAGGCCAAAATGGGTCGGAGGATCATCAAATCAGAGGTGGTCTCGAGGCAACGGAGATGCACTACGGTGGCGCGCGCGACGAGCTTGGCGGCCGGCGGTGGGGTGACAAGGTGCATCGCACTAGAGAGGAAGACAATGAAATTTAGCGCGCGATGGGCATCGATGAGTTACCAGAACTCACCGGTGTGCTTGGCGACGACAGAGAGGCACCGAGTGACCCGGCGACGAGCCACAGCGGCGCAAGGCGATTAACGGCGGCAGGAGCCTGGGTGAACGAGAGGACACGAGTGAGTGGAGAAGAAAGGTGGAGTCGGTGGTGCTCACCGAGCGAAGAATTGAGCCGAGCTCACCGGAGAAGATGCGGCGGTGGAAAAGGGCGGTTCGGCCGGACTTGGAGAAGAAAGTCCACGCGCAGCTCCACGCACGATGAATCCTGAAATTCCTTGAGGGGTTTACTTCCACGGATGCTAGGCACACCGTGACGCTTATCGGCGATGACCGAGCTCACCGGAGTGGCTGAAATGCTCGGAAGCGCGCGGCGCTACGGCTCCCGGAGCTCGATGGAGAAGAAAGGCAATGGAGACGAAACGAGGTAGGAAAACCTCGATGGCTTTTGTAGGAGCAAAGCGGAGGCAGCGAGGTGAGGCGGTGGGCGGTGAAAAGACCGGTGAAGCTAGGTGGCAGTATGCATGCATGGGCGGCCGGCGAGAGCGCTGGCGAAGCGGTGCGGCCGAGCCGGCGAGGCGACGTGGCGGGATGACTGCAGGTGGGTCCGCCTTGTCGCCGACAAGAAGCAAACGGCGCGAGCCCGAGTTAGACTCGATCAATATCGCGCCGACCGCTGGATCTAAAACGGACTACCGAGATTAGTGTATGCATTCGGACAGTCGGTTGCATGCGCGCGACGTGGATCGCTCGATCTTCATCTGACGGTTACGATCGATTGGACTCGCGCGTGCAGCTAGTTGACGTGACCGAACCAAGTGTGCGTAGTCGGACTCGAGCCTCGAGTTGGGTTCGGGCCCGAGGAACGAGATTTTTAGAATTTGATTTAAAAGACAGAGAAGGTTTGGGGAATTTTAGAGGTAGCTCCTGAGCTCCAAAAATTTCTGAAATTTTTATGGAAGCTACTAGAGACAGAGGACAACCTTGTATAATTTTTCCAGAACTTTTATGCACTGCATGGTTCTAGAGAAAATTCACAAGCTGCTGTCCAGGAGTTTGACCAGATTTCAAACAGAGTTGACTTGGCCATTTGAAATAGCAAACAAGATCTAAAAATTGTGAAATAATTCAGGAGGTAGATAGGATGATCAAGATGATAGGAAAAATAATTTCAGAGGATGATCACAAGTTTGAAAGCTAAGAATTTTGTTGACAACAATTTCCATTCACAAGAATTTAATTCTAGAAAATGGAAATTGCTAGGAAAATTTGGAAAACTTCCAAATGATTTGATGAGACAACAAAAGTTTTTATTTCTCCTCAAAATTTTACATTTGAAATACAAACCCTAAGTTAGGGCTGTTACAAATCTCCCCTTACAGAATCTCGCCCGAGATTACGATCACCTGGGAGAAGAAGGATGGGTAATCTGCTCGGAGACGATCTTCCGCTCCCAAGTGGCTTCATCCTCGGAGTGGTTCGACCACCGAACTTTAAGGAACTTGATCACACGGTTCCTTGTTCTGCGTTCACTTCTTCGAGGATACGAACGGACGCCACGATAAGGCAGATCTTCCCGCACATCGATATTTTCCAATGGTGTTTCCTCAACCGAACACGGAGGCACTTCTTCAATTGCGACACATGGAAAACATCATGCACCCTCAAGTGTAGCCGGCAACTCCAACGGTATGCAACAGCTCCACTTTCTTGATGATGCGATACGCCCGACATATCGAGGAGCCGGTTGCCCTTGACACGAAACGACGATGTCCTTCAGAGGTGAGACTTTGAGATACACAAAGTCATTGGGCCGAAACTCAACTCACGGCGACGCCGACCGCATAGCTCTTCTCGCTCGATGAGCTACGCGCAAGTGCTCACGAATCAATCGCACTTGACTTTCGGCTTCATTGATGGAATCGGGCCAAAGAAGCGCCTTTCACCGCCGACTGGTTCAACGGTGTTCTGCAGCGCCGTCCATACAAAGCCTCAAACGGTGCCATACCAAGACTAGCCTGAAAGCTGTTGTTGTAGGAGAACTCGGCAAGCGGTAGGCACTTCTCCCAATTCTTTCCATAGGAGAGAACACAAGCACGGAGCATATCTTCAAGAACTTGGTTGACGCGCTCCGTCTGACCATCAGTCTGAGGATGATAGGCTGAGCTGAACGAAAGACGGGTCCCCATGGCTTCCTGTAAACTGTGCCATAGCCGAGAAGTGAAAAGAGAGCCACGATCTGACACAATCGTTCGTGGCACACCATGCAAGCTCACAATGCGGGAGATATAGAGATCTGCCAATCGACTGACACTGAGAGTGGTAAGTACCGGCAGGAAGTGTGCTACCTTCGTCAATCGATCGATAACAACCCAGATAGCATCCTTCCCTGAAGGAGTACGGGGTAGACCAGTGATAAAATCCATGCCTACAGAATCCCACTTCCACTCTGGTATAGGCAAGGGTGGAGGAGACCGCTGACGCCGATGCTCGCCTTGACACGACAAAGATATGTCACATCCGCCACGAACCCGCAATCTCACGCTTCATGCGAGTCCACCAGAATCTCTGACGCAGATCTTGGTACATTTTAGTGGCCCCGGGATGGATGGACAAAGGCGAATCATGGGCCTCCTGGAGAATCAAATCCCGCAACTCGGGGACCTTTGGGACCACAAGCCGCTGCCCAAACCATACAACACCGTGCTCATCTTCTGTAAAACACCTGGCTGAACCATTCTTGATGTTTTGCTTGATTTTACCCACACCATCATCTGATTGCTGTGCTGCCTTGATTTGATCCACCAAGGTTGGTTGCACAACCAAGGCGACAAGGGAACCATGTTCAACCAAACCCAAGTTGAGATTTGAAACTCGCAAGCGGTGCGGGTTGTTGCTCTTGGATCATCAAAGTATTGCAATACACTTTTCGGCTAAGTGCATCAAGAACTACATTGGCCTTGCCAGATGATACGAATACCCATATCATAATCTTTGATCAATTCTAGCCATCTCTCCGCTCGAGGTTCAGATCTGGCCGGGTGAACAGTATTTCAAGCTCTTGTGATCGGAATACACCTCACGTGATTTACCGATCGATAATGCCGCCAAATCTTGAGTGCATGCACCACAAAGACCAACTCTAAATCATGGGTGGGATAATTGAGCTCGTGAGGTCTCAATCGCTCGATGCATAGGCAACCGCCTTGCCTTCCGCATAAGAACACACCCAAGTCCCCGACGAGAGGCATCGCAATAAATATCAAGCTCTTGTGGATATCGTGAAGAGTAAGGACCGAGTGAAGTCAATCGCTTGAGCTCCCGAAAGCTCTCATCACAAGCAGGGACCATACAAACTTCTTGTCCTTCTTAAGCAATTCAGTCATCGGCTTTGCGATCTTGGAGAAGTTCTCGATAAAGCGCGATAGTAGCCAGCTAAACCAAGAAAACTCCGCACATCGCTGACTCGACTTGGTGGCCCCAAGATAGAACATCGCCGACTTTCTTTGGGATCCACGGCTATGCCTCCATTTGAAAGAACATGGCCCAAAATGCCACTTCCTTCAACGAACTCACATTTCTTTGAACTTTGCATACGGATGATGCTCCGCAACTTGCCCAAAACAATCTTGGATGCTCAAGATGCTCTACTTCATCTTGGAATAGATAAGAATGTCATCAATAAAAACCACCACAAATTTGTCTAAATATTCCATGAATACGAATTCATAAGGTTCATGAACAACGCTGGAGCATTGGTCAAACCGAAAGACATGACGTGTACTCGCATGTGCCATAACGAGTAGTGAAAGCCGTCTTCGAATATCCTCACTCGATCCGGACTTGATGATAGCCCGATCTCGATCAATCTTGAGAACACCGAGCTCCGCATAACCTGGTCAAAAGATCATCAATGCGGGCGAGAGGATATTTGTTTTTCACCGTCACCTCATTGAGAGGGCGGTAATCAACACACATGCGCAAAGTCTTGTCCTTCTTCTTCACAAAGATCACCGGACAACCCCAAGGAGATGGCGGGATGGATGAAACCCTTTGCTTGGAGCTCACCAAGCTGCTTCTTCAATTCTTCTAGCTCATTGGGAGGCATCCGATACGCGCCTTGAAATCGGGCGATGCACGGCAAAGAACTCGATGACAAACTCTGTGTCTCGAACCGAGGCATCCCGAGCAAATCTTCGGAAAGACATCCACAAAGTCGATACTATGGGAACATCTTGAATTTGCAAGGTGGCTTTGCTTCTAATGCACATAGACACGGGCCCTGAGCCGTGGTGAAAACCCGACTTGCTCGCTCAAGGGTGGTGAGATAGACAATCTTCCGGCACAATCGATTTGCCCCAAGTGTTGGGACAACCAATCCATGCCAAGAATCACATCCGGACTCATTGAATCGAGCGAATGAGATTTGCCAAAATCCCACTCCTTCAACTATGATAGGAACATCCCGACATCAGAATCGGCTCTCATTTCCGACCCGAGAGCGGATGAGCAAAGGGATCCCCAAAGGAACACAATGAAGACCACTAGCAGCAAATGATCTTGAAATAAAGAATGCGATGCTCGTAATCAAACATTACCGCAGCAGACGAGAGTTAACAAGAAGTGTACCCATCACGACATCCGCGCCCCGAGCCTCCTCACCGATAGATGGTTGACTCGACCACGCCGCACTCGGGCTTCGGATCATCTTCTAGTCGTGGATAACCACTCCCCGCCGCGTCCTCCATTAGGACGAGGGCTGCCGCAACACTCGAGAGGAGCATTCGCATAATGGCCCTTGTTGTGGCAAATAAAACAAGTCACCTCGGCCGCCGGATTGCGAGGCCGCTCTGGCTTGGATCGCAGCGCACGTGGCTGAAACACGGCTGCGGTGGGCAGGAGCCGGTGCGATGGTCTCGGCGCGGTGGAGCAAAAGAACGGGCCATCGTGCCGCCCACCGAGGACGAACGAGGTGGTGTGAGTAGACCGATGCGCCTCCCATTTGCGCTATGGACTCGCCCACGCTTTGCCTTATGCTCGCAACGATGGCCTTATCTACCAAGGCCTCGAAAGTCCGAGAAGTCCACAATAGATAGCTTGTCCTGCAGCTCCTCTGATAAGCCATCCATAAACTTCTCTCGCTTAGCCTCATCCGAGGCCACCTCACCCGAGCATAACGAGCCGGATGATTGAACTCGTAAAGGTACTCCGTCACGATTTGCGCCCTTGCTTGAGCGCGAGGAACTCCTTTTCTTCACTTCATCAAAGCCATCCGGGATGTGGGCCCGACGAAAAGCCGACGGAACTCCTCCCACGCGACCACATGGCCCGCGGCCGCATGGCGAGATAGTTCTCCCACCATGAGAGTGCCGCGCCCTCAAGGCCGTGGGACGCGAAGAGTGCCTTGTCCTGTGTTCGCATCGAGCTATGTTGAGCTTTCGCTCAACCATGCGCAGCCAATCGTCCGCATCGAGAGGGTCCTCGAGCGGAGAAAGTCGGCGGTCGCGACGGAGGAACTCTGCAAGTCCCCGCGAGTCCGTGGCCGCCACCACCGGCAGGGAGTGGAGGTATTCCTAGCAATAACCTCCAAGATGCGCGTCGGTCCATGCGGTTTCGCTCGATCGAGCGAGCACCTCACCATGGTCGGAGGAGGGAAGCTCCTCATCATGACCACCGCTTGATCGCCACGCGTTCTCCGGCCATCCTGCTTTACTAAGACAAGTTAGCAACAAATTTAAGAGCAAGAAAGCCCAAAATTCATGAAAGCGGTTAAACAAACACAAGGCAGATAAAGTTCGACCAAGCAAAATCGGACACATAACTACTCCCTTTACATCTTACCCTATTATCCCCACAAGTTTTAGTTGGATTAAACTTCATGGTTCTCGGAAACTACGATGATATCTCTGTAGTAACTTATCTTTCAAAATTTCACCGACTTCAGCTTGGTGGATAAAGCAATCAGCAGAGGCCAAACACGCAGAATGGAGAACTGCAAGGAGGATGGCGCCCGCAGGTTTAACGCAGAGGTCCGCCCAAACCTCGCATCACCACACCGCAGCAGCAAAGAACGTGGGAAGTTTCAATCTTCCACGCCTCGCACTCAAAGACCGCCCACGCGCTCCATCCTCCAACTCCGTGGCACTTCATCAGAGGGGGTTTCAGTGAAGCACTCTACCTCCTCGGAGTCACATGCTTCCATCGCAATGAGACGGGCATTATGCCAATAAATGCCCGAAGAAGCAAGGTTTGGCACCAACAAGGCCAACCTCGAGTTCAAGCTACGGCGGCACCACCGCATCAAAGAGAGCTCACCAAGGGACGGTGAACCATGTCACCGCCGAGGAAGCTCAGCAAGACACAGATGTTGTTCTCGATGACGCTCGTTAATCCAATACAAAGATCCGTCCTATTTGATTCTCGAGCTTCACACTCTTTTGTGTCATATAAGTTTGTGGGAAAATATGGGTTACCTATATCCTCTTTAGCTACTCCCATGATAATTCATTCCCAGGCTCGAAATGAGAACCAATTCTCTATGCCCTAATCTCACTCTCGAGATATCCGGAGTAACTTTTCTAGCGATCCGATAGTTTTACACTCCCAAGGTTTGGATGTAATACTTGGAATGGATAGCTAGCCAAAAAACAAGGTCAAATAGATATGCTAATAGATCCATCACCCTCACTAATGAACAAGGTGTTCAAACTCGAGAAACCGAGAAGTTCCATACTTAAATTAGTTGAAAGAAGTGAAACTGAAGATATACCGTGGCACGTGAGTATCCCGACGTCTTTCCAGATGATCTACCCTGCATGCCACCTGATAGGACATCATGTTCCTAATTGATCTAGTCTCGGGACGGCTTCGATCTCGGCGACCCTATAGAATGCCACCAACGAGTTAGCGTAATCTGAAGAAACAGATTGAAGAACTACGAGAAAAAGCGTACATTCGACCCAGTTCCTCACCATGGGAGCAGACTATTTGTCAAGAAGAAAGACAATAGCATGAGAATGTGCGTCGACATGATCACTCAACGAAGTAACAATCAAGAACAAATACCCATTGCCCGAATTGATGATTTGTTTGAACAATTAAAGGAGCAAGTATTTTTCAAAGATCGATCTGAGATCCGGTTATCACCAATTAAAGATCGACCGAAGATATTGCTTGGGATATGGACTATATGAGTTCACAGAATGTCATTTGGATTGACCAACGCCTTCCTATTTCATGAATATGATGAACAAGGTGTTCATGGAATTCTGGATAAATTCGTAGTAGTCTTTATTGACGATATTCTCATCTACTCAAGAACGAAAAGAACATGAAGAGCATCTCCGATGATCCTAGACAAGCTCTGGAGCACCAACTCTATGCCAAATTCAGCAAGAGTGAATTTGCTAAGACAAGTTGCATTCCTTGGACATATTGTATCCGCGGGAGGAATTGCGATGAACCCGCCAAGGTTAAGCAAGAATGGACCGAAATTATTCAAATCACCACCGAGGTGAGAAGTTTTACGGACTGCGGGCTATTATCGTCGGTTTATCGAGGGTTTCTCTAAACTTGCCAAACCCATGACTCAACCTCAAGAAAGAAAAGAAGTTTGAATGGTCAATGCTCGTGAAGAAAGTTTCAAGAATCAAAAGAGTGTGAGGATTCGGTTTATTTGGTTTGTAATGCTTAACCAACCACCGGTCCTAGCATCACAAATCAAATAAATCGATCTCGAGATATGTATACTTCCTAAAGCAAGATACACACCCGGTACAAAATTAGACATCAACTCCATTCCACACATAGAGTCCAAACACCACACTTCCAAACGGAAGATAAACAAATAGCAAAGATATTACGTACAATGGCCGATCGCCACAAGATACACAAATAACAACAAAAGACAATGAAGCAAAAGTGCCATAAAATGGCTATAAACAAAGCCAATCGGTGTGCCTTCAACCCACAAGGCATCCGACAGGACCGCCAAGACTAGTCGTCACCCACGGCGACAGCCTGACTCACGTAGTGAGGCCCCGAGGCTCACCTTCTTCCTCTGCAATCAAAACATTAAGCAAAGCACCCGAGTACAAAGATTGTCTTTGTACCCGCAAGACCGACGTGTGAACTAGCGCACTGCTCATATGCTACATGCGAGCTTGTTTAGTGGAGGCCATATGTTTTATTTGCATAAAGCCAATTTTCATTTGCAATAATGTAATACAGTTTAAAGGCAAGTTTGCAATTCATTTTAAGATTGAAATAACAAAGACGGATATTGATAACAAAAGCTAAAGATAAACAACCTAGAAGTGACTATCCCAATAGTCACCACAACAATAGCACGAATCCCGCATTCGTACCACCCATCAAGTTTTAATTTAAATGTTGTAGTCTAACTCTTGAAAAGCTTACCCAAGCGTGTCCATCACCTAGGACGAGGCTATTCGAATAGTTTTAACCTCGCAGGTGTACCATCGTACCCACACCTCGATCGCCTTTAAGCCAAAGCACACTTCGAAGGTATGCTGCACCTGACTAAGTCCTACGAGACTGTTTCCAATATTGTGTATCAACCCGAGCCGCTCGTATGGATAGAAACCCATACGCTTACATGGTAAAGCCGAAAGACAACTACCCACTCGGGATAAAGCTTTTGGACAACTACCATGCTCCCACCTCCATCCCTCCTGCGACCTCCTGCGACCCGAGCCAATACACGCCAAAGTACTAGGTCAAGAGAGGTCCCATATACTCTAGTGTGGTTAGCGCGAAATGCTCGGATAAAAATTCACTCACAAGATGTTCGGTCCTTAATTGACCGGGCACCTTTCCGCCACACCCAAAAGATCACACCATTCTTACCATTGTGCGCGTCCAAATCATTTTTGTTTTCATTTTTAGTTTTGCAATTAAACATAGCAGTAAAAGCGAAACATAAAGTTGTAGTAAATTTTGTGTGATCAAGGTTACCGACTAAAGTCGATAACCGCCAGATTCTACCGATAGCTAAGCATGTCTAAGCAAGTTGACCCGATCTACTAAGTGACAAGAGATCATCCAATGATCTCTAATCACAAAGAAATAACCTAGGCTCAGTAGTAGAGATCAATATTTTGACTACGGGATATGCATCTACGGATTTAACTAATCAATTTAACACAAATTAAGCGATGCATACATATAGTTGAAACAAAATATTAGACTTTAAAATACTGGGATAAACATGATCAAACTGCTTGCCTGGATGCTGTTGCTCAATATGTTGCGGAGGATCGTCCTCAGGGTTGCCGCAAATATCGAATCCTAACGATTTGAACAAAACAGCGAATAAGAACGAATAACACCGGCAAAACTCAAACATCAAATACAAACACCAATATATACACCAAGGCTAGACTATCACAAAGAATGACAAATAATTGCTACAGAGACCCATCCACCCATTTGCTAGGTTAACCACAAAATCAAACTTCTAACATGCTTTAAACTTTGGACAGGCTTTGATGGTGATTGTATGCACATCTATTATTTAATCATCAAGTTAACACATCAAAATCAGCTACCTATACTAAAACCACTATTGTGGAGAGAGCACAAAATCTACAAGAAGCTATTGAAAGCATAACTAGCCAAGTATCCAACTAAGAAATGCTAAACAAAAATCTTCTACCTAAGATAGGATGCTAAGGATGCTCACTATTCATACCCCTAAGCATCACACCTAGATTTTGCAAGGCTAACAAGTTTCAACATTTGGCCACTACCCAAATCTTATAACACCGACAACTCAAAAGTACAGAGGCAAATAAAATGAGCGACTAACTATCCCTATGATCAAGCATGGCAATGAAGCTTAGAAACTTAAAGATACCAACTAAATGATTTCATGCTAACCACCACAACAAAAAGGAGGCATCAAGTCTAACAAAACCTAATAGCAAGCATGATACAAATTTTCAGACATCGACAATGAGATAAAAATGACAACAGAGCAAAGCTACAAGGAAACTTGCACTAATATACTTTCAAACCTCAATTACTAACTTTGATCATGCATGAGAGTGAACTAAAGAACAATCATAAGCATGATTAGCGGCTAACTAATTGGTTTTGAAGGAGGCCCCACCATCGATGCATGCAGAGGAGCACAATCGAAAAAAACAGAGGATCTCGGCGGCTCGACTGGATTCGCCGCCGCGCGGTGGAAGCGCGCAGGTGGAAACCAAGGCCAAAATGGGTCGGAGGATCACCAAACCGTAGGTGGTCTCGAGGCACGGAGATGCATCTGCGGTGGCGCGCGACGAGCTTGGCGGCGGCGGTGGGGTGACAAGGTGCGATCGCACTAGAGAGGAAGACAATGAAATTTAGCGCGCGCATGGGCATCGATGAGTTACCAGAACTCACCGGTGTGCTGGCGGACGACAGAGGCACCGGAGTGACCCGCGACGAGCCCACGGCGGCAGAAGGCGATTAACGGCGACAGGAGCCCGGGTGAACGAGAGGACACGAGAGTGAGTGGAGAAGAAAGGTGGAGTCGGTGGTGCTCACCGAGCGAAGAATTGAGCCGAGCTCACCGAGAAGATGCGGCGGTGGAAAAAGGCGGTTTCGCCGGACTTGGAGAAGAAAGTCCACGCGCACTCCACGCACGATGAATCCGAAATTCCTTGAGGGGTTTACTTCCACGGATGCTAGGCACACCGTGACGCTTATCGGCGATGATCGGAGCTCACCGGAGTGGTGAAATGCTCGGAGCGCGCGGCGGCGCTACGGCTCCGGAGCTCAGTGGAGAAGAAAGGCAATGGAGACGAAACGAGGTAGGAAAACCCTCGATGGCTTTTGTAGGAGCAAAGGAGGCGGCGAGGTGAGGCGGTGGGCGGTGAAAAGACCGTGAAGCTAGGTGGCGGTGTGCATGCGGCGGCCGGCGCGAGCGCGCGGCGAAGCGGTGCGCCGAGTCGGGCGAGGCGACGTGGCGGGATGACCTGCAGTGGGTCCGCCTTGTCGGCGAAGAAAGAAACGGCGCGAGCCCGAGTTAGACTCGATCAATATCGCGCCGACCGCTGGATCTAAAACGGACGGTGAGATTAGTGTATGCATTCGACAGTCGGTTGCATGCGCGCAAGACGTGGATCGCTCGATCTTCATCGGACGGATTACGATCGATTGGACTCGCGCAGATGCAGCTAGTTGACGCGACCGAACCAAGTGTGCGAGTCGGACTCGAGCCCGAGTTGGGTTGGCCCGAGGAACAAGACTTTTAGAATTTGATTTAAAAGACAGAGAAGGTTTGGGGAATTTTAGAGGTAGCTCCTGAGCTCCAAAAATTTCGAAATTTTTATGGAAGCTACTAGAGACAGAGGACAACCTTGTATAATTTTTCCAGAACTTTTTATGCACTGCATGGTTCTAGAGAAAATTCACAAGCTGCTGTCCAGGGAGTTTGACCAGATTTCAAACAGAGTTGACTTGGCCATTTGAAATAGCAAACAAGATCTAAAAATTGTGAAATAATTCAGGGAGGTAGATAGGATGATCAAGATGATAGGAAAAATAATTTCAGAGGATGATCACAAGTTTGAAAGCTAAGAATTTTGCTGACAACAATTTCCATTCACAAGAATTTAATTCTAGAAAATGGAAATTGCTAGGGAAAATTTGGAAAACTTCCAAATGATTTGATGAGACAACAAAAGTTTTTATTTCTCCTCAAAATTTTACATTTGAAATACAAACCCTAAGTTAGGGCTGTTACAGAGGCTAGTCTCAGCACCGGTGTTAATTTTACCGGACATCCGCAAGGATTTTGAGATCTTTTGTGACGCATCCCGTCAAGGCCTCGGATGTGTACTAATGCAGAAGGCAAAGTTGTAGCTTATGCATCCCGGCAGCTTGAGGCCACACGAAGGGAATTACCCGACTCATGATTTGGAGTTAGCGGCAATTGTGCATGCTCAAAATCAAGGCATTATCTCATTGGTAACATTGTGAGATTTTCACGGACCATAAAAGTCTCAAGTACATATTCACGCGATCCGAGCTCAATCTCCGACAAAGAAGATGGTTGGAACTAATAAAGGATTATGATCTCGAATTCATTATCATCCGGCAAGGCCAATGTGGTAGCAGATGCCTTGAGCGTAAAAGCATATTGCAACACCATCATGGTGCAACAAAATCGACCAGAGTCAGATGAAGAGTCAAGCACTTGAATCGGAGATTGTCAACCAAAGGCGTGTAAACGCTTTAGAAGTTCAACCAACTCTTCAGATCATATTAGAATAAAACAGTTGGAAGATGAAGATATCCAAGAAATCAAGAAAAATATGAGAAGAGGCAAAGCCCGTGTTTCTCTCAAGATGAGCAAGGGACGGTGTGGTTCGGAGACCGCATCAGTGTGCCTAACCAGCGGGAGATAAAAGACTCAGTCGAAAGAAGCTCATGAGTCGCCATACTCCATTCATCCCGGCAGCACCAAAATGTACCGGGATCTAAAAGAAAGATATTGGTGGAGCATGCATGAGCGTGAAATTGCTGATTTCGCCGCCGTTGACGCTTGTCAAAGAGTCAAGGCACAACACCAAAGACCCATTGGTCTGTTGCAACCATTACCAATTCCGAGTGGAAGTGGGAAGAAGTCGTATGGATTTCATCACCGACTCCCAGACCCAATCGATATGACTCCATCGGGTGGTAATTGACCGGTTAACTAAAGTCGCCACTTTATTCTGTCAAGACCACCTACCGAGCGATAAACTAGCGTAATTGTACATGGCCGTGATTGTCCGCTCGCACGAGTACCCAAAAGATTGTGTCGCATCGAGGTTCCCAATTTACCTCTCGGTTTTGGAAAGTCTGCATGAAGCCTTGGGGATCGGACTCAATTTTAGCACGGCGTATCATCCCGCATCGATGGTCGACGTAACGCACCAATCAAGTTCTTGAAGATATGCTTCGAGCATGTGCCATAGAGTTCGGAAAAGGTTGGGACAAGGATCCGCCGATGCGAGTTCTCATACAATAATAGTTACCAAGCTAGTTTGCGGATGGCTCCATTTGAAGCTCAGACGGTAGGAAATGCGAACCCGCTTCTTTGGGATGAGGTAGGAGAGCGTCAGCTCCTTGGACCTGAGTTGATCAAAGAAACTGAGAGTAAAGTGAAAACTATTCAGGAGCGTCTGAAAGCAGCCCAATCCTGACAAAAGGTTATGCCGATAACCACCGTAGGGAATTAAGCTTTGAGGTAGGAGATGTTGTTTATCTCAGAGTAACCCCACTCAGAGGTGTGAAGATATTCCGGACAAAAGGTAAACTCGCACCCAGGTATATTGGGCCATACAAGATCTTGGCAAAACGTGGAGAAGTAGCTTATCAGCTAGGACTGCCAGAAGCCCTGTCAGCAGTACATAACGTCTTCCACGTGTCGCAATTAAAGAAATGCTGCGAACGGAAGATCATACCTTTCGAAAGCTTTGACCTTCAAGAAGATCTCACCTACGTGGAGCGACCGATTAAAATTCTAGATGTCGCAGAACGTGTTACCAGAAGCAGAATAATCAGATCGTACAAGGTGCAGTGGAGTCACCATCCAGAAAGCGAAGCCACATGGGAGAATGAAGAAGAACTCAAGACTAACTACCCTGATCTTTTTGCTAACCAAGTCTGAATCTCGTGGTCGAGATTCCCTTTAAGGGGGGTAGGTTTGTAACACCCAAATTTCAATTTCCAGTTGAAAATAAAGTTTAATTATTTTATTGGATTTTTGTGGAATTTTTAAAGCTTTTCCTTAACCAAATGAAAGCTAAAACAAAATGATGTGCAAAATCTGTTACCGGATAATAGCTGAAAATATTTTTCTTAAATCCTAAATACTCGAGAGAATTTCTGTCAATTTTCCCATAATTTTTGGAATTATTTTGCTATATTCTAAAGCCTAAATGATTTATCAGCATTTAATTAAATCAGAAATCAAAAGAAAATCCTCAAATAGTGTTTGGGCAGAAACCTCTCTCGGTCGGCCCATTCCGTCTTGCGTGCAGCCGCTCGCCCGCCGCCTCCTCCTCTCGCCGACATGCAGGGTCCACCGTCGATCTCTCTCGCACCACTTGAACCCCTGTCAACCGTTGGATCTAAATCCAACGGCCAGAACTCCTCGATGTATTGAGAAGGTCCGAATGTTCTACTCAATCGGGACCGTCAGATCTAAATCCAACGGCTAGCGTGCATCGCTGACTTTCCTATTTCATCGCATCGCTTCAATCTATCGCAGCCGTTAGATTAAAACCAACGGCCACACCAACCCCAACTTACCGATTCGTATGTTCTATCTCTACCGTCCGATCAAAATCGGACGGCCCAGCGTCATCGTCTTCCTCACCTTCTTCCCGCGTCGCACCAAGAATCGCCGCCATTAAAGCCCGGTGAGCTCGATTCCGCTGTTTCTGCTTTCCCCACTCCTCGCCATCGCGGCGCATTGACTACCCCGCATCACGCCGCCCCACTTCCGGCCGTTTCCCCCTTTTCTCGTGAACACGATCGCCGGAACGTCGCCACTACCGCCGCCACGCCCGCGCACACGATCTCCACCACCCGGCCTCCTCCGCCCCTATAAAAGGGAGCACGAGGTGCCTCGACCACCGAACACGCCGCCACCACCCGCACCCTTCACCTTGCTCGTAGCGCTCAAATTTCAAGTTTCTTCGGCGATCGCGGAGCTTCTTCTCCGCTTCCGCGCCACCGAGCTCATCCGCCCTCGCCGACCACACCATCGTCACCACCGCAACGACGCCGGCCGAGCTACCATCCACTTCCTGAGGATCACCGAACATCTACTTCGCCGACGATCAAGTTCGCCGCCAAACTCCGCCGCCGACGACCTTTCCGTCCAGCTCCGCCGCCGTTTTGGTAACCCACGAGTTCGCACGGACCCCCTCTACAATTTGCGCACTTTCACTTCCCTCGCCGTGGCGCGTAGCGCCGGCGAGCTCGCCACCGAGCTATCTCCCGTCGGGCACACGGTCGGGCCACGTCGCCGCCAGTCGGCGTCACCTCGATGCCAACGCCGCGTGGTGCGCCACGTGGTGGCCACCTCACCACGCCCACACCCCTGAGCCGAAGTCCGTGGACTTGGTTCATGTGAACCGGTCACCGATCGATGGGGTCCACATGTCGAAAAATTAATTCATTTCTTTTAATTCCGGAAATTCATCGTTGGCCAAGATTGCGCAATAAATAGAATTTTCTTTAGAAAAATAATTCGGAGAATTCAATTAAATTCCGATTTTGTATTAAACTTCTAAAATTCATATCTTTTGCATTTGAACTCCAAATTGAGTGGTTCAAATTGCAAAATTTGTCTAAAATCATAATCTAGCTAACTAAAGCACAATATTTCAATTTGGAGTTAGTTTGGTCTGAGTTTTTGAATTTATTTGAATTTGAGTTGAATTTGTCGTATTTTCACGTATAGACTTCGACGACTCCGGAGAGTTAGATCCTTCCGACGATTTAGAGTTCCAAGACTTCAACGAAGGCAAGTTACACTATTGATCATATTGTTCCTATTGTTTTAAAGTATTTATTTACTATTTACAATTTACTATTGCATGCATATGTTTATAAAAATATCTGAATATCCTGATTTCGTATATAGTTGTTCCAAACTCCTTGGTATGGCCAATTTGACTATCAAACCTGAATACCTTGACTCCTTAGATAAAATTTGTCAAATGCTTAGCCTTGCTTAGATAATATTTACAAATTTGAGAGAATTTAGTCAAATTTTTACAATTTAATTTAAAATGTGTTTCTGTGGTAATGTTTTAACATGAAAGGTTTATAAAGGGGTTTTTACTCTAAATAAAATGAAATGGGTTTGGACTTGGGCGAGATGGATGGATGGTGGGTGTAGGTTCATGCAGGTCTAATCAGTTAGGATTACGACCCGTGGTTTTAAATTGGAAGTCGCCGAGTCGCTAAGGACCGGTCTTTGAGCGTATTTTGCTACGCCTACCGCACCACCACATGTCCTGTATGGGCGTGGATTTGGCTAAATAATCTGTAGTGTCTTAGTGTTATTTGTGCTATGTTGTATGTGTGGGCGTTGGTCGACATTAGTCCCACCGCGCAAGAGGGGCTTAGGAGGATGGATAGTCCAAAGGTAGCGAAACCTCGCGGGCATGAATCTGATGAGGACACCGCTTTGTAACGCCTCATGATAATTGCTTAGTCACACGCCTTCTAAGCGTGCTTTGGCCGACATTAAAAGCATTTTATCTCGTGTGGGTAAAGTCGCACAACCTCTCGCAGCGTGTAAAACTATTCGAATAGCGCGTCGCGTCATGGACATGCTAGCAAAGCCACTCTAAGTTAGAATTGTTTTTGGTTTATAAAATGTGTTCAACAGATGTTTTAGGATGGATAGTCCTATGTTAAAAATTGGGTGGTTAGCCAAGTGTTAGGAGGATATCCTTCAATATTCAACTAATGGAGGTCATCCAATATTCGTTGTCAGTTTTGTCACTGTCTTTATTTGAATTATTAAAATTGGTCTTACAAAAGTATTAGCAATATAATCTGAAAATGCTATTTATGCAAAACAACCCTGCCATTACCTTTGTTTACCTTATGCATGCATTAAACTTTCTATATTGGGTGTGACTTGCGAGCACGGTAGTAGTGCTCACTCTTGCTGAATAAATCTTATTCAGGAGAAGACGTTTTCCCCGACGGTGAGGATCTTGACGAATAGGTGCGTCCCCGCACGATTGCCGTGGCAAGTCGTGTGGCCTACTACTACTACTCTTCCGCTGTGTTATTTCTTTTCTTTTGGCCGCAGGCCCTTTTGTAATAAACTTTGAATTATTATCAATAAACTCGTGATATGATTGTGCTATCACTTTTTGTTTTACTGTGTACACTAGAAATCCTGGACTAGTGTATGAACACAGAGAATTTGGGATCCTTCGTTCCCGGGTTCGACAGTAGATATGGTTATCCTAACAACAGCAAAACTGAGTTTGCACAAATTGGAGTTGAAATGAATTAGTTATGATTTTTCTAAATTCTAAAACTAGTGAACCAATAATTTCAGTGGCAAGGATCAAATGAAGACCTATTCTATATTACGGTACAATCCTAATGGGTTTTAACAAAACTTAGCTTGCTCAGTTTGGAATAACAGAGCATAAGTTATGCATTTTATAAATTTTTAATGAATTTCTAGACAACCTTTTTCACTAAACAAGATCATGCAGTTTATATCATTTTCTGCTACAAACAAAGGCCTAAATTCATTCTCAGTTAAAGTCCATTCCATAACAGAGCTAAAGAAATTGGAATCATTCAAAAAGGAATTAAAATGACAAAGTTATGCACTTTTGAAATTTGAAACATTAAAAGACTTAGGAAATTTGAGCTCTCGGGAGGTCCAATTGAACTGGAAGACAAGGGAGTGGTCGTGGGCCATTGATCTTGCATCGCAGGGCCACTGCACCTTGAAGCACTGGCGCACGGAAGACCTCCTTCCGACAGGGAGGTCCGGACCGTTGAGATCCGATCCAACGGCCACGCACCGGTGCATGCACACGCGACGCAAAGGAGGTCCACGCGCCTATCAGAGGTCGTGACCATCGACGAGATCCGCGTCCCGAGCACTAGGGGAGGTCCTAAGGGTAAACCTACGGAGGGAGGTCTGGACGGCTAAGATCTCACAGAGGAGGTCTTCAACGATCTAGATCTCCAGAGGGAGGTCTTTAACGGACACGATCAAGTGAGGGAGGTCCTGGGCGATGAAGATCAAACGAGGGAGGTCCTGATCGGCTGGGATTTAACCGAGAAGGTCTTGGACGGCCAAGATCTACTCGGGGAGGTCCTAAGTGACAGGGTTTTAATGGGAGGAGATCCGGATGGCTCAGATAAGGCCTAGGGAGGTCCTGAACGGTCCAGATCGACGCGGAGGGAGGTCTTGCGGTCTCCTTCACAAAGGACCCGAGGTGGTCTGTTGCAAAGAGGACCCCAAAGGCAGCTTTGAGGGTTTTATTTACAAAAGACTAGGGGTGGTCTTTTGCAAAGAGAACCACGGGGGGTGGCTCAGGGGTGGTTTTTATAAAACGACTAAGGGAGGTCTTTTTGCAAAGAGGACTCCAAGGAGGTCCGAGAGGGTGGTCTTTACAAAAAGACCACGAGGAGGTCTTTTTGCACAGGAGTGATTCTAGCGGCTCAGATTAGATCTCGGGACGCCCTGTACGGCTGAGATCTAACCAGGTGAGGTCGTGAGCACTCAAGGTTTCTGCGAACAGAGACCTACGGTCAAGATCTACGCTCGAAGAGGTCCTCAACGGCTCAGATTGCACGAGGAGGTCCCGAAGACTTAACGTTGTACATAAACGATCCCACGGCTCAGATTGAACCCGGGGTGGTCCTAAACGGTGGAGATAACTCGAGGAGGAGGTCCTAGCGGTTGGGATTTTACAGGGAGGCCTTAGGGGTGAGGATTTAGCGGAGGAGGACCCCGATGGCTAAGATCTCCCAGGGGGGAGGTCTTAACGGCCCAGATTCAAACCGAAGAGGTCCTGCGACCTAGAGTTTTCACAGACAAGATCCTATGGTCAGGATTTAACATGAGGATGGTCTAAGACGGTTGAGATTGAACCGAGGGGAGGTCCTGAGACTTAGGATTTTTCGGAAAAGAACCTAAGGCCCAGATCTAATCTTGGAGAGGTCGTGAACGGCCAAGATTAGCCCGAGGAGGTCCGAGGTTTTCTTTTAATGGTGCGGGACCACCGGACAGCGACAAAAAAAAGGGCGGCTAAGACAAATTTATTGCTCCTGATGATTGGCAATAAATGAACCTAAAAGGGACACTAAAAGACTTCCAGATTTAATTTCTAAGCCCATGGCCCACATGTCAGTGACACCACAGCGCAGATTAAGACACGATTAATGCACCAATGATTAGCAATGATTGTGCATTAAAGCTGTCCTAAAAAGATGACGAAAACGGGAGCTCTGAACCGGCAAACTCCCGAGTGCGCTCAACGGCCTGCCGCCGGCGACGTGGTCCATGCCGGCGGAAACCAAGGACAAGGGTGAACTCTAAATAACGAGGAGGATCTAAGGGTGCCAAAAACTAGAGCAAAAGCTCACCCTACCGGCGGCTAGCCGGAGATGACCGCCGGAGGTACAGAACGACAAAAGGAAAGCTAACGAGGTCCAACAGAGCCGGATTTCCAAAGCTAAGGTACTCACCTGAGAATGGAGGAGGTCCGGGGATGGCCGAAAGAGCTCCGGCGACAACGGAGCTAGCCGGAGTTTGAGGAAGAAGGAGCAAAACCAGCCAATGAAGAGCAAGTCCCCAAATCTGACGATCCCTGAGGAGGTCAAACAAGGCCAGTTAGGGATATGCTCAAGGTGATTCAATTCAGCTAGTTGACAGGACAAGAAACCCAAGTGAATCACTGGAGCCCTGAAGGCTTCGAGGAGCTCCAAAGCCCGGCAATGGTGAGAGGTTGCCCTCGGTGTTTGAGCTCGAGCGACAGAGGTGAAGTTTGGTTGAGGAAGATGGTGTCCAAAAGAGCTAGGAGGGACTCAGGGAACCTATAAAGCCGGGAGGGCAATGGTGAACCAAAGGCTGAGTCCCGAGGAGTGAAATGAGAGAAAGGTCCTGCCATGGGTACAGTGAAATGACAATTGCAGGTAAAAAGGGGAGTCTTTGGGGAATGGCCCTGACCATGTGAGGACCCCAATTTATTTGGCTTGTAATGCTTAACCAACCACCTGGTCCTAGCATCACAAATCAAATAAATTGATCCTCGAGATATGTATACTTCCGAAAAAGATACACACCCGTTACAAAATTAGACATCAACTCCATTCCAAACATAGAGTCCAAACACCACACTACCAAACGGAAGATAAACAAATAGTAGAGTTATTACGCACAAAGGCCGATGTGCCAAGATGCACAAATAAACAAGAACGGCGATGGAAGCAAAGTGCCATAAGATGGTCAGAACAAAGCCAATCGTGCCTCCAACCCACGAGGCATCTGACCGGACCGCCAAGTCTAGTCGTCCACGAAACGGCAACACAGCTCACAGAAGTGAGGCCCTTGGGGCTCACCATCTTCCTCTGCAACAAAACATTAAGCAAAGCACCTGAGTACAAAGATTGTCTTTGTACCCGCAAGACCGACGTGTGAACTAGCGCACTGCTCATATGCTACATGCAAAGCTTGTTTGGTGGAGGCCATATGTTTCATTTGCATAAAGCAAATTTTCATTTGCAATAATATAATACAGCTTTGAAGGCAAATTTGCAATTCATTTTTAATGTTGAAATAACAGTAAAGATAATAATAACAAAAGAGAAAGATAAACAACCTAGAAGTGACCATCCCAATAGTCACTCCAACAATAGCACGAATCCCAGATTCGTACCACCCATCAAGTTTTAATTTAAATGTTGTAGTCTAACTCTTGATAAGCTTACCCAAGCGTGTCCATCACCTAGACGAGGCTATTCGAATAGTTTTAACCTGCGCAGGTGTACCACTGTACCCACACTTCAGACCGCCTTAAGGCCAAAGCACACTACCGAAGGTATGCCAGCACAGCTAAGTCCTACGAGACTTTTTCCAATATTGTGTATTAACTACGAGCCGCTCGTATGGATAGAAATCCATACGCTACATGGTAAAGCCGAAAGACAACTACCCACTCGGGATAAAGCTTTTGGACAACTACCATGCTCCCACCTCCATCCCTCCCGCGACCTCCTGCGACCGAGCCAATACACGCCAAAGTACTAGGTCAAGAGAGGTCCCATACCCTCTAGTGTGGTTAGCACGCCGAAATGCTGGATAATGTGTACTCACAAGATGTTCGGTCCTTAATTGACCCGGCACCTTTCTAGTCACACCCAACAGATCACACCAATCTTACCAGCAGTGCGTGTCTAAATCCTTTTTGTTTTCGGTTTTGTTTTGCAATTATCATAGCACGAGCTGGAATATAAGAACAAGAATAATTTTATAGATCAAGATCATCGACTAAGTCGATGATCGCCCAAATCTACCGATAGCTAAGCATGGCTAAGCAATCGAACTCGTAATCTACTAAGTGACGAGAGTTCATCCAAATAACTCTAATCACAGCAAATAACCTAGGCTCAAGTAGTAGAGGACAAATATTTACTTACAGATTATGCATATAAAGGTTTAACTAACGAATTAAACACAAGATAAGCGATGCATACATACAGTTGAAACAAAATATTAGACTTTAAAATACTGGGATAAAATGATCAAAATGCTTGCCTGGCTGCTGTTGCTCAATTTGTTATGAGGGTCGTTCTCGTGGTTACCGCAAATATCGAAGCCTAACGATTGAACAAAACAGCGAATAAGAACGAATAACACCGACCAAACTCAAACATACAACAACAACAAAACATACCAAAACTTACACAGCAAGCTAAGCAGGTTTTAACACATTTTTAGAGAGAGGGAAATAATTATTTGAAGTGGTAATGAATTTTCTAGCAATTTCCTAAGCTAACATACACATTAAAACACTAGTTAATTACTTAACAAATTTTCATGAACAGAAAACAGATCTAAAATCTATCCCGATAATTAGTGCACTAAAAATGAAAATTTACTGAATGGATTTATCGATTTGGACAATTATTGAAAAAGATATGAACTTTCTAATTTTGGAAAATGCATAATACATCATTTAATCATTTAACAGATTTTTGCTAACAGGGACAAGATTGAAACTAATTTTAGTAAATAATACATCTAAAATGAAAATTAACAGCACTGGATTCACGCGATTTAGATAAAAATTGAATTAGTTATGAATTTTCTAAGTTTAAATGATTTGACAAAGGCAATGAAAACCATTTCGTAAATTCTAAAGCATTTAAAACTTTTCCTACCGACAACCGGCTAGCCATAGCCATCGATACGCGTTCGCAGCGAGGGTGCCGACCGAGTCACTCGACTCGCCACGGCTTAAGGTGACGCGTCGGCGTATTCTAAGAATACGTCTTTGACTTATCAAAGTGCACTCCTAACTTATACTCACAGAGAAATACGCTTCCCAACAAAGAAGACGTAGAATCAAAGCTACACAACCACCAACTGACAGCATGGACCCACATGGCAGCGACTAAGAGAATAACATAACGGTTGGATTAAAGGATTTCTAAACGCGATTACAGAGAGGGCCCACAAGTCGCTGATACGGACTAAAAGATGATTAGCACTAAAGAGTAGGGTTAGACCTAATGTTGCCGGCGGCTCACCGGCGACCACGGGGATGGTGGCGCGGCCGCACGACTGTTCTCGCGAACCAGGAGGTCTCAGGGCGAGTGAGTTATACCTTTAGGTTCGCAAAGACCTCGCGAACTTGATGACGGCGACCGACTCGAGGATGCCGGCGCAGCCGACGCGAACTGAGGCGAGAAGAAGACGCGGTGCTCGCGGAGAAGACGCCGCGAGCCGAAGACCCGG
Source organism: Ampelocalamus luodianensis (assembly GCA_036346255.1). Classification (NCBI taxonomy): domain Eukaryota; kingdom Viridiplantae; phylum Streptophyta; class Magnoliopsida; order Poales; family Poaceae; genus Ampelocalamus; species Ampelocalamus luodianensis. Next base: position 49,804,472 of record CM070629.1, on the reverse strand, counting down.
AAGGTGCGCCACGGATCGCCCGCCCGTGAAGGATACGCCCGATAATGCCGACGAAGGAGGTCTGAGGCGGCTGGAATCACCGCGGCGGCGAAATACCGAGCCCGGAGAAGAACTGGTCGCGCTACCTCGGTGATGCACCAAAGAGCAAAACAAGACCTCCATTAGACTCAGTGGATCAAGGCGATCCTAAGGGACCAAACGCCGAGGCATGATACTCAATAGAACACGGAGGGCTTACAGACCAAGATCACCGGAGCGGAGACGATGAACTTGCTTTCGTGATACAAAGGTACGACAATGATCCGGGCTTGGCAAAATGGAGGCGACGTCGAGCAAGGATCACAATGGTGCGGCCGCGGGCTCGAGGGCGGCTCCGATACGGCGGCGCTACACTCGGGTTCTCCTCCGGCCGAGAAGGAAATTTGGGCGGAGAAAGTACGAGAATGGACGCGAAGGAGAATGGATGGTCTCAGGGGGTAGATGGACTCCTGGCGATTCTCCGGAGAGGGACACGCGCCCACGACGTGGCGGCGACGAGAGTGCGTGGCACGCATGCGATTTGCCGGCGAACTCGCGAGCCGCGGAGAAGACGAGGCGACATCGACAAGGAGGGCCCACACGCCGACGGTGGCAAAGCGGCTCGAGTCGGGTCCGTGCAGACGCTTAGATGGTTTGACTCGATCAGATTGTGCTGACCGTTGGATTTGAGATGGACGGTCGGGATCTCTGTATGCATTTGGACCGGTCGACGAGATGAGTAGTGTGGACCGTTCGATCTTCATCGGACGGCTGACAGCCATCGGGCTCGCATGGTGCAACTAGGCGGTGCGACCGAGTCCATTAGGTGCGGTCGGACTCGAGCCCAAGTGGGGTTTGAACCCGAGGAACAGTGATTTCAGATTCGAATTAGAAAGACAGAGAAGGTTTTGGGAATTTTTAGAGGTAGCTCCTGAGCTCCAAAAATTCCGAAATTTTTATGGGAGCTTACTGGAAAAGAGGGAAACCTTGTGTAATTTTTCCAGGAGTTTTCATACAATAGATTTCTCCCAATAAAATTCACAAACTGCTGACCTAGGGTTTGACCAGAAATTCAAACTAGTTTGACTTGGCCATTGGAAATAGCAAATAAAATCTAAAAATGGTGAAATAATTCAGGAGGTAGATAGGATGATCAAGATGATAGGAAAATAATTTCAGAGGATGATCACAAGTTTGAAGGCTAAGAATTTGCTTGACAACAATTTCCATTCACAAGAATTTAATTCTAGAAAATGGAAATTGCTAGGAAAATTTGGAAAACTTCCAAATGATTTGATGAGACAACAAAAGTTTTTACTTCTCCTCATAATTTACATTTGAAATACAACCCTAAGTTAGGGCTGTTACAAATCTCCCCCTTACAGAATCTCACCGAGATTACGATCACCGAGAAGAAGGACTGTAATCTGCCGGAGACGATCTTCCCGCTCCCAAGTGGCTTCATCCTCGGAGTGGTTTGACCACTGAACTTTAAGGAACTTGATCACACGGTTCCTTGTTCTGCGCTCACTTCTTCGAGGATACGAACGGACGCCACGATAAGACAGATCTTCTTGCACGATATTTTCCAATAGCGTTTCCTCCACAGAACACGAAGGCACTTCTTCAATTGCGATACATGGAAAACATCATGCACCCTCAAGTGTAGCGGCAATTTAACTTGTATGCAACAGCTCCCACTTTCTTGATGACGCGATACGGCCCGACATATCGAGGAGCTAGTTTGCCCTTGACACCAAACGACGATGTCCCTTTAGAGGTGAGACTCGAGATACACAAAGTCATTGGGTGGAAACTCACCACGGCGACGCCGACCGCATAGCTCTTCTCGCTCGATGAGCTACGCGCAAGTGCTCACGAATCGATCGCACTTGACTTTCCGCCTCATTGATTGAATCGGGCCAAAGAACCGTCTTTCCCGCCACTCGACCAGTTCAATGGGGTTGACGCCTCCCATACAAAGCCTCAAATGGTGCCATACCGAGACTAGCTCGAAGTCGTTGTTGTAGGAGAACTCGGCAAGTGGTAGGCACTTCTCCCAATTCTTCCCATAGGAAAGAACACAAGCACGAGCATATCTTCAAGCACCGATTGACCCGCCTGTCGACCATCAACTGAGGATGGTAGGCGGTCTTTGAAAGTAAGACGGTACCATGGCCTCCTAGAGATGTGCAAAGTCGGGAAGTGAAAAGAGAACCACGATTCGACACCATCGCTCGTGGCACACCATGCAAACTCACAATGCGGATATGTAGAGGTCCGCCAATTTATCGACGAGGGCGGACGCGACCGCGAAATATGCTACTTTTGTCAATCGGTCAATAACCACCAGATAGCATCCTTCCCGAAGAAGCACGGGCAAACCGGTGATGAAGTCCGTGCCTCACGAATCCCACTTCCATTCGGTATAGGTAAGGGTGAAGAAGGCCACTGACGCCGATGCTCGGCCTTGACACGACAACACACATCGCATCCGCAACGAACCCGCAATCTCGCTTCATGCGAGTCCACCGAATCTCTCGACGCAGATCTTGGTACATTTTGGTAGCCCGGATGGATGGAAAAAGGCGAATCATGGGCCTCCTAGAGAATCAAATCCCGCAACTCGGGATCTTTGGGACCACGAGACGCTGCCCAAACCATACAACACCGTGCTCATCCTCTCGTGAAACACCGGTGAACCACTCTTGATGTTCTCGCTGATTTTACCCACACCAACATCCGATTGTTGTGGTTGACTTGATTTGATCCACCAAGGTTGGTTGCACAACCAAGGCAGCGAGGGAACCATGCTCAACCAAACCCAAGTTGAGACGCTGAAACTCTGCAAGGAGTGCAGGTTGCTTCTCCTGGATCATCAAAGTATTACAATACACTTTTCGGCTAAGCGCATCAGCAACTACATTAGCTTTGCCAGGATGATACTGAATACTCATGTCATAATCTTTGATCAATTCTAGCCATCTCCTCTGCCTGAGGTTCAGATCCGGCTGAGTGAACAAATACTTCAAGCTCTTGTGATCAGAATACACCTCACAGCGGTTTCCGATCAAATAATGTCGCCAAATCTTGAGTGCATGAACCACAGCAGCAAGCTCTAAATCATGGGTGGGATAATTGAGCTCATGAGGTCTCAACTGCCTGGATGCATAGGCAACTGCCTTGCCTTCCTGCATAAGAACACATCCAAGACCCTGACGAGAGGCATCGCAATAAATATCGAAGCTCTTGTGGATATCGGGAAGAGTAAGGATGGGCCAAGTCAATCGTTGCTTGAGCTCCCAAAGCTCTCATCACAAGCAGAGGACCACACAAACTTCTTGTTCTTCTTGAGCAATTCACCATCGGCTTTGCGATCTTGGAGAAGTTCTCGATAAAGCGCGTAGTAGCCCGCCAAACCAAGAAAACTCCGCACATCGTTGATCGACTTGGTGACCCCAAGATAGAACATCGCCGACCTTTGGGATCCACGACTACGCCTCCGGTGAAAGAACATGGCCCAAGAATGCCACTTCCTTCAACCAGAACTCACATTTGCTGAACTTTGCATATAGCTGATGCTCACGCAGCTTGCCCAAAACAATCTTCAGATGCTCAGCATGCTCTTCTTCATTTTTGGAGTAGATAAGAATATCATCAATGAAGACCACCACAAATTTATCCAAATACTCCATGAATACTGAATTCATAAGGTTCATGAACAACGCTGGAGCATTGGTTAAACCAAAGGACATGACGGTGTACTCGTACAGACCATAACGAGTAGTGAAAGCCGTCTTCGGAATATCCTCAGATCTGATTCTGACATGATGGTACCCCATTCTCAAATCAATCTTTGAGAACACCTGGGCTCCAGTCAACTGATCAAACAGATCATCGATGCGGGGCAGAGGATATTTGTTCTTCACCGTCACTTCATTGAGCGGGCGGTAATCAACACACATGCGCAAAGTCTTGTCCTTCTTCTTCACAAAGATCACCGGACAACCCTAAGGAGATGAGCTAGGACGGATGAAACCCTTTGCTTGAAGCTCACCTAATTGCTTCTTCAACTCCTCCAATTCATTGGGAGGCATCCGATACGGTGCCTTCGAAATCGGGGCGGTACCGGGCAGCAACTCAATGACAAACTCAAGGTCTCGAACGGGAGGCATCCCAGGAAAATCTTCAGGAAAGACATCCACAAAGTCAGATACTATGGGAACATCCTGAATCTGCAAGGCTGGCTTCGCCTCTAATGCACATAGATGTGGCCCCTGTAGCTGCGGCGAAAATCCGACCGCCACTCAAGGGTGGTGAGATAGACAATCTTCCTGGCACAATCGATTTGCCCCAAGTGTTGGGACAACCAATCCATGCCAAGAATCACATCCAGACTCGCTGAACTGAGCAAAATAAGATTTGCCAAAAATCCCACTCCTTTGACTATGATAGGAACATCCCGACACTGTAAATCAGCTCTCATTTCCGACCCCGGAGAGCGGATGAGCAAAGCAATCCCCAAAGGAACACAGTGAAGACCACTAGTCGCAGCAAATGATCTTGAAATAAAAGAATGCGATGCTCCAGAATCAAATAATACTGCAGCAGGACGAGAATTAACAAGAAGTGTACCCATCACGACATCCGCGCCCCCGAGCCTCCTCACCGAAAGGTGGTTGACTCGACCACGCCGCACTCGGTCTTCGAATAATCTTCCGGTCGTGGGTGACCACTCCTCGCCGCGCCCTCCATTAGGACGAGGGGCTGCTCCAACACTCGAGGGCGAGCATTCGCATAATGGCCCTTGTTGTGGCAATAAAACAAGTAACCTCGCCGCCGGATTACGGAGGCCACCCGTTGCCGATCGCAGCGCACGTGATCAAACACGGCTGCGGTGGACGAGAGCTGGTGCGGATGGCCTCGATCTTTGGTGGAGCAAAGGAACGGCCATCGTGCGCCCACCGAGGACGAATGAGGTGGTGTGAGTAGACCGATCGCCTCCCATTTGCGCTATGACTCGCCACGCTTTGCCTTATGCTCAAGAACAATGGCCTTATCTACCAAGGCTCAAAATCGAGAAGTCCACAATAGATAGCTTGTCTTACGGCTCCTCGGACAAGCCATCCATAAACTTCTCCGCTAGCCTCATCGAGGCCACCTCTCCCGAGCATAACGAGCCAAGTGATTAAACTCGTAGAGGTACTCGTCACGCATTTGCGCCCTTGCTTGAGCGCGAGGAATTCTTTCTTCTTCACTTCATCAGGCCATCGGGATGTGGGCCCGACGAAAGTCGACTGAACTCCTCCCATGCGACCACATGGCCCGCGGTCGCATGGCGAGATAGTTCTCCCACCATGAGAGTCTTTGCGCCCTCAAGCCGATGGGATGCGAAGAGTGCCTTATCTCGTGCTCGCATCGAGCTATGTTGAGCTTCCGCTCAACCATGCGCACCAATCATCCGCATCGAGAGGGTCCTCGAGCGGAGAAAGTCGGCGGTGTGGTACGGAGGAACTCGCAAGTCCCCGCGAGTCGGTGGCCGCCACCACCGGCAGGAGTGGAGGTATTCCTAGCAATAACCTCCAAGATACGCGTCTGGTCCATGCGGTTTCGCTCGATCTGAGCGAGAACCTCAGCCATGGTCGGAGGAGGGGGAAGCTCCTCATCATGACCAGCCTGCTGACTGCCACGCGTCCTCCCGGCCATCCTGTTTCACTAAGACAAGTTAGCAACAAATCTAAGAGCAAGAAAGCCCAAAATTTCACTGAAAACAGTCCAAAAACAAACACAAAACAGGGTAAAGTCCAAACAGCAAAAATCAGACACATAACCACTCACTTTACATCTTACCCTATTATCCCCACAAGTTTTAGATGGATTAATCTTCATGGTTCTCCCAAAACTAATTTAACCGGCGCATAACTATCTTTCGAAAGAAAAGAGAGAAACCAAGTTTTAAAACTCAAATTAGAGTAAGATGAGAGTAGAAGGCTAAGATAGATAAGGTGTAAATCCTGAGGATCTACCTAGGTTTTTATAAACCGTTTTATACTTTGAAATTAAGCTTTTCCAAAATATCCTAAGGACGACTATGCTTGGGTTACTACGGTCAGAATGGCTCTGATACCAACTTTGTGAGGACCCCAATTTATTTGGCTTGTAATGCTTAACCAACCACCTGGTCCTAGCATCACAAATCAAATAAATTGATCCTCGAGATATGTATACTTCCTGCAAAGCAAGATATACACCTGTTACAAAATTAGACATCAACTCCATTCCAAACATAGAGTCCAAACACCACACTACCAAACGGAAGATAAACAAATAGTAGAGTTATTACGCATAAAGGCCGACAGACAAGATGCACAAATAAACAAGAACGACAATGAAGCAAAAGTGCCATAAGATGGTCAGAACAAAGCCAATCGTGCCTCCAACCCACGAGGCATCCGACCGACCGCCAAGTCTAGTCGCCCACGAAACGGCAACACACACTCACGTAAGTGAGACCCTTGGGGCTCACCATCTTCCTCTGCAACAAAACATTAAGCAAAGCACCGAGTACAAAGATTGTCTTTGTACCCGCAAGACCGACGTGTGAACTAGCGCACTGCTCATATGCTACATGCGAGCTTGTTTGGTGGAGGCCATATGTTTCATTTGCATAAAGCCAATTTTCATTTGCAATAATATAATACGATGTGAAGGCAAATTTGCAATTCATTTTTAATGTTGAAATAACGAAGAAAGATAATAATAACAAAAGAGAAAGATAAACAACCTAGAAGTGACCATCCCAATAGTCACTCCAACAATAGCACGAATCCCGCATTCGTACCACCCATCAAGTTTTAATTTAAATGTTGTAGTCTAACTCTTGATAAGCTTACCCAAGCGTGTCCATCACCTAGACGAGGCTATTCGAATAGTTTTTAACCTGCAGGTGTACCACTGCACCCACACTTGCATCGCCTTAAGGCCAAAGCACACTACAGAAGGTATGCTGCACTGACTAAGTCCTACGAGACTTTTTCCAATATTGTGTATTAACTACGAGCCGCTCGTATGGATAGAAATCCATACGCTTACATGGTAAAGCCGAAAAGACAACTACCCACTCGGGATAAAGCTTTTGGACAACTACCATGCTCCCACCTCCATCCTCCTGCGACCTCCTGCGACCGAGCCAATACACGCCAAAGTACTAGGTCAAGAGAGGTCCCATACCCTCTAGTGTGGTTAGCACGCCGAAATGCTCGGATAAATGTACTCACAAGATGTTCGGTCCTTAATTGACCGGGCACCTTTCCGCCACACCCAAATGATCACACCAATCTTACCGCAGTTGTGCGCGTCTAAATCCTTTTTGTTTTCGGTTTTGTTTTGCAATTATCATAGCACGAGTGGAATATAAGAACAAGAATAATTTTATGTGATCAAGATCATCGACTAAGTCGATGATCGCCCAAATCTACGGTAGCTAAGCATGGCTAAGCAAGCCGAACTCGTAATCTACTAAGTGACGAGAGTTCATCCAAATAACTCTAATCACAAAGAAATAACCTAGGCTCAAGTAGTAGAGGACAAATATTTACTTACAGATTATGCATCTAAAGGTTTAACTAACCAATTAAACACAAGATAAGCGATGCATACATACAGTTGAAACAAAATATTAGACTTTAAAATACTGGGATAAAATGATCAAACTGCTTGCCTGGCTGCTGTTGCTCAATTTGTTGCGGAGGGTCGTTCTCAGGGTTACCGCAAATATCGAAGCCTAACGATTGAACAAAACAGCGAATAAGAACGAATAACACCGACCAAACTCAAACATACAACAACAACAAAACATACCAAAACTTACACAGCAAGCTACGCAGGTTTTAACACATTTTTAGAGAGAGGGAAATAATTATTTGAAGTGGTAATGAATTTTCTAGCAATTTCCTAAGCTAACATACACATTAAAACACTAGTTAATTACTTAACAAATTTTTATGAACAGAAACAGTATCTAAAATCTATCCTGATAATTAGTGCACTAAAAATGAAAATTTACAGAATTGGATTTACTGGATTTGGACAATTATTGAAAAAGATATGAACTTTCTAATTTTGGAAAATGCATAATACATCATTTAATCATTTAACAGATTTTTGCTAACAGGGACAAGATTGAAACTAATTTTAGTAAATAATACATCTAAAATGAAAATTAACAAAGATCGATTCACGCGATTTAGATAAAAATTGAATTAGTTATGAATTTTCTAAGTTTAAATGATTTGACAGTGCAACAGAAAACCATTTCAGAAATTCTAAAGCATTTAAAACTTTTCCTACCGACAACCAGCTATCCATAGCCACTGATACGCGGGCCCGCGCGAGGGTCTTGATCGAGTCGGCTCTGACTCGGCCACGGCTTAAGGTGACGTCGAAGGCGTATTCTAAGAATACGTCTTTGACTTATCAAAGTGCACTCCTAACTTATACTCACAGAGAAATACGCTTCCCAACAAAGAAGACGTAGAATCAAAGCTACACAACCACCAACTGACAGCATGGACCCACATGGCAAATGACTAAGAGAATAACATAACGGTTGGATTAAAGGATTTCCTAAACGCGACAACGAGAGAGGGCCCACAAGTCAGTGATACGGACTAAAAGATGATTAGCACTAAAGAGTAGGGTTAGACCTAATGTTGCCGGCGGCTCACCGGCGACCACGGGGACGGTGGCGCGGCCGCACGACTGTTCTCGCGAACCAGGAGGTCTCAGGGCGAGTGAGTTATACCTTTAGGTTCGCAAAGACCTCGCGAACTTGATGACGGTGACCCGGGACCTCGAGGATGCCGGCGGCGAGCTGACGGCGAACGGAGGCGGAGAAGAAGATGCGGTGCTCGCGGAGAAGACGCTGCGAGCTTCGAGAAGACCCCGGAAGGTGCGCCACGGGATCGCCTCAGCTCCAGGAAGGATACGCCCCAGATAATGCCGACGAAGGAGGTCTGAGGCGGCTGGAATCACCGCGGCGGTGAAATACCGAGCCCGGAGAAGAACTGGTCGCGCTACCTCGGTGATGCACCAAAGAGCAAAACAAGACCTCCATTAGACTCAGTGGATCAAGGCGATCCTAAGGGACCAAACGCCGAGGCATGATACTCACTAGAACACCAGAGGGCTTACAGGACCAAGATCACCGGAGGCGGAGACGATGAACTTGCTTCTGGTGATACAGTGCACGACAATGATCCGGGCTGGGCAAAATGGAGGCGGCGTCGAGCAAGGATCACAATGGTGCGGCCGCGGGCTCGAGGGCGGCTCCGATACGGCGGCGCTACACTCGGGTTCTTCTCCGGCCGAGAAGGAAATTTGGGCGGAGAAAGTACGAGAATGGACGCGAAGGAGAATGGATGGTCTCAGGGGGTAGATGGACTCCTGGCGATTCTCCGGAGAGGGACACGCGTCCACGACGTGGCAGCGACGAGCTGCGTGGCACGCATGCGAATTTGCCAGCGAACTCCGGCGAGCCGCGGAGAAGACGAGGGCGATACTGACAAGGAGGGCCCACACGTCAGCGACGGTGGCAAAGCGGCTCGAGTCGGGGTCTGGTGCAGCACAGTTAGATGGTTTGACTCGATCAGGATTGTGCTGACCGTTGGATTTGAGATGGACGGTCGGGATCTCTGTATGCATTCGGACCGGTCGACGAGATGAGTAGTGTGGACCGTTCGATCTTCATCGGACGCCGACGACCATCGGGCTCGCACGGTGCAACTAGGCGGTGCGACCGAGTCCATTAGGTGCGGTCGGACTCGAGCCCAAGTGGGGTTTGAACCCGAGGAACAGTGATTTCACATTCGAATTAGAAAGACAGAGAAGGTTTTGGGAATTTTTAGAGGTAGCTCCTGAGCTCCAAAAATTCCGAAATTTTTATGGGAGCTTACTGGGAAAGAGGGCAACCTTGTGTAATTTTTCCAGGAGTTTTCATGCACTAGATTTCTCCCAATAAAATTAACAAGCTGCTGACCTAGGGTTTGACCAGAAATTCAAACAAGTTTGACTTGGCATTGGAAATAGCAAATAAAATCTAAAAATGGTGAAATAATTCAGGGAGGTAGATAGGATGATCAAGATGATAGGAAAAATAATTTCAGAGGATGATCACAAGTTTGAAGGCTAAGAATTTGCTAACAACAATTTCCATTCACAAGAATTTAATTCTAGAAAATGGAAATTGCTAGGGAAAATTTGGAAAACTTCCAAATGATTTGATGAGACAACAAAAGTTTTTACTTCTCCTCATAATTTACATTTGAAATACAAACCCTAAGTTAGGGTGTTACAAATCTCCCCCTTACAGAATCTCACCCGAGATTTCGATCACTAGGAGAAGATGGGACTGTAATGCTCGGAGACGATCTTCCCGCTCCCAAGTGGCTTCATCCTCGGAGTGGTTTGACCACTGAACTTTAAGGAACTTGATCACACGGTTCCTTGTTCTGCGCTCACTTCTTCGAGGATACGAACGGACGCCACGATAAGACAGATCTTCTTGCAATGATATTTTCCAATAGCGTTTCTCCACAGAACACGAAGGCACTTCTTCAATTGCGATACATGGAAAACATCATGCACCCCCTCAAGTGTAGCTGGCAATTCTAACTTGTATGCAACAGCTCCCACTTTCTTGATGACGCGATACGGCCCGACATATCGAGGAGCTAGTTTGCCCTTGACACCGAAACGACGATGTCCCTTTAGAGGTGAGACTCTGAGATACACAAAGTCATTGGGCTGGAAACTCAGCTCACGGCGACGCCGATCTGCATAGCTCTTCTGCCTGGACTGAGCTACGCGCAAGTGCTCACGAATCGACTGCACTTGACTTTCCGCCTCATTGATTGAATCTGGGCCAAAGAACTGTCTTTCCCCAGTTTCTGACCAGTTCAATGGGGTTCTGCATCGCCTCCCATACAAAGCCTCAAATGGTGCCATACCGAGACTAGCCTGGAAGCTGTTGTTGTAGGAGAACTCGGCAAGTGGTAGGCACTTCTCCCAATTCTTCCCATAGGAAAGAACACAAGCACGGAGCATATCTTCAAGCACCTGATTGACCCGCTCTGTCTGACCATCAATCTGAGGATGGTAGGCGGTGCTGAAAGTAAGACGGGTACCCATGGCCTCCTGTAGACTGTGCCAAAGTCGGGAAGTGAAAAGAGAACCACGATCTGACACCATCGTTCGTGGCACACCATGCAAACTCACAATGTGGGATATGTAGAGGTCCGCCAATTTACTGACGCTGAGGGCGGTACGCACTGGCAGAAAATGTGCTACTTTTGTCAATCGGTCAATAACCACCGGATAGCATCCTTCCCGAAGAAGCACGGGCAAACCGGTGATGAAGTCCGTGCTCACCAATCCCACTTCCATTCTGGTATAGGTAAGGGCTGAAGAAGGCCCGCTCGACGCTGATGCTCGGCCTTGACACGACAACACACATCGCATCTGGCAACGAACCTAGCAATCTCGCGCTTCATGCGAGTCCACCAGAATCTCTGACGCAGATCTTGGTACATTTTGGTAGCCCCGGGATGGATGGACAAAGGCGAATCATGGGCCTCCTAGAGAATCAAATCCCGCAACTCGGGGATCTTTGGGACCACGAGACGCTGCCCAAACCATACAACACCGTGCTCATCCTCTGTGAAACACCTGGCTGAACCACTCTTGATGTTCTGCTTGATTTTACCCACACCAACATCTGATTGCTGTGCTGACTTGATTTGATCCACCAAGGTTGGTTGCACAACCAAGGCAAGCGAGGAACCATGCTCAACCAAACCCAAGTTGAGACGAAACTCGCAAGGAGTGCAGGTTGCTTCTCTGGATCATCAAAGTATTACAATACACTTTTCGCTAAGCGCATCAAGAACTACATTAGCTTTGCCGGGATGATATCAATACTCATGTCATAATCTTTGATCAATTCTAGCCATCTCCTCCGCTCGAGGTTCAGATCCACTGAGTGAACAAATACTTCAAGCTCTTGTGATCAGAATACACCTCACAGCGGTTTCCGATCAAATAATGTCGCCAAATCTTGAGTGCATGAACCACAGCAGCAAGCTCTAAATCATGGGTGGGATAATTGAGCTCATGAGGTAGTATGGAACAATTTAGTGAAACTTTGGGGGCTTTCTAATGGAATAATTGATGATAAATATTCGTGTTCAGAGTATATTATCTGCAAGAGATTGTGACTTGTGTGTGTGGTGATGATTCTTTTAGAAATAAAGAAATTTGATCGTCTTTCGTAATTTGGATTTAGTAAAAGTGTTTCGAGTTTTGCGGTTGTGATTATTTGAACCTCTTGAGTATTGTGGTGATTGAGTTTGATTCGAGCAAGTGACATGTCGAAAGAATTTTATTGGTTCTTAAGTGGTCTCTGTGATTTGGGTTTTAAGAGCATATCATGTTTAAGCTAGCAAAGTGATGTAGTAATCACAGAGAATAACTTTCCTTGTTAAAGGAAGGAGTGAAGTATAAGTGTTTGAGATTTAAATCGTTTCGCATTTTGCAGTTGGTTTGAATGTGCTTGAACCTTATGCAATTGTTCCTTAAGGGTTTATCAATTTTCAAAGGGCATTACGTTTTTCTCTTTTGTGGTTTGGTATTCGCTTGCAGTAGGGCTTGAGCCCTCGACTGTTGACTTTCTCTTATGTTTTTCGAGTTCTTTGCCTAAGTGACTATTTCCCTTGGTCCTGTGTTTACTTCAAGCAGTAAATGTCTTCATTTGCTTTTTGTTTTGAGGAAGGATCCACCGATTCGTTTCACAGTGGTTTTCGAAGTGTTTATTCAATGTGGTTGTGAGACCTTGGATTGTAAGTTAATCGAGGAGCAGTGAAGGATGAACTAATTTCGTGTGTAATTCTTGGAGGAAATTTTATTTATACAGAATGTTTGCCTTTGAGGCTAAACTGATTGCATTATTGCAACTATTAGAACCTATGAAGATTTGTGAACCAAGATTCATTGTTCAATTCGGGTGGAACATTAGAATTTTTGAAAGGGAGGGAATCTTGATCAATGTATTAGAGTGTCACGATTGAGTACCTTGCACAGCCAGCGAGATGAATTATGATGGTGTTGTAATGAGAGTAATATTAGCGAAGCAATCTGATCGTTAAAGTGACTAATGAGGTAGACGGGATGGTTGGATTATTGCCAGGAAAGACTTGGACTTAGTAAGTAACTCTTTAAGAGTTAGAATCTTTAAAAAGATGATTGGGTCAAGAAGATGTTTTCATGTTGATGTTAGTGCGCGAGTATGTATGGACTGTGAGAATTTTAGGGATTTTAATCAGAGGTTTTCCCTATCTTCTTTATGAGAAGTTCATTGTAGGGGTCTTAGAGTTTAATTTGGGCTCTGTATTTTTATGCTAGGATTTGGGTCGCCCAATGATTATGTGTAGAGGAAGTAGATTAAGGATGGATTTCGAACAGTGGGATGATTATTGATAGAACCCTTTTTTATGAAGTATATGAATGTGAGAACCGGGAATTCCAAGTTGTTTATTCCTAAAAGATTGAGGTGATGTGATTGCGTGTGTGAACTATTTTGAGATGCATTGGAAGTCATCTGTCAAATTAATCATGTCGATAGAGGAGTTGTTGAGAGAAAGTTTTGGTGGCGTCGATAGGGCCTTTATACGGAGGTGTGGATGATGTATTTCGACTTGAGCGTAACGTTGAGAATGTCAAGTTAAGAGAGATGAGTTAGTGTGTTTTGCGATGAACTGATACTCTGAAGTTGAGAGAGATTTTATTCCTAAAAGAGATACTGAGAAATTCGATTCTCGTTTGAGTTTTGTGCTGTTGACCAATGTTTTTCGTAAGTTGAGTTTGACTCGATTTTGGTATGTGTGGTTCTTATCGGTTCAGGAAGAATAAAGGAAGTTTTGATTTGGGCATTTAAAATGATTCCTCCTTTGGTTTTCGTGATGTTTATTCGCAAACTGCCACTTGGAAGGTGGAAAGGTTTTCGTGATGAAATTCCGATTTTTGGATTTGACTCTTTAGCACCGAGCTGGTAACGCTTAGTTGCGATGTGAATCTTTCATTTTCCGGTGGGTTTTGATGGTAAAAGAGTTTGCTTAAAGTGAGTTTTGTCGTATGTTTCTGGTTAAAGGAGGTGATCCTTGCTTTAGTGAAGAGTTTAATTAAGAGGTGGAACACAAGTTCCGTGTTCTATGTGCATGTCGTGTGGTTTGGTAACATTGGGAAGGTTAACCCAAGATACATTGGGTTGTTTTCGCTAGTTGGCGTATCGCTAGAACTGTCTCGAGTCCGTGCGCGGAGTACGTAACATCTTGTATGTTCTCGTGTTGAGTGAGTACCTAGGAGATCCAGAGTTTGAAGTTTCGTTTGCGCCGTTGACCTTTGAGTGAGATATTACCTTCGAGTCTTGTTCGATGACTGTACCTGGAAGTACCGGGTTGAGTGTTATTTCTGACGTCGTGTTACGTCGTTGTGTTGTGGCATTTTCTGTCCGAGGGAGAGGCTACTTGGGAAGTTGGAGTTTCGCGTGCGTGAGCTTTAGCTGGTGTTGTTCACAACGGGTATGTGGTTACCGTTGTTCGTTCTTAGTCGTGGTCGTTCATTCGCTTAAGCGTGTTTAGATTCGGGGTCGAATCCTGTTAAGGGGGGTAGAGTGTAATACCCCAAAAAGTATTCGAAAGGATTTAATCGGGAGAGAATAATTAAACCGGGAGAGATTAATTGAAGCAGGAGAGGGACCAAATATAAATTAGTTTTAGCGGTGTTTTGAGAGGGAGGGTTTTCTGCTAAAGTGGCACAACTTGGGCCTGGGCCTTGGCCCATTTGGCCTTGTAGTGGCCGGCCAAAGGGAGGGGAGGTGCCACCCTCCCCAAACCCTAGCCGCCCCTCCCCTTTTCCCCTCCTCCCCACTTGTGGCCGCCACCCCGTTGCTCCCTCTCTCCCTTGGCCTCCTCCTCCTACCCCTTGCGCCTCCTCCCATGGTGCTCTTCCCTACTGCCGGTCAAGGAACGGGCTCCCCGCTACCGGTGTCGAGAAGAAAGAAGGAGGAATGCTCGGGAGGTAGATCGGTCAAGAAGAAGAAAATAAGAAGGGTGAAAGGGAGGGGAGTGATCGTAGGCGGGTGTTCATGGTGCTCAGCAGGTTCTTCAAGGGTAACGGATGTCGATCTTCATCTTTTGATTGGTAGTAGATACGAAATTTCTTAGAATTGATTAGATCGAATTGCTGCGGGTAGATAGTCAGATCTGTCCAGAATATTGCGGGGGAGATTTCGGGTCCATAGAGGACTAACCAGCAGTTTTGGTCTCCTAGAGATAGTTAGATAATGTTCTTAGCTTTCGTTGGCCGCCAAGATCGCCCAAATCCGATTAACGGTCTGGGAGTTATGAATTTTCTAGTATTGCTGTCCAGTCATTCTGTCAGATTTTGGACAGTCTGTAGAAAACTGATTATAACTGCTAATTAAAGGGAGAATCAGGGGATCTCAATATAACAAAAAATGTGGGTAATTTCTGTACCTTTTCATAGAGATAAAGAACCCAAGATTTGGACTTTTGTAGCAAAATTTATGGTGGTTTTAGCGTACTGTCCAGAGAACCCGACGTGAATTCTGATGTCTGATAGATTGGGTTGCTAGGGGCAGTTAAGGGCAGAATCAAAAGGGCTCCCCAACTAGGTTTATTTAGATAATTTAATTACCTTTTCCGAAAGTCCAAGAACACCTTATTTGGACGCATGAGCAGAAAGTTATGTATTTTAGAAGTTGACTGTCCACAGGGTACGCCAAACTGATCGCTAGAAATTGGGAAGTTGGGAAACACCTGGGAGTTTAGCAAGTTCATTTGTGTTGTTCTTATTGCTCTTGGTTCAGAATGTTGGTCTTAGATTGGGGTAGTTTAATGTTTAGGTGGGAGCGTGGTTCTAGGGGCAGCACCCTCTTCGCATCCACCGTTCTCGCACGGTTGAGGCAAGTATTCGGGCTTTAATATTTGTATGCTTGCATGATGTGATTGTGGTGTATCTTGATCGTATAGCCATGCTTGCCTGTTTATGAGATGAGTTACCGTTTATTTTGTTGACTGCTAGTTATGGTTAAAGATTCTTCCGCATGTTGTTAATGCTTATATGTTAATGAAGATATGTTGAATTCTTGCATATGAAAGATGTTATCATGGTGCATATGCATGTTAAGAGCATACAGGTGCCTTGGTCACGTGGTGACCAAACACATACAGTTGAGGTCCCCGTCATGTAGATGACGGGCTTAAGGTCCCCGCATTCGTGGAATGTGGGCTATGAACAAAGAGGTCCCCATCATTAAGATGATGGGCAAAGGTCCCTATACATGTGGTGTATAGGCTGTTGGTCCCTTTGCCAGAGGGCACAGGCAAGGGTATACAGCGACGGTTGTACACCCCGCATTACCGGTAAAATGCGAAAAGAGATAAAGTTCAAAGGAGCATTGCATTGGTTGCATATCATGAATTAAATGGCTATGTTCAGTGTGATGTTAATTGAGGATTATCGATGCTATGTTTGTGTTCTTGTTTATGGCCTTGTTGATACTTGCTGAGTCTTTGGGCTCACCCTTGCTTTAATGTGTTTTAGGTACGACATGCATGGGAGGGAGTAGAAGTTGTTGCACTCACTACCTTACACTCTTAAGGCGTTTGCCACTTAGCCCCAATTTAGAAATAAATAAGCTGTTTGGATATCACCATATATGGTTTGGTTTGAGTATCTGATTATTTGTAATAATTAGGTTGCCAGTCTTGGTATGTTCATTTGATTATCATGCATGAATGAGTAGACTTGATTATGAGAAATTTTATTAAAGGCCATGATTTATTGTTGAACTCTCAGTACAGCTGTTTAAACAAAGGAGATTCTGTCAAAAATTGGTAGTTTGTGCTAGAATAATATAATTCCAGTAGCATTCCAGGCTCTGTGAGAGTTGGGGTGTTACAGCACGTGCCTCTTCTGCTAGCCTGACGATAATAGCAGATTAAGGCCTCATCTTTTTGAGATAAAAAAACCAACTTCACGTTTTGCGAGGTATCATTTCCGGAAGCGCATCCTCTGATATTGCCTAGCAATATCACAGTGCTACAGTATTGTAACATTACGTATCAACCATCGGATCTTGTAGCGGTTGATCTGGATCATTTTTCTAGATCGAATGATTCATATCTGTCGAATGTCATGACACTATGTCCCTCTGCCATTGTCAATGCAACAGGAGCTACACTTCAATATGCACTTTAGTGGTAGCTAGTTTCAACATCCCCGATTAATTTCACATTGGAATCACTCATTGAACATGCACTACAGTCCCACTTTTCTCTATGGACGATAAAAAATGTCATAAAGGCCATCTCGTGTTCAACACGGCATATTTTTTATACGGACGTGGCAGAAGCGGCAACATTTTTTTTTAACCAACTCAAGATGCACACTCGTGCATAGAACGGGAATGCGTTTAAATACTGGAAAGATACCATGGTATATAATAGTACATTTTTTGTTTTATCCAAGCACCTCAATTCGATAGATCTAGGTCTTCTGCATATGTGCATAGGTTCACTGCATGAACTGAACAATGTTTCGTAAGTGTGGGAAATGTACTCGGCAGCGACACTATCGTAAATACCATAGCAACAGTAAATATTTACTGCAACGATTTTACTTTACAAAAAAACGTTATAACTTTTAATCTCAACATTTGATTTTTGATCGGATGACAGAAACCGCTTCCTAATGGGATAGTCTATATTGAATCCTTCTATGCAAATAATCTATTTCGCAATTCAATACTACCGATTTTCTAAGAAACCACAATATCCTTTGAAACCCCCAAAACACAATGTATCGAAACATTACATTGTATTGTAGCCAATTTTGGCCGGTTGAATAGTTAGGCTGGCAGAAGAGGCAGGTGGCCTCTGGACACATCGTCAGCGACTTGAACAGTTCCAGCATGTTGCTTTCGATCAGATAAAAAAAATACTATGCAGGCCACAGGCGTTAGACTATGGAGGACCATAACGAGTATATATACAGTCGCTATATGGCATCCACTGAAAGAGAAGACAGGCACAGAGAGCGTACGTGCAACACGAGCTTGTCCAGCCGACGAGCAACAACAGGTCAGTCTTATCAGCATTGTCGCAATGCCTGCACGCTTTTTTCAGCATAGCATTAAAGCGCTTCAAAGTCCACCGCTCCGGCATGCTTCGAATGCATGCTACTGCATGTGAAGTAGCATGTGACGATGAATGGCATGGTACGCCACGTCGCAACGAGGGCATTAAATGGTGCAAGGCTAACCACAACGTACTCTAGCAATTGTACTTCAACAAAAAACTGTAGTATTAGTTATGTTGCAAATACTGTACTATTCTTGTAGCAGTTGATCCGAGTCCTTCTTCCCAAATTGTACGGCTCAAATCTACCGAATATCACGACATTGTGCTCCTCTGCCATTGCCAATGCAATAGCAGAGGATGCCAATCACTCATTCCTTAAATCTCTAGAAGGCAGTCAAATAGTAGATAGTCTGGCTAGAGAAGCTCTTTCTTTTTCATTAACAGTGCATCACCCGATATTTTTTTTATTTAATCCTTTTTAATAATATTTTAAAGTTAACCCCTCGCTATCTTTATTTTCAATTCTGATATCTTTGGTCACACCATAACTCGCGGCGTGGCCAAACCATCCTTTCATTCCACTTTTCTCGGTGTGGCCAAACCTGCCACGCAAGCCGTCGTGCACACGCCGTGCTAGCGTGGAGGGTAAGCATGGCTTTTGTCACGCCAGTACTCATGGTGTGATAAGCCTACCTTGTCACGCCAACGTACGTGGCATGACAGAGTGGTGGTGGAAAACACCCGAACAGGAAGCTGAGTACGATCAGGCCAAGCGGGCGGCGAACAAAGGGAATGCTCCTGCTAGTGAGACCGGTGGTTGTACTAGGGCTCCTCGTCGCCCGGGCATGGTCCAGATCGAAGAGGTAAGTTATATTCTATATGCATCCTGATTATTAATTTGGCCTCGTATTGCGTTATCCTAATATCATTCAATCGTCCAATTCGTCTTGCAGAACATGGCTTACTTCGAGACGACGTTGCCGCGTGCAGTCAGGAGACAAGGGGAAGGGAACGATGGGCTGCCAAAACTAATTAACTCCGTTCCAATCGATATTTTTTTATTCTAATTAACTCCATTCCAATCGATATTTTTTTGATTCCAAAAAGGCACACATGTATCTTAGTTGTATTTTGATTTGTTAAGTCATGCATGATGGCGTTCCTTACGTACTGTGAGGACCCCCGAGACCGGATCCGTATCAAGCTAAGTGATTACGCCGTAAACGCAACACTTAACGTGAGACGAACACGATTCCGAGTGACCCGGATATGTGTCACATGCTAGCTCCCAAGGATCAGTGACTAACATGCACATATCCTAGTACACAACATTGCAATCACATCCATACACAATGTACAAGAATAAAAGAATCAATTACAACATCATTTAAATAGAACCTTATGGTACAAGGTTGCATAAGAGGGTTGATCGGCCAAATCTAATTAACACAAATAAATTGCAGCGGAAGATAAAATTAAAATAAAAAGGGAATAACCGAGTTGGTATGCCCACAATCCCACAAGCAACCAACTGGAGTTAAAGTCGTTGCACCCGTCGTTCTCACCTGAACAAATAGACACTGTTAGAGTACAAAGTTGTACTCGCGAGACTTTCAAAAGAAATAAAGATGCATGTAAGTATCAAAGGAAGGCTACTACACTAGTCAGTTTTCAGCGTAAAGCAAGTTTTGCATATAGATAAAAGATTCTAACTTGCCATTTGTAAAACAATTAGAAAGCATTTTATGATAGTAAGTAATGATCAACAAGGGTATAATTCCAAGTATAATCAACACACGAACATCCCATTCGTGGCACAACTCAAACCTCAACAAATTTAACGCGCGAACAACGCGTTCAAGAATACATTTCAGATTTGAACAAACTAACATAAGGACATAACATTTCCAACCATAACCAAAACTTAATTTCCCAAACGCTAACTATGCCTGCTTTCCCACAAGTGTTGTCCATAACCTAGGACGAGGCTATTCGAATAGATTTAGTTACTCTGCAGAGTTGTACAGCTTTACCCACACGATATGCATTCCTCTTAATGTCGGCCAATGCACTCTTCCATAGGAGTGTGACTGAGGTAGCATAACGAGGCCGTTACAATGTCATGTCCTAACTATCAAACCACCCGAGGACGGTCCTATGGCAGACAGTACAGTCGCCTAAACCACAGGAGTAAACCCCGTTACGTAAGTAAGTCCCTATCCAACAAGAGACCCTTAAGGGCAAGTAAGGCGACCCTTAACATGCCCCCGCCAGATTGACAAAAGAACAATTAAAAATAACAATAACAGTTGTCAACCTGATTGTGTTCTGATAGCTAACACACAACAAATTAGTTAGCCAAGCCTTCGCCATTATCCCGTGTGGTTGCACGTAAGACTTGGTTCATCACACCACGCATCGGTCCTTAAACACTCGAGACGGGCTACATGAATCCGGACCACCCTTCATCACACTATCACCCGCCCAAGTCCAACACACAATAATCAACCCATGCCCAACATGTCCACAAACCCCAGATGCGAAGATCTGGATATAATCCTCAAGTTCAACATAATCCGATCCATAAAATCCTCAAATTTCATTAAGATTCAATTCGATCCACCGGCCGATGGACTAGCTCCATCAACCACTTTCGGCTACAACTACTAGCATGGCTAAGCATCGTTCTACAAACTAGCAAACAACCGATGTAACATATATCCTTAATCACTCAAGGTAAAAAGGGTAATCAACATTCAAAGGAGGGCTAATGCAGCAATTAGGAGATTAACTACTTCTACCCATAAACATATATTTCAAAATAGCATGCAATTGCGATAATAAAACTCACACAAAACATTTAAGAACCACTGGGAGCAATATGATCAAGAGGAGGGTGCTCACACCTTTGCTGTATCACTTGTTCAATCACAGGTTACTCACATATTGATCTCACGAATATAACGGTATCGTCGAAAACCTAATCGAAAGACGATATTGCAATAAACACCAAATAAGCCGAAAATTCAAAATACTCAAAAATGCATAAAATTAATACAGTTTGTATATTATGATTTTATATGAATTTAGAAACAAAAATTATTTGATTTAGAGTTTGTATGTGAGAGTTATAGTCTTTTAAAAATTGAAATATGAGAAAAAGCTGAAATTTCAGCTCACAGTTGCTATGTCCGAATTTTACTGTTTTGGCAAAAATTTGTACAATAGAAGTGGAGATGAAAACTACAAAAATGGAAAGATAATAAAATTTTAGGAACAACCCAATTGGATTCATCGCATTTGGAGTTCATATGAATTTGCTATGAATTTTTGAAGTTAATTCACTTTCTAGTGTAAGAATAATTATTTCCAGAAAATAATTCTAATTTCGAAATTTTCTGGGACATTAACATGTTTCAAACCTATTCCAAGTTAATATTCTTTAAAAAAAAAAAATTAAAACCAACAAAATTGGTTTCACTCGTTTTGAAGTTGATTCGAATTAGTTTTGAATTTTTGAAGTTTAACCATCTCACTAACTACTTTGACAATTATTCACTTGGTGAAAGGAGGTTCACTGTCTTACTTTGACAAACCAATTTCAATCTCTGTCTTTCAAAGTTAGGTTGCTCCTTTCAATTAATCTCCAATAGTTATTTAATCTAACACAACATTTCCAATTACTTAATTTGAAATGTCAAGATATCTCTTGTTGTTCCCAAAAGCACTCTAATTGCCTTCCCTTCTCTGTTCATGCATTCAATTAGAAGAATTTTCTTAGGATGAGTGTTTGTTATCTAAATCTTCTTACTACATCATATACTCATTTGTTAAACAAATCCTTGAGTGAACTAATAGCTAAACATAGCACTAAGCACTGAACTCCCTTTACTGTTCATACAACCTACGACAGCATATCTTCACTCTCAAATGAAAAGCTACTAGTCAAACTTCATTCATACTTTAACTTTCAGATTAGCTAATTTAATTGAGTTCATCTCAACACCTTGCTGTTCAACTATTAAGCAAAAGAACATCTTTTGAATAGGAATGCTACCAGCCATATTTCCTACAAAACTTTAAACTTCACTTTGATAGTTCATTTGAGTGCCCAAAGTGACATTCCTCCTACTAGTTAGCAGAAAAATAGTAGGTCTAGCAAGTGAGTTTAGTGACAAAACACTTTTTCACACGATTCCTTCCCACTGATTTTCAGATTTGGTCATTTCTGTTATATAGTACCCAATTGAGTAAATGCATTAGGACAAACTCTAACTACTGCCTTGACGAAGTCATTAACCCAAAGACAAATCTGAAACTTTTTAGATTACTGCTCTTATACCTACAACAGAACAACATCTGAAATTGAGGTGTTGTCATGATTTCTCTCCGAAATCACAGTTCAAAAGTTAATTAGTTTGAGTAAACTAAAGGTTAATCAAAAGGGCTAGCAGCAAATGGATTTAGTTGTTCTAACAGTCGGCACTACAACTCAAAGAGAAAGAGAGAGGAATGCACACTGAGAGCACACGGAGGCACTAACAGAGGTGGCTGCTGCTGCGCCGGCAAGCTGTCCAGAGTTGATGTCGCGCCTGCCTCGGGCTTGGGCTGCCAGTGGTGCTGCACCGCCTCCGTGTCGTCGTCTTCGCGCCGCCTTGGCTCGCTTCACCGCTGGCGGCTTGGGCCGCCATCGCAGCATCGCTTGACGCTGCTCCCGTGCCGCAGCGCTGTGCCGCAGCCGAACCTCCACTGTCTTGCCGCCGCCGGCGCTGCTCCTCGCTTCCTCGCACAAACCGATCCGAGCGGCGCCATTTGCTACTCCTACTCCTACCTCTCAAACTCACTCAAATGAACTTGCATGCAAAATCTAATTGCATGAAGGGAGAGCTTGTGTGATGAGGAAGACAAAGGTATGACATGCAAGGCTTGATTCTCAGTTTTTGGTTGGGATTTAGAGGAGAGAAAGTGTGGAGATGAGCATGTTTTAGAGAAAGAAATAGGGGTGAGTTCTGGAGGAAGAAGAGGTTCGGCAGTGGGGCAAAGGAAAGGCAGTGAGGTGACTAAATAAAAGAAAGATGGCATGGGGTGGGAGTTGGCAGTGGAGAGAATAAAATGAATGGCAGTGGGGTGCTTTTGGCCTGGGCAAAAGAATGGCTCTTGGCTGGGAAGGCAATGGGCAAAGGTTGAAAAGGGGATGGAGCCTTTGCTCAATTCGGTGGGAGAGAAATGGCAGAGAAAGAATGGGTTCGCTGGGCAATACAAAGAATGAGCAGTAGGGCTGTTGGCTGGTATTTGGAATTTTGACTTTCTGATTTGATTTTGCCCTCTGGTTTTGACTAAGCGGTTTGAAATAGTAAATAAATTCTAAAAATTCTGAAAATTTTTGTGTGGCTTCTCTGTTAAGTATAGTTTCCATTTTTTAAGGCCCCACACAAGGATCTCTTTTCATTTGAGAGCAGTAATTAAATTTCTATCCAGCCTTCGGGATGTGTTTGGGATTTTTACAAAGTTAACAATGCTGCTAAAAATTTATTAAAATTCATATTTATTCATGATAAATATTATAGTATTTAAATAAATTATTTCCAAATGATGATCATAAGTTTCTATTTCTGTTTTCGTTTGGAGTTAGAATTTGAAGTGTAGGTTTAATCTTTGGTTTAAATTTTCCAAGTGCAATAATTGATGCAAATGATTCTAAAATACCATGCATGCTGATAAGATGCATACTAAATCCCATTAATTAATTTGGGGATGTTACACGTACGTAACAAACTCTACGCGCCATGTAATTCGTAACTACATTATAAAGTCTATTTCAAATTTTGTTCTCGTTTTGCATTCAATTCTTGGCATGGCAATGCATGCTCAACAGCGTCAAACAAAGGCAGGGTAAAACATAAAAATAAAGGTCCAAAAGATGTGTTCTAGAAAAAAGGCACTTAATAGTCTTCAACCCCTAAGTGACGACGAGCACCACCACTCATTGCAATGGGTTGTGGCTCGCTATTCATCCATCTCTTGATTCAAATTAGAAACATCACAGGTTTGAAAAAGGTCTACTGCCTAGGGTTAGGCATTCAGTTAGCATCGTTCATTTCTTGCTAGCTCAAATTAGTTTTACAATTTGTTGGACCGAAAAGGCGACTAGAGGGGGGTGAATAGGAGCTCAATCAATTTTTTGCTTCAAAAATGGATTCAAACTGATATTGACTCCTATAGCTATAGGAACTACGAAGATCAATATATATATAAGCATAGTAGAAGACTTGTACTGAATCACCTTCAAACCCCTAAAAGAAACGATCAAAAACATAAAAACCAGCCTAATGAACAGTACCAGCAGTGAGATCGATGAACAGTGCGCGGTCAGATCGGATGAACAGTGCGAGCGGTCAAACTGGTGAACAGTGCGTGGTCAGACTGATGAACAGTAGAATCAGATGAATAAATAGTGAACAGACTGAAAAACGAAATCGAAAATCGACGTAACTTTTGATATGTAAGACCAAAACCCACGAAATTTGAGACATACCTTCTCTAAGATATTAGGAACCTATTCCAATCAAAGATCACAGAGATCCATGCCAAAGTTCCTATCTTTTTCAGTTTGAACGAAGTGTGCTCCAAAACAGAGCAAAAATCGAAATATGATCTAGAGACTTGCTCGTGGGTGATTGATGATCAAGAAGACCCTAGATGGGTTCCCACATGTTACAGCAAGTTAGATCACGACAAGAAACCAACCAAAAACTTGCGGATCAAAGAAAGACTCAAAATCATCAAATAGAGATATAGAAAGCAAATGGACTCATCTTTGAGAGAACTTTCTTTGGATTGATTTGATCTGGTATTGGTTTACAACCACTCCATCTATGGAGGACAAAGACTCAATACATGAGCACGAAATCAAATCCAACTCTCTAGAACCCTAACCTCCACTAATTCTCTCCCTAAGCAACTAGGGTTTCAAAAACAATGAAAGGGTTGAGGGGGTGCAGCCACCTCCCTGCTCTATTTATAGTGGAGGCTTAGACCTTCTAGAAGAGTTTCCATAATGGGCTCCCGTTAAGACCCAAAACAAACGGGTCACACACGCACGCATTTTAAAGCGTCATCTTCATCTCCTCTTGACCTAATCCGCTTCTCCACGCACCGTCTTGCGCCGCGGGTTGGCAAAAGGTAGCCAAGGCGATATTTGGTAAGATTACCAAAATACCCCTTCTCGGCCCTTCTTCAAAGACCGAGTCTAATCTTCGCGAAGCAGTCGCATGGTCCGCCACGTGTAGGTTGATCCAACGGCTATCATCATGTCGGCAAGTCTCTCCCATCCGGCTCCCACCGAAACCACCATGGCACTTGCACCGACCCCCGCGTCGCTTGATCCAACCCGTCGCACCGAACTGCCCGTTCGGTCACCTTTGTCCATTCTGCACCATGCTTGAGTCCATTGACCTCACCCGGCATCGTCGATCTTTCTGAACCTTAGCTCTCCAAGCCTAGTCCCGATCATCCTCGCCGTGGACCGTCGTTGACCACGAAGCTACCTACACAACAATAGACAAGCAAATCGAAACCGGGAATAAGTTCTTCACAACTTGACCCATGTTAGTCAAAACATGCATCTTGCAACACATATGCAATGAAACCCATGAGATTGACCTAACACCATTCCAAACTACGACGAAAACGCATGTTCGACAAACCGTTAACGACATTGCCAATTGTAACATCATCCAAAGATCATGAGCATATCCCCATGATATGCACACAATTTTTGACCAATGGTCCATATAAAATCAAATGTTAAATACGATGTACCTGGGCACAGAAAACAATGAACTTATGATGTGATTACCATGCTATGTTTACAATCGGCAGTCATGTGCCTAAAAAGTCTATCTGTCCACCCCAAATAATCCATGTATCTTTTGCAATAATCATAAGATTTCTTCATCATAGAACCCATTCCAGTCATGTGAGCTGAAATTTTTGGCTTATATGATATGCAATTTCAATAAATAACGTTGTAACATCCCAATTTTCTGAGCTTAAAAATCTTTTAAATAGTTAGTAGGAGAAAATTCACCATTTGAATTTTATTTGAATTTAATTCAAAAGCTTAATATTGGACTTTGCAATAAAAAACATTTAATATGAATAATCCCAACATGAACATTAGCCAAAACTATTTTATTTGGGTTCTATGTGCTCAGATATATTTTCTAGATTTTTCTAGAATTTTTCTGAGTTCATTTGCTATTTTCTATTTCCTATTTGAATTTCTGGTATTTTCTAAATTAGAAAACCTATTTAAAATCTCAGAAAATCAATCGGGCCGAATTCCTTTTCTCCGGCCCAACTCTCTCGCTTCGCATGCCCGTTTTCTCGCCGCCGCCCCGGCTCGCAAGATCGCCTCAACCGACATGCGGGCCCCGCATGTCAGCCTCTCCTCTCTCTTTCCTTCCGAGCCCCGCTCGTTCCCCGCCGTTCGATCAAGGTTGGGTGGCTAAGATACGCGGGATGCAAGCGGAAGTTCCGATCGTTTTCTTGATTGTGGACCGTTGGATCTTGGAGGGACGGTCAGATCGTGAGTCCGTTTTGCAGCCGCGCCATTTCGCACGCGCCCGCGCCCGAGCCGCCGTCGCCGACAGGTGGGCCCCGACCGCCACGTCACCATCGTCTCCGAGGCGGACTCCGCCTGCCGCCCGATTTCGCCGCCGCCGCGCCGTGTCCTTCGCGGACTCGCCTCCCGGGGCTATTTAAAGCCCCGAGGATCCTCGTGCTCGCACCGAGCCGCCGCCCGAAAACCCTAGCGCCGCCACCGCGCGCCGCCAGAGCCCTAGTCGCCGCCTTCGTCTTTAGCTCCAGCCGAACGACCCCATCGCCGCTGCCGCCGTTCCAGTCCCCCTCGCCGCCACCGGACCCCACCCTCGGGATCGCCGCGTCGCCCGCATCTCGGAGCTGCCATCGCCTTCGCCGGAGAAACCCTCCAACGCCGTCGCCGTCGAGCCCGAGACTTCGCCGCCGCTTCTACCTCACCGCTGGCCACCCTGGTTGTCCCCGTGCACCAGTGAGCACACCCGCGTGATCCTCGTGTCGCCCTCTACTTCCTGGTGCCAACCGTCGCCGCCGGCGAGCCGCCGTTCGCCGAGACCGTGAACCCGAGCGCCACCGCCGCTGCCGCCCACGTCGGTGCCACCTCGTCGCCGCGTCAGCGCCCGTGCCTCCGTGTCGCATGCGTGGCGCCCAGTCATCGCCCACGTGTGCGCCCGCGCGGGCGATCCACCGGTCTCGAACGAGGCTCGTGAGACCAGCCACCGTGAGCCGTGTCTCTAACGTGTGGGCCCCACATGTCGAGTTTTTCTTTATTTATCTTTTCCGAAATCACGGTGACGCCTTGACATTGCGCAATAATCCGATTTTTCAATAGAAAAGTAATTGGAAATTTTTAAAATCCAAATTAGGGGTTCTTTAGATTTCCAAACTTCCAGAGCTCATAACTTTTGCATCCTAACTCCGATTGAGCCCATTCAAATTTCTAAATTTGTCTAAATTCAAGCTCTATTTATCTAAGATTTTTATTTAATTTTTGGAGTTTGTTATGGCTCTGTTATTTATTTGTTTTGTTTGTTTGTGTCTCGTTTGCGAGTAGACGTCGATTCGTCAGGGAATTTTGTGGAAGAAGGAGCACCCCAAGATCAAGACCAGTACATAGACCTTTTCCAAGGCAAGTTATACCTTTGATCATCTTGAACCCAGTTTTCAAATTACTTTGTGTTAAATTATTGCATTCTACTTTATTTATTTATTTAAATGCTTTGGGCATAGTTATTATCCAACTTGTTATCACACCTTGGCCTTGTATGTCATAATTCCTTGTCACCCTAGATTGGTTACTAGTTGGTATTATTATAGCACCAACGTGTGTTGGTTAGATGCGACTACAATTGCTTAGCCATGCCACGAGTCATCATCACATGTAGTTGCAAATATTAATTATGACTAAGTGACTATGGAACTTCGTGTAAAACTGCGTGCTATGTGTTATTACTTCGTGATAGCATGTGTTGCACTAAAACCAACTGGGTGGTAAAGGATTTAGACTGAGGCAAGTGGTGGAGACTGTGTGACATGGTGGTCTATGTGATGGGAATGATGGTCTTTGTGACTTAGTTAGAAAATGGAAGTCTTGCCTTGGTCAATTAAGGACTTAACTTTGTGCGCCATTGAAGTGAGCCTTACTGTACGACCACATGCCTGGTATGGGACGGGCCTAACTTAGTAAGTTATGGATTCTCGGCATTGATGTTCAGGTGGATAGGTTAGGCTGTGTGACAGGGTGGAGGTGTGACTACTTGGTGGTTGCATCGCGGGACGATTCGTCTTCCCTGTCTAGCGGTGTGTGTTATACCAATTCTATGTGAGCTGGTATAGCGGTTTGTAAGCACACTGGGAACGTCAATGTTTGAGATGAAGTTTCCGAACTGTTTTGTTACGATTGGTGCTTGCTACACTAGTTGTATCTTGTGGGTAAAGTGTACAACCTCTGCAGAGTGTTAAACAATCTATTCGAATAGCCGTGTCCGCGGTCATGGACATGCTCGGGGATTTCACACGAGGGGTAGTTTTCATAAAATGTGGGAATGGGGGCTGTGTGACCTCAATCATAGGGATATGTGAAATAATCTGTTTAGCTGTGTGTCTTTGTGGAAACAACTGCTAAATTAATATTGTTTATTTGTTTTAAATTATGCTTTCAATCTATTATTCGTATTCAATTGCAAATGTTGCTTTTATGCAAAAGAACCACAGAAGCCATTTCCTTTGGAATAAGCCTGCATCTATACATTGCATTCTGTGGTATGATTTTCGAGTACGGTTGTGTACTCACGCTTGTTGTAAAACTTGCGCCCAAACCTACAGAAGAGAAGGAGTCACGCCGCTTTGAGGAGGAGTTCGTTGAAGGCCGATCGTTCGTTAAGGTCCGGATCGATCGGTTGCTGTGGTGAATTGGTGGGATCTACGCTGGAGTTATTTCCGTTCATTCTTTGTTTATTTCTGTTAGCCTGCGTGGCTTAATAAGTGTAAACTCGACCATAAGGTCAAAACCCTTATTTGTTATTCAAACTAATCGTTTACTTTATTTATCGCTTGTGTGGATCGATATTTACCAATGTTAACCCTGTGTGCACTAGCGTGATCCTAGACTAGTGCAGTATACACAGAGGGTTCCAGAATCGTAATTCTGGGTCCCGACAGAGGTGGTATTAGAGCCATACTGACTGTAGGTCTTGACCTTAGTTAGATTGGCCGTCTTTAGAGTGTCCAAATTATTTTCTAAAGGAAAAATTAACTTGCAAGGTTAATTGATTGCTTAACTCTTCTCATATCTCTCTCGCCTCAACTATTGTTATAATCCTTTCTCTCCCCGCTGTTTTAAAGTTACTCTTACCCTGTTCGTCTGTCTTGACAGATGCCTCGTCTTCAGAGCTATGGTGGCGCCTTTGGAGGGTATGCCGCCGAGCTTTGGAAGTTGCTCCAGGTTCTTGGGGGTTTTGATCGTCCGCTGTACGTCGGCAACAATTGGATTGTGAATGGACAGAATCGTGGAGTTATTTGTCGCCTGACGATCTACGCCAGAAGGAACGACAAGGCGAGCCAACCTTCGCACGTCTCTGTGAGGAAAATCACTTGGCTCGAAGGTATCCAGGAGTCGTCGCGCTTGGCCATGCTGCGTATCTGCAACATCTACGCATGGGAGCTTCAGGACACCGTCTTCCGTTACCACCCTAGAGCTGCAGCTGTGGACTTGCCAGCACGCTACCCATCCACGGAAGGAGAGAGCAACTCTATAGTCGTGCACCTCGCCCAGTTCGTGGCCGCCCAGGAGGAAGCTTTGGAGAGAACCATCACGGAGCTGGATCATGTCTATGAAGCCTTGCAGAGTCAAGAGAAGGTCGCCACTCGCAAGAGATCCTCTCGACCAAGTTCCCAAAGAAGAGGAAGACCCGAGGAGGATTCGAAGAAGATCGGAGGAAGGCCGGTTGAGCGAGAGGATGATGCAGCGGAGGAGCGGTGAGCTAGTTGCACCGGGGCGCCGTTCTGCTCGCCGCACCAGTTCGAGGTATCGAGATCGGTTGCCAAGATGCCGCTCACTTAGAGTCACACCGTCGGAGCGTCACCGCGGTTGTGGAGGCTTTCGAGTAGTTGGTCTTAGTTCGATTTTTCAGCTTAGCTAGTTTCGGTTTAGTGAGTCGCCTTTAGGCGGTAGTTTTGTGTGCTTAGGTCGTTGTTTCTTTTTGTGTGCAGTATGAGTGCAAAGGCCCTTAGGCATTTGTTGCGACCATGCTAAGACCCTAATTAATAAAGGTATTTCATTTGAGTTTCTTGAGTGTGTTTTGTTGGGTTTAACCTACCCGCTTAGTTCTCAACTTATCTTGTGATTGCTACCTTATCTAACCCATGGAGCTTCGCGGATGGTTCAAACTCATCGATCGCGCTAGTGGTTCCTGTACTCAAAGACCGAGAAGCAATGAGCAACCCGCCGCAGAGCGGTTCCGCCACAAGCACCCCAATTGACTTGCGAGAACTTTGGAGCTTTCATGGCGGCATTGACTCGGTGATGAATACTATGATGACTCGGATGCAAGCTATGAACAACTGAGGCCAACAACAATAACAACAATCAACGATATGGAGCCCACTGTTCATGGTCACCATGGACCATCCAAACTTGCGAGAATTTATGAGGACTCGTCCACCAACATTTTCGGACACGTCTCCCGGTGGAAGCGGGCGATTGGCTCGAGTTATCGAAGGAAGCCGCGATCACTCGGTCGGCGATCGTGAAAAGGTTCTGTATGCCACTCACCAGATGGAAGGCACCGCTGCTGAATGGTGGGAGAACTTCTGTGCCGCCCATGAGACGCCATAGGATATCACATGGAAAGAATTTTCTGCGGCATTTCGCCAGTATCATGTGCCAGAAGGCATTATCGATCTGAAGAAGGATGAGTTCCACGCTCTCAAGCAAGGAGCTATGTCAGTGTCTGACTACCTCAACAAGTTTTCTCAGCTAGCTCACTACGCAGCAGAAGATGTAGCCACGGACAAGGCTCGCCAGAGTCGCTTTTTGAAGGGACTAAACACTAGACTACAAGTCAGTTTGATCGCCCATACTTTTCCTGATTTCCAAGAGCTGGTCAACAAAGCCTTTGTTCTAGAGGATAAACGCAAGGAGCTGGAAGATAACCGTAAACGCCGGATGGCTCAACAAGGAAATCATCAATCACAGAAGAGGGCAAGAACGATTGCAAAGACAGTTCAACGAGTTTCCACCCTGACTTCGTTGAGCACTCGCACCAACTTCAAGACCGCCCACTCGGAACTTCCGCAACCCCGCACCGTCAACCCAAATCCGAGAAGCAACCAGCAGAACGCGCAAAGGTGCATTACGCTGTCGTCGGCCAGGACATTTTGCCAACCGATGTCCGCAAAGGGAACAATCACTCCAGTACGCTTCAACCTTGGAGCTACGCCATCCAAGACACCAGCACCAGGCATCAATCAAGGAGCATCACAAGTTGCCGGTCAAGCCGGAGGAGTACCACAGTCCGTGATCAGAGGCCGTGTCAACCACGTCACTCTGGAAGGAGCCCAGGAATCACCAGACGTCGTACTGGGTAAGTTTCGTTAACTCGCACTACATCGCTTTGTTTGATTCTGGAGCTTCGCATTCATTTGTTCCTGGAATGTTTGCAACCAAGAATAAATTGGAAGTTATGCAACTTAAGCATACTCTGTTAGTCCAGTCGCCTGGAGTAGAGCTAAGTACTAGAGTGGGATGTTTAGGAGCTAAGTTACTCATAGCTGGAGTTGAGTTCCTAGCCAACCTTATTGTCCTAGACACCCAGACCTTAGATGTCATTCTTGGCATGGATTGGTTATCCAAGCACGAAGTCGTGCTAGATTGTGGCCGAAGAGCCGTAACAGTCGAGGACGCCAAAGGAAAAAAGGTAGAGTTCCTAGCTACCTCAGTTCGTGATGGACATTTGCTAGTAAACAGTTTGAAGACCCTTTCCTTAGAAGAAGTACCGGTGGTCGGTGAATACCGGATGTGTTTAGGAAGAATTACAGAATGCCACCGGATCGTGACATTGAGTTTGTCATCGACCTAGTGCCAGGGACAGCACCAATTTCGAAGAGACCTTATCGGATGCCAGCCGATGAATTGGTAGAGATGAAGAAGCAGATAGAAAAACTTCTTGAGAAAGGTTTCGTGAGACCTAGTTCGTCGCCATGGGGAGCGCCAGTGTTGTTTGTCAAGAAGAAAGATGGAAGTATGAGGATGTGTATTGATTACTGTTCTCTCAACGAGGTCACCATCAAGAACAAGTACCCACTACCCCGGATAGATGATCTGTTTGATCAGATGAAAGGAGCCGGATTATTCTCGAAGATCGACCTGCGATCAGCTTACCACCAGCTAAAGATTTGTTCTAAGGATATACCGAAGACCGCTTTCTCAACGCGGTATGGACATTATGAGTTCTTAGTCATGTCCTTTGGTCTGACTAATGCCCCTGCATACTTCATGAACATGATGAATAAAGTATTCATGGAATATATGGACAAGTTCGTAGTTGTGTTCATTGATGATATTCTGGTGTACTCCAAGTCGTAGGAAGAACACGTCGAACATTTAAGGATAATATTGGAAAAACTCAGAGAGCATCAGTTGTATGCCAAGTTCAGTAAGTGTGATTTCTGGAAAAAAGAAGTGGATTTCCTTGGTCATGTGATGACAGTAGAGGAGTAGCGATTGACCGGTAAAGTTAAAGCGATGCTACATTGGGAGCAGCCCAAGACCGTGACTCGATTCGCGATTTCTTGGGAATGGCAGGTTATTACCGCCGTTTCATCGAAGGATTCTCATCGATTGCTAAGCCTCTTACACAATTGTTGAAGAAGGAGAAAAAGTTCACTTGGACTCCAGCCTGTGAGGAAAGTTTTCAAGAGTTGAAGAAGCGTTTGACTTCAGCCCCAGTGTTGATTCGCGGATATTGAAAGGATTTCGATATCACTTGTGATGCCAGCGTCAAGGATTAGGATGCATCCTGATGCAAGAAGGAAGAGCAGTCGCCTGTGCGTCAAGGCAGTTGAGACCTCACGAGGAGAATTACCCTACTCATAATCTGGAACTAACTGTCGTAGTGCATGCTTTAAAGATTTGGCGTCACTACCTTATCGGTAATCGCTGTGAAGTCTATACGGATCATAAGAGTCCGAAGTACATCTTTACCCAGTCAGATCTGAATATGAGACAGAGAAGATGGTTAGAATTGATCAAGGATTATAATCTTGGAATCCACTACCATCCCGGAAAAGCCAACGTAGTCGCAGACGCTCTAAGTCGTAAGAGTTACTGCAATGCTTTGGAAGTAAAGGAAAATTGCCCAGAACTTTATGAAGAATTTCAGAGGCTAAAGCTAGAAGTTGTGTCCGAAGGATTTGTAGCCAATTTGGAGGTAGTCAACACTCGAGAAGCGATTCGTGAAGCACAACCAAAGGATCCGTGTTGTCGTAAATCAAGATCAAAATGGCGTATGGAAATTCAAAGATTTCAC
The DNA here is from genome assembly GCA_036346255.1 of Ampelocalamus luodianensis. Classification (NCBI taxonomy): domain Eukaryota; kingdom Viridiplantae; phylum Streptophyta; class Magnoliopsida; order Poales; family Poaceae; genus Ampelocalamus; species Ampelocalamus luodianensis. The sequence continues at coordinate 49,770,610 of CM070629.1, read as the reverse complement.
CAAGGATGATCAAGACATACTGATTAATGGTCGATCGTGTACCGGATATCGATGGTCTAAGACAGTTAATCTTAAAGGAAGCCCACGACTCAAAGTATTCGATTCACCCTGGAAGTACCAAGATGTACCAGGATGTTAAGACTAAATTTTGGTGGCCAAATTTGAAACGAGAAGTCGCAGAGTTCGTTGCCTTGTGCGACACCTGTCAGAAAGTAAAGGCAGAACACCAGAGACCAGCAGGTTTGCTGCAACCGCTGAAGATTCCAGAATGGAAGTGGGAAGAGATCGGTATGGATTTCATTACCGGTTTACCCAAGACTCAATCGGGTTACGATTCGATCTGGGTAATAGTTGATCGTCTAACCAAGGTCGCCCATTTCCTGCCAATCAAAACCACGTATTCAGGAGATCGCCTTGCGGAGTTGTACATGGCCAGAATTGTCAGTTTGCACGGTGTGCCCAAGAAGATAGTGTCAGATCGAGGATCCCATTTCACCTCTCATTTTTGGCAGAGCTTGCATGAAGCATTGGGTACCCATCTGAATTTCCGTACCGCGTATCATCCATAGACAGATGGACAGACTGAAAGAGTTAATCAGATATTGGAGGATATGCTGAGAGCTTGTGCTCTAGCTAATGCTACCCGATGGGATAAAAGTTTGCCGTATGCAGAATTTTCGTACAACAACAGTTATCAAGCCAGTCTGCAAATGTCACCATTTGAAGCTTTGTATGGCTGTGCCTGCCGAACCCCGTTGAATTGGTCAGAAAGAGCCGAGCGATCGATTTCGGTCGGACATCATTCGAAGCGAGAAGAGCAAGTGGCCATGATCAGAGAAAGATTGAAGATAGCTCACCGAGCGGAAGAGCTATGCGATAATCGTCGTCGTGACCTCAGCTTTGAACCCAAGGATTTCGTTTATCTTGAGTGACCCGCTCGGAGGTGTCAAAGGTTTCATGCCAAAGGAAGCTTGCCACAAGGTATGTTGGTGCATTCAAGATTTTGGAACGTCGTGGAGAAGTTGCCTATCAGTTGGAGCTGCCGCAGTCGTTAGCAGGAGTGCATGATGTCTTTCATGTCTCACAATTGAAGAAGTGTCTTCGTGTGCCAGAAGAGCAAGCCCCGCTAGAATCAATTAACTTGAAGGAGGATCTTACCTACAAGGAGCAGCCAGTCAAGATTTTGGATGTCGCAGAGCGCCTCACCAGAAGCAAGACTGTTCATTTTTGCAAAGTTCAGTGGAGCAACCACTCAGAAGGAGAAGCAACGTGGAAACGTGAAGAAGAGCTGCAAGCCGAGTTTCCTAGCCTTTTCTCCAGCTAGCCTGAATCTCGGGGTCGAGATTCCTTTAAGGGGGGGAGGTTTGTAACATCCCAATTTTCTGAGCTTAAAAATCTTTTAAATAGTTAGTAGGAGAAAATTCACCATTTGAATTTTATTTGAATTTAATTCAAAAGCTTAATATTGAACTTTGCAATCAAAAACATTTAATATGAATAATCCCAACATGAACATTAGCCAAAACTATTTTATTTGGGTTCTATGTGCTCAAATATATTTTCTAGATTTTTCTAGAATTTTTCTGAGTTCATTTGCTATTTTATATTTCCTATTTGAATTTCTGGTATTTTCTAAATTAGAAAACCTATTTAAAATCTCAGAAAATCAATCGGGCCGAATTCCTTTTCTCCGGCCCAACTCTCTCCGCTTCATGACTGCTTTTCCGCCGCCACCCGGCCACAAGATCGCTTCGCCTCAAGCGACATGCGGGCCCCGCATGTCAGCCTCTCCTCTCTCTTTCCTTCCGAGCCGCGCTCGTTCCCCGCCGTTCGATCAAGGTTGGACGGCTAAGATACGCTGGATGCAAGCGGAAGTTCGATCGTTTCTTGATTGTGGACCGTTGGATCTTGGAGGACGGCCGATCGTGAGTCCGCTTTGCGCCGCTGCGCGTTCGCACGCGCGCGCGCCGAGCCGCCGCCGCCGAGCGGTGGGCCCCGACCGCCACGTCACCATCGTCTCGAGGCGCACTCGCCGCCGCCCGATTTCGCGCCGCCAGTGTCTTCGCGGACTCGCCCCGGGGCTATTTAAAGCCCCGAGGATCCTCGTGCCTGCACCGAAGCCGCCCTCGAAAATCTAGCCGCCGCCACGGCGCCGCGAGCCCTAGTCGCCGCCGTCTTGAGCTCCGCCGACGACTTATCGCTGCCGCGCGTTCGATCCCCTCGCCGCCACCGGACCACCTCGGGATCGCGCGCCGCTCGCATCTCGGGCGCCATCGCCGCCGAGAAACCTCCAACGTCGCCGCCGAGCCCGAGACTTCGCGCCGCTTCTACCTCACCGCCGCCACCACGGTTGTCCCGTGCACCGGTGAGCACACCGCGTGATCCTCGTGTCGCCTCTACCTCGGTGCCATCGCCGCCACGGCGAGCCGCTGTCGCGAGACCGTCGGAACCCGAGCGCCACGCCTTGGCTGCCGCCCACGTCGGTGCCACTCGATGCCGCGTCGGCGCAGGTACCTCCGTGTCGCATGCGTGGTGCCCGATCGCCACGTGTGCGCCGTGGCGATCCACCGGTCTCGATCCGAGGCTCGGTGAGACCCGGCCACCGTGAGCCGTGTCTCTGACGTGTGGGCCCCACATGTCAGGTTTTTCTTTTATTTATCTTTTTCCAAAATCCTGAGGGCTGACGCCAGCATTGCGCAATAATCTGATTTTTCAATAGAAAAGTAATTCGGAAATTTCAGAAAATCCAAATTAGGGTTTCTTTAGATTTCCAAACTTCGAGAGCTCATAACTTTTGCATCCTATCTCCGATTGAGCCCATTCAAATTTCTAAATTTGTCTAAATTCAAGCTCTATTTATGTGAGATTTTTATTTAATTTTTGGAGTTTGTTATGCCTCTGTTATTTATTTGTTTTGTTTGTTTGTGTCGCGTTTGCGAGTAGACATCGATTCGTCGGGGAATTTTGTGGAAGAAGGAGCACCCCAAGATCAAGACCAGTACATAGACCTTTTCCAAGGCAAGTTATACCTTTGATCATCTTGAACCCAGTTTTCAAATTACTTTGTGTTAAATTATTGCATTCTACTTTATTTATTTATTTAAATGCTTTGGGCATAGTTATTATCTAACTTGTTATCACACCTTGGCCTTGTATGTCATAATTCCTTGTCACCCTAGATTGGTTACTAGTTGGTATTTTTATAGCACCAACGTGGGTTGGTTAGATGCGAGTACAATTGCTTAGCCATGCCACGAGTCATCATCACATGTAGTTGCAAATATTAATTATGACTAAGTGACTATGGAACTTCGTGTAAAACTGTGTGCTATGTGTTATTACTTCGTGATGGTATGTGTTGCACTAAAACCAACTGGGTGGTAAAGGATTTAGACTGAGGCAAGTGGTGGAGACTGTGTGACATGGTGGTCTATGTGATCGGAATGATGGTCTTTGTGACTTAGTTAGAAAATGGAAGTCTTGCCTTGGTCAATTAAGGACTTAACTTTCTGCTCCATTGAACTGAGCCTTACTGTACGACCACATGCCTAGTATGGGACGGGCCTAACTTAGTAAGTTATGGATTCTCGGCATTGATATTCAGGTGGATAGGTTAGGCTGTGTGACAGGGTGGAGGTGTGACTACTTGGTGGTTGCATCGCGGGACGATTCGTCTTCCCTGTCCAACGGTGTGTGTTATACCAACTCTATGTGAGCTGGTATAGCGGTTTGTAAGCACATTGGGAACGTCAATGTTTGAGATGAAGTCTCCGAACTGTTTTGTTACGATTGGTGCTTGCTACACTAGTTGTATCTTGTGGGTAAAGTGTACAACCTCTGCAGAGTGTTAAACAATCTATTCGAATAGCCGTGTCCGCGGTCATGGACATGCTCGGGGATTTCACACGAGGGGTAGTTTTCATAAAATGTGGGAATGGGGGCTGTGTGACCTCAATCATATGGCTATGTGAAATAATCTGTTTAGCTGTGTGTCTTTGTGGAAACAACTGCTAAATTAATATTGTTTATTTGTTTTAAATTATGCTTTCAATCTATTATTCGTATTCAATTGCAAATGTTGCTTTTATGCAAAAGAACCACAGAAGCCATTTCCTTTGGAATAAGTCTGCATCTATACATTGCATTCTGTGGTATGATTTTCGAGTACGGTTGTGTACTCACGCTTGTTGTAAAACTTGCGCCCAAACCTACAGAAGAGAAGGAGTCTACGCCTGCTTTCGAGGAGGAGTTCGTTGAAGGCTGATCGTTCGTTAAGGTCTGGATCCCAGTCGGTTGCCTGTGGTGAATTGGTGGGATCTACGCTGGAGTTATTTCCGTTCATTCTTTGTTTATTTCCTGTTAGCCCTGCGTGGCTTAATAAGTGTAAACTCGACCATAAGGTCAAAACCCTTATTTGTTATTCAAACTAATCGTTTACTTTATTTATCGCTTGTGTGGATCGATATTTACCTATGTTAACCCTGTGTGCACTAGCGTGATCCTGGACTAGTGCAGTATACACAGAGGGTTCCAAAATCGTAATTCTGGGTCCCGACAAACGTGCACCCCCAAAATCATATCTATCGCACTACGCGCGTTGGTGTGACAAGGCAGGCTTGTCACGCCATGAATACTGGCGTGACCATGACAAGGACTAGGCCACGCATACCCTCCACACTGGCACGACGTGCGTACAATGGTTTGCGTGGCAGGTTTGATCACGCCGAGAAAAGTGGCGTGACAGAATAGTTTAGCTACACCGTGAGTTATGATGTGACCAAAGGAGTCAGAATTGAAAATAAAATTAGTGAGAGATTAACTTTAAAATATTATTAAAAAAAATCTGTGATGGGTGGGTGTGATCGAGGTTGTCAGCACTAGAATCGCCAACGGGCACAACATTTTTCTGGGCGACACTGCACGTGATTAAGGATTGATTATGGTTTCTCATCAGAATTATGTTGCAGCGGCTGTGGCAGCGCAAGGAAAAGGTCGGGAGGAGGCATTAGTAGGGGTGCTTGCCCACCGACAACTAAGGCGAGCTCAGCCAGGATCATGAGAGAGGCATGAAGAGGAATGGAGGATAAAAAAACAATAAAATTCTGTCTCTTCCTCTGTAACTATTTGTTCCTTCTTATTTATTAATTAATTTATATTGTATGAGTCTCTCCTACATTCTTTTGGTAAAAAAAACAACAGAGAATTCATCCTATTCTGGACATGTGGTCACACTAAAAATGGTTGATTCAATGGCACCAAATTCCAGTCCTTACTTACCCGGGTGAGGCCAACACAAACTGAGTTTTCATGCAAACTACACCGATCTCGATAAACCACTCGTCCAAGTCCAAATCATTCTATTTTCACGTTTTTATCCAAAAGAGCAGAGGTAACCCCTCTATCCAACCTTTTGCAAAAACACTTTCCCATATGTAACATCCCAATTTAGACTTGTGTTTCAGATGTAAGAAAATGAGTAGAAATTAAAACTTTTTCTTACATCATGTATTTCCTATTGTACCAAACAATTCTTGTACAAAAGTTATGGAAATACAAAGTCATAAGTGTTTTTAATCCAAAAATCTCAGCTTCCAAAAACAATCTTGTCAAACATTTTGATCATATCCTGGAAATACTTTTCCTAAGTTCTAGGATTGATGTGGGACCCCTCTGAAAAATTTCACAACTTATAGGAATTGTTTGAACACTTTGGAGGCAAGTCAACCCAATTTAAATCCTGGTCAAACTATGGATCAGCACCTTGTTAAAAAATTTAGAGGAAGTTGTGCAGCGCCAAAACCTCTGAAAATTTTATGCGAGGTCCATAGTTGAGTCGGCAAGCTCCTGTAAAATTTTTAGAATTTCTGGAGTCACTTTGCTACCTTAAACGAACACTCAAAGCTCAGCACAAAATACAAATCCAAATTTCAAACCCTGGTGTGAGTCTGACTCAGGCTCGAGCCAGACCCAGTCATCTGGTTCGGTCTAGCCAGGTCCTAAAGCCGCACCAGGTTGGCATGCGTGTGGGCTGGATTTCAGCTGTTGGATCAAAATCCAACCGCTCGTGATGAGCCAGCTTCGCCATGACTTGACGGAATTGTCTCAGCCGCCCTACAACAATTTTCCCCAAAGAGGTTATGAAGCGGACGTAAACACATTCGCTGAAATCCAGTTCAGAGAAGATCCTCAAGTGCGCCAGTTGGCGAGGTTGGTCCACATCATGGACCAAGTTCATCGCTGCAATCTGTTTGAGTTGTCAGAAACTCGGCGCCGTCTCAGGGAGGCCCAGGAGTACCTCAGGATCGGGGTTAGCATGAACCGTGTTCCTCGCAATGTGCTTTATGGTGCCAATGAGACCTCCCCAGCTGCCGCGGCACCACCCGAGTTTCAACTTCCGGAAGTGACAGGGCCAGTGCCTGTCTATGGGCCGCGCCGCCAAGTCCGCATGACAGCAGGATTACCTAGCAATCGGAGGCCCGATCCTCGGGAGGTCATGTCTCTTTATTAGGGTCCCCAAGACGTCTCTTCAACCCTTTGTCTCCCCTGGACACTGGATCACCTGGAGCTCATCTTCTGGACAAATTCCCTGTGAACTTCAACAGGGATGACCACATCTAAGTGTATGGAAACTACCATGAAAATTGTATCCAGCTAATAGCTGTCCTTTGGAAAAATGTAATAGGATAGCACCCTTTTAGTTATGTATGTTGTGTAAGACTCTGTTGTGGGGGAAGTAGCCCTTTTCCTTCCTCAATTAACTAAAAAGGAGTCTTTTATGCCAGGACTAATTGGTGCTCTTTAATTTGAATGGCGCTTCTCTTTTCCTATACGTCCAAGGGCATCACATACCTATTATTGCCTCAAGTTCTGCGGCCTTAGTGGCCATAGTCATTCTAACTGACTAGCTGCGAAGGGATGACTCTGTATAGCTAGTTATCAAGCCGAGGCCCCATTCGTTAGTGAAGTAACCAGACAAATTGCTCCCCTAACTGAGAATGGCCTTGGTTCCACCAAGAAGCTAGCTGTGGGAGGATGACTCTGCATACCTAGCTAGCAGGCTGAGATTCCGTTGTTGGCGGAATTAATCAGACAAATCGCTCCACCAGCTAACAACGGTTTTTGCCCCACCACCTTTTGAATCTAGAAAGATCTTTTAATTTGTCGATCCTTGTCCTATCTAGACCTGGTAGGATTCTCTGTGCCAACTAAAATGGCACATTTTCTCTACCCATCAGAACCAAGATTCGTACCGGTCACTTGGCTAAGCCTTAGGTCTCCAAGATCGTAAGCTTGCATAGTGTACCGAAGGCGATCGTTTCAGATCGTGACTCTTTGTTCACTTCACGGCTTTGGCATAGTCTACAAGAGGCTATGGGATTTCGTCTTCCTCCGAGCAAACGGAATCTCGGGACGAGATTCTTGTAAGGGGGGAGATTTGTAACATCCCAATTTAGACTTGTGTTTCAGATGTAAGAAAATAAGTAGAAATTAAAACTTTTTCTTACATCATGTATTTCCTATTGTACCAAACAATTCTTGTACAAAAGTTATGGAAATACAAAGTCATAAGTCTTTTTAATCCAAAAATCTCAGCTTCCAAAAACAATCTTGTCAAACATTTTGATCATATCCTGAAAATACTTTTCCTAAGTTCTAGGATTGATGTGGGACCCCTCTGAAAAATTTCACAACTTATAGGAATTGTTTGAACACTTTGGAGGCAAGTCAACCCAATTTAAATCCTGGTCAAACTATGGATCAGCACCTTGTTAAAAATTTTAGAGGAAGTTGTGCAGCGCCAAAACCTCTGAAAATTTTATGCGAGGTCCATAGTTGAGTCAGCAAGCTCCTGTAAAATTTTCAGAATTTTTGGAGTCACTTTGCTACCTCAAACGAACACTCAAAGCTCAGCACAAAATACAAATCCAAATTTCAAACCCTGGTCTGAGTCTGACTCAGGCTCGAGCCAGACCCAGTCAACTGGCTCGGTCTAGCCAGGTCCTAAAGCCGCACCAGGTTGGCATGTGTGTGGGTTGGATTTCAGCTGTTGGATCAAAATCCAACCGCTCGTGAGCACCCCGACCTCCTTTGTCGTCGTCTTCCTCGCGTCGCGCGCGTCCACTGTGCGGTATGGCACTGTCACATCCCGCGCCCGCGCCCGCGCCCTCACGTGTTGTCAGAGCAGTAGCGGCGTGGTAGTGCGTTCGGCTCAAAGCCGTGTCTCGCGCTGTTCCCGCCATTCCTAGCTCTGTCACGGTTCTGAGTCGCCGTAGCTCGTCGCAGGGGCCCCCCTTTTCTCTTGTGCCATTGCTCGTTAATTCATAATGCCCCCGAGGTCCTCCTTCGACCTTCTCCCACTCACAACCACCCCTAGCTCACACCCTCTTTGAGTTAAACTTGAACCACCGTGAACACTCCTTATTCCGCCATTATCGGCCGCGCAAGCTTTTCACGGACGACGGTGTTCCAGTGGACCTCTTGCCCTGTTCCTTACTCCTCTGAGCACCCCTAGTCGTCGCCAAGATGTGCCCTAACCCCATTTTCGGTTTGCTTCTATAGGAGCAGCTGAATTGGAGTTTTCACATTTTGCAGCCGTAGGGAGGACTTCATCGTTTCCAGCTCCGGTGAGTATCCCCGTCCAATCTCCTGGTCTTGGACCACCTCTAGGCCTGTGCGAAGCTACCCTGACCTTTATTTTTGCCTCTAGGCGCTCAGAGCACCTTGTCATCATTATCTTCTCCAGCTCCGGTGAACTGCTCCGCCGCTGGGACTTCTCCGAGCTCTTTCGGTTCCCTTCTGTACCCTGGTAAGTCCACTTTAGCCTTCTAAAGCTCGAACGTTAGTTAGATTAGGTCATAATGAACCTATTCATCGTTTTCAGATTTTGTCGAAATGTATCCTTCGCCCCTCTCCGGCTCGCCGGCGTTACCGGCCAGCTCCGCCGTCAAGAGTGGTCTCAGCTTGTTCGCAATAGTATTAGGGTCATTTTGGTGATCTTGGTTCGCGTCGCCGTGGCGTTGGCCGTCGGCGACGTGCCAGCGAGCGAACTGCGGTGGTCTGTACTGTGTCGCGTTTTTGTCAAGTCACCAGACCTCCTTGGGTTAATCTAAGCCGTTCACGACCTTCCCAAGTTTAGATCTGAGCCTTAGATTTATTTTTGTAAAGCCTTAAGTCTTAAGACCACCCTCCGCTCAATCTCAACCGTTCAGGACCTCTTGGAGGTTAAATCTTAACCGTAGGACCTTGTCTGTTAAAACATTAGCGCGAGGACCACCTCCTCGGTTGATCTTAGCCGTTCAGGATCACCTCGATCTAGATCCTAGCCATAGAGCCTTTTTCGGTAAAGCTTTAAGTCTCAGGACCTCCTAGAGTTCATCTCAGCTGTTAAGGACCTCTATGGATTAGATCTTGGCCGTAGGATCTGGTCTTGTGGAAAGTCTTAAGCTCTAGGACCTCCCCTGGTTAGATCCTAGCCGTTCAAGACCTCTTTAAATTCGATCTGAGCCGTTAGGACCACTCCTGCTCAAAAAGACCTCCTCGTGGCCTTTTTGGTAAAGACCACCTCAGAACCTCCCTCGGGGTCCTCTTTGCAAAAAGACCTCCCCGAGGACCTCTTTGTGAAAACCACCCTCAAGACCTCCTCTGAGGACCTCTTTGCAAAAGACCACCCATTGGTCTTTTGCAAAGAACACCTAAGGACCTCCCCCATCTAGATCTTGGCCGCCCAGGATCTCCTCTGGTAGATCCTGAGCGTCCAGACCTCCCTCACTAGGACCTCCCTTCAGGACCACCCCTGATGAAATCTCGACCGTTCAGGACCTCCCAGCGGAGATCTGGACCGTCAGGACCTCCCTCTGTTAAGTCCTTGTCTTTGAGGACCTCCCCAGCTCAGATCTGGACCGTTGAAGACGTCCCCGTGGAGATCCTAGCCGTCCAGACCTCTCGCTTTAAAACCTTATCGCTTTAGACCTCCTCCCGCTAAAACCCCGCCGCATCGGACCTCCCTCGAGTTGATCTGGATCGTTCAAGACCTCCCCCGAGAAATCCTGACCGTCCAGACCTCCTCCGTGGGTTTGCAGTTCTAGGACCTCCCCTAGTGCTCATGACCGCCAGATCTTGATCTAACGGCCATGACCTCCTTTGCGCGCAAGGAGCTCCTCCGCGTGCGCTGTGCTTGTCCTGGTCGGAGCCGTTGGATCCCTCATCTACGGCTTGGACCTCCTCAGTGCGCAGTCGTGCGAGTGCTCTGTGCCCGTGTTCATGAGCCGTGCGATCCCAAATCAACGGCCCACGACCTCCCCAGTTTAGTGGGTTTTCAAGCCCTAGTCCCGAGAGCTTTTAGTTGCAATTTTTAATTGTTTTGAATTTCGAGAATGCATAACTTTGTCATTTTAGCTTCTTTTTGAATGATTCAAAATGCAGTAGCTTTGTGGTAGGATAAACTTTAATCTGAGAATGAATTTAGGCACTGGTTTGTAGCAGGAAATGATATAAACTGCATTAACTTGTTTAATATAAAAGGTTGTCTAGAAAGTCATTGAAAATCTGTAATTTGCATAACTTGTTCTCTGTAGTTCCAAGCTGAGCGAACTAAGGGCTATAAAATTTACCTAGTAATGTATCTTAGTATAGCCTAGGCTTTGCTCATATTGTTGCTTTTGGAAAATGAATTATGCTAGTTTTACAACTTAGGAAAATCATAACTAATTCTTCTTAACTCCAAATTGTGCAAACTCAATTTTACTGTTCTTAGAATGTCTTATTCTACCTACCATAAAAATTTCAGACTTTAGATCATTCTAGAAATTTATGCCATTAACAGTAACAGATAGGAATTAATCTGGAATTTAACGGGCTGATAGAATTTAGTTTTGCCATAACTTTTTCATACTTAGTCCAAATGAAGTGATTCTTGTTTCTAAAATGGTCTAAAATCATAATCTTGCTGCTGTATGAATTTCATGGTATTTGGAGATCTTTTGCTGTTGGATTTTATTTGGAGTCCTTGTTCTTATTTGGTTATCACCTTTTCTCGTTAGGTTCCGAAGGAATTATTGATTACGTGAGTGAATCCTCTGCAGTAAGAAAGTGATCTACAGCAAGGCAAGCAGTTTGATCATATCCACTCAATCCCATTACTTTTAAAATCTAATACTTTGATTTACTCGTACGTATGCATGCTTTTGTGTCAATGATTAATTTTGTCGCTTAGAGGTAGTTAATCCCATTGCATTGTTGCCCTCGAATTGTTTATCCCCTGCCACAAAGCATAAGCTATTAATATCGCTGGTGAATTAGAGCCCGGTGATTTAATTATGCTCTTTTATTGTCCTTACGGTGTCATGCTTAGCAATACTTAGTTACCGGTAGAATTGGGCGGGTATCGACTTGTCGATAACCTTGATCACATAAAACTTATTATGACTTATGATTTCGGCTTTGTGCCGTGTTTACTTGCGAAAACTGAAAACTGAAAACAAAATGATTTAGACTTAGGCACAATGGTAAGTTGGTGTGAACCTGGGTATGACTGGAATGGTGCCCGAGCCAGCAAGGACCGAACATCTTGTTACACTAAACCAGGCATTCTTGCGTGCTAACCACATTAGAGGGTATGGGACCTCTCTTGACTTAGTACTTTCGCGTGTGTTGGCTAGGCGTCGCAGGTGGAGCATTGTAGTTGTCCGTAAAGCTTTACCCCGAGGGGTAGTTGTCTTTACGGCTTTACAATGTAGCGTATGGACTGCGGTCCATACGAGTGGCTCGTAGTTGAGGCACAATATTGGAAATGTCTTGTTAGACTTAGTCGTGCCTGCATACCCAAGGAAGTATGCTAACCGTGGCTGGTGGAAAGGCGGTCTAAAGTATGGGTACATTGGTACACCCCTGCAGGGTATTAAAACTATTCGAATAGGCTCGTCCTAGGTTATGGACACGCTTGGCAAGGTCTTTCAAGAGTTAGACTACAACCTTTTAAACTAAAACTTGACATGGGTGGTATGAAGGGGGTACTTCATACTATTGTTGCGGTGACCATTGGGTTGGTCATCTCCAGGATGTCTTTATGTTACTACTTACTGTATCGCTGTTATTTATGCAAATAAAATTTGAATTGTTAAAACTGCCTTCAAACTATTACAATATTGTAAATGAAAGCTGGCTTTATGCTAAAAGTAAGTCCAGAGCCCCCTCCACTTAAATAAAGCTTGCATGTAGTTAATTATAGTTCTGTTGCCCTTACACGTCAGTCTTGCGAGTACAAAAACAATTTTTGTACTCAGTTGCTTTGCTTAATGTTTTTGTTGCAGAGGAAGAAGGTGAGTCCCAAGGGCTTCCCTTTTTGTGAGATGTGCTGCGGGTTTGACGACTAGCTTGGCGGCCCGGTCGGTTGCCCTGTGGTTATGTGGCTAACCGGTTGGTTTTTGTCTTAGCCATCTTATGGCACTTTTGCTTCCGCTGTTAATGATTCTTGTTGTTATTTGGCCAGTCGGCCCCTCTTTTGTAATAACTCTATATTATGTACGTCTTCTGCTAGACTTGTTATACTGTGATGTATGGAATTGATGCATGATTTTGTAACGGGGTGTGTATACTGCATTTCTGGGAAGTATACATATCTCGAGGCTTGGTTTATTTGATTTGTGATGCTAGGGTCAATGGAAGTCTAAGCATTACAAGCCAAATAAATCGGGGTCCTCACACCATAGTTAGTGACGGATCTTGAGCAAAATCTCAACGGGGCTAAAGATCAAAGAAAATTCAGAAGCACATTGCTCACTACTGCCTGCACGCCCTGCGTGGCGCACAAAACTTGGCTCTCCGATCGTCGGTTGTGCATCTGTTGTCACCTCTAGGCCCGATCGTGGCAAGCCCGTGACGCATCTACGACACCTTTTAAAGAACTACCGCATCGCGGTAGCACCGTTTAAAGAGCGGTGCGTTTTTTTTACAGAGAGACACCTTTTGGATCATGTTTGCTCCCCTAGAAGAGCGGTAGTACTAGTGCTCTTTTAGCGGAACTACCGCATCGCGGTATGACCGCATGATCAACGGCGGTAATACCGCACCTGTCAGAAATGGCTTGTTGAGAAGCATTTAATGCAAGTATATCTTGGTAATTAATGTTAATCACTATGAGACTAACATTTTCTATGAGTTGGATGAATAAGTTATATTCCAGGGTGATGAAGACTTTGGATGGCATCGTGAGTTGATCATCATCAAATCAAGGATCAAGAAGAGGATGTATCATGTGTTGATACATATCAAGATGTCGAAGAGGAGATGATCATGAGTTGATCATGAAGAAAAGACTCATCATGTGTTGATAGAGGTCAAGTAAAAAATGCATCATGGGTTGATGCATATCAAGACAATGACCCAGACTTGAAGTAAAGATGTGTGTCATTAAGCTTCAAGAAGATGCTCAAGGCAAAGGTATGACTAGCTAGGGCTAAGGATGTGTTGCTAGTCTTTTACCGGTCTTGGTGTTTGGTTGAAAGACCGGATTGTTAGTATAGGTTGTCGTACTATTAAGAGGCGTCTTGCCTAGTACACTACTACGTAAAGCGACCATCACTGCATCGTTTGGAATCGTCATCACGAGCGGTTTTGAACCGTCTGGATAAGTTGGTCTCTGATAACAGGTGGTTATCACAGACGGTCTGCAAACCGGTTGTGATATGAATATCACAGACGGTTCTGTGTAAAAACCGTCTGTGAATGCCAGTATCATAGATGGTTCTATACACAAAATGTCTGTGAAGTCAGAGTATCACACACGGTTCTATAGAAAAACCGTCTGTGAAGACAGAGTATCACAGACGATTTTTCTATAGAACCGTCTGTGATACTCTAACTTCACAGACGGTTTTTTATAGAACCGTCTGTGATACTCTGACTTCACAGACGTTGTGTGTACAGAACCATCTGTGATACTGGCATTCACAGACGGTTTTTACACAAAACCGTCTGTGATAGTTCATTACACTAACCACATTTTTACTGATTTTTTGCTAGCCTCAGGAATTGTTAGCCATGCCCTCTGAAAACAAAGCATGCAGAAACAGATACATCACAGATCAATTGTCGACAAACTCAATCTGATCATTACTTAAAATAAATTACAAAAGATCACATTTGTTCAAGTATTATTACAAAATAAATTGGATTACAATTGAGTCAATTGTTTGCAGGTGGTTGAGAAGTGTCGGCGGGGTGATGCGCTGGGTAGGTAGCGGAGTGAAATTCTCCGGTGTCCTTAATTATCTCTGATATGATAAAGCTGCAGATCTTCCCTCGAATGTCCTTGATCTCATTCTCAAAGAGTCCATCTAATTCTATATTCAAGGCCTGTCGCTAGCAAGAGTAAAGTGTTAAGCATATATATATTTAAATTTATAATTAGAAAATAATTATTTCGAGATTCACAAACCTCGGGATCCTTCTTCCTAGCTCTAATGATTTGCTCCATATGATGGCAAACGTAGATTGCACATAACTCATCATTTTTTTGTCATGCACTACAAAAATAGAATTACATATATCAGTTCGAGATGCGTTATTATGAAGTATGATATAGGATTATCGTGTTGTAGCGCGTACCGAAAATTTTGTCATGTGTGTTAGTTCGGCGCTCTTTCCATCGTATATTCCTTTGTTGGCAACATAGTTGATGAATGACCTACATGATTCCAAAAAGTTATCCTTGACCATTTGAAACTAATGAAGACTAAAATAGAGTTATGTATGAAGGAAATAAGCATACCGCGAGTATTCCTCCCGCACGTCAAGTCGTGGTTGTTGCGGATTAGGAATCAAGGTATATCACATGGTTCCTCTTTGGTATGATGACTAAAAGGATCCAGTGGTACCTACTCATATATGTCACTATAGTCATTAAACCTGAGTTCGTGCTGCGTATAAAGTACAAATAAAATTTGTAGAGCAAGTAGTGACACTTACCCCTGGTTGTAGGGCACCACGATGTACTTCATGTTCTGGTGACGAAGCAATGCCCGCGTTATGTATTTCTCAACGAAGGACGAGTCTGTTTGGATGGTTTGCAACGATACCACATGTGGGTCGAGGAATCCCACCAGTTCTTTCCATTCCCGGACATTTTTCATCATGTATCTATACATAAGAAATGAGTTGTGATATTTATCGGTAGATACGTGAATGTAGAACTTGATTCTATGCACTTACAAAGGTCCAACATCGAGAAGCGAGGCGTTAAGGCCAACGAGGTTGAATAGGTCATATAGGTCGTTGAAGCCCACGACGAAGTGGTTCGTCCCGTTGAAGAAATGCTTATGCTCGTATCTGATGGTGATTCTAGTATCGCACCCCTCCTTCTGGGTCTTATCCAAGTACCAGGCATGCAAAGCCTGACAAGCATATCCAGCACGCCCTAATACTGCGTTGGAGCACAACGGTTTTCCGATGATGTACTTCCTGGATATTCCTGACTTGCCGGACTTGAGAGGCGCCTTAACGTTCGTCGATTTCAATTTGGTCTTAAGCATTGGCAGCGTCTTCCTGCGAGACGACTCGGGACCCGATACGGCGGCACGCTTTTCTTGTTCCTTCGGCGTCTTCTCCAAGGGAACCGAAAAGGTGGCCTTCTGAGGCGAAATATGAGGTGGAGTCATGGAGGGTCCCGTTGGAGAGGAATGGTCGTGTTGAGATAGCGGCACTATTGGGTCCAGGACGATGTCCTTCTTGGGCCACTAGATAAAACTGTGCATGGCATCCCCTAGTGTTGTGATCTCTTCGTTCGGGCGAATCTCCAGTGGGACGGCCATGAATTGTTCATGTACCATGTACACCTCCACCCTGGCGTAACCCTGCGCCACCTGGACACCGTGCTGCACTACCCCTTCCTGGTATGGATGCACCATCCCCCGCCCGGCCTCAATAGAAATGGACCCAACTAACCTCACTTGGAGCTTGCAGGCTGTCAGCTCCTACAAAACGATATGCAATTAGCTAAGGTGTCATATAGATCTATCTTTGCTGCATTCCATAGATGTACATTACCTTGATGTCGTCTATCGGTAATTGGACATCGTCATGTTCAGAATTATGCGTGGACGCGACGCTACTCTGATGTCGAGCAGGACTGGCTCCCAAATTAACAGGGGCGGCTTGCGGCTACGACTGGCTCAGGATTTGATTCATTTGATCCTGCAATGCTGCCAGCTTTCCTTCAAACTTTTCAGTAATCATCTGTACCAACCGGTCCTCGCGCTCGGCCTTAGATCTCTTCCTACTCCTGTACGTGCAGTAGTCGTCTGCGAATCCATGACTCCAAGGTACGTTAACCCCAAGACCTCGCGTGCGACCCGGGTGCTCCTTGTTTCCCAGGGCCGTAGAGAGTATATCCTTCTCCCTGTCTACATGGAAGGAGACTTGGGAAGTTTGTGTTGGAAATATGCCCTAGAGGCAATCATAGAGATGATTATATTTCATTATGTTCATAACATTTGATAATATGTTATCTTGTTCCTTGAATGAATCATCAGTTATATAGATCAATGAGTATGTGACTTGTTGGTGAAACTCTTTATCTTATATGATGTCGTTCTAAAAGTATCCCTGGTCAAATATCACTGGTCGGAACACCAGTGACTCTACGACCAGTACATGTATTGATCGATGACCGTGTTTCACCGGTCATGGATATAGAGATATCGAATCAATAATGTGGACACATGTTAGAGAACATAGTGTTGGATAAGACCCACCTTGAGACACTATTGAGATTGTTATGATTCTATGTGTCGTTAGTTGGTCTCAAGCAATGATGATGTATAATCCTTAGACCTGAGATCAGCATGGTTTCCTACATGTGTAATAGCACTCTTAGGGGTTGCCAAACGCTACTCGTGAATCGGGTAGTTATAAAGGTAGCTTTCGGTATGCTATGAAACATGCGGAGGAATGTGACTGGTCGGATATGGGATTTGCCCTCCTAACATAACGGAGAGATGTCTCCGCCCCGTTGTGGTCGAATAAAGAAAGTGCATGGCCATGCCACTAGTGGTCGAAGTGTCGACCACATGAAGTTATTCGACACTTGATCGAGAAAGTATTGAACAGTCCATGGATGACATATTATCTCACCTGGAGTTCAACTAGATGTCGTGAGGCAAAGGGAGAATACACAAGCAGGTCGTTCAGTTGCAAACTGGTCGTAGTTAGATACTAACTGATCGTAAGGAGTTACGAACTGGTTGTAACTGATTATGAACTGGTCGTGACTAAGTACGAGCTGGTCGTAAGTGTTAAGGACCTGGTCGTAGATCATATTGCATTAAGGTTCGTCCGATATATTCTGTGTGTGTTCGGAATCGTTATGTGCCGCTAGGTACCACTGACGACTCGTGATCGGGAAAGAGTTTCCAGTCACAACCGATTACACACGAACCTATAGGGTCACACACTTAAAGGACTAGGATTTGATTTGGATGGTGATCCGAATTTTATAGGCCACGAGTTCCTATTGGGCCTCCTGCTCAGACCCATTATGGATGCCTATATATAGAGGCGGTGGCATGGGGTGACGTGATCGATCAATCCTTTTGGAAGAAAAATCCCGAAACCCTAATAGCCACGCTCTCCTCAACCACGCCGTCGGCGCTAGCACTCCTGCGCGTGGTGTCCCTGCCCCGTACGTGTGGATACCTTGGAGGTGTTGTTGCGAAGCATCAGCACTAAGGACGATCCGCAACTCACGACGACCTCAGGAGCTGGAGGAGAACTTGCGACGTTCGTCGGAGTAGGAGGAGAAGACGTGGAGCAAGTACGACTACGACTGCATCAACTCGCTACATCGACTTTACTTCCGCTACGAGTCGGCGCGTCTAGTGGTAATCTTGTGATCTATTACTTGCGGTGGTTCCTTGGTTGCGCGGTATTTTTTTGTTTGTGCTATCGTAAGCCTTGCCGCGACACAACAGTTTGGGCAGACAATTCACGTTGCAAGAGGTCATCATGTTATTATAGACACTATGAAGTTATATATGGAGTTATTAACTAGGTAGTTCGACAAACTTACCACACGTTGAGACACTTCCTCGTCTGCCGGGTTTGTGAAAGAGATGCTGCCCGAAGAGGAGACTTTTGCCCTCACTTTTAACCAGGCTAGGGAACGCGGGTCTGTGACATCAGGAAACGCGCTCTCCTCCGTCGCCGCCCATTCGTCGTATTTACCTGCATATCCGGTGGTGCGAAGTGCATGCGGATGAGTGTTTCGTGTCTGGAGAGCTTTGTGTGCCACACTTTGCTCGTTAAATTCGGGCGTCATCTTCATAGCAACAAAGGCGTCCCATGTTTCCTGCGTCAAGAATCCGTACTTTGCGAAGGGCGTCTGACCCGTGTTCACGTACATTGTGACAAGAATGCCCTTGAACGTCCTCCACGATTTATCGATAGTGAGCATCGCCGTCCGTTCCACGCGTACCATGTCTGCTTCTGGGGTAGTGAACTTTTGTAATAGTTCTGTCCACAGCGCGCCTCTCGCTTCTTTCGTCAGATCCTTCCACCTTGGTGTGGTGATGGGGACCTATTTCCTTGCAAGTATCCCGCACATGGTCCGGAATCTCGCCGCTGCGCTCTTGGGACGCAGAGGGACCCCAAACTCACTAACCTCCGTGATGACCAGTCGGCCCACATGCATCTTCGATTCTCCTCTACCATCTCGCTTCCATATCATTGTCGTCGACGGATACGGCGGTGAAGATGGTGCCTCTGCCATATGCGGCGTCGGCGACGGCGGGGAAGATGGTGCCTCTGCCATCTTGCTTACTTGTTATCTATATAATTTACATATGCATAAATATGTAACAATAATTAATTCCAACAGATCATACTGGAGTGTACCATTTGCTTCATGCCTTGGAGGATTGGTATGAAGCAAAGGTACACTCGTGTGTCAGGATCGACAGAAGAATAGCCTTTAATGAAGACATAGAAACAAAATAGAATCAAGTAATAAGAACAAATAAAAACATATTTTTTTGCTGACAAATTGCTCTCAGTTGACAAATTGCATAAGACATAGTCTTTGCAATCTCAGTCCTCTGTCAAAATCTCTTCACCAATCAATTTTGATAATTACAAAACAGATCTTGAGCTCAAACTACAACACATAAAGCATTTCAGAAATGTAACATCTAATCATATGTCTTCTAATAATTCACAAATTTATATCAACAATAAGCCTAATTGACAGATTGAGAATAGAAATATGCTTAAGCTCAAGTCTTGTTTCTAATCATCTATTTGATTTCAGATTTCGACTATCATCACAGAAAACATACAAGTGTATTTTAATTCCGCTATAACTGAAAACAAAGAGTATAAAGGCTACTAATTATAACTGACCATATAAAAGCAATATGCTTAAGCTCAAGTCTTGTTTCTAATCATCTATTTGATTTCAGATTTTGACTATCATCACAGAAAACATACAAGTGTATCTTAATTCCGCTATAACTGAAAACAAAGGTTACAAAGGCTACTAATTACAAATATGCTTAAGCTCAAGTCTGTTTGTAATTATCTATATGATTTCATATTTCGACTATCATCACAGAGCATCAACAAGGCATCATCAGAACCCATCATAGAGCATCAACAGAGCCCATCACAGAGCATCAACAAGGCATCGTCAGAACCCATCACATAGCATCAACATAGCCCATCACAGAGCATTAGCAAGGCATCATCAGAACCCATCACAGAGCATCAACAGAGCCCATCACAGAGCAACAACAAGGGATGATCAGAACCCATCACAGAGCCCATCACAGAGCATCACAGAGCATCAACAGAACCCATCACAGAGCAAGGGAGGCGCGAGGGAGTGGAAGTGACGAGTAAGAGCAAAACCTAGTGTCGGGCGCCGAGGTCGGAGGCGGCGGTGTCGGGGGCGAAGAGGTCGGGGGCGTCGAGGTCGGGGCGTCGAGGTCGGGGGCGCCGGTGTGGGGGCGAAGAGGTTGGGGCGCGCGTCGGGGCGAAGAGGTCGGGGCCGCCGGTGTGGGGGGCGCTGAGGTCGGGGGCGTCGAGGTTAGGGGCGCCAAGGACGGGAGCGGTGGCGCCGAGGTCGAGGGCGGCGGTGTCGAGGTCGGGGGAGGCGGTGTCGAGGTCGGGGGCGGCGGTGAACGGGCGAGCCCTAGAGGAGGCAAAAGAGTGCGCGATAAACTCAGGGGTGCGGGAGAGGAAGTGACGAGTGAGCAAAACCCTAGCGCTTCCCACCTTTTAAGAGGCTATCACAGACGGTTATTTAATATAACCGTCTGTGATAATTAATCATAGACGCCCCTCAACAATAACCGTCTGTGATACGTTTCATATCACAGACGGCTGTATTAAGAAACCGTCTGTGATATATCACAGACGTTTCTTGTAACATCCCAATTTAGACTTGTGTTTCAAATGTAAGAAAATGAGTAGAAATTAAAACTTTTTCTTACATCATGTATTCTTGTACAAGAAGTCATGGAAATACAAAGTCACAAGTCTTTTGGTCCAAACTTTGAGCTTCCAAGAAAATAATCATGTCAAACATTTTGTTCATCTCCTGGAAATACTTTTCCTAAGTTCTAGGATTGGGGTGTGGCCCCTCTGAAAAATTTCACAATTTTTAGAAATTGTTTGAATGGTTTGGAGGCAAGTCAACCCAAATTAAATCTTGGTCAAACCTTGGATCAGCACCTTGTTAGAATTTTGGAGGAAAATCCACAGCACCCAAACCTCTGAAAATTTTATGCAAGGTTAATATTTGAGTTAGCAATCTCCAGTAAAAATTTCAGAAAAATTGGAGTTAGTTTGCTACCTCAATCAAATTCCCAAAAGTCTAGCTCACTTTAAATCTCCAAAATCAAAGCTGGTCTGAGTCAGACTCGGGCTCGAGTCAGGCCCGAGTCAGACTCAGCCTTTGGGCTCGGTCGAGCCGAGTCGTGTTGGGGGCTTGTGCTCTGGCTGTTGGATTAAAAATCCAAGGCCCACGACCACCCGAGCCTTCTTCTCCCTCTGACCTTCTTCTACCTCGCGCCGTGCGCTTCAACAGTGGGAGGGATGGTCTGTCACTTCGTGCGCCCCGTTAACGTTCCGCTGGTAGGGACAGTAGCGGCGTGGCAGCACTTTCGGCCAAAAGCCGTGCTCCACGCTGCTCTGCTTCCCTGGCTCCCAGTTTAGCTGCGTTTGAGCTCGCCGTAGCTCATCTCGGCCCCCCCTTTCTTTTGTGCCGTTGCTCACCGATCTGTTAATGCCCCCGAGGACCTCCTTTGGACCTCTTCCACTCACAATCACCCTCCAACTCACTCTCTGTGCGTTCGAGCGCAAGCCACCGAGAGCATTTGTTGTCCGCCATTGCCAGACCTTGGGGCCCTCGTCAACTTCAGAGCTCCAGTGGTTCTTTTGCCCTTTGATGCGCTTTCTTTTGGACCTCTGGTCATCACAAGTCCGGTCCCTAACTCATTTTTGGGTTGCTTTCACAGGAGCAGCTCGAATTGAAATTTCGCAGATTATGCCAAAAGGGGACTTCATCGCTCCCATCTCCGGTAAGACCTTCTCCGTGCAATTCTTTGGTCCTGGACCACCTCCGGGTCATCGCAAGTTTATCCTAACCATTCTTTCTAACTCGGGTTGCTTAGAGCACCTTGTCGCTGTCGTCTCCTTCATCTCCGGTGAACTGCTCCGCCACCAGCACTCCTCCGACTTCTCTCGGACCTCCCCTACACCTTGGTGAGTTCACTTTAGTCCCTTAGTGCTCTAGGACTAGATGGTTTAGCCGTAATGGACCCTTTTTCGTATTTTTGGGTTTTACCGAAAAGTATCCTCCGCCCCTCTCCGGCTTGCCGGCGTTACAGGCCAGCTCCGCCGCTGAGAGTGGTTCCTTTATGTTCGCAATAGTATTAGGAACGTTTTGGTACAGTTCGTAGGCGTCGCCGTGGTCTTGGTCGTCGGCGACGTGCCGGCGAACTCAGCGTGGTGGTCTGTACATTGTCGCGATTTTGTCAAGTCATAGGACCTCCTCGAGTAGATCCTAGCCGTTCACGACCTCCCAAGTTTAGATCTGAGCCTTTGTTTGATTACTGTAAAGCTTTAAGTCTCAGGATCTCCTAGGATTGTCTCGACCGTTGATGACCTCCTCAGATTAGATTTGAGCCGTAGGATCTTTCTTTGTAAAGCCTTTAGCGCCAGGACCTCTTTGGAGCAATCTTGGCTGTTAAAAGACCTCTGTGGGTTAGCTCTTAGCCGTTGGATCCTCCCTTTGTAAAGTCCTTAGCCGCAGGACCTCCCCTGGTGTTGATCCTAACCGTTAAAGACCTCCTTGGGTTTAATCTGAGCCGTTAGGATCACTCCTGCGCAAAAAGACCACCCCGTGGTCGTCTTTGCAAAAATCACCGTCGGAACCACCTTAGGGTCCTCTTTGCAAAAGACCAACCCTTGGTCTTTTGCAAAGAAAACCTCAGGACCTCCATCTCACGGGATCTTAACCTTTCTCACCACACCAAAGTAGATCTGGGCTGTTGTAGACCTCCCCCTGGGGATCTCAGCCGTCCAGGACCTCTTCAAGATTAGTGTGAGGACCCGGAATATTTAACTAGTAACACTTAACCTCCAAATGGTTCTAGCATTACTAATTAAACATTCTAAGCCTCGATGGACATATGCTTCCCAGAATTGCAGCATATGCACATCATCACAAAATTACACATCATTTCCATACAACATACATCACTAAGTTCAACAACGACATACATAAAGTAAAGTTATTACAAAAGAGCCGACCGGCCAAATGACACAATCTACAAGAATGACAGCGGAAGCAAAAGGTGCCATGAGATGGCTAGAACAAAAGTCGACCGGTTAGCCGCACAAACCCACAAGGCAACCGACCGGGCCGCCAAGCTAGTCGCCCCGCAAGCTACCACAACACAGCTCACAAAAGTGAGGCCCTTCGAGCTCACCTTCTTCCTCTGCAACAATTTATATTTAAGCAAGAACAATGAGTACACAAGGTACTCGCAAGACTGACGTGTAGAATAGCAAACCTATTCATATGATACATGCAAGCTTATTTGGGTGGAGGTTGTATGTCTCATTTTGCACAAAGCCAACTTTATTTGCAATAATGTAATACATTTAAAAGCAAGTTTGCAAATCTGTTTGGTTGTCAAAATAACAACGAAATAATGATAAATACAAGTAACCACCTAGAAGTGACTATCCCAATAGCCACCACAACATAGCACGAATCCCAGATTCGTACCACCCATCAAGTTTTAATTAAAAGGTTGTAGTCTAGTTCTCACGGGGCGTATCCGAGCGTGTCCATAACCTAGGACGAGGCTATTCGAATAGTTTTAACCCTGCAGGGGTGTACCAATGTACCCACACTGCATCGCTTTAAGCCACAAAGCACACTTCAAGGTATGCGGCACGGCTAAGTCCTACGAGACACTTTCCAATATTGTGCATTGACTACGAGCCGCTCGTATGGATCGAAATCCATACGCTTACATTGTGTCGAAAGACAACCACCATCATGGGGAAGCCTTTCGGACATCGCAATGCTCCCAAAGACCATCCCTCCGCGACTCCGCGACCAAGCCAATACACGCCAAAGTACTAAGTCAAGAGAGGTCCCATACCCTCTAGTGTGGTTAGCACGCAAAATGCTCAGTACGGTGGCACAAGTAACTCGGTCCTTAATGACCCGGGCACCGTTCTAGTCACACCCAGAATCACACCATCATACCATTGTGCCCAAGTCTAAATCATTTTGTTTTCAGGTTTTTAGTTTTCATAAGTAGACATGGCACAAAGCTAAAATCATAATGATAATAAGTTTTACATGATCAAGGTTATCGACAAGTCGATAACCGCCCATTTCTACCGAAAGCTAAGCATGGCTAAGCAATTAATTCACAAACTACTAAGTGACAAGAGCTCTTCCACGAACTCTAAATCACAGCAATAACCTAGGCTCATTGTAACATCCCAATTTTGGGCTTGTGTTTCAAATGTAAGAAAATGAGTAGAAATTAAAACTTTTTCTTACATCATGTGTTTCCTGTTTGTATTGGACAAGTATTGTATAAGACTTATGGAAATGCAAAGTCACAAGTCTTTTGATCCAAATCTTGTTCCTTCAAAAACAATCTTGTCAAACCTTTTGATCATCCTCTGGAGATATTTTTCCTAAGTTCTTGGGATGGTATGTGACCCCTCCGAAAAATTTCACAATTTTTTTAGAAATTGTTTGAATATTTTATAGGGCAGTCAAACCTGTTTGACTCTCAGTCAAACCTAAAACCAGTACCTTGTAGAATTTTTGGAGAAAAATACAATGCATAAAAACCTCTGCAAATTTTACACAAGGTCAATGTCTCAGTCAGCAAGCTCCTGTAAAAATTTCAGAATTTTTGGAGTTATTTTGCTACCCCAAATAAATCCTCAAAAGTCTCAGCATATTTAAAACCTAAAACCCGGTTCACTGCTCTTGGGTTCGAGTCGGGCTCGAGTCCGAGCCACTTGACTCGGTCGAACCACCTAGCTGCACCGAGCCGCATTTTAAAACGCGTGCGTGCGATATCAGCCGTTGATTCAAATCGCCGCCCACGCTCGTGTGAGCATTCGGACCCTCCGGTTGCATTAACCAATTGGGACCGTTGGATCTCAATCCAACCGCCCGCATTTCCGTAAGCAATCGGACCGTCCGGCGGACTCTTTTAAATCGCAGCCGCCCATCTAAAATCCAACGGTCGTGGTTGCTTTCTCGTTCTTCTTCCTCCTCTGTCCCGTGGCGAAGCGCGCGACAATGGCAAAAAGAGAGAGGCGCGGGCGCTTTGATGTGTCACCTCAAGTTTGCTTTCGTCAACGTCTCTGCGGGGCATTTAATGCGCACTGTGCTTTCTCCTCCGTTGTCACCGTGCTCACTTGCTCCCATCATTTCTTGGTCCATGACCGTAGCATGAACCAAGCCCACCATGGACTCGGGTTCTTGCTCAAACCCTAATCCTTTCCCTATATATTGCCCCTTAGCTCCTCCCGGTGTTCCTTTACACCACACCTAGCTCCTCTCGTGTTTGAGCTCAAAACTATCTCAAACCTTCAATCCACCATTGTTGACCCGAGGGCTTCAATGGCACCTTGGTGTCCAAAGTGGTTCATCTTCAACCTTTCTTGCACCCTTTTGAACTCCTCAACCTCCTTTATATTTCCCTAACTTGATTTTGGGTTGCATTCGCAGAATCACTCAATTTTAAGTTTGGAGATCTTCTGTTGGTTTCACCCCTTTCTTCTCCAAACTCAGTAAGTGGTTCTTTTGCAATTATTTGCTTTTGGAGCCTCTTTGAGCTATAATGAAGTCTGTGGTGATGATTTGGTTCCACTCATTTTGCTCGTAACCTCATCTTCTACTTCATCTTCTTCGGCCGGTGGACTTCATCGTGTTCAAGTCTTCCCGCCATATTTGGAGCTCCTCTCGGCTAAGGTAGCTTCTATATAGTCCCTAGAAGTCATGGCACTCGCTTCCTTGGACCGCAATGAGCATCTTGCTATTTTCGTGTTTTGCCGTGTCGGCCTCCTTCTTTGTTTTCCGGCGCCGGCGTGCCGCACTTCCACCGCGGCGAGGTCATCATCGCGGTCCGCAACACTATTGCGAACCCATTTTGATAGTTTGTAGGCGCCGCCATGATCGGAGTCGCCGGCGACAAGCCGTGAAAGCCACTCGGGTTTTGTCAGTTGAGAAGCTCCCATTTTCATCAGATTATTAGAGCACAGTAATTGCCTAATCATTGTTAATCATTGGATGTCATTAATGTATCTTAATCTGGCCTAATGTCTCACTGACTTGTGGGCCCAAACCCCCTGTAATCATCACTGGCATTAACCAATTGCTTTGGACATCATTAATGCTAATGATTGTCATTAAATCCTGCTTTAGCATTATCGTATCCGAGATTGTCTTTTGGGTCATCGACGTGTGGCCCGTGAGGCCTTAAACCTCGCCTCGGGGTCATTAGGCCTAATTCTCGAGTTCATTAAATGTTAATCATTGTTAGCATTTAATTGGTCCTAAATCGCCCTCGTCCCTAAATCACCATCGCTCAAAATCATTAGGGCACATTGATTGCTAATCATCATTAATCATTGGTCATTAGCAATTAATTAGCTTCCTAAAAACCTTCTTTAAGTCATCGCGGGTGGGTCGCGCGCTGTTGTGCGCGTGTGTTAAATCTCGCATGTGTGACTCGGCCACCGACATGCGCCCCACGTGTCAAGACTCGATTGCACTTCGATCTTGGACCACCGTCCATTTTGCGATCCGCGCCTAGATTTTGTATGCGTTCGGACCCTCGTTCCCCTCATCATTCTTGGCCGTCCATTACTTGATCTGCGCCCCGATCGCGGCGTGCAATCGGACCTTCCGAGTGGAGGCGTGATCGAGCCGCTCATCCTTAGATCTCGCGGCCGTGGATCGCCAAGGCAACCGCACCGCCCGGCTGCATACTTCGTGAGCCGTTGGATCTTGATCCAACGGTGGGCTCGTTATGAATCGCGCGCGCGCCGCTGTTCTCCGCGCGTGTGGCTCGTTGGATATTGCATCAACGCCCACGAGCGCCCACGCTGCTTATTTTCGTTGGGTTGGTTTTGTTTCGTAAGTATTTATTTATCAACCAAAATTGTATCAAAACTTTAGAAATTCAAAACTAATTCAAGATAAATCCTTTTACATGAAACCAATCGCAATAAATTTGTATTTCACTAAAGTTTTATATAAAAATGCTTTTAGCTATGCTTCAGTAGTAGAAAATTGTAATCTTTAATAGCTTGTTTTCTCGCTATTTTTATATATTCCGTAATTGTATTAAAACTTGAAAAATGCATATCTTTTCTCGTATATCGCTAATGGAATGATTTTAACTTTGATAAATTTGTTATTAACTAAACTTTAATCTAAAAATGGTGGTAGGCCTAAATCAGCACTAAAAATATGTTAATAGATTTAACCTTATTAGTAGCAATTAAAAATTCATTTAATGATGTAATAGACACCAAGAATTCCTGTAAATCCTAAAAATAGAAATTTGATGTTAGGAAATCCTCTGTTATCATACTATAATGTGAAATGGGTTTTGCACATGTTTATATTTCTCGAAAGTGCATTATGCTAGTTTTTCATCCTGGAAAAATCATAACTAAATCATTTTAACTCCAATTAAGATGAAACCACTTGTATTAGCCTTAAAATGTCAGTAGCAACCTATCATAAAATTTTCAAGTCCAGAAAACCTCTAGAAAATATTTTTGCTACAATACCTTATTATGGCCGAAAATGGGTTTTTAGGTAATATCTTTTGCACCACAAATCCAAATTAGGTTTTTCCAGTTTCTATGTCTAGGTATATTCGTATTCTACCTTATGTATAAATTTTGTCGCATTTGGATAATTTTTGCTTGCTCGTTTGTTTAAGTGTGGCTCGTCTTATTGGTTGTTCTTGGTTCTTTTGCCTTCGCTAGGGTTCGACATTTGCGGTAACCCCGAGAACGACCCTCCACAACAGTTTGAGAAAGCAAGAAGGCAAGCGGTTTGATCATGTTAATCCCGTATTTTAAGTATTTATGTTGATTACAACTTCTATGTATGCATTGCTACTTTGTGTTAATAGTTGGCCTAGTAGATGCATTTCCTTAGCAAATGATTATCCTCTACTACCATGAGCCTAGGTTACTTGCTGTGATTTAGAGTTCATGGATGGGCTCTTGTCACTTAGTAGTTGCGAATTAATTGCTTAGCCATGCTTAGTTTCCTAGAAACGGCGGTTATCGACTTGTCGATAACCTTGATCACATAAAACTTATTATGGATTATGATTTCCACCTTGTGCCATGTCTACTTATGAAAACTAAAACTGAAAACAAAATGATTTAGACTTGGGCACAACGATATGATGGTGTGATTTTTGGGTGTGACTCGAATGGTGCCGGGTCAACAAGGACCGAACATCTTGTTACACTAAACCAAGCATTTTAGCGCATAACCACATTAGAGGGTATGAGACCTCTCTTGACTTAGTACTTTGGCGTGTATTGGCTCCGAGTCGCAGGAGTCGCAGGAGGGATGGTGTTGGGAGCATTGTAGTGTCCGAAAGACTTCACCCGTGATGGGATTTGTTGTCTTTCGCTTGCAATGTAAGCATATGGGTTTCTATCCATATGAGCGGCTCGTAGTTAATACACAAGATTGGAAATGTCTCAGAGGACTTAGCCGTGCGGCATACCTTCGATAGTGTGCTTTGTGGCTTGAAGGCGATCAAGTGTGGGTACATTGGTACACCCTCGCAGGTTAAAACTATTCGAATAGCCTCGCCCTAGGTTATGGACACGCTTGGCAAGGTCTTTCAAGAGTTAGACTACAACCTTTTAAATTAAAACTTGATGGGTGATACGAATCGGGATTCGTGCTATGTTGTGGTGGCTATTGGGATAGTCGCCTGTGTGGTTACTTGTATGTACCTTTACTTACTGTTACTTTGATAACAAAACAGATTTGCAAACTTGCTTTCAAAATGTATTACATTATTGCAAATAAAGTTGGCTTCATGCAAAATGAGACATACAACCTCCACCTAAATAAGCTTGCATGTAGTTTATGAATAGGTCGCTATTCCACACGTCGATCTTGCGGTACAAAGACAATCTTTGTACTCGGCTACGCTTAATTGTTTTGTTGCAGAGGAAGAAGGTGAGCTCGAGGGCCTCACTTTTGTGAGTGTGTTGTGGTAGCTATGGGCGACTAGCTTGGCGCCCTGGCCGGTTGCCTTGTGGGTGTATGGCTAACCTGGTCGACTTTTGTTCTAGCCATCTTATGGCGCTTTTGCTTCATTGTCATTCTTGTATATTGTTCTATTTGGTGGTCGGCTCTCTTTGTAATAACTTTACTTTATGTATGTCGTTGTTGAACTTAGTGATGTATGTGTATGGAATTGATGTGTAATTTTGTGATGATGTGCATATGTTGCACTGCAGGAAGCATATGTCAATCGAGGCTTAGAATGTTTAATTAGTAATGCCGAACCATTTGGAGGTTAAGTGTTACTAGTTAAATATTCCGGGTCCTCACACTCATGGTAGTAGAGGATGATCATTTGTCCAAGGAAATGCATCTACTAGGTCAACTAACGACAATAGTTAACACAAAATAGCAATGCAATACGTAGAATTTGTAAACAACATAAATACTTGAAAATACAAGGATTAACATGATCAAACTGCTTGCCTTGCTGGAATGTGTCTTGCTGCAGAGGAGGGTTCTCAGGTTCAATAAATTCTTCGGAACCTAACGCGAAAAGGCGATAAAAACCGATAAGAACGAAGAACACCAAAAGGAACTCAACAGCAAAGAACATCCAAAGCCCATGAAATTTCTACAGCAGCTAGGGGTTGATTTTAGACAATTTTAGAAACAAGAATCACTTCATTTGGACTTAACATGAAAAAGTTATGGCTAAACTAAGTTCTCTCAGCCTGAAAAATCCTAATTAAATTAATTTCAGTTACTGTTTATGGCGAAACTTTCTAAAATGATCTGGAATCTGAAATTTTTATGGTAGGTAGATAAGGTTATCCTAACAACAGCAAAACTGAGTTTGCACAATTTGGAGTTGGAATGAATTAGTTATGATTTTTCTAAATTCTAAAACTAGTGGATCATTAATTTTAGTGACAAGGATAGAGCCTAAGAGGTCTTGAGCGGGGTTTTCTTTGTAAAAGACCAGGGGTGGCTTTTTACCAAGAGGACCCAGAGGGTGGTCTAGGGTGGTCTTTACAAAATGACCAAGGGGAGGTCTTTTTGCAAAGAGGATCTTGGTGGAGGTCCAGGGGTGGTCTTTACCAAAGAGGACCTCAAGGAGGTCTTTTGCAAAGAGGACCCCAAGGCGGAGGGTGATCCTAACGGCTGGGATTTAACCTACGGTGGTCTTTAACGGCCAGGATTTCAGCGGGGAGGTCCTAGCACTAAGAAAATACACGGAAAACCCTCTACGATACAGATTTGACTGGGAGGTGATCTTAACGGCTGAGATTATACTAGGGGGAGGTCCTGAGGACGGAGGTCTTTGCGGACGTGCGAAAAGAGGTCCGACGGCTAAGATTAACCATCGAGAGGTCTTTAACGGTCAGATCTACTCTAGGAGGTCGAGTGGGGTGGTCTGGGCGGGGTTTTGTTGTACGACAACAGGAGGAGGAGGCCCACTCGCAGCGAGAGGCCTCCGCGATTCCGACAACCAATCATTGGCTACAAGGGCTGTCCGAACCTTACGCGACAAAAGCCCGAGCGTCTAAACGAGCTCACCGCCGGCGATGGGGAGCTCGCCGGCGAGAACCAAGGACACGACTGAGTTCCAAATAACGTCAAGAATCTAAAGGGCGTGCTCTCGACGGCGGCGACGGCCTTGAACGCCGGCGAGCCGGAGAGAGAGAAAGAAGCCCCATACGGTAAGACTACGTAATCTACACGAGCTCTAGGAAGCAGTAAGTAGCTAAGAAATGGGCACCTGAAGGCAGAGAGGGGACCAGGGAGGTCGGAGGAGCTTGGAGAAGGCCGACGAAGTCCGACGATGAAGTGCTTGCCGGCGATGGAGAAGAAGATGCTCCCGACCATGAAAAGCAGCTCCCCAACTTGTCCACCTCTGTGAAGGTTAAACAAAACAAGTTAGGGAGGCTTGAGGTGACCAAGATGACAAAGAGGAAGCCAAAATTGCAATATTGAACCACTGGAGCTCGAATGGCTTCAGGGAGCTCCCAAGCTCAACAATGGTGGACTGAAATGTGGTGCTCTTGGGTGCTCGAGTTTGAGACCCTGCTCACAACAGAGGGAGCTCGAGCGCAACAAAGAGATGGAGAAAGAAAAGGAGGAAGGAGGTCTCAGGCTATACATAGCCAGGGAGCTAGGCAATGGTGTGGGCAAAAGTCTACTGTGAACAAAGTCCATGCCCTGCCATGGACTTGCTTGATTTGACAAGGCAGTAGGGATGACTTCCTTTAGGGCAAAGCTTCTGGCACAATGAATGCATGGCAGAAAGAGACGTTGGGAAGGACCAAAAGTGACAGACCACTGCTCCCAACTGCCCTGGTTTTGACACATGCACAGAGGTGCGAAAAATCATGGCGGGCAGACCTCAAGGAGGTCGTGGGGAAGTAAACACAGCGCCTGGGGAGGTCCTGGACGTCCCAGATCAGCTCGGGGAGGTCTTGGACGTCCCAAATGTCCCGATGCGGAGGAGGTCCTGGGGAGGTCCTCGGAGCAGGGGGGGTCGTGAGCGTCAGGTTTAAATCTAACGGATCAGCATGCGCGCGCACGAGATTGAGCTCGGGTGCGGCCTGAGGACCTGGTCCAACCTAGCCGTTTGAGTTAGGCTCGGGCTCGAGCCCGAGTCTGACTCAAACCACTTTTAATTTTTCTAGTTTTTGAAAGAGCTGCACTTTGGAGAATTGTTTGAGCTGGCAAAACAACTACAAAAATTCTGAAATTTTTACAGGAGTTTGCCGACTAAAGTATTGACCTTGCATAAAATTTTCAGAGACTTTGGTGCTGTGGATTTTCCTCCAAAAATTTAACAAGGTGCTGGTCCCCTGTTTGACCAGATTTTGCGTTGGGTTGACTTGCCTCCAAAAGCCTTCAAACAATTTCTAAAAATTGTGAAATTTTTCAGAGAAGCCACAAACCAGCCCTAGAACTTAGGAAAAATATTTCCAGGAGATGATCAATAGGTTTGACAAGATTGTTTTTGTAAGATCAAGATTTGGATCAATGATTTGTACTTTGTATTTCCATAGCTCTTGTACAATAATTGTTTAGTACATACAGGAAATACATGATGTAAGAAAAAGTTTTAATTTCTACTCATTTTCTTACATTGGAAACACAAGTCTGAAACTTGGGATGTTTCAACTCTCCCCCCTTACAAGAATCTAGACCCGAGATTCCGTTTACTCGGAGAAGAAGGATGGATAATCTGCACGAAGGCGATCTTCTCGCTCCCAAGTTGCCTCATCTTCAGAATGGTTTGACCACTGAACCTTAAGGAACTTGATGACACAGTTCTTTGTTCTCCGTTCAGATTCCTCAAGAATACAAACAGGATGCTCGCGGTAGGTCAAATTCTCTTGCACATCGAGAACCTCCAACGGAGTTTCCTCAGTTGGGACACGGAGGC
Source organism: Ampelocalamus luodianensis (assembly GCA_036346255.1). Taxonomy (NCBI): domain Eukaryota; kingdom Viridiplantae; phylum Streptophyta; class Magnoliopsida; order Poales; family Poaceae; genus Ampelocalamus; species Ampelocalamus luodianensis. The sequence continues at coordinate 49,738,373 of CM070629.1, read as the reverse complement.
ACTTCTTCAGGTGGGATACATGAAACACATCATGCACACTCTCAAGTGTAGCTGGCAGCTCCAACCTGTATGCCACAGCCCAACCTCTCTCGACGATGCGATAAGGCCCAACATAGCGAGGAGCCAACTTGCCCTTGATGCCAAAACGCTGATGGCCCTTCAAGGGTGAGACTTTGAGATACACAAAGTCATTGGGCTCAAAGCTCAACTCACGGCGACGGCGATCTGCATAGCTCTTCTGCCTGGACTGGGCAATGCGCAAATGCTCGCGGATCAACTGAACCTGGCTTTCGGCCTCGTTGATCGAATCTGGGCCGAAGAACTGCCTCTCACCAGTCTCTGACCAGTTCAATGGGGTTCTGCATCTCCTCCCATACAAGGCCTCAAATGGTGCCATGCCAAGACTAGCCTGAAAGCTGTTGTTGTAGGAGAACTCGGCAAACGGCAAGCATTTCTCCCAATTCTTCCCATAGGAAAGAACACAAGCACGGAGCATATTTTCTAACACTTGGTTGACTCTCTCCGTCTGACCATCGGTCTGGGGGTGGTAAGCTGAACTGAAAGAAAGACGTGTCCCCATGGCCTCTTGCAACTGATGCCAAAACCAGGAGGTAAAAAGAGAACCATGATCTGACACAATCGTTCGTGGCACACCATGCAGGCACACGATGCGGGATATGTAGAGATCCGCTAACTAACTCACATCAATCTTCGCCCGCACTGGAAGAAAATGGGCCACCTTCGTCAACCGATCAATGATGACCCACAAGGCATCCTTCCCCGAAGAAGTACGGGGCAACCCGGTGATGAAGTCCATGCCAACGGAATCCCACTTCCATTCCGGCACTGGCAAAGGCTGAAGAAGACCTGCTGGACGCTAATGCTCGGCCTGCACACGACAGCACACGCCGCACTCGGCAACGAACTTAGCAATCTCACGCTTCATTCGGGTCCACCAGAATCTCTGACGAAGGTCCTGATACATCTTGGTAGCCCCGGGGTGGATGGACAAAGGAGAGTCATGGGCTTCGCGGAGAATAAAATCCCGCAATTCCATGACCTTCGGAACCACAAGACGCTGCCCAAACCAAACAACTCCATGCTCATTCTCTGAAAAGCACTTGGCTATCCCATCCTTGATGTTCTGCTTGATTTGACCCACACCAACATCGGTCTGCTGAGCAGCCTTGATTTGGTCCACCAAGGTTGGCTGCACAACCAAGGTAGCAAGAGAACCGTGCTCGACCAAACCCAAATTGAGGTGCTGAAATTCTGAAATGAGGGTAGGCTGCTGCTCTTGGAGCATTAACATGTTGCAATACACCTTTCGGCTGAGTGCATCCGCAACGACATTGGCCTTGCCCGGATGATACTGAATACCCATGTCATAGTCCTTGATCAATTCCAACCATCTTCTTTGCCTGAGGTTCAGATCTGGCTGGGTGAACAAGTACTTCAAGCTCTTGTGGTCAGAATACACCTCACAACGGTTACTAATCAGATAATGCCGCCAAATCTTGAGTTCATGAACCACAGCAGCTAACTCCAAGTCATGAGTAGGATAGTTGAGTTCATGAGGCCTCAACTGCCTTGATGCATAGGCCACAACCTTGCCTTCCTGCATAAGAACACAACCAAGGCTCTGACGAGAAGCATCACAATAGATATCAAAACCCTTGTGAATATTAGGGAGAACAAGCACTGGGGCTGAAGTCAACCGCTTCTTGAGTTCCTGAAAACTCACATCACAAGCAGTAGACCACTCAAACTTCTTATCTTTCTTGAGCAGTTCAGTCAAAGGCTTCGCAATCTTGGAGAAATTCTCGATAAAGCGGCGATAGTAGCCAGCCAAACCAAGAAAACTCCGCACATCGGTGATCGACTTGGGATGACCCCAAGATAGCACATCACTGACCTTGCTAGGATCCACAGCCACACCTCCTGCTGAAAGAACATGGCCCAAGAATGCCACTTCCTTCAACCAGAACTCACACTTGCTGAATTTTGCATACAGCTGGTGCTCGCGCAGCTTGCCCAACACAAGCTTAAGATGTTCATCATGCTCTTCTTCGCTCTTGGAGTAGATAAGGATATCATCAATGAAAACCACCATGAACCTATCCAAATACTCCATGAATATCAAATTCATAAGGTTCATGAATAAAGCAGGAGCATTAGTCAAACTAAAAGACATGACGGTGTACTCGTAAAGACCATAACGAGTAGCAAGGCCGTCTTCGAATATCTCGCCTCGATCCCGACTTGATGATAGCCCAATCTCAAGTCAATCTTGAGAAGACTCGTGCTCCACCAACCGATCAAAAGATCATCAATACGGGCAAAGGATACTTGTTCTTCACCATCACCTCATTAAGCGGACGGTAATCAACACACATGCGCAAGGTCTTGTCCTTCTTCTTCACAAAAATGACTGGACAACCCCAAGGAGATGAGCTAGGACGAGTGAAACCCTTCTCTTGCAGCTCACCTAGTTGCTTCTTCAGCTCCTCTAACTCATTAGGAGGCATGCGATACGGCCTCTTTGAAATAGGGCGTACGGCAGCAACTCGATCACGAACTGTGTCTCAAACGGAGGCATCCGGGCAAGTCTTCAGGAAAGACATCCGCGAAGTCACACACAGTGGGGACATCGCGAATCTCCAATGCTGGCTTTGCTTCAAGGGCATAAAGATGTGACCCTTGCAGCTGCGGTGAAAACCCAACCTGTTCGCCTGAGGAGCTGGTGAGAAAGACAATCCTCCTGGCACAATCGATTTGCCCCAAGTGTTGGGACAACCAATCCATGCCAAGAATCACATCCAGGTGCGCCGAGTCGAGTAGGATAAGATTCGCCAAGAATCCCACTCCTTCAATGTGGATAGGAACGTCCCGGCATACTTGGTTAGCTCTCATTTCCGAACCCGGAGAGCGAATAAGTAGTGGAACCCCCAAAGGAACACAGTGGAGACCACTATCAACAACATACGACCTCGAAATAAAGGAATGCGAAGCTCCAGAGTCAAATAAAACTGTAGCAGGACGTAAATTGACAAGAAGCGTACCCAACACCACGTCGGGCGCCTCCTGTGCCTCCTCAGCCGAGATATGGTTGACTCGGCCGCTCCCCAAGCCGGGGCCTTCGGCGGTGGGTGACCACTCCTTGCCCGTCCTCCATTAGGACGAGGGGCCGCTCCAGTCTTCTTAGGGCAACCACTCGCGTAGTGGCCCTTGTTGTGGCAGTAGAAGCAGGTGACATCGGCCGCGGGGTTACGATGAGCAACCTGCTGCTGGATCGCAGGCGCACGTGACTGAGTCACGGCCTACGAGGGACGTGGAGCTGGTGCCGAAGGCCTCGGCGGTGGTGAAGCAAAGAACGGGCCACCGGTGCCGCCCAACTCGGGACGAACGAGGCCGACTGCGGCACCTGGGCCTCCCACTTGCGCTGTGGGACTCGCCGCCGCCTCGCCTTGTGCTCGGCGATGATGGCCTTGTCCACCAAGGTCCGGAAGTCGGGAAGTCCACAACAGAGAGCTTGTCCAAGCTCCTCGCACAAACCCTCCATGAACTTCTCCCGCTTGGCCTCATCGGTGGCCACCTCGGCCAGAGCGCACCTCGCCGATGGTTGAACTCATGGAGGTACTCATCCGCGATTTGCGCCCGCTTGAGTGCAAGGAACTCCTTCTTCTTGACTTCATCGGTAGGCGGGGACATGGGCCCGACGGAAAGTCGACTGAACTCCTCTCACGAGACCACGTGTCCGCGGCCGCATGGCGAGGAAGTTCTCCCACCATGAGAGTGTCGCACCCTCCAACCGATGGGATGCGAAAGTGCCCGCTCTCGCTCCACGGCGAGCAACGTTGAGCTTCCGCTCAACCGCACGCAGCCACCATCTGCGCCCGAGGATCCTCGGACCGGGAGAAGGTGGGAGGCTGCGTGCGAAGGAACTCCGCAAGTCCCCCACGAGACTGATGACCACCCCCTCCGGATCCAGAGGCACCAGAGGGAGTAGAGGTGTTCCTCGCGATGACCTCCAACACCCTGCGGTCCTCCAAACGGTTACGTTCGATCTGCATGAGGACTTCGGCCATGGTCGGAGGAGGGGGAAGCTCCTCATCGGGACTACCCGGCTGATTCCGACCACTACGAGTTCCTCCTGCCATCTTGTTTCACTAAGACAAGTTAGCTACAAGCCCGAGATCAAAAGGCAAGGAAATCAATACTCAATTAAAATGACCAAAGAACAACCATAAGAAGGCATAAGACCACAAGTCACCAAATCAACTTCCCAAAACGAATAACCCGTATGGAAAGAACGAGCAACCATTTAGGAAGGTAAAATTTCAGAACTTAACCCTACTCTAAACAGCCCAAAAACCAAGGTATAATTACCTAATAGAGCGTTAGTTATTTAGCTAACTCATATCACTTCTTACCCTTTCATTCCCTCAAGTTTTAGTTGAATTAACATCTCATTTCCTACCTTATTCACTAACCACTAGCTAGCTGTCCAGATTTCTTTCTCCAAGCTCTCATGGTTCTCCCAAAAACCAATTTAATCGATAGTGGCTAATTTTTGAAAGGAAGAGAGGAACAACTTTTCCAAAACTTAAATGAGAGTAAGGTGAGATGAGCAAGCTAAGATAGGTAAGGAATAAAATATTAGAACTTACTTAAATTTTCATGAACTGTTTGAAAGTAAGTTTTCAAAATATCCTAAAGGCGACCAAGCTAGGGGTTTCTACGGTCAGTATGGCTCTGATACCAACTTTGTGAGGACCCGGAATATTTAACTAGTAACACTTAACCTCCAAATGGTTCTAGCATTACTAATTAAACATTCTAAGTCTCGATGGACATATGCTTCCCAGAATTACAGCATATGCACATCATCACAAAATTACACATCATTTCCATACAACATACATCACTAAGTTCAACAACGACATACATAAAGTAAAGTTATTACAAAAGAGCCGACCGGCCAAATGACACAATCTACAAGAATGACAGCGGAAGCAAAAGGTGCCATGAGATGGCTAGAACAAAAGTCGACCGGTTAGCCGCACAAACCCACAAGGCAACCGACCGGGCCGCCAAGCTAGTCGCCCCTCAAGCTACCACAACACAGCTCACAAAAGTGAGGCCCTTCGAGCTCACCTTCTTCCTCTGCAACAATTTATATTTAAGCAAGAACAATGAGTACACAAGGTACTCGCAAGACTGACGTGTAGAATAGCAGACCTATTCATATGATACATGCAAGCTTATTTGGGTGGAGGTTGTATGTCTCATTTTGCACAAAGCCAACTTTATTTGCAATAATGTAATACATTTAAAAGCAAGTTTGCAAATCTGTTTGGTTGTCAAAATAACAGCGAAATAATGATAAATACAAGTAACCACCTAGAAGTGACTATCCCAATAGCCACCACAACATAGCACGAATCCCAGATTCGTACCACCCATCAAGTTTTAATTAAAAGGTTGTAGTCTAGTTCTCACGGGCGATCCGAGCGTGTCCATAACCTAGGACGAGGCTATTCGAATAGTTTTAACCTGCAGGTGTACCAATGTACCCACACTTCGCATCGCCTTTAAGCCACAAAGCACACTTCCGAAGGTATGCAAGACGGCTAAGTCCTACGAGACGCTTTCCAATATTGTGCATTGACTACGAGCGCTCGTATGGATCGAAATCCATACGCTTACATTGCAAGTCGAAAGACAACCACCATCACGGGAAGCCTTTCGGACATCGCAGTGCTCCCAAGACCATCCCTCCCGCGACTCTGCGACCGAAGCCAATACACGCCAAAGTACTAAGTCAAGAGAGGTCCCATACCCTCTAGTGTGGTTAGCACGCAAAATGCTCGAAGACGGTGGCGCAAGTAACTCGGTCCTTAATGACCGGGCACCGCTCCACCACACCTAATCACACCATCATACCATTGTGCCCAAGTCTAAATCATTTTGTTTTCAGGTTTTTAGTTTTCATAAGTAGACATGGCACAAAGCTGAAATCATAATGATAATAAGTTTTACGTGATCAAGGTTATCGACAAGTCGATAACCGCCCATTTCTACCGAAAGCTAAGCATGACTAAGCAATTAATTCACAAACTTCTAAATGACAAGAGCTCTTCCACGAACTCTAAATCACAGCAACAACCTAGGCTCATGGTAGTAGAGGATGATCATTTGTCCAAGGAAATGCATCTACTAGGTCAACTAACGACAATAGTTAACACAAAATAGCAATGCAATACGTAGAATTTGTAAACAACATAAATACTTGAAAACACAAGGATTAACATGATCAAACTGCTTGCCTTGCTGGAATGTGTCTTGCTGCAGAGGAGGGTTCTCAGGTTCAATAAATTCTTCGGAACCTAACGCGAAAAGGCGATAAAAATCGATAAGAACGAAGAACACCAAAAGGAACTCAACAGCAAAGAACATCCAAAGCCCATGAAATTTCTACAGCAGCTAGGGGTTGATTTTAGACAATTTTAGAAACAAGAATCACTTCATTTGGACTTAACATGAAAAAGTTATGGCTAAACTAAGTTCTCTCAGCCTGAAAAATCCTAATTAAATTAATTTCGGTTACTGTTTATGGCGAAACTTTCTAGAATGATCTGGAATTTGAAATTTTTATGGTAGGTAGATAAGGTTATCCTAACAACAGCAAAACTGAGTTTGCACAATTTGGAGTTGGAATGAATTAGTTATGATTTTTCTAAGTTCTAAAACTAGTGGATCATTAATTTTAGTGACAAGGATCATATGAAGACCTATTCCATATTACAGTACATTCCTAGTGGGTTTTAACAAAACTTAGTTTGCTCAGTTTGGAATTACAGAGAATAAGTTATGCATTTTACAAATTTCCAATGAATTTCTAGACCACCATTTTCACTAAACAAGATCATGTAGTTAAAATCGTTTTCTGCTACATAACAGTGCCTAAATTCATTCTCAGATTAAAGTTCATTCTATAACAGAGCTAAAGCAATTGGAATCATTCAAAAATGAGCTAAAATGACAAAGTTAGGCACTTTTGAAATTTGAAACATTAAAAGACTTAGAAAATTTGAGCTATCGGGAGGTCCAAACGAACTAAAGGAAGAAGGAGAGGTCGTGGGCCGTTGATCTAGCATCGCAAGGCCACGAACCTCGAAGCACAGCGCACAAAAGACCTCCTCCCGCACTGGGGAGGTCCGGACCGTTGAGATTGGATCCAACGGCCACGACCAGTGCATGCACAATACAAGGCAAAGGAGGTCCTCGCCCCTAACGGAGGTCGTGACCGTCAGATCGAGATCTGGCGGTCCCGAGCACTAGGGGAGGTCCTAAGGCTAAACCTATAGAGGGACGTCTGGACGGCTAAGATCTCACGGAGGAGGTCTTCAACGGTCTAGATCTCCAGAGGGAGGTCTTTAACGATCCACGATCATGAGGAGGTCCACCGTTAGATCTAAATCTAACGGCTGAGACTCGAGGAGGAGGTCCTAAAGCTACGGATCTAAAGGAGGAGGTCCTAGACGGTCAAGATCTCCGTGGGGAGGTCTTGATCGGTGGGATTTACACGAGGAGGTCTTGATGGCCAAGATCTACTCGGGAGGTCCTAAGCGATGTGGTTTTAACGGAGGAGATCCGACGGCTCAGATTAGACCTAGGGAGGTCCTGAACGGTCCAGATCGACGCGGAGGGAGGTCCAGAGACTAAAGATTTTACAAAGAAAATCTAACGTTCAGATCTAGATCCGGGGAGGTCGTGAACGGCTAAGATATAGCCTAAGAGGTCTTGAGCGGGGTTTTCTTTGTAAAAGACCAGGGGTGGCTTTTTACAAAGAGGACCCCGAGGGTGGTCTAGGGTGCTCTTTGCAAAATGACTAAGGGGAGGTCTTTTTGCAAAGAGGACCTCGGTGGAGGTCCAGGGGTGGTCTTTAACAAAGAGGACCTCAAGGAGGTCTTTTGCAAAGAGAACCCCAAGGCGGAGGGTGATCCTAACGGCTGGGATTTAACCTACGGTGGTCTTTAACGGCCAGGATTTCAGCGGGGAGGTCCTGGCACTAAGAAAATACACGGAAAACCCTCTACGGTACAGATTTGACTGGTAGGTGATCTTAACGGCTGAGATTATACTAGGGGGAGGTCCTGAGGAGGGAGGTCTTTGCGGACGTGCGAAAAGTGGTCCGACGACTAAGATTAACCATCGAGAGGTCTTTAACGGTCAGATCTACTCTAGGAGGTCGAGTGAGGTGGTCTGGGCGGGGTTTTACCGTACGACAACAGGAGGAGGAGGCCCACTCGCAGCGAGAGGCCTCCGCGATTCCGACAGCCAATCATTGGCTACAGGGGCTGTCCGAACCTTACGCGACAAAAGCCCGAGCGTCTAAACGAGCTCACCGCCGGCGATGGGGAGCTCGCCGGCGAGAACCAAGGACACGACTGAGTTCCAAATAACGTCAAGAATCTAAAGGGCGTGCTCTCGACGGCGGCGAAGGCCTTGAACGCCGGCGAGCCGGAGAGAGAGAAAGAAGCCCCATACGGTAAGACTACGAAATATACACGAGCTCTAGGAAGCAGTAAGTAGGTAAGAAATGGGCACCTGAAGGCAGAGAGGGGACCAGGGAGGTCGGAGGAGCTTGGAGAAGGCCGACGAAGTCCGGCGATGAAGTGCTTGCCGGCGATGGAGAAGAAGATGCTCCCGACAACGAAAAGCAGCTCCCCAACTTGTCCACCTCTGTGAAGGTTAAACAAAACAAGTTAGGGAGGCTTGAGGTGACCAAGAAGACAAAGAGGCAGCCAAAATTGCAATATTGAACCACTGGAGCTCGAATGGCTCCAGGGAGCTCCCAAGCTCAACAATGGTGGACTGAAATGTGGTGCTCTTGGGTGCTCGAGTTTGAGACCCTGCTCACAACAGAGGGAGCTCGAGCGCAACAAAGAGATGGAGAAAGAAAAGGAGGAAGGAGGTCTCAGGCTATACATAGCCAGGGAGCTAGGCAATGGTGTGGGCAAAAGTCTACTATGAACAAAGTCCATGCCCTGCCATGGACTTCTTTGATTTGACAAGGCAGTAGGGATGACTTCCTTTAGGGCAAAGCTTCTGGCACAATGAATGCATGGCAGAAAGAGACGTTGGGAAGGACCAAAAGTGACAGGCCACTGCTCCCAACTGCCCTGGTTCTGACACATGCACAGAGGTGCGAAAAATCATGGCGGGCAGACCTCAGGGAGGTCGTGGGGAAGAAACACAGCGCATGGGGAGGTCCTGGACGTCCCAGATCAGCTCGGGGAGGTCTTGGACGTCCCAGATGTCCCGATGCGGAGGAGGTCCTGGGGAGGTCCTCGGAGCTGGGGGAGGTCGTAAGCGTCAGATTTAAATCTAACGGATCAGCATGCGCTCGCACGAGATTGAGCTCGGGTGCAGCCTGAGGACCTGGTCCAACCCAGCCGTTTGAGTTAGGCTCGGGCTCGAGCCCGAGTCTGACTCAAACCACTTTTAATTTTTCTGGTTTTTGAAAGAGCTGCACTTTGGAGAATTATTTGAGCTGGCAAAACAACTACAAAAATTCTAAAATTTTTACAGGAGTTCGCCGACTAAAGATTGACCTTGCATAAAATTTTCAGAGGCTTTGGTGCTGTGGATTTTCCTACAAAAATTTAACAAGGTGCTGGTCCCCTGTTTGACCAGATTTTGCGTTGGGTTGACTTGCCTCCAAAAGCCTTCAAACAATTTCTAAAAATTGTGAAATTTTTCAGAGAAGCCACAAACCAGCCCTAGAACTTAGGAAAAATATTTTCAGGAGATGATCAAAAGGTTTGACAAGATTATTTTTGTAAGATCAAGATTTGGATCAAAGACTTGTACTTTGTATTTCCATAGCTCTTGTACAATAATTGTTTAGTACATACAGGAAATACATGATGTAAGAAAGATTTTTAATTTCTACTCATTTTCTTACATTGGAAACACAAGTCTGAAACTTGGGATGTTACAATTAGATCTGGACCGTAGGGCCTTTGTCAGTAAAAACTCTAGTCGCAGGACCTCCTTGGATCAATCTCGGCCGTTAAAGACCTCCTCGGCTAAGATCTTGACCGTTAGATCTTTGTCTCCGAAAGCTATAAGTGCTAAGACCTCCCTCCGCTTTAATCTGGACTGCTCAGGACCTCCCTAGGGTAATCTGGGCCGTCCAGATCTCCTTTCGTTAAAACCTCGTCGCGTTGGGCCTCCTCGGGTAAATCTTGACCGCTGAGGACCTCCCCCGCGAAATCTTAGCCGTCGGGACCTCCCCCGGGATATCTAGACCGTCAGGACCTCCCCTGAGAAATCCTGACCGTCCAGACCTCCTCCGTTGGATTGAAGTCTAGGACCTCCCTTAGTACTCGGGACCGCTAGATCTTGATCTAACGGCCACGACCTCCACTGGGCGCGAGGAGCTCACTGCGCGTGCGTTGTTCATCCACTCGTCGGGGCCGTTGGATCCAATCTTAACGGTTCAGACCTCCCCTGTGCGGTAGACCTCCTCCGCGCGGGGCTTCGCGTGCGCTGTGCATGCACTGGTCGTAGCCGTTGGATCTCATCTCAACGGCCACGACCTCTCCTTTGTCGTTAAGCCGGTTGGACCTCCCGAGAGCTCCAATTTTCTAAGTCTTTTGTTGTTTCAATTTTCAAAAGTGCATATCTTTGTCAGTGTAACTCCTTTTTGAATGATTCAAGTTGCAGTAGCTCTGTGGTAGTATAAATTTTTATTTGTGAATAGTTGTAGTCACTTTTCCAGGATGGAAATTTATAATTGTTGCAGTAGAAGTTTGAATCAAACAAGGGTTAGGAAAAATCACTTCAAAATTTGTAAAATATACTTTTTGTGTATAACTCCATTTTAAGCAAACCCAAATCTGTAAAATCCCTCTGGTAATGTACTTTAACTTAGCATAGGTGTTGTTCATATTTATGTTCCTGTAAAGTGATTTATGCTAGTTTTACGACTTAAGAAAATCATAACTAATTCATGGTAACTCCAAAATGTGCAAACTCAATTTTGCCAACCTTAGGATGACATATTCTTCATACCATAAAAATTTCAGACTTTAGATCATTTTGGAAATTTATGCTATGAACAGTAACAGATAGGAATTAATATTGAATTATTAGGCTGATAGAAATTGTTTTAGCCATAACTTTTCCATGTTAAGTCGAAATGACCTGATTCTTGTTCCTAAAATTGTCTAAAATCATGTTCTAGCTGCTGTGTTGTAACATCCCATTTTAGGCTTGTGTTTCAAATGTAAGAAAATCAGTAGAAATTAAAAAATTTCTTACATCATGTATTTCCTGTTGTGCCAAACAATTCTTGTACAAGGGATTATGGAGATACATTGTCACAAGTCTAGTTGATCCAAATCTTGTTATTCCAAAAACAATGTTGTCAAATCTTATGATCATCCTCTGGAAATATTTTCCCTAAGTCTCTGTGATGGCATGTGACCCCTCTGAAAAATTTTACAATTTTTAGAAATTGTTTGAATATTTTTAGAGGCAGTCAAACCTGTTTGACTCTCAGTCAAACAATAAAACAGAGCCTTGCAGAATTTTTGGAGATTTATTCGCAGGATAAAACCTCTGAAAATTTTACACAAGGTTAATATCTGAGTTAGCAAACTCCTGTAAAAATTTCATAATTTTTGGAGTTAATTTGCTACCTCAAATAAATCTTTCAAAGTCTCATTTTTATTTCAAAGTCAAACTGGTTTTATGTTACTCGGTTCGAGTCGACTCGGGCTCGAGCCAATCGACTTTGTCCGATCAACTAAATGCACCGAGCCACTCTTTAAAACGCGCGGTGGATCTCAACCGTTAGATCTAAATCGCACGCCCGCGCGTGTATCACTTCTGACCTTCCGTTGCAAGTCCGATTGTCGATCGTTAGATCTCCATCCAACCGCTGATATTTCGAAACATTCGGACCCTCCGGTTGCATTTTTGAATCGAGCCGTTGGATTAAGATCCAACGCCGCGTACTTCGTTGTAATTTGAGTTTGCAACGTGGAGCTATCTCGAGCCATTCATTTCTAATCGTAGGGTTCGCAATATCTCCGTTGAGTTTTAAAGCCCGTAGGCGTGGCGCTATCTCACCGCTCGTGTCTCATCCAACGCCGTGAATCACCGAGCCTTTTCACGGGTCATCTTCAACCTCTAGCCGTGCATGAACAGTAGGAGGGTTATGGCAGTGTCATCTCATGCCTCCTACGGCCGCCCTAGTCCACAGTAAGGGTCGTGGGAGACACTTTCGGCCATGCCATGCCCTAGTGCACCAGCTATAATCTTTTCCATGTCGGCCGCACCTTGTGCTTTGTGCTTTGCCGCCCGAAACATGAGTGGTGCAAACCCTAACACTTTCTTGGCCTTATAAGCACTCTCAATGCCTCCTGGTATGTCTTTAGACCACCATCAAGCCCCATTCACAATATTGAAGCTTAACACCTCAATAATGGCAAACCGCCATTGTTGACCCGTGAAGCTCCATTGGAGTTCTTGGTGTTCCAGTGGTCCTCCTTCGCGTTTCTTTGCCCTAAACTTATCTATTCACTTCCTTGAACATTTCCCCTCACTTAATTTTGGATTTGATTCTCAGGAATTGTCCAATTTGGGGTTTGTTCAAATTCGGCCGAAATTGGTCATCTTCTTCCTCAGCTCAGGTGAGTGGTCCATTTTTCAATTACTTGCTCATATGGCTTCTGTGGACCTTAATGAAGCTATTTTGATGCTTTGGTATCACCCATTTGGCTCAGGGTGTCGTTTGCAACCTTTCTTCTTCGTGTCCGGCGAGCTTTCACCGTGATCAAGCATCTCCGGCCATCTTCGAAGCTTCTTGTCACTAAGGTAGCTTCTTATTAGTCCTTAGTAGCTCTGGCACCCACATGCTTGGTTTGCAGCGGAGCTCATCGCGATTTTCGTGTTTAGCAGTAGGGTTCCATTTTCGTTTTCCGGCTAGCCGGCGTTCTAGTCCCTCGCCGCCGGCGAGAATGCTACCATTAGGTTCGTACTGTTATTGCGAATCCATTTTGGGTCTTGTTCGGCGCCGCCGCGGCCAGTGTCGCCGGCGATTTGCCGTTGAACTCACTCGGGTTTTGCCGCATGCCAGCCTCCGTTTCGTCATTTGATTAGGACACATTAATTGCTAATCATTGGTTATTAATTATGTCTTAATCATTGTCGTTGAGCCACTGACCAGTGGGCCCAATAGCCTTAAATCACTCTCTGGTTCAATCCCGCACTGTTCCGACATCATTAATGCTAATCATTGGTTAATTAATGTGTCGGTGGTTAAATCGCTGTCGGAATCTCCTCTGGGTCGCTGACTTGTGGGCCCGAGGGATTAAAATCAAATTTCAGAAGTCATTAGTGTCTATTTAATGTTAATCATTAGAAGCATTAATTCTGTCCTAACCGCCACTCTCGGGCCGACAAGTTGGCCGGTGCATGCGTGCACGGGTTAAAACGTTGCGGTCATGACCTAGGTCACCGACATGCGCCCCACGTGTCAAGATCTCCTTTGAATCGCGATCAATATCTACCGCTCGCTTTAGATCCGCGCCCGATCTTTGTGTGCATTCGACCCTCCGATGCCTTGATCGTTTTCGACCGTCGATCTTGAGATCAACTACCAAGTCGTATGCAATCGACCTTCCGACCGTCGGTGTGCTCTGGACCGCCCATCCGCAGATCTGCGCGGCCGATTGGCCCAAGCAACCGCACCGCCCGGATGCATACACTTCGTGAGCCGTTGATCGTGATCCAACGGTGGCCTGCGTTGATTCGCGCGCGTGGCGCTGTTTTGCGTAGCGTGAGCCGAGGATTTTAGATCAAGGGTTGGGAGTTGTCCACGCCTTATTCTTTTATTGGAGTTTGTCTGTATTTCGGTAAGTATTTGTTTAACAACTGAAAATGATGTAAAAACTTTAGAAACTCATAACTAATTCATTTTAACTGCTTTTTAGATAATTCCACCGGTAATAATTTGTGTTATCACTTTAGTTTATTATAAAAATGGAATTAAGCTTGTTGCAGTAGCAGAAAATTGTGTAACTAGGAATAACTTGATTTCTGTCATTTTGAATATTCCAGAAATAGTTTTAACCTTGAAAAATGCATATCTTTTTCTGTATAAATCCAAATTGTGCAAAATCAATTTTGTTAAATTCGTCTGTTAGTATACTTTCATATAAAATAGGTTTTGAGCATGTTCATAATTCTGTAAAATGACTTGCATTAGATTTACAACTTAGAAAAATCATAAGTAAATGTGTATAACTCCAAATTTAGTAAATCCAACTTTGCTGTTATTAGGATGTCATAATCTACCTGCTATAGAAATTTCTGACCCTAGGTCATTCTAGAAAATTTCGCCATGAACAGTGCTAATTATTAATTAGGTTGATATAAGGCTGAGAAAGAGTATTTTGTTCATATCTTTTGCATGTTGAGTCCTAATTGCATAATTCTTGTTCCTATCATTGTCTTAGATCATTCCCTAGCTGCTGTGTAAATTTTATTAGTTTTGGATGTGTTTTGCTGTTGGAATTTATTTGGTGTTCTTCGTTCTTATTTGCTTATCGTCTTTTCGCGTTAGGTTCCGAAGATAATTTTATTACTGATATTGAGCCACAAAGACCATCGATCCTCAGACTTCACCAAAAAGCGGATGTAGCATTCATTTGATCATATTATTCCTACTATTTTCAAAGTCTAATATATTGTTTGCAAATTCTACGTATGCATTGCTATGTTGTTTTAAACTATTGTCTGTAGTTGGCCTACTAGATGCATTATCGTGAGGAAATGTTTATTCCTCTACCATCAAGCCTAGGTTACTTCTTTGTGATTTTGGGTTCATTGGATGGACCCTTGTCACTTAGTAGTTTACGTGTCATTATGCTTAGCCATGCTTAGCTATCGGTAGAAATGGGCGCTATCGACTGCCGATAACTCGATCACACAAACTATTATTATGTGTACATTTCAGCCTTGTGCTTTGTCTAAATTGCAAAACTAAAACTGAAAATGAAAACAATTTAGACTTGGGCACAATGGTAAGATGGTGTGATCTTTGGGTGTGATTGGAATGGTGCCCGGTCAATTAAGGACCGAACTACTTGTGAGTATCTCATTATCCGAGCATTACAAAGGCGTGCTAACCACACTAGAGGGATATGGGACCTCTCTTAGCCGAGTACTTTGGGTGTGTTAATTAATGAGTCGCGTGGTGGGTTGCATATTTGATTATATGCAACATGGACACGTTGTAGGAGGAGAACACCGCCGAGGGCGGTGTATCTTGCTCCACGATGGGTCCTTGTGATCCATATTTCGTCTGCAGATCACTAAGGGTTAACCCCATACGTGCGTCTCTTGATTAGCATATTCCATTGGAAAGGGTTCAGAGGACTTAGCCGTCTTGGCATACCAAAGGAAGTGTGCTTAATAGCTTGGCAAAAAGGCGGTCCAAGTGTGGGTACATTGGTACACCCGCAGGATTAAAACTATTCGAATAGCCTCGTCCTAAGTTATGGACACGCTTGGATAAGCTTTTCAAGAGTTAGACTACAACCATTTTTAAAATTAAAACTTGATGGTGGTATGAATCAGGGATTCATGCTATGATGTGGTGGCTTTGGGGAAAGTCACTTCTAGGTGGATACTTGCTACTTATGTTTACTCGCTGTTATTTAAATGCTTAAAAACAGATTTTACAAACTGCTGTTCAATCTATTACAATATTGCAAATGAAACTTGCTTGATGCGTCCAAAGAACCATATAACCACATTCCTTTGAATACAGCTTTCATGTAGCTATGTATAGGCTTGCTACTCGTAAGTCTTGCGAGTACATTTTTGTACTCACCCGCATTGCTTGTGTTGTGCAGAGGATGATAGTGAGTCCGATGGACCTCACTTTTGTGAGTTGTCTTTGTGGCGGTTTTACTGGCGATTAGCTTGGCGGCCGGTCGGTTGCCCCTGTGGTGTTATGTGGCTAACCGGTCGTCTTTTGGTTTAAGCCATCTTATGGCAACTTTTGCTTCATTGTTACTTATTTGCTACTTATGTCATTTGGCCGGTCGGCTGTGTTGTAATAACTTATATTATGTATGTCTTTTAGTAGACTTGTTATATTCTGTTGTATGGAAATGATGCATGCTTGGAATTGATGTATGTGTGCTGCTTGTCCTGGGAGGCACATGTTCATCGAGACGCGGATTATTCTATTTGTGATACTAGAACCAGTGGAAGGTTAAGTATTACAAGTTTAATAAACCGGGGTCTCACATGTGTAAATTTCATGAAATTTGGATAAGTTTTGCTGTTGAGTTTTATTTGGAGTTCTTGGTTCTTATTTGGTTATCGCCTTTTCGCGTTAGGTTCCGAGGATATTATTGATATTGATTCTGAGCCACAGCCATCAGATCCTGCACTTCAGCAAGGCAAGCAGATGTAGCATCATTTGATCATATTGTTCCTACTATTTTCAAATGCTAATATATTGTTTGCAAATTCTATGTATGCATTGCTATGTTGTTTTAACTATTGTCGATAATTCGTCTAGTAGATGCATTATCAGTAGGCAAATGTTTATCCTCTACTACTGAGCCTAGGTTTATCTTGCTGTGATTTTGGATTCGTTGGATGAATCCTTGTCACTTAGTAGTTTACGAGTTTGTTGCTTAGCCATGCTTAGTTATCGGTAGAAAAGGGCGGTTATCGACTTGTCGATAACCTTGATCACACAAACTTATTATATCTACATTTTAGATTTGTGCTATGTTCAAATGGTAAATCTAAAACTGAAAATAAACACAATTTGGACTTGGGCACAATGGTAAGATGGTGTGATCTTTTGTGTGTGATTGGAATGGTGCCCGGGTCAACAAGGACCGAACATCTTGTTATACTAAACCAAGCATTATTGCGTGCTAACCACATGAGAGGGATATGGGACCTCTCTTGACTAAGTACTTTGGGAGGTGTTAATTATGAGCTGGTCGGTGGGTGTGTTAAAAATGTGTGTGTGTGTGTATGTGGTGTGTGAGGGGAGCATTAGCAGACCGGTTAGGCTGTCTAATGTGTCTTTCTCCCGTGGGTTGCGGCTCTTAATTAGCATCGTCCATTGGAAAGCGTCTTGTTAGACTTAGCCGTGCCTGCATACCAAAGGAAGTATGCTAACCGCTGCTGGTGGAAAGGCGGTCTATCGTGTGGGTACATTGATACACCCCTGCAGTGTTTTGAACTATTCGAATAGCCTCGTCCTAAGTTATGGACACGCTTGGGGAGGTCTTTCAAGAGTTAGACTACAACATTTCAAATTAAAACTTGATGGTTGGTATGAATCTGGGATTTATGCTATTTGTGGTGGCTAATGGGTTAGTCACTTCTAGGTGGTTACTTGATAATTATTGTTATTCGATGTTATTTCAATGCTTAAAAACTGATTTGTCAAATTGCTTTCAATCTATTACATTATTCCAAATGAAACTTGATTTATGCGTCAAAATAACCATATAACCAATCTCCTTTGATACAGCTTTCATGTAGCTATGTATGGGCTTGTTACTCGTAAGTCTTGCGAGTACATTATTGTACTCATCTGCATTGCTTGTTGTGTGCAGAGGAAGGAGGTGAGCCCCAAGGGCCTCACTTCTGTGAAATGTGCTGTGGCAGTGTGTGGGACGTTTAGCTTGGCGGCCCGGTCGGTTGCCCTGTGGTGTTATGAGGCTAACCGGTCGTCTTTTGGTTTAAGCCATCTTATGGCAACTTTTGCTTCCGCTGTTACCTTTTATACTCTTGTCATTTGGCCGGTCGGCTGTGTTGTAATAACTTATATTATGTATGTCTTTTGGTAGACTTGTTATATTATGTTGTATGAAATTGATGCATGCTTTGGAATGATGTATGTGTGCTGCATTTTCTGGGAAGCACATGTTCATCGAGGCACGGGTTATTCTGTTTGTGATACTAGAACCAGTGGAAGGTTAAGTATTACAAGCTTAATAAACCGGGGTCTTACAGAGTTGGTATCAGAGCCATACTGACCATAGAAACCCCTAGCTTGGTCGTCCCTAGTATATTTTGAAAACTTACTTTCCAAATAAAGGTCATGAAAATGTTAAGTAAGTCCTCAGATTTTACTTCTCATCTATCTTAGTTTGCTTATCTCACCTTGTTCTTGGCTGATTTTAAAAAAAATGTTTTCCTCTCATCTTCTTTCCAAATATAGTTGTTTAATCGACTAAATTGGTTTTGGGGAAAACCTTGAGAGTTTTAATTGGAAGTAGGCCTGTCCTTTGGAAAACAATAGAAGCTCCTGAAGATGGGAATTTCGGCCAGGACATGGGGGATCAATTCTGGACAGCAAGCACAATTTCTGGACAACTAGTCTTAATAAATAGATAGTGCTGAAAATGAGAGGTTAATTTAACTAAAACTTGTGGGAATAAAAGGGTAAGAAGTGATAT
This sequence comes from Ampelocalamus luodianensis, assembly GCA_036346255.1. Taxonomy (NCBI): domain Eukaryota; kingdom Viridiplantae; phylum Streptophyta; class Magnoliopsida; order Poales; family Poaceae; genus Ampelocalamus; species Ampelocalamus luodianensis. Next base: position 49,719,852 of record CM070629.1, on the reverse strand, counting down.
GAATTAGTTAAGTGTCTAACCCTTGCTTTAGGTGATTATTCACCCTGTTTCCTAGCTGTTCGAACCTTGGTTGGTGTGCTGAAAATTGTCTTCCTAAAAACTGACTACTCGTTCTTCCATACGAGTTAGTCATAACTAGGAAGTTGGAATTTATTTATTTGTTGTTCCCTTGCTGCGGTTTTGTTGATTCTCTAGCTGTTAGAGTTCATTTAGTAGAAGTGTTTAAATGCCCTTCTTTGTCTCCTGTTCCGGAGTTGTGTTTAACCTATTTTTGTGGAACAGGATGGCAAGAACAACCCGTAGCTGTCAGCCGGCTGGTTCCGATGAGGAGCTTCCCCCTCCTCCGACCATGGCTGAGGTTCTGGCTCAGATCGAGCGGAATCGCATGGATCAGACTCGGATTCTGGAGGTCATCGCAAGGAACACCTCCACTCCCTCTGGTGCTTCGGGATCTGGAGGTGGTGGCCACCAGCCTCGTGGTGGGCTTTCGGAGTTTCTCCGTACGCAGCCACCCACCTTCTCCCGATCCGAGGATCCCCTTGACGCGGATGATTGGTTGCGTCTGGTTGAGCGAAAGCTCAACATCGCCGCGCCGTGAGCAGAGCGGGCACTCTTTGCATCCCATCAGCTTGAGGGCGCAGCACTCTCTTGGTGGGAAAACTTTCTCGCCATGCAGCCCGCGGGCCATGTGGTCTCGTGGGATGAGTTCAGATCTGCTTTCCGTCGGGCCCACATTCCCGATGGCCTGATGAAGCTCAAGAAGAAGGAGTTTCTTGCGCTCAAACAGGGGCGCAAGTCTGTGTCGGAGTATCTTTACGAGTTTAATCACTTGGCTCGTTATGCTTCGGGTGAGGTGGCCACTGATGAGGCCAAGCAGAAGAAGTTCATGGATGGCTTGTCCGAGGAGCTGCAGGACAAGCTATCTATTGTGGACTTTGCTGACTTCCAGGCCTTGGTTGACAAGGCCATCGTCGCCGAGCACAAGGCGAAGGCGCTGGGTGAGTCCCGCAAGCGCAAGTGGGAGGCCCATCGGTCTGCACAGGCCGGCCTCACTCGTCCCCGTGTTGGGCCTGCACAAGGGGCCCGTGCTTTGGCTCCACCACTGCCAAGGCCGTTGGCGCCAGTTACTCGTCCCCCGCAGGCCGTGTTTCAGCCACGTGCACCTGCGACCCAGCAGCAGGTTGCTCTCCGCAACCCGGCTGCCGATGTCACCCGCTTTGCCTGTAACAAGAAGGGCCACTACGCCAATAGTTGCCCTCAGAGAACCGGAGCAGCCCCTCGTCCTAATGGAGGACGCGGGCAAGGGAATGGTCACACACCTGACCAAAAGGTGATCCAGAAGACTCAGGGTGTCGGGAGTGGTCGAGTCAACCACATCTCGGCTGAGGAGGATCAGGAGGCGCCCGACGTTGTGTTGGGTACGCTTCTTGTCAATTCTCGCCCTGCTATAGTATTATTTGAGTCTGGAGCATCGCATTCTTTTATTTCGAGATCATTTGCTGCTGATTGTGACCTTCGCTTTGTTCCTTTGGGGATTCCTTTGCTTATTCGCTCTCCGGGTTCGGAAATGAGAGCTGATCAAGAATACCGGGACGTTCCCATTAATATTGAAGGAGTGGGATTCTTGGCGAACCTCATCTTACTTGATTCGACGCGCCTAGATGTGATTCTTGGCATGGATTGGTTATCCCAACACTTGGGACAAATCAATTGTGCCAGGAAGATGGTCCATCTCACTAGTCCCTCAGGCGAGCAGGTTGGGATTTCGCCACAGCTGCAAGGGCCACATCTTTGTGCCCTTGAAGCTAAGCCAGCCTTGGAGATTCAGGATGTGCCCACAGTCTGTGACTTTGTGGATGTCTTCCCTGAAGATTTGCCTGGGATGCCTCCAGTTCGAGACTTGGAGTTTGTTATCGAGTTGCTGCCCGGTACCGCCCCAATTTCTAAGGCGCCATACCGGATGCCTCCTAATGAGTTGGAGGAGCTGAAGAAGCAGTTAGGTGAGCTTCAAGCAAAAGGATTCATTCATCCTAGCTCATTTCCTTGGGGTTGTCCGGTCATTTTTGTGAAGAAGAAGGACAAGACCCTGCCTATGTGTGTTGATTACCGCCCACTTAATGAAGTGATGGTGAAAAACAAGTATCCTTTGCCTCGTATTGATGATCTCTTTGACCAATTGACTGGAGCCTGTGTGTTCTCCAAGATTGACTTGAGGTTGGGGTATCATCAAGTCCGGATCAGGGCTGAGGATATTCCAAAGACAGCTTTCACTACTCGTTATGGTCTTTACGAGTACACTGTCATGTCTTTTGGCTTAACCAATGCTCCTGCTTTATTCATGAATCTTATGAACTTGGTGTTCATGGAATATTTGGATAAGTTCGTGGTGGTATTCATTGATGACATTCTTATCTACTCCAAGAGTGAAGAGGAGCATGCTGAGCATCTGAAGCTTGTTTTGGGCAAGCTGCGTGAGCACCAGCTATATGCCAAGTTCAGCAAGTGTGAGTTCTGGTTGAAGGAAGTGGCATTCTTGGGCCATGTTCTTTCAGTAGGAGGCGTAGCTGTCAATCCTAGCAAAGTCAGCGATGTCTTATCTTGGGGTCAGCCCAAGTCAGTCACCGATGTGCGGAGTTTTCTTGGTTTGGCGGGTTATTACCGTCGCTTTATTGAGAACTTCTCCAAGATTGCAAAGCCGATGACTGAATTGCTCAAGAAGGACAAGAAATTTCTGTGGTCCTCTGCATGTGATGAGAGCTTTCAGGAACTCAAAAAGCGCTTGACTTCAGCCCCAGTGCTTGTGCTTCCCGATGTCCACAAAAGCTTTGATATCTATTGTGATGCCTCTCGTCTGGGACTCGGTTGTGTGCTTATGCAAGAAGGCAAGGTGGTGGCCTATGCATCAAGGCAGTTGAGGCCTCATAAACTCAACTATCCTACCCATGACTTGGAGTTAACTACAGTGGTTCATGCACTCAAGATTTGGCGGCACTATCTGATCGGTAACCGTTGTGAGGTGTATTCCGATCACAAGATCTTGAAATATTTGTTCACCCAGCCAGATCTGAACCTTAGACAAAGGAGATGGTAGGAATTGATCAAAGATTATGATATGGGTATTCAGTATCATCCGGGCAAAGCCAATGTGGTTGCGGATGCACTAAGTCGAAAGGTGTATTGCAATGCTTTGATGCTCCAAAAGCAACAGCCTGCCCTTCATGAAGAGTTTCAGCGGCTCAATTTGGGTCTGATTGCGCATGGTTCTCTCGCTACCTTGGTGGTGCAACCAACCTTGGTGGACCAAATCAAGGCTGCACAGCAGACAGATGTGGGTGTGAGCCAAATCAAGCAGAATATCAAGGTTGGGACAGCCAAGTGCTTCACAGAAGATGAGCAGGGTGTTGTGTGGTTTGGACAGCGCCTTGTGGTTCCAAAGGTCGTGGAATTGCGGAATTTGATTCTTTGCGAAGCCCATGACTCCCCCTTGTCCATTCACCCCGGGGCTACCAAGATGTATCAGGACCTTCGTCAGAGGTTCTGGTGGACCCGTATGAAGCGTGAGATTGCCAAGTTCGTTGCCGAGTGCGATGTGTGCTGTCGTGTCAAGGCAGAACATCAGCGTCCAGCAGGCCTTCTTCAGCCTTTGCCTGTACCTGAGTGGAAGTGGGATTCGTTGGCATGGATTTCATCACCGGCCTGTCCCGTTCGTCCAAAGGAAACGATGCCATTTGGGTCGTGATTGATAGGTTGACTAAAGTGGCGCATTTTCTTCCCGTCAAGACTCAGCTCCGTGCGAGACCTTTGGCTAAACTCTATATTTCGAGGATCGTGAGTCTCCATGGTGTACCGAAGACGATCGTTTCTGATCGTGGTGCGCTCTTTACCTCTCGGTTTTGGCATAGTCTACAAGAGGCTATGGGCACGCGTCTTTCTTTCAGCACAGCTTTTCATCCTCAAACTGATGGTCAAACGGAGAGAGTCAACCAAGTGTTGGAAGATATGCTCCGTGCTTGTGTTCTTTCCTATGGGAAGAATTGAGAGAAATGTCTGCCACTTGCTGAGTTTTCTTACAACAACAGCTTTCAGGCCAGTCTTAGCATGGCACCATTTGAGGCTTTGTATGGGAGGAGATGTAGAACCCCATTGAACTGGTCAGAAACTGGTGAGCGACAGTTTTTCGGCCCAGACTCAATCAATGAGGCCGAAAGCCAGGTCCAGTTGATTCGTGAGCATCTGCGCGTGGCCCAGTCCAGGCAAAAGAGCTATGCGGATCGTCGCCGCCGAGAGTTGAGCTTTGAGCCCAATGACTTTGTGTATCTCAAGGTCTCACCTTTGAAGGGCCATCAGCGTTTTGGCATCAAAGGCAAATTGGCTCCTCGATATGTTGGGCCTTATCGTATCATCGAGAAAGTGGGAGCTGTTGCATACAGGTTGGAGTTGCCAGCTTCACTTGAGGGAGTGCATGATGTGTTCCATGTTTCACACTTGAAGAAATGCCTCCGTGTTCCAATTGAGGAAACTCCGTTGGACAATCTTGATGTGCAAGAGAATTTGACATACCATGAGCATCCTGTTCGCATTCTTGAAGAATCTGAACGGAGAACAAGGAACCGTGTCATCAAGTTCCTTAAGGTTCAGTGGTCAAACCATTCCGAAGATGAGGCAACTTGGGAGCGCGAAGATCGCCTTCGTGCAGATAACCCATCCTTCTTCTCCGAGTAAACGGAATCTCGGGACGAGATTCTTGTAAGGGGGGAGATTTGTAACATCCCAATTTAGACTGGTGTTTCAAATGGGAGAAAATGAGTAGAAATTAAAACTTTTTCTTACATCATGTATTCTTGTACAAGAAGTCATGGAAATACAAAGTCACAAGTCTTTTGATCCAAACTTTGAGCTTCCAAGAAAATAATCATGTCAAACATTTTGTTCATCTCCTGGAAATACTTTTCCTAAGTTCTAGGATTGGGGTGTGGCCCCTTTGAAAAATTTCACAATTTTTAGAAATTGTTTGAATGGTTTGGAGGCAAGTCAACCCAAATTAAATCTTGGTCAAACCTTGGATCAGCACCTTGTTAGAATTTTGGAGGAAAATCCACAGCACCCAAACCTCTGAAAATTTTATGCAAGGTTAATATCTGAGTTAGCAATCTCCAGTAAAAATTTCAGAACAATTGGAGTTAGTTTGCTACCTCAATCAAATTCCCAAAAGTCCAGCTCACTTTAAATCTCCAAAATCAAAGATGGTCTGAGTCAGACTCGGGCTCGAGTCAGGCCCGAGTCAGACTCAGCCTTTGGGCTCGGTCGAGCCAAGTCTTGTTGGGGGCTTGTGCTCTGGCCGTTGGATTAAAAATCCAAGGCCCACGACCACCCCAGCCTTCTTCTCCCTCTGACCTTCTTCTACCTCGCACCGTACACTTCAACAGTGGGAGGGATGGTGTCACTCGCCGCGCCCGTTAACGTTCATTGGTAGGGACGAGCGGCGTGTGACAAAGACTTTCACCAAAAGCCGTGCTCCACGCTGCTCTGCTTCCCTGGCTCCTAGTTTAGCTGCGTTTGAGCTCGCCGTAGCTCATCTCGGGCCCCCCTTTCTTTTGTGTCGTTGCTCATCGATCTCTTAATGCCCCCGAGGACCTCCTTTGGACCTCTTACACTCACAATCACCCTCCAACTCACTCTCTGTGCGTTCGAGCGCAAGCCACCGAGAGCATTTGTTGTCCGCCATTGCCAGACCTTGGGGCCCTCGTCAACTTCAGAGCTCGAGTGGTTCTTTTGCCCTTTGATGCGCTTTCTTTTGGACCTCTGGTCATCGCAAGTCCGGTCCCTAACTCATTTTTGGGTTGCTTTCACAGGAGCAGCTCGAATTGAAATTTCCGCAGTTGGCGGCCAAAAGGGGACTTCATCGTTCCCATCTCCGGTAAGACCTTCTCCGTGCAATTCTTTGGTCCTGGACCACCTCCGGGTCATCGCAAGTTTATCCTCACCATTCTTTTTAACTCGCGTTGCTTAGAGCACCTTGTCGCCGTCGTCTCCTTCATCTCCGGTGAACTGCTCCGCCGCCAGCACTCCTCCGACTTCTCTCGGACCTCCCCTACACCTTGGTGAGTTCACTTTAGTCCCTTAGTGCTCTAGGACTAGATGGTTTAGCCGTAATGGACCCTTTTTCGTATTTTCGGGTTTTACCGAAAAGTATCCTCTGCCCCTCTCCGGCTCGCCGACGTTACAGGCCAGCTCCGCCGCTGAGAGTGGTTCCTTTATGTTCGCAAGAGTATTAGGAACGTTTTGGTACACTTCGTAGGCACCGCCGTGGTCTTGGTCGTCGGCGATGTGCCGGCGAACTCAGCGTGGTGGTCTGTACATTGTCGCGATTTTGTCAAGTCATAGGACCTCCTCGAGTAGATCCTCGCCGTTCACGACCTCCCAAGTTTAGATCTGAGCCTTAGATTCATTACTGTAAAGCTTTAAGTCTCAGGATCTCCTAGGATTATCTCGACCGTTGATGACCTCCTCAGATTAGATTTGAGCCGTAGGATCTTTCTTTGTAAAGCCTTTAGCGCCAGGACCTCTTTGGAGCAATCTTGGCTGTTAAAAGACCTCTATGGGTTAGCTCTTAGCCGTTGGATCCTCCCTTTGTAAAGTCCTTAGCCGCAGGACCTCCCCTGGTGTTGATCCTAACCGTTAAAGACCTCCTTGGGTTTAATCGGAGCCGTTAGGATCACTCCTGCGCAAAAAGACCACCCCGTGGTCGTCTTTGCAAAAATCACCTTCGGAACCACCTTAGGGTCCTCTTTGCAAAAGACCAACCCTTGGTCCTTTGCAAAGAAAACCTCAGGACCTCCTTCTCACGGGATCATAACCTTTCTGACCACACCCGAGCAGATCTGGGCCGTTGTAGACCTCCCCCTGGGGATCTCAGCCGTCCAGGACCTCTTCAAGATTAGATCTGGACCGTAGGGCCTTTGTCAGTAAAAACTCTAGTCGCAGGACCTCCTTGGATCAATCTCGGCCGTTAAAAACCTCCTCGGCTAAGATCTTGACCGTTAGATCTTTGTCTCCGAAAGCTATAAGTGCTAAGACCTCCCTCCGCTTTAATCTGGACCGCTCAGGACCTCCCTAGGGTAATCTGGGCCGTCCAGATCTCCTTCCGTTAAAACCTCGTCGCGTTGGGCCTCCTCGGGTAAATCTTGACCGCTGAGGACCTCCCCCGCGAAATCTTAGCCGTCGGGACCTCCTCGGTGGACTTAAGCCGTAGGACCTCCCCCGGGAGATCTAGACCGTCAGGACCTCCCCCGAGAAATCCTGACCGTCTAGACCTCCTGCGTTGGATTGAAGTCTAGGACCTCCCTTAGTACTCGGGACCGCCAGATCTTGATCTGACGGCCACGACCTCCACTGGGCGCGAGGAGCTCGCTGCGCGTGCGCTGTTCATCCACTCGTCGGGGCCGTTGTATCCAATATTAACGGTTCAGACCTCCCCTGTGCGCGTAGACCTCCTCCGCGCGGGGCTTCGCGTGCGCTGTGCATGCACTGGTCGTAGCCGTTGGATCTCATCTCAACGGCCACGACCTCTCCTTTGTCGTTAAGCCGGTTGGACCTCCCGAGAGCTCCAATTTTCTAAGTCTTTTGTTGTTTCAATTTTCAAAAGTGCATATCTTTGTCAGTGTAACTCCTTTTTGAATGATTCAAGTTGCAGTAGATCTGTGGTAGTATAAATTTTAATTTGTGAATAGTTGTAGTCACTTTTCGAGGATGGGAATTTATAATTGTTGCAGTAGAAGTTTGAATGAAATAAGGGTTAGGAAAAATCACTTCAAAATTTGTAAAATATATAAATTTTTGTGTATAACTCCATTTTAAGCAAACCCAAATCTGTAAAATCCCTCTGGTAATGTACTTTAACTTAGCATAGGTGTTGTTCATATTTATGTTCCTGTAAAGTGATTTATGCTAGTTTTACGACTTAAGAAAATCATAACTAATTCATGGTAACTCCAAAATGTGCAAACTCAATTTTGCTGACCTTAGGATGACATATTCTTCCTACCATAAAAATTTCAGACTTTAGATCATTCTGGAAATTTATGCCATGAACAGTAATAGATAGGAATTAATATTGAATTACTAGGCTGATAGAAATTGTTTTAGCCATAACTTTTCCATGTTAAGTCCAAATGACCTGATTCTTGTTCCTAAAATTGTCTAAAATCATGCTCTAGCTGCTGTGTAAATTTCATGAAATTTGGATAAGTTTTGCTGTTGAGTTTTATTTGGAGTTTTTGGTTCTTATTTGGTTATCGCCTTTTCGCGTTAGGTTCCGAGGATATTATTGATATTGATTCTGAGCCACAGCCATCAGATCCTGCACTTCAGCAAGGCAAGCAGATGTAGCATCATTTGATCATATTGTTCCTACTATTTACAAATGCTAATATATTGTTTGCAAATTCTATGTATGCATTGCTATATTGTTTTAACTATTGTCGATAATTCGCCTAGTAGATGCATTATCAGTAGGCAAATGTTTATCCTCTACTACTGAGCCTAGGTTTATCTTGCTGTGATTTTGGATTCGTTGGATGAATCCTTGTCACTTAGTAGTTTACGAGTTTGTTGCTTAGCCATGCTTAGTTATTGGTAGAAATGGGCGGTTATCGACTTGTCGATAACCTTGATCACACAAACTTATTATATCTACATTTTAGATTTGTGCTATGTTCAAATGGTAAATCTAAAACTGAAAATAAACACAATTTGGACTTGGGCACAATTGTAAGATGGTGTGATCTTTTGGGTGTGATTGGAATGGTGCCCGGGTCAACAAGGACCGAACATCTTGTTACACTAAATCAAGCATTATTGCGTGCTAACCACGCGAGAGGGATATGGGACCTCTCTTGACTAAGTACTTTGGGAGGTGTTAATTATGAGCTGGTCGGTGGGTGTGTTAAAAATGTGTGTGTGTGTGTATGTGGTGTGTGTGGGGAGCATTAGCAGACCGGTTAGGCTGTCTAATGTGTCTTTCTCCCGTGGGTTGCGGCTCTTAATTAGCATCGTCCATTGGAAAGCGTCTTGTTAGACTTAGCCGTGCCCACATACCAAAGGAAGTATGCTAACCGTGGATGGTGGAAAGGCGGTCTATCGTGTGGGTACATTGGTACACCCCTGCAGGGTTTTGAACTATTCGAATAGCCTCGTCCTAGGTTATGGACACGCTTGGGGAGGTCTTTCAAGAGTTAGACTACAACATTTCAAATTAAAACTTGATGGTTGGTATGAATCTGGGATTCATGCTATTTGTGGTGGCTAATGGGTTAGTCACTTCTAGGTGGTTACTTGATAATTATTGTTACTCGATGTTATTTCAGTGCTTAAAACTGATTTGTCAAATTGCTTTCAATCTATTACATTATTGCAAATGAAACTTGCTTTATGCGTCAAAATAACCATATAACCAATCTCCTTTGATACAGCTTTCATGTAGCTATGTATGGGCTTGTTACTCGTAAGTCTTGCGAGTACATTATTGTACTCATCTGCATTGCTTGTTGTGTGCAGAGGAAGGAGCTGAGCCCCAAGGGCCTCACTTCTGTGAAATGTGTTGTGGCAGTGTGTGGGACGTTTAGCTTGGCGGCCCGGTCGGTTGCCCTGTGGTGTTATGAGGCTAACCGGTCGTCTTTTGGTTTAAGCCATCTTATGGCAACTTTTGCTTCCGCTGTTACCTTTTATACTCTTGTCATTTGGCCGGTCGGCTGTGTTGTAATAACTTATATTATGTATGTCTTTTGGTAGACTTGTTATATTATGTTGTATGGAATTGATGCATGCTTTGGAATGATGTATGTGTGCTGCATTTTCTGGGAAGCACATGTTCATCGAGGCACGGGTTATTCTGTTTGTGATACTAGAACCAGTGGAAGGTTAAGTATTACAAGCTTAATAAACCGGGGTCTCACATTTCTTATCTACAACCGTCTGTGATAAACTCATATCACAGGTTGCCAATATGTTTTGTCAGGCTATCACAGACGGTTCTAAAATATAATCGTCTGAGATAAGCTCATATCACATACGGTTATGTATTAGAACCGTCTGTGATTCATTATCATAGACGGTTATATAATAGAACCATCTGTGATATCCTGATAAAACCTATTAACAATCTGTGGTATCCTGACAAAACCTGTTGACAAGTATATATGATGACACATTGACATCAATATCAAAATATATGAGAGATGACAAAACCTGGTGACAAGTATATATGATGACAAGCTCGTAACACATTTTACTTCAAAAACCAATTGTCGATTACAATGAACGTCCGCATTGACATCAATATCAAAATATATGAGAGATTACAAGTCCATAACACATGATGTTATGGAATAAATTAATTACAATGGATTAAATTCTTAATTAAAATATAGCCCTTCATGATGATCGGCGCGCATATAGCTAGCTTCCTCATCGGGTTCTTCCTCGAGCCTGATGCCATCTCCGAAAGGAGGCAACTCGTCAAATTGATTGTATTCTTCCTCGTCCACTACATTCTCAACTCCGACAATCCTTCTTTTTCCATTAAGAACTACGTGGCGTTTCTTATTTGCCGTGTCGGTTACATAGAATACTTGAACAACTTGATTAGCCAAGATTTAATGGTTCGTCTTTGTATCCGACACGCTCAAGATCCATGGTAGTGACGCCGCATTTGTCAACCTTCACCGTGGAGATGGACCCAACAAGATGCGAAATAGGGGATCTTGAAAAGCACGTAATCGAGCTCCCATATCTCCTTTATTTTCCCATAGTACGAGCTCCTCAGCCCATCGGTACTGAATGCATCTATGCGGACACCGCTGTTCTGGACTGTGCTCTTCCTTATCCTAAGCTGTCATATAAAATGTGTACCCATTTATGTCGTATCCTTGCCACGTGACAATTGTAAATTGTGGCCCTTGTGCCAACCATAGCAATGTATCATCACTTGATGACCTCCCAGTGATTCGCACCTTTAACCATCCGTTGAACCGATGGTTGTACTCTCTCATGATCCAAACCTCCGACCGGTTTGGATTATGTTGGCGTACCATGTCTTTGTGCTCGTCGATGTACGGGACACTTCGGTCATGTGTTGCAAGACCGTGAAATGGGCTTGAGCGTATGTATCCAGATCGGGAGTGATTGATTTCCTTCCGATAGCTCAGATACCATCTAGTCTCCCCTCATGACGAGATAGAGGCACACCTATCGGATCCACCTGAGCCATGTAGTCGACGCAGAACTCAATGACCTCTTCTGTTGCATAACCTTCAATGATGCTGCCCTCCGGTCGAGATCAATTCTGTACGTAGGACTTGAGAATTCCCATGTACCTCTCAAACGGGTACATATGACGTAGGAACACAGGGCCGCATATCTTTATCTCTTTCACAAGGTGAACAATGAGATGGACCATGATATCGAAAAATGACGGAGGGAAATACATCTCAAGATGACATAGAGTCGTCACCACCTCGGCCTGCAGAGCATCTAGTCTTTGGGGATCGATGACCTTCTGAGCAATTGAGTTGAAGAAATAACACAGCCTCAAGATTGCCACTCGGACCTTGTTCGGCAAGATACTCCTAATTGCAACAGGAAGCATTTGTGTCATTAGCACATGACAATCATACGACTTCATACCAATTAATTTCAAATCTTGCATAGAAACAAGTTTCTTAATGTTAGCAGAGTAACCAGACGGGATTTTCACACCATGCAAGCTCTGGCATAGTTCAATTCTCTCGGCCTTAGACAGAGTGTAGCAAGCTGGGGGAAGGTACGTTCGTCCTGTATCAGTCTCTTGCGGTGCTAACTCGGTCCTTATGTTCATATCGACCAAGTCTCGCCGTGCGTTAACACCATCCTTTGTTTTGCCACTAATGTTCAGTAAGAGACCAATCAAGCTATCACATACATTCTTCTCCACGTGCATGATGTCGATGCAGTAGCGAACTTCTAAGTGCTCCCAATAAGGCAAGTCCCAAAAAATTGACCGTTTCTTCCAGATGTTCTTCTGACGGGTTCTTAATTGACGTCCCTTCCCAAGCACAACATCGATATCCTTAACCATATCATAGACATATTTCCCTCTAAAAGCCCTTGAGTGAACCGTCCTCCTTATTTTCGTCGAATTTTTCTTCATCTTTGGTATGGGTGACTCACGGGAAGGAACCTACGGTAACGCGTATACACAGTTTTGCGCGAGTTGTTTAACCATACACTCTCCGTAGCATCTAAGCAGTACGGACAAGCTTTGGCTCCTTTTGTATTGAAGCCCGACAGGTTACCAAGGGCAGGAAAATCATTGATGGTGCAGAACAACATGACGTGTAAAGTGAAGTTCTCTCGTTTGTACGCATCTCATACTGCACCCTTCGCTCCACAGTGTCACAAGATCTTCCAGCAATGGTGCTAGGTACACATCAATATCATTCCCAGGTTGTTTCGGCCCTTGGATAAGTAGTGACATCAAAATGTATTTCCGCTTCATACACAGCTAAGGAGGAAGGTTGTACATGCATAGATTCACAGGCCAGGTGTTATGTCGGTTGTTCATGTTATCGAAAGGATTCATTCCATCTGTACTCAACCCTAACCTTATGTTCCTCGGTTCTGCACCGAACTCTTCGAAGCTCCGATCGAAGTTTCTCCACTGAGCAGAATCAGCAGGGTGTCTTAGCTTTCCATCTTTCTTACGGTCCTCCGAGTGCCAACGCATCAATCTTGCCTCCTTTGGGTTCACAAATAAATGCTTCAAACTTGGGATCACAGGCAGATACCACAACATCTTAGCAGGAGGTCCTTGCTTCAACCTAGCAGTATTCTGGCGTTTGTATCAGGATGCTTTGCACACGGGACATACATGCATGTCTGCATACTCTTTACGGTAGAGGATACAATCGTTCGGACATGTATGTATTCTTTCTACTTCCATTCCCAATGGACAAAGAACCTTCTTTGCTTGGTAGGTGGTGTTGGGCAACACGTTTCCCTCCGGAAGAATGTCCGCTAGGAGACCTAACAACGCCGTGAAACTCTTATCGGACCAACCATTGCTTGCCTTTAATTTAAGCAGTTCAATCACGGTTGACAACCTTGTGTATTCCGACTTGCAGCTAGGGAACAAAGGTCTCACCGAGTCCTCCATTAAGCGCTCGAATTTACAAAACTCTCTCATCTGTAGTTCTCTTACGCATCGCGTAGCATCGATCCAGTTGTCATCGTGTGACCTATCCTCATCAAAAGCACAATATACATCCGGCATATCGTTGACTTCCTCAGCGATGTCGTTATTACTAACTTCCTATGTAATCTGGTCTTCACCGTGACTGGTCCAACATGTATACCATTTTCTGAAACCCCTTCTAATCAAGTGTGCTTCTATCTACGCCGGGTTGGTAAACATCTTCAGATTACCGCAATCAATGCATGGACAAGACATAAATTTTATCCCTTCTTCAACATATCACCTTTCGCGGCTCTTCTAAAAGCAACCACGCCATTAATGTACTCTTGACTCATACGATTCATACCATACATCCAGTTTCGGTCCATCTACACTACACATGTAACAAAATATATAGTGTCAAATTAGATTAATAAAATCTCTCTCAACCGCTCTCTCTCTCCATTTCCTTCCCCCTCACAGAGCTTAATGCATATGCCAACCACCCAATGAAAAATATTATTCTATTTCACTTGCATCCGGATGCAAAAGCTTGCATCAAATCTACTAGAGTTTTGCCATTTCAAAGAAGCTACTAGAGTTTTGCTACGGAATAGGCAGCTTTCACGTATGGAATCGGTTCCTAGCATCAAATCTAGCCATTTCAACCGGCTAATTAAGCACGTAAATTTCAGATACTCTAAAGGGTTATAGATTGTTACCCTCGGAGCTCACGACGAAAATACCAAATCTCTTGAGATTTCTCTCCTTCTCCCTCCCTTTCTCCTCTCCTTCTCCCTTCCTTTCTCCTCTCCTTCTCCTCCCTTTCTCCTCTCCTTCTCCCTCCCTTTCTCCTCTCCTTCTCCTCCCATCCCTCTCTGTCGGTGGCACAGTAGGTTTTACCTGGTGTCGGCTGAAATGAGAATGGGTAGAGGGTACTCCAGGAATTTATAGTGCGAGGATATCACAGACGGTTCAAAATATGAACCGTATGTGAAATATCACGGACGGTTGCTAAAACGAACCATCTGTGATACAGGAGATTATCACAGACGGTTTCTAAACAGAACCGTCTGTGATATTTCACAGCTGGTTCTATTTAGAAATCGTCTGTGATATAGGCCCATATCACAGACGGTTTGTTAATAGAACCGTCTGTGATAGGTCGGCAGCCCAAATGCCGCGTCCCAACACACCCAACACAGACAGTTCCAAATGAACCCGTCTGTGATGGGGTGTCTACTATGGCCTGTTTTGTAGTAGTGGTAGCTTGAGTCTCATTATGTGTTGATAATTCAATCTTGCTTGCTCTAGCTCACCATGGCATAATGCTATTATTTGCGAATGTGTTTTGCAAATAGTCGAGGCTCATGCGTCTAATCCTTGTAACATGTGACTATACTTTGCAAATGATTCAAGTCTATGTTCCTATACCTTGTGGCATGATCTAAGTTTGCAAATATGTTTTACAAATTATTGGGATTCATGCATGTTCCCTTAGCATGGTCTAAGATTGCTTGTTGCTATTTCTTTGGACTTAGACCATAATAGTGGCTCTGTGGAGTTGTGCTTTTTTATTTGATCAAATGTGTTTGAGATCAATAAAATAGGAGGGTTTTGTATCCCTCTGAATAAGCTTTTCGTAGAGTCCAAGATCACTCAATTCCAATATCGGAGTAAAAAATTATGACCTTTTTACCGAGTGTCGTCTGTGTTGAAATTGGACTGCGGTACTACCGCCTGAGAAGAGAGGCACTACCGCAGAACGGTAGTTTTGGCCTTTGTACTGTGGTACTACCACACTAAAGTCTTTAACGACTAGTTTTTGAGCCGTTAATGCACCCGTGCAACCGATGAACAGTAGAAAATGGTAGTACCGGAGTTTGTACGGCGGTATTTGTAACATCCCAATTTTCAGAGCTTAAAAAAATCTTTTAAATAGTTAGTAGGGAAAAATTCACCATTTGAATTTTATTTGAATTTAATTTCAAAAGCTTAATATTGGACTTTACAATCAAAAATATTTAATGTGAATAATCCCAACATGAACAATAGCCAAAACTATTTTATTTGGGTTCTTTGTGCTCAGATATATTTTCTAGATTTTTCTAGAATTTTTCTGAGTTTATTTGCTATTTTCTATTGCTTATTTGAATTTCTGGTATTTTCTAAATTAGAAAACCTATTTAAAATCTCAGTTAATCCTTTGGGCCGAAATCCAAACCTCCTGCCCATTCTCTCCGCCACCAGCCTCGCGGCCCGGCTACCATGCATGCGCCGCCTCCACCGACATGCGGACCCGCTTTGTCGACCCTCTCTCTCTCTCTCCGCGCGCCCGCTCATCCTCCACCGTCCGATCAAAGATGAACGGCTAGATGCGCATAAGGCAACCGGAGTTGTCCGAATGTTTCTTTGATTGTGGGCCGTTCGATCAAGATCCAACGGTCGATCTCGGTCGCTTTCTACCGCACCGTTGCACGCGACCACGTGAGGTGTGTCTCGACGTGTGGGACCCACCGCCACGCCATCGTCGTCTCGAGGCGACTGCGGTTCCGATTTCCTCGCGCCGCCGCGCCGCTGCTTTTGGCGCCCGTGCCTAGACCTTCCCGAGCCCGCTTATATAAGGAGGGCAAGCCCTCGGTCTCGCGACTCCAACCAGCGCGCACCGCCGCCGTAACCCTAACCCTAGCGCGCAAAGCTCGAGAAGTGATCTGCGCCGCGCAACTCCGACGAGTTCGTTCCTCGCCATCGCCGCCGAGTGTCGTGGTCTACACCGTCGGCATCGCACGGAGCAGGACTACCTCGTGGGCACCTTCGTTTCGCCGGAGCGTCGCCGTAGCTCCGATCCCGTCAAGCCCGAAACCCCTCCGCCGCTTCAACCTCGCGCCGCCACGCACGCCCCCGACCACCGTGAGCACATCCACGAAGTTCCCGTGCCACCCTCTACACGCTGGTACCACTCACCGCCGGTGAATCGCCCGCTCGCGGAACCCTTGGTTCCCGAGCCGCCGTCACCGTCGGGTCCGACGTGGCACGCCACCTCGCCGCCACCTCGGTGCGCGTCGGCTCCGCGTCTGCGTGTCATCCTCGCCGGCGTCACAAGATCGACGCAGCCCCACCGGATCCCGGCCGAGGCTCGTGGGCCACCACCGTGAGCCTAGCCTCGACATGTGGGTCCCACATGTCGAGATTTCTTTATTTATCTTTTCCGAAATCACGAGGGTCGACGCCACTGCGCAATAATCTGATTTTCCTTTAGGAAAATAATTGAGAAATTCATGAAATACCGATTTTCAGCATTTTATGTATTTTCAATCTTCCAAAGGCCATAACTTTTGCATCCTAACTCGATTGAGCCCATTCAAATTTCTAAATTTGTCTAAATTCAAGATCTACTTATCTGAGATTTTTATTTAATTTTTGGAGTTGGTTTTGCCTCTGTTATTTATTTGTTTTGTTTGTTTGTGTCTCGCTTTTGCAGTAGACGTCGATTCGTCGGAAATTTTGTGGAAGAAGGAGCACCCCAAGACCAAGATCAGTACATAGAACTTTTCCAAGGCAAGTCATACCTTTGATCATCTTGAACCCAGTTTTCAAATTACTTTGTGTTAAATTATTGCATGATAGTTTAATTATTTATTTAAATGCTTTGGGCATAGTTATTATCCAAATTGTTATCACACCTTGGCCTTGTATGTCATAATTCCTTGTCACCCTAGATTGGTTATTAGTTGGTAATATTATAGCACCAACGTGGGTTGGTTAGATGCGAGTACAATTGCTTAGCCATGCTACGAGTCATCATCTCATGTAAGTTGCAAATATCAATTATGACTAAGTGACTATGGAACTTTGTGTAAGCTGTGTCTTTGTATGTTATTACTTTGTGATGGCATGTGTTGCACTAAAACCAACTGGGTGGTAAAGGATTTAGGCGAGGCAAGTGGTGGAGACGTGTGACATGGTGGACTATGTGATGGGAACGATAATCTGTGTGGCTTAGTTAGAAAATGGAAGTCTTGCCTTGGTCAATTAAGGACTTAACTTTGTGCGCCATTGAACTCGAGCTTACTGAGACGACCACATGCCCGGTATGGGACGGGCCTAACTTAGTAAGTTATGGATTCTCGGCATTGATGTTCGGTGGATAGGTTAGGCTATGTGATAGGGTGGAGGTGTGACTACTTGGTAGTTGCATCACGGAGGATTCGTCGTCCCCGTCCAACGATGTGTGTTATGCATGGGCTATGTGATATGTATAACGGTTTGTAAGCACATCGAGAGTGTCAATGTTGAGATGAAGTTTCAACTGTTTTGTTACGATTGGTGCTTGCTACACTAGTTGTATCTTGTGGGTAAAGTGTACAACCTCTGCAGAGTGTTAATCAAACTATTCGAATAGCCGCGTCCTCGGTCATGGACATGCTCGGTGATTTCACATAAGGGTTAGTTTTTATAAAATGTGGGAATGGGAGCTGTGTGATCTCAATCATATGGCTATGTGAAATAATCTGTTTAGTCAGTGTGTCTTTGTGGAAACAAGCTGTTAAATTAATATTGTCTATTTGTTTGAATTATGCTTTCAATCTATTATCGTATTCAATTGCAAATGTTGCTTTTATGCAAAAGAACCACGAAGCCTTTTCTTTGGAATAAGCTCGCATCTATACATTGCATTCTCGTGGTATGATTTGCGAGTACGGTTGTGTACTCACGCTTGTTGTAAAACTTGCGCCCAAACCTACTGTATGGAGGAGTCTACGCCGCTTTCGAGGAGGAGTTCGTTGAAGGCGATCGTTCGTTAAGGTCCGGATCCCGATTGGTTGCTCGTGGTGAATTGGTGGGATCTACGCCGAGTTTTCCGCTCACGCTTGCTTTATTTCTCTGTTAGCCTGCGTGGCTTAATAAGTGTAAACTCGACCATAAGGTCAAAACCCTTATTTGTTATTCAAACTAATCGTTTACTTTAATTATCGCTTGTGTGGATCGATATTTACCGTGTTAACCCCTGTGCACTAGCGTGATCTCGACTAGTGCAAGATATACGCAGGGTTCCGTAATCGACTCAGGTCCCAACAGAGGTGGTATCAGAGCCATACTGACTGTAGGTCTTGACCTTAGTTAGATTGGCCGTCTTTAGAGTGTCCAAACTATTTTCTAAAGGAAAAATTAACTTGCAAGGTTAATTGATTGCTTAACTCTTCTCATATCTCTCTCGCCTCAACTTTTGCTATAATCTCTTCTCTCCCCGCTGTTTTAAAGTTGCTCTTACCCTGTTCGTCTGTCTTGACAGATGCCTCGTCTTCAGAGCTATTGTAACAGCCCTAACTTAGGGTTTGTATTTCAAATGTAAAATTTTGAGGAGAAATAAAAACTTTTGTTGTCTCTTCAAATCATTTGAAAGTTTCTACAATTTTCCCTAGCAATTTCCAATTTATAGAATTTAATTCTTGTGATTGGAAATTGTTGATTATCAGATTCTAGCCTTCAAACTTGTGATCATCCTCTGAAACTATTTTTCCTAGCATCTTGATCATCCTATCTACCTCCCTGAATTATTTCACAATTTTTAGATTTTGTTTGCTATTTCAAATGGCCAAGTCAACTCTGTTTGAAATCTGGTCAAACTCCTGTACAGCAGCTTGTGAATTTTCTCTAGAACAATGCAGTGCATAAAAGTTCTGGAAAAATTATACAAGGTTGTCCTCTGTCCCTAGTAGCTACCATAAAAATTTCGAAATTTTTGGAGCTCAGGAGCTACCTCTAAAAATTCCCAAACCTTCTCTGTCTTTTAAATCAAATTCTAAAAATCGTTCCTCGGCCGAACCAACTCGTGCTCGAGTCCGACTCGTACCACTTGACTCGGTCGCGTCAACTAAACGCGCACGCGCGAGTCCAATCGATCGTGACCGTCCGATGCAAATCGAACGATCCACGTCGCGTCGGCGCAACCGACCTGTCCGAATGCATACATCAATCTCGACCGCCCATCTCGGATCCAACGGCCAAGATCTTTCCGATCGAGTAGAACCACCGGTTCGCACCGCTTCGTCGTCGCCGACATATGGGTCCCACCGTCGAGTTCTTCCTCGCCGACTCCGCGCCCACCGAGCTCGGCGATCGCGCATGCGTGCCGCGCAGCTTCATTCGCCGCCACGCCGGGGCGCGTGGTTCGCCTCCCGAGGATCGCTCAAGTCCATCTACCTCATAGGGTCGCCCATTCCTTCGCGACCATTCTGCGCCCTCTCCGCCCATTTCTTAGCTTCTACGAGAAAACTCGAGCGTAGCGCCGCCGTGTTAGCGCCGCCTTGATTCGCAACCACGCCATCGTGATCTACTCTCTTCGCCGCCTCCATTTTGCCCATCCAGACCCTCGGCCAAGATATCGCCGAGGCACCTTCGCTGCCTCCGCCTCCGGTGGGCGGCCCGCGAGCTTGCTAGTGCTCGTGAGTTTCTAGCTTCGACACTTAGTCCCTTAGATCGCATTGATGCATCGAGTCTAACGGTGGGCTTGTTTACGCCTTTGTGCATCGTTGCGGGCGTCGACCAATTCTTCTCAAGCTCGGTTTTCCGCGCGCGGAAATTCCGGTCACCTCGGGCTTTCTTCGTCGGCGTTATCGTGTGCTCCTTGCTCCTCGTGTTGAGGCGGCTTAAGCACACCTTCCGAGTCTTCTAGAAGCCCGTATCATTGTCTCGCGTGGGCCGTGCTTTCTTCCGCCTCCGCCGCCGTGAGCTCGTCTCGTCGACCATCGGGCTCGCGCCACCGCCATCGAAGTTCGCTAGGTCCTTGCGAACCCGGAAGGTACCACTCTTTCGCCCGAAACCTCTGGTTTGCTAGATCGGTGCGCGGCGCGCGCCACGCGCCTGCGTGCTCGCCGGTGAACCGCCGGTGATGATTTGTTTGACTCTAATCATGTCTACCTTGAGTCTCTGTCTTGTGGGCCCTTGCGTTAATCGCGAAATCGTTTAATCCAACCGCTGCATTTCGCTTTGAGTCTCTGTCATGTGGGCCCGGAATGTCGCTTAGGTTGTGTAGTTTTTAATCGTTTTCTCTGTTGGGAAGCGATTTCTCGTGTTGGTATGTTAGGTTTGCACTTTGGTAGCCAAGACGATTCTTAGAATACGCCGACGCCACTTTCGGGTGGCTGTTCGTCAAGATTTTCGTGCGGGCCATTGTCGATGTGCAGGCTAGATAGCGTGGGTAGAAAAAGGATTTAATGCTTTAGTATTTCGTAATATGTTTTTCACAGATCTGTTAATTCATTTAAACTTAGAAAATGCATAACTAATTCAATTTTTATCCAAATTGCATGAATCCAGTGCTGTTTATTTTCATTTCAAATGTATTATTTACTAAAATTAGTTTCATCCAGGTCTCTGTAGCAAAAATCTGTTAATTAATAAAATGATGTTTTATGTATCTTCTAGATTAGAAAATGCATATCTCTTTCAATATTTGTCCAAATCCAGTGAAACCAATTTTGTAATTTGTCATTTTTAATGTACTAATTATTAGATAGGTTATATACACTGTTTCTGTTCATGAAAATTTGTTAAGTAATTAACTAGTGTCTTGTTGTGTTTTTAGCTTAGAAAATTCATAGGAAATTGCTAATAACTTAAAATGATTTGTTCCCTGTTTTAAAATTTTGTTATTTCATGCTTAGGTTGCTGTATGAGTTTTGGCTTGTTTTGGTGTTGTTGTATGTTTGAGTTTTGTTTGTTATTCGCTCTTATTTGTCGTTATGTTCGATCGTTAGGCTTCGATATTTGCGGCAACCCCGAGGACGATCCTCCGCAAAGATATTGAGCAACAAAGATCGTGCAAGCGATTTGATCATGTTTAATCCAAGATTTTAAAGATTAATATTTTGTTTAAATTGTATGTATGCATTGCTTAATTTGTGTTAAATTGATTAGTTAAATCAGAGTTGCATATCCTGTAGCCAAAATATTGATCTCTACTACCCGAGCCTAGGTTATTTGTCGTGATTAGAGGTATTTGGATGATCTCTTGTCACTTAGTAGATCCGGTCAACTTGCTTAGACATGCTTAGCTATCGGTAGAACGGGCGGTTATCGACTTTAGTCAGAACCTCGATCACACAAAATTTACTACAACTTTATGTTTCAGATTTTGCTATGCTTACTTGCAAAACTAAAACCAAAACAAAAATGATTTAGACGGGCACAATGGTAAGATTGGTGTGATCTTTTGGGTGTGATCGAAAGGTGCCCGGTCAATTAAGGACCGAACATCTTGTGAGTTTTGTTATCCAGCATTTCGGCGTGCTAACCACACTAGAGGGTATGGGACCTCTCTTGACCTAGTACTTTGGCGTGTATTGGTCTCGGTCGCAGGAGGTCGCAGAGGGACGGAGGTGGGAGCATGGTAGTTGTCCAAAAGCTTTATCCCGAGTGGGTAGTTGTCTTTCGGCTTTACCATGTAAGCGTATGGTGTTTCTACCCATACGAGCGGCTCGGGGTTGATACACAATATTGGAAACAGTCTCGAGGACTTAGTCAGTGCAGCATACCTTGAAGTGTGCTTTGGCTTAAAGCGATGCCGGTGTGGGTATGATGGTACACCCTCGCAGGTTAAAAACTATTCGAATAGCCTCGCCCTAGGTGATGGACACGCTTGGGTAAGCTTATCGAGAGTTAGACTACAACATTTAAATTAAAACTTGATGGGTGGTACGAATCGGGATTCGTGCTATTGTTGTGGTGACTATTGGGATAGTCACTTCTAGGTTGTTTATCTTTCGCTTTTGTTATTACTATCCTTCTCGTTATTTCTATCTTAAAAATGAATTGCAAACTTGCCTTTAAAATCAGTATTACCTTATTGCAAATGAAAATTGGCTTTATGCAAATGAAACATATGGCCTCCACTGCATAAGCTCGCATGTAGCATATGAACAGTGCGCTAGTCCACACGTCGGTCTTGCGGGTACAAAGACAATCTTTGTACTGATGCTTTGCTTAATGTTTTGTTGCAGAGGAAGAAGGTGAGCCTCGTGGTCCTCACTTACGTGAGTCAGGCTTTGCCGCTTCGTGGGTGACGACTAGTCTTGGCGGTCGGGCCGATGCCTTGTGGGTTGAAGGCACGATTGGCTTTGTTTATAGCCATCTTATGGCACTTTTGCTTCATTTGTCGTTCTTGTTATTTGTGTATCTTGTGGCCCGTCGGCCTATGTCCATAATTCTGTTATTATTTGTTTATCTTCCGCTTGTAGTGTAATGTTTGGACTCTATGTTTTGAATGGAGTTCTTTGTCTAATTTTGTAACGAGGTGCGTATATCGCTTCTGAGGAAGTATACATATCTCGAGGATCGTTTATTTGATTTGTGATGCTAGGACCTGTGGTTGGTTAGCATTACAAGCCAAATAAACTGGGTCCTCACAAAGTTGGTATCGAGCCATTCGACCGTAGTAACCAAGCATAGTCGTCCTTAGGGTATTTTGAAAGTCTTATTTTCAAATTATAAAAGGTTTATGAAAACTTAGGCAGGTTCTCAGATTTTACTCCTTACCTATCTTAGCCTTCTACTCTCATCTTACTCTAATTTGAGTTTAAAACTTGGTTTCTCTCTTTCCTTTCAAAAGATAGTTACTACAGGTGGAATTAGTTTGGGAGAACCATGAAGTTTAATCCAACTAAAACTCGTGGGGATAATAGGGTAAGATGTAAAGGGAGTAGTTATGTGTCCGATTTTCTTTGGTCGAACTTTATCCCGCCTTGTGTTTGTTTTAATTTGCTTTCATGAATTTTGGGCTTTCTTGCTCTTAAATTTGTTGCTAACTTGTCTTAGTAAAACAGGATGGCCGGAGAACAGCGTGGGCGCCAAGAGTGGTCATGATGAGGAGCTTCCTCCTCCGACCATGGTCGAGGTGCTCGCTCGATCGAGCGAAACCGCATGGACCGACGCGCATCTTGGAGGTTATTGCTAGAATACCTCCACTCCGCCCGTGGTGGCGGCCACCGGACTCGCGGGGACTTGCGGAGTTCCTCCGCACGACCGCCGACTTTCTCCGCCTCGAGGACCTCTCGATGCGGATGATTGGTCGCGCATGGTTGGCGAAAGCTCAACATAGCTCGATGCCAGCGCAGGATAAGGCACTCTTCGCGCCCCACCGGCTTGAGGGCGCGGCACTTTCATGGTGGGAGAACTATCTCGCCATGCGCCCGCGAGCCATGTGGTCGCGTGGGAGGTTCGTTCGGCTTTCCGTCGGCCCACATCCCGGATGGCCCGATGAAGTCAAGAAAAAGGAGTTCTCGCGCTCAAGCAAGGGCGCAAATCTGTGACTGAGTACATGCACGAGTTCAATCATCCGCTCGTTATGCTCGGGAGAGGTGGCCTCGGATGAGGCTAGCGGGAGAAGTTTATGGATGGCTTGTCCGAGGAGCTGCAGGACAAGCTATCCATTGTGGACTTCTCGCACTTTCAGCCTTGGTAGATAAGGCCATTGTTCTCGAGCATAAGGCAAAGCGTGGCGAGTCCGCAGCGCAAATGGGAGGCGATCGTCTACTCACACCGGCCTCGTTCGTCTGGCGGTGGGCGGCCTGATGGCCGTTCTTTTGCTCCACCGCGCCGAGACCATCTGCACCAGCTCCTCGCCCACCGCAGCCGTGAGCCACCACGTGCGCCGCGATCCAAGAAGCAGAGCGGTCTCCGCAATCCGCGGCCGAGGTGATTTGTTTTATTTGCCACAACAAGGGCCATTATGCGAATGCTCGCCTCGAGTGTTGCAGCCCCTCGTCCTAATGGAGGACGCGGGCGTGGGAGCGCCACCCGCGACGGTAAGATTATTCGAAGACCTGAGTGCGAGCGTGGTCGAGTGAACCACCTTTCGGTGAGGAGGCTCGAGGCGCGGATGTCGTGATTGGTACACTTCTTGTTAATTCTCGCCCCGCCGCGGTATTATTTGATTACGAGCATCGCATTCTTTTATTTCAAGATCATTTGCTGCTGTTAGTGGTCTTATTTGTGTTCCTTTGGGAGTTCCGTTGCTCATCCGCTCTCGGGATCGGAAATGAGCCGAGCTTGTGTCGGGATGTTCCTATCATAGTCCAAGGAGTGGGGTTTTTAGCAAATCTTATCTCCTCGATTCAATGAGTGCGGATGTGATTCTTGGCATGGATTGGTTGTCCCAACATTTGGGGCAAATCGATTGTGCCAGAAGATTGTCTATCTTACCAGCCGCCGGGTGAGCAAGTCGGGTTTTCGCCACGGCTTCAGGCCCGTGTCTATGTGCATTAGAAGCAAAGCCACCTTGCAAATTCAAGATGTTCCCATAGTATCGACTTTGTGGATGTCTTTCCGAAGATTTGCACAGGATGCCTCGGTTCGAGATCCGAGTTTGCCATCGAGTTGCTGCCCGGCATCGCCCGATTTCAAGGCGCCGTGTCGGATGCCTCCCAATGAGCTAGAAGAATTGAAGAAGCAGCAGTGAGCTCCAAGCAAAGGGTTTCATCCGTCCCGTTCATCTCCTTGGGGTTGTCCTGTAATCTTTGTGAAGAAGAAGGACAAGACTTTGCGCATGTGTGTTGACTACCGTCCTCTCAATGAAGTGACGGTGAAGAACAAATATCCTCGCCCGCATTGATGATCTTTTGACCGGTTATGCGAGCTCGTGTGTTTCTCAAGATTGATCGAGATCGGGCTACCATCAAGTCGGATCGGTGAGATATTCAAGACGGCTTTCACTACTCGTTATGGCTGCACGAGTACACCGTCATGTCTTTCGGTTTGACCAATGCTCGGCGTTGTTCATGAACCTTATGAATTCTGTATTCATGGAGTATTTGGACAAATTTGTGGTGGTTTTATTGATGACATTCTTATCTATTCCAAGATCAAGCAGAGCATCTTGAGCATCCGAAGATTGTTTTGGGCAAATTGCGGGAGCATCATTTGTATCACGAAGTTCGGCAAATGTGAGTTAGTTGAAGGAAGTAGCATTTTGGGCCATGTTCTTTCATTTGGAGGCATATTTGTGGATCAAACAAAGTCAGCGATGTTCTATCTTGGGGCCACCAAGTCGATCAGCGATGTGCGGAGTTTTCTTGGTTTAGCCGGCTACTATCGCCGCTTTATCGAGAACTTCTCCAAGATCGCAAAGCCGATGTTGAATTGCTCAAGAAGGACAAGAAGTTTGTATGGTCCTCTGCTTGTGATGAGAGCTTTCGGGAGCTCAAGCGGCGATTGACTTCAGCTCCGGTCCTTACTCTTCTGATATCCACAAGAGCTTCGATATTTATTATGATGCCTCTCGTCGGGACTTCGGATGTGTTCTTATGCGGGAAGGCAAGGCGGTTGCCTATGCATCTAGGCAATGAGGCCTCATGAGCTCAATTATCCCACCCATGATTTAGAGCTTGTGCAGAGTTCATGCACTCAAGATTTGGCGGCATTATTTGATCGGAAACCGTGTGAGATGTATTCCGACCACAAGAGTTTGAAATACTTGTTCACTCGGCGGATCTGAACCTCGAGGCGAGGAGATGGCTAGAATTGATCAAAGATTATGACATGGGTATTCGAGATCATCTGGCAAAGCCAATGTGGTTCTTGATGCACTTAGCGAAAAGTGTATTGCAATACTACGATGATCCAAGAGCGACAGAACGCGCTGCGAAATTTCAGCGTCTCAACTTGGGTTTGATTGAACATGGTTCCCTATCGCCTGATTGTGCAACCGACTTTGGTGGATCGGATCAAGTCAACGACAAGAATGATGGTGTGGGTAAAATCAGCGAATATCAAGGGTGGATCGGCCAAGTGTTTCACGTAAGATGAGCACGGTGTTGTATGGTTTGGGCAAGGTCTTGTGGTCCCAAAGGTCCCGGAGTTGCGGATTTGATTCTTCAGAGGCCCATGATTCGCCTTTGTCCATCCATCCGGGGCCACTAAAATGTACCAAGATCTGCGTCAGAGATTACGGTGGACTCGCATGAAGCGCGATTGCCGTGTTCGTTGCCGATCGCGACGTATGTTGTCGCGTGAAGGCGAGCATCGGCGTCAGCGAGTTTCTCGACCCTTGCCTATACGAGTGGAAGTGGGATTCGTTGGTATGGACTTCATCACCGGTTTGCCCGTGCTTCTTCAGGAAGGATGCTATCCGGTGGTTATTAATGATTGACGAAAGTAGCACATTTTACGCCGGTGTGTACCGCCTTAGCGTCGATAAATTGGCGAGATCTCTATATCTCCCGCATTGTGAGCTTGCATGGTGTGCCACGAACGATTGTGTCGGATCGTGGTTCTCTTTTCACTTCGACTTTGCTTTGATCTAGGAGGCCATGGGTACCGCTTTACTTTCAAAGGCCGCCTACCATCCTCGGATCGATGGTCGACAGAGCGGTCAATCGGTGCTTGAAGATATGCTCCGTGCTTGTGTTCTTTCCTATGGAAAGAATTGGGAGAAGTGCCTACCGCTTGCGAAGTTCTCCTACAACAACACTTCCAGACTAGTCTCGGTATGGCACCGTTTGAGGCTTTGTATGGGAGGCGCCGCAGAAGTTGAACTGGTCGAGGCGGTGAAAGCGATTCTTTGGTCGATTCCATCAATGAGGTGAAAGTCAAGTGCGGTTGATTCGTGAGCACTTGCGCGCTCGATCGAGCGTAAGAGCTATGCGGTCGGCGTCGCCGTGAGTGAGTTTCGCCCAACGACTTTGTGTATCTCAAAGTCTCACCTCACGAAAGGTCATCGTCGTTTGGCGTCGAGGCAAATTGGCTCCTCGGTATGTCGGACCTACCGCATCATCGATAGAGTGGGAGCTGTTGCATACAAGTTAGTTGCCACTACACTTGAAGGGGTGCATGATGTGTTCCACGTATCGCAATTGAAGAAGTGCCTTCGTGTTCTGTGGAGAAACGCCATTGGAAAATATCGATGTGCAGAAGATCATCTTATCGTGAGCACCCGTTCGTATCCTCGAAGAAGGCGAACGCAGAGCGAGGAACCGTGTGATCAAGTTCCTCAAAGTTCGATGGTCGAACCACTCAGTGGATGAAGCCACTTGGGAGCGGGAAGATCGTCTTGAGCAGTTACCATCCTTCTTCTCCCGGTGATCGAATCTCTGGCGAGATTCTGTAAGGGGAGATTTGTAATGCCCTAACTTAGGGTTTGTATTTCAAATGTAAAATTTTGAGGAGAAATAAAACTTTTGTTGTCTCTTCAAATCATTTGAAAGTTTCTACAATTTTCCTAGCAATTTCAATTTATAGAATTTAATTCTTGTGATTGAAATTGTTGATTATCAATTCTAGCCTTCAAACTTGTGATCATCCTCTGAAACTATTTTTCCTAGCATCTTGATCATCCTATCTACCTCCTGAATTATTTCACAATTTTTAGATTTTGTTTGCTATTTCAAATGGCCAAGTCAACTCTGTTTGAAATCTGGTCAAACTCCCTGTACAGCAGCTTGTGAATTTCTCTAGAACAATGCAGTGCATAAAAGTTCTGGAAAAAATTATACAAGGTTGTCCTCTGTCCCTAGTAGCTACCATAAAAATTTCGAAATTTTTGGAGCTCAGAGCTACCTCTAAAATTCCCCAAACCTTCTCTGTCTTTTAAATCAAATTCTAAAAATCTTCTGCCTCGGGCCCAACTTCAGCTCGAGTCCGACTCATACCACTTGACTCGGTCGCGTCAACTAAACGCACGCGCCATGAGTCAATCGATCGTGACCGTCCGATGCAAATCGAGCGATCCGTCGCGTCGCGCAACCGACTGTCCGAATGCATACATCAATCTCGACCGTCCATCTCGGATCCAGCGGTCGGCATCTTTCCGATCGAGTAGAACCACCGGTTCGCACCGCTTCGTCTGTCGTGACATATGGTCCCACTCGAGTTCTTCCTCGCCGACTCGCTGCCTCACGGAGCTCGGGCGATCGCGCATGCGTGCCACGCACTCGTCGGCGCCACGCCAGGGACGCGTGGTTCGCCTCCGAGAGGATCGCTCAAGTCCATCTACCTCATAGGGTCGTCCATTCCTTCGCGCACCATTCTTGCGCCCTCTCCGCCCATTTCTTAGCTTGTGGGAGAAAACTCGAGCGTAGCGCCGCCGTAGCGCCGCCCCTTGATTCCGCAACCACGCCATCGTGATCTACTCTCTTCGCCGCCTCCATTTTGCCCATCCGGGACCCTCGGCGTCGATATATCGCCGAGGCACCTTCGCGTCTCCGCCTCGGTTGCGGCGGCCCGCGAGCTTGCTAGTGCTCGGTGAGTTTCTAACCCGACACTTAGTCCCTTAGATCGCATTGATGCACCGAGTCTAACGGTGGGCTTGTTTACGCCTTTGTGCATCGTTGGCGCGCGACCAATTCTTCTCAAGCTCGGTTTCGCGCCGTGGAAATTCCGGTCACCTCGGGCTTTCTTCGTCGGCGTTATCGTGTGCTCCTTGCTCGGTGTTGGCGGCTTAAGCACACCTTCCGAGTCTTCTAGAAGCCCGTATCGCCGTCTCGCGTGGACCGTGCTTTCTCCGCCTCCGCCGTCGTGAGCTCGTCTCCGTCGACCATCGGCTCGCGTCACCGTCATCGAGTTCGCTAGGTCCTTGCGAACCCGAAGGTACCACTCTTTCGCCCGCGAAACCTCTGGTTTGCTAGATCGGTTCGCGCGCGCGCCATCGCGTGCCGTCTTCGCCGGCGGAACCGCCGGTGATGATTTGTTTGACTCTAATCATGTCTACCTTGAGTCTGTCTTGTGGGCCCTTGCGTTAATCGCGCGAAATCGTTTAATCCAACCGCTGCATTTCGCTTTGAGTCTCTGTCATGTGGGCCGGAATGTCGATTAGGGTTTGTGTAGTTTCATAATCGTTTTCTCTGTTGGGAAGCGTATTTCTGTGTTGGTATGTTAGGTTTGCACTTTGGTGTCGAAGACGTATTCTTAGAATACGCTTCGACGTCACTTTCTGGTGGTCATGTTGTTCGTCGACATTTTTGCACGCCCATTTATCGATTGTCGGGGCTAGATAGTGTGGGTAGAAAAAGGATTTAATGCTTTAGTATTTACGTAATATGTTTTACAGTTAATCGTTAATTCATTTAAACTTAGAAAATGCATAACTAATTCAATTTTTATCCAAATTGCATGAATCAGTGCTGTTTATTTTCATTTCAAATGTATTATTTACTAAAATTAGTTTCATCCAGGTCTCTGTAGCAAAAATCTGTTAATTAATAAAATGATGTTTTATGTATCTTCTAGATTAGAAAATGCATATCTCTTTCAATATTTGTCCAAATCCAGTGAAACCAATTTTGTAATTTGTCACTTTTAATGTACTAATTATTAGGATAGGTTATATACACTGTTTCTGTTCATGAAAATTTGTTAAGTAATTAACTAGTGTCTTGTTGTGTTTTTAGCTTAGAAAATTCATAGGAAATTGCTAATAACTTAAAATGATTTGTTCCCTGTTTTTAAAATTTTGTTATTTCATGCTTAGGTTGCTGTATGAGTTTTGGCTTGTTTTGGTGTTGTTGTATGTTTGAGTTTTGTCGGTGTTATTCGTTCTTATTTGCTGTTATGTTCGATCGTTAGGCTTCGATATTTGCGGCAACCCTGAGGACGATCCTCCGCAGCATATTGAGCAACAGCATCCAGGCAAGCAGTTTGATCATGTTTAATCCCAGTATTTTAAAGATTAATATTTTGTTTCAGCTGTATGTATGCATTGCTTAATTTGTGTTAAATTGATTAGTTAAATCCGTAGCTGCATATCCTGTAGCCAAAATATTGATCTCTACTACCTGAGCCTAGGTTATTTGCTGTGATTAGAGGTGTTGGATGATCTCTTGTCACTTAGTAGATCGGGTCAACTTGCTTAGACATGGTTAGCTATCGGTAGAACTGGGCGGTTATCGACTTTAGTCGGTAACCTCGATCACACAAAATTTACTACCACTTTATGTTTCAAAGCATTTTGCTATGCTTACTTGCAAAACTAAAACCAAAAACAAAAATGATTTAGACGGGC
This sequence comes from Ampelocalamus luodianensis, assembly GCA_036346255.1. NCBI lineage: Eukaryota > Viridiplantae > Streptophyta > Magnoliopsida > Poales > Poaceae > Ampelocalamus > Ampelocalamus luodianensis. The sequence continues at coordinate 49,689,652 of CM070629.1, read as the reverse complement.
ACAATGGTAAGATTGGTGTGATCTTTTGGTGTGATCGAAAGGTGCCGGGTCAATTAAGGACCGAACATCTTGTGAGTTTTTGTTATCCAGCATTTCGCGTGCTAACCACACTAGAGGGTATGGGACCTCTCTTGACCTAGTACTTTGGCGTGTATTGGTCTCGGGTCAGCAGGAGGTCGCAGGAGGGACGGAGGTGGGAGCATGGTAGTTGTCAAAAGCTTTATCTGAGTGGGTAGTTGTCTTTTCGGCTTTACCATGTAGCGCATGGTGTTTCTACCCATACGAGCTGCTCGAGGTTGATACACAATATTGGAAACAGATCTCGTAGGACTTAGTTGTCAAGCATACCTTGGAAGTGTGCTTTGGCTTAAAGGCGTCCGAGGTGTGGGTACAGTGGTACACCTCGCAGGTTAAAAACTATTCGAATAGCCTCGCCCTAGGTGATGGACACGCTTGGTAAGCTTATCGAGTTAGACTACAACATTTAAATTAAAACTTGATGGGTGGTACGAATGGGATTCGTGCTATTGTTAATGGTGACTATTGGGATAGTCACTTCTAGGTTGTTTATCTTTCGCTTTTGTTATTACTATCCATCTGTTATTTCTATCTTAAAATGAATTGCAAACTTGCCTTTAAAAGCAGTATACCTTATTGCAAATGAAAATTGGCTTTATGCAAATGAAACATATGGCCTCCACTGGACAAGCCTGCATGTAGCATATGAAGCAGTGCGCTAGTCCACACGCTGTCTTGCGGGTACAAAGACAATCTTTGTACTCGGATGCTTTGCTTAATGTTTTGTTGCGAGAGGAAGAAGGTGAGCCTCGGGGTCCTCACTTCGTGGAGTCTTTGCCGCCGCCGTGGGTGACGACTAGTCTTGGCGGTCGGTGGCGGATGCCTTGTGGGTTGAAGGCACGATTGGCTTTGTTTATAGCCATCTTATGGCACTTTTACTTCACTGTCGTTCTTGTTATTTGTGTATCTTGTGGCACGTCGGCCTATGTACAGCCAAATAAGCTGGGTCCTCTGAGCTATGGTGAGCGTTGTGGAGGTTACGCCGCGAACTTTGGAAGTTGCTCCGTGTTCTTGGAGGTTTTGATCGCCCACATGACGTTGGTAACGACTGGGCGGTGAATGGACGAACCGTGGAGTGATTTGTCGCTGACGATCTACGCGGGAGGAGCGACAAGGCGAGCGAGCCACCGCATGCGTCTCGTGAGGAAGATCACTTGGTTGGAAGGTATCCGAGTCGTCGCGCTGGCCATGCTACGTATCGCAACATCTACGCACGGAGCTTCAAGACACCGTCTTCCGTTACCATCCCGTGCGGTGTGGACTTGCCAAGACGCTACCCGTCCACGAAGGAGAGAGCAACGCTACGATCGTACACCTCGCCCGATTCGTGGCGCCCGGGAGGGAGCTCGGAGAGGACTATCACGAGTTGGATCATGTCTATGAAGCCTTGCGAGAGAGTCAAGAGAAGGTCGCCACTCTGCAAGAGATCCTCTACGACCAAGTTCCCGAAGAAGAGGAAGACCCAGGAGGATCTGAAGAAGATCGGAGGAAGGTCGATTGAGCGAAGAAGAAGCGAGCGGAGGAGCGGTGAGCGGTTGCACCGGGAGCGCTGTTCTGCTTGCACGATTCTAGGGCATCAGGATCAGTTTGCCAAGATGCCGGCTCACTTCCGAGTCTACAGCCGTCAGGAGCGTCGCCGCGGTTGTGGAGGCTTTCTTGAGTAGATCGTTTAGGCTTGATTTTGAGCTTAGCCGATTTGATTTAGTGAGTCGCCTTTAGGCGGTAGTTTTGTGTGCTTAGGTCGTTGTTTCTTTTGTATGCGAGTATGAGCTGCAAAGGCCCTTAGGCATCTGTTGCAGCCATGCTAAGACCCTAAGTAATAAAGGTATTTCATTTGAGTTTCTTGATCTGTGTTTTGTTGGGTTTAACCTACCCCCTGCTTAGTTCTTAACTCATCTCGTGCTTGCTACCTTATCTAACCCATGGAGCTTCGCCAGATGGTTCAAACTCGTCAGTCTGAGACTTCTGCGAGTGGTTCCGGTACCCCAGCACCAGGAGGCAATGAGCAACCAGCTGCAGGAGCAGTTCCGCCGCAAGCACCCCCAATTGACTTGCAAAACTTTGGAGCTTTCATGGCGCACGGACTCGGTGATGAATACCATGATGACTCAGATGCAAGCCATGCACAACCAGAACAATAACAACAACAATCACCAGCATGGAGCCCCAGCTGCTCATGGTCACCATGGACCATCCAAACTTGCAGAATTCATGAGGACTCGTCCACCAACATTTTCTGGACACGTCTCTCCAGTGGAAGCAGACGATTGGCTGCGTGTTATCGAAAGAAAGCTGCTGATCACTCGGTCGGCGGCCGTGAAAAGGTTACGTATGCCACTCACGGATGGAGGCACCATTCTTTGAATGGTGGGAGAACTTCTGTGCCGCCCATGAGACGCCACAGGATATCACTTGGGAGGAATTCTCTGCCGCTTTTCGCCAGTATCATGTACCAGAAGGAATTATCGATCTGAAGAAGGATGAATTCCGCGCTCTCAAGCAAGGAGCTATGTCAGTGTCTGACTACCTCAACAAGTTTTCTCAGCTAGCTCGCACGTAGCGAGAAGATGTAGCCACGGACAAGGCTCGCCGAGTCGCTTTGAAGGACTAAACACCGGATCGCAAGTCGGTTTGATCGCCCATACTTTCCCGATTTCGGGAGTTGGTCAACAAAGCCTTTGTTCTAGAAGACAAACGCAAGGAGCTGGAAGATAGCGCAAGCGCCGGATGGCTCAACAAGGGAACCATCAATCACAATAGAGGGCAAGAACGGTGCGGCCGCGGTTCAACGAGTTTCCACCGGACTTCGTTGAGCACCGCACCAACTTCAACACCCGCCCGGTGCCGGAACTTCCGCAACCCCGCACTGTCAACCCCAATCCAGAAGCAACCAGCGAGCGTACCAAAGGTGCGCGCTGTCGTCGGTAGGGACATTTTGCCAACCGATGTCCGCAAAGGGGAACAATCACTCCGATGCGCTTCAACCTTGGAGCTCGCCATCCAAGACACAGCGCCGGGCATCAACCAAGGAGCTTCACAAGTTCTTTGGTCAAGCGAGGAGCACCACGATCCGTGATCGAGGCCGTGTCAACCACGTCACTCTTGAAGGAGCCCAGAATCACCGGACGTTGTCTTGGGTAAGTTTACGTTAACTCGATACTGCATCGCTTTGTTTGATTACGAGCTTCGCATTCGTTTGTTTTCGAATATTTGCAACCAAGAATAATTTGGAAGTTATGCAACTTAAGCATACTCTGTTAGTCCGATCGCTGGAGCAGAGCTAAGTACTAGAGTGGGATGTTTAGGAGCTAAGTTACTCATAGTCGAGTTGAGTTTCTAGCCAACCTAATAGTCCTAGATACCCAAACCCTAGATGTCATTCTTGGCATGGATTGGTTATCAAGCACAAAGCCGTGCTAGATTGTGGCCGAAGAGCGTAATAATCGAGGACGCCAAAGGAAACAAGGTAGAGTTTCTAGCCACCTCGATTCGTGTTGGACATTTGCTAGTAAGCGATCGAAGACCCTTGCCTTAGAAGAAGTACCAGTGGTCAGTGAATATCCAGATGTGTTTCCGGAAGAATTACCAGGAATGCCACCGGATCGTGACATTGAGTTTGTCATCGACCTAGTACCAGGGACAGCACCAATTTCAAAGAGACCTTATCGGATGCCAGCCGATGAATTGGTAGAGATGAAGAAGCAGATAGAAGAACTTCTTGAGAAAGGTTTCGTGAGACCTAGTTCGTCGCCGTGGGGAGCGCCAGTGTTGTTTGTCAAGAAGAAGGATGGAAGTATGAGGATGTGTATTGATTACCGTTCTCTCAACGAGGTTACCATCAAGAACAAGTACCCACTACCCCGGATAGATGATCTGTTTGATCAGATGAAAGGAGCCGGATTATTCTCGAAGATCGATCTGCGATCAGGTTACCACCAGCTAAAAATTTGTCCTAAGGATATACCGAAGACCGCTTTCTCAACGCGGTACGGACATTATGAGTTCTTAGTCATGTCCTTTGGTCTGACTAATGCCCCTGCCTATTTCATGAACATGATGAATAAAGTATTCATGGAATACTTGGATAAGTTAAATAGTTGTGTTCATTGATGATATTCGTGTACTCCAAGTCGGAGGAGAACACGCCGAGCATTTAAGGATAATATTGGAAAAACTCGAGAGCATCGGTTGTATGCCAAGTTCAGTAAGTGTGACTTTTGGAAGAAGGAAGTGGATTTCCTTGGTCATGTTATGACAGCCGAAGGAGTAGCGATTGACCGGTAAAGTCAAAGCGATTGCTACATTGGGAGCAACCTAATCGTATCTCGATTCGCGATTTCTTGGGAATGGCGAGTTATTACCGCTGCTTTATCGAAGGATTCTCATCAATTGCTAAGCCTCTTACGCAATTGTTGAAGAAGGAGAAAAAGTTCACTTGGACTCACTGTGAGGAAAGCTTCCAAGAGTTAAAGAAGCGCTTAACTTCACTTTGATGCTAATTTTGCGGATATTCGCAAGGATTTCGATATCTATTGTGATGCTTCGCGTCAAGGATTAGGATGTGTCCCTGATGCAAGAAGGAAGAGCTGTTGCTTACAGCGTCAAGACAATTGAGACCCCACGAGGAGAATTACCCCACTCATGATCTGGAATTAGCCGTAGTGCATGCTTTAAAGATTTGGCGTCATTACCTCATCGGTAATCGCTGTGAAGTCTACACAGATCATAAGAGTCTGAAGTACATCTTTACCCAGTCAGATCTGAATATGAGACAGAGAAGATGGTTAGAATTGATCAAGGATTACAATCTCGGAATCCACTACCATCCCGGAAAAGCCAACGTAGTTGCAGATGCTCTAAGTCGTAAGAGTTCTCGCAATGATTTGGAAGTAAAGGGAAGTTGCCCAGAACTTTATGAAGAATTTCAGAAGCTAAAGCTAGAAGTTGTGTCCAAGGGATTTGTAGCCAGTTTGGAGGTACAGTCTACCCTGGAGAAGCAGATTCGTGAAGCACAACCAAAGGACCCTGTGTTGTCAGATATCAAGCTCAAAATGGCAGAAGGAAAATTCAAAGATTTCACCAAGGATGATCAAGACATACTCTGGATTAATGGTCGTATCTGTGTACCAGATATCGATGGTGCGAGACGATTAATCTTAAAGGAAGCCCATGACTCAAAGTATTCAATTCACCACGAAGTACCAAAATGTACCAGATGTTAAGACTAAATTTTGGTGGCCAAATTTGAAGCGAAGTCGCAGAGTTCGTTGCCTTGTGCGACACACGTCGTAAAGTGAAGGCAGAACACGAGAGACCAGCGAGTTTCTTTGCAACGTGAAGATTCCAGAATGGAAGTGGGAGGAAATCGGGATGGATTTTATCACCGGTTTACCCAAGACCCAATCGGGTTACGATTCGATCTGGGTAATAGTCGATCGTCTAACCAAGGTCGCCCATTTCCTGCCAGTCAAAACCACGTACTCAGGAGATCGCCTTGCGGAATTGTACATGGCAAGGATTGTCAGTTTGCATGGTGTGCCCAAAAAGATAGTGTCAGATCGTGGATCTCAGTTCACCTCTCGTTTTTGGCAGAGTTTGCATGAAGCATTGGGTACCCATCTGAATTTCAGTACTGCGTATCATCCACAGACAGATGGACAGACTGAAAGGGTTAATCAGATATTGGAGGATATGCTGAGAGCTTGTGCTCTAGCTAATGCTACCCGTTGGGATAAAAGTCTGCCGTATGCAGAATTTTCATACAACAACAGTTATCAAGCTAGTCTGCAAATGTCACCATTTGAAGCTTTGTATGGCCGTGCCTGCAGAACCCCGTTGAATTGGTGAAGCGGTGAACGATCAGTTTTCAGTCCAGACATTATTCAGGAAGCAGAAGAGCAAGTGGCCATGATAAGAGAAAGATTGAAGATAGCTCAGTCCAGGCAGAAGAGCTATGCTGATAACCGTCGTCGAGATCTCAGTTTCGAGCCAGAAGATTTTGTCTATCTTGAGTGACCCCGCCAGAGGTGTCAAAGGTTTCATGCCAAAGGAAGCTTGCCCTAGGTATGTTGGTCCGTTCAAGATTTTGGAACGCCGTGGGAAGTTGCTTACCAATTGGAGCTACGCGATCGTTAGCGAGTACATGATGTCTTTCATGTCTCGCATTGAAGAAGTGTCTTCGTGTGCGGAAGAGCAAGCCCGTTGGAATCAATTGTTACGAAGGAGGATCTTACCTACAAGGAGCGGCCGGTCAAGATTTTGGATGTCGCGAGCGCCTCACGTAAGCAAGACCGTTCGTTTTGCAAGGTCGGTGGAGCAACCACTCGAGAGGGAGAAGCAACGTGGGAGCGTGAAGAAGAGCCAAAGCCGAGTTTCCTAGCCTTTTCTCTAGCTAGCTTTGAATCTCGGGTCGAGATTCCTTTAAGGGGAGGTTTGTAACATCCCAATTTTGAGCTTAAAAATCTTTTAAATAGTTAGTAGGAAAAATTCACCATTTGAATTTTATTTGAATTTAATTTCAAAAGCTTAATATTGGACTTTACAATCAAAAACATTTAATGTGAATAATCCCAACATGAACAATAGCCAAAACTATTTTATTTGGGTTCTTTGTGCTCGATATATTTTCTAGATTTTTCTAGAATTTTTCGAGTTTATTTGCTATTTTCTATTGCTTATTTGAATTTCTCGTATTTTCTAAATTAGAAAACCTATTTAAAATCTCAGTTAATCCTTTGGGTAGAAATCCAAACCTCCGCCCATTCTCTCCGCCACTGACCCACCCACGCGGCCCGGCTCGCCGCGCGCTCTCCACGACATGCGGACCCACTGTCGACCCTCTCTCTCTCTCTCTCGCGCGCGCTCATCCTCCACCGTCCGATCAAAGATGAGCGGCTAGATGCGCATAAGGCAACCGGAGTTGTCCGAATGTTTCTTTGATTGTGGGCGTTCGATCAAGATCCAGCGGTCCGATCTCGGTCATTTCTACCGCCGTTGCCGCAGCGGACTCACGTGAGTGTGTCTCGGCGTGTGGGACCCACCGCCACGTCATCGTCGTCTCGAGGCGGACTCGGTTCCGATTTCCTCGCGCCGCCGCGCGGCCGTTTTGGCGTCCGTGCCTAGACCTTCCCGCCGCCGCCTATATAAGGAGGGCAAGCCCTCGGTCTCCGCGACTCCAACCCGGCGCGCCGCTCGTAACCCTAACCCTAGCGCGCAAAGCTCGGAAGTGATCTGCGCCGCGCAACTCCGACGAGTTCGTTCGCCGCCATCGATCTGCGCCGGTGTCGTGGTCTACACGTCGGCATCGCGCGGAGCAGACTACCTCGTGGGCACCCGTTTCACGGGCGTCGCCGTAGCTCGATCCGTCAAGCCCGAAACCCTCCGCGCTTCAACCCGCCGCGCCGCCACGGACGCCCCGACCACGGTGAGCACATCCACGAGTTCCCGTGCCACCCTCTACACGCGGTACCACTCACCGCCGGTGAATCGCCGCCGTCGCGGAACCCTTGGTTCCCGAGCGCCGTCACCGTCGGGTCGGCGTGGCACGCCACCTCGCCGCCACCTCGGTGCGCGTCGGCTCCGCGTCTGCGTGTCATCCTGTCGGCGTCCCGTCGGCAGCGACGCGGCCACCGGATCCCGGCCGAGGCTCGGTGAGACCAGTCCACCGTGAGCCTAGCCTCGACATGTGGGTCCCACATGTCGAGATTTCTTTATTTATCTTTTCCGAAATCACGAGGGTCGACGCCACTGCGCAATAATCTGATTTTCCTTTAGGAAAATAATTGAAATTCATGAAATACTGATTTTCAGCATTTTATGTATTTTCAATCTTCCAAAGCCATAACTTTTGCATCCTAACTCCGATTGAGCCCATTCAAATTTCTAAATTTGTCTAAATTCAAGATCTACTTATCTGAGATTTTTATTTAATTTTTGGAGTTGGTTTTGCCTCTGTTATTTATTTGTTTTGTTTGTTTGTGTCTCGTTTTGAGTAGACGTCGATCGTCGGAAATTTTGTGGAAGAAGGAGCACCCCAAGACCAAGATCAGTACATAGACCTTTTCCAAGGCAAGTCATACCTTTGATCATCTTGAACCCAGTTTTCAAATTACTTTGTGTTAAATTATTGCATGATAGTTTAATTATTTATTTAAATGCTTTGGGCATAGTTATTATCCAAATTGTTATCACACCTTGGCCTTGTATGTCATAATTCCTTGTCACCCTAGATTGGTTATTAGTTGGTAATATTATAGCACCAACGTGGGTTGGTTAGATGCGAGTACAATTGCTTAGCCATGCTACGAGTCATCATCTCATGTAAGTTGCAAATATCAATTATGACTAAGTGACTATGGAACTTTGTGTAAAGCTGTGTCTTTGTATGTTATTACTTTGTGATGGCATGTGTTGCACTAAAACCAAGCCCAGGTGGTAAAGGATTTAGGCGAGGCAAGTGGTGGAGCGTGTGACATGGTGGACTATGTGATGGGAGCGATAATCTGTGCGGCTTAGTTAGAAAATGGAAGTCTTGCTGGTCAATTAAGGACTTAACTTTGTGCGCCATTGAACCGAGCCTTACAGTACGACCACATGCCTGGTATGGGACGGGCCTAACTTAGTAAGTTATGGATTCTCAGCATTGATGTTCAGGTGGATAGGTTAGGCTATGTGATAGGGTGGAGGTGTGACTACTTGGTAGTTGCATCACGGGAGGATTCGTCGTCCCTGTCCAACGATGTGTGTTATGCATGGGCTATGTGATATGTATAACGGTTTGTAAGCACATCGAGAGTGTCAATGTTGAGATGAAGTTTCAACTGTTTTGTTACGATTGGTGCTTGCTACACTAGTTGTATCTTGTGGGTAAAGTGTACAACCTCTGCAGAGTGTTAATCAAACTATTCGAATAGCCGCGTCCTCGGTCATGGACATGCTCGGTGATTTCACATAAGGGTTAGTTTTTATAAAATGTGGGAATGGGAGCTGTGTGATCTCAATCATATGGCTATGTGAAATAATCTGTTTATTGTGTGTCTTTGTGGAAACAAGCTGTTAAATTAATATTGTCTATTTGTTTGAATTATGCTTTCAATCTATTATCGTATTCAATTGCAAATGTTGCTTTTATGCAAAAGAACCACGAAGCCTTTTCTTTGGAATAAGCTGCATCTATACATTGCATTCGTGGTATGATTTGCGAGTGCGGTTGTGTACTCACGCTTGTTGTAAAACTTGCGCCCAAACCTCTGTAGTGGAGGAGTCTACGCGCTTTCGAGGAGGAGTTCGTTGAAGGTGATCGTTCGTTAAGGTCCGGATCCCGTTGGTTGCTGTGGTGAATTGGTGGGATCTACGCTGGAGTTTTCCGTTCATTTCTTTGCTTTATTTCTCTGTTAGCCTGCGTGGCTTAATAAGTGTAAACTCGACCATAAGGTCAAAACCCTTATTTGTTATTCAAACTAATCGTTTACTTTAATTATCGCTTGTGTGGATCGATATTTACCGTGTTAACCTGTGTGCACTAGCGTGATCTGGACTAGTGCAAGGTATACAGAGGGTTCCGAATCGTAATGCAGGTCCCGGCGAAGATACCGCAAATCCTGATTTTTGGGGATTTCTGCTCCCAACGGCTAGTTTTTGTGTGTGGGTTATAACTACACACCTTGGCCAGTTGGGAGACAACCTTTGGCATCTTATTTCACTCTCTTGAGCTAGTGTGAACCTTTCCTCTCAATTGTGCTTATGTTGCAACTTGTGAGCAAGGAGAGAGGTCACTAGTTGCATGTGTTGCATCTAGAGTTGGATTTCGTATCCATTTCAGCTTGTGCATTCGTTGCACGTGGTGAAAGTCAAGCAAGGGGCTTGGCTTATTACTCTTGATGTTTGCTGATACCTAGACGGCATGGAGGTGTCATAGTCTGGTGATCTTTCTCAAGAAGCTTGTGAGAAGGCCTAGCGTGTTGTGAGTAGTTTGGTGCTCACCATCTTCGGAGTGGAGGAAGAGCAACCCTTATTGGATTGAGGTGTTTGGCTTAATTTGGGAAGCCGGTCCAATTGGTTTGGGCTTACCTCAACGTGGACTGATAAATCTCCGAACACCATGGTAAAAACATCCTTCTGTCGTTGTGGTTTGTTTTCTTGTGCTTTACTGCGTGTAATTTACATCCTAGAATTAAATTGCTTTATTATCTTTGTATGTTTGCTATCTTGTCTGTAGTTTTTTTATTTTTGGTGCACTTAGTAAAGATTAGTTATTTTAGGCTTTAATTGTGTAAAACCGAATTGATTTATAATTTCGCATAAAACTCGGTTTAGCTAAAAGATTTTAAAACTTATTATTCACCCACCCCCTCTAGTCGGCCTCCTCGATCTTACACGAATATTACATGGCGATACGTTATTTCCAAAGAGGGTGTTTTCTTGTGTTTTTAATCGTTTGGAAATCGGTAGTTCCGTTCTAACCGAGCGGTACTACCGCTTTGCGGTGTACCAATTTTTAGTTCGTGGTAGTATCGCAACTTTTTTTGTAATGGCTAGTTTAGAGCATTAAATACAACAGTTCTGGCCATTGATCATGAAGAGTGGTAGTACCAGATTTGTTCAGCGGTACTACCGTAAATACTGAATTTTTCAGGGAATTGTTCCAAACGGCTAGTTTTGTGGTTGGGGCTACAAATATACCCCTACCTGCACCAAGCTCAGAACCTTTGGCTATATTGAATACTCTTGAGGCTTTGGTGCACTCTCTTTTACTCATTTGCATTCAATTCATATTTTTGAGGTAGTTAAGAGCATTCAAGTGCATTGCATCATTAGTTGATCATTTTGGTAATTGATAATCTTCAAGCAAGCGCTGCAATTTGTTACTCTTGGTGCTTGACAGCACCTAGACGGCTTGGAGAAGTTTTGCGTTGTGATCTCTTCAAAAAGAGTGTGAAGTGACCCGGCAAGGAATTGTAAAGTGGTTACGTACTCATCATCTTCAGAGAGGAGGAAGGGCAACGATAGTGACCGAGGGAAGTGCTCGTGTGGAACCGACTTGATTCGTTCAGGTTTTCTCAACATAGACTAGTGAAGACCGGCAAGTCTTCGATACCACGGGAAAAAACATAAAATGTCTACATTGTTGTTTTTTCCTCTCTTGTATTTATGTTTCCGCAATTATATTTCTAGCTCCTACTTGTGTAGAATTCTTGCTAGAATTGTTTTAGTATAATCTTGTGTTGCCTTAGTATATATTGATCATAGTCTTTAAACTTGTGCTAGTATTTCCTTGTTAAGATCACAATTGTTAAAATTATCAATTAGAGCACAATAATTTTTATAACCTCCTATTCACCCCCTTTAGTCGATCATCCTTGATCCTACAAGCGGTATCAGAGATTGGTCTCTCTAATTTTGTACTTAACCGTCTAGGAGAGAAAGGATGGCTAGTCAGAGAATGTCAATAGGTAAGGCACCTTTATTTGATAGTTCAAATTATGCTTATTGGAAAATTAGAATATCCATTTATTTAAAGGCCACGAGCCCAAGTATATGGAGAATTGTTAGTGAAGGTTTCGTTATGGAACTTGATCCTATACATCCCACAGGCTGATAGTTTGATGAATATTTAAATATGGCAATGGCGCGGAGGCGTGCTCACCGGGGTCGAGAATGATGCTCACATTTCCGCGAAACCAAAGAGCGAGAAGCTCGGTTTTATGCAAAAATGGAACAGGGCGAGCTGAGGAAGACGACGACGCAGTTGGACTGCTTATGTATCGTCGAGAATGGCGCGAGATGGTGGCGAGATAACGGCTGGAGCGCGAGAAAATGGGCGGCAATGATGGCATTCTGGTGATGCGAGGGGAGTTGGTGTGGGCGGTGTGATGCAGAGCACAGTGCGAAGACGACAGGAGCAGTTGGGCGGCGTCGCATATATACCAGGGACGAGTGGCAGAGCAAGCGCACTGGTGCCTTGGGGCGAGGCGAGGTTGAGACGACCTCTGGCCAGTGGTGCCAGGGTGTCAGCGAGGGCGAGAGGCGGGGCGGGCGCAAGGTGGGCTGGCGAGCGCGCAAGGGAGTTGGGCCGTTGGGTTTTCGGGTCAATAGGCCAGCAGGAAAAGAAAATGAGTTTGAAATTTTTTGAACAGGCTGATAGTTTGACAAATTTTTAAATATAGTGAATGAGCTCCACAAATTATGAAAAATTTCATGGAGGCTTCTGTCACAGTGTACAGTTTTCCAAAATTTTATCTTTTTTAAATTTATCTCAAAAATTCTTTAAGGACACTATTTGTATGCAAATGCAATAATTGATTGAAGAGAAATTGCCAAAAAAATGCTCAAATTATTTTTGCATTTATTCTCAGGAGAATTATCCCAAGTTTTAAATGTTTGGGATGTTATACGGCCTATTTGGACGCTGCAACATTTGAATACTAGTTTTTGAATAACACAGTTTTTAAAGTAGAAAGCATGATATACTAAAGTTTACTAAAGTTTACTAATATTACAGTTTTTTTTTTAGTATTGAGAAAACTTTGACGCGTTTAGTACTTGCAGTATTAAGTACAATATTTTGCTTCAAAAATATCTTTTAAATTGGCTAGTCATGATTAAGAAAATTAATAAGCTGAATACGTGCGTGGGAGCTACACTTCAATATGCACTTTAGTGGTAGCTAGTTTCTACATCCCCGATTAATTTCACATTGGAATCACTCATTGAACATGAACTACAGCCCAACTTTTCTGTATGGACAATAAAGAAATGTCATAAAGGCCATCTCGTGTTCGACACGGCATATTTTTTTATACGGACATGGCAGAAGCGGCAACATTTTTTCTTAAGTAACTCAAGATGCACACTCGCGCATAGAACGGGAACCGTTTAAATACTCGAAAGTTACTGCATAAACAGTGTTTTATGAGTGGGTGAAATGTATTACAGGGCCATTGTAGCAAATACCGTAGCAGCAGTAAAATATTTACCGTAGTGATTTTACTTAAAAAAAACATTGTAACTATTAATCTCGATATTTAATTTCTGATCGGATGATAGAAACTGCTTTCTAATGTCACGCAATATAGATACTCTACATTAAATTATTTAATGCAAATGATCTATTTCGCAATTCAATACTACTGATTTTCAAAGAATCTACAGTATCTTTTGAAACTCCAAAAGCACAATGTATCGAAACATTATTGTAGCCAATTATGGCCAGTAGAATAGTTAGGCTGGCAGAAGAGGCAGGTGGCCTCTGGACACATCGTCAGCGACATGAACAGTTCCATATGTTGCTTTCGATCAGACAAAAAATACTATGCAGGCCACCGGCGTCCGGAGGACCATAACGAGTCTATATACAGTCGCTATATGGCATTCACTGAAAGACAAGGCAGGCACAGTGAGAGCGTACGCGCAACACGAGCTTGTCCAGCCGACGAGCAACAACAGGTACACATCAATTGATCCCGTTCCGACGTGGCGGCTATTCCATTCGTCTTCGTCGTCGTCGCGTGGGAAGAGAAGAACATGCACAGTGAGAGCGTACGTGCAACACGAGCTTGTCCAGCATGGTACGCCACGTCGCAACGAGGGCATTAAATGGTGCAAGGCTAACCACCAGTTGTTGCTTGTGGGATGGGCAGGCTCGCGCTTGCGCTGCACGCTCTCATCCTCTGACTGCCTGCCTACCATCTCAATGGTGATAAGGCTGGACATGCGAGTTCGTGCTGCACGGCTTGACACGCTCGTCGCAATGCCAGCACGCTTTCAGCATATCATTAGAAATATTAGAATTGTACTGTACACAGATGCGCTAGGCTACTCCACCCTCGATGTCGGTTATCCGGTTTCATTACCGTACATAGATGCGCTAGGATACTCTACCCTCGGTATCGTAGCAAGACACTACAACGTACTCTAGCAATTGTACTTCAACAAAATACTGTAGTATTAGTTAGGTTGCAAACACTGTACCATCCCTGTAGCGGTTGATCCGAGTCCTTCTTTCCGAATCGTACAGCTCAGATCTACCGAATATCACGACATTGTGCTCCTCTGCATTGCCAATGCAATAGCAGAGGATGCCAATCACTCATTTCCTTAAATCTCTAGAAGGCAGTCAAATAGCAGATAGTCTGGCTAGAGAAGCTCTTTCTTTTTCATTAACGGTGCATCACCCGATGTTTTTTTTTATTTAATCCTTTTTTAATAATATTTTAAAGTTAACCCCTCGCTATCTTTATTTTCAATTCTGATATCTTTGGTCAAACCATAACTCGCGGCGTGGCCAAACCATCCTATCATGCCACTTTTCTCGGTGTGGCCAAACCTGCCATGCAAGCCGTCGTGCACACGCCGTGCTAGCGTGGAGGGTATGCATGGCTTTTGTCACGCCAGTACTCATGATGAGATAAGCCTACCTTGTCACGCCAACGTACGTGGCATGACAGAGTGGTGGTGGAAAACACCCGAACAGGAAGCTGAGTACGATCAGACCAAGCGCGCAGCGAACAAAGGGAATGCTCCTGCTAGTGAGACCGGTGGTTGTACCAGCGCTCCTTGTCGCCCGGGCGCGGTCCAGATCGAAGAGATAAGTTATATTTTATATGCATCCTGATTATTAATTTAGCCTCGTGTTGTGTTATTCTAATATCATTCAATCGTCCAACTCGTCTCGTAGAACATGGCTTACTTCGAGACGACGCCACCGCGGGCAGTCAGGAGACAAAGGGAAGGGAACGATGGGCTGCCAAAACTAATTAACTTCCTTCCAATCGATATTTTTTTTATTCCAAAAAGGCACACATGTATTTTAGGTGTATTTTGATTTGTTAAGTCATGCATGATGACGTTCCTTACGCACGTAACAAACTCTACGCGCCATGTAATTCGTAACTACATTATAAAGTCTATTTCAAATTTCATTCTCATTTTGCATTCAATTATTGGCATGGCAATGCATGCTCAACAGACGTGTTCTAGAAAAAAGGCACTTAATAGTCTTCAACCCCTAAGTGACGACGAGCACCGCCACTCACTGCAATGGGTTGTGGCTCGCTATTCATCCATCTCTTGATTCAAATTAGAAACATCATAGGTTTGAAAAAGGTCTACTGCCTAGGGTTAGGCATTCAGTTAGCACCGTTCATTTCTTGCTAGCTCAAATTAGGTTTACAATTTTTGACCAATTGTCCATATAAAATCAAATGTTAAATACGATGTACATGGGCACAGAAAACAATGAACTTATGAAGTGATTACCATGCTACGTTTACAATTGGCAGTCATGTGCCTAAAAAGTCCATCTGTCCACCCAAATAATCCATGTATCTTTTGCAATAATCATAAGATTTCTTCATCATAGAACCCATTCCAGTCATGTGAGCTGAAATTTTTGGCTTATATGATATGCAATTTCAATAAATAACGTGCACCCCCAAAATCATATCCATCGCACCATGCGCGTTGGCGTGACAAGGCAGGCTTGCCACGTCATGAGTACTGGCGTGACAACAACAAGGACTAGGCCACGCATACCCTCCACGCTGGCACGACGTGCGCACAACGGTTTGCGTGGCAGGTTTGATCACGCCGAGAAAAGTGGCATGACAGAATAGTTTAGCTACACCGTGAGTTATGATGTGACCAAAGGAGTCAGAATTGAAAATAAAATTAGTGAGAGGTTAAATTTAAAATATTATAAAAAAAATCCGTGATGGGTGGGTGTGATCGAGGTTGTCAGCACTAGAATCGCCAATGGCGCAACATTTTTCTGGGCAACACTGCAAGTGATTAAGGATTGATTATGGTTTCTCATCATAATTATGTTGCAGCGGCTGTGGCAGCGCAAGGAAAAGGTCGGGAGGAGGCATTAGTAGGGGTGCTTGCCCACCGACAACTAAGGCGAGCTCAGCCAAGATCATGAGAGAGGCATGAAGAGGAATGGAGGATAAAAAAACAATAAAATTCTGTCTCTTCCTCTGTAACTATTTGTTCCTTCTTATTTATTAATTAATTTATACTGTATGGGTCTCTCCTACATTCTTTCAGTAAAAAAAAACAACAACAGAGAATTCATCCCATTCTGGACATGTGGTCACACTAAAAATGGTTGATTCAATGGCACCAAATTTCGGTCCTTACCCGGGTGAGGCCAACACAAACTGAGTTCTCATGCAAACTACACCGATCTCGACAAACCACTCGTCCAAGTCCAAATCATTTTATTTTCACGTTTTTATCCAAAAGAGCAGAGGTAACCCCTCTATCCAACCTTTTGCAAAATCACTTTCCCATAGTTAGTGACGGAGCTTGAGCAAAATCTCAACGGGGCTAAAGATCAAAGAAAATTCAGAAGCACATTGCTCACTACTGCCTGCACGCCCTGCGTGGCGCACAAAACTTGGCTCTCCGACCGTTGGTTGTGCATCTGTTGTCACTGCTAGGCCCGATGGCGGCAAGCCCGCGACGCACCTACGACGAGCACCTCGTTGCCTCGTCTACTGCTTTCGTGCTTCGCCGTTGCACGATTAAAGTTGTTGTCTCGCTGAGTAGTATTGTAACTAGTAGTAGGCAAAACAATGGGCCTTCTAGATGGACCTAATCTGACCAAATTGGGTCGATTGTGGACTGCGTATATGCTGATAAATTTTTTCTTCTAAAATGGTAGGGGGAGGCCTAGGTTGGCCGAGGCCATGCTCTGTCCCTGCCCATAGTGTCCAAAACATTATTTTACCGAATTCCACTATTTATATTGTTATTGACCTAAGTATAACTAAGCATAAGCCTCAAATACCATTATAAAATTCCACAAATATTATACCAATAGTGGATAATATTCCTAGGATGACAACAGTAAGGATATCAACTTTTCAAAGTAGGTTCGCGTGATATCCCGAATTACATTAGAAGGATTAATTGAATTAGAGATGGAATAAAAGGAAATAAAAGGGGGAAATCAGAATTTGTGGGAAACTTGGACCTTGGGCCTTTGGCCCATGGCGACTCGACCCAAGAGGGGGTCGGCCATATGAGGAACTAGGGGGCGGTAGCCTAACCTTAGCAGCCACCCCTACACCCCTACTGCATCCACCCCCTCCCTGCCCCTTTGGCGCCACCCTGCCTCCACCCTCTACCGCTTCCTGCGCCCTCCTCTCCCCTGCCAACGCCCTGCGAAGCCCCCTACCAATGGTGGTGGTGGTGTGTTCTGGTGTTAGCTAGGGCAGTAAGAAGAAGGGAGGAAGGAGGAAGAAGAAAAGAAGGGAGCGAGAGGAATTTTGCGGGTTCATGATCAACATCGTGTTCTACAAGGTAAACATCTGATAATCCCTAGAATTACCATGGATCAGTCATTGTTCGATTTGTAGATAATTTTTCCCAAGAGAAGGATAGCTTTTTGTATGCCCTAGTTCGTCGAGTTTCGAAGCAGAACTTTGTAGGGGCAATTAGAGGTATTTAGGTCGGATTCAGAGTTTCATCTAATGAGAAAATATGTAGAGAATTTCGTTAGATTTCCAAAAAGGTCTATAACACTAGATTTGGAATTGCGAGGGAAACATTATGGACCTGGGAATGTCGTTGCCCAGAAAACAGACGTCCTTGGTAGATGTCGTGAAGTTGGTCTGTTTACACCTAGTAAATGAATGAATTAAATTTTGGTGATAACTTGAATAAGCTAGGAAATCTTGAGTAGATTCTAGAATAGGTATCATTCATAACTTTGCAAGTTTTAGAAATAAAGATATGAAATTGTGGAGTGGTCTGTCCTAACAGATTCTGGTACAGTCTTCGGGGAAGTAAACGGTGGATTCAGGAGTTCATATAAGTAGGAAGTTGTAGTCAATTTCATGGGGATTCCAGAAAGTGTTGGTTTGCTGGATTTGGGGTTCATATGAATATGTTAGAGCATTTTTACTACTGGTACAGTGGGTAGTATGTCTGGTAGAATCGAGTTATTTGTGTCATTTTGGCGTAGACATGTGAGGGCGATTAGTACGATGTTTTGGTGTTGTTATGATGTGATTTTGAGAATGTTTTTGAATTATTTGTTTAGGGAGTGTGGCCTCTAGTGCCTTACTATCACCTCGTTATCCAGCTCCGAGGGAATAAAGAGGCAAGTACATGATAGACAATGATCGATGATTTGATCGTTGTATTCCATATCATTCATTATCATTGTGTTGTATATGCTATTACCTTGTTTAATTATAAGTCTTGTGAATGGTTATGGTATCAATCATGTTTATGAAGTGATGAGTAGTGGATAATAATTGTTGAAATAAAGTTGAATTGTGCATCATGTGCATCATTGCATGAAGAGAAGGTGATCATGGTGATCACATGTTTACCTTGTTGGTAAAGACTTCATAGGAGTGGAGAGATCCCCGATCCTTTAACGATAGACTTGATGAAAGGGTGAACACTGTCGTGAGTGTTCATTTATGTCATACCAGTATAAGCGATGAAATGGGCATATGGACATGTAGTGTAGAGATATTTTGCATTTAATGAACATAAAATTTGATATTTGAGTATGAGTATAAAGAGAAGTAAATAGTTGATCTTGATGATGATATTATTTATGGTTGATTAATCATTGTTCATTGTTTATTATTGTACTTGCTGAGTCGTGTACTCACTCTTGCTCTACTATTGTTTTTAGGTGACCGTTGACAACATACCATCTAGAAAGGGATAGCACACTTGGAATAACTGCATACACCACCATTACATGATTCATTTCCATGAGAAAACTTTATTGTAGTGTAATGGATTTTCCTTTAGGACATGGTAGGAATTGAGTAACTCTAGAAGTTTGGTTGGAGTTTGATTATTCATTCAATGGACTTACGTGATTGGTTTTGCTTGATTCTTCAATTATTGTACTGCTATGCTACCTAGAGATAAAATATTTATGCTTGCCAAATCGTCATGCTTGTTTTAGTGTGACTAGTGGACAGGTTTTGTCATTGGACTGCTTGCTGGAATTTATTGTAAATTGTTGTTAAAATTAATAGTTATTGTAGCTAAGTTGTGTTTGGGATGGCTTCGACCTCGGCTTTTCGCCCGAAAAAGCCGAAAGCCGTCCAAAATGGGAGGCTTTTCACAGCCGCTTTTCTCCAAAGCGACTTCATGTTACAACGCGTGAAAGCCGAAAGCCACCCGCGGGGAGCTTCCGCGGCTTCCCACAGCCTCCATTCCGAAATTACCCCCGAAGTTTGGAGGTAATTACCTGCTGAATGCCACTCCATAAAACCCCGCCAGCCCCCTCCCCGCATGCCCGCTCGGCTCCCTCCTCCCACGCCCGCCTCCTCCCCAAGCTCTCTCCTCTCCGATGGCCTCCTCCCCGGCGCTCACGTGGCCCAGATCCATGATCTAGATCATGTGGCCCAGATCCAGGATCAAACAAAATGAAGAGCTCAGACAGCCACTAAAGCGCAAAACAAAATCAGCATCATCCATGAGATATCCTGCTGGTCCATAGCGTTCATCTCCTTCTAGTTCCAAAAACTTCACTAATAACCTTCTCAATTGCTCTAGCGTCTTTACAAAGCACCTTCCGTCCGCCCTCCTTCCTTCACTAGCAAACTTCACTATAAAAGGGAGCCCAGAATTTTTTAACACGCTTAGCACAACACAAGCCTCCAGCCCAGCCCCACCCTACCCCCATCAACCATGGTGTTCCTACCGGAGTTCGACCCGGCAGACGTGCACACCGGCCGCGACCTCGTCGAGCGCCTCACCACCGACGCCGCCGCGCTCCAGCGCGACCTCCTCGACGAGATCCTCGCGCGGAACGCGCAGACCGAGTACCTCCGCCGCTTCCTCGACTCAGCCGACGCCTCAGCGGCCGCCGGCCTCCGCGAGGCCTTCAAGAAACGCGTCCCCGTCTCCGGCTACGAGGACATCAAGCCGTACGTGGACCGCATTGCCTCAGGCGAGCCCTCCAGCCTGCTCTGCTCCGAGCCCTTCACTGATTTCTGCATAAGGTACCTCCTAGCTGGCTACTTGCGTGGTTTATTAATACCTACCAGGCGGTTATACTTGAACTGGCATGAGCACATGTACAGCTCGGGCACGTCCGGGGGGAAGCTGAAGCTGCTGCCGTGCACTGGCGAGGAGTACAACCGGAAGCTGTTCTTCTATGCCGTGCTGGCGCTCGTGAGGAACATGTAAGCGTTACATCAGAAAGTCTAATTGCGCTCTGCTTCGGCTTAAATTAAGAGTGCATAATTGTTTTCTGAGATTAAGATATGCATAATTTCACATGGTTGGCAGGATTCGCATCCTAGGCTAGTATTGTATCAAAATAACGTGACAAATTTGTTTAATTGCACGGTAACATCCAATGCTCTATGATCAAATCTCGACTGTGTGGAGCACTTGGCTATTTGAACAATTAATTCAAATATTTTTAAAAGAACATATACATAAGCTATTTTTTTTGTTTACGATATGTATTTCATACTAATTCGAAACTTCAAATGGTACGTATTTTGAAAATAACAACTTACTGTACAATTTTATAACAGGTTTAGGTAAAGTATCGTATTTGAATTACAATTAATAACGAGAGATTAGAAAAATATAAAACTAACTATCAAATTTCAACTTCATTAAAATTTCCAACATAATAATAAACTGATATCTATAATAAACATAATTTGAAATGTCATTTTTTTTAGAACAGGAAGACATCTCAGCTTTTATAGAAAGCTCATAACAAGTTTTACAAAACCAGTAACAAACTAGCAAAACAAGAAGCTGGGGCAACCAGCTTAACCAAGATCAACCAAGATCACAACCGAAAAACCTCCAGAAAGAACAGTATCAACAAAGGAACAAACTAACAAATTCAACAGACGGCAAGCTAACCAGCTACCCAACCAACAAACCTACCCCTAACTTCCTCTGACTGGCACAAAAACTCTTCAACCAAACTTCGGACTTCATAATCAGGGTGTCTAGCACCTTTTGATCAGCTTCGGTGATCAGAGTCTTTCAATGCTGCAAACATGATATAAAATTGAAAATGACTTGAGAAGAGTGTTTAGAAAAAGTCCGCTCAATTGCCATTTTGTTTCTGACTTTCCAAATCGTCCAAGCCAAAGCTGCAAAACTGAATAAGTAAATATGATACTTGTTAGCACTCCTACTATCTAATCACTTCTGATGTAAATCATCTAAAGAGTCCGGATAACCTTCGAAATCAAGAATTTCTTTAATACAGATCCAGACAAAATTAGCCAAAACACATCAAAACAGAACATGATCAGTGTCCTCAGCTACACCGCACAAACAACAATTCTCACTACCTTTCTAATTTCTCTTTTTAAGCTGAACAGCAGTTTGAATTCAGTTATGATAAGCAAGCTAAAGAAAAAAATTCACTTTCAAAGGAATTCTGCTCTTCCAAAGACTTTTATTTCTACTAAGTATCACCCCCACAATAATTTGAAATGTCATTAATGTCAAAGAAAACAATTTGAAATCTAGTTTTTTTTTTTTTTTTTTTTTGTTGCAGCAATTATTTCCGTCATGATTGAAATCCAAAACATACAATTTAATCTCCGGTACTGCTAATGCAGTTTTTTTAAAAGATGGTATTAACTATCTATAGTGACTCCCTTTCCTTTCGTACGTTGATCATTTCCATTTGAGTCTATCCAATTAAGTGAAGTAAACAGTGCAAAGATCACATTAACCTTTAGAAGGTCAAAGTGACTTCTTACCTCTTAGATTGTAATGCATCATCGTAGCCATATATTAGATCAATGGAAATCAACGCCTCCTATGAAAGATGGTGTATTGTAAAAAAAAATCCAAAATTATAAGGTCTAAGCCACTACTTTATGCAGTGTTAGTCAACGGCGGACCAGGATTAAATTTATGTATAGCGGAGTCGCAAGCGCGGACCAAAGAGTATACCCAAAAGCAGAAGAACTCATATACAAACTATATTGCAATCGCACCAATACGAGTATATGACACTAAATAGATTCAACAAGGGAAGATAAAGGTAGGACAACGACAAATACCTCACTAATGATGTTGTCGCACCGCCGCCTGCTTGTTCCTGTGCAATGCTGCCGGTTGTTGCTTCAGTAGCTTGTGCGTGTGCGGTGGTTCCACTAGCACCGGTACTTGGAGAAGAAATAGTGCTAAAGTATCTCTTCAAAACCATTTCTAGCCAATTAAAAAACCAATCATTCAAATTCAAGCATTAGCTATGATGCAGATATATCATGTATGAGACATTGTCATGCTAGAGTTGGTGACAGGGAGATAGTAGGCATTGTTGATCGGTAGCTATTGATTTTGCTCAACTACCTACATAGGCATCACCACCGGTTAGGCCTTGTTTCGGGTGGATGTAATCGGGAAAATTGAACAATTTGCACACAATTTCTTCCTACTAGTCCCAATTCTACACTACATCCTATAGGGATATATCTGATATTCTGATGAGATCCATGTGGAAATAGAATTCAGATCTGAGAGGAGAGGGCAGAGTACTTACTAGCCTTATATTTCGACATTGCTACCGCGCCAACGCCTACAGGCCACGGCCTATGTTGGCCGCCAGACGCTGCCCCCTGCCAGGGCCTACCCCTTGGACTCCTCAACTCCTCACCCTTTTCGGCCAGTGGCGGACTCGGGAGCAGCCCTTGCCTGTGCCGCCCGGCACTAGCGCCGCGGCGCCACCCGTGCTATTGCACTAGGGAGCAACGCCGTGGCGGCCGCCTGGACCGGGAGCAGAGCCGCCACGCTCCGTCGCTCTACCTGCCCGCATCGCCCGTGCTAGGGTTGGCGGTTCGCCCACGCTCCGTCGCTCTCCCTGCCCGCGTCACCCGCGCTAGGGTTGGCGGTTTGCCCATGCTCCATCGCTCGCCCCGCCCGGCACCAGTGCCGCCACACGCCCACGCGCTGACGCACCCATGCCGCACCACCTGCCTGCACTCCTGGCCTCCTGGGAGCAGCCCCTCCACGCTCCATCGCTCGCCCCCCCTGCGCTCGCCGCCGCCTAGGGTTGGGAGTTGGGGATGCGATGCTCGATCGACCGGCTGCTTGACAGCTTCCCCGATTGGAGGCTTCGATGTACTCGGTTGGGCTGGGCCATGGGTGACGGAAAAATGTGTGGGCCACGGTCAAGCAACTTGAAGACTTGAATAGTTGAATCCAGCCCACGGCCGGGAGGCAGGGAGGAAGGATGGGGTAGGGGGGTTTCAGACCGGAGGGAGCTCTGGCGGACGCGGTAGCTTGCCAGAATGATAGGTCTGCCCATGGTGTTAGTAAGATCATTGCAACATCCAGCCATACCGATCGAGATCTTGATAATCTTGATTTAGCACATGATATTTAGTTTCGGTACCAAATTAGCACAATAGCTTTAAAAATGTTTAAAAGTGAGGTGGCACAAGTTCTGTTTGAATAATCCGTGTGTGATCTTCTAGGTACCCGCACGATAATCAGCACAAGGACGGCAAGGGAATGTACCTCATGTTTACATACCATGGAGAGCCTACCTTGTCCGGCTTGCCTGTCAGATCGACTCTTACTGCCTACTACAGCAGCAGCCAGTTCCAGGACCGCGAATTTGGCGAGTTCGACAGGTGCACGAGCCCGCTCGAGGCGATCCTTTGCCCCGACGGCAAGCAGAGCATGTACTGCCAGTTGCTCTGCGGCCTGCTTCGCCGCGACAGCGTGGACCGTGTTGGTGCCAACTTTGCCGTTGGGTTTGTGCGAGGGATCAGGTTCTTGGAAGATCACTGGGAGGAGATGTGCTCCAACATCCGGACCGGGCAGCTCAGTGACTGGATCACACATGGTCCTTTGCGCGATGCAGTCGCTGAACGGTATTTGCAAGGACCTTACCCAGCAATGGCCGACGAGATTGCATCCGAGTGTGCAAAGAAGCCGTGGGGTGGGATAGTTAGGAGGCTATGGACTGGGGCTCGGTCTATCCGGACCATTGTGACCGGCTCGCTGTCGCAGTACATTCCATTGCTTGAGCTCTATGGTGGCGGGCTACCGGTTGTCTCGCCGCTCTATGGATCTACGGAGTGCCTCGCAGGGATCAATTTGAGGCCTCTTGATCCGCCATCCCGCGTGTCATATGCATTGCTTCCAAACATTGCCTACTTTGAGTTTGAAGAGGTCAAGCATGGCGATGGTGAGCAAGGGATTAAAGGTGATGTCAATTTTGGCAAGACCAAGGTTGTAGATCTTGTGGATGTCAAGATCGGTCGGTCCTATGAGCTTATCGTCACCACCTTGGCAGGTTAGTTGTTGGGCATGCATTCTCTTGCAATTGCAGCTTAATTTCCACCAATTGGCTGAGAAATTCCGTTAAATGTCATTCAACTCTGAATCTTGTGCATGCATGGCAGGTCTTTACAGATACCGTGTGGGTGATCTTTTAACCGTGAGTGGCTTCTACAACGCAACACCGCTGTTCCGCTTCTCAGGACGTCATGGTGTTGCCCTATGCATAGACTCTGAGAACACAAGCGAGGAGGTGCTCCTCAAGGCCATTTCAGAAGTAGTGGAGCTCCAGCTTAGGCCTCTTGGCTACATGCTTGTTGACAGCACTGCGTATGCAGACATATATACACCTCGCCTGGCCACTATATCCTGTTTTGGGAGCTCGTCAATGCAAATAGCAATCACACTGCCAATGGCATTGATCAAGCTGTCATGGAGAATTGCTGCTTGGCAGTGGAAGAATGCTTTAATGAAATTTATCGTGGACTTAGGCACGATGGATCAATTGGGGCACTTGAAATAAGGGTCCTCGGCCATGGTGCGTTCAGTGCACTGATGGACTTCTTTGTGTCAAAAGGCACATCTGCTGCTCAGTACAAAACCCCAACAGTCATTCGATCAAAAGACGCAATGTTGGTGTTAGAGAACCGGGTTGTCGGGAGGTTCTTTAGCCAAGCAGCTCCCGACTATCACTTACGCTAAAAGTGACAGTATATGATGCTACTGGGTGGCTTGCAGAGTATCAATCGCCGTTTGGGAGCAGACTTTCCTCCAGATTACCATCGGAGTTTCATTATCCATTTCCGTGTGAGTTTCGTAGATTTGGTTAGAGAGGTGAAGTGCCTGTTCTTCATCATTGTTGAATAATCCTGAATGCTGTTTGGTGTTTTTTGTTTTTAAGTCCTGTAACGTTCCTTGTTTCGGTTTTGATTGCATGGCCGAGTAGCGCGCATTGAATGCTAGTTATGCAGCTCGATCGTGGCGCATGAAAGCCTGGTCGTGGGATCGTGGCTGTAGTGTTCAAGTTTTCAGTTACGTTTTACTTGCGTGAATAAAAGGAGAAGAAAAAACCCTGAAAAGCTGCAGACTGTGAAGCAGCACAAAATCACACTGTCTCTCGCGTTTTGACTGTGTGTGCGTGTGTGTTTTCGTTTCAAGCGTTCGCGTTCGTAGATCCTCCCGTGTACCAACATTTGGTATTAGAGCTTAGGTTGTGATTATCCAAAATCATGACACGAGACAAGTCACCGGAGAGGTTGCTGGGAAGCGGCGTCACCCACGACGGTGCGACTTCAAGGGCGCTGGCGAGGGAGGGAGTTGTGACCCTCTAATACCCTATGCTCACGGAGAGGAATTACGAAGTGTGGACGGTGAAGATGTAGATCATCATGCGAGCGCAAGGAGTGTGGGCGGCAGTGGAGAACAAAAAATTGGTCAATGAGAAGAAAGACCAGATAGCTCTCGCCGCCATAGTCCAAGCCGGGTCGGAGGCCGTTGTAATGGCCATATCCGAGAAGGAGACAGCAAAGGAGGCTTGGGATGCTCTCAAGGAGATGCACGTCGGTGAAGACCATGTCAAGAAGGCGCGCGTTCAAACTCTCAAGAGAGAGTTTGAGCGTATCTACATTGGGGACTCGGAGACAATCATTGAGGTCGCCTTGAAGCTCACCACCATGGTCAACGAGATACGTGCTCTCGGTACCAAGGTGGAGGAGAGTGCCGTCGTGGAGAAACTCCTATGCTCCATCCCCGACAAATTCCTACCCATTGTTGGCACCATTGAGCAATAGGGCGATGTATCGGCGAGGTCGGTGATGGAGGCCATCAGACGCTGAGGATGTACGAGGAGAGCTTGAAGGGACAGCGACACGACAAGGAAAAAGGAGAGCAACTGCTGGTCACGCGCGCGTGGGATGCCATAGCCGCTGGAGAGAAGAGGAGCGGTGAGGGCTCTGGCAGCAGCACAAAGAATAATGGCAGGCGCGGCGGTGGCTGTGCCAAGACGACCATTTCGCGTCCGAGTGTGATGAGCCGAAGAAAGAACGGGCGTATCTCACCAATGCCCAAGAGGACAACAAGCCGGCTCTCACATTTTGATTGTGTGTGCGTGTGAGTTTTCGTTCCAAGCGTTCATGTGCGTAGATTGTCCCGTGTGCCAACAATCATTTCCTTGATCTAATCTATTTCATCGTTATCAATTGCAGACTCGATTTTATCGTTTCAGCTATTAATATTTTCATCCCTTAATCATGTGTGAGTACGTAGTCTGTTTAGGCTGAGCAGATGCGTTCAGTTCCATCGAGGACATTGATTATACCTGTCGTATGTGTGTTATCTAATTTAAGGCGCTGGATAACATGATTATAGAACAATTGTTCCCTTTGTAGGATGGTCACTTATTGTCTTAACAAGTCGGTGACCCGTATGATGACGGGCGTGGGTATCAATGAGAAGTTGTTGCAGTCAGAGGAGCACGAGTTATCACGAAACCTAATGCGTTGATCTGGTCTCATGACCTCAATACTAGAACGATACTTGCTACGATCAGACCGGGAGGTGGACGACAGAGCATGGAATTCCATGAGCAAAGGAATGGCAGCACAAGGGTAACTCACCTACGAAACCATGAAAATGGAATTTAACCTATTAACCTAAGTGTTGATGTTTTAATATCGATCTTATGAAATGAATGCTGAGGGTTCCTTGATCGAGACTACGCAAGATGAGACATAGGAATTTTTAGACAGGTTCTGGCCTTCTCCAGAAAGAATAACAAGGCTACTCCTGTGTTCTTGTATTGATTGTGTTCATAACAAGAAAGAAGCCATCGAAAACCAAAGCTAATGACTTATGTCTCTTGTCCTCCCTCTCTCTGTTCACCGGCGTTATCCCTTATATAGCTTCTATGGAGGTGGCGATTGTTACGTTCTAGGAGGCGCCTCAACGGTTGCTTAATTGCACACATTTGATGGTGGTAACTGTGAGAGAAACATCCCCCACGTTCGCCATGCAATTATACCAGAGACAGAGGATAGTGTGCAATTATGTCATTGGATAACATGTAATAACCCAAATTTGGAGTTCATTTGAGGCAATTAAAAATAAAAATAACCATTTGAATTTTCTTGGTTAAATCAAAGCTTAATTTGAATTTTTAGAAATCAAAACAATTTAATGTGATTAATCTAAACTTCAATTAAATTCAAAGCTATTTTATTTGGGTTCCTTGAGTTCCAGAGTATTTTCTTGAATTTTCTAGGAATTTTTGGAGTTTATTTGATATTTCTTTGAGCTCAATTTTATTTAATTCAATTTCTAAAATTTGAAAATCCTTTATTTTTTCTGGATTTTTGTTTGGGTTGATTCCTTTTCTTTTGGCCCAGCTCCTTTCTTTTCCTGGCTCATTCCTTTTTCCTCGTTGGCCCAGCCCGCTGCTGCATTCCGTGCGTGCGCCAGCCCGCAACGGCTCCCTTCTATCCTTATTTCTCTGTCGAGTGGTCCCGGCCTGTCATCCACCTCCTCCTTCGTCCTTTCTTTCTTCCTCCCGATTGCCAGCCTGTGTTTGGGCAGGACACATCTCGCCACTGTGCTCCATGCAAATTCTGTCGTCCAGTGCCTATTTAAGCCACCCAACCCGCATCAAAATCTTCGCCTCACCTTCCTCGTCTGAAGCCCCAAGTCAACTTCGTCGATTTCGTCTTCACTTTGCTGGATTTTCTCCAAGAAGCCGCCGACCGCCAAGCTCTCCATCGCTCATTCCGTCGTCGTCCATGCTCCTCCGCCTGCATCGTCACCTCTAAAAGAATCTAGGCCCCTAAAAGTTGTTTTGGTAATTAATGACAACATGTAATATATGACTAATATGTTTTATTGAGTGTTTAAAAAAGTCTTAGTCCCAGTGATGAATACTACAACATGAAGATACACGCGAAAGGACAACATAAAGATCAATATGAGTCAAAGACAGGGTACAAGTAGTCTAGGATCCTTTTTCTACTTACCAGTCTTAGGTGAAAAGGTTGAAAGACCAGATTATATGTTAAATGCTGTACTATTAAGATGGATCATGACAAGTACCCTGAAAGCATATTCTTGTGCATTTTGGATCACTCTAGGATCTTGCATGCAATTGAAGTTTTTTATTGAAAGCAATTTCTGTTTTTCTCAGCTTTTCCGGTAGTACCGTAGTGTACTCAGCGGAACTACCGCTCAACGGTAGTACCGAAGTTCCTTTGGCAGAACTACCATAAAACGTTCGGACCTCCGAACGTATCATTTGATCGTGTCGTCAAAAGATGTGGTCCAAACTCCAAGTTAATCTAGGCAGTCCACGTGGCCACTCCATTTGTTTTTAAGCATAGTTGGTAGTTCTAGTGCGTACGGTAGTATCGACGTGTACTTTGCGGAACTACCACTCAACGGTAGTTCCGAGTTCCTTGGCGGAACTACGGTGATCGTTCTGATTGTCCGAACGCAAAATCGTGCGGCTAAGAGACGTGGTCTGAATGTTCATTTCAATCTGAGCCGTCCACGTACTGGGTTTGTCCGGACTGTCCGAAAGTTACTCCTATCGTGAGGCCAAGAGGCGTGGTCCGAACGTTTATTTTAATCTAAGCCGTCCATGTGGCTAGTCCGATCGGGCAAGCTGTTCTGTTCATTCTTGAACTAGCGGTAGTACTGGTGTTGTTGTTGCAGAACTGCCACGTCGTGGTAGCACCGTATAAAGTGCGGTATGTTTTTTATAGAACGATGTTTTCTTAGAGTTTGTTTGCTCTTTGGAAGTGCAGTAGTACCGGAGTGCATCTTGCGAAACTACCGCAACCTGGTATGTCTGATTTTGAGTAGCGGTACATTTTTCTAGAAGGTGTTGTTTTTGGACCTCAAAGCTAAGCGATTGTACCGCTCTCTTTATTGGAACAACCAGAAAATGAAACTGCCACATGATAGCTGGCGGTAGTACCGCGCCGAATTTCCAACGACTCTTTCAGAGCAGTTAATGCATCTGCGCTAACCGTTGATATCTATTTTTGGTAGGAGTGGTAGTACCAACTGTTGAATGGCGGAACTACCCTTTGTGCTAAAAAGTTCAGGGATTTGCCCTCAACGGTCTTTTTTGTGAGTGAGGGCTATAAATACCCCTTCACCTGCTCTTGGACAAAAGAAGAGCTTACACATTTACATCTTGGAGCCAAGAGCATTCACTCCACGCCAAATACACTCAATTGCATTCATTGTGGGGTTGTTGAGCCAAAATTCAAGTGCATTCATTCTAGATTGATCCATTGAACCTTGTTTGTCATCAAGCAAATATTGTGATTCATTACTCTTAGTGTTGTCAACACCTAGACAACTTGGCGAGAGTTTGCACGGTGATCTCTTCAAGAAGATTGTGAAGAGGCCCGGTGCCGGATTATGAGTGGTTTGGTGTTCACCATCTTCGGAGCGGAGGAAGAACAACCACTAGTGAAATCGAGGGAAGGCATAATTCGTGGAGCTGGCTTGATTAGTTCAAGCTTCCTCAATGTGGACTAGTGAAGATTTCGGTCTTCGATACCACGGGAAAAACTTCATCTTCTTCATTATGGTTAATTCTTGTCTTTACTTTTCGGCACTTACAATTCTAGCAATTCTATTGTGCTTGATTTGCAATGCTAGAATTGTTTCTAATATTGATATTAGTTCTTTGTTGGCTTTAGTAGCTAGTAGTTCTATTATCTTGATTGTGCTAGAAAGCTTTGTTAGAACTATTTTGCTTAAAGTTTAATTTAGTCAATAATTTTAGAAACCTCCTATTCACCCCCTCTAGTCGGTTATCCTTGATCCTACAAGTGATATCAGAGCTTGGTCTCTCATTGTTTTGGAGTTAATCGTCTAAGAGAGAAAAGGATGGATAGTGAGAGAATTGCTATAAGAAAAGCCCCTTTGTTTGATGGCTTTAATTATGCATATTGGAAAATTAAAATATCTATTTATTTAAATGCTATGAGTCCGAACATATGAAGAATCGTAAATCAGGGTTATGCTATGCCTCTAGATCCACTACGTTCCACAGAACCTGAGGGGTGTAATGCTCATTTAGATACTCAAGAGATGAATGCTCTCTTTGGTGCTTTAAACGCGGATGAGTTCAATCTTGTGAGAAATCTTGAAATCGCTCATGAGATATGGACTACGCTCTCAGAAATTCATGAAGGCACTTCTACGGTTAAAAAAAGCCAAATTGCATAGGCTTCGGATCAAATATGAGATATTTACAATGTTGCCTTATGAAAATATCACCGAGATGTATTCTAGACTCAACAACATTGTGAATGAACTCAAAGGTCTTGGCACTAACCTTCTTGATGTTGATATTGTGCGCAAGATACTTAGGGTCCTACCGGACAAATATGAGACGTTGGTAACACTTTTTCTCAACTCTCCCGGGTTGCCAAGAATGACGCCAACCGGACTATTAGGCAACCTCATCACAAATGAGCTATACAAGAAGATATAATTAGTTATTTGCCACTACCTAAGGGTGAATTTTAGGATTTGCCACTGCATGTGAGTATGACATGTGGGTCCTGGGACCACATGTCATACTCACATCAGTGACAAATCTTAAATTACGCATGTTTAGGCAGTGGCAAATGATTGAACCTCTCATACAAGAGGGACAAGGAAGAGCTCTTGGAGTCATCTTCCTCAAAGAAGAAGATTACCGCTTTCAAGGCAAAAGCAGAATCAAGTGATGATGAGGATGAAGAAAAAGACTCCGAAGAAGAGTTTGCTCTCCATGTGAGGAGAATGAAGAAATTTATGAGAAGACGCCTACATCGAAGCTTCAACTTCAACAAGAACAAGAAAGGGCAATCCTCCAATGACAACAAGCACTATAGCAATATTTGTTGCTATGATTGTGATGAGAAGGGACATATTATCCCAAATTGCCCAAAAAAGAAGGATGAGGAGGGTAAATCATCAAAGAAGAAGGAATTCAATGGCAAGAAGAAGCACTTCAAGAAGCTTCATAAGGATGAAAAAAATGAGGCTTACATTGCAGAATGGAACTCCGATGAGGAGTACACCGACTCTGACTCCGATGAGGATGAGTCCTCCAAGAAGAAGGGACTTGTCGGCATCGCTATCAAGGAGGCTCCATCACTCTTCTCCACTCCTACTTGCCTTATGGCAAAAGGAGAGAAGGTAAAATTCATTGATGATAATGAACCCTCATATAATGAATTAATGGATATGTTAGAAGAATTAAATGAATATCTTGGAAAAGAGAAATCAAAATTTAAGGTTTTGAAGAAAAAATACATCTCTCTAAAAGACTCTTGTGAGGAGCTAAAGGAAGTTTATGATTCTTTTCTTTTAAAGGATATTGAAAAATCTTATTCACATGTTGGAATTACTTGCAATTTAATGAATAAGATGCCTAGAATAGAAGTTTCAAATGCTAAATCTGTGACTAATACTTCTACATCATGTGATGATTTGTTATTCGAGCCATGTTGTTTTAAAATTGATTTATTGGATAATTTGGATAATATTTGTGATCCTTTGCTCATTGTTAAAAATCATGAATTAAAAAAGCAAGTCACCAAGCTAAGTAAGAGCTTGAAAAGATGTTTCAAGAGTAAGGCAACTCTTTATAAGTTTTTGAGTGAGCAAAAGTGTTCATTCAACAAACAAGAACTTGGGTATGTACCCAAGAAAGGTAAGAAGCCAATTAGAAGCCCACAAGGTTTGTAAAGGAAAATGGCAAGTATTGCTACAAGTGTCGAGAAACCGGACACTTGCAACAAACATGTCCTATTGGTAAGACCCCATCCGTAGGTATATATGATTCATGCTATATGCTTAAGAAAACTAAGGATGGTAAGGTCATTGCTAGATTTATTGGCACTTCAATTTTAGGTACTAAAAAGAATGCTATTTGGGTGCCAAAAGTCTTGGTCACTAACCTAAACAAATTCCTATTTAGGGACCTAAACAAATTTGGGTACCTAAAAGAGTTTGATTTTCTTTTGTAGGTGAACTACAAGACTAGTGGTAAATATTGGGTGCTTGATAGTGGATGCACACAACATATGACTGGCGATAGAAAATGTTCACCACATTCGAAAATGGAAAAGGAACCGACAAGATCACATTTGGTGATAATAGCAAAGGAAAGGTAATTGGATTGGGTAAAATCGCTATCTCAAATGACCTTTCTATTTCTAATGTATCCTTAGTTGAATCACTTAATTTTAACTTGCTATCTGTTGCTCAAATATGTGATCTTGGCTTAGTTTGCTCTTTCTCTAATGAAGGTGTTTTAATTTCAAATGAAAAAGATAATGAAAATGCTTTAGTTTTCAAAGGTTTCAGATTTGGAAATCTGTATTTGATTGATTTCTCCTCAAATGATTCATACGTGAAAACTTGTTTAATTGCAAAAACCTCTTTGGGTTGGCTTTGACATAGAAGGCTAGCTCATGTTGGTATGATTCAACTTAAAAAGTTTTTCAAACATGATTTAGTCGTTGGTTTGAAGGATGTGAAGTTTAAGAAAAATAGACTTTGTAGTGCTTGTCAAGTCGGTAAACAAGTTCCTAATTCTCATCCTTCCAAAAGTATCGTGTCAACTTCTAGACCATTGGAACTCTTACATATGGATTTGTTTGGGCCAACAACCTACAAGAGTTTCGGTGTAATAGCTATTGTTTAGTTATTGTGAATGATTACTCTAGATATACATGGGTATTCTTCCTAGATGACTAAGCCGAAACCTCCGGCATTTTCAAAAGATTGGCAAAAAGGGATCAAAATGAATTTGATTTCAAAATCAAGAAAATCCATAGTGATAATGGTTCCAAGTTTAAAAATACTAAAGTTAAAGACTTTTTTGATGATCTTGGAATAAAGCATAAACTTTCCACAACCTATACTCCGGAGCAAAATGGAGTTGTAGAAAGGGAAAATCTGTAACACCCTAGACCAACAAGAGCCTGGAATGCTACTAAAATAACTGAGTAACAATTAAAACTAAGACATTTTACTAAATTTTGGCAGAACCTCATTTGTATAGTTAGCCATACCGGAGGTTCGCACAGTTATTTATAGCAATAAATAATAATCCAATCATCAAATCTATAAAGTAAACATAAAGATAACCATAACATGCTAATCAACTCTATTACAAAACATCCAACGCATAAGAAATAACCACTAGAGAATCCTTTAAGCGGTTTGCTCAATTATTAAGGCATGTTCCAAATTTAACTAATTATAAATAGTTCGTGGCAGTGTGCACCCAAACTTATGACCATTCCTTCCCATGCATGCCGTTCTCGTAAGGGTGAGTCCAAGACTCAACCAAGTACAAATTAATGAGACAATATCATATACAACTATATCATCATCATCCAACCACAATTCTCCAAAATCAACCAATTCACATGCGCATGCAATGCAAATGCACAAGTGCAACTTTTCTTTTCTCTTTGCATATACCGGTAATGCGGAGTATGCATCCGCCGATGCATACCCATGCCTATGCCTTCTAGCACAGGGACCATAAACCCACACTCCACAAGTGTGAGAACCACAAGCCCATCCAATATACGATGGGGACCTCAAAATTCAATGCTTGGTCACCACGTGACCAAACCTCAAAGATGATAACATGATACATATGAATCAATTCTTTTATCCAACATAAACATGTATTAGCCAGCAGAAACATACATAGATAAAGAGCATACTCATACTTCTAGCATTCATGAACAGCGACATACACATCATTCTAGCATCCATGAGTAGACAATATAGACATAATACCAGCAAACATGAACACTCTTAATTATTCTATCACTATTTGTACTTGTCTCAACCGTGTGAAGCTTTATGATGCGGAGACGGTGTTGCCCCTGGAATAAGACCACCTGAATATATATAACAATTAGACTAAGAGAACATTTCTAGACAAAACATTGCTAGAAATAATTACACGACGAACTACGCTCCCTAGCGCAACCCAAAACACCAACTTCTATAAACATCAATCTGTCACAAAACAGAACAATATTATTCTAAAATTCACAACTTTTTGTCTACTTATCCAAATCTAGTGTTCTTTGATTCTCTTGAAAGATCCTTAAGTTATCCACATAAAACTAGTTAGTGAGATTCCCAGATTCGGTCATCCTCTTTCCTTACCAAATAGATTACTAAAACTACTAAATCCCGTCAGAGGTTCTGGACAGCGAGACTAAATCTTACATAACTTTCAGTACAATTATCCAAAAATTATGTTCCTTAGCTCTCTCAAAACCTTACGAATGTACCTACAACTTTCAAGTTGGTGGTATCCTCCAAATAAGTTATTATCTAATTTCTATTGTCAAGTTAATACAATCTGCCTCGGGACAGTAGTGTTGTAAAATCCATATCTAACAATCCGTTCATTCAAATGACCTGATCTAAGACTATATTGAAAGCTAAAGACGTGACGTAGAAATCTCTAGGAGATGGCCAGATCGAATTTCGAAGTTAACATCCTCAAAACAGTCGGGCACTACAGACTACCCTAAACCGATCTAATACCGATATTGCTAAAATACAAGAATTTATAGCTAAACGAACGTGATCAACGGTTACCCTTGGAGAAACTACTGTCGAACACGAGGAACACCACACGATCCCTCTTCCCCTCCCTTCTCTCTTCTCCCACTTCCTTCTTCTTGGCTGGTAGCAATGGGAGAGCACCACGAGGGGTGGAGGAGGACAACAATGGAGGCAAGGGGAGGTGCTAGACCAGGGTGCCAAGGAGGAAGGAGGGTGGCGGCTCTAGGGGGAGAAGATGCACAAGGAGGGAGGTGTTCTAGGGTTTCAGCCACCCCTCCCCCCTTTTCCCACTTGGCCGGCCCCCTCATGGGCCTCCTGGGCTAAAGGTCCGAGGCTCAGGTTCTTGAATTTTCTTTCTGTGCAGCGAACAATTCGGAGGTCATAACTTTCTCTCCTGGACTCGTAATGGAGTGATTATTTTCTTCCAATTTAGCTAACTCATAGTAATTCAACTTCCTATTTGTGGAGCTTTTCGAAAAACATCGTCTTCATTACGAAATTTGCCTTGGAAGGTGAGTTAGTTACGGACCTTACTTTTCTATGCAGCCTGCCTTGCGGCCCCATATCTCAAACCTCGAAACTCCAAATTAGGTCATTGAGGACTCTAAATTGAACTATGGAAAACGATCTACAACTTTTTAGTTATGAGGTTTTTCATTTGAAGCCGTTCCAGTCGCGAAAATCACGTTGCAAGATGATTACAGATTCTATCTTGTTTCTGTGCGAGGCAAATAGGGAATCTCTCAATCTCCTTATATTCTCTGTAAATAAATAGGATATTACATTCTACCCCCTTTAAACATAATTCGATCTCGAATTCTACTAGAAAGAACACCAACTGAACTTAATAATCATTAACACGTACCCGACGTGTAACACCCCAGCCCGACATGAGCCTGGAATGCTACTAAACAAAACCCTAATAATTCTAATCAAGGCAACTTTAGTAAATTTCGGCAGAACCTCCCCTGTAAAATTAATTACACGGAGGTTCCAA
This sequence comes from Ampelocalamus luodianensis, assembly GCA_036346255.1. Lineage (NCBI taxonomy): Eukaryota > Viridiplantae > Streptophyta > Magnoliopsida > Poales > Poaceae > Ampelocalamus > Ampelocalamus luodianensis. Next base: position 49,653,720 of record CM070629.1, on the reverse strand, counting down.
CATACAGATAATTCATAAATTAACTAAACTATCATCCAGACACATCAAAAGATAATCAAAGACATGCTAAGTATCTAGCAATCCAATGAAGTATAAAGTTCCACTACTCATCATTATTATACTTAAACCCCTGCAAGAGACAAGACATAATGAACCTTTGAGTATCTTGCCCAATTACTAAAAATAATTATGATCGAAGATCATTCAACTTTATTTAGTTCATGTGGCATGTGTGTGACTAGCGACTACTTCCCCATGCATGTCGTTCTTGGCTCGGTACCTAAAACAACAATAAAAGCAAGAGTGAGTCCACAGACTCGGCAAGTACATAAAAACTATAACATCAACATACATGTAAAGGAGATCAACAATAGAACATCTCATATGCAAATGCAATGCTCAAGGAACCTTTATCTTTAACTTTCGTGTGCATTACACCGTGTCTGAGTATGCAACCGTCGCGCATACACATGCACATGCGCGCGCGCACGAGGACCAATTGCCCGTTACTCGCAAGTAACGGGACCTCAAGCCCACGCTCCACGAGTGAGGATCTCGGCCCATCACATTCATGACGGGGATCTCAAAGGGAAACATGCTTAGTCACCGCGTGACCAAGCCTCAATATGCTCTCAATATGCAAATGCTCATCTCTCATTCATCATCAATTTTACCAAAAGACAACAACATTAAACCACAGTAGAGCATAAGCAATAATTTGAGCCATCACCATACTTAAACATTCATCAAGTAAGCCATCTTGCTATGCAACCATATATCAAATAGCACACGAACATAGCCAATCAATCACACCCATTTAACAACAATGCACTTGCCTCAACCGTGCGAACGAGGAGGTTGGGGATACGGTGCTGCTCCCGGAATCAAACCCACACCTGGATAACATATGAGACACGCTAAGGCTACCATATAGATTCAAAAGCAAAACTATAGATACAACTAAGCATAACGGCCACTAAAACGCGGTCCCCAATTCTATTACCAACTACTAGTCTGTCCTACCAGTGGACAGTCACCTTCGAAAAAACATAACTAATTGTACAGAAATCCAAATAAAGAGATCTTGGACATTCTGAAAAGGTTATTGAATTCCCCTTCTAAACCTAGTTGGTGAGGTTCTCTGATTCGTCCCTTTACTAACCCTACCAAGCCATGCAACAGAGTATCAATTCTCGCGTCGGGTCTCTGGACAGCAACAAAGAAACTATCATAACTTTCTCCACGTTCGTCCGAATTTCATGATCTTTAGTTTTCCTGAAATCTGGAAGGATTGTCTACATTTTTAGTTATGGTGAGACCCTCTGATTTTTCATCTAAGTATACGCTTAAGTCGAAACACTAAAACCTGTCAGACCAGCCATCATTCCACAGCACAGACTCCCTAAGAAAAATCATAACTTTTGCTACAGAGGTCCAAATGACGTGATTCTTGTCGGCAATGAAAGATAACGAGATAACCTACAACTCTCTAGGTGATGCAGACCTCTAATTCGGCCTCTAACAGCTTCTTAATTATTAATCAAAACGACTGCAGATTCTCGTCAGGATTTTGGGACAGCAGCAATTAAATCAACGTAACTTCTAAACCGTAAATCGGAATTGGGTGTTCTTGGCGGCCAATTAAATCTAAGAACAAAACCCAACTATCTCTAGGAGACAAGATTCCCAGATTCCGCTTCTAAGGATGCCAAAACTTCCACGCACTAATCTGGACAGAACGCGATCTAGCAGCAAAAGTAATCGATCTACTAAACGAAACCGTAAACGCATAATATACTAATCAAACAGCGAAGAACACTCGTCGTTACCCTTGAAGAATTGTAGGAAGATGATGAACCACCCTATGAAGAAGATCCTCTCCTCTTTCCCTTCCTTCCTCTCAAAGGATGCAGTCCTAAGGTCCTTTCTTCGCTTGGTTGGCAGCAGGAACACCGGTAGCAAGGAGGAGGCACCAATGGAAGATGGGGCAGCTTGGAGAGGGGAGGGGAAGGGTGGAGGCAGCCATGAGGAGGCGCAAGGGGAGTGGGGTGGCGGCCATAGGGGAGGAGAGGGGCGGCCTAGGTTTGGCCCCTTTAAAGCCGGACTCCTCCCTCCACCTATGGGCCGAAGCTCATGGGCACGAGGCCTCACCACGCTGCCCAAAAACTGCCGCTAACCCCTTTTTAACCGACTAATTAACTATTTTCTATTAGATCCTTCTTCTGGATCAATTTCTAATTAACCCTTTTTCCTTTGAATAACTGGTTTTCTCCCGTTTTCCACTCTGGAGTATTACACGACGTTAACAACTCTGGTTAAAGCTCGCGCATGCGAGTTTTCAAGTCCCAAGTCTAATCACACTCAAACCATAACATATACCAATGTCTGACACCTCAACACTCGTGTCGACCTTTACAGGTTCTCTCAACACACAGGACACGAACGTAAGGTCTTACTCGTTGGTCAACGACCCTAACGAACCTCACACCCCAGAGCTCTCAAGTACTCTCTCAACACTGGGTCAACAAAACGTTGTGCACCCGCGCTAGCCTCGCCTGCTCGGCTCGAGAGAAGATCTTCCATTACTTGATTCACTCTTTGATCGACCACTAGTTTGAGGATGGTAGCAGTCTTTGAAAGAGAGTTCGATCCCACAGCCAGTGAAGGCTATTCCAAAAATGGGAAGTGAACTGAGGACCACGGTCGGAAACAATGACTTTAGGAACACCATGAAGACAAACAATTCTCGCAATATAAAGCTCTGCTAATTGCTTGCCATTGAAATCGGTCCTGACCGGAATAAAATGAGCCACTTTAGTTAAACGATCAATGATCACCCAAATGGCATCAGATCCCTTGGAAGTCTTGGGAAGACCAGTAACAAAATCCATACCGATCTCTTCCCACTTCCACTGTGGAATAGGCAAAGGCTGAAGGGTACCAGCTGGCTTTAGATGTTCAAACTTTAACCCTTTGGCAAATATCACATTCTGGTGATACATAAAGCAATCGCCTCTTCATTTGGCTCCACCAAAATATTTTCTTCAAATCTGGTACATCTTAGTACTTCCGGGATGTAAAGAAAACTTGGAATTATGAGCCTCTCTGAAAATTAGACTCCTCGTGATGGGGATCTGCGGGCACTACCAAGCGATTCATGCGATCAGATCATACCGCGATCATCTTCAAAGCTCGTTGGCTTTACCTACTTTCATGTTTTCCTTGATTTGGCTACCTCGGCATCGATTTCTGGGCCTCCAAAATCTGAAATTCTAAGGTAGGCTCCATTTGTAATGCAGCGAGATAACCTTTCCCACCAATTCAAGACTTAGGCGCTGAAAATCAGCACACAAGTCCTTAGCTGCAGGTAGAGAAAATGTGCAGTTACATTGTGACTTTCTGCTTAAGCGTCTGCCACCACATTGGCCTTACAGGTGATAATGAATACCCATATCGTAGTCCTTGATCAATTCAAGCCATCTTCTTTGCCTCATATTCAAATCAGATTGAGTGAATATGTACTTTAGGCTTTTATGATCAGTATAGATCTCACAACGATTACCAAGAAGGTAATGTCGCCAAATCTTCAATGCATGGACCACAATACACCAATTCCAAATCATGAGTAGGATAATTAACTTCATGAGGGCGCAACTGCCGAGATGCATATGCCACAACTCGGCCTTCTTGCATAAGCACACAACCAAGTCCATGGCGAGATGCATCGCAATAAATATCAAAGCTCTTCTGAATATCCGAAGAGTAAGAATGGAGCTTTAGTCAAGAGAGCTCTCAAAAGCCGAAACTCTCCTCACATTTAGTGACCATTCAAATTTCTTCTCTTCTCGCAAAAGTCGAGTCAAAGGTCTAGCAATTTTGGAGAAATTTTCAATGAACCTACGGTGTAACCCGCAAGTCCAAGAAAACTTCGGATCTCAGGGACACTCTTGGAGGCTTACAATTTAGTACATCTTGTACCTTGCTTGGATCAACCGCGATACCTCCTTGGATAACACATGTCCCAAAAATGCGACTTCTTTGAGCCGTAAAGCACACTTGCTAAACTTAGCATACAGATCGATCTTGACGAAGTGTTTCTAGCACAAATCGCAAATGTTCTTCATGATCCTTATCGGACTTGGAATAAATAAGGATGTCGTCAATGAACACGACAACAAATTTATCCAAGAATTCCATGAACACTTGAATTCATAAGGTTCGTGAAATAATTTGGAGCATTAGTCGGACCAAAGGACATAACGATGTACTCACATTACAAACCATAACGAGTAGAAAGCTGTTTAGGAATGTCCTCACTCTAACCTTGATTTGATGATAGCCCGATCGCAAATCAATCTTTGAAAAGACTCGGGCTCAACCAAGCGATCAAAAGATCATCAATACGAGGCAAAGGATACTTATTCTTGATAGTGACCTCATTCAAGCGGATGGTAGTCCACACACATGCAAGTGTTGTCTTTCTTGACAAAGATTGGGCATCCCCAAGGTGAGGCTCGGTCGAATAAATCCTTTGTCAAGCAATTCTCAAGTTGCTTCTTCAATTCAACCAACTCGTTGGGCATTCGATAAGGACTCTGGATATAGGAGCGGTTCGAGCGAGTTCAATAACAAATTCCACTTCCCGATCGGTGGCAAGCGGGAAGGTCTTGAAAGACATCAACATATTCATAGACAATTGGTACGACTCGAAGGGTAGTATCGACTTGGTAGTGACCTCATTCAACTGACGGAGTCCACACACATCCGCAAAGTGTTGTCTTTCTTCTTGACAAAGATTGCCGGCATCCCAAGGTGAGAGCCTGCCGAATAAACTTTGTCAAGCAATTCTCCGAGTTGCTTCTTCAATTCAACCAACTCGTTGACGGGCATTCGATAAGGACTCCTGGATATAGGAGCAGTTCCAGGAACGAGTTCAATAACAAATTCCACTTCCCGATCTGGTGGCAAACCGGGAAGGTCTTCAGGAAAGACATCAACATATTCATAGACAATTGGTACCGACTCCAAAGAAGGAGTAGTATCAGCTTGGTGAGCACAAAGGTAAGAACCCATTGTCCTGGATTGAAAAACGACTGAAGTGCCGCTTTCATTAGTTAAAGAAATGGATTTGTGAGCACAATTAATTTGCCCAAGGTGCTTAGATAACCAATCCATTCCCAAGATAACATCCAACCCTTTAGAATCTATCACAATCAAATCAGCCCAAAAGTCTACCCCTTCAATATTTATATTGACATTACGGCAGACTTGATTAGTCATAAAGGCTGATCCAGGTGAATGGATGATATGAGGTGGATGAAGATGATACACAATTAAATGATGTTGAGTAGCAAACTGCCTACTAACAAATGAATGGGATGCTCGAATCAAATAAAGCGATGAGTATACACCAATTAACTAGGAGCATACCAAGAACAACTTCAGAGTGACAAGCGCTTCCTCAGTGATGTCTGGTTCACCGCCTCGGCCGGAGCAGTCGGGCTTGACCACGATCGGTGAAGGTGGTGCGGGGCGACATTTGGTCGGGAAGGGGAAATAGGTGGTATCCCTGAGCCCTAGCATAACACCGATTGGCAAAATGCCCCTGGCGCCACGGCAGTAGTAGCAGATAACCTGGCACGGCAAACAACAACCGGTGGTCGGCTTCCACTAGGCCTTGGATGATTAGTGGAAGAGGATGGGCGAGAACAACAGCGCAGCCTTGGTACAAATGGAGCGGGTGCTCGCGGTGTACGGACACCCACATGCGAGGCCTTGGTGAAGCGCCACGGGAATAAAGCGAGAAGTCGGCGTCGCTACGTGACTCATCCAATGCCTTGCTCTTGCTTTCGCCACAATTGCTTTGTTGACCAAATGAGAGAAATTCGGAAGTCATGCAAAGCTACGATCATCTGCAATTCTTGGATAACCCATTCAAGAACCGGTTTCGGCGACGAAGTCGATCGAAACATCATCGAGCATATCGGCAAGAAAATTGAATTCATGCGGATATTCGGTCATCGACTTTCGCTTCTGCTTGAGGCGAGAAATTCTGTTGCTTGATCATCATCACTCTCTCGGGAATATGAGCTTGCGCAAAAGCTTCCACGAACTCATCGGTAGGGACATGTCAGTACATTTGAATGGCAAGGAGATTATCCCACCATATGCTATTTGGGCCATCAAGGCGATAATCGCGAAGAGAGCACAGACTCCTAAGAAAAATCATAACTTTTGCTACAGAGGTCCAAATGACGTGATTCTTGTCGGCAATGAAAGATAACGAGATAACCTACAACTCTCTAGGTGATGCAGACCTCTAATTCGGCCTCTAACAGCTTCTTAATTATTAATCAAAACGACTGCAGATTCTCGTCAGGATTTTGGGACAGCAGCAATTAAATCAACGTAACTTCTAAACCGTAAATCGGAATTGGGTGTTCTTGGCGGCCAATTAAATCTAAGAACAAAACCCAACTATCTCTAGGAGACAAGATTCCCAGATTCCGCTTCTAAGGATGCCAAAACTTCCACGCACTAATCTGGACAGAACGCGATCTAGCAGCAAAAGTAATCGATCTACTAAGCGAAACCGTAAGCGCATAATATACTAATCAAACAGCGAAGAACACTCGTCGTTACCCTTGAAGAATTGTAGGAAGATGATGAACCACCCCTATGAAGAAGATCCTCTCCTCTTTCCTTCCTTCCTCTCAAAGGATGCAGTCCTAAGGTCCTTTCTTCGCTTGGTTGGCGCGAGGAACACCGGTAGCAAGGAGGAGGCACCAATGGAAGATGGGGCAGCTTGGAGGGGAGGAAGGGGTGGAGGCAGCCATGAGGGAGGCGCAAGGGGAGTGGGGGTGGCGGCCATAGGGGAGGAGAGGGGCGGCCTAGGGTTTGGCCCCTTTAAAGCCGGACTCCTCCCTCCACCTATGGGCAAAGCTCATGGGCACGAGGCCTCACCACGCTGCCCAAAAACTGCTGCTAACCCTTTTTAACCGACTAATTAACTATTTTCTATTAGATCCTTCTTACGGATCAATTTCTAATTAACCCTTTTCCTTTGAATAAGCGGTTTTCTCCGTTTTCCACTGCGGAGTATTACAGCGTTAACAACTCGGTTAAAGCTCGCGCATGCGAGTTTTCAAGTCCCAAGTCTAATCACACTCAAACCATAACATATACCAATGTCTGACACCTCAACACTCGTGTCGACCTTTACAGGTTCTCTCAACACACAGGACACGAACGTAAGGTCTTACTCGTTGGTCAACGACCCTAACGAACCTCACACCCCAGAGCTCTCAAGTACTCTCTCAACACTGGGTCAACAAAACGTTGTGCACCCCGCGCTAGGGCTCGAGACGATCCTAGCGATACGCCAATCCCCAAAATCAAATCAATGTATCTTGGGCCAACCTTTCCTTCGGTACTAAACCAGACATTCTACACACAACACATGGGATTCTTGTTCTAACTCTCAATCGAACTCTTGACCGAAACAAGGATCACATCTGTGAGGACCCCCGGTTTATTGTAAATGTACTTAATTAAATTCATACAGTAACACAATTCTTAATTAAGGAACAGTGCTGCCCCTTAATTAAAGATCATGCTAAAGGTATGAATTTAACAAGTAACAATTTCAATAAACAGGATTCCCGGATATATATGTACCACAATGGTTCCCAGGATCAACGACCATTGCATATATATCCTTCAACAACATTGCATCATACACATACAAGTCATACCTTGGCATAATTAAACATAAGTTTACATCATTCGGTTTAGTACTACAATAGGAAGTGACTTGGTTACTTTAAAAGTCTAACAGCGGAAACAAAACAAAAACTTAGTGTCCACCAATGGCCTCATCCACCCGCAGACAATTGCGTGGAGGTAAGAAGTAGCTTTACTCGTTAGCGTCACCCTGATCGGCGCTAACAGGTACTTCGTAAAGATAACCGTCCTCACCTGCAACAATAGGTGAGAGCACCTTGAGTATAGAAGGTACTCAGCAAGTCTTACACAAACTAATAAAAAAAATGTGTTGATTAGAGCCTACGCAAAGGAGTAGAATTTATATATGCATAAGGTTTCAACAGGAAGGTTTAAAGGTTCAGATTTGCACAAAGCGATACATCTTAACCTACAAAAGCTAAATTTTGATAAAGCAATTTAGTAAATCAAAGTTTAACTAGAACAGTAAGTAAATGACATAATTGTGAACAGTACAGTGCATGAATCCCTCATGCACAGCCAAAAACAAAACAAAACCATATTTTAAAAATCAAAACCGCTATACAGGTGACATCAATTCAAGTTATCGTCCATGACCGTGGACACGGCTATTCGAACAGTTTATACCCTGCAGGGGTGTACATCTTTACCCACATGACTTAGCTAGCCCGTTGCCTTCGGATGCCTCCGAATGATGACATACTTCCTTTGGTATGCCGACCGGGGAAACTAAGATTTGGTATTTTTCAACAAGCTAACACTATTGAGTTGGACCCCCATGTGTGAGCTGATCCCGCTTAAACAACGACTGATAGCATCTACTTAACCGGGGCACACATGTTGCGTCAGTAATGCCGATCCAAACAATTAAATGCGAACTGGGCTCACTACCCATATTAGAATGCAATCGGCACCATTAAGGTATCGTATATGCTACGGAGCACATATACGCCCTCACCCTTCTAAGAACATCTGATACTGACATACAAGCTCACATGGCATACAACGCAGTCATAAGACCAAAGCATCTATGCCATACAAGGTCAATACACATATTCTTACTCTCCTGTTTCCAACCCAATAGTCTTAACATTTTACTTAACCAAGCAGCGCCCATACATGCATGTGGAAGTGCGTGGGGACTTGAATTGAATAGTCAGAGTTCGGTCCTTAATTAACCCGGACAAGTCCACCACAAAACCCAATCTCGTGCACAAAAGCACCATCACTAGCTTCCTCTTGTCCAGATCAATTTAAATTTCAAATACAAGTCTGATTTAAAGAAAGCTGGACAAAGAGTTTAAAATAATCAAGAGTTCGATTGTGATTCCATGTTTGACAAGATATGCTTGTCAAACTCTAAAATCTCTAGGCTGCATGTCTAAGCCAAAACTGAAAATATAAATTATAATATACTGATACTATGCTAGGGTTAAGTGTATGATCATAATTAAAGTAATCCACCATGTTAGGTCATACCTAACTACTAACAGATCATATTTTGTATTTTCAGAAACATAGCATGCACAGTTGTCACTGAATTCAGAAAATCTAATGTATAAAATTTTGGGATCAACATGGTGCAGAGAGGAAGCTTGCCTTGATAGTAATAAACTTCTGTTGCAGGTTCAGGTTGTTCGGAAATAGTGTCAAAAGCCTCAGAAGAACCAGATTCTATAAAAGATAATAAACTCCAATAAACACCAAAAACGACAACTAGTATAGATCAACAGAAAATGCATGATCAATAAAGAAATGCATGATTAACAGCATGCTTAAGCCATAACTACCCATATTAGTGATAATTACCCATATTATAACTCACTGTTTTCAAAAGACAGAAACTAGGGTTTAGTTCAAGTTGCAGTTTTTCAGATTTTGAAATGAACTAGAAACATGACAGATTGCAGTTTTCGGAAAAAGGAAAATAGAACATGCAAAAGTTCAGAAATGAAACTTAGCAGGATCTCTTAGGGTAATTAATACCCCAAGCTAACCCTAATCTAACCCTAATCGATTAGAGCATCACAAACTGAAGAAAACTGGTATTGTCGGTTAAACCGACAATAAAGAACAGAGACAGATCTTTGCCAACAAACTAAATAGATGATGACAAGGATTAAAAGAACCACTTATTATGCTACTAGGGTTTAGTGGAGACCTAACTGAGATGATAAGTTGACAGGAGAAACCCTAGGTCTTGAAAAAGATATGAAAAACCGAAAAGTTATAACGGCAACTTTTCAGTTTAAAGAAAGTTGGAGCTACTAATGTTCAAAGAATGATTTACGGGAACTTCTAAGGTCCTTAAGATGCTCAAGATGTCATAATTAGGGTTTTTAGCTTACCAGTAAATGGAAGGCACCAAAGATTCGGAAAACCGAAGTGGATTGACAGAGAAATAAACTCTGGATTTAACCTGCAAAAGGTGTTAAAACCTCAGTGCAAGGTAAAACTAGTGCTCAGAATGGACGATCAATTCGGAGGGGCAAGAAACTCCACTGGACAGCAATGGCAGATGAACAGCTCCAGTGGTCAACAATGGCAGCAGCTCAAAAGTTAGGGTTATATATAGAGGTTGAGCTACAGGGCAAAGTGGAAGGGTCTAGAGTTGATGAGGTGTCCATTTAGAGCTAATTATCCCAAAAATTAGTTGTAAAAGTTTTGGGATAAACCTCTCCTCTGTTCTGAGAGATAGCTTGTTGAGAGGAAGAGGAAGAAGAGAGACCACACGACATAAGGGTCCCACTGGCGATCCATTTGCGCGTCTCTTAAAACTCAAAAGAATCTCAGCCGTCCGATTAGAAATGGGCGGCTGTGATAAATAGAGAGGTTAAAAGGTTTTTAATCGGTATCTTAAAATATGAGCCGTGCGATCTCAATCGATCGTCGAGATTTATGAGCTCAAAAAGGATCTCGGAGTTTTAAGTTCAAATAGGGGCGTTGGATTGAAATCCAGCGGTCAAATAAAGGATACACGTCACCCCTTTGGATGTGATGGCGCGCACCGTTAGATTTGATTTCTACGGTCAAGATGGGTCAATGAACCGGATGGTCGATTGCATACACAAATCTGGACCCTACGATTGAAATCAACGGCCCACTAAAAGCGAGGCCTTAACAACCGCGGTAAAAGAAGCCGTAGGATTTGAATCGACGGCCCGAGAAAAGCGCGCCTTAAGTTTCAAAATGAAAAGAGCGCGGTTAGATTAAGAATGGGCGGTGGAGATCGAGAGGATCGGAGTTGTCGAATGCATACACGCCCTCGATCGTTAGATTGGGATCAACGGTGGATATTAGGCGCACTGCGTGGGCGGCGCTCGGGGTGTTATAGCCTCGCCGGTTCGATTAGAAATCAACGGATCGCATCACGCATGGGGTTCGGGCTCGCGCTTGCGCGAGTGGGCGGACCACTTGCCTTTGGGTTGGACCCAACCGCAATAGTTTGAGTCGCTACGATGCGTGTGTTTGGGTTTAGACCAGGTTGGTTGACGGATCCTAAATTCAAAGTTTGAAAGTTTGGTGGGTTTAAAAATAACAAGTAAATTTGTAAAATCATGAAATTTTCTTTGTGAGGTTCTTGGGATGATATATTTCCCAGATAAATTTTATAAACCACATGATCACTTTGGAAAATACATAAATATTTAATTTAGCCGAAAATATTCATTTAAAGACAATAAATTTTCCTTTAAGCCAAAATAATTTCTAAAATGCAACAAAAATATTTTCAACCAAGATAATTTATCTAGGCTTTAATAAAAATACTTCCCAGTCATAATACAAGTTTTATCTTGTATTCCTTTAAGACTTTAAATGATTCTTTTGGATTTTGACTAAAAGGAAGGTTTTAATTTGTAACATCTTTGCCCAACTTGTAGAAAGGAGCAGTAATGCTATGACAGACACCTCATTACTGTTCATAAAGCATTTTATTACTGTTTATAAACTTGGGGCTGTTACAAACCTACCCCCCTTAAGAAAATCTCGTCCCCGAGATTTGGAACAAGTTAACGATTGGGAAGAAGTGAAATTGAAATGTCTTATAAGGAAATTCAACACTTGTTGCCTTGATTTCCTTCAAAGATAACAAAGAAGAACTTTACATAACAACATAGTGTTATCATTACATCTTTGTTTACATTGCTTTGTTTAAACTTTCCTTTCTTGATTCAAAGGAAAGTTTTAAACAACAAAAAGATGGGGGTGCTCAATCTGCATCAGATCTTTGCGCTCCCATGTGGCTTCATCTTCAGAATGATTAGCCCACTGAATTTTCAAGAACTTGACAGTACGATTTCTTGTCCTGCGTTCTATTGTGTCGAGGATGCGTACTGGTTGCTCTTGATAGGAAATATCAGGTTGGAGATCAAGATGCTCAAAAGCAGTTGCCTCGATAGGGACACGAAGGCATTTCTTCAATTGAGACACATGAAAAGTATCATGCACTGCTGAGAGAGATTCAGGTAGTTCCAATTGATAAGCTACAGCTCCTCGCTTTGCAATGATTCGGAAGGGTCCAATATAACGAGGTGCTAGCTTCCCTTTTACCTGAAAACGGTGAGTACCCTTCATGGGTGACACTTTAAGATAGACATGATCATCTACCTCAAAGCTTAATTCACGACGACGATGATCAGCATAGCTCTTCCAGCGAGGTATGCGGTTTTCAAACAATCTCGAATCAGGCGAACTTGCTCTTCTGCTTCCTGTACCAAGTCTGGACCATAAAATGATCTTTCACCAGCCTCGGACCAATTCAATGGAGTCCTACAAGCTCTCCCATACAAGGCTTCAAAAGGTGACATTTGAATACTTGCTTGGTAGCTATTATTGTAGGAAAATTCCACATATGGCAAAGATTTCTCCCAGTCTTTGCTATAAGATAGCACATAGGCTCGAAGAAGATCTTCCATTACTTGATTCACTCTTTCGATCGACCACTAGTTTGAGGATGGTAGCGGTCTTTGAAAGAGAGTTCGATCCCCATAGCACAGTGAAGGCTATTCCAAAAATGGGAAGTGAACTGAGGACCACGGTCGGAAACAATGACTTTAGGAACACCATGAAGACAAACAATTCTCGCAATATAAAGCTCGCTAATTGCTTGCCATTGAAATCGGTCTGGCCAGGAATAAAATGAGCCACTTTAGTTAAGCGATCAATGATCACCCAAATGGCATCGGATCCTTGGAAGTCTTGGGAAGACCGGTAACAAAATCCATACCGATCTCTTCCCACTTCCACTGTGGAATAGGCAAAGGCTGAAGGGTACCAGCTGGCTTTAGATGTTCAGCTTTAACCCTTTGGCAAATATCACATTCAGTGACATACTGAGCAATTTGCCTCTTCATTTGGCTCCACCAAAATATTTTCTTCAAATCCTGGTACATCTTAGTACTTCCAGGATGTAAAGAAAACTTGGAATTATGAGCCTCTCTGAAAATTAGACTCCTCAGATGGGGATCTGCAGGCACTACCAAACGATTGCGATACCGAATCATACCGCGATCATCTTCAGAAAACTCGTTGGCTTTACCTACTTTCATGTTTTCCTTGATTTCGGCTACCTCGGCATCAGTTTTCTGGGCCTCCAAAATCTGAAATTCTAAGGTAGGCTCCATTTGTAATGCAGCGAGATAACCTTTCCCCACCAATTCAAGACTTAGGCGCTGAAAATCAGCACACAAGTCCTTAGCTGCAGGTAGAGAAAATGTGCAGTTACATTGTGACTTTCTGCTTAAAGCGTCTGCCACCACATTGGCCTTACCAGGGTGATAATGAATACCCATATCGTAGTCCTTGATCAATTCAAGCCATCTTCTTTGCCTCATATTCAAATCAGATTGAGTGAATATGTACTTTAGGCTTTTATGATCAGTATAGATCTCACAACGATTACCAAGAAGGTAATGTCGCCAAATCTTCAATGCATGGACCACGCAGCCAATTCCAAATCATGAGTAGGATAATTAACTTCATGAGGGCGCAACTGCCGAGATGCATATGCCACAACTCGGCCTTCTTGCATAAGCACACAACCAAGTCCATGGCGAGATGCATCGCAATAAATATCAAAGCTCTTCTGAATATCCGAAAGAGTAAGAACTGGAGCTTTAGTCAAGAGAGCTCTCAAAAGCCGAAAACTCTCCTCACATTTAGCTGACCATTCAAATTTCTTCTCTTTCTGCAAAAGCTGAGTCAAAGGTCTAGCAATTTTGGAGAAATTTTCAATGAACCTCTGGTAGTAACCATAAGTCCAAGAAAACTTCGGATCTCAGGGACACTCTTGGGAGGCTTCCAATTTAGTACATCTTGTACCTTGCTTGGATCAACCGCGATACCTCCTTCAGATAACACATGTCCCAAAAATGCGACTTCTCTGAGCCAGAAAGCACACTTGCTAAACTTAGCATACAGTCGATGCCGACGAAGTGTTTCTAGCACAAGTCGCAAATGTTCTTCATGATCCTTATCAGACTTGGAATAAATAAGGATGTCGTCAATGAACACGACAACAAATTTATCCAAGAATTCCATGAACACCTGAATTCATAAGGTTCGTGAAATAAGTGGAGCATTGGTCAGACCAAAGGACATAACAGTGTACTCGTACAAACCATAACGAGTAGAGAAAGCTGTTTTAGGAATGTCCTCAGCTCTAACCTTGATTTGATGATAGCCCGATCGCAAATCAATCTTTGAAAAGACTCGGGCTCCAACCAACTGATCAAAAAGATCATCAATACGAGGCAAAGGATACTTATTCTTGATAGTGACCTCATTCAACGGACGGTAGTCACACACATCCATAAAGTGTTGTCTTTCTTCTTGACAAAGATTGCGGGCATCCCCAAGGTGAGGAGCTCGGTCGAATAAATCCTTTGTCAAGCAATTCTCGAGTTGCTTCTTCAATTCAACCAACTCGTTGGCGGGCATTCGATAAGGACTCACGGATATAGGAGCGGTTCGAGAACGAGTTCAATAACAAATTCCACTTCCGATCGGTGGCAAGCGGGAAGGTCTTCAGGAAAGACATCAACATATTCATAGACAATTGGTACCGACTCCAAAGAAGGAGTAGTATCAGCTTGGTGAGCACAAAGGTAAGAACCCATTGTCCTGGATTGAAAAACGACTGAAGTGCCGCTTTCATTAGTTAAAGAAATGGATTTGTGAGCACAATTAATTTGCCCAAGGTGCTTAGATAACCAATCCATTCCCAAGATAACATCCAACCCTTTAGAATCTATCACAATCAAATCAGCCCAAAAGTCTACCCCTTCAATATTTATATTGACATTACGGCAGACTTGATTAGTCATAAAGGCTGATCCAGGTGAATGGATGATATGAGGTGGATGAAGATGATGCACAATTAAATGATGTTGAGTAGCAAACTGCCTACTAACAAATGAATGGGATGCTCCAGAATCAAATAAAACAGTAGCAATACTGCAATTAACTAGGAGCATACCAAGAACAACCGGGGTGACAAGCGCTTCCTCAGCGATGTCTGGTTCACCGCCCTCGAGCCGAGCAGTCGGGCTTGACCACAGTCGGTGAAGGTGGTGCAGGACGCACATTGGCTGGGGAAGGGGAAATAGGTGGTATCCCCTGAGCCCTAGCATAACACTGATTGGCAAAATGCCCTGGGCGGCCACAGTGGTAGCAGATAACCCCTGGCCTGACAGCAACAACCGCTGGTGGTCGGCTTCCACTAGGCCTTGGATGATTAGTGGAAGAGGATGGACGAGGGGCAAACACCGCAGGCCTTGGTACAAATGGAGCGGGTGCTCGCGGTGGTCTGGACACCCACATGCGAGGCCTTGGTGAACTGCCACCAGGAATAAACTGAGAAGTCCGCTGTCGCTTGCGTGACTCATCCAATGCCTTGCTCTTGCTTTCGGCCACAATTGCTTTGTTGACCAAATGAGAGAAATTCCGGAAGTCATGCAAAGCTACAGCCATCTGCAATTCTTCAGATAACCCATTCAAGAACCGGTTTCGACGACGAAGGTCAGTCGAAACATCATCAGGGGCATATCTGGCAAGAAAATTGAATTCATGCAGATATTCGGTCACTGACTTTCGCCCTTGCTTGAGAGCGAGAAATTCCTGTTGCTTGATCATCATCACTCCCTCAGGAATATGAGCTTCGCGAAAAGCTTCCACGAACTCATCCCAGGTAGGGACATGTCCAGCAGGCTGAATGGCAAGGAGATTATCCCACCATATGCTATTGGGCCATCAAGGCGATAAGCGGCGAAGAACTTTTCCCTTCCGAGCACGAGCAATTAATAGCTTCTTCTCAATGGTCCGAAGCCAATCCTCAGCTTCCATGGGATCCAGAGAACTGGAGAACACCGGCGGGTTAGTCCGCTGAAAGTCAGCGAGACTACCCTGCACATGGTGGCCTCCTGCTCTGACAGCTGGTGCAACAGGAGAAGAAGTGTTGCGCGCAATCTGCTCCAAGATACGCGTCTGGTCCATTCGATTGCGCTCAATTTGCATGAGCACATCAGCCATCGAAGGTGGTGGAGGAAGCTCCTCTTCCTGGGGACCACCTTGCGGACCCTGAGAACTGGAAGGCTCAGTCGGCCCTCCCTGAGAATGAGGTATGGGAGTCGACATGCCCTTCCCTTGTTGCGCTTGCGCACGAGTAGTAGGTCCTGTCATCCTGTTACCACACCATGGTTAACAACACAACAAGGATATACTCGGCAAACACAAACAAGGTTGCAATTAGAAAAGAAACAAATACTGTACATATAATGCATCATGTTATGTTATGCATTCAAGTTAACACCAAACCAGAAACTTCATATATATACAACAAAATTTCGGTTCCAGTCTTACATTATAGTCGGCCATAATGTCAGATTACAAACCGAAAGTTAAACTTTCATACTCTGTACAAAATACTACGCCTATTACATACAATTTATTTGAGGGCAACTACTAAACCGAAAGACACTCACCGCGAGGTTCATCGTCGAGTGCTAGCGTAAAGATCCGGTTAAAGTTCACGGGAACTCATTCAAAAGATGAGCTCGGAGAACCGGTATCAACGAGATCCAACGGACTAACAAGATGCCTCGGGAACCCAACGATGGTGATGACCTCCGGAGAGGCGATCCGCGGTGCGAGGAAAACTGCGATCATCGGGCTTGGCGCACTTGTCCATAAGCAGTGCGCGCGGTCGCCACGGAAGTCGGTAAAGAGGTGGTGCGGCGGCGGGAGAGGTCTCGTTGTCACCATAAAGCACGTTGCAGGAGCGCGGTTCATGTTGACTCAAGAAGCGGTACTCTGGGCCTCATTAAGGCGATGCGAGTTTCCCACAACTCCTCACAATACAGCGATGGATTTGGTCCATGATGCGGACCATCCTCGCCAACTGTCGCACCTGAGGGTCTTCGCCAAACTGTATCTCATCGAACATGCTCACTTCTGCGGTAGGACCTTGATTCGGGAAGTGGTCGTAGGGTGGTTGAGACAATTCCGTCAAATCATGACGAAGAAGGCTCATCATCCTACTTGCGACTTCTGACTCGCCATAGCCTCGTGAGGTGGCAAGTGCTTGGACACAGTAGGGAACACTGCCAGCTACATGCCTAGCGATGACATTGATGAAGGCACGATACTCCTCCATCCCTGGTCCTCGGTCTCGTCGATAGATGGCGTACTCCGGTTGGTAAGTGAAATTGGATCGCCACATCATGTCCCGAAGTAGGGCTGGGAATCCATCAACATCCTCTGCCCGGGTCTCTTTGACCAAGTACCACCCACTCATCTATAGACAAAAGGACAGGGTAAGAAACAATTCACTGTTAAATAAATCAACAGAAAGTTGGGACAAGAATTGACATTAAGGAAGATAAGAAATAAAAGATGTCATACTTAAGCTTTCAAAATTATACTACTACTTGAAAATAGTTTTATCAGAAGACTCTCTAATAACTTCGGCCATGCTACTTCTAACCTACAGGCAACGTATGCTCTGATACCAACGCTGTGAGGACCCCCGGTTTATTGTAAATGTACTTAATTAAATTCATACAGTAACACAATTCTTAATTAAGGAACAGTGCTGCCCCTTAATTAAAGATCATGCTAAAGGTATGAATTTAACAAGTAACAATTTCAATAAACAGGATTCCCGGATATATATGTACCACAATGGTTCCCAGGATCAACGACCATTGCATATATATCCTTCAACAACATTGTATCATACACATACAAGTCATACCTTGGCATAATTAAACATAAGTTTACATCATTCGGTTTAGTACTACAATAGGAAGTGACTTGGTCACTTTAAAAGTCTAACAGCGGAAACAAAACAAAAACTTAGTGTCCACCAATGGCCTCATCCACCCGCAGGCAATTGCGTGGAGGTAAGAAGTAGCTTTACTCGTTAGCGTTACCCTGATCGGCGCTAACGGGTACTTCGTAAAGATAACCGTCCTCACCTGCAACAATAGGTGAGAGCACCTTGAGTACAGAAGGTACTCAGCAAGTCTTACACAAACTAATAAAAAAAAATGTGTTGATTAGAGCCTACGCAAAGGAGTAGAATTTATATATGCATAAGGTTTCAACAGGAAGGTTTAAAGGTTCAGATTTGCACAAAGCGATACATCTTAACCTACAAAAGCTAAATTTTGATAAAGCAATTTAGTAAATCAAAGTTTAACTAGAACAGTAAGTAAATGACATAATTGTGAGCGATGCGATTGCATGAATCCCTCATGCACAGCCAAAAACAAACCAAAACCATATTTTAAAAATCAAAACCGCTATACAGGTGACATCAATTCAAGTTATCGTCCATGACCGTGGACACGGCTATTCGAACAGTTTATACCCTGCAGGGGTGTACATCTTTACCCACATGACTTAGCTAGCCGTTGCCTTGGATGCCTCAGAATGATGACATACTTCCTTTGGTATCTTGACCGGGAAACTAAGATTTGGTATTTTTCAACAAGCTAACACTATTGAGTTGGACCCCCATGTGTGAGCTGATCCCACTTAAACAACGACGGATAGCATCTACTTAACCGGGGCACACATGTTGCGTCAGTAATGCCGATCCAAACAATTAAATGCGAACTGGGCTCACTACCCATATTAGAATGCAATCGGCACCATTAAGGTATCGTATATGCTACGAGCACATATCGCCCTCACCCTTCTAAGAACATCTGATACTGACATACAAGCTCACATGGCATACAACGCAGTCATAAGACCAAAGCATCTATGCCATACAAGGTCAATACACATATTCTAACTCTACTGTTTCCAACCCAATAGTCTTAACATTTTACTTAACCAAACAGCGCCCATACTTGCATGTGGAAGTGCGTGGGGACTTGAATTGAATAGTCGAGTTCGGTCCTTAATTAACCGGACAAGTCCACCACAAACCCAATCTCGTGCACAAAAGCACCATCACTAGCTTCCTCTTGTCCAGATCAATTTAAATTTCAAATACAAGTCTGATTTAAAGAAACTGGACAAAGAGTTTAAAATAATCAAGAGTTCAGTTGTGATTCCCATGTTTGACAAGATATGCTTGTCAAACTCTAAAATCTCTAGACTGCATGTCTAAGCCAAAACTGAAAATATAAATTATAATATACAGTACTATGCTAGGGTTAAGTGTATGATCATAATTAAAGTAATCCACCATGTTAGGTCATACCTAACTACTAACAGATCATATTTTGTATTTTCAGAAACATAGCATGCACAGTTGTCACTGAATTCAGAAAATCTAATGTATAAAATTTTGGGATCAACATGGTGCAGAGAGGAAGCTTGCCTTGATAGTAATAAACTTCTGTTGCAGGTTCAGGTTGTTCGGAAATAGTGTCAAAAGCCTCAGAAGAACCAGATTCTATAAAAGATAATAAACTCCAATAAACACCAAAAACGACAACTAGTATAGATCAACAGAAAATGCATGATCAATAAAGAAATGCATGATTAACAGCATGCTTAAGCCATAACTACCCATATTAGTGATAATTACCCATATTATAACTCACTGTTTTCAAAAGACAGAAACTAGGGTTTAGTTCAAGTTGCAGTTTTTCAGATTTTGAAATGAACTAGAAACAGGACAGATTGCAGTTTTCGGAAAAAGGAAAATAGAACATGCAAAAGTTCAGAAATGAAACTTAGCAGGATCTCTTAGGGTAATTAATACCCCAAGCTAACCTAATCTAACCTAATCGATTAGAGCATCACAAGCGAAGAAAAGCGGTATTGTCGGTAAAGCGAGCAATAAAAACAGAGACAGATCTTTGCCAACAAACTAAATAGATGATGACAAGGATTAAAAGAACCACTTATTATGCTACTAGGGTTTAGTGGAGACCTAACTGAGATGATAAGTTGACAGGAGAAACCCTAGGTCTTGAAAAAGATATGAAAAACCGAAAAGTTATAATGGCAACTTTTCAGTTTAAAGAAAGTTGGAGCTACTAATGTTCAAAGAATGATTTACAGGAACTTCTAAGGTCCTTAAGATGCTCAAGATGTCATAATTAGGGTTTTTAGCTTACCAGTAAATGGAAGGCACCAAAGATTCGGAAAACCGAAGTGGATTGACAGAGAAATAAACTCTGGATTTAACCTGCAAAAGGTGTTAAAACCTCAGTGCAAGGTAAAACCAGTGCTCAGAATGGACGATCAATTCGGAGGGGCAAGAAACTCCACTGGACAGCAATGGCAGATGAACAGCTCCAGTGGTCAACAATGGCAGCAGCTCAAAAGTTAGGGTTATATATAGAGGTTGAGCTACAGGGCAAAGTGGAAGGGTCTAGAGTTGATGAGGTGTCCATTTAGAGCTAATTATCCCAAAAATTAGTTGTAAAAGTTTTGGGATAAACCTCTCCTCTGTTTTGAGAGATAGCCTTGTGAGAGGAAGAGGAAGAAGAGAGACCACACGACATAAGGGTCCCACTTGGCGATCACAGTTTGCTGGCGTCTCTTAAAACTCAAAAGAATCTCAACCGTCCGATTAGAAATGGGCGGCTGTGATAAATAGAGAGGTTAAAAGGTTTTTAATCGGTATCTTAAAATATGAGCCGTGCGATCTCAATCGGTCGATCGAGATTTAACAGAGCTCAAAAAGGATCTCGGAGTTTTAAGTTCAAATAGGGGCGTTGGATTGAAATCCAACGGTCAAATAAAAGGATACACGTCACCCCTTTTGATGTGATGACGCGGCACCGTTAGATTTGATTTCTACGGTCAAGATGGGTCAATGAACCGGATGGTCCGATTGCATACACAAATCTGGACCCTACGATTGAAATCCAACGGCCCACTAAAAGCGAGGCCTTTAAAGACGCGGTAAAAGAAGCGCCGTATGATTTGAATCTGACGGCCCAGAAAAGAGCGCGCCTTAAGTTTCAAAATGAAAAGAGCGGCGCGGTTAGATTAAGAATGGACGGTGGAGATCGAGAGGGATCCGGAGTTGTCCGAATGCATACACCGCCCTCGATCGTTAGATTGGGATCCAACGGTGGATATTAGGGCGCACACGTGGACAGCGCTCGGGGTGTTATAGCCTCGCCCGTTCGATTAGAAATCAACGGATCGCATCACGCATGGGGTTCGGGCTCGCGCCCGAGCGTGACTGGGCCGGACCACTTGCACTGGGTTGGACCCAACCGCAATAGTTTGAGTCGCTACAGTGCGTGTGTTTGGGTTTAGACCAGGTTGGTTGACCAGATCCTAAATTCAAAGTTTGAAAGTTTGACTGGGGTTTAAAAATAACAAGTAAATTTGTAAAATCATGAAATTTTTGCTGTAGGTTACTGGGATGATATATTTCCCAGATAAATTTTATAAACCACATGATCACTTTGGAAAATACATAAATATTTAATTTAGCCCGAAAATATTCATTTAAAGACAATAAATTTTTCCTTTAAGCCAAAATAATTTCTAAAAATGCAACAAAAATATTTTCAACCAAGATAATTTATCTAGGCTTTAATAAAAATACTTCCCAGTCATAATACAAGTTTTATCTTGTATTCCTTTAAGACTTTAAATGATTCTTTTGGATTTTGACTAAAAAGGAAGGTTTTTAATTTGTAACATGCTGCCCAACTTGTAGAAAGGAACAGTAATGCTATGAACAGCACCTCATTACTGTTCATAAAGCATTTTATTACTGTTTATAAACTTGGGGCTGTTACAACATCCTTTAATGAGGGAAACACAACAGAACTCGCTTTGAACAAGCTCTACTATAAACAGAGTCAATTGAAAGTAAAGAATTCTCATCACAACCACGCAATGCCAACTCTCCACCAAAAGGGTCAAATAAAAAATTCATCACGAAAACCTTTCCACTTTCCAACTAGGCAGTTTGCAAATAAACACCACATAAGCCAAAAGAGAAATCACTCGAATGCCCAAATCAAACATTTCCTTTATTCTCCTGAACCGAAAAGAACCACTAAGCCAACATAGCTCCAACTCAATTTACGGAAGATATCAGTCATAAACATATAGCTCAAACAAGAATCAAGGGAGCGTTTCATTACTTGAGGCAATATTCTTTTCTCACTTTCTCTTTTAGGAATATAACTTCTCTCAAATTATGGAATCTCAATTCATCGCATGACACACTAACTCATTTCTCTTCATCGCTCAAACCGAATACATTAATCACACCTTTGAAAAGAGGCTCTATTGACTCCACAAAAACATGCTCTAACCAACTCCTCTACCGACATAGTTACTTTGACCGATGACTCCTAATGCATCTCAAAATATATCTCACACGCAATCACATCACCTCAATCCTTTAAGAATAAACAACTCGGAATTCACATCACACACTCTCATGTACTACATCAAAAGAGTTCTACCAATGATCATCAGATCACTGCTCGGAAACCACCCTTATTCTATTCCCTCTACGCTCAATCATTGAGCGACCAAAGTTCTAGCATGAAAAAATTGCAAAGACCAAATTTTTAACCTCCGAGACGCCTACAACGAACTTCTCTTATGGAAGGTAGGGAAAGCCTCATATTGAATCACTAAAATTCTCACAATCCAAACATACTCATTTATTAACATCAACATGGAAACATTCTCTCAACCAAACCGTCTTTAGAACAAATCTGATTCTCAGAGGTTTACTAATTAAGGTCAAGTCATACCTAATAATAACTCAACATTCCCTACTATTCCAATAATTGTCATAACAATTAGATTTCTTTGCAGTTCTACTCTCATCAAACTGCACCGTCATAATTCTCCTACACAGCCTTACAAAGTACCCAATCACGACACTCTAATATGTTGATCAAAATTTCCATACTCTTGATAATTCTATATCCCATCGAAATGGACAAAAGATATTGGACCACCTATCACTATAGGTTCTACTAGTTGCAACAACGTAATCAGTCAACTACAAAGACCAACTTTCTTTTTAAAATCAAATCCTGTCCAAGGATTATTCCAAGAAATCACTTATCACTCAATGCATCCCGAACAAATTGACACCCAGAGTCTAACAAAATCATTCACTTGACTACCACCAATCAGCTACACTATACCCTCTGTGATGTTTTGTAAAACAAATCCATTATTCATTTCTCAAAAGAAGAGGCAAATAACAATATTGATTCCAGCACTTAGAAAAACATTTACCACTTACAGTAAACACAAATCTAAGAGAAACAGTCAATTAGCAATGAACTCGAAAAACAAAAGATGAGACCACAGATAAGGGCACAAGTCCCACAAGAAGAGAATACCAAACTTCAGCCAATAAAAATAAAGCATTGTTTTTTGAAACTTGAGGAACTCTTGTGCGGTCAACCAACAAGGTTAAGCACGCTTCAATAAGCTGCAAGCTACAAAACTTAAGTCCAACCTCAAAGACCTCTACTACGCTCTTTCTTTTAACAAAGGAAATAATTTTCTTTGATTATAACATCTATTTTCTTTCTTCCCAACTAAAAATAAAATAGCCTCTAAGTTCAAATCACATGAATCACTTAAGAATCAAATAGAGCTTTTCCAACACTTCACTTTGCTCAACAAATTTCAGCTACTACCCGAATCATGATGCCCATAAGATCACAAACGCAAAACTCAAGACATTTTCACCTAATCTATATCACGAAAGGCGATCAAATTACTTTCTTTCTAAAAGAGTCATCACCACTCCAACAAGTCACAATCCTTTGCAAACCACCTTACTAACATCAAGAATAATACACTCTTAACAAGAGTCTTTATCATCAACTCTTTCATTATAAAGCCCCTAAGGGCTCACCAAATAGTTTCATACTGCTAGTATCATCTCATCCTCAAATTAAGAGTAGACCAAAACCTTACAACCTCACTACAATAACCACTTTATTTTAGAGGGAATCTACTACACAATTTAAAAGGTTATACCAAAACCTTTTCATCATGGACACACTATCATCCGACTATTCCACAATCATGTAAGCATAAGCCATTTATTAAATCACATCAGTTCAACTCTTATAGACGCCCAACACCAAACGTCACCACACAACAGTTGCACTCCAACCATTATGTAATATCCCATTTGTCGTTAGTGGATGCAATAAAAAATTAGAGAGACAATTAAAAGAGAAAAATCAAAAATTGAGAAAGGAATAGGCCACGCAGCCCATAGTCAAGTTGGGAAAAACAGGCACATTGGCCCATGGCCCATGACCCATGAGGAAACCAGAAACCAACTAAAGAAGGAGGGGGAACCCGAGGGTGCTACAGTACCGCTGCCAACATTGTAGCATGGCTACTGTAGCAGACCCCTCTCCTCCATGGTGGTGCCCCCTCTCCTCTGGTGCCTCTTCATTGTGGTGGCCGGCCAAGAAAAAGGAAGAAGAAGGAAGGGAGAGAAGGGAGAAGGGAAGGGAGAGGGATCACGTGGTGTTTTTCGAGTTCTTCAGCGGTTCTCGAAAGGTAATACCTGGTCATTGTTCGTTAAGTCGTCGTTTGGTGTATCGTAGCAATGTGGGTATTAGATCAGTAATCTGGCAGTGTTTAGTGTTCTTCTGATTTAGGGATGTTAATGGCAAAATCAGGTCATGCCATCTCCTAGAGAATTGTAGGCGACGTCGATACCTTTCTTTAGAGTACAAGATTGCGTCGTTTGGACGAGCGGTTCAAAAGTTATGAATTTCGTAGCGCTGCTGTTCTGCAAATCTGTTGGTATTCTGACAGGTTTTAGTAATCTGATTTAAGTGATCAGTTAAAGGAAATATTAGAGGAGCTCAATATAATAAAAGTTGTAGATAATTGTCGTAGCTTTTAGGGAAGCTCAAGAACACAAAATTTGGACAACCGTGCTAAACGTTATGGTAGTTTTAGTATTCTGTCCATAGAACCTAACATGAAATCGATGTTCTGTTAATTAGCTTGATAGAGGTATTAGATGGCCGAATCAGGAAGGCTCATCAACTAGGTTTAGTTGGAGAAATTGATAAAATTTCAAGGAATTCCAAGAACACCTCATTTGGACTCCTATAATAAAAGATATGAATTTTAGAACGTGACTGTCCACAGAGGAGATAGATCAACATTTAGGAATTGGAGTTGGGATCGCGTTAAAAACTATTGCGAGTTTGTGTTTGCTTATATAGTTTGTTTGGTCTATTACTATTGTCTTAGCATGTTTTTAAATGATTTTAGGTGGGGGATTGGTTCGGAGGCAGCACCCTCTTCACATCCTCCATTCTCACGCGGTTAAGGCAAGTACTCTGATCGATAGAATAACTATGAATGTTTGACAATGAGTGCTAGTATTTTGATACTGTAATATCCCCAGTTTTGGCTTGTGTTTCAAATGTAAGAAAATATGTATAAATTAAAACTTTTTCTTACATCTTGTTGTTGTATGGAATTTCTGAAAATTCTTGTAAAGGAATTATGGAAATTCAAAATCACAAGTCATTTTTAACCTAGTCTTGACCCTTTGAAAACTTTTCTAGTTATTCCTGTGATCATCCCTTGTAAATATTTTCCTAAGTTCTAGGGTTGATGTGTGACCCCTCTAAATTTTTTTACAATTTTTAGAAATTGTTTGAATATTTTAAGAGGTCAGTCAAACTAGTTTGACTTTGAGTCAAACCCTAGCTCAGAACGTTGCAGAATTTTTGGAGGAAAAATGTACTACATGAAAACCTCTAAAAATCTTATACAAGGTCAACCCTAAAGTTAGCAAGCTCCTGTAAAAATTTTAGAATTTTTGGAGTTAGTTTGCTACCTCAAACAATTCCTCAAAGTCTCAACCTTAAATTCAAGCCCTAATCTAAATCACTGTTGGGTTCGAGTCGGACCCGAGCCCAACCAATTGACTCGATCGAGCCAAGTCACTTAACTGTACCGGGCGCGATCGTTTGGGCGCATGTGTGAGACGTTGGATCTTGATCCAACGCCTCAGACCTCCCGTGTCGTTTTGGACCTCCGAAGGTCTCGTGAAATCCTAGCCGTTCTTCTCTCATCCTACGATCACGATCTCCCCGACCTCCTCCTCTGTTCTTCTTCATCCTCCTCGCGCCCGTACAAGTGTGTGCCATGGCGGGGAGGGCGGGGCAGGCTCTGGTCACGTCGTGGGGCCCCTCAACGTCTCTGAGCCCTTGTTTTCAACTTTATCAGTGTTTAGCTCTGACCTTCACCTGCTCCCTCCTCTTTTTCTCACTTGACAGAAGCTTTCGGTCATGTCACCATTAAACCTTGTCCTGGCTCAACCGTTAACCCTCGAGCTATTTGAGGACCTCCAAGCCCCTCCCTTGGTTCCCCTTTAGCACTTCTCTGTCGCCCTAGCCTCCTCTCTGTGTGTTTGTGCGCAAAACACCGAGAGCACTGTTTTCTGCCATTTTCGATCGCTCGAGCTCTTCATCGCCGACGGTGCTCCAGTGGTCCCCTGGCTATTCTTTTCGTGTCGCCTGGACCACCTCATCATCTGGAGCTAGTTCCCTAACTTAATCTTGGGTTGCCTTCGCAGGAGCAGCCCGGATTTGAGTTTTGGATCCTCACGATCGAAGTTCTACATTTTCGTCCCCATCTCTGGTAAGGGCCTCCTCCCTTCAATTCCTTGCTCCTGGACCTCCTCTGGACCAGTGCGAAGCTATCTGTATCATCCTTTTGCCTTCTCTTTGCGCAGAACCTCTGGTCCTCGTTGTCGTCCTTAGTTCCGGCGTCGGTCTCCGCCGCCAATGCTCCTCCGACTTTCCCCGGACCTCCTCTGTGCCCAGGTACCTTCGCAATAGTCCCTTAGTGCTCGAGCACCTGCTAGTTTAGACCAGCACAGAGCTTTCCGCCATTTCGGTTTTTGTCGTACTTGCTCCTCCGCCTCTCTCCAGCTCGCCGGAGTTTTAGGCCAGCTTCGCCGTCGAAAGTGCTTCCATCCGGTTCGCATTTGTATTGCACTCGTTTTGCTGCTTGTGGGGTGTGCCGTCATGGCTAAAGTCGCTGGCGGTGAGCCGGTGGGCAAAGCGTGGTACTTGCCCTGTTGTCGTAAGTTTGACAACCTTCAGGACCTCCTAGGT
The DNA here is from genome assembly GCA_036346255.1 of Ampelocalamus luodianensis. Classification (NCBI taxonomy): domain Eukaryota; kingdom Viridiplantae; phylum Streptophyta; class Magnoliopsida; order Poales; family Poaceae; genus Ampelocalamus; species Ampelocalamus luodianensis. The sequence continues at coordinate 49,626,400 of CM070629.1, read as the reverse complement.
AGATCTCAACTGTTAAAGACCTCTCTGGGTTAAATCTTAACCGTAGGATCCCCCTCCGTGAAAAACCTTAGTGCCAGGACATCCCCCCAGCTTAGATCCTAGCCGCTAAGGAACTCCTTGGTTTTAATCTTGACCGTTAGGATCACCCCTGTGCAAAAAGACCACCCCCGTGGTCATTTTTGTAAAAACCACCCTTGGGGTCCTCTTTGCAAAAGACCACATTTGGCCTTTTGTAAATAAAACCTCAGGACCTCCCCCCCCTCGCAGAGATCTAAACCTTACGGACCACCCTGGGTAGATCTTGACCGTTCAGGACCTCCCCGTGGAGATCTTGACCGTTGAGACCTCCCCTCTGTTAAGACTTAATCATTAAGGACCTCCCGTGGAGATCTTGACCGTTGGGACCTCCCCTTGTTAGATCTTAACTGTTAGGACCTCCCTTCGTTTAGACCGTTACCATTAGGACCTCCCTCGTGCTGATCTTGACCGTTAAGATCTCCCTCTGTGAGATCTTAGTTGTCAGGACCTCCCTCAGTTAGGACTTGACCGTTAAGACCTCCCCTGTGAGATCTTAGCCGTTAGGACCTCCTTTAGTTGAACTTGACCGTTGAGACCTTCTGCTGTGAAGATCTCAGCTGTTAGGACCTCCCCAGTCTAAATCCTGGCTGTGGTAGATCTGGACCGTCCTAGACCTCCTCTGTCAGACCTACCCCTTAGGACCTCCCCTCAAAGATCTAGACCGTCAAATCTAGATCTGGCGGTCTAGACCTCCTCAGCGCGTGCGGGCACGGGCACTGAGCTCTGTGCGCGTGGACCGTTGGATTCAATCTCAACAGCTCTGACCTCCCCAGATGAGTTAGTTTTTCTAGAAAAGCCCGAAAGCTTTTAATTTCAAACTGTTAATTGTTTTAAATTTCAAAAGTGCATAATTAATTTATTTTAGCTCCTTTTTGAGTGATTCAAATTGTGTTAAGTTTCTATTCAACTGAACTTTAATCTTAAAATGTATTTAGACACTGTCCTGTACTAGAAATTTGGGTAAATTGTATTAACTTGCTTTAGCCTTAATTAGTGTTCTAGAAATTCAATAAAACTTCAAAAATTCATAAGTAAGTTTTTGTGATTCCAAACTGAGCAAACTAAAATTTGTTAGGTTCCTCTATTAATATGTGTTAACATATAATGTGTTTCATTTAGATCTTTGCCTCTGAAATTAACTTAGTGCTACTTTCACCGCTTAGAAAAATCATAAATAATTCAATTTAACTCCAAATGAAGTGAACCCAATTTTGCTGTTTTTAGAATACCATGTTCTGCCTACCATAAAAATTTTCAAGTTCTAGAACTTTCTGGAAAATTGTGCCATGAACAGTAATAGAAAACAATTTATTTTGAATTTTCCAGCTGAAGGGAATTGTTTAGGCTATAACTTTTGCATGCTTAGTCCAAATCAAATGATTCTTGTTGCTAAATTCATTTAAAATCATGGTATTCCTATTGGGTAAATTTTATGGAATTTGGATGAGTTTGGTTTTTGAGTCTCTTTCGGTGTTTTTCGTTCTTATTGGATTTTCGCGTTCTTGCGTTAGGTTCTGAAGAAATTGTTGAACATGAGAGTGACACTCTGCAGCAAGAGGACTACCAACAAGGCAAGTAGATGTAGCATCATTTGATCATGTTGCTCCTATTATTTTTTTAAAGTCTAATATGTTGTTTGCAAATTCTACGTATGTATTGCTATCTTGTGTTAAACTATTGTCGATTAGTTGACCTATTAGATGCATAATCTATAGGCAAATGTTTATCCTTTACTACTGAACGTAGGATTATCTTGCTGTGATTTAGGGTTCGTTGGATGAGCCCTTGTCACTTAGTAGTTTACGAGTAATGTTGCTTAGTCATGCTTAGCTACTGGAAGAATTGGGCGGTTGTCGACTTAGTCGATGACCTTGATTACATAAAAACTTACTATGGCTTTATATTCAGCACCTTGTGCTATGTTTATTTGAGAAAACTAAAACTGAAAATAAAATATTTTAGACTTGGGCACAATGGTAAGATAGTGTGCTTTTGGGTGTGAATGGTTGGTGCCCGAGTCAACAAGGAACGAACATCTTGTTACACTAAACTAAGCATTTTGCGTGCTAACCACACTAGAGGGTATGGGACCTCTCTTGACTTAGTACTTTGGCTTGTGTTGGCTCCGATTCGCAGGAGGATGTGTGTGTGTGTGTGTTGTGTTGTGGTAAAATGAGGTGGTGTTTATGTGTTGGGTGCACGGGAGTGGAATCCTTTCTATGTTCTCCACACCGAGGGGCATTGTAGTTGTCTAGGTTGCTTTACCCTTTATGGGTAGTTGACTCCTGTCTTTACGATGACTTCGATGCAACGTATGAGTTTCTATCCATACAGGCGACTTGTTGTTAGTACACATTATTGGAAAAAGTCTCGTAGGACTTAGTCGTGCTGGCATACCTTCGGAAATATGCTTAATCTTGTGGAAAAAAGGCGATCTGAAGTGTGGGTACATTGGTACACCCCTGCAGGGTTAAATCTATTCGAATAGCCTCGTCCTAGGTTATGGACACGCTTGGAGAGGTCTTTTAAGAGTTAGACTATAACCTTTTAATTAAAATTTGACATGGTTGGTACGAATTGGGAATTCGTGCTATGTTGTGGTGGCTATTGGGTTAGTCACCTCTAGGTTGTTATTCTTGTTACTTATTGTATCTCGGTCTTATTGTATCTCGCTGTTATAATAATTAAAAACTGATTTGACAAATTGCCTTCAATCTATTACCTTATTGCAAATGAAAATTGCTTTATGCATCCAATTAACCATATGACCATCTCCTTTGTTTCAGCTCACATGTAGCTATGTATAGGCTTGTTACTCGTAAGTCTTGCGAGTATATTTTTGTACTCAACTACATTGCTTTATTGTTGCAGAGGAGGAAGTGGATCCCCAAGGGATCGACTTCTGTGAGTTTTGCTGCGGTGGAGGCGACTAGCTTGGCGGCCCAGTCAGTTGCCTTGTGGGTTATGGCTAACCGGTTGATTTTTGTTTATATCCATCTTATGGCACTTTTGCTTCCGCTGTTATTTAGTTGTTATTGTCATTTGGCCGGTTGGCTCTTTTGTAATAACTCTAAATTATGTATGTCTTTTGCTAGACTTGATATTGTAAGTTCTATGAAAATGATGTATGATTTTGTAAAGATGTATGTGTGCTGCAATTCTGGGAAGCACATGTAACATCCCAAGTTTTAGACTTGTGTTCCAAATGTAAGAAAATGAGTAGAATTTAAAAAAATTTCTTACATCATGTATTTCCTGTGTGTACTAAACAATTATTGTACAAGAGTTATGGAAATGCAAAGTCACAAGTCTTTTGATCCAAATCTTGATCCTTCAAAAACAATCTTGTCAAACCTTTTGATCATCTTCGGGAAATATTTTTCCCAAGTTCTTGGGTTGATGTGTGATCCCTCTAAAAAGTTTCACAATTTTCAGGAATTGTTTGAATATTTTGGAGGTCAGTCAAACCCAAATCAAATTTTGGTCAAACTGGGGACCAGCACCTTGTGGAATTTTTGGAGGAAAATGTATAGCAGAAAAACCTATACAAAATTTACACAAGGTCATTAACTCAGCTAGCAAGCTCCTGTAAAAATTTCATAATTTTTGGAGTTGGTTTGCTACCTCAAACAATTCTCCAAATGTCAGCCCTTCTAAAAAACCAGAAAAATCAAATCTGGTTTGAGTCAGACTCGGACTCGGGCTCGAGCCCGAGCCTAACTCTACCGACATGGTTGGACCCAGTCCACTCAACCGCACTCGGGCGCGCGTGTGTGAGCCGTTGGATTTGAATCCGACGGCCACGACCTCCCCACTGCTCCAAGGACCTTCCTAGGACCTCCTCACCCGCATAAGACCTCCCCACCTCGGTGAATCTGGGACGTCCAGGACCACCCCGAGCACATCTAGGGCGTCCAGGACCTCCCTCGATCCTGTTTTTCTTCCTCCCGACCTCCCGGAGGTCTGGTCGTCATGGTTTTCCCCGCACCTGTGCGTGTGTCAGGACAGAGCGGTTGGGGGCAGCGACAGGTCACCTTTTGTCCTTCCCAACGGCTCCTGTCTGCCAGGCATTAATTGTGGTCAGACTTTGCCCGAAAGTCTCCCCTTCCTGTCTTGTTTTGTCACTGTACCCAGGGCAGACCTTGATCATTTCATTCCTCGGGACTCCGCTGTGGTTCACTTGCCATCTCAGCCTTATAGGTCACCGAGCCCCTCCTCACTCTTTTGGACACCATCTTCCTCAACCCTTGGCACCACCATCGCCGGGTTTTGGAGTTCCTCAAGGCCCAGCCGAGCTCCAGTGGTCCCAGCATTATTCTTGCCTTCTTCACTGTCATCTTGATCACCTAGAGCTTGCTCTAACTTAGCTTGGTTCACCATTGCAGAGGTGAACAAGTTGGGAGTCGCTGCGGGTCGAGATCGTCTTCTTCCTCTTCACCGGCGAGCGCTTCATCGCCGGAATTCTTCGACCTTCTCTGAGCTCCTCCGACCTCCCTGGTTCCCTCTCTGCCCTCAGGTGCCCTTTCTCTTAGCCAAGCTACCGTTTTTCTAGTCGTCGTAGAGCTCGTATTGTTTTTCGTAGTTGGCCGTATTAGACTTCTTCCTCTCTCTCCGGCTCGCCGGCGTTCCAGGCCGTCACCACCGTCGAGAGCATGTCCTTTAGGTTCTTGACGTTAATTAGAACTCGACCATGTCCTTGGTTCCCGCCGACGAGCTCCCCATCGCCGGCGGTGAGCTCGTGTTAACGCTCGGGCTTTTGTCACGTAAGATTCGGACAGCCCAGTAGCCAATGTTTGGCTGTCGGAAGCTTCGAGGAGCCTCTCACTACGAGTGGGCCTCCTCCCACTCCTGTTGTCGTTCGGCAAATTCCCGCCCCGACCTCCCCGCTTGACCTCCTAGAGAAGATCTGGCCGTTAAAGACCTCTCTGTGGTAAATCTTAGCCGTAGGACCACCTCCCGCACTTCCGCTAGAACCTCCCTCCTCAGGACCTGTAACAGCCCTAACTTAGGGTTTGTATTTCAAATGTAAAATTTTGAGGAGAAATAAAAACTTTTGTTGTCTCTTCAAATCATTTGAAAGTTTCTACAATTTTCCCTAGCAATTTCCAATTTTTAGAATTTAATTCTTGTGATTGGAAATTGTTGTTATCAGATTCTTAGCTTTCAAACTTGTGATCATCCTCTGAAATTATTTTTCCTATCATCTTGGTCATCCTATCTACATCCCTGAATTATTTCACAATTTTTAGATTTCATGTGCTATTTCAAATGGCCAAGTCAAACTAGTTGGAAATCTGGTCAAACCCTAGGTCAGCATGCTTGTGAATTTTCTGCAGAACTTCTCAGTGCATAAAAAGTTCTGGAAAATTTATGAAATGTTGCTCTCTGTCTCTAGTAGCTACCATAAAAATTTCGGAATTTTGGAGCTCAGGAGCTATCTCTAAAAATTCCTAAATCTCTCTCACTTTTAAACTCAAAATCGAAATCATCGTTTATCGGGCTCGAACCGAGCCCGACTCAAACCAGATCGCACCACTTGACTCGGTCGCACCGCCTAGCTGCACTGCGCGAGTCAATCGATCGTGACCGTCCGATGCAAATCGAGCGATCCACGTCGCGCGCGCAACCGACTGTCCGAATGCATACACCAATCTCAGCCGTCCATTTCGGATCCAACGGTCGGTGCGATACTGATCAAGTCAAACCACCGGTTCGCACCGCTTTGTGAGTCGCTGACATGTGGACCCCACCTGCCGCCTTCGTCCTCGTCTTCTCGCGTCTCACCGGAGTCTCTCGCCGACGCGCATGCTTGCCCGTCTCTCGTCGCCGCCACATTTACGTCCTCGTGTCGGTCCGAGAAGCATCGCCGGGGTCTCATCTACCCACCGAACTCATTCATTCCTTCTCTACCCCATTCTCGTGCTTTCTCCGCCCGTTTCTTTGTCTCGGCCGGAGTTGAACCCAAGAGCGCGCCGCGTGTCGATGCCTTTCTCAAGCCCGCGGCCGTACCATCGTGATCCACTCTCTCGCCGCCTCCATTTTGCCCATTCGGATCATCGACATCCATTGGATCGCTCGAGCAACTTCATCGTCTTCGCCCGGCGGCCTCGGCCGCGAGCTTGCTAGCGTTACGGTGAGTCTCAAGCCTCGGCGTTTGGTTCCACTTGATCGCAATGCTCCACCGATGCTCACGGTGGGTTCGTTTCGTCTTTGGTGCATCGTGGAAGCCGTGCGACCGATTCTTCTCGAGCTCGATGTTTCGCCGCCGTGGTGATTCCGGCCGTCTCGGACCTCCTTCGTCGCCATCATCTTGTGCTTATTGTTCACAGGATCAAGGCGAGGTGGCGCATCTTCCGGGCCTTCGTTGCTCGCGGCGTCTTCTCCGCGAGCACCCCATCTTCTTCTCCGCCTCCGTTCGCCGTCAGCTCGCCGCCGGCATCCTCGAGGTCCCGGGTCACCGTCATCAAGTTCGCGAGGTCTTTGCGAACCTACAGGTATGTCTCACTCGCCCTAAGACCTCCGGTTCGCGAGATCGATCGTCGCGGCGCCACCGCCTCGTGGTCGCGGTGAGCGCGGCGGCGTTAAGGTCTAACCCTACTCTTTAGTGATAATCATCTTTTAGTCAGTATCACTGACTTGTGGGCCCTCTTTGGTTAATCGCGTTTAGAAATCATTTAATCCAACCGTTTTATTTCGCCTTGAGTCTCTGTCATGTGGGCCTGGAATGTCAGTTAGGGTCTGTGTAGTTTCCTTAATGCGCTTTCTCTGATGGGAAGCGTATTTCTCTGTGAGGGTATGTTAGGTTTGCACTTTAGTAAGCCGAAGACGTATTCTCAGAATACGCCTTCGACGTCACCTTAAGCCGTGGCCGAGTCAGAGCTGACTCAGTCAGCGCCCTCGCGCGGGCCCGCATGCCAGTGGCAGGGGCTAGCTAGCTGTGGGTGCGAAATGAAATGCGTGCATTATAGATTTCGGAAATGATTTAGTATTTCTGGTTTATGTTTTCTGTTGAACTGTTAATTCAATTAAACTTGTAAAATGCATAACTAATTCAATTTTTATCCAAATTGCATGAATCCAGTGCTGTTTATTTTCATTTCAAATGTATTATTTACTAAAATTAGTTTCATCCGTGTCTCTGTAGCAAAAATCATTAATTAATAAAATGATGTCTTATGTATCTTCTAGATTAGAAAATGCATATCTCTTTCAATATTTGTCCAAATCCAGTGAAACCAATTTTGTAATTTGTCATTTTTAATGTACTAATTATTAGGATAGGTTTTACACACTGTTTCTGTTCATGAAAATTTGTTAAGTAATTAGCTAGTGGCATGTTGTGTTTTTAGCTTAGAAAATTCATAGAAAATTATTAATAACTTAAAATGATTTGTTCTCTGTTTCTTAAATTTTGTTATGTCATGCTTAGGCTGCTTGTGAGTTTTGGCTTGTTTTGATGTTGTTGTATGTTTGAGTTTTGTCGGTGTTATTCGTCCTTATTTGCTGTTATGTTCGATCGTTAGGCTTCGATATTTGCGGCAACCCTGAGGACGATCCTCCGCAACAACTTGAGCAACAGCCGCCAGGCAAGCAGTTTGATCATGATAATCCCAGTATTTTAAAGTCTAATATTTTGTTTCAGCTGTATGTATGCATTGCTTAATTTGTGTTAAATTGATTAGTTAAATCCGTAGCTGCATATCCTGTAGACAAAATATTGATCTCTACTACCTGAGCCTAGGTTATTTCTTTGTGATTAGAGGTGTTGGATGATCTCTTGTCACTTAGTAGATCCGGTCAACTTGCTTAGACATGCTTAGCTATCGGTAGAATCTGGCGGTTATCGACTTTAGTCGGTAGCCACGATCACACAAAATCTACTATAACTTTACGTTTGACTTTTGCCATGTTTATCGCAAAACTAAAAAAATGAAAACAAAAATGATTTAGACTTGGGCACAATGGTAAGGCGGTGTGATCTGTTGGGTGTATTGGAAAGGTGCCCGAGTCGATTAAGGACCGAGTTACTTGCGCCACCGTCTTGAGCATTTCGCGTGCTAACCACACTAGAGTATATGGGACCTCTCTTGACCTAGTACTTTGGCGTGTATTGGCTCGGTCGCAGGAGGTCGCAGGAGGGATGGAGGTGGGAGCATGGTAGTTGTCCGAAAAGCTTTATCCGAGTGGGTAGTTGTCTTTCGGCTTTACCATGTAAGCGTATGGATTTCTATCCATACGAGCGGCTCGTAGTTAATACACAATATTGGAAAAAGTCTCGTAGGACTTAGCCGTACAAACATACCTTCGGAAGTGTGTTTTGGCTTAAAGGCGATGCCAAGTGTGGGTACATTGGTACACCCTGCAGGTTAAAACTATTCGAATAGCCTCGCCCTAGGTTATGGACACGCTCGGATACGCCCGTAAGAACTAGACTACAACATTTAAATTAAAATTTGATGGGTGGTACGAATGCGGGATTCGTGCTATTGTTGTGGTGACTATTGGGATAGTCACTTCTAGGTTGTTTTATCTTTCGCTTTTGTTATTAATATCCGTCATCGTTATTTTTAATCTTAAAATGAATTGCAAACTTGCCTTCAAAGCTGTATTACCCTATTGCAAATGAAAATCGGCTTTATGCAAATGAAACATATGGCCTCCACTAAGTAAGCCTGCATGTAGCATATTAGCAGTCCGTTAGTTCACACGTCTGTCTTGCGGGTACAAAGACAATCTTTGTACTCGGTGCTTTGCTTGATGTTTTGTTGCAGAGGAGGAAGGTGAGCCTCGGGGCCTCACTTACGTGAGTGTCTTTGTCGCCGTGGGTGACGACTAGTCTTGGCGGTCGGTCGGATGCCTTGTGGGTTGAAGGCACACCGATTGGCTTTGTTTATAGCCATCTTATGGCACTTTTGCTTCATTGTCGTTCTTGTTATTTGTGTATCTTTTGGGCGGTCGGCTGTGTGCATAATAACCTCTACTATTTGTTTATCTTCCGTTTGGTAGTGTTGTGTTTGGACTCTATGTGTGGAATGGAGTTGATGTCTAATTTTGTACCGAGGTGTGTATCGCTGCGGGAAGTATACATATCTCGAGGATCGATTTATTTGATTTGTGATGCTAGGACCAGGTGGTTGGTTAAGCATTACAAACCAAATAAATTGGGGTCCTCACAGGACCTCCCCCTAGTTTAATCTCAGCCATTAAGATCACCCCCGGTTAGATCTGTGCCGATGGGCGCTTTCTATGAAAACTCTAAGTCACAGGACCTCTTTGGGGCAATCTTGTCCGTTTAGGACCTCTACGGTTAGCTCTAGACCGTTAGATCTTCGCCTGTGGAAACCCTTAGTTGCCAGGACCTCCCCTAGAGTCGATCCTAGCCGTCTAGGACCACCCTGGTCAAATCCTAGCCGTTTAGATCTTCCCCGTGCGCAAAAGACCTCCCCATGGTCATTTTGCAAAGACCACCCCTTAGACCACCCTCGGGGTCCTCTTTGTAAAAAAAGCCACCCCTGGTCTTTTATAAAGAAAACCTCGGACCTCCTCCTCGAATCAATCCTAGCCGTTCAAGACCTCCACAGGCTTAGATCTGAGCGTTAGATCTTCTTTGTAAAGTCCTTAGTCTCAGGACCTCCCTCCGCGTCGATCTGGACCGGTCAGGACCTCCCTAGATCTAATCTGAGCCGTCCCGATCTCCTCTCGTTAAAACCCTATCGCATAGGACCTCCTCGCTTAGATCTTGACCATCCAGACCTCCTCGGTGAGATCCCAACCGCTCAGGACCTCCCCCGAGAGATCTTGACCGCCCAGAACCTCCCTCGCTTGATCGTGACCGTTAAAGACCTCCCTCTGGAGATCTAGACTGTTGAAGACCTCCTCCGTGAGATCTTAGCCGTCCAGACCTCTTTCCGTAGGTTTAGCCTTAGGACCTCCCTCGGAGATCAAGACCGTCAGATCTTGATCTAATGGTCCCGACCTCCCCTATGCGCGTCGAGCACCTCCGCGCGGGATTTTCGCGTGTGCTGTGCTACCCCTCGTCAGGACCGTTGGATCTGATCTCAATGGCCCGGACCTCCCCAGTGCGCGCCGCGTGATGCGCTGTGCTTCGCGAGCCGTAGCCGTGCGATGCAAGATCGACGGCCACGACCTCCCCGTTTCCTTCAGCTCATTCGGACCTCCCCCGAGAGCTGGTGTTCGAAGTCTTTTAAATGTTTCAAATTTCAAAAGTGCATATCTTTATCGTCTTAGCTCCTTTTTGAATGATTCAAATCACAATAGCTTTGTGGTAGGATAAATTTTAATCTGAGAATGGATGTAGTCACTATGCTGTTCTGGAAATTGGTTTAGGATGTATTAAAATGTTCAATAGGGAAGCATGTTTAGAAATTATCTCAAATTTGTAAAATACATAACTTTTTCTCTGTAAATCCAAACTGAGCAAACTCAACTTGGTAAAATTTACTTGTAGACATGCTTTAATATGAACTAGTCCTTGTCCTTATTTATGTTCCTGAAAAGTGATATATGCTAGTTTTAGAACTTAGAAAAATCATAACTAATTCATTATAACTCCAAATGGAGTAAACTCAACTTTGCTGTTCTTAGGATGACCTTAGCTACCTACCATAAAAATTTTGGATTCCAGATCATTCTAGAAATTTTTGCCATGAACAGTAACCAAAATTAATTTAATTAGGATTTTTCAAGCTGAGAGAAATTGTTTAGGGCATAAATTTTTCATGCTAAGTCCAAATGAAGTAATTCTTATTCCTAAAATTGTCTAAAATCAACATCTAGCTGCTGTATAAATTTCATGGGATTTGAATGTCTTTTGCTGTTGAGTTTTAGTTGATGTTCTTAGTTCTTATTGGTTTTATCGCATTTTCGCGTTAGGTTCCGAAGATTATATTGAATCTGAAAGCTCTCCTCTGCAGAAAGAACCAGTCCAGCAAGGCAAGCAGTTTGATCTTGTTAATCCCTGTATTTTCAAGTATTTATGTTGTTTACAAACTCTACGTATTGCATTGCTATTTTGTGTTAACTAATGTCGATTAGTTGGTCTAGTAGATGCATTTCCTTAGGCAAATGATCATCCTTTACTACCATAAGCCTAGGTTATTGCTGTGATTTAGAGTTCGTGGATGAGCTCTTGTCACTTAGTAGTTTTGCGGATTAATTGCTTAGCCATGCTTAGCTTCCGGTAGAAATGGGCGGTTATCGACTTGTCGATAACCTTGATCACATAAAACTTATTATCACTTATGATTTCAGTCTTGTGCCATGTTTACTTGTGAAAACTAAAACCTGAAAATAAAATGATTTAGACTTGGGCACAATGGTAAGACGGTGTGATTTCTGGGTGTGACTGGAACGGTGCCCGGGTCAACAAGGACCGAACATCTTGTTACACTAAACCAAGCATTTTAGCGTGCTAACCACACTAGAGGGCATGGGACCTCTCTTGACTTAGTACTTTGGCGTGTATTGGCTTCGGGTCGCAGGGAGTCGCAGGAGGGATGGTGTTGGGAGCATTATAGTGTCCGAAAGGCTTCACCCGTGATGGGATTTGTTGTCTTTCGGCTTGCAATGTAAGCGTATGGGTTTCTATCCATACGAGCGGCTCGTGGTTGATACACAATATTGGAAAAAGTCTCGTAGGACTTAGTCGTGCCAGCATACCTTCGGAAGTGTGCTTTGTGGCTTAAAGGCAGTCTGAAGTGTGGGTACATTGGTACACCCCTGCAGGGTTAAAACTATTCCAATAGCCTCGTTCTAGGTTATGGACATGCTTGATAAGGTCTTTCAAGAGTTAGACTACAACCTTTTAATTAAAACTTGATGGGTGGTACGAATCAGGGATTCGTGCTATGTTGTGGTGGCTATTGGGATAGTCACTTCAAGGTGGTTACCTGTATGTATCTTTATTTCGCTGTTATTTTAACAACAAAACAGATTTGCAAACTTGCTTTCAAATGTATTACATTATTGCAAATAAAGTTGGTTTTGTGCAAAATGAGACATACAACCTCCACCTAAATAAGCTTGCATGTAGTTTATGAATAGGTCTGCTATTCCACACATCAGTCTTGCGAGTACCTTGTGTACTCATTGTTCTTGCTTAAATATAAATTGTTGCAGAGGAAGAAGGTGAGCTAGAAGGGCCTCACTTTTGTGAGCTGTGTTGTGGTAGTCTTCGGGGCGACTAGCTTGGCGACCCGGTCGGTTGCCTTGTGGGATGTGTTGGCTAACCGGTCGACTTTTGTTCTTAGCCATCTTATGGCGCTTTTGCTTCCGCTGTCATTCTTGTATATTTGTGCTATTTGGCCGGTCGGCTCTTTTGTAATAACTTTACTTTATGTATGTCATTGTTGAACCTAGTGTTAAATGTTGTATGGAAATGATGTATAATTTTGTGATGATGAGCATGTGCTGCAATTCTGGGAAGCACATGTCCATCGAGGCTTTGGATATTTGATTAGTAATGCTAGAACCATATGGAGGTTAAGTATTACTAGTTAAATACCCGGGTCCTCACAGCACATGTCCATCGAGGCCTAGCATATTTAATTGGTAATACTATAACCATTTGGAGGTTAAGTATTACGAGTTAAATACCCCGGGTCCTCACAGATACATATTAACTATGTTTAGTTAATAGTGTGATATGTATGATTAAGGATGGTGAATGCTTGTGATATGAATAATGGTTATTCATGTATGGTGTTGTTGCTATTCATGTTATTGAAAAAAATGTAATTGTTCATGTGCACAATAAGAGCATACATGAGACTTGGTCACGTGGTGACCAGGCATGTTTATTTGAGGTCCCCGTCATGTAGATGACGGGCTTATGGTCCCCACATTCGTAGAATGTGGGCATTGAGTAGATATCCCCATCATGAAATCGATGGGTTGTGGTCCCTATACTTGTGGAGTATAGGCTCTTGGTCCCTATGCTAGAGGGTACAGGCAAGGGTATACATCGACGGATGTATACCTCGCGTTATCGGTAAAATGCGAAAAGAGAAAAAGATGCATTGCACATTTACATTACATAAATATGTGATATGTTTTGGAGTAAAGCTTTGGAATTGAATGTTGATGATGTAAATTTGAGTTAAATGTTTCATTATTGGTACTTGCTAAGTCTTTGAGCTCGCCCTTGAAACTAGTTAGTGAGATTCCCAGATTCGGTCATCCTCTTTCCTTACCAAACAGATTCCTAAAACAACTAAATCTCTTTAGAGGTTCTGGATAGCGAGACTAAATCTTACATAACTTTCAGTACAATTATCCAAAAATTATGTTCCTTAGCTCTATGAAAACCTTACGAACATACCTACAACTTTCATGTTGGTGGTATCCTCCAAATAATTTGTTATCTAATTTCTATTGTCCAGTTAATACAATCTGCCAGAAACCTGATAGAGCCTCGGGAGAGTAGCATTGTAAAATCCATATCTAACAATCCGTTCATCTAAATGACCTGATCCAAGACTATATTGAAAGCTAAATATGTGTCCTACAAATCTCTAGGAGATGGCCAGATTGAATTTCGCAGTTAACATCCTCAAAACAGTCAGGCACTACAGACTGCCCTAAACCGATCTAATAGCAACATTGCTAAAATACAAGAATTAACGGCTAAATGAACATGATCAGGGGTTACCCTCAGAGAAACCACTATCAAACATGAGGAACACCGCGCGATCCCTCTTCCCCTCCCTTCTCTCTTCTCCCCCTTCCTTCTTCTTGGCCGGTTGCAATGGGAGAGCACCACCAAGGGTGGAGAGGACAGCAATGGAGCGCAAGAGGAGGTGCTGGACCAGGGTGCCAAGGAGGAAGGAGGGTGGCGGCTCTAGGGGGAGGGAGGTGTTCTAGGGTTTCAGCAGCCCCTCCCCCCTTTTCCTACTTGGCTGGCCCCCGCATGGGCCTCCTGGGCTAAAGACCCGAGGTCATAACTTTATCTCCTGAACTCGGAATGGAGTGATTATTTTCTTCCAATTTAGCTAAGTCATAGTACTTCAACTTCCTATTTGTGGAGCTTTTCTGAAAACGTTGCTGTCATTACAAAATTTGCCTTGGAAGCTGACTCAGTGCGGACCTTAGTTCTCCATGCAGCCTGCCTTGTGGGCCCTATATCTCAAACCTTGAAACTCCAAATTAGGTCAATGAGGACTCTAATTGGACTATAGAAAACAATCTACTACTTTGTAGTTATGAGGTTTTTCATTCGAAGCCATTCTAGTCGCGAAAATCATGTTGCAAGATGATTACAGATTCTGTTTTGTTTCTGTGCGAGGCAAATAAGGAATCTCTCAATCACCTTATATTCTCTATAAATAAGTATGATATTACAAAATCGAAAATTGATTGAAATGGCTAGGACAGTGCTTGATGAATACAATACTTTCGATAGTTTTTGGGCAGAAGCAATTAACACCGCTCATCATGTTATAAATCATCTTTATTTGCATCGTCTTTTTTAAAAAACCTCTTATGAACTTCTTGTTAATAGAAAACTGAATATCTCTTATTTTCGCGACTTTGGTTGCAAGTGTTATATTTTGAAAAAGGGTGTTCGTCTTTCAAAATTTGCAAGTCGTTGCGATATTGGCTTCTTGCTTGGATATTCTTCAGATAGCAAAGCATATCGTGTCTTCAATCAAAACTCTAGTTTAGTTGAAGAAAGACACGATGTTCAATTTGAAGAAACTAATGACTCTCAAGAAAAGCATGAGAATTTGGATGATGTAGGTGATGAAGCCTTAAGAAAAGCTATGAAAAACATGCAAATGGGCGACATCAAGCCTAAGGATGATCCAACATCTTCTATTCAAGTTGAACCTCCTACCTCCTCTACATCAAGTCAAATTCAAATTAATAAAGAGGACAATAAGGAAGATGATCAACCATCAAGTCTACCACCAAGAATTCACAATGCTATTGCAAAAGATCAATAGATCAAATATTGGGTGATGTAAGTAAGGGCATTCAAACTCGATCTTGTGTCGCTTCATTACTCCTTTTTCTCTTCTCTTAAGCTAAAACATATAGATGAAGCTCTCGACGATCCGGATTAGATGAATGACATTGTAACAGCCCTAACTTAGGGTTTGTATTTCAAATGTAAAATTTTGAGGAGAAATAAAAACTTTTGTTGTCTCTTCAAATCATTTGAAAGTTTCTAAAGTTTTCCCTAGCAATTTCCAATTTTTAGAATTTAATTCTTGTGATTGGAAATTGTTGTTGTCAGGTTCTTAGCTTTCAAACTTATGGTCATCCTCTGAAATTATTTTTCCTATCATATTGATCATCCTATCTACCTCCCTGAATTATTTCACAATTTTTAGATTTTGTTTGCTATTTTAAATGGCCAAGTCAAACTAGTTGAAAACACTGGTCAAACTCCTGTACAGCAGCTTGTGAATTTTCTCTAGAACAATGCAGTGCATAAAAGTTCTAGAAAAATTATACAAGGTTGTCCTCTGTCTCTAGTAGCTACCATAAAAATTTCAAAATTTTTAGAGCTCAGGAGCTACCTCTAAAAATTCCCAAAACCTTCTCTGTCTTTTAAATCAAATTCCAAAGTCTTGTTCCTCGGCCCGAACCCAACTCGGCTCGAGTCCGACTACGCACCACTTGGCTCGGTCGCGTCAACTAAGCGTCCGCCGAGTCCAATCAATCGTGACCGTCAGATGAAGATCGAGCGATCCACGTCGCGTCGCGCAACCGACTGTCCGAATGCATACACCAATCCCGGCCGTCCATTTGGATCCAGCGGTCGGCGCGCGTCGATCAAATCAAACCACCGGTTCGCACCGCCGGTATCGGCGACATATGGGTCCCACTGTCGAGTTCTTCCTCGCCGACTCGCGCCTCACGGAGCTCGTGGCGATCGCGCATGCGTGCCACGCGACTTCGTCGCCGCCACGCCGGGACGCGTGTGCGCCTCCGAGAGGATCGCTGAAGTCCATCTACCTCATAGGGTCGTCCATTCCTTCTCGCACCATTCTTGCGCCCTCTCGCCCATTTCTTAGCTTCGGTAGGAGAAAAACTCGGCGTAGCGCCGCCGTTCTCGAGCGCCCTTGAGGCGGCGACCGCACCATCGTGTTCCTCTTGCCTCGCCGCCTCCATTTTGCCTATTCGGGTCCTTGGCGTCGGTGGATCACCAAGAGCGGTATTGTCGTCTCGCCTCGGCGATCTCGATCCGTGAGCTCGTTTGCGACTGGTGAGTTTCGGCTCCGTCACTTAGTCCCTTAGGATCGCATTGATGCGAGTCTAACGGTGGGCTTGTTTACGCCTTTTGTGCATCGTTGCGGGCGTGCGACCAATTCTTCTCAAGCTCGGTTTCGCGCCGTGGAAATTCCGGTCACCTCGGGCTTTCTTCGTCGGCGTTATCGTGTGCTTCTTGCTCACGGTGTTGAGGAAGCTTAAGCACACCTTCCGAGTCTTCTAGAAGTCCGTATCGCCTTCTCGCGTGGGCGTGCTTTCTTCTCGCCTCCGGTCGTCGTGAGCTCAACTCCGGTGACCATCGGACCCGCGTCGCCACCACGGGTTCGAGAGTCTGTGAACCGAAGGTATCACTCGCTCGCTTTGAAACCCACTAGTTCGCGAGATCCCTGCTGCGCGCGCGCGCGCGTCCCGTCTTGCCGCGAGCATGCGGTGGCGTTCGATTAACACTAATATTTGTTTAGTTATGTCAGCGATTTGTGGGCCCTCTCGTAATCGTGTTTAGTAAACTCTAATCCAACCGTTATATTTCCCTCGAGTCAACGCCATGTGGGCCCATGATGTCGATTAGTGGGTGTGTAACCCTTGGCGATATGTTTTCTCTTGAAAGCGTATTTCTGCGTGAGTATGTGTTAGAAGTACACTTTGATATGTCAAAGCGTATTCTTAGAATACGCCGGCGTCACTTTCGTGAGCGGGCTGTTGCAGTCGACACTTTCGCGGGCCCGCGATCGATGTGCG
The DNA here is from genome assembly GCA_036346255.1 of Ampelocalamus luodianensis. Lineage (NCBI taxonomy): Eukaryota > Viridiplantae > Streptophyta > Magnoliopsida > Poales > Poaceae > Ampelocalamus > Ampelocalamus luodianensis. The sequence continues at coordinate 49,609,348 of CM070629.1, read as the reverse complement.
GGGTTAGTTGGTGTGGGTAGAAAAAGATTAAATGCTTTAGTAAATCGTAATGCTTTTACATTTGCCTTTGTTAATTCAATTAAACTTGTAAAATGCATAACTAATTCAATTTTTATCCAAATTGCATGAATCCAGTCTTTGTTTATTTTCATTTCAAATGTATTGTTTACTAAAATTAGCTTCACCCATGTCTCTGTAGCAAAAATCTGTTAGCTAATAAAATGATGTCTTATGTATCTTCTAAATTAGAAAATGCATATCTCTTCCAAAAATTGTCCAAATTAAATGAACCCAATTCAGTAAAATTTCATTTTCAGTATACTAACTATTAGGATAGGTTTTACACACTTGTTTCTGTTCATGAAGATTTGTTAAGTAATTAACTAGTGACTTGTTGTGTTTTTAGCTTAGAAAATTCATAGAAAATTGCTAATAACTTAAAATAATTTGTTCTCTGTTTCTAAAATTTTGTTATATCATGCTTAGGTTCTTTGTGTGAGTTTTGGCTTGTTTGATGTTGTTGAATGTTTGAGTTTTGTCGGTGTTATTCGTTCTTATTTCTTTGTTATGTTCGATCGTTAGGCTTCGATATTTGCGGCAACCACGAGGACGATCCTCCGCACCATATTGAGCAACGGCGGCCGAACAAGCGGTTTGATCATATTTATCGGTATTTTAAAGTCTAATATTTTGTTTCAATTTGTATGTATGCATCGCTTAATTTGTGTTAAATTGATTAGTTAAATCCGTAGTTGCATATCCTGTAGACAAAATATTGATCTCTACTACGAGCCTAGGTTATTTCTGTGATTAGAGATCATTGGATGATTTCTTGTCACTTAGTAGATACGATTTCATTGCTTAGACATGCTTAGTATCGGTAGAAGCGGGCGGTTATCGACTTTAGTCGGTAACCTTGATCACACAAAATTTACTACAACTTTATGTTTGACATTCTGCTATGTTTAATTGCAAAACTAAAAATGAAAACAAAAATGATTTGGGCCGGGCACAATGGTAAGATTGGTGTGATCTTTTGGGTGTGGATGGAAAGGTGCCGGGTCAATTAAGGACCGAACATCTTGTGAGTGAATTTTTATCCAGCATTTCGCGTGCTAACCACACTAGAGTATATGGGACCTCTCTTGACCTAGTACTTTGGCGTGTATTGGCTCAGGGTCGCAGGAGGTCGCGGGAGGGATGGAGGTGGGAGCATGGTAGTTGTCCAAAAGCTTTATCTGAGTGGGTAGTTGTCTTTTCGGCTTTACCATGTAGCGTATGGGTTTCTATCCATACGAGCGGCTCGAGGTTGATACACAATATTGGAAACAGTCTCGTAGGACTTAGTGTGCCGGCATACCTTCGGAAGTGTGCTTTGGCTTAAAGGCGGTGCGAGGTGTGGGTGTGATGGTACACCTGCGGGGTTGAAAACTATTCGAATAGCCTCGTCCTAGGTGATGGACACGCTTGGGTAAGCTTTTCAAGAGTTAGACTACAACATTTAAATTAAAACTTGATGGGTGAGTGCGAATGCGGGATTCGTGCTATTGTTAATGGTGACTATTGGGATAGTCACTTCTAGGTTGTTTTATCTTTGCTCTGTTGCTATTATTATCCTTATTGCTATTTCAATCTTAAAATGAATTGCAAACTTGCCTTTAAGCGGTATTATATTATTGCAAGCGAAAGTTGGCTTTATGCAAATGAAACATATGGCCTCCACCAAATAAGCTGCATGTAGCATATGAGCAGTGCGCTAGTTCACACGTCGGTCTTGCGGGTACAAAGACAATCTTTGTACTCGGTGCTTTGCTTAATGTTTTTGTTGCGAGAGGAAGAAGGTGAGCCTCGGGGTCCTCATACGTGAGTTGTGTGTTGCCGCTTCTTGGGCGACTAGTCTTGGCGGTCGGTCGGATGCCTTGTGGGTTGAAGGCACACCGATTGGCTTTGTTTATAGCCATCTTATGGCACTTTGCTTCATTTGTCGTTCTTGTTATTTGTGTATCTTTGGCACATCGGCCTATATACGTAATATTGTTACTATTTGTTTATCTTCCGTTTGTAGTGTAATGTTTGGACTCTATGTTGAATGGAGTTGATGTCTAATTTTGTAACGAGGTGCGTATCTTGCTTTCAGGAAGTATACATATCTCGAGATCAGTTTATTTGATTTGTGATGCTAGGACCGGTGGTTGGTTAAGCATTACAAGTCAAATAAGCTGAGTCCTCACAAAGTTGGTATCGAGCCATTACGACCGTAGTAACCCAAGCATAGTCGTCCTTAGGATATTTTGAAAGTCTTATTTTCAAATCATAAAAGGTTTATGAAAACCTAGGCGATTCTCAGATTTTATTCCTTACCTATCTTAGCTTTCTACTCTCATCTTACTCTAATTTAAGTTTTGAAACTTGGTTTCTCTCTTTCCTATCAAAAGATAGTTAATACAGGTAGAATCGGTCTTTGGGAGAACCATAGGGAATTAGTTTAATTAAAAATTTTGTGGGGACATAAGGGTAAGATATGTATGAGTTTGCTAAGTGTCGATCTTTGTCGAGTTGGTTTTGTAACTTAAAAGTCTTGTGCTTGTTTTGTCTTTGTTAGTAAGTTAATTGCGGTGGGTATTGACTTCGTGTTTTCCGGCTATTGTTAACTTGTCTTAGTGAACCGGGATGGCGGGAGAAGCAGCGTGGCGATCAGCGAGTGGTCATGATGAGAGCTTCCCCTCCTCCGACCATGGTGAGGTTCTCGCTCGATTGAGCGAAACCGCATGGACGACAGCGCATCTTGGAGGTTATTGCTAGGAATACCTCCACTCCTGCCCGTGGTGGCGGCCACCGGACTCGCGGGGACTTGCGAGTTCCTCCGTACACGACCGCCGACTTTCTCCGCTCGAGGACCCTCTCGATGCGGATGATTGGCTGCGCATGGTTGGCGGAAGCTCAACATAGCTCGATGCGGGCGAGGACAAGGCACTCTTCGCGTCCCACCGGCTTGAGGCGCGGCACTCTCATGGTGGGAGAACTATCTCGCCATGCGGCCGCGAGCCATGTGGTCGCGTGGGAGGAGTTCCGTCGACTTTTACGTCGGGCCCATATCCCGGATGGCACGATGAAGGTGAAGAAAAAGGAGTTTCGCGCTCAAACAAGGGCGCAAATGCGTGACGGAGTATCTATCGAGTTTAATCACTTGGCTCGTTATGCTCGGGTGAGGTGGCCTCGAGATGAGGCTAGCGGGAGAAGTTTATGGATGGCTTGTCAGAGGAGCTGCGAGGACAAGCTATCTATTGTGGACTTCTCGGACTTTGAGCCTTGGTAGATAAGGCCATCGTTGCGAGCATAAAGCGAAGCGCTTGGCGAGTCCATAGCGCAAATGGGAGGCGCATCGGTCTACTCACACGGCCTCGTTCGTCCTCGGTGGGCGGCACCGATGGCCCGTTCTTTTGCTCCACCGCGCGAGACCATCTGCACCGGCTCCTCGCCCACGCGGCGTGTTTCGACCACGTGCGCTGCGATCGGCCAGCGAGCGGCCTCGCAATCCGGCGGCGAGGTTACTTGTTTTATTTGCCACAACAAGGGCCATTATGCGAATGCACGCCTCGAGTGTTGCGGCAGCCCCTCGTCCTAATGGAGGGGCGGGCGAGTGGTCATCCACGACGGAAGATGATCCGAAGCCCGAGTGCGGCGGTGGTCGAGTCAACCACCTTCGGTGAGGAGGCTCGGGGCGCGGATGTCGTGATGGGTACACTTCTTGTTAATTCTCGTCTGCTGCGGTATTATTTGATTACGGAGCATCGCATTCTTTATTTCAAGATCATTTGCTGCTGCTAGTAGTCTTCTTTGTGTACCTTTGGGGTTCCTTTGCTCATCCGCTCTCGGGGCGGAAATGAGCGATTCTGATGTCGGGATGTTCCTATCGTAGTCGAAGGATTGGTATTTTTGGCAAACCTTATTTTGCTCGATTCGTGAGTGCGGATGTGATTCTTGGCATGGATTGGTTGTCCCAACACTTGGGGCATATCGATTGTGCGGGAAGATTGTCTATCTCACGACCCTTGAGCGGCGGTCGGGTTTTCGCCGCGACTACGGGGCCACATCTATGTGCATTAGAAGCAAAGCCGACCTTGCAAATTCGGATGTCCCCATAGTATCGACTTTGTGGATGTCTTTCACGAAGATTTGCCGGTATGCCTCGGTTCGAGATCTGGAGTTTGCCATCGAGTTGTTGCCGTGCGCTCCGATTTGAAGCGCGTATCGGATGCCTCCCAATGAGCTAGAAGAATTGAAGAAGCGGCTTGGTGAGCTCCAAGCAAAGGGTTTCATCCGTCCAGTTCATCTCCTTGGGGTTGTCAGGTGATCTTTGTGAAGAAGAAGGACAAGACTTTGCGCATGTGTGTTGATTACCGTCCTCTCAATGAAGTGGCGGTGAAGAACAAATATCCTCGCCCGCATTGATGATCTTTTGACCGGTTATGCGGAGCTCGGTGTTCTCAAGATTGATGCGAGATCGGGCTATCATCAAGTCGGATCGGTGAGGATATTCGAAAGCGGCTTTCACTACTCGTTATGGCACATGCGAGTACACCGTCATGTCTTCGGATTAACCAATGCTCAGCGTTGTTCATGAACCTTATGAATTCGTATTCATGGAGTATTTGGACAAATTTGTGGTGGTTTTATTGATGACATTCTTGTCTATTCCAAGGCTGAAGTAGAGCATCTTGAGCATCGAAGATTGTTTTGGGCAAGTTGCGGGAGCATCGTGTATATGCAAAGTTCAGCAAATGTGAGTTTAGTTGAAGGAAGTAGCATTTTTGGGCCATGTTCTTTCATTTGGAGGCATATTTGTGGATCCAGCAAAGTCGGCGATGTTCTATCTTGGGGCGGCCAAGTCGATCAACGATGTGCGGAGTTTTCTTGGTTTAGCGGCTACTATCGCGCTTTATCGAGAACTTCTCCAAAATCGCAAAGCCGATGTTGAATTGCTCAAGAAGGATAAGAAGTTTGTGTGGTCCTCTGCTTGCGATGAGAGCTTTCGGGAGCTCAAGCGGCGATTGACTTGACTCAGTCCTTACTCTTCACGATATCCACAAGAGCCGATATTTATTGCGATGCCTCTCGTCGGGGACTTGGGTGTGTTCTTATGCGGGAAGGCAAAGCGGTTGCCTATGCATCGAGCAATTGAGACCTCACGAGCTCAATTATCCCACCCATGATTTAGAGTTGCTGCTTTGTGGTGCATGCACTCAAGATTTGGCGGCATTATTCGATCGGAAACGGCGTGAGGTGTATTCCGATCACAAGAGCTTGAAATACTGTTCACTCGGCGGATCTGAACCTCGAGCGGAGGAGATGGCTAGAATTGATCAAAGATTATGACATGGGTATTCAATATCATCGGGCAAGGCCAATGTGGTTCTTGATGCACTTAGTCGAAAGGTGTATTGCAATACTTTGATGATCCAAGAGCGACAACTGCGCTTCTTGCGAGAATTCAGCGTCTCAACTTGGGTTTGGTTGAGCATGGTTCCCTTCTTTGCCTTGGTTGTGCAACCAACCTTGGTGGATCAAGTCAAGCGACGACAATCGGATGATGGTGTGGGTAAAATCAAGCGAGAATATCAAGGATGGATCAGCCAAGTGTTTCACGAGAAGATGAGCACGGTGTCGTGTGGTTTGGGCATCGTCTTGTGGTCCCAAAGGTCCCGAGTTGCGGGATTTGATTCTTGAGAGGCCCACGGTTCGCCTTTGTCCATCCATCCGGGGCCACTAAAATGTACCAAGATCTGCGTCGAGAGATTACGGTGGACTCGCATGAAAGCGAGATTGCGGGTTCGTGGCGGATGTGACATATGTTGTCGCGTCAAGGCGAGCATCGGCGTCGGCGAGTCTCCTCCATCCCTTGCCTATACGAGTGGAAGTGGGATTACGTAGGCATGGATTTTATCACTGGTACGCCCGTGCTTCTTGAGGAAGGATGCTATCAGGTTGTTATCGATCGATTGGCGAAGGTAGCGCACTTCACGCGATGCCACCACTCTCGGTGTCGGTCGATTGGCGGATCTCTATATCTCCGCATTGTGAGCTTGCATGGTGTGCCACGAGCGATTGTGTCGGATCGTGGCTCTCTTTTCACTTCTCGGCTATGGCACGATTTGAGGAAGCCATGGGGACCCGTCTTTCTTTATTTCGACCTATCATCCTCGGCCCGATGGTCGAGCGGGCGGGTCAACCAAGTTCTTGAAGATATGCTCGTGCTTGTGTTCTTTCCTATGGGAAGAATTGGGAGAAGTGTCTACCGCTTGCAGAGTTCTCCTACAACAACGGCTTCGAGGCTAGTCTCGGTATGGCACCGTTTGAGGCTTTGTATGGGGGCGCTGAGAACCCGTTGGCTGGTGGCGGTGAAAGCGGTTCTTTGGCGAATTCAATCAATGATTTGAAAGTCAAGTGCGATTGATTCGTGAGCACTTGCGCGTGCTTCGATCGAGCGAGAAGAGCTATGCGGTCGTCGTCGTCGTGGTGAGTTTCGGCCCAATGACTTTGTGTATCTCAAAGTCTCACCTTTGAAGGACATCGTCGTTTGGTGTCAAGGGCAAGCGGCTCCTCGATATGTCGGGCGTATCGCATCATCAAGAGAGTGGGAGCTGTTGCTTACAAGTTAGACTTGCCGGCTACACTTGAGGGTGCATGATGTGTTCCACGTATCGCAATTGAAGAAGTGCCTTCGTGTTCTGTGGAGAAGCGCCATTGGAAAATATCGATGTGCGGGAAGATCTGTCTTATCATGAGCATCCCTTTCGTATCCTCGAAGAAGAAGCTGAGCGCAGAACAAGGAACCGTGTGATCAAGTTCCTTAAAGTTCGGTGGTCAAACCACTCAGAGGATGAAGCCACTTGGGAGCGGGAAGATCGTCTCGAGCGATTACCCATCCTTCTTCTCCCGGTGATCGAGAATCTGGGCGAGATTCTGTAAGGGGGAGATTTGTATGACCCTAACTTAGGGTTTGTATTTCAAATGTAAAATTTTGAGGAGAAATAAAAACTTTTGTTGTCTCTTCAAATCATTTGAAAGTTTCTAAAGTTTTCCTAGCAATTTCAATTTTAGAATTTAATTCTTGTGATTGGAAATTGTTGTTGTCAGTTCTTAGCTTTCAAACTTATGGTCATCCTCTGAAATTATTTTTCCTATCATATTGATCATCCTATCTACCTCCTGAATTATTTCACAATTTTTAGATTTTGTTTGCTATTTTAAATGGCCAAGTCAAACTAGTTGAAAACCTGGTCAAACTCCTGTCAGCAGCTTGTGAATTTTCTCTAGAACAATGCAGTGCATAAAAGTTCTGGAAAAATTATACAAGGTTGTCCTCTGTCTCTAGTAGCTACCATAAAAATTTCAGAAATTTTTAGAGCTCAGGAGCTACCTCTAAAAATTCCCAAAACCTTCTCTGTCTTTTAAATCAAATTCCAAAGTCTTGTTCCTCGGGCCCGAACCCAACTCGGGCTCGAGTCCGACTCGCACCACTTGGCTCGGTCGCGTCAACTAAGCGTACCGCCGAGTCAATCAATCGTGACCGTCCGATGAAGATCGAGCGATCCACGTCGCGTCGCTTTAACCGACTGTCGAATGCATACACCAATCGGCCGTCCATTTGGATCCAGCGGTCGGTGCGTCGCGATCAAATCAAACCACCGGTTCGCACCGCCATTGTCGGCCGACATATGGGTCCCACTGTCGGGTTCTTCCTCGCCGACTCGGCGCCTCTCGGAGCTCGTGGCGATCGCGCATGCGTGCCACGCAGCTCGTCGTCGCCGCCGCAGGGGCGCGTGTGCGCCTCGAGGATCGCTGAAGTCCATCTACCTCATAGGGTCGTCCATTCCTTCGCAGCCATTCTTGCGCCCTCTCGCCCATTTCTTAGCTTCGTAGGAGAAAAACTTCGGCGTAGCGCCGCCGTTCGAGCCGCCCTTGAGCCAGCGACCGCACCATCGTGTTCCTCTTGCCTCGCCGCCTCCATTTTGCCTATTCCGGTCCTTGGCGTCCGGTGGATCACCAAGAGCGGTATTGTCGTCTCGCCTCGGCGATCTCGATCCGTGAGCTCGTTTGCGACACGGTGAGTTTCGGCTCCGTCACTTAGTCCCTTAGGATCGCATTGATGCCCGAGTCTAACGGTGGGCTTGTTTACGCCTTTTGTGCATCGTTGCGGGCGTGCGACCAATTCTTCTCAAGCTCGGTTTCGCGCCGTGGAAATTCCGGTCACCTCGGGCTTTCTTCGTCGGCGTTATCGTGTGCTTCTTGCTCCGGTGTTGGCGGCTTAAGCACACCTTCCGAGTCTTCTAGAAGTCCGTATCGCCTTCTCGCGTGGGCGTGCTTTCTTCTCGCCTCGGTCGTCGTGAGCTCAACTCCGGTGACCATCGGACCGCGTCGCCACCACTGGGTTCGCCGAGTCTCTGTGAACCGAAGGTATCACTCGCTCGCTTTGAAACCCACTAGTTCGCGAGATCCGCTGCGCGGCGCCGCGTCCCGTCTTGCGCCGGCGAGCCGCGGTGGCGTTCGATTAGCACTAATATTTGTTTAGTTATGTCAGCGATTTGTGGGCCCTCTCGTAATCGTGTTTAGTAAACTCTAATCCAACCGTTATATTTCCCTCGAGTCAACGCCATGTGGGCCCATGATGTCGATTAGTGGGTGTGTAACCCTTGGCGATATGTTTTCTCTGTTTGAAAGCGTATTTCTCGTGAGTATGTGTTAGAAGTACACTTTGATATGTCAAAGCGTATTCTTAGAATACGCCTTCGACGTCACTTTCGTGAGCGGGTTGTTCGTCAAGACACTTTCGCGCGAGCCCGCCGATCGATGTCCGGGGTTAGTTGGTGTGGGTAGAAAAGGATTAAATGCTTTAGTAAATCTGTAATGCTTTTACATTTGCCTTTGTTAATTCAATTAAACTTGTAAAATGCATAACTAATTCAATTTTTATCCAAATTGCATGAATCCAGTCTTTGTTTATTTTCATTTCAAATGTATTGTTTACTAAAATTAGCTTCACCCATGTCTCTGTAGCAAAAATCTGTTAGCTAATAAAATGATGTCTTATGTATCTTCTAAATTAGAAAATGCATATCTCTTCCAAAAATTGTCCAAATTAAATGAACCCAATTCTGTAAAATTTCATTTTCAGTATACTAACTATTAGGATAGGTTTTACACACTGTTTCTGTTCATGAAGATTTGTTAAGTAATTAACTAGTGACTTGTTGTGTTTTTAGCTTAGAAAATTCATAGAAAATTGCTAATAACTTAAAATAATTTGTTCTCTGTTTCTAAAATTTTGTTATATCATGCTTAGGCTCTTTGTGTGAGTTTTGGCTTGTTTGATGTTGTTGAATGTTTGAGTTTTGTCGGTGTTATTCGTTCTTATTTCTTTGTTATGTTCGATCGTTGAGGCTTCGATATTTGCGGCAACCACGAGGACGATCCTCCGCACCATATTGAGCAACGGCGGCGAAGCAAGCGATTTGATCATATTTATCGGTATTTTAAAGTCTAATATTTTGTTTCATTTGTATGTATGCATCGCTTAATTTGTGTTAAATTGATTAGTTAAATCCGTAGTTGCATATCCTGTAGACAAAATATTGATCTCTACTACGAGCCTAGGTTATTTCTTTGTGATTAGAGATCATTGGATGATTTCTTGTCACTTAGTAGATACGATTTCATTGCTTAGACATGCTTAGTATCGGTAGAAGCTGGCGGTTATCGACTTTAGTCGGTAACCTTGATCACACAAAATTTACTACAACTTTATGTTTCACATTCTGCTATGTTTAATTGCAAAACTAAAAATGAAAACAAAAATGATTTGGATGCGGGCACAATGGTAAGATTGGTGTGATCTTTTGGGTGTATTTGGAAAGGTGCCAGGTCAATTAAGGACCGAACATCTTGTGAGTGAATTTTTATCCAGGCATTTGGCGTGCTAACCACACTAGAGTATATGAGACCTCTCTTGACCTAGTACTTTGGCGTGTATTGGCTCGGGTCGCGCAGGAGGTCGCAGGAGGGATGGAGGTGGGAGCATGGTAGTTGTCCAAAAGCTTTATCTGAGTGGGTAGTTGTCTTTCGGCTTTACCATGTAAGCGTATGGGTTTCTATCCATACGAGCGGCTCGAGGTTGATACACAATATTGGAAACAGTCTCGTAGGACTTAGCGTGCGGCATACCTTGGAAGTGTGCTTTGGCTTAAAGGCGATGCGAGGTGTGGGTGCGATGGTACACCTGCGAGGTTGAAAACTATTCGAATAGCCTCGTCCTAGGTGATGGACACGCTTGGGTAAGCTTTTCAAGAGTTAGACTACAACATTTAAATTAAAACTTGATGGGTGGTGCGAATGCGGGATTCGTGCTATTGTTGTGGTGACTATTGGGATAGTCACTTCTAGGTTGTTTTATCTTTGCTCTGTTGCTATTATTATCCTTCTTGCTATTTCAATCTTAAAAATGAATTGCAAACTTGCCTTTAAGCGGTATTATATTATTGCAAGCGAAAGTTGGCTTTATGCAAATGAAACATATGGCCTCCACCAAATAAGCTGCATGTAGCATATGAGCAGTGCGCTAGTTCACACGTCGGTCTTGCGGGTACAAAGACAATCTTTGTACTCGGTGCTTTGCTTAATGTTTTTGTTGCGAGAGGAAGAAGGTGAGCCTCGGGGTCCTCACTACGTGAGTGTGTTGCCGCTTCTTGGGCGACTAGTCTTGGCGGTCGGTCGGATGCCTTGTGGGTTGAAGGCACACCGATTGGCTTTGTTTATAGCCATCTTATGGCACTTTTGCTTCATTGTCGTTCTTGTTATTTGTGTATCTTTGGCACAATCGGCCTATATACTGTAATATTGTTACTATTTGTTTATCTTCCGTTTGTAGTGTAATGTTTGGACTCTATGTTGAATGGAGTTGATGTCTAATTTTGTAACGAGGTGCGTATACTGCTTTCTGGGAAGTATACATATCTCGAGGATCAGTTTATTTGATTTGTGATGCTAGGACCAGGTGGTTGGTTAAGCATTACAAGTCAAATAAACTGGGGTCCTCACAGACATGCATGAAGAACTCAATAACTTCACCTGGAATGAAGTTTGGACATTGGTGGAAAGATCCAAGGAACACAATGTAATTAATACAAAATGGGTCTTTAGAAACAAGCAAGACAATAATGGATTAGTAGTAAGAAACAAAGAAAAATTGGTCGCTCAAGAATTCTCACAAGTTGAAGGTTTGGATTTTAGTGAAACTTTTGCTCCCGTATCTATACTTGAATCAATTCGAATATTACTTGCTTTTGCATCATACTTTGATATTAAGTTATTTCAAATGGGTGTTAAAAGTGCTTTTCTAAATGGAAAAATATCTAAACTTGTATTTGTTGAGCAATCACCCGGTTTTGAAGATCCTAAGAATCCTAATCATGTCTATAAACTCTCCAAGGTGCTCTATGGACTTAAATAAGCTCCTAGAGCATGGTATGAATGCCTTAGAGATTTTCTATATTCAAAAGGATTCAAAATTGGGAAAATAGATTCAACCTTATTTACTAAAGTTCTAGATGATTTCTTTATTTGTTAAATTTATGTTGATGATATCATTTTTGGGTCTACTAATTAAGATTTTTGGAAAGAGTTCGGTGATATGATGTCTAGGGAATTTGAAATGTATATGATAGGAGAAGTTAGCTATTTCCTTGGACTTCAAATCAAGCAACTCAAGGGTGAAACCTTTGTAAGCCAAACAAAGTATGCAAAAGATTTGATCAAGAAGTTTGGGATGAAAGATGCAAAACCTAGCAAGACTCCCATGGTGACGAGGATTAAAATCTCTATGTATTATCTTTAATACATAATAAAAGACCATACGTCTTCATGGTTGTAACCCCTAAGGTTCACGACCTCACTGGTCGTAAGGATTCTAGAGGTTACGCAATGGGTACCCTAGTCGGACAAGGTCTTGTGCCTAGCCTCCGACCAGTTAACTGCTTGTAAAAAGTATGAACTGATATTTGGAACTGATTACAGGTATATTCCCTACCGTGTGACGAATGGAACACATGCGTATATTCCATACCACACGGCGTCTCTTTATCATAAGACACTGGTGAACAACCACCATACGGTTAAGTGTCTCACAGACATACAACCGCTAAACGGTTCATACTCCATCAACCGTCACCTCACTCTGACCAGTCGCGACGCTTCACAACAGACGTCTTCTCAGAGATAACTGCCACCTCTTCAAAGGCTATTTAAAAATGGAGCATAGATGGAGCAGGGGGGATCAGGCCGCATCGGATTGAAGCATAGTCATTAACATCATATTCATGTTTCAAGCCTGATATTATAGCATAGCAAGCATTACTCTCAGTGTAAATAGGATTAGTCCACCGCCTAGTCATAAGGCATCCTCTGTAAAATCCAGTTCATATTAATAAAAGAGCAGTCCCATTCTCTTCCTAGAAATTCCATGTTATTTTTCTCTATTCATTTCATAAGATCGACGACTTGATCGTCGACAGCTGGCGCCGACCGTGTGGAACAAGGCGCGGATTTCTGGAAGAAGTTCTTTGCTCATCAAGTCCTTATCCATTTCTCACTTGTAATCACTCATGCGGTTATGGCAAGAAGTTGGGACAAGGAAAACTGGTTTGACCTGGCGGATTACTCCAACCTCGACATAGACGCATGCATCCGTGCCATGCAAGAAAACGGAGTCTCATCATCATCCTCCTCCTTCGTCGGTTCACCCATCGCAGATATCAGTGAAATCGACCGGATGGATGAGAATACACCGCTACGACCAGTGGTGGTTTTAGAGGAAGTGCTTTCGACTAGTTCGTAACACCCAAAGACCTCTGCAAGCCCGGTCTTCTCGACCGACGAAAAAGGTGACGTAAATTCAACACCGCAACTCGAGGATCAATGTACCCTTGATGCGATCATGGTTTACAGGTACTCACCGATGCCTTCTGGCAATTTCAGGAGCCAACCGACATCTGGTGACGGTGTCGATGAAACCCCCACTGGTCATAGACTAGTGGGGATGATAAGGCTCAGTATACGATCGGCAATCCGTCAGATCAGGCTGAGACCATTACAAAAACCTCAGGAAGTGCTGATTACCGACCATTTTCCATCATGGAAGCTTCTCGCAGAAGCGCTGTAAGGCTCTCCATCGATTACGACAGAAGCTCATTGAAAGATCACTGCTAGAGGCACGAGGTTAATGCGATTGGATATACAGATCAAAATACCGTGTGCAGTCCTCCATGCGTTGCCTCGTCACCACATAATGATGGAGATGGTACGAGCGGTCAAGCACCAAACGCCAGAGGTAACAGAACTGATGGACGTCCATCAGTTAATTTGCCTAGTTCTGGCCCCAGCCCATGTAAGGGACCAGGCAAGACCAACTAGGAGGTCGGGTGGAAGTCCGGGCCATGAGACACTTTTTCTGGCAGAAATTCTCCTTCGGTAACAATACAAAACCTGCAGCTAGTTCGAGATATTTTAAATACTTCTAACCCTGTTTTAGCAGAGACTCCGGGTTTTGTCCAACTTATAGGTCAGGTATCAGAAATTATCCAACAGACTATGCAGCGCACATCAGCATATCGGGAACGAAGGCATTCGCAAAGTCAAACCATGACTTCATCCCAGCATTCCTCCCACAGCAGAGGCCAGCATGGTCGTGTTGAAGACCAGTTGATGCCCAGACCACCTCGACGATTCCGACCAAGAAGTCATGAGGGGAGAAGGCTATTTCCACAAACCTCACCTTCACTTCGTCGAGAGGAGCAATCGCTTGGACTTGATAATCCTCGACATCATTTGAATCAAGCAAGCGGTCGAAGGCGTCCTATCAAAGTCCATGACCGAATTGGGACACTGGAGCACCGGTAATCCAATTTAAGAAACCGATCTCTAACCGATTATAATCCGACACCTTTTCAAAGAAGGCACCATAAAACTATCACAGGTTGTCGAGCCTTCTCCGCAGGGCTCTAAGCTGTGCGTTGGCCAAATAGGTTCCGACCGGCCAATTTGGATAAGTTCAATGGGACTCAAAATCCTTTAGAATTTCTCCAGATATACACTATAACATCCCAAGTATTGGCTTGTGCTTCAAATGTAAGAAAATATGTAGAAATTAAAAACTTTTCTTACATCTTGTATTTCATGTAAGTTCTAAAAAATTCTTGTAAAAGAATTATGGAAATACAAAAACCACAAGCCTCTTTTAACCTAAATCATGGCCTTTCAGAAACTTTCTTGTTAATCTTGTGATCATCCTCTGAAAATATTTTTCCTATGTTCTAGGGTTAAGAGGGTGACCCCTCTGAAAAATTTCACAATTTTTAGAAATTGTTTGAATATTTTAAGAGGTCAGTCAAACCAGTTTGACTCTAAATCAAACCTTGGCTCAACACCTTGCAGAAATTTTGGAGGAAAATGTATAATATGGAAATCTCTAAAAAATTTATACAAGGTCAACATCAAAGTTAGCAAGCTCCTGTCAAAATTTCATAAATTTTGGAGTTAATTTGCTACCCCAAATAATTCCCCAAAGATCTTTGTCTAATTCTAACCTTAGGGCTGAGTTAGACTCCGGTTCGAGTCAAACCCAAGACCAAATCATTTGACTCGGTCGAACCAAGTCGTCAGGTCGTGTGGGCGTTAGAGCGCGTGTGTTTCAACCGTTGGATCTCCATCAGGCGGTCCATGTTTGCGGGGACTTTCGGACCTCCCGAGAGCCACCTCAAACCTGAGCCGTTGGATCTGGATCCGACGCTCACAACCTCCCCTACTATTTTAAACCTCCGGAGATTTTGATTTATCCCAACCGTCCATATCTGATCCTACCGCTTACAGCCTCCCTGACCTCCTCCTCTGTTCTTCTTCTTCCTCAGCGCGCCCGTACGCGCGTGCGCCATGGCAGGTGAGCAGTGCAGCTCTTAGTCATGTCGTGGGGCCCCTCGACAGCTCTGAGCACCCCTTTTTCAGGTATGTCATCGTTTAGGTCTGACCCTACCTGCTCCCCTCCTCTTTTTCGCGCACGGCAGAACCTTTTTGTCCCGTCGCCATTAAACCTAGTCCTCGTGCTACCGTTGACATCCAAGCTATTTGAGGACCTCAAGTTCCTCCCCTAGGTTCCCTTTTACACCTCTTTGTCACCCTCAGCTCTCTCTGTGCATGCTGCGCACAAACCACCGAGATCACCCATTTTCGCCATTTTCGACCGATTCGAGCTCCTCGTGTCGGCAGGGCTCTAGTGGTCCTCTTGCCCTGCTTCTCACTTCCCTTGGGACCTTGGTTCGCTGCAAAACTATCCCCTAACTCCATTTTGGGTTACCTTCGCAGGGCTTACCCAATTTTGAGTTGCACGGATTACGGTCGACGGTGGCCACCTTTGTCCCCATCTCCGGTAAGGGCCTTCTCAGTTCAATTGGGTGCTCCTGGACCACCTCTAGGCCATCGCGAAACTATCCTCACGATCCTTTTTGCTTCTTTTTGCTCAGGAGTTCTTGTCCCCGTCATCGTCCTCAGTTCCGGCATCGGTCTCCACCGCCAGAACTTCTCCGACTTCCTCCGGACCTCCTCCGTGCTCAGGTGTGTTCGCAATAACCCCGTAGTGCTCGAGCACCTGTTAGATTAGATCGCGGCGAAGTTTTTTTTGCATTTTTGGTTTTTGCCGAAGTTGCTCCTCCGCTCCTCTGCGGCTCGCTGGCGTTTTAGGCCAGCTCCACCGTCGAGAGTACCTTCGTTGTGTTCGCAATTGTATTGCGCACATTTTGGCACCTTTCATTCGCGCTGTCGTGGCCGAGGTCGCCGGCGGCAAGCCGACAGGCAAAGTGTGGTGCTCTGTACTGTTGTCGTAAATTCGACAAGTCCCAGGACCTCTTAGACGTAATCTTAGCCGTTGATGATCTCTGGGGGATAGCTCTTCATCGTAGGATTTTGCTCTGTGGAACCTTAGTGCCAGGACCTCCCCCTAGTTTAGATCCTAGCCGTTAAGGACCTCCCAGGTTTAATCTTCATCGTTAGGATCACCCCTGTGCGAAAAGACCACCCTGTGGTCGTTTTTGTAAAAATCACCCTCAGGACCACCCTCAGGGTCCTCTTTGTAAAAGACCACCCCTTGGTCTTTTGCAAAGAAAACCACAGGACCTCCCCCTCCGCACATCTTAACCTTTAGGACCACCCCCGGGCAGATCTTGACCGTTCCGGACCTCCTAGTGGAGATCTGAGCTGTTAAGACCTCCCTCTGTTAAGACCTTATCATCACAGACCTCCCCGTGGAGATCTTGACCGTTAAGACCTCCCCTTGTGAGATCTTAGCCGTCGGGACCTCCCTCCGTTTAGACCTCTACCGCTAGGACCTCCCTCGCGTAGATCTTGACCGTTAAGACCCCCCTGTGAGATCTTAGCCGTCGGGACCTCCCCTGTGAAATCTCGGATGCCAGGACCTCCCTAGTCTAGACCGTCCCCGACCTCCTATTAAGCGCTAACCCTTAGGACCTCCCCTGGTAAGATTGGGACCATCAGATCTGGATCTAACGGTCACGACCTCCGCAATGCGCGAGGAGATCCTTCGCGCGGGCCTTCGCGTGCGCTGTGCGTTCACTCATCAGGACCGTTGGATTCAATCTCAACGGTCATGACCTCTCCGTTGTTTTGGTTATTTTGGAGCAGCCGAGAGTTTTTGTTTTCAAACTGTTAATTGCTTTAAATTTCAAATGTGCATAACTATTTCATTTTAGCTCCTTTTAGGGTGATTCAAAGTGTGTTAGCTCTAGTTTAAGGTGAACTTTAATCTAAAAATGTAATTAGGCACTGTTCTATACCAGAAAATGTTGTTTATTGCTTTAACTTGCTAGCATTAGATGTTGATCTAGAAATTCATTAAACTTGTAAAATGCATAAGTTATTCTTTACAACTGCAACTTGAACATACTGAACTGTGTTAGAACCCTCTGTGATTATGCTTTAATATGGAAAAGGCCTTATGTATATTCTTGTTTCTGAAAAATGTTGTACACTAGTTTCACAACTTAGAAAAATCTTAAGTAATTCAATTTAACTCCAAATGAAGCAAACTCAACTTTGCTATCCTTGGTATGTCATTATCTACCTACCATAATAATTTCAGGTTCTAGATCTTTCTGGAAATTTGTGCCATGAACAGTACCCAAAATTAATTTAATTTAAATTTTCAGGCTGAAAGAAATTAGTTAGACCATAACTTGTGCATGCTTAGTCCAAATTGAATGATTTTTGTTGCTAAATTCATTTAAAACCATACCCTTGCTACTGTGTAAATTTCATGGGATCTAGATGACCTTGGATGTTGAATTCCTTTTGGTGTTCTTCGTTCTTATTGGATTTTCGCGTTCTTGCGTTAGGTTCCGAAGAATTTGTTGAGCCCGAAAGTGAACCTCTGCAGCAAGAGCACTTCCAGCAAGGCAAGAAGATGTAGCATCATTTGATCATGTTGCTCCTATTATTTTCAAAGTCTAATATGTTGTTTACAAATTGTACGTATGCATTGCTATCTTATGTTAAACTATTGTCGATTAGTTGACCTATTAGATCCATAATCTGTGGCAAATGTTTATCCTCTACTACTGAGCCTAGGATTATCTTGCTATGATTTGGGGTTCGTTGGATGAGCCCTTGTCACTTAGTAGTTTACGAGTCAATGTTGCTTAGCCATGCTTAGCTACTGGTAGAAATGGGCGGTTGTCGACTTAGTCGATAACCTTGATCACACAAACTTATTATGACTTTATGATTCAGCCTTTGTGCTATGTGCTATGTTTAATTGTGAAAACTAAAAATAAAAACAAAATGATTTGGACTTGGGCACAACGGTAAGATGGTGTGCTTTTGGGTGTGATGGTTGGTGCCCGAGTCAACAAGGACCGAATTACTTGCGCCATTGATCCAAGCACTTTTGCGTGCTAACCACACTAGAGGGATATGGGACCTCTCTTGACTTAGTACTTTGGCGTGTATTGGCTCCGAGTCGCAGGGGGATGTTTGTGTGTGTTGTGATGTGGTAAAATGCAGTGGTGTTTATGTGTTGGGTGCACGGGAGTGGTATCCTTTCTAGGTTCTCCAAACCGAGGGGCATTGTAGTTGTTCAGGTTACTTTACCCTCTATGGGTAGTTGACTCCTGGCTTTACAATGACTCCGATGCAACGTATGTTTTCTATCCATACAGGCGACTCGTGGTTAGTGCACAATATTGGAAAACGTCTCGTAAGACTTAGCCGTGCCGGCATACCTTCGGTAGTGTGCTTAATCTTGTGGCAAAAAGGCGGTCTGAAGTGTGGGTACATTGGTACACCCCTGCAGGGTTAAATCTATTCGAATAGCCTCGTCCTAGGTTATGGTCACGCTTGGTTATTTCCCGCAAGAATTAGACTACAACCTTTTAACTAAAACTTGATGGGTGGTACTAATCGGGGATTCGTGCTATATTGTGGTGGCTATCGGGTTAGCCACCTCTAGGTCATTACTTATGCTATTTATTGTTACCTCGCTGTTATTTCAATGATTAAAAATAGATTTGATAAATTGCTTTCAATCTACTACATTATTGCAAATGAAAATTGCTTTATGCGTTCAATTAACCATATAACCATCTCCTTTGTTACAGCTGTCATGTAGCTATGTATAGGCTTGTTACTCGTAAGTCTCGCGAGTACATTTGTGTACTCAACTGCATTACTTTATTGTTGCGGAGGAAGAAGTGGATCCCCAAGGGATCGATTTCTGTTTGCATTGTTGCGGTGGGTGCGACTAGCTTGGCGGCCCGGTCGGTTGCCTTGTGGGTTATGTTGGCTAACTGGTCGTCTTTGGTTTATAGCCATCTTATGACGCTTTTGCTTCCAATGTCACTTATTACTTTGATGTCATTTGGTCGTTCGGCTCTTTTGTAATAATTTTATATATGATGTATGTCTTTTGTTAGACTTGTTAATATATGTGGTATGGAAATGATGCATGATTTTGTAAAGATGTACGTGTGCTGCAATTCTGGGAAGCACATGTCCATCGAGGCTTACGATATTTAATTGGTAATACTAGAACCATTTGGGGATTAATTATTACGAGTTAAATACCCCGGGTCCTCACAAAGTTTGGTATCAGAGCCATACTGACCGTAGAAATCCCTAACTTGGTCGCCCTTAGTATATTTTGAGAAACTTAGTTTTAAAATATCAAGTGATTTATGAAAACCTAAGTAAGCTCTCAGATTTTACTCCTTACCTATCTTAGTTTGCTCCCCTTACCTTGCTCTATTTGTGTTTGAAAAATTGTTTTTCCTCTTCCCTTTCCAAAAGATAGTTGTTAACGATTACTTGTGGTTTTGGGAAGACCAATGAGAGTTACAACTTGAAGTGCTGTCTTTTGGTGAAGATGAGGAGCTATTGGAGCTGAAATTTTCGGCATGGGGCTGGAAATCAAAATCTGGACAGCAAGCTCTAGTTAGTGAATTAGGTAGAGAATGAGAGGATAATTCAACTAAAACTTATGGGAATTAAGGGGTAATAAGTGATATGAGTTAGCTAAGTACCTAACACACTCCATTAGGTAGTTTACCTTGCTTTTTAGCTGTGTTAGATCTAAAAGTGTGTTCTGAAATTTACCTCCCTAAATCGATTGCTCGTTCTTTCCATACGAGTTAGTCGTTCCGGGAAGTTGATCTCATGACTTAAGGTCTTGAATTGATTCTGTGCTTGTTTTTAAGCGTTTGGAGTTCATTTCTTAGATGTGTTTATTGTTTCCTTGCCTTTTCGTTTTGGACTTGTTGCTGACTAATCTTAGTGGAACAGGATGGCTGGACGGACCCGTAGCGGTCAGAGTGAGCCAACTGGTCATGATGAGGAGCTCCCACCTCCTCCGACCATGGCTGACGTTCTCGCTCAGATCGAGCGAAATCGTATGGATCAGACACGGATCCTGGAGGTTATTGCGAGGAACACCTTCACTCTCTCTAGTGCCTCCGGATCTAGGGGAGGTGGTGGACATCAGTCACGGGGGGGGGCACTCTCGGAGTTCCTTCGCACCCAGTCACCCACCTTCTCCCGGTCTGAGGACCCTCTTGATGCAGAGGACTGGCTGCGTCTAGTTGAGCAGAAGCTCAACGTTGCTCAGCGCCAGGATCAGGAGAGGGCACCTTTTACATCCCACCAGCTGGAGGGTGCAGCACTCTCGTGGTGGGAGAACTTTCTCGTCATGCAGCCCGCTGGCCACGTCGTCACTTGGGAGGAGTTTCGTACTGCCTTCCATCGGGCTAACGTCCCCACCGGCCTCATGAAGCTCAAGAAGAAGGAGTTTCTTGCGCTCAAACAGGGGCGAAAATCTGTGACTGAGTATCTGCATGAGTTCAACCACTTGGCGAGGTATGCTCCTGCTGAGGTGGCCACTGATGAGGCCAAGCAGGAGAAGTTCATGGAGGGTTTGTCTGAGGAGCTGCAGGACAAGCTCCTATCGTTGACTTCCCCGACTTCCAAACCTTGGTGGACAAGGCCATCGTCGTTGAGCACAAGGAGAGAGCGCTGGGCGAGTCCCGCAAGCTCAAGTGGGAGGCCCAGAAGTCTGCACGGGCCAGCCTCTCTTGTCCCCATGTTGGGCTAGCACTAGGGGCCCATTCCCAAGCTTCACCACCGCCGAGGCCGTCGGCACCAGTTCCTCATCCCTCGCAGGCCGTGTTTCAGCCACTTGCACCTGCGGTCCAGCAAGGTGGCCTTCGCAATCCGGTTGCCAAGGTCACTTGCTTCTCCTGCAACCAGAAGGGCCACTATGCCAACAGTTGCCCTAAGAAGACTAGAGCGGCTCCTTGTCATAATGGAGGACGCGGGCAAGGAAGCGGTCATCCACCTGGCTAGAAGACTGTCCAGAAGACCCAGGGTGTGGGAAGTGGCCGAGTCAACCATATCTCAGCTGAGGAAGCAAAGGAGGCACCCGACGTTGTGTTGGGTACGCTTCTTGTCAACTCTCGCCCTGCTGCAGTATTGTTCGATTCAGGAGCTTCGTATTCGTTTATTTTGAAGTCTATTGCTGTTGCTGGTGACCTTCACTGTGTTCCTTTGAGTGTTCCTTTGCTTATCCACTCTTCGGGTTCAGAAATGAGAGCTGATCAAGAATGCCGGGATATCTCCATTGAAGTCGAAGGCGTGGGATTCTTGGCGAATCTTATCCGACTCAACTCAGCGAGTCTGGATGTGATTCTTGGCATGGATTGGTTGTCCCAACACTTGGGGAAAATCTATTGTGCTAGGAAGGTCATCTACCTTACAAGTCCCTCAGGCGAACAGGTTGGGTTTTCGCCACAGTTGCAAGGACCGCATTTTTGTGCACTTGAAGCGAATCCAGCCTTAGAGGTTCAGGATGTTCCAGTAGTGTGTGACTTCGCGGATGTCTTTCCCGGAGATTTACCCTGGATGCCTCCAGTTCGAGACCTGGAGTTCGTCATCGAGTTGCTGCCCGGTACCGCTCCGATTTCGAAGTCACCATATCGGATGCCTCCTAATGAGTTGGAGGAGTTAAGGAAGCAGCTAGGTGATCTTCAAAAGAAGGGTTTCATCCATCCTAGCTCATCTCCTTGGGGTTGTGTGAGGACCCGGAATATTTAACTAGTAACACTTAACCTCCAAATGGTTCTAGCATTACTAATTAAACATTCTAAGCCTCGATGGACATATGCTTCCCAGAATTACAGCATATGCACATCATCACAAAATTACACATCATTTCCAAACAACATACATCACTAAGTTCAACAACGACATACATAAAGTAAAGTTATTACAAAAGAGCCGACCGGCCAAAAAGAACAATAAACAAGAATGAAAGTGGAAGCAAAAGGTGCCATAAGATGGCTAGAACAAAAGTCGATCGGTTAGCCACACAACCCACAAGGCAACCGACCGGGCCGCCAAGCTAGACACCTCTAAGGCTACCATAGCACAACTCACAGAAGTGAGGCCCCTCCAGCTCACCTTCTTCCTCTGCAACAAATACATTTAAGCAAGATAACTGAGTACACAATGGTACTCGCAAGACTGACGTGTGGAATAGCAGACCTATTCATAAATTACATGCAAGCTTATTTAGGTGGAGGTTGTATGTCTCATTTTGCACAAAGCCAACTTTATTTGCAATAATGTAATACATTTAAGAGCAAGTTTGCAAGTCTGTTTTATTGAAGAAATAACAGCGAAATAATGATAAATACAAGTAACCACCTGGAAGTGACTATCCCAATAGTCACCACAACATAGCACGAATCCCCGATTCGTACCACCCGTCAAATTTTAATTAAAAGGTTGTAGTCTAACTCTTGAAAGACCTTGCCAAGCGTGTCCATAACCTAAGACGAGGCTATTCGAATAGTTTTAACCCTACAGGGGTGTACCAATGTACCCACACTTTGTAGTTGACGAGATAACCCAATTCGGCCAAACTAAATTGCTAACTATCAAACGAAAGCAGTGAGCAGTAACTGATCGAGCAATTAGAACAATGAGAACTAAAACGTCCATAACTTTTAAACTACAACTCCGAATTGAGTGTTCTTTAACAATCTGAAAAGGTTATGAAATTACCTACAATAATCATCAAACTTTATTACTCCATCCTAAAACTTCCCAAAGGGAATACAAACCACAAGGTTGAAACAAATTTATTATAACAAGATTATGCTAAGCAATATCAATATCACAAGGCACGATAGCAAAGACTACTTACGAAATTAATCTACTCAACTATTGGTGTTGCTTAACACCTTCTTGAGCGCTCATTAACAATCGATGATGTTATTAATCATGTGTGCACATACAATACTAATTCCATTTGTAATCACATAACCATATGTAAACATAGATTCACATTTCACCTTTGTTCAGAAATCATTTCAAAACATGATTAAATATTCACTGACATAATTTTCTATAAACAAGGTTTCACGAATCGATACACCAGCACCCATCTGGTCCTTTATGCAAGTTTCAACAATTTTAGTATACCAGGAAATAGACAAATCTAGCTCTTACGTAAGATCTATAGGTTCTGAACGGATATGGACAGTCTTTATTTAACCTACATCATGTATCAAATACAAGGACATTTCAAATTAATCAATTTCACTTTCATGGATGGTAGTTAAGAATAATTGATTTGCACCATGCTAATAACCCAACTTGGTAACTCATATCGTAACAATTTATTCGTTTAGTTATAACTTATCATTTTAAGCATGGCAAGACATCACAAAAGGATTCTAACACCTTACTACAGCAAAAGAGAGACTTCAAACCTCAACGCTCGAAGTAATCCAAAAGAAACGCATAAAGCCAAAGCTTTCCCATGCAAACGAACTTATAGCGGAAAACTCTCACTAACCAAACTATCAAACGAGTAAATGAGTCATTCTTTTTCAATGAGAAAGAAGGAGCAACCATGAAAACATCAATCTTGTCAATTGACAACGACCACAAGTGGTAAAAGCAACTCAACAATTGAAAAGCAATATTTGTTTCAGAGAACCAAGAGGGATCTATTGAAAACCATAAACTATCATGAACCACAAACCCAGGAGAAATTCATCAACCACCATAGGACAAGAATTGCCAAATTCAGAAATCAAGAAAGAGAACAACTTTCTAAAGCAACTCACGCTTAACACCTAAAACTATGGTACTCGGGGTAACTACTCCTCTAACCACGTTCTGCGAACAGTGGTGTAACCTGGTGAATCCCAGAGTAACAACCACGACCCCCACTTCTTATCATCCATTAGCAACACGCTTCACCAAAATACTCCATTATGAATATACAGGATCATCTCATGACAATCATATTATTAGTTCATAGATATTGAATATCACAGCAGATCATAGATTAACCACAAGAATGATAGTACGGAAGCAATTCAAGAACAGTTCAACATGATGAATCACATCACTAGAAATACGGATATTTGGATTACCCAAACCCCACCCATCGTACAAAGTGTGTCATTTTAATATCTTAATTACCAAGGACCTAAAGCCCGCTCTGATACCAACTGTAACACACTGGCTATTCGGAAGCCAAAATGTCACCTAAAACATCTAACATACATCCATAATGCGGAAGAATTTGAATAAAATCAACTAATGATAGTATCAAAACAACCAAGACATGATGAAGGTATCCTTCCTTCACCATCTAATCTATTTATTTCAGTTCATTGATAATGAAAGTTCACATGCAGTAATAATTCAACATCAATGTGGAGAAGGTATCCTTCCTTCACCAATTATAAATTTATTATTACAGTTCATCATTTACGAATGTAAGATAGAACTAAATTTAATCTTGAACATGAATTGGATGATGTGAACAAGTAGTGCGTGTCTACTCCTCCCAAGTGAGCCAACATCGGGGTTACCTAAAATAAACAAACAACGCAAGAGTGAGTCCACGACTCAAGTACAAAGATAAAGGGACATAACACACATATGAACAAGTCATCATCATAAGAGAATATGAGCATACATCGAATGAAAACTTAGGAATACATGGCATGAATGAATGTACTCAAGGATGGATGCACACATGCTTATACCGGTATAGCGAGTGACACACCCGTCGGTGTTCACTTAAGCCCGCACCTTAACAAAAGTGCGGGATCCAAGTCCTATATGAAGAACGTTTCATATAGGTGTCCAAAGCTGCCCATTTGGAATTGATGGGTCTTACGTGCCCATCTTTGGAATTGATGGGTCTTTCAATCCACTCCCATGGACGGGACATGACAATGTCCAAACCTGCCCACATTGGAATGGTGGGACTTACAGTCCACTCCCGTGGACATAGCATGAATAAAAGGATGCATGATATGAACATGAACAATGCTAATATCATCTTTCGGCATTTACTCCACATATTGATAGAACATAACCAATTCAGCATTTCGGGTATCACAAGATGTCACATCATATTCATGTAAACATTCACAATCACAACACTTAAAACCAACAAAGTACTTGCCTTCCACGTTGCGACGCGTTAGCAGGCAACGATGGCGCTCCCAAACCCGTAGACTCGCGGCCTAAACAATTAAATAACCGAAATAAGAACAACATAGAGCCCATCATGAATTAATATTCTACACTACCCTCTTGCACACCCAAAACATAGTCATAACCCGAATCTGAAATTCCAGCAGCAACATGTAATCCCATCAGGACAGCAGCACGGTAAAGACCAAAACTAATGATCTGGGACTCCAAAAGAGATGAGCCCAGATCCTACACGAGCTTAACAAATATATCTACAACTTTGTAGTTGACGAGATAACCCAATTCGGCCAAACTAAATTGCTAACTGTCAAACGAAACAGCAGAACAGAATCTGACTGAGCAATTAGAACAGCAGAACTAAAACGTCCATAACTTTTAAACTACAACTCCGAATTGAGTGTTCTTTAACAATCTGAAAAGGTTATGAAATTACCTACAATAACCTAGTTGGCACGACATTCATATTTTGCCTTTAACAAAAAGTGCCACATGGGTCAAAACTAAAGATAGAAACTGACATACAATCTAGACAGACTGACCTATAATCTGGATAGTCACATGAAAAGTGCATAACTTTTGATCTATAAATCCAAATGAGGTGTTCTTTATCAATCCTGAAAGCTAGTGATATCACCTTCAAAATTCGTTAGGGGCAAGACCTCTGAATAACCCTCTAACTAGGCCATATATCAACCTATACAGAGACTGCTAATTCTCGTCAGGATTCTGGACAGCAGATAATAAATCTATCATAACTTTTGACTCGAAAGTCGGAATTTAGTGTTCTTGGCGGCCACCGAAAGCTAAGAACAAAACCTACAATACTCTAGGAGATGGGATCCTCTGATTCGGCCTCTAAGATTGCAAAAACAGCCACGCAAACTACTGGACAGAATTGAATTTCCAACAGACAGACTTTGATCTAATCAAATTTAATCGGTTTCACTTCTACGACTAATCAAACAACAACAACCGGCAATCGTTACCCTTGGAGACACCCGTGCCGCTGAAATACCCCGCTAGATGCTCATCTCCTCTTCTTCTCCTCTCTCCTCCACCTTTCTCCTTGGTCGACAAGAATGGGAGAGCACCACCAAGAGAGAGCAACGGAGTGCAAGGAGGGCGCGCATCAGAGCGGCATCAGAAGCGGTGGCGGAACACTGTAGCAATGCATGCTACAGTGGTGGCTAGGGTTTCCCCCTCCTTTTATTAGTGGCGGCCCCTCATGGGCCTCCTAGGCCAAAGCCCAAGCCAAAGTTGTCAAAGAATTGCAGATTTTCCCTCGTCTAAAGTTTAATTTCTCTTTTCACTGCTTCCTTCATTACAATAAGTTGGAGTATTACAGAAAAACCCCTTTTTCGTTTACTCTCCTTCCGTAGAAACATTCGGGGTATTACACTGGGGAGGTCTAGACCGTTGAGATTGGATCCAACGGCCACGACCAGTGCATGCGCCTAACGGAGGTCGTGACCGTCAGATCGAGATCCACGCGCCTAACGGAGGTCGTGACCGTCAGATCGAGATCTGGCGGTCCCGAGCACTAGGGGAGGTCCTAAGGCTAAACCTACAGAGGGAGGTCTGGACGGCTAAGATCTCACGGAGGAGGTCTTCAACGGTCTAGATCAAGTGAGGGAGGTCCAGCCCGTTAGATCTAAATCTATCGGTTGAGACCTGAGGAGGAGGTCCTAAAGCTACAGATCTAAAGGAGGAGGTCCTAGACGGTCAAGATCTCCAGAGGGAGGTCTTGATCGGCTGGTATTTACACGAGGAGGTCTTGGATGGCCAAGATCTACTCGGGGAGGTCCTATGCGACAGGGTTTTAACGGGAGGAGATCTGGACGACTCAGATTAGACCTAGGGAGGTCCTGAACGGTCCAGATCGACGCGGAGGGAGGTCCCGAGACTAAGGATTTACAAAGGAGATCTAACGCTCAGATCTAGATCTGGGGAGGTCGTGAACGGCTAGGATAGAGCCTAAGAGGTCTTGAGCGGGGTTTTCTTTGTAAAAGACCAGGGGTGGCTTTTTAGCAAGAGGACCCCGAGGGTGGTCTAGGGTGGTCTTTGCAAAATGACCAAGGGGAGGTCTTTTTGCAAAGAGGACCTCGGTGGAGGTCCAGGGGTGGTCTTTAACAAAGAGGACGCCAAGGAGGTCTTTTGCAAAGAGGACCCCAAGGCGGAGGGTGATGCTAACGGCTGGGATCAAACTAGGGGGAGGTCGAGAGGCTTATGTTTTTCGGAAAGGAGCCAAAGGCTCGGATCTAAACCTGGGAAGGTCGTGGACGGCCACGATTAACCCAAGGAGGTCCTAGGACTTAGTGGCACGCGCGTTTTGCCGGCAAGACAGCATTAATGAGCAACCTCGGACAACATTAATGCTAATCATAAGACCATGATTCCTGTCCGAGTACGACACGGCAAAACACGAGTTTGGTTTCCAGTTCACCGCCGGCGATGGGGGCCTCGCCAGCGTTGACCAAGGGCACCATTACACTCACAATAACTTCGCGGACCTACCAGGGACACTCTCGACGGCGGTGACGGCCTTGAACGCCGGCGAGCCGGAGATGGATGAAGGAGACTAAATACGACAAAAAGAAAAGCTAACGAGGTTCAAAACGACCGGGTTTCCAACACTAAGCACTAACCTGGGAATGAAGGAGGTCCAAGAATGGTCGCAGGAGCTCCGGTGACGGTGGTGCTCGCCGGAGTTGGGGAAGACGACCAGCATGGCTCCGAAAATAAGCTCCCCGAATTGTCCACCTCTGTGAAGGTTAAACAAAACAAGTTAGGGAGACTTGAGTTGACCAAGAGAGCAAAGTGACAGCCAAAATGCAATAAAAAACCACTGGAGCTCGGAGGTCTTCAAGGAGCTTCAAAGTCGACAATGGAGGCAGGGAGGGTGGTGTTCTTGGGTGCTTGAGTTTGAGACCCAGCTCACAACTGAAAGAGTTCAAGCACAACCAAGAGTTGAGAAAGAAAAAGGGAAGGGAGGTCTCAGGCTACTCATATCCTGGGAGCTTGGTAAAGGTGTGGGCAAAAGTCTACTATGAACAAAGTCCATGCTCAAGGACCTGCCAGATTTGACAAGGCAGAAAGGATGACTTCTTTTAGGGCAAAGCTCTGCCGCAATAAATGCATGGCAGAAAGAGACGTTGGGAAGGACCAAAAAGTGACAGCAGCCTGCTCCCAACTGCTTTGACCCTGACACACGCACGGGCGCGCGAAAATCATGATGACCATACCTCCAGGAGGTCGTGAGGAAGAAGAACAAGGCTGAGGGGAGGTCCTGGACGCCCCAGATGCGCTCGGGGTGGTCCTGGACGTCCCAGATCACCCGAGCAGAGGAGGTCCGATGCTGGTGAGGAGGTCCTGGGGAGGTCCTGACCGCCGGATTGAAATCCAACAGCCCAACACTCGCGCGCACGAGATCGATCCCGAGGAGGTCTAGTCGGCTGGTCCGACCGAGTCCAAAGGCTGGGTCTGACTCGAGTCCGAGTCAGACTCAGACCTGAGTTTGAGTTTTAAAATAACCTGAGGTTTGGGGATGTAATTGAGGTAGCAAACTTACTCCAAAATTTATGAAATTTTTACAGGAGCTTGCTAGCTGAGTTAATGACCTTGTATAAATTTTGCAGAGGTTTTTGTGCTATACTTTTTCCTCCAAAAATTCCACAAGGTGCTGGCCCACAGTTTGACCATAATTGGAATAGGTTTGACTGACCTCCACAAATATTCAAACAATTTTTAAAACTTGTGAAATTTTTCCGAGGGGTCACATACCATCCCAAGAACTCAGGAAAAATATTTCCAGGAGATGATCAAGAGGTTTGACAAGATTGTTTTTGAAAGCTCAAGATTTGGATCAAAAGACTTGTGACTTTGTATTTCCATAACTTCTTGTACAATACTTGTTCAGTACAAATAGGAAATACATGATGTAAGAAAAAGTTTTAATTTCTACTCATTTTCTTACTTTTGAAACACAAGCCCAAAATTGGGATGTTACAACTCTCCCCCCTTACAAGAATCTCGACCCGAGATTCCGTTTACTCGGAGAAGAAGGATGGATAATCTGCACAAAGGCGATCCTCACGCTCCCAAGTTGCTTCATCTACAGAATGGTTTGACCACTGAACCTTAAGGAACTTGATGACCCGGTTCCTTGTTCTTCGTTCAGCTTCCTCGAGAATACGAACAGGATGCTCGTGGTAGGTCAAATTCTCTTGCACATCGAGAACCTCCAACGGAGTTTCCTCGGTCGGGACACGGAGGCACTTCTTCAGGTGTGACACATGGAACACATCATGCACACCCTCAAGTGCAGCTGGTAGCTCCAATCTGTACGCCACAACCCCAACTCTCTCGACGATGCGATACGGCCCAACATAGCGAGGAGCCAACTTGCCCTTGATGCCAAAACGCTGATGGCCCTTCAAGGGTGAGACTTTGAGATACACAAAGTCGTTGGGCTCAAAGCTCAACTCACGGCGACGACGATCTGCATAGCTCTTCTCGCTCGATCGGGCCGCGCGGATGCTCGCGAATCAATGGACTCGCTTTCGGCCTCATTAATCGACTCGGGCCGAAAGTCGCGCCACCGATCTCGACCAGTTCAAAGGGGTTCTGCACCTTCTCCCATACAAGGCCTCAAATGGTGCCATGCCAAGACTAGCCTGATAGCTGTTGTTGTAGGAGAACTCAGCAAATGTAGGCACTTCTCCCACTTCTTCCCATAGGAAAGAATACAAGCACGGAGCATATCTTCCAACACTTGGTTGACTCTCTCCGTCTGACCATCCGTTTGGGGATGAAAAGCTGTACTGAAATGAAGGCGGGTCCCCATAGCCTCTTGCAGACTATGCCAAAACCGCGAGGTAAACAGCGCACCACGATCGGAAATAATCATCTTCGGTACACCGTGAAGACTCACAATCCTCGAGACATAAAGTTCGGCCAAAGGCCCCACACGAAGCTGAGTCTTAACGGGAAGGAAATGTGCCACTTTAGTCAACCTATCAATCATGACCCAAATAACATCATTCCCTTTGGACGAGTGGGGCAAACCTGTAACAGCCCCAAGTTTATAAACAGTAATAAAATGCTTTATGAATAGTAATGAGGTGCTGTTCATAGCATTACTGTTCATTTCTACAATTTGGGCAGTATGTTACAAATTAAAAACCTTCCTTTTTAGCCAAAATCCTAAAGAACCATTTAAAGTCTTAAAGGAATACAAGATGAAACTTGTATTATGACTGGGACGTGTTTTTATTAAAGCCTAGATAAATTATCTTGGCTGAAAATATTTTTTTTGTTGCATTTTAGAAATTATCTTGGCTTAAAGAAAAATAATTGTCTTTGAATGAATATTTTCGGGATAAAATAAATATTTATGTATTTTACAAAGTGATCATGTGGTTTTAAAATTTATCTGGGAAATATATCATCCCAGTAGCCTCCAGCAAAAATTTCATGATTTTACAAATTCATTTGCTATTTTTAATGACCAGTCAAACCTTTTAAGCATTTGAATAGGTTCGGTCAACTAAATGGTTTGAATCAAACCCTAGCATCAGAGCGACTCGAGCCATGCGGTTGAGTCCAACCCAGTGCAGCTGGTCCGGCTCTGTCACGTTCGGGCGCGAACCCGAAGCCCACGCGTGATGTGAACCGTTGATCTTCAATCGAACGGGCGAGGCTGCGATGCCCCGCGAGCTGTCCACGTGTGCGTCCTAATCTCCGCCGTTGGATTTTGATCCAACGATCGAGATCAGTGTATGCAATCGGACAACTCCGGAGCCCTTCTCGATCTCCACCGTTCATTTATGATCCAACAGCGCCGCCTTTTTCTTTTTAAACCTAGAGGCGCGTTTTTCTTAGAGCCGTCAGATCCAAATCCTACGACTTTCCTTTTTACCGCGTGCTATTAAGGCTTGCGCTCCTCTGGGCCGTTAGATCTACATCGTGTGGTCCAGAGCGGTGTATGCATTCGGACGACTCTGGATCCCCTCACGATCTCCGCCGTCCATTCTTGATCTAACCGCGTCGCTCGTTTCATTTTGAAATCATAGGCGCGCTTTTATCGGGGCCTTTGGATTTAAATCCCACGGCGCTCCTTTTTGACCGAGTGCATTTAAGGCCCGAATTTAGTGGGCCGTTGGATTTTAATCGTAGGGTCTAGGTGAGTGTATGCAATCGGACCATCCGGATTCCGCGTCAATCCTGACCGTAGAAGTTTAATCGGACGGTGCTGCATCAGTGCATCTAAGGGATGACGTGTATCTTTTGAGCTGAGCTGTTGGATTTCAATCCAACGCCCCTATTTGAACTTAAAACCCCGAAATCCCTTTGGGCTCCGTTTTAATCTCGATCGACCGATTGAGATCGCACGGTCCATATTAAAAGACAACGATTGAAGTCTTTTAACCCCTCTATTTATCACAGCCGCCCATTTCTAATCGGACGGCTGATGTTCTTTTGGGGCTTTAGGAAGCGCGCGCGGCTGTGACTGCCAGCGGGACCCACATGTCAGATGATTCTTATCATTTTCCTTGTCTCTATGCGCGCAGATCTCTCTGTAAACAGAGGAGAGGATTTATCCCAAAGTTTATGCAACTAATTTTTGGGATAATTGGCCCTAAATGGACACCTCATCAACTCTAGACCTTTCCATCTTGCCCTGTAGCTCAACCTCTATATATACAAACCCTAGCTTTTGCTGTTACCAGTGTTGACCGAAAGAATTCTTCATCCTCCATTGTTGTCCAGTGGAGTTTCTTGCTCTTGTCCATTGCTTATCCATTCTAAGAACTGGGTTCACCTTGTGTTAAGGTTTTGACATCTTTTGTAGGTTAAAACCGAAGGTTAGCTCTCTGTTGAGCAAAATCGACTTTTTCAATCTTTGGTGTCCTTCCTAACCTGGTAAGCTAAAAACCCTAGTTTTGACCTCTTGAGCATCTTAAGGACCTTAGGAGATCATATGAATCATTCTTTTAAATATCAGTAGCTTCAACTTGCTTCAAACTGAAAAGTGATTATTCTAACTTTTCAGCCTTTTATGTCATTTTCAAGACCTAGGTTTTTTTTCCTGTCGACTTGTTATCCTAGATAGGTCTCAACTAAACCCTAGTAGCATGTAACATCCCCATTTTGGCTTGTGTTTCAAATGTAATAAAATGAGGGTAAATTAAAACTTTTCCTTCATCCTTTTACTATTGAAACTTTTCTGAAATTCTTGTAAAGGAATTTTGGGAAATTCAAAATCAAAATCCTCATTTATCTCAAGTGAAAACCTTCAGGGTGAAATCCTATGTCAAACCCTTGGTAATAAATTTTCCTGGGCTCTAGGGTTGCTTGGTAACACCTCTGAATTATTTCATAATTTTTGGAAATTATTTGAAATATTTTAGAGGCAAGTCAAACCTTGGTCAAACCTCTGAAATCACCTTCTGGAATTTCTGGAGAAAATTTCAGTGCACAAAAATCTCTGAAAATTTTATGGAAGGTTAATCCTTAAGTCAGGAAGCTCCAGTTAAAATTTCATAAATTTTGGAGTTGATTTGATGCCTCAATTAAATCCCCAAAGTTTCAGGTTTAAAAATCAAACCCTAACTGGTTTGTACTGTTCATTGGACTCGAGTCAGGCTCGGGCTCGAGTCACTTGACTCGACCGAGCCAACTAACCGCGCCCGCGCCAGTTCAACCGCGCGCGCGCTATCAGCCGTTGGATCTCCATCGAACGGCTCTCATTCGTGTAAGCGTTCGGACAACTCCGGTTGTCATCTGATTCTCAGCCGTTGGATTCTGATCCAACCGTCGTGGGACCGTACCGGTTCGTTTCAGTCTTTCCAATTAGCGATCGCATCGTGGCCGTTCAAATCTTATCCGGCGGCCAGCATCTATTGAGGTTGGGCTCAACCCAATAAAACGCTTTGGGCTCGAGCCGCTTTGCCTTGCCGATCGGTGCCCCGCCGCGTCGCTGGTCATCTTCCTCCTCCCACCGCGCATGCCCGCTCAGTGCGCCATGGCAGAGAGAGGAGGTGACTTGTCACCTCCTTGAGCCCTTTAACGGCTAAATCTGCCATGCATTAAATGCACACCGCTCCTCCTCCCCAAAGTCGTCTCCTACCTGCCCCCGTCACTCACGATGCCCATGGCAGGGGCGTGAACCCAGTCCACCCGAGAGCTTGGTCTCAACCCTAGCTTGAGCTCCTTGAGCTATAAGTAGCTCCCTGGCTCTCCCTCGGTTCCCTTTCAAAACCCAGTGGTCTTGCCGAGCATCTTTGGTGCTTTGTGAGCCCAAAACACCAAAAGCACCTAAAACCGCCATTGTTGAGCTGGGAGCTCCTCGATGCAACCGCGCTCCAGTGGCGTTTCTTCCTCTCTTTTCGTTTCAGTGTGTGCCTCTCACCTCTTGGAACAAAACCCCTAACTTAATTGTAGTTGCTTTTCACAGGAGCAGCTCAATTTTGGGGAATTGTTCTTTCTACGTGAGCACCCCTTCTTTCTCATCACCAGAAGAAGCTCTATTCTTCAATTCTTTACTCTGGGGGCTTCTTTGAGCTTGGTTGGAGCTAACCCGATGACGCGGTCGTGTTATCTTTGCTCAGAGCACCTCCTCCGAGTTGTCTTCTCCAAGTCCGGCAACCTTCTTCGTCGCCGGAGCAACTCCGTCCATCCCTGGACCTCCCCTACCCTCAGGTACCCTTCTAGTAGCCCCTAGAAGCTTTGGCACCGCTGGAATGGTTTGCTGCGAAGCTTTTGGTCATTTTCATTTCGCCGTTTTGGTCGCCGCGCCATCGTCGGCCAGCCGCGTTCGGGCACTATCGCGGTGTGAGTGGTACCAATGTGTGCGCATTGGTATTGCGGTCCCATTTGGGCCTTTAGCTCGCGCCGCCACGCCCGATCGCCCCGCGAGCTCGGATCTGCGTCGATCGTTTTGTCGGACGAAACGGCGGTCGTGTAATGTCGCTCGGACACGATAATGATGTTCATTAATGCTAATCATTGTTAATCATGGGTTAGTAATCATTAGCTGTCCTAAACCCACCTCCTCGCCACTTGCATGTGGGCGCACTTTTAATCGCCCGATGCGCTAACCCACGTGTCGCGTGGCCCACGGCCATCGACACGTGGGCCCGCCATCTTCAAACCCCACATGCGCGTGTGTTTAAACGGCATGTGACTTAGCGCCACCGACCGGTGGGCCCCTATTGTCGATAGTCCTGCTCAAATCGTAAACGGCCCAATCAACCTCGATCGTTCGATCTTGGATCCGTGGCGGGATCGTGGGAGCAATTGACGTCAGAAGGCTCCTCAATCCCACCCTTCATCGCTGATCGACGGCCCGGGATGGGCGGGCATCCGCCGGTCCGATTGCCATCTCGATGCGGATCGTTGGATCTTGATCCAACGGTGAGCCTCGTGGGTCTTTGTGCGGGTGTCTTTGTGCGCGCGTGCGCGTGGGCCGTTCGATCCAGATCGACGGTCCATAATCAACCACGTCTTTTCTTTCGGTTAAGGATATAATTTCCTGTAGCTTTATCTTTCCACTTGAAAATGTTGTTAAAACTTTAGAAATTCATATCTTTTTCATTATAGATCCTTTTTGGGTGATTTCAGTAGTATTAATTTTCTTTTAGGCTAGAGATTAATCTAGAAATATTTCCAGGCCCTGTTAAAGAACCAGAAATGTTGGGAATCGATTTTAGCCTTTTTAGCCTTTATTAAATATTCCAAAAATGTTGTAAAAGCTTAGAAAATCCATAACTTGTTCTCTGTAAGTCCAAATAGAGCGAACTAAATTTTGTTAATTTCCTTTAGGGATGAACTTTAATGAAGGACCAGTTTGCTAGTGGTCTTTGCTACTGATATAAATGATGTCCTAGTTTTAGAACTTAGAAAAATCATAACTAATTCGTTATAACTCCAAACGACCTGAAAATTTATATGGATTATCACTATACCAGTAGGTAGCTACCATAAAAGTTTCAGCTTCAAAATCTTTCTAGAAAATATTTTTACTACAGTACCTAATTATGGCTGAAAATAGGTTTTTAGGGAATATCTTTTGCACCACAAATCCAAATTAAGTTTTTCCAGTTTCTATGACTAGGTATATTAGTATTTTACCTTGTGTATAAATTTTGTCGCATTTGGATAAATTTTGCTTGCTCTTTCGTTTAAGTGTTGCTCGTCTTATTGGTTGTTTTCGCTCTTTCGCTAGGCTTGACATTTGCGGTAACCCGAGAACAACCCTCCGCAACAATTTGAGCAATGACAAGCGGTGCAAGCGTTTGATCATTTCCCATTGATCCCATTACTTTTAAAGTCTAATATTTTGTTTAACTTCTATGTATGCATTGCTATTTTGTTGTTAAATTGATTAGTTAGACCTCTAGTTGCATAATCTGTAGGTAAATGGTTATCCTCTACTACCTGAGCCTAGGTTATTTGCTGTGGTTAGAGTTCGATGGATGAACTCTTATCACTTAGTAGATTACGAATGAATATTGCTTAGCCATGCCTAGTTATCTGTAACACCCCAGGATCCACATTACCCTGGAATGCTACTTAACCACTCTACAGCTAGCCAATAATTTCAAGACAAAATTAATTCGGCAGCAACTCTAGACAAGAAGCACTAAGCGGAAGCATAAACAACTAAGGGAATAAAGATAACGGTAACAAGTTCAATAATTAAACAACCTCTAGCAGATTAAACCAAGTGTAGTCCACAAATTCATCAATAATAAATCGACAGAACACTCGTGAAAAGCTAGTCATTAGGCTAATTTCCTCTCAACTTTATTACAAAGATGAATCTATGAATTGAGTGCATTATTGTAGTGCCGCTCTACCCATCCTGTGAATGCTTAAGAATCACCGAAAGGGGAAAGAAACAACAAGGGTGAGATAAAATCTCAGCAAGCAAACTGCTTAATGTGCCATTGGACTACAAACAAATATACAACATCATTAAAGTATCCATATGTCCACATCCATAATGTGAATCCACATTCATTTACAAGCTAATTAAACTACAAAGATATTAAGCATCAATAACCAATTCTCATAATGAACACAATTATAGCCTCAACTATATTTACTACCAAAGATAGTAAAATATTAACAACAGAATGTTGATCAACTGCTTCATATTATTCACCACTACCACTACCAATGACAATAAAGTATTAACATGTTTTACCTCATAACTTTACTATTTCTCACATCCACAACTGCTATCAACGATTACCACAAGAGAGAAGAATCTCATGCCACAATCACAATCTCTACCATACCACAAGGGATGAACCCCATTCCACAACCACAACCACATTACTCATACCACAAGAGACTCTCATGAGTCAATTTCCACATTGCAACTGTGAAGTTGCGTTTGTTTGCAAAAATAACTTCACCTCAATATCTTGCACAAGTATGCAAATGATTTTTCCACAATGTAATGCATATGTATGCTATGCTCCATCGCACCTTTACCCAACAAGGTAAAGGTATGCATCGTCTACTGACAATGCACGATGTTGTACCGGCAGTCGATCGCGGCTATAAGCGGCGACATCCACAATGCAAATGTCATGATATGTCATGAATGATATGATAATCATAAACCACAAGAATTTAACCACGAAGGTCAACAACATACTCATCATGAATATTTCCTCATAATCCACATGTGTCTCATTACGCACAATACCATTGTGTCATAAAACCGTTACCACATAACCCCCACTCGATTCACCAAGATCAAAATCAGTCGATCTAAAGGAATTCTACCACATAGACCACAACATGATCATCATGAACGTAACCACAAGGAATTATCAACATGTCCACATTGAGTTTATTTTCATATTCCGCATTTGGCTCATTAAGCAAATTACCACAATACTACCCAAACTCATCCAAACATAGCAATTGATTAATATCTTACTACCACATTCTTACTTAGAAAACATGTAACCATGGCATATCGT
Source organism: Ampelocalamus luodianensis (assembly GCA_036346255.1). Taxonomy (NCBI): domain Eukaryota; kingdom Viridiplantae; phylum Streptophyta; class Magnoliopsida; order Poales; family Poaceae; genus Ampelocalamus; species Ampelocalamus luodianensis. Next base: position 49,572,224 of record CM070629.1, on the reverse strand, counting down.
TTAACATTACGTCAATCATGCATAGTGCAAGTAGTAAGAACAACGGGTTAAACCGTAGCACAACCGCTACATTTACTTGCCTTCCACGATGCGACGCGTTAGCCGGCAAAGATGATACTCCTAAACCTGAGGCTTGACCTCCTAAACAGGTAAAATAATTTCAATTAAGACATAATATACTCAGCGCTACTAATCGGCATTCTACATCGCTTACTTGACGACTCAAAACGAGTTTACAAAGCTGAAACTGAAAAACAACGTTTCCTGTCATATACCGTTCCTGGACAGCGGCACGGTAATTGACATAACTCATGAACAGGAAGTCAAAAAGAGGTAAACCAAATTTCTGTAGATTCTTAACTGACTCATAAACAATACTCTAGTTGACACGATAATCCAATTCGGCCAAAATATTAGGCTAACCATTGTCTGAACTTTCAGTACAGAAACTGCCTACACAATCGAACAGCAAAACTAAAATATCCATAACTTTTAATAGGTAACTCCGAATTGATCGTTCTTTATCAATCTGAAAAGGTTATCGAATTATCTACAATAACCTAGTTGGGTGAACTTTCAGATTCTACCAAATTCCCTTTCATATTTTAGGAAATATCCAGACAGATTATTCTCGTCAGATTTCTGGCAGCAGATACTAAATCGACCATAACTTTTGACTCAGACCTCGGAATCGAGTGATCTTCGCGGCTACTGAAAGATAACAACAGATCCCACATATCTCTAGGAGATGGAATCTTAAAATTCAGCCTCTAAATACACGAAAAAACCCACGCAAGGTACTGGACAGAATCGAATCTTCTGCAGCCCAACATTTAACCAACAATTCTAATCGGTTTCGCATCTACTAAGGATCAAACAGCGGGGAAGGCATCTCGTTACCCTTGTAGAACCTCCAGAACTCGCTGAACCAATCCCCACACAAGACTTCTTCTCCTTCTTCTCCTTCTTCTCCTTCTTCTCTTCCTCTCTTTCTCCTTCTTGCGCAAGGGGCAGCAGCCTAGACGAAGGGGAATCGCGAGGAGCAGCACCAGGGCAGGGGAGGCGCAAGGAGAGGGGAGGATTCGCCAAGGGTGAGGAGAAGGCGGCTGCAAGTGGGAGGAGAGAAAAGGGAGGCGGCTAGGGTTTGGGAGGTGGCTCCTCCCCTTTGGCCGGCCACTACAGGGCCAGATGGGCCAAGGCCCAGGCCCAAGTAGGTGAGAAAACACAGAAAAACCCCTCTCTTTTCTTGTCTTTGCTGAATTCTGAAATTAAACTCTTCCCCGATTAAATAATTCTCTACCGATTAAATTTAATTAACCCGATTCTTGACTTCTCACACTTCCGGAGTATTACATTATCGGTAGTATTGGGCGATCATCGACTTAGTCGGTGATCTTGATCACACAACTACTTATACTATTCCATTATGTCCAACCCTTGTGTTTTATTGATTTACAAATAAAAAAAAACTGAAAACAAAACTATATCTTGACTTGGGCACAATGGTATGTTGATGTGATCTGTTGGGTGTGTTGGAATGGTGTCTAAGTCCCCAAGGACCGAGTTACTTGTGTCACTAAGCCAAGCGCTTATTGCGTGCTAACCACACGAGGGGGATATGGAACCTCTCTTGACTAAGTACTTTGGGAGGTGTTAATTATGAGCTGGTTGGTGGGTGTTCTTGTGTGTGGTGTTTGGAGGAGCATTAGCGCACCGGTTAGGCTGTCTAATGTGTCCTTCTCCGTGGGTTGCGGCTCTTAATTAGCATCGTCCATTGGAAAACGTCTTGTTAGACTTAGCCATGCCCGCATACCAAAGGAAGTGTGCTAACCGTGGTGGTGGAAAGGCGGTCTATCGTGTGGGTACATTGGTACACCCCGCAGGTTAAAACTATTCGAATAGCCTCGTCCTAGGTTATGGACATGCTTGGTAAGGTCGTGCAAGAACTAGACTACAACCTTTTAAAAACTTAAACTTGACATGGGTGGTATGAAGGGGTACTTCATGCTATTGTTGTAGTGACTATGGGTTAGTCACTTCTAGGTTGGTGTTGTCATCTATCTATTGTTATAATTGTCTCTCTTTTATTTGAACAATAAAAGTTAATTGCAAACTTGCTTTGAATCTATTACCTTATTGCACTGTTTGGGACGATTAGCTTGGCGGTCCGGTTGGTTGCCTTGTGGGAAAAGGCACACCGATTGGCTTTTGTTTATAGCCATCTTATGGCCCTTTTGCTTCCGCTGTGTATTTACTTGTTTGTATGACTTTTGGCAGGTCGGCCTCTCTTTTGTAATAACTCTCTTTATATTATCTTTGTCTTTCATTCGTTGCTTTTGCTTCGGCTCTATGCGTATGAATGGAATTGATGCATGATTTTGTAACGGGGTGTGTATACTGCAATTCTGGGAAGTATACATATCTCGAGGCTTGGTTTATTTGATTTGTATTGTTAGGACCAAGTGGATGGTTAAACAGTACAAGCCGAATAAACCGGGGTCCTCACATAGCATAACAAGTTGATCTTTCAATTCTTGTCATCACCTATTTTGTCTCATAACTGAAATTTGTCTCTATCTTCTTTTGTCGGCTTAACCGACAATATAGGTTTTTCTCTAGCTTTTGTAATCTAACCGAGTAGGGTCAGATTAAGGTTAATTTAGGGTATTAACTACCCTAATAGATCAGGTTAAGCTTCATCTTAGAATCTTTGCTTGATCTATTTTCCTTTTTCCCAAATCTGCAATCTGTCCTGTTTCGGTTCTTTTCAAAATAAGAAAACTGAAACTTTGAACTAAACCCTAGTTTCTGCCATTTGAAAACGGTAGGTTATAATATGGGTTATTCTCACTATTATGGGTAGTTATGGCTTAAGCATATTGTCAATCATGCCTTTCCAGATTGATCATGCATATTTCTTCCATTTTGTGCTTATTGTCGATTTTGGCATTTATTGGATTTTATTGCTTCTTATAGAATCTGCTTCATCTGAGGTTTTTGAACCCATCTCTGAGCAACCTGAACCTGCAACAGAAGTTTATTACTATCAAGGCAAGCATCCTCTTTGCACCATATTGATCCCTAGTTTTATACAATAGATTTTCTAAATCCAGTGATATCTGTGCATGCTAGTTTTTCTGAAAATACCAAAATGGACTGTATTAGTTAGTTATGACCTGAGTGACATTGTGGATTACCTTAATTATAATCATACACTTAACCCTAGCTCAGTACTGTATACTATAACATATATTTTCAGTTTTGGCTTAGACATGCAGTCTAGAGATTTTAGAGTTTGACAAGCATATCTTGTCAAACATGGCAATCACAAATGGCTTTCTGTTATTTGAAACTCTTTGTCCAGTTTACCTATTTTAGAAATGAGTTTTATATTTAACATGATCTGGACAAGAGGAAGCTAGTGATGGTGCTTTTGTGCACGAGATTGGGATTTGTGGTGGACTTGTCCGGGTTAATTAAGGACCGAACTCTGATTATTCAATTCAAGTCCCCCACGTACTTCCGCATGCAGTGTATGGGCGCTGTTTGGTTAAGTAAAATGTTAAGACTATTGGGTTGGAAACAGGAAAGTGAGAATATGTGTATTGACCTTGTATGGCATAGATGCTTTGGTCTTATGACTGCGTTGTATGCCATGTGAGCTTGTATGTCAGTATCAGATGTTCTTAGAAGGGTGAGGGCGTATATGTGCTCCGTAGCATATACGTACCTTAATGGTGCCGATTGCATCCTAATATGGGTAGTGAGCCCAGTTCGCATTTAATTGTTTGGATCGGCATTCATCGACGCAACATGTGTGCCCCGGTTAAGCAGATGCTATCAGTCGTTGTTTAAGCGAGATCAGTTCACACATGGGGGTCCAACTCAATAGTGTTAGCTTGTTGAAAAATACCAAATCTTAGTTTCCCCGGTCGGCATACTAAAGGAAGTATGTCATCATTCGGAGGCATCCGAAGGCAACGGGCTAGCTAAGTCATGTGGGTAAAGATGTACACCCCTGCAGGGTATAAACTGTTCGAATAGCCGTGTCCACGGTCATGGACGATAACTTGAATTGATGTCAGCTGTATAGAAGCTTTGTTTTTCCAATCTGGTTTCGGTTTTTATGGTTTTGCATGAGGGATTCATGCACTGTATTGTTTACAGTTATGTCATTTACTTACTGTTCTAGCTAAACTTTGATTTACTAAATTGCTTTATCAAAATTTAGTAGTTGTAGGTTAAGATGTATCGCTTTATGCAAATTTGAACCTTTATACCTTCCTGTTGCAACCTTATGCATATATAAATTCTACTCCTTTGAATAGGCTCTAATCAACACTTTCTTTTATTAGTTTGTGTAAGACTTGCTGAGTACCTTCCGTACTCAAGGTGCTATCACCTATTGTTGCAGGTGAGGATGGTTATCTTTATGAAGTACCCGTTAGCGCCGATCAGGGTGACGCTAACGAGTAGAGCTACTTCTTTCCTCCACGCAATAGCCTACGGGTGGATGAGGCCATTGGTGGACTTTGATCTTTTATTTTGCTTCCGCTGTTGAACTTGTTGTAGTGACCAAGTCACTCTATGATGTAGTACTAAAACCGCAAGTTGTAAACTTATGTTTAATTATATCAATGTATGACTTGTATGTATTTGATGCAATGTTGTTGAAGGATATATATGCAATGGTCGTTGATCCTGGGAACCATTGCGAGATATATATATATCCGGGAATCCTGTTTGTTGGAATTGTCACTTGTTAAATTTATATCTTTAGCATGATCTTTAATAAAGGGACAGTACTGTTCCTTCATTAATAATTGTGCTACAGTATGAATTTAATTAAGTACCATTCCAATAACCCGGGGCGCCCACAGCGTTGGTATCAGAGCATACGTTGCCTGTAGGTTAGAAGTAGCCTGGCCGAAACAATTAGAGAGTTTTCTGATAAAACTATTTTCAAGCAGAAGTATAATTTTGAAATCTTAAGAATGACATCTTTTATTTCTTATCTTCCTTAATGTCAATTCTTGCCCCAACTTTCTGTTGGTTTATTCTAAAAGTGAATTGTTTCTTACCTTGTCCTTTTGTCTATAGATGAGTGGGTGGTATTTGGTCAAGGAGACCCGAGCCGAGGATGTTGATGTGTTTCCAGCCTTGCTGCGGGACATGATGTGGCGAGCCAATTTCACCTACCATCCGAAGTATGCCATCTATCGACGGGACTGAGGCCTAGGGATGGAGGAGTATCGTGCCTTCATCAACGTCATCGCTAGGCATGTAGCCGGCAGTGTTCCCTATTGTATCCAAGCACTTGCCACCTCTGAGGCTATGGCGGTTCAGGAAGCTGCAAGTAGGATGATGAGCCTTCTTCGTCATGATTTGACGGAATTGTCTCAACCACCCTATGACCACTTCCCGAATCAAGGTCCTACCTCCGAAGTGAGCATGTTCGATGAGATACAGTTTGGCGAAGACCCCCAGGTGCGACAGTTGGCGAGGATGGTTCGCATCATGGACCAAATCCATCGCTGCATTGTGAGGGAGTTGTGGGAAACTCGGCATCGTCTTAACGAGGCCCAGGAGTACCTGCTTCTTGGAGTCAACATGAACCGCGTTCCTCGCAACATGCTTTATGCTGACAACGAGACCTCTCCCACGCCGCCGCACCACCTCTTTATCGACTTCCGGTGGCGGGTGCGTGCTGTTTATGGACAAGTGCGCCAAGCCCGGATGATCGCAGTTTTCCTCGCACTCTGCGGTGCACCTCACGGAGGTCATCACCATCGTTGGGTTCCCGAGGCGTCTTATTAGCCTTTTGGATCCTGTTGACACGGGTTCCCCTGGAGCTCATCTTTTGAATGAGTTTCCGGTGAACTTTAACCGGGATCTTTATGCTAGCACCTCGACGATGAATCCTCGTGGATAAGTGTCTTTTAGTCTAGTAGTTGCCCTTAAATAAACCGCATTTAATAAGGCAGTGGTGTTTTGTACAGAATATGTAAGTTTAACCTTTGGTTTGTAATCTGACCTTTATGGCCGACTATGATGTAAGACTGGAACCGAATATTTTGTTGTATATATGAAGTTTCTGGTTTTGGTGTTAATTTAAATGCACACCATAACATGATGCATTATATGTACAGTATTTGTTTCTTTTCTAATTTCAACCTTGTTTGTGCTTGCCGAGTATATCCTTGTTATGTTGTTAACCATGGTGTGGTAACAGGATGACAGGACCTACTACTCGTGCGCAAGCGCAACAAGGGAAGGGCATGTCGACTCCCATGCCTCATTCTCAGGGAGGGCCGACTGAACCTTCTAGCTCGCAAGGTCCGCAAGGTGGTCCCCAGGAAGAGGAGCTTCCTCCACCACCTTCGATGGCCGATGTGCTCATGCAAATTGAGCGCAATCGAATGGACCAAACGCGCATCTTGGAGCAGATTGCGCGCAACACTTCTTCTCCTGTTGCACCAGCCGTCAGAGCAGGAGGTCACCATGTGCAGGGCAGTCTTGCTGACTTTCAGCGGACTAACCCGCCGGTGTTCTCCAGTTCCCAAGACCCCATGGAAGCAGAGGACTGGCTTCGGACCATTGAGAAGAAGCTATTAATTGCTCAGTGTTCCGAGAGGGAAAAGGTTCTTTTCGCCAGTTATCAGCTTGATGGGCCAGCTAGTATATGGTGGGATAACCTCCTTGCCATTCAGCCTGCTGGACATGTCCCTACTTGGGATGAGTTCGTGGAGTCTTTTCGCGAAGCTCATATTCCTGAGGGAGTAATGATGATCAAGCAACAGGAATTTCTTGCTCTCAAGCAAGGGCGAAAGTCTGTTACCGAATATCTACATGAGTTCAACTTCCTTGCCAGATATGCCCCGGATGATGTTTCGACTGACCTTCGTCGTCGAAACCGGTTCTTGAATGGGCTATCTGAGGAATTGCAGATGGCTGTAGCTTTGCATGACTTCCGGAATTTTTCCCATCTTGTCAACAAGGCTATTGTAGCCGAAAGCAAGAGCAAGGCATTGGAAGAGTCACGCAAGCGACAGCGGACTTCTCAGTCTGTTCCTGGTGGCGGCTCGCCAAGGCCTCGCATGTGGGTGCCTAGACCACCGCGAGCACCAGCTCCATTTGCACCAAGGCCTGCGGTGTTTGCCCCTCGTCCATCCTCTTCCACTAATCAACCAAGACCTAGTGGAAACCGGCCACCATCTGTTGTTACTGTCAGGCCGGGAGTTATATGCTACCATTGTGGGCGTCCAGGGCATTTCTCCAATCAGTGTTATGCCAAGGCGCAAGGGATACCACCTATTTCACCTTCCCGGCCATCGTGCGTCTGCACCACCTTCACCGACCGTGGTCAAGCGACCTGTTCGGTTCGAGGCGGTGAACCAGACATCGCTTGAGGAAGCGGTGTCCTCTGAAGTTGTTCTTGGTATGCTCCTAGTTAATTGCAGTATTGCCACTGTTTTATTTGATTCTGGAGCATCCCATTCATTTGTTAGTAGGCAGTTTGCTACTCAACATCATTTAATTGTGCATCATCTTCATCCACCTCATATCATCCACTCACTGGATCAGCCTTTATGGTGATCAAGTTCGCGTGATGTCAATATAAATATTGAAGGGGTAGACTTTTGGGCTGATTTGATTGTGATAGATTCTAAAGGGTTGGATGTTATTCTGGGAATGGATTGGTTATCCAAGCACCTTGGGCAAATTAATTGTGCTCACAAATCCATTTCTTTGACTAATGAAAGCGGCACTTCAGTCGTTTTTCAATCCAGGACAATGGGTTCCCATCTTTGTGCTCACCAAGTTGATACCACTCCCTCCTTAGAGTCAGTACCAATTGTCGGTGAGTATGTTGATGTCTTTCCTGAAGACCTTCCCGGTTTACCACCAGATCGGGAAGTAGAATTTATTATTGAACTCGTTCCTGGAACTGCTCCTATATCCAGGAGTCCTTATCGAATGCCTGTCAACGAGTTGATTGAATTGAAGAAGCAACTCGGAGAATTGCTTGACAAAGGATTTATTCGACCGAGCTCCTCACCTTGGGGATGCCCGGCAATCTTTGTCAAGAAGAAAGACAATACTTTACGGATGTGTGTGGACTACCGTCCGCTAAATGAGGTCACTATCAAGAATAAGTACCCTCTGCCTCGAATTGATGATCTTTTTGATCAGTTGGTTGGTGCCCGAGTCTTTTCAAAGATTGATTTGCGATCGGGCTATCATCAAATCAAGGTTAGAGCTGAGGACATTCCCAAAACAGCTTTCTCTACTCGTTACGGTTTGTACGAGTATACTGTCATGTCCTTTGGTCTGACCAATGCGTCAGCGTATTTTATGAACCTTATGAATTTGGTGTTCATGGATTTCTTGGATAAGTTCGTTGTCGTGTTCATTGACGACATCCTTATTTATTCCAAGTCTAATAAGGACCATGAACAACATTTGAGGCTTGTGCTGGAAACACTTTGTAAGCATCGACTGTATGCTAAGTTCAGTAAGTGTGCCTTCTGGCTTAAACAAGTTGCATTTTTGGGACATGTGTTATCTGAAGGAGGTATCGCTGTTGATCCAAGCAAGGTACAAGATGTACTAAATTGGAAGCCTCCCAAAAGTGTCCCTGAGATCCGAAGTTTTCTTGGACTTGCGGGTTATTACCGCAGGTTCATTGAAAATTTCTCCAAAATTGCTAGACCTCTGACTCAGCTTTTGCAGAAAGAGAAGAAATTTGAATGGTCAGCTAAATGTGAGGAGAGTTTTCGGCTTCTGAGAACTCTCTTGACTAAAGCTCCCGTTCTCACTCTTCCGGATATTCATAAGAGCTTTGACATCTACTGCGATGCATCTCGCCACGGACTTGGTTGTGTGCTTATGCAAGAAGGCCGAGTTGTGCCATATGCATCCAGGCAGTTGCGACCTCATGAAGTCAATTATCCTACTCATGATTTGGAATTGGCTGCCGTAGTCCATGCATTGAAGATTTGGCGACATTACCTTCTCGGTAATCGTTGTGAGATCTATAGTAATCATAAAAGCCTGAAGTATATATTCACTCAATCTGATTTGAATATGAGGCAAAGAAGATGGCTTGAACTGATCAAGGACTACGACATGGGTATTCATTATCACCCAGGTAAGGACAATGTTGTGGCAGACGCTTTAAGCCGAAAGTCACAATGCAACTGCACATTTTCCCTACCTGCGGCCAAGGACTTGTGTGCTGATTTTCAGCGCCTAAGCCTTGACTTGGTGGAAGAAGGTTTTCTCGCTGCATTACAAGTGGAGCCAACATTAGAATCTCAGATTCTTGAGGCCCAGAAAACTGATGCCGAGGTAGCCGAAATCAAGGAAAACTTGAAAGCGGGTAAAGCCAATGAGTTTTCTGAAGATGATCGCGGTACGATTTGGTATCGCAATCGTTTGGTGGTACCTGCTGATCCTCATCTAAGAAGTCTAATTCTTAGAGAGGCTCATAATTCCAAGTTTTCTCTACATCCTGGAAGTACCAAGATGTATCAGGATTTAAAGAAAACATTTTGGTGGAGCCAAATGAAGAGGCAAATTGCTCAGTATGTTGCTGAATGTGATATTTGCCAAAGGGTTAAAGCTAAACATCTGAAGCCAGCTGGTACCCTTCAGCCTTTGCCTATTCCACAGTGGAAGTGGGAAGAGATCGGTATGGATTTTGTTACTGGTCTTCCCAAAACTTCCAATGGGTTCGATGCCATTTGGGTAATCATCGACCGATTGACAAAGGTGGCTCATTTTATTCTGGTCAAAACCATCTTCAGTGGCAAGCAGCTAGCAGAGCTTTATATTGCTAGAGTTGTTTGTCTTCATGGTATTCCCAAGGTCATTGTTTCTGACCGTGGCCCTCAGTTTACTTCCCACTTTTGGAATTGTCTTCATCAGGCTATGGGGACTGAACTGTCTTTCAGTACTGCTTATCATGCTCAAACTAGTGGTCAAACTGAGAGAGTAAATCAAGTAATGGAAGATCTTCTTCGAGCCTATGTGCTATCTTATAGTAAAGACTGGGAGAAATCTTTGCCATTTGTGGAATTTTCCTAAAATAATAGCTACCAAGCAAGTATTCAAATGTCATCTTTTGAAGCCTTGTATGGGAGAGCTTGTAGGACCCCATTGAATTGGTCCGAGTCTGGTGAAAGATCATTCTATGGTCCAGACCTGGTAAAAGAAGCGGAAGAGCAAGTTAAATTCGATTCGAGATCGCTTGAAAACCGCATGCCTCGTCAGAAGAGCTATGCTGATCATCGTCGCCGCGAATTAAGCTTTGAGGTAGATGATCATGTCTATCTTAAAGTGTCACCCATGAAGGGTACTCATCGTTTTCAGGTAAAAGGAAAGCTCGCACCTCGTTATATCGGGCCCTTCCGAATCATTGCAAAACGAGGAGCTGTAGCTTATCAATTGGAACTACCTGAATCCCTCTCAGCAGTGCATGATACTTTTCATGTGTCCCAATTGAAGAAATGCCTTCGTGTTCCTATTGAGGCAACTGCTTATGAGCATCTTAATCTCCAACCTGATCTTTCCTATCAAGAACAACCAGTACGTATCCTCGACACAATGGAACGCAGGACAAGAAATCGTACTGTCAAGTTCTTGAAAATTTAGTGGGCTAATCATTCTGAAGATGAAGCCACTTGGGAGCGCGAAGATCTGATGCAGATTGAGCACCCCCATCTTTTTGTTGTTTAGAATTTTCCTTTGAAGCAAGAAAGGAAAGTTTAAACAAAGCAATGTAAACAAAGATGTAATAATGACACCATGTTATTGTGTAAAGTTCTTCTTTGTTATCTTTGAAGGAAATCAAGACAACAGGTGTTGAATTTCCTTATAAATCATTTCAATTTCACTTCTTTCTAATCTTTAACTTGTTCCAAATCTCGGGGACGAGATTTTCTTAAGGGGGGTAGGTTTGTAACAGCCCCAAGTTTATAAACAGTAATAAAATGCTTTATGAACAGTAATGAGGTGCTGTTCATAGCATTACTGTTTATTTCTACAATTTGGGCAGTATGTTACAAATTAAAAACCTTCCTTTTTAGCCAAAATCCTAAAGAACCATTTAAAGTCTTAAAGGAATTGATAGAATGATAATTTAGTAGATGAGAAACTTGCTTAAAGAATTCTTTATGATTACTCCCTCTGCTTAGAATAACTTGTAATAGAGTTGATTAGAGGATCATGGATGTCCTTTTATTTATGCTTGTAGTTGTTTAGCATGCTATGGATGATATAGTGTTGATTAGCATAGTTTTGGTGGTCTCTTGATTATCTTTGGATGTTGGATTATTTAACTATGTTACATTTAAAAGTTGGGATCTCGGTTTAGTAACTAAACAAAGGAGGTTCATCGGATTTTAGAGAATTGTATCAATGTTAAAATGGTTATAGTGTTAGTTTAGTAGCATTCCGTGCCCTTGTCAGCCGAGGTGTTACAGATTGATATCGAGTGGTAATGAGGTCCGTGGTTCATGAAATATTAATTTTGACACACTAAGCACGATAGGATGGGAATGGGCATAGCATTGCATTTATGTTTCCGCTTTATCATAGTTTTGATTGCTGATATGAATTGAGTTTTATTGCTCATTAATTGATTATGATTATTATGTGGGGATAACCCATGTTGAGAGGTGGAGGTAGTGGTTGTGATCTGGGCTATACTGGTACACCACCGTTCGTGGTATAGGAATAGCGAAGTGTCCACACCGGAGATCGTAGTCTGAGCGTTGATAGCGAGTATTTTTAGAAGAGTTGTTCTCTCCTTGAAATTTGATTTGGTCAACTCTTATCTTGTGGTGATTGATGAGTTTTTCCTTGGGCTTTTAGTTCATCCCGGTTGAGGAGTTGCTTTGAATTTATTCTTCTATTGGCTTAATTTGTCCCGTAAAGAAATCATTGCTTTCCCAACCGATGGGTTATTCTTGCGGCTGGTAAACTTGGTTAAGTTTGACCTTCGTGTTGGAGTTTGTCTTTCTTATTGGGAAAAAAAACTTGACCCACTTATTCATGTGATGTTTTTGGTTAATGAAAGCTTTCTTTTGCAAGTCCTTTAGTATGTGAGGGCTTTGACTCAATGTATCTCTCTTGGGTATTTTGAGTGTTGAAGATTAATGGATTTCTTTTATGAAAGAAGATGTTAAACCTTTTAGTGTTGTGTTTTCTTGGTTAAGTGAGAGGTTATAACCAAAGAAATTAATGGATATGATATGGGTCAACATGTTAGATCGGCAGTGTGTGCATGATCGATCCTAACAAAGATCCTTGAAAGGAAAGTGATTAATTTGAAAGTGTCTTGTAGTAGCTCTTGAGGAGCTGTGATTAAGAGTATGGTTATACCTAGTTGTAATCAATAGAGTTAATAAGAGGTGTACAACGTTGATGAAATTGAGTCAATGACTAAGAGTGATACATCTGGTAAACTTCTTTGGTAAATTGGATTAACGTGTCTCAATGGTTTCATCTAACCTTTTGGGATTGTTAAGTTCAAAAGGAGTTAGATTTTTGTCTTAGTGGGTACTAATCTTGGAGTAACCTTTTGTGGATACTTAGTGATTATAAGTAATTGCTAGGTGCAAATAATGTCTATTAATGTCTAGTGATGAGCATCACTAAGAGATAAATTGATGGGATTTAATGGATGAATAATGTTTACATCATGGTAGAACTATCAGATAAAAGCATTCCTTTGATGAAAGGGTGTTGGTAGGACCTTTTCAATTGTGTAGTAGACCCCTTCTAAACTTAAGAGGTTGATGTAGTGAGGTTATATGGTTTTGGTATACTCTCGTTTTGAAGATGGGATGAAAATGTAGTATGGAACAATATAGTGAAACTTTGGGGCTTTCTAATGGAATAGTCGATGATAAAAAAATTCGTGTTCGGAGTGTATCATTCTTGATGTTAGTAAGATTATCTGCTAGAGATTGTGACTTGTGTGTGTGGTGATGATTCTTTTAGAAAATAAAGTAATTTGATCGTCTTTCGTAATTTTGATTCAGTGAACGTGTTTCGAGTTTTGCGTTTGTGATCGTGGACCTCTTGTGTTATGTGGTGATTGAGGTTGTTTGAGCAAAGTGTTATGATGAAAGATTTTATTGGTTCTTAAGTGGTTCTGAAATTTGGGTTTAAGAGCTTATCTTGTTTAGGCTGGCAAAGTGATGTAGTAATCATAGAAAATAACTTTCCTTGTTAAAGGAAGGAGTGAAGTATAAGTATTTGAGATTTAAGTCGTTTAAACTCTCAGATTTATTTGAGTGTGCTTAAACCTTATGCAAGTTGTTCCATAAGAGTTTATCAATTTTCAAAGGGCATTACCTTCTTCTCATTTGTGGTTTGGAATTCACTTTTAGTAGGGCTTGAGCCCTCAACTGTTGACTTTCCCTTATGTTTTCGAGTACTTTGCCTAAGTGACTATTTCCTTGGTCCAGTGATCACTACGGGTGGCACATGTTTTCCTAGTTGATGAAAATTGATTCCTTTCGCTCTTTCTTTTGAGAAAGAGTCAACCTATTCGTTTCACCGGAGTCTTTTGATGTGTTTAATAATTGTAGTTGTGAAACTTTGGGTTAGAAGTTATTCGATGAGCATTGGAGGATGAAATAATTTCGTAATATACTTCTTTGAGAGAAGTTTATCTCATTAGAAGATTGTCTTTGAAGGTTAAACTGATTGCATTGTTACAACTAGTAGAATCTATAGCGAGGCGTGCTCCAAGTTCTTTTGTTCATTTCAATGGAACATAGAATTATCCAAAGTATGGAAATCTTGATCAATGTATTAGGCGTCGTGATTGTGTACCTTGCGGTTGTGCGATGAAATATGATGGTGTGTTGTAATGAGAGTAAGATTAGCGAAGTAATCTAATCGTTAAAGCGGTTATGGAGATAGCAGAGCTTGATGGATTATCGTCAGGTATGATTTGGCGTCAGTGAGTAACCTGCTGGAAGTTAGACTCTTTATAAAGATAATTGGGTCGAGAAAATGTTTCCATATTGATGTTATTGGGCGGGTATGATTGGATTGTGATAATTTTAGGGATTTAATATGAGGTTTTCCCTATCTTCTATATGAGAAGTTTGTTGTAGGGGTCTTGGAGGTTAAAAAAAATTGGGTTTTGCATTTTTTATGCTAGAATGTTGGTCGCCCAATGATTGTGTGTAGAGGTAGCAGAATAAGGGTGGATTTTGAAGAGTGGGATGATCATTGAAAGAACCTTTGATGAAGTATATGAATGTGTGTGCTGAGGATTCTGAGTTGTTTATTCTTAAATGATGGAGGTGATGTGATTGTGTGTGAGATTTATTTTGAGATGTATTGGGAGTCATCTGTCAAGGTAATTCCTTCGGTACAAGAGTTGGCTAGAGTATGTTGCGGAGTCAAGAGAGCCTCTCTACAATGTTGTAGATGATGTATCCAGTTTGAGCACGGCATTGAGGTTGTCAATTTAAGAGAAATAAGTTAGTGTGATATGGATAAAATAAAATTCCATAATTCAAGAGAAATTTTATTTCTAAAAGGGAAATGGAGAAAAAAAATGTTTCCTCGAGTAGTGAAACGCTCTCTTGATTCATGTTTGAACTATGTGTTGATGACGGATGTCTTTCGAAATTAAAGTTTGACTTTATGATTGATGTGCGGTTCTTATTAGTTCGGGAAGAATAAAGGAAGTGTTTGATTTGGGTATTTAAGTGGTTTCTCTTTCGACTTGTGTGGTGTTCATTTGTAAACAATCTACTTGGAAAGCGGAAGGGATTTCATGATGAATCTTTGCTTTTGAATTTGACCCTTTGGTGTCAAGTTTCCATTTTGTGGTTGCGATGTGAATCCTTCATTTTCAGATGGGTTTTGTCGGTAAAAGAGGTTGTTTATAGAGAGTGCTGTTGTGTGCTCCTGGTTAAAGGAGGTCATCCTTGTTACTGTGAAGAGTTCCATTGAGAGGTGGAATAAAAATTCCGCGTATTATGTGCATGTTGTGTGGTTCGGTACCAATGAGGAGGTTAGCCCAAGGTTCATTGGGTTGATTTCGCTAGTTGGCGTATCGCTAAGACCGTTTCGGGTCCCTACGCGGTGAACGCAACTTTTGGTATGTTCTGGTGCCGAGTGAGTACCTAGGAGATCCAGAGTTTGAATATTTGTTAACGTCGTGGACCATCGAGTAGGATCTTACCTTCGATTCTCTTCTAATGAGTGTACCTGGAATTTCCGGGTTGAGTGTTATGACACACGTCGTTGTACGTCATTTTGTTGTGGTCTCAACAGTCCGAGTGTGAGGCCTCTTGGGAATTAGAGTCTCGCATGTGCAGCGATATCGGATATTATTTATAGCAGTGCGTGAAAATATCATAAGGTTTTATTTGTGATTACATTGGCGTAAGTGTGTTTAGAATTGGGTCGAATTCGTTTAAGGGTAGAATGTAATACCCCAAATTTATTTAAGTGAGAAGAAATGATTTAGGGAGAAGAACCAATTAGGAAATGGATTTAACAGAAGTTTAGAGGGGGGGTTTATTACTCCGAAACGTATTAGAGAGAAAACAAAAATAGTTAAAGGGTTTTTTCAAATTTCTTTAAAACACAGGCTATGGGCTTTTGGCCCACACACCAAAGCCCAAAAGGGGGACCTAAAGCTGCTACAGTACCAACCCATGCTACAGTAGCCGTGAACTCTGATGAATCTGCGGTGCTATAGTGCATCACCCTCCCCTCCCCAAGCAGCCCCCCCTCCGTTGGTGCCTCCCTTCCTCGCCGTCGGTGCTCTCTGCTGTCGATCAAGTGAAGAAAGGAGAGGAGATTGTCTTCGCGGGGAGATTTCTTCATCTTTCTGCGATTCTACAAGGGTAACGTCGCGTGTTCTTCATTGGTTGATGCGTGGTAGATGCGGTTGATGTCGTTTGGTAGATCGATTTTCGTCGGTTTAATAGATCGCGTTCTGTCCAGTAGTTTGCACGGCTGTTTTCGTGATCTTAGAAGTCGAATCAGATGATCCCATCTCCTAGAGTTATGTGGGGTTCGTTCTTAGATTTCAGTGGGCGTAAAGATCACTTAATTCCGAGTTACGGAACAAACGTTATGTACATTTCAATGTGGCTATCGAGATTGTATGTAAGTTTCTATCATTAGTTTTGACCCGTGTGCCACTTTTTTTAAATGCAAAATATGAATGTCATGCCAACTAGGTTATTGTAGACAATTTTATAAGCTTTCGAGATTGATAAAGAACGTCCAATTTGGAGTTGTAGAACAAAAGTTACGGATATTTTATTTCAGCCAATATTTCTGTTTGTTAATTCTGCCAACAGATTTGAGCCGTGGGTCAAATTTTGTTAGAGGCCAAATCTGAAATTTTGCCCAACTAGACTTTGGTAGGTTTTGTTCTTAGATTTTCATATTGTTAAAGAACACTAATTTTGGTTCAGCCAATCAAAAGTTATGTCCGTTACCGTACTGCTGTCCAGACGTGTTAGACAGATCTGGATAGATGTTGTTCATTGATCTATTAGAGTCATTTACAAACAGAATTTGAGATGTCCACCAACTAGGTTTAGTTAGGGAAATTGATAAACTTTCAATGAAGTCTAAGAACACCTCATTTGGACTCCTGTGCTAAAAGATACGAATTTTAGAAGTTTGCTGTCCACAGAGGGGACATATCGATCTATAGGAGTTGGAATTGGGAAATGCGCTTGAGAGTATAGCGAGTTCGGTTATGCTATTATTTATGCTTTTGGTCCAGTATGATTGTCTTAGTGCGCCTTATAAATATATTCAGGTGATGGATTGATCCGGGGCAGTACCTTACGCATCCCTCGTTCTCGCGGTTAAGGCAAGTATAATGATGGATATAATTAGAATTATTGAATGGCATTCTTGGATAAATACTTATAGAATTTGTGTTGTCATGATTGTTATGGTGGTATGATTGGTAATGTTCATGGTTTCTAGTGATATGAGTTACGTGTTGTTCATGGATGTTTGAAAGTTATGAAGTCTATGATTAATTGTTATTCATGAGTGATTGTTCATGTTTGCTAGTATTATGAATATATGTGCTATTCATGGATGCTAGAATGCTAT
Organism: Ampelocalamus luodianensis; assembly: GCA_036346255.1. NCBI lineage: Eukaryota > Viridiplantae > Streptophyta > Magnoliopsida > Poales > Poaceae > Ampelocalamus > Ampelocalamus luodianensis. The sequence goes on along the minus strand of CM070629.1, from coordinate 49,555,100 downwards.
GAATGTCAACGATGATGAATGCTAGAAGTTTGAATAAGTTTATTCATGTATGAGGTTGTGAATACAAATTTATGATGGTTTAAAGTTTTGTTCATGTGCATCATGCTATCATATGACTATGCATATTCGAGGTCCCCGTCATGTGGATGACGGGCTTGAGGTCCCCACATTCATGGAATGTGGGCATTGAAAAGAGGTCCCCATCATGAAAACGATGGGCTTATGGTCCCCACACTTGTGGTGTGTGAGCTTGAGGTCCCCTTTACTTGCGGAGTATTGGGCAATTGGTCCCGGCTATGAGCACGCATGGGTATGCAATGACGGTTGCATACTTTGCATTACTCAGAAATGCAAAAGATAAAGAGAAAGAGAAAGCGCACTTGAGCTTCTTGCATAGCATAGCATATGACATGTTTATAATAGAGATTGTAGATGGATGTTGATGATTATAGTTGTTTATGTTATTATTGCCATTTATTACACTTGCTGAGTCTTTGGAGTCACTCTTGCTGTTGTTGTGTTTTTAGGTACTACTTTACAAGAACGGCATGCATGGGAGGGAGTAAGACTTAGAGTGGTTGCACAATGGCACGAACTACACACATTTGAATTGATAGAATGATAATTTAGTAGATGAGAAACTTGCTTAAAGAATTCTTTATGATTACTCCCTCTGCTTAGAATAACTTGTAATAGAGTTGATTAGAGGATCATGGATGTCCTTTTATTTATGCTTGTAGTTGTTTAGCATGCTATGGATGATATAGTGTTGATTAGCATAGTTTTGGTGGTCTCTTGATTATGCTGGATGTTGGATTATTTAACTATATTACATTTAAAAGTTGGGATCTCCGGTTTAGTAACTAAACAAAGGAGGTTCTGTCGGATTTTAGAGAATTGTATTAATGTTAAAATGGTTATAGTGTTAGTTTAGTAGCATTCCAGGCCCTTGTCAGGCTGGGGTGTTACATGTTGGGACAACCAATCCATGCCAAGAATCACATCCAGGTGCGCTGAGTCGAGTAGGATAAGATTCGCCAAGAATCCCACTCCTTCGATGTGGATAGTAACGTCCCGGCATCCTTGGTCAGCTCTCATTTCCGAACCCGGAGAGAGAATAACTAGTGGAACCCCCAAAGGAACACAGTGGAGACCACTATCAACAGCAAACGACCTCGAAATAAAAGAATGCGAAGCTCCAGAGTCAAATAAAACTGTAGCAGGACGTAAATTAACAAGAAGCGTACCCAACACCACGTCGGGCGCCTCCTGTGCCTCCTCAGCCGAGATATGGTTGACTCGGCCGCTCCCCATGCCCGGGGTCTTCTGGTCAGGTGGGTGACCACTCCCTTGCCCGCGTCCTCCATTAGGACGAGGGGCCGCTCCAATCTTCTTAGGGCAACTACGCGCGTAGTGGCCCTTGTTGTGGCAATAGAAACAGTGGCGTCGGCGCGGGTTGCGGGAGCAACTCGTTGCTGGATCGCAGCGCGACGTGGATCGAGCCACGGCTGCGGGGGACGTGGAGCTGGTGCCAAAGGCCTCGGCGGTGGTGAAGCCAAAGAACGGGCCCCTGGTGCAGGCCCAACACGGGGACGAACAAGGCCGGCCTGTGCAGACCGCTGGGCCTCCCACTTGCGCTTGCGGGACTCGCCCAGCGCCCTCGCCTTGTGCTCGGCGATGATGGCCTTGTCCACCAAGGTCTGGAAGTTGGGGAAGTCCACAATAGAGAGCTTGTCCTGCAGCTCCTCAAACAAGCCCTCCATGAACTTCTCCTGCTTGGCCTCATCAGTGGCCACCTCGGCGAGGCGTACCTCGCCGGATGGTTGAACTCATGGAGGTACTCGATCCGCATTTGCGCCTGTTTGGCGCAAGGAACTCCTTCTTCTTGACTTCATTAGGCGGCGGGGACATGGGCCCGGCGAAACGACGACGAACTCCTCCCACGAGACCACGTGTCCCGCGGGCTGCATGGCGAGGAAGTTCTCCCACCATGAGAGTGCCGCACCCTCCAACTGATGGGATGCGAAAAGTGCCCGCTCCTGCTCCTGGCACTAAGCAACGTTGAGCTTCCGCTCAACGAGGCGCGCTTGATCGTCGCGTCGAGGATCCTCGGACACGAGAAGGTAGCAGGCTGGGTACGGAGAAACTCCGCAAGCCGCCCACGCACCTGATGTCCACCACCTCCAGATCCGGAGGCACCAGAGGGAGTGTAGGTGTTCCTCGCGATAACCTCCAACACCCTGCGGTCCTCCAAACGATTGCGTTCGATCTGCATGAGGACTTCAGCCATGGTCGGAGGAGGGGGAAGCTCCTCATCGGGACTACCCGGCTGATTCCGACCACTACGGGTCCCTCCAGCCATCCTGTTTCATCAAGATAAGTTAGATACAGTTCGAGACCTAAGAGCACGGAAATCCAAACTCAGTTAAAATGACCAAGGAATGACCATAAGAGAACGTAAGACCATAAGTCACCAAATCAACTTCCCGAAACGAATAACCCGTATGGAAAGAACGAGTAGCCATTTTAGGAAGGCAAAATTTCAGAACTTAACCCTACTCTAAACAACCCAAAAACCGAGGTATAATTACCTAATAGAGCGTGAGGTATTTAGCTAACTCATATCACTTCTTACCCTTTTATTCCCTCAAGTTTTAGTTGAATTAACCTCTCATTATCAGTGCTATATACTAATTACAAGATAGCTGTCCAATTGTGCCCCTTGGCCGAAATTTGAAGCTGCAGGAGCTCCTAATCTTCACTCCAACCATCCAACACTTCAATTTACAACACTCCTGGTTCTCCCAAAACCAAACTTAACCGATAAATAGCTAGCTTTTGAAGGGAAGAGAGGAACACTTTTTCAAAACTTAATCAAGAGTAAGGTGAGATGAGCAAGCTAAGATAGGTAAGGAGTAAAGTCTGAAAACTTATTTAACTTTTTATAAACCTTTTTGACACTTGAACATAGGTTTTCAAAATATCCTAAAGGCGACCAAGCTAGCGGTTTCTACGGTCAGTATAGCTCTCATACCAACTTTGTGAGGACCCGAAATATTTAACTAGTAACACTTAACCTCCAAATGGTTCTAGCATTACTAATTAAACATTCTAAGCCTCGATGGACATATGCTTCCCAGAATTGCAGCATATGCACATCATCACAAAATTACACATCATTTCGATACAACATACATCACTAAGTTCAACAACGACATACATAAAGTAAAGTTATTACAAAAGAGCCGACCGGCCAAAAAGAACAATAAACAAGAATGACAGCGGAAGCAAAAGGTGCCATAAGATGGCTAGAACAAAAGTCGACCGGTTAGCCACACAACCCACAAGGCAACCGACCGGGCCGCCAAGCTAGACGCCTCTAAGGCTACCACAGCACAACTCACAGAAGTGAGGCCCCTCCAGCTCACCTTCTTCCTCTGCAACAAATACATTTAAGCAAGATAACTGAGTACACAACGGTACTCGCAAGACTGACGTGTGGAATAGCGGACCTATTCATAAACTACATGCAAGCTTATTTAGGTGGAGGTTGTATGTCTCATTTTGCACAAAGCCAACTTTATTTGCAATAATGTAATACATTTAAGAGCAAGTTTGCAAGTCTGTTTTATTGAAGAAATAACAGCGAAATAATGATAAATACAAGTAACCACCTAGAAGTGACTATCCCAATAGTCACCACAACATAGCACGAATCCCCGATTCATAGCACCCGTCAAATTTTAATTAAAAGGTTGTAGTCTAACTCTTGAAAGACCTTGCCAAGCGTGTCCATAACCTAGGACGAGGCTATTCGAATAGTTTTTAACCCTACAGGGGTGTACCAATGTACCCACACTTCAGACCGCCTTTAAGCCATAAAGCACACTTCCGAAGGTATGCCGGCACGGCTAAGTCCTACGAGACGCTTTCCAATATTGTGTATTAACTACGAGCCGCTCGTATGGATAGAAACCCATACGCTTACATTGCAAGCCGAAAGACAACAAATCCCATCACGGGTGAAGTCTTTCGGACACTACAATGCTCCCAACACCATCCCTCCTGCGACTCCCTACGACCCGAAGCCAATACACGCCAAAGTACTAAGTCAAGAGAGGTCCCATACCCTCTAGTGTGGTTAGCACGCTAAAATGCTTGGTTTAGTGTAACAAGATGTTCGGTCCTTGTTGACCCGGGCACCATTCCAGTCACACCCAAAATCACACCATCTTACCATTGTGCCCAAGTCTAAATTATTTTGTTTTTAGTTTTAGTTTTCATAAGTAGACATGGCACAAAGCTGAAATCATAGATCACAATAAGTTTTATGTGATCAAGGTTATCGACAAGTCGATAACCGCCCATTTCTACCGGAAGCTAAGCATGGCTAAGCAATTAATTCGCAACTACTAAGTGACAAGAGCTCATCCACGAACTCTAATCACAGCAATAACCTAGGCTCACGGTAGTAGAGAATAATCATTTGCTAAGGAAATGCATCTACTAGGTCAACTAACGACAATAGTTTAACACAAAGTAGCAATGCATACATAGAATTTGTAATCAACATAAATACTTAAAATACTGGGATTAACATGATCAAACTGCTTGCCTTGCTGGGATTGGTCTTGCTGCAGAGGGGAGTGCTCAGGTTCAAATTTTCTTCGGAACCTAACGCAAAAAGGCGATAAAAACCGATAAGAACGAAGAACACCAAAAGGAACTCAACAGCAAAGAACATCCAAATCCCAAGAAATTTCTACAGCAGCTAGAGGTTGATTTTAGACAATTTTAGAAACAAGAATCACTTCATTTGGACTTAGTATGAAAAGGTTATGTCCTAAACAATTTCTCTCAGCCTGAAAAATCCTAATTAAATTAATTTTGGTTACTGTTCATGGCAAAAATTTCTAGAATGATCTGAAATCTGAAATTTTTATGGTAGGTAGTTAAGGTCATCCTAAGAACAGCAAAGTTGAGTTTACTTCATTTGGAGTTATAAAGAATTAGTTACGAATTTCCTAAGTTCTAAAACTAGCATATATCACTTTTCAGGAACATGAATAAAGACAATGCCTAGTTCATATTAAAGTATGTCTACAGATAAATCTTACCAAGTTGAGTTTGCTCAGTTTGGATTTACAGAGAAAAAGTTATGTATTTTACAAATTTGAGGTCATTTCTAAACAACCATTTCATATTAAACAAGTTCTTGCAGTTTATATCATTTTCTGCTACATAACAGTGCCTAAATTCATTCTCAGATTAAAGTTCATTCTATAACAGAGCTAAAGCAACTGGAATCATTCAAAAATGAGCTAAAATGACAAAGTTATGCACTTTTGAAATTTGAATCATTAAAAGACTTAGAAAATTTGAGCTCTCGGGAGGTCCAAATGAACTGAAAGAATAAGGAGAGGTTGTGGGCCGTTGATCTTGCATCGCAAGGCCACGGAACTCGAAGCACAGCGCACAAAAGACCTCCTCCCGCACTGGGGAGGTCTGGACCGTTGAGATTGGATCCAACGGCCACGACCAGTGCATGCACAGCGCACGCAAAGGAGGTCCACGCGCCTAACGGAGGTCGTGACCGTCAGATCGAGATCTGGCGGTCCCGAGCACTAGGGGAGGTCCTAAGGCTAAACCTACAGAGGGAGGTCTGGACGGCTAAGATCTCACGGAGGAGGTCTTCAACGGTCTAGATCAAGTGAGGGAGGTCCAGCCCGTTAGATCTAAATCTAATGGTTGAGACCTGAGGAGGAGGTCCTAAAGCTACGGATCTAAAGGAGGAGGTCCTAGACGGTCAAGATCTCAAGAGGGAGGTCTTGATCGGCTGGGATTTACACGAGGAGGTCTTGGATGGCCAAGATCTACTCGGGGAGGTCCTATGCGACAGGGTTTTAACGGGAGGAGATCTGGACGGCTCAGATTAGACCTAGGGAGGTCCTAAACGGTCCAGATCGACGCGGAGGGAGGTCCCGAGACTAAGGATTTACAAAGGAGATCTAACGCTCAGATCTAGATCTGGGGAGGTCGTGAACGGCTAGGATAGAGCCTAAGAGGTCTTGAGCGGGGTTTTCTTTGTAAAAGACCAAGGGTGGCTTTTTACCAAGAGGACCCCGAGGGTGATCTAGGGTGGTCTTTGCAAAATGACCAAGGGGAGGTCTTTTTACAAAGAGGACCTCGGTGGAGGTCCAGGGGTGGTCTTTAACAAAGAGGACCCCAAGGAGGTCTTTTGCAAAAGGACCCCAAGGCGGAGGGTGATGCTAACGGCTGGGATCAAACTAGGGGGAGGTCGAGAGGCTTAAGTTTTTCGGAAAGGAGCCAAAGGCTCGGATCTAAACCTGGGGAGGTCGTGGACGGCCACGATTAACCCGAGGAGGTCCTAGGACTTAGCGACACGCCCGTTTTGCCGGCAAGACAGCATTAATGAGCAACCTCGGACAACATTAATGCTAATCATAAGACCATGATTCCTGTCCGAGTACGACACGGCAAAACACGAGTTTGGTTTCCAGTTCACCGCCAGCGATGGGGGCCTCGCCGGCGCCGACCAAGGGCACCATTACACTCACAATAACGTCGCGGACCAAGAGAGCAAAGTGACAGCCAAAATGCAATAAAGAACCACTGGAGCTCGGAGGTCTTCAAGGAGCTTCAAAGTCGACAATGGAGGCAGGGAGGGTGGTGTTCTTGGGTGCTTGAGTTTGAGACCCAGCTCACAACTGAAAGAGTTCAAGCACAACCAAGAGTTGAGAAAGAAAAAGGGAAGGGAGGTCTCAGGCTACTCATAGCCTGGGAGCTTGGTAAAGGTGTGGGCAAAGTCTACTATGAACAAAGTCCATGCTCAAGGACCTGCCAGATTTGACAAGACAGAAAGGATGACTTCTTTTAGGGCAAAGCTCCGCCGCAATAAATGCATGGCAGAAAGAGACGTTGGGAAGGACCAAAAAGTGACAGCACCCTGCTCCCAACTGCTCTGACCCTGACACACGCACGGGCGCGCGAAAATCATGACGACCAGACCTCCAGGAGGTCGTGAGGAAGAAGAACAGGGCCGATGGGAGGTCCTGGATGCCCCAGATGCGCTCGGGGTGGTCCTGGACGTCCCAGATCACCCGAGCAGAGGAGGTCCGATGCTGGTGAGGAGGTCCTGGGGAGGTCCTGACCGCCGGATTGAAATCCAAGGGCCCAACACCCGCGCGCACGAGATCGAGCCCGAGGAGGTCTAGTCGGCTGGTCCGACCGAGTCCAAAGGCTGGGTCTGACTCGAGTCCGAGTCAGACTCAGACCTGTGTTTGAGTTTTTAAAATAACCTAAGGTTTGGGGATTTAATTGAGGTAGCAAACTTACTCCAAAATTTATGAAATTTTTACAGGAGCTTGCTAGCTAAGTTAATGACCTTGTATAAATTTTGCAGAGGTTTTTGTGCTATACTTTGTCCTCCAAAAATTCCACAAGGTGCTGGCCCACAGTTTGACCAGAATTGGAATAGGTTTGACTGACCTCCACAAATATTCAAACAATTTCTAAAAATTGTGAAATTTTTTCGAGGGGTCACATACCATCCCAAGAACTCAGGAAAAATATTTCCAGGAGATGATCAAGAGGTTTGACAAGATTGTTTTTGAAAGCTCAAGATTTGGATCAAAAGATTTGTGACTTTGTATTTCCATAACTTCTTGTACAATACTTGTTCAGTACAAATAGGAAATACATGATGTAAGAAAAAGTTTTAATTTCTACTCATTTTCTTACATTTGAAATACAAGCCCAAAATTGGGATGTTACAACTCTCCCCCCTTACAAGAATCTCGACCCGAGATTCCATTTACTCGGAGAAGAAGGATGGATAATCTGCACGAAGGCGATCCTCACACTCCCAAGTTGCTTCATCTACAGAATGGTTTGACCACTGAACCTTAAGGAACTTGATGACCCGGTTCCTTGTTCTTCGTTCAGCTTCCTCGAGAATACGAACAGGATGCTCGCGGTAGGTCAAATTCTCTTGCACATCGAGAACCTCCAACGGAGTTTCCTGAGTCGGACACGGAGGCACTTCTTTAGGTGTGACACATGGAACACATCATGCACACCCTCAAGGATCAGATCTGAAGATATTCCGAAGACGGTTTTTGCTACTCGTTATGGCCTTTACGAGTACACTGTCATGTCTTTTGGCTTGACCAATGCTCCTGCCCTATTCATGAATCTTATGAACTCAGTATTCATGGAGTATCTGGATAGGTTTGTGGTGGTCTTCATCGATGATATTCTTGTCTACTCCAAGAGTGAAGAAGAGCATGCTGAGCATCTGAAGCTTGTGTTGGGCAAGCTGTGTGAGCACTATCTGTATGCGAAGTTCAGCAAGTGCGAATTCTGGTTGAAGGAAGTGGCATTCTTGGGCCATGTTCTTTCAGCGGGAGGCATAGCCGTGGATCCTAGCAAGGTCAGCGATGTACTATCTTGGGGTCGGCCCAAGTCGGTCACAGATGTGCGAAGTTTTCTTGGTTTAGTCGGTTACTACCGTCGCTTTATCAAGAACTTCTCCAAGATCGCGAAGCCGATGACTGAGTTGCTCAAGAAGGACAAGAAGTTTGTGTGGTCCGCTACTTGTGATGAGAGTTTTCAGGAACTCAAGAAGCGTTTGACTTTAGCCCCAGTTCTTGTTCTTCCCGATGTCCACAAGAGCTTCGATATCTTTTGCGATGCCTCTCGTCAGGGACTCGGTTGTGTTCTTATGCAGGAGGGCAAGGTTGTGGCTTATGCATCGAGACAGTTGAGACCTCATGAACTCAACTATCCTACCCATGACTTGGAGTTAGCTGCAGTGGTTCATGCACATAAGATTTGGCGACATTACCTGATCGGTAACCGTTGTGAAGTGTATTCGGATCACAAGAGCTTGAAGTATTTGTTCACTCAACCAGATCTGAACCTCAAGCAAAGGAGATGGTTGGAATTGATCAAAGACTATGACATTGGTATTCAATACCATCCGGGCAAGGCTAATGTTGTTGCCGATGCACTAAGTTGAAAGGTGTATTGCAATACTTTGATGCTCCAGGAGCAGCAGCCCGCCCTCCTTGAAGAATTTCGGCGGCTCAATTTGGGTTTGATTGAGCACGGTTCTCTTGCTACCTTGGTTGTGCAACCAACCTTGGTGGATCAAATCAAGGCCGTGCAGCAATCAGATGTTGGTGTGAGTCAAATCAAGCAGAACATTAAGAACGGGACAGCCAAGTGCTTCCTAGAAGATGAGCATGGTGTTGTGTGGTTTGGACAGCGCCTTGTGGTTCCAAAGGTCATGGAATTACGGGATTTGATTCTCTACGAAGCCCATGATTCCCCCTTGCCTATTCATCCCAGGGCCACAAAGATGTACCAAGACCTTCGTCAGAGATTCTGGTGGACCCGAATGAAGCGTGAGATCGCCAAGTTCATTGCTGAGTGCGACGTGTGTTGTCATGTTAAGGCCGAGCATCTACGTCTAGCAGGCCTTCTTCAGCCCTTGACAGTGCCTGAGCGGAAGTGGGATTTCATCAGCATGGATTTTATCACCGGTCTGCCCCGCTCTTCAAAAGGGAACGACGTCATTTGTGTTGTCATTGATCGGTTGACTAAAGTGGCACACTTTCTTCCGGTCAAAACCAAGATTCGTACTGGTCACTTGGCCGAGCTCTATGTCTCCCAGATCGTGAGTTTGCATGGTGTACCTAAGACAATCGTTTCAGACCGTGGCTCTATTTTCACCTCCCAGTTTTGGAATAGCTTGCAAGAAGCTATGGGGACTCGTCTTTCTTCAGCACAGCCTATCATCCCCAAACTGATTGTCAGACGGAGAGAGTCAACCATGTCTTGGAAGACATACTCCGTGCTTGTGTTCTTTCCTATGGGAAGAAGTGGGAGAAGTGCCTGCTGTTTGCCGAATTCTCCTACAACAACAGTTCCCAAGCCAGTCTCGGCATGGCACCTTTCGAGGCCTTATATGGGAGGAAGTGCAGAACCCCGTTAAACTCGTCAGAGACTAGTGAGAGATAGTTCTTCAGCCCAGATTCGATCAATGAGGCCGAGAGTCAAGTTCAGCTTATTCGCGATCATTTGCGCACGGCCCAGTCCAGGCAAAAGAGCTATGTGGATCGTCGTCGCCGTGAGTTGAGTTTTGAGCCCAATGACTTTGTTTATCTCAATGTCTCTCCTTTGAAGGGCCATCAGCGTTTCGGCATCAAGGGCAAGTTAGTTCCTCGATATGTTGGGCCTTATCGCATTATCGAGAGAGTGGGAGCTGTTGCCAATAGGTTGGAGTTGCCAGCTACACTTGAGGGGATACATGATGTGTTTCATGTGTCCCATTTGAAGAAGTGCCTTCGTGTTCCAACTGAGGAAACTCTGTTGGAAAGTCTCGATGTGTAAGAAGATTTGACCTACCGCGAGCATCCTGTTCGTACTCTTGAAGAATCTGAACGAAGAACAAGGAATCATGTCATCAAGTTCCTTAAAGTTCAGTGGTCGAATCATTCCAAGGATGAGGCAACTTGGGAGCGGGAAGATCGTCTTCGTGCGGACTACCCGTCTTTCTTCTCCGAGTAAATGGAATCTCGGGACGAGATTCTTGTAAGGGGGAAGATTTGTAACATCCCAAGTATTGTCTTGTGTTTCAAATGTAAGAAAATGTGTAGAAATTTAAAACTTTTCTTACATCTTGTATTTCATGTATGTTCTGGAAAATTCTTGTAAAAGAATTATGGAAATACAAAAACCACATGCCTCTTTTGACCTAAATCATGGCCTTTCAACAACTTTCTTGTTAATATTGTGATCATCCTCTGGAAATATTTTTTCCTATGTTCTAGGGTTAAGGGGTGACCCCTCTGAAAAATTTCACAATTTTTAGAAATTATTTGAATATTTTAAGAGGTTAGTCAAACTAGTTTGACTCTAAGTCAAACCCTAGCTCAACACCTTGCAGAAATTTTGGGGGAAAATGTACAGTATGAAAAATTTTGAAAATTTTATACAAGGTCAACATCAAACTTAGCAAGCTCTTGTAAAAAATTTATAAATTTTGGAGTTAATTTGCTACCCCAAATAATTCCCCAAAGATCTCTGTTCTAATTCTAACCTTAGGGCTGAGTCAAACTCGGGATCGAGTCAGACCCGAGCCCAAATCATTTGACTCGGTCGAACCAAGTCGTCAGGCCGCACTCGAGCACAGGCGTTAGAGCGCGTGCGTTTCAACTGTTGGATCTCCATCGGGCGGTCCACGTTTGCAGGGACTTTCAGACCTCCCGAGAGCCACCTCAAACCTGAGCCGTTGGATCTGGATCCGACGCTCACGACCTCCCCTACCGTTTTAAACCTCCGGAGATTTTGATTTATCCCAACCGTCCATCTCTGATCCTACCGCTCACAGCCTCCCCGACCTCCTCCTTTGTTCTTCTTCTTCCTCGGCGCGCCCGTACAAGCGTGCGCCATGGCAAGTGAGCAGTGCAGTGCTTAGTCATGTCGTGGAGCCCCTCAACGGCTCTGACCACCCCTTTTTTTTAGCTATGTCACCATTTAGGTCTGACCTTACCTACTCCCCTCCTCTTTTTCGCGCGCGACAGAACCTTTTTGTCTTGTCGCCATTAAACCTAGTCCTCGTTCTACCGTTGACATCCAAGCTATTTGAGGACCTCGAGTTCCTCCCCTGGCTTCCCTTTTACACCTCTCTGTCACCCTCAGCTCTCTCTGTGTATGCCGCGAACAAACCACCGAGATCACCCATTTTTGCCATTTTCGACCGATTCGAGCTCCTCGTGTCGGTAGGGCTCTAGTGGTCCTCTTGCCCTGCTTTTCGCTTCCCTTGGGACCTTGGTTCGCCACAAAACTATCCCCTAACTCCATTTTGGGTTACCTTCGTAGGGCTTACCCAATTTTGAGTTGCGCGGATTGCGGTCGATGGTGGCCACCTTTGTCCCCATCTCCGGTAAGGGCCTTCTCAGTTCAATTGGGTGCTCCTAGACCACCTCTAGGCCATCGGAAAACTATCCTCACCATCCTTTTTTGCTTCTTTTTGCTCAGGAGCTCTTGTCCCCGTCATCGTTCTCAGTTCCGGCATCGGTCTCCGCCGCCAGAACTTCTCCGACTTCCTCCGGACCTCCTCCGTGCTCAGGTGTGTTCGCAATAACCCCGTAGTGCTCGAGCATCTGTTAGATTAGATCGCGGTGAAGTTTTTTCGCGTTTTCAGTTTTTGCTGAAGTTGTTCCTCCGCCCTCTCCGGCTCGCCGGCGTTTTAGGCCAGTTCCGCCGTCGAGAGTACCTTCGTTGTGTTCGCAATTGTAGTGCGCACATTTTGGCACCTTTTGTTTGCGCCGTTGTGGCCGAGGTCGCCGGCGGGCAAAGTGCGAAGCTCTGTACTGTTGTCGTAAATTTGACAAGTCCCAGGATGTCTTAGACCTAATCTCAGTCGTTGATGATCTCTGGGGGATAGCCCTTCACCGTAGGATTTTGCTCTGTGGAACCTTAGTGCCAGGACCTCCCCCAGTTTAGATCCTAGCCGTTAAGGACCTCCCAGGTTTAATCTTCACCGTTAGGATCACCCCTGTGCGAAAAGACCACCCCGTGGTCGTATTTGTAATATCACCCTCGGGACCACCCTTAGGGTCCCATTTGTAAAAGACCACCCCTTGGTCTTTTGCAAAGAAAACCTCAGGACCTCCCCCTCCGCAGATCTTAACCTTTAAGACCACCACCGGGCAGATCTTGACCGTTCAGGACCTCCTAGTGGAGATCTGAGCCGTTAAGACCTCCCTCTGTTAAGACCCTATCATCGCGGACCTCCCCGTGGAGATCTTGACCATTAAGACCTCCTCCTGTGAGATCTTAGCCCTCGGGACCTCCCTCTGTTTAGACCTCTACAACTAGAACCTCCCTCATGTAGACCTTGACCGTTAAGACCCCCCCTGTGAGATCTTAGCCGTCGGGACCTCTCTTGTGAAATTTTGGTCGCCAAGACCTCCCCAGTCTAGATCTAGGCCGTCCAGGACCTCCTTTGGTGGATCTTGACCGTCCCCGACCTCCTCTTTAGTTCTAACCCTTAGGACCTCCCCTGGTAAGATCGGGACCGTCAGATCTGGATCTAATGGTCACGACCTCCGCAGCGCGCGAGGAGATCCTTCGCACGGGTCTTCGTGTGCGCTGTGCGTTCACTCGTCAGGACCGTTGGATTCAATCTCAACGGTCACGACCCCTCCGTTGTTTTGGTTATTTTGGAGCAGCCGAGAGTTTTTTTTCAAACTGTTAATTGCTTTAAATTTCAAAAGTGCATAACTATTTTATTTTAGCTCCTTTTAGGGTGATTCAAAATGTGTTAGCTCTAGTTTAATTTTTCAAAATGTTATTCTTTACAATTGCAACTTGAACATACTGAAATGTGTTAGGTCCCTCTGTGATTATTCTTTAATATGCAATAGGCCTTATGTATATTCTTGTTTCTGAAAAATGTTGTACACTAGTTTCACAACTTAGAAAAATCATAAGTAATTCAATTTAACTCCAAATGAAGTAAACTCAACTTTGCTATCCTTAGTATGTCATTATCTACCTACCATAAAAATTTCAGGTTCTAGATCTTTCTAGAAATTTGTGCCATGAACAGTACCTAAAATTAATTTAATTTGAATTTTCAGGCTGAAAGAAATTGTTAGGCCATAACTTGTGCTTGCTTAGTCCAAATTGAATGATTTTGTTGCTAAATTCATTTAAAACCATACCCTTGCTGTTGTGTAAATTTCATGGGAACTGGATGACTTTTGATGTTGAATTCCTTTCGGTGTTCTTCGTTCTTATTAGGTTTTCGCGTTCTTGCGTTAGGTTCCGAAGAATTTGTTGAGCCCGAAAGTGAACCTCTGCAGCAAGAACACTTCTAGCAAGGCAAGCAGATGTAACATCATTTGATCATGTTGCTCCTATTATTTTCAAAGTCTAATATGTTGTTTACAAATTCTACGTATGCATTGCTATCTTGTGTTAAACTATTGTCGATTAGTTGACCTATTAGATGCATAATTTGTGGCAAATGTTTATCCTCTACTACTGAGCCTAGGATTATCTTGCTATGATTTGGGGTTCGTTGGATGAGCCCTTGTCACTTAGTAGTTTACGAGTCAATATTGCTTAGCCATGCTTAGCTACCGGTAGAAATTCGCGGTTGTCGACTTAGTCGATAACCTTGATCACACAAACTTATTATGACTTTATGATTCAGCCTTTGTACTATGTTTAATTGTGAGAACTAAAAATAAAAACAAAATGATTTGGACTTGGGCACAATGGTAAGATGGTGTGCTTTTGGGTGTGATGGTTGGTGCCCGAGTCAACAAGGACAGAATTACTTGCACCATTGATCCTAGCACTTTTGCGTGCTAACCACACTAGAGGGATATGGGACCTCTCTTGTAACACCCCAGGACCCACATTACCCTGGAATGCTACTAAACCACTCTACAGCTAGCCAATAATTTCAAGATAAATTATTTCGGCAACATCTCTAGACAAGAAGCATTAAGCGGAAGCATAAACAACTAAGGGAATAAAGATAACGGTAACAAGTTCACTAATTAAACAACCTCTAGCAGATTAATCAAAGTATGGTTCACCAGTCCATCCTTATTAAATAACATAATCATCCACAAATAGTTAAGCATTTGGCTAGAATTTCATCGACTTTATTACAACATGAGTTGATGAACCAAGTGCATTATTGTGGTGCCGCTCTACCCATCCCATGAATGCTCAACAATCACAGTAGGGGAACAAGGGTGAGATAAAAATCTCGCAAAGCAAGCTGTTTAATGTGCTATTCGGACTACAAACAAAAATACAACATCATTAAAGTATCCATATGTCCACATCCATAATGTGAATCCACATTCATTTACAAGCTAATTTAACTACAAAGATATTAAGCATCAATATCCAATTCCCATAATGATCACAATTATAGCCTCAACCATATTTACTACCAATGATAGTAAAATATTAACAATTGAATCTTGATCAACTGCTTCATATTATTCACCACTACCACTACCAATGACAATAAAGTATTAACATGTTTTACCTTATAACTTTACTATTTCTCGCATCCACAACTGCTATCAACAATTACCACAAGAGAGTAGAATCTCATGCCACAAACACAACCACTACCATACCACAAGGGATGAACCCCAAACCACGACCATAGCCACTTTCCTCACACCACAAGTGACTCTCATGAGCCAATTCCACATTACAACTATAAAGTTGCAATTGTTTGTAATATAACTTCACCACAATATCTTGCATAAGTATGCAAATAATCTTTCCACAGTGTAATGCATATGTATGCTATGCTCCACTGCACCTTTACCTAACAAGGTAAAAGTATGCATTGTGCTACGGCAATGCACGATGTTGTACCGGTACGGTCGCGGCTATAAGCGGCGACATCCACAATGCAAATGTCATGATATGTCATGAATGATATGATAATCATAAACCACAAGAATTTAACCACGAAGGTCAACAACATACTCATCATGAATATTTTCTCATAATCCACATGGGTCTCATTAAGCACAATACCATTGTGTCCTAAGACCATTACCACATAACCCACACCCGATTCACCAAGATCAAAATCAATCGATCTAAAGGGAACTCTACCACATAGACCACAACATGATCATCATGAATATAACCACAAGGAATTATCAATATGTCCACCTTGAGTTTATTTTCATATTCCGCATTTGGCTCATTAAGCAAATTACCACATGACTACCAACAACTCTTCCAACGCATGGCAAAAATGAATATTAATTTGCTACCACGACCTCATCCATAAAACATGCAACCATGTCATATAACTTCAAGTTATGAAAAACATGTATATTGCAAGTAGTAAGAATAACGAGTTAAACCGTAGCACAACCGCTACATTTACTTGCATGATCATACAAGCATTCATCCATCACAAGCATTAGGGTTAGCAATGTACTTGCCTTCCACGATGCGACGCGTTAGCCGCAAAGGTGTTACTCCTAAACCTGAGGCCTCACCTCCTAAACAAGTAAAATAATTTCAATAAGGACATAATAAACCCAGCGCTACTAATCGGCGTTCTACACCGCTTCACGATGACTCAAGGCGAGATTACAAAGTGAAAGCGAAAAACAACGTTTCTGCCATATACCGTTTCTGGACAGCAGCACAGTAATTGACATAACTCATGAACTGAAAGTCGAAAAGAGGTAAACCCAATTTCTGTAGATTCTTAACTGACTAATCTACAATACTCTAGTTGACACATAATCCAATTCGGCCAAAATAATAGGCTAACCATTGTTTGAACTTCCAGTACAGAACCTGCCTACACGTTCGAACAGCAATACTAAGATGACCATAACTTTTAATAGGTAACTCTGAATTGATCGTTCTTTATTAATCTGAAAAGGTTATCGAATTATCTACAATAACCTAGTTGTGTGAACTTTCAGATTCTACCAATTTCCCTTTCATATTTTAGGAAATACCCAGACAGATTATTCTCGTTAGATTTCTGGCAGCAGATACTAAATCGACCATAACTTTTGACTCAGACCTCGGAATTGAGTGATCTTCATGGCTACTGAAAGATAACGACAGATCCCACATAACTCTAGGAGATGGAATCTTAAAATTCAGACTCTAAATACACGAAATTACCCACGCAAGGTACTGGACAGAATCGAATCTTCTGCAGCCAAACTTTTATCCAACAAATCTAATCGGTTTCGCATCTACTACGGATCAAACAGCGGGGAAGGCATCTCGTTACCCTTGTAGAGCCCAGGAAGACGCAAATCAAATCCACGAGGACCCTTCTTCTTCTTCTTCTTCTTCTCCTCTTCCACCATGGCCAGCAGCACCAGGGCTTCTTCCTCCTTCCTTCGACCGGCATCAATGGAGGGGAAATCATCCGTGGAGGATGGACAGCAAGGAGGTGCTGGACAGGAGGTGGATGGGGTGGAGCGCAAGGGGTGGAGGCTTGGAGGGGAGAGGAGGGGGCGGCTAGGGTTAGGAAGGGGGAGAGTGGCGCCCCCCTATGGCCGGCCACCAAAAGGCCCCATGGGCCTCTAGCCCAGGCCCAGGTTGTCTGCTCTTTGCAGAAAACTCCTCCAAACTTATGATGAATCACTATTCTAATTGGTCCCTCTCTCTAAAAATAATTATTCTCTCTCTAATATTACTCAGGAGTAATACATCTCCTCCCCGAATTCTGTTCTTCTAACTTAAGCAAATTTGGGGTATTACATCTCTTGACTTAGTACTTTGGTGTGTATTGGCTCTGAGTCGCAGGGGGATGTGTGTGCGTGTTGTGTTCTGGTAAAATGCGGTGGTGTTTATGTGTTGGGTGCATGGGAGTGGAATCCTTTCTAGGTTCTCCACATCGAGGGGCATTGTAGTTGTCCAGGTTGCTTTACCCTCTATGGGTAGTTGACTCCTAGCTTTACAATGACTCCAATGCAACGTATGTGTTTCTATCCATACGGGCGACTCGTGGTTAGTGCACAATATTGGAAAACGTCTCGTAATACTTAGCCATGTCAGCATACCTTCGGTAGTGTGCTTAATCTTGTGGCAAAAAGGCAGTCTAAAGTGTGGGTACATTGGTACACCCTTGCAGGGTTAAATCTATTCGAATAGCCTCGTCCAAGGTTATGGACACGCTTGGTTATTTCCCGCAATAATTAGACTACAACCTTTTAACTAAAACTTGATGGGTGGTACGAATTGGGGATTCATGCTATGTTGTGGTGGCTATCGGGTTAGCCACCTCTAGGTCATTACTTATGCTATTTATTGTTACCTCGCTGTTATTTCAATGATTAAAAACAGATTTGATAAATTGCTTTCAATCTACTACATTATTGCAAATGAAAATTGCTTTATGCGTTTAATTAACCATATATCCATCTCCTTTGTTACAGCTCTCATGTAGCTATGTATAGGCTTGTTACTCGTAAGTCTTGCGAGTACCTTTGTGTACTCAACTGCATTGCTTTATTGTTGCGGAGGAAGAAGTGGATCCCCAAGGGATCAATTTCTGTTTGCATTGTTGCGGTGGGTGCGACTAGCTTGGCGGCCCGGTCGGTTGCCTTGTGGGTTATGTTGGCTAACCTGTCGTCTTTGGTTTATAGCCATCTTATGGCGCTTTTGCTTCCGCTGTCACTTATTACTTTGATTTCATTTGACCGGTCGGCTCTTTTGTAATAACTTTATATATGATGTATGTCTTTTGTTAGACTTGGTATTATATGTGGTATGGAAATGATGCATGATTTTGTAAAGATGTACGTGTGCTGCAATTCTGGGAAACACATGTCCATCGAGACTTAGGATATTTAATTGGTAATACTAGAACCATTTGGGGGTTAAGTATTACGAGTTAAATACCCCGGGTCCTCACATACACCACCACCATCAGAGCCGCTGGTGGTGATAAAAATATGATGGCTAACTATCTTCCTATGGTATTAGAAGGATCAGTCCGGTCGTGGTTACTTAATCTGCTGGCCGGATCAGTGTATACTTGGGAGCAACTTTGCGACCTTCTGATTGCAAATTTCCAGGGTACGCACGACCGCCTTGGGAAGGAGGACGACCTCCACCAAATCTGGCAAAAATCCAATGAGACTCTCCAGCAATATATCAAAAGATTTAGCCAGGTTCGTAATTCAATACCAGAAGTTGCAGAATCTTCTGTCATTTAAGCCTTCAAAGCAGGACTAAGAAATCGTAGGTTTACGAAGGATTTAGCAATACATCCTCCACGAACAACCATCGAGCTCTTTGATATGGCCGACAAGTATGCAACCGCCAGCGAAGCGATTGAGTGGAATGAGGCCATTGATCGAAAAGACAGAAAAGAAGCAAAGGAATGCTCTCAACAAAAAGAGACACCGCAAACCCAACGATAAGGAGGTTCTTGCGGTTCCTGAAAAATTCACCAAGGGAAAGAAAGATTATGCCAGTCATGGCAAGGCAAAGGTCCCGACCAATGAATACAAGAAAAACAAGAAGTGGTGTCCACTTCACCAGCAAGTAGGACATAACTTGCGCAACTACCGTGCCTGGCAAAGGAAGCTAGAAGATTATTATGCAGGTAAAGGTCCACTCCCTTCGATACAGGAACTCAGAGAGATAAGCTCCAAGAAGGACAAAGATGGTGACGAAGAAATAGAGTACCAAGACCCTCAACACACTGTCGATGTAATCTTTGGTGGATCTTCTTCGTACGAGTCCAGACATCCTCTGAAAGCCATGGAGCAGGAGGTCAACCTTACCGAACCTTCGATCGCCACTAAACCATCAAGGTGGTCGGAGACGATAATCTCCTTCAGCAAAGAAGACTGCCCTATTCCTTCAATTCAACCAGGTAGGTTCCCTATTGTCGTTGAGCCTACTATTAATAACTGCAAAGTTAATCAGGTCTTGATAGATGGAGGTAGTTCTTTAAATATTTTATTTGCGGGCGCATTGGAAGACATGCAAATTTCCAAATCTAAGGTAAAACCTGTGAAATATGCCTTCCATGGCATAGTTCCTGGATCTACCGCCAAGCCTATAGGGCACCTGTCCCTACCAGTTACGTTCGGAAGGCCTGACAACTTCCGAACAGAAAAGATTTCATTTGATGTGGTGGATTTTGAAACCGCATATAATGCGATCCTTGGTCGTCCGGCTTTAGCAAAATTCCTGATAGCCACGCATTACGGTTATCAAAGTTTGAAAATGCCGGGACCCAAGGGTGTCACCACAGTTCGAGGCGATCAAAAAATAGCTTACTTATGTGATCGGAAATGCTTGGAATTGATCGATGAACTTCCGACCAGGGAAATTAACACCACTACCATGCAGGTCAAGCACTCGAGGCCAAAGATGGCACCAAAACCTTCCAACCAGACAAAAGAGGTACTACTCGACAAAAGCGCTTCTCCAGAGGACGCCAAACTACTGGTCGGAGTAGGACTCAACCTTAAATAGGAAGAGTCGCTCGTCTCCTTCATCCGAGCAATCCAGGACGTATTCGCTTGGCAGGCATCCGATATGCCCGGAGTCCCCAGGGAGGTGATCGAGCACAGGCTAGCTTTGTAGCCTGAGAAGAAACCGGTCAAGCAGAAGCTGAGGCGTTTTGCACCTGATCGAAAGGAAGCAATCCAGTCAGAGATTGACAAGCTCCTCAAGGTTGGGTTCATTCGTGACGTCGCCACCCAGAGTGGCTCGCCAATCCTGTAATAGTTAAAAAAGCCAATGGAAAATGGCGAATGTGTATTGACTTTACATAACTTAATAAAGCTTGTCCGAAGGATAACTTTCCCCTTCCTCGCATTGATCAACTTGTAGACTCTACTTCCGGTGTGAGTTGTTAAGTTTTTTAGATGCTTACTCAGGGTACCACCAGATTAATATGAGTAAAGAAGATGAAGATAAAACTTCCTTCATTACCCATTAAATTAAATAGTTGAAGATGAAGTAGAGGGGGAATGAAAGGAAAAGAATTAAGGGAAGGGAGAGGGCTTAGGGGAGGTATGGGCCGCCGGCCAATAACCCAAAACCTTAGCCGAACTGCCCATACAAGAGGTAAGGGGGAGGACAAAAGAAGAAAACCCTAGACCTAATTTCCCCTTCCCCCATTTTCCACCCGAGCCGCCTCCTCCGTCCGCCTGTGGAGCTGCGCCGCCTCCCCCTTCCGCCCGTGGAGCTGCGCCGCCTCCTTCCGCCCTTGGTTGCCGCCCTAGGGTCACCGCCGCCGTCGAGCACGGCCTCGCGCCCGACCGCCTACACCTAGCCCCCGTGCGCCTCGCTCTCGCCGCCAGCTTCCACGGTTCGTGTGCCGCCGCCTCGGCCTGCGTCTGCGCCTCCTCCTAGCCCTCCCGGCGCGCCTCGCCGGTCGGCCGTGCGGTTCAAGCCTGCGCTCGACCGCCGCCGGCGCTTGCCTCTTGCGTGCCCGTGTGCGCCACCTCCGTCGTCGCTCGACTCCTTGCACCATCGCCTCTTGCCGGCTCAGTCGCCGGGTCGCTCGTGACCAGCGCCTCCCTCTGCTTGCCTCGTGCGGCGCCGCCGCTTCCTCGCCCCGCTGCGCGGCGTCGCCACAGTCCACCACCTCCATGAGTCCGGCAGTTTCTGTGCCTACGCCTGCTGCAACGAGAACGGCCTCGTCTGGTGCCCTGATTGCTACTTCCCTGCTGCCTAATCCAACTCCAGGATTCAGTTGGTTGTGGTTCCCATCCAACAACTCATCTCTTTACTGATTTTCAGATTGGGTTGGTTCCTTTTACTTGTATTGATTGATGTTTGGTTGATGCTTGTGTATGTTGTAGTGGCTACGGGTGGTGGTGCTGCCCCACTGTCATGGCCGTGTCACACTGGAGGTGTTTGGTGATCGTGATGAGGTGGTCGATGCGGAGT
Organism: Ampelocalamus luodianensis; assembly: GCA_036346255.1. Classification (NCBI taxonomy): domain Eukaryota; kingdom Viridiplantae; phylum Streptophyta; class Magnoliopsida; order Poales; family Poaceae; genus Ampelocalamus; species Ampelocalamus luodianensis. Next base: position 49,533,620 of record CM070629.1, on the reverse strand, counting down.
ACGCGGAGGGGGATCCTCTGAAAATGATCTGGATGGGAGTGATTAGCTTTCAGAATTGGCTGAGACCGAAATGTTCGATGTATTCCACAAATCCAAGTGCTCGCTGATTCTATTGATCCGGAGGTTGCGCAGCGAGTTCAGGAGTTCTATGCTGACTTTTGTGCCATTGACCCTTACCATTTTGCTTTGATCATGCCAGTTCATAGCAGGTATATATTTATGCCTTGTGCAATGTCAACTTTACTTCGCGCTTAGTAATGATTCGTTGCATCTGAAGTTGCGATATGGAATCCGCTGTGTACTTTGCAATCCAATTTAGTGACCTAGTATTCGATGGTTTAGGCTTATTGCTTCTGTTGCTAATGCATTAGTGTTTTACTCGCTTAGAGTATATTGTGTTCGTAATTTCTTAGAGATCAGAAATGATGTGGAATGACAATTTAGTCTAGTGTATTTTGAGGCAAACTTGGCATGGCAATGTGTGACAACTGACTTGTGTGCCACACACCTAGTTAGGCCTTGTTTGTCTTGTTTACTTGCACAGTTTCCACTTGGATGTAACCAAGATGGGTGTTATCACCTAGAGTTTGATCTTTGCTCAGGTTTGTTTAGTCCATAGCTACGTTTGGTTGTTACGGAGCATTGGTTTGTGTGTGACTTAAGATCGCATGGACCTTGCGGGTTATATGTTGTTTCATTAGCATGTAACTTGTGTTCTTTGGGTAGTATGCACAAGAATTGCAATGTGACAACCTCGGACTATTGATTAGCTAGTGGGCTAGATCACCATTGTAGAGTTAGGTGATGAGAATGTGTTAGATGGTATTAAAGTTCTGACCTATTATATTTTTATGTCTTGAAATATGATTTGTGGGTAATTTTTGTGAAAAAAAAACTAGTTGTATCTGGTAGGCATGCTGATTCATGGTATGAACTTCATAGATCCCAGGAGATACATGATCTATTGCAAGCACGTGTGCAGCGTCAGCAGTTGGCTTGCATCAAGTCGGGGTAAGGTGGAGGTGAACCCTGGTGCTAGAACATCCCACCTTTTGTCTTCTGTCTCACGGTTGAGGCAAGTGCAAGTAGTATTAATGAGTTTTATATTTCATACTTGATGAATGCATAGTTGATTGTTGATGATTGTTGCTTGGAAATGTTGATGAGCATGAATCCCATAGTTTAATGAAGATGTTTTTATTATGATGCTTACTACTTGGTAATGTTGGTGAGCCTAATTAAGTGCCATAGTTAACGATGATGCTTACTATTGGGAAAGGTTTACATGATAATGCATGCTAATGGTTACATGGTGTGTGAGGACCCCATTTTATTTGGCTTGCAATGCTTAACCAACCACCTGGTCCTAGCATCACAAATCAAATAAACTGAGTCTCGAGATATGTATACTTCCCAGAAAGCAGTATACACACCTCACAACAAAATTATGTATCAACTCCATTCCAAACACAGAGTCCAAACATTACACTACTAAACAGAAGGCAACAACAGTAACATTAATACAGACCAAGGCCGACTGGCCAAAAGATACACAAATAACAGAAAAAATAGACAGCGGAAGCAAAAGTGCCATAAGATGGCTATAACCAAAGCCAATCAGCGTGCCTTCAACCCACAAGGCATCTGACCGGACCGCCAAGCCTAGTCGTCGAACACGAAGCGGCGGACTGACTCACGTAGTGAGGCCCTTGGGGCTCACCTTCTTCCTCTGCAACAAAAACATTAAGCAAAGCATCTGAGTACAAAGATTGTCTTTGTACCTGCAAGACTAACGTGTGAACTAGCAGACCTGTTCATATGCTACATGCAGGCTTATTTGGTGGAGGCAATATGTTTCATTTGCACAAAGCCAGATTTGTTTGCAATAATGTAATACAGTTTAAAGGCAAGTTTGCAATTCCTTTTTAATGTTGAAATACAGTAAAGGTAATAATAACAAAAGAGTAAAGAAAAACCACCTAGAAGTGACTATCCCAATAGTCACCACAACAATAGCACGAATCCCAGATTCGTACCACACAGCAAGTTTTAATTTAAATGTTGTAGTCTAGTTCTTACGGGGCGTATCCGAGCGTGTCCATAACCTAGGACGAGGCTATTCGAATAGTTTTAACCCTGCAGGGGTGTACCAATGTACCCACACTTCAGACCGCCTTAAAGCCAAAACACACTTCCGAAGGTATGCTGGCACGGCTAAGTCCTACGAGACTTTTTCCAATATTGTGTATTAACTATGAGCCGCTCGTATGGATAGAAATCCATACGCTTACATGGTAAAGCCGAAAAGACAACTACCTTTGCGGGGTAAAGCTTTTCGGACAACTACCATGCTCCCAACACCATCCCTCCTGCGACCCGGAGCCAATACACGCCAAAGTACTAGGTCAAGAGAGGTCCCATATACTCTAGTGTGGTTAGCACGCAAAATGCTCAGTACGGTGGCGCAAGTAACTCGGTCCTTAACTGACTCGGGCACCATTCCAGTCACACCCAACAGATCACACCAATCATACCGTTGTGCCCAAGTCTAAATCATTTTTGTTTTCAGTTTTGGTTTTGCAATTAAACATAGCAAAAATGTTGAAACATAAAGTTATAGTAAATTTTGTGTGATCAAGGTTACCGGCTAGAGTCGATAACCGCCCAGTTCTACCGATAGCTAAGCATGTCTAAGCAAATTGACCCGGATCTACTAAGTGACAAGAGATCATCCAGCGATCTCTAATCACAGCAAATAACCTAGTCTCAGGTAGTAGAGATCCATATTTCACCTACAGGATATGCAGCTACGGATTTAACTAATCAATTTTAACACAAATTAAGCGATGCATACATACAGTTGAAACAAAATATTAGACTTTAAAATACTGGGATTAACATGATCAAACTGCTTGCCTGGCGGCTGCTGCTCACTGTGCTGCTGAGGATCACTCTCGGGAAAATCAGAATCGTCGCAGTCTAACGATTGAACAAAAACAGCGAATAAGAACAAAATAACACCGACAAAACTCAAAATCTCAAATACAACTACAAATCTATAACACAGAAGCTGGACCAATACAATAGGAATAACAAATTAGCTGCTACGGAGATGATTTAAATTAGTCATGTTTTCATGTGATTGATCTACCCAAACTCACTTATTTACCAAGCTAACCACAAAATCAATTCCCTTATATGATTTAATCTTTCAACAGACTTTGATGGTGATTGTGTGCACATCTATTAACTAAACATCAAATTACCTTATCATGAATAACTAGTTATTTTATGCAACTACAAAGTGATAAAATCATTTAGACCTACAAGTTTGCTATAAGAACACTAACTAGTTAAATGAGCCAACTATAGATGCTAACAATTTTCTAACTAAGGTTGGCAAAAAAAAAAATCAGCTACAACACACCTAAGCATCACACCCACAAAAAGCAAGGTTAACAATTTCAGCATGCTACTCCTACAAGACCTTACAATGCTTGTAAAAGCAAGAACCATGTGTATAGAGACAATCAACATGATCATCTAACTACCTCTTTGATCAATCATGACAACAAGAGCTTTGAAACCTATAGATACTAACTAAATGATTTCATGCTAACCACTACTACTTAAGGGAGTCATCAAGCACTTAACTAGAATCAAAAGCATAAGCATGAAACTAAAATCTAGTTACTGACAACAGAAAAACGACAACAGGAAACAATTACAGAGAACAACACTAAAATACTTTCAAACTTCCATTACCAATTTTGATCATGCATGAGAGTGAACTAATGAACATTCATAAGCATGATTAGCAGCTAACTACAAAGCTTAAGGGAGGTGGGCCCCACTGTCAGTGAAAGCAGAAGAGCACAGTCGAAGGACAGAGAGGCTCGGGCTGCTCTGGACCTGAACTTGTCGCCGGCGAAGGAGTGGCGGCGCGGTCGAGGGAGCGGCCAAAATGGGTTGCTGGTGGACTGCTGAAGCTGTAGGTGGTCTCGAGGCAGCCGGAGATGCACTGTGGCGGCGCGGCGACGGAGCACGGCGGCCGGCAGTGAGGGTGACAAGGGGCGACTGCGCCAGAGAGGAAAAAGATGAAAACTAGCACGCGGATGAGCATCAGTGGGTTACCAAGAACTCACCGGTGTGCTCGGCGACGACGGAGAGGCACCGGAGTGGCCCGGCGACGAGAGCCTACGGCGGCGCGGGGTGGTCACCGTCGGCAAGGACCTGAGGTGAAGAAGTGAGCGTGTGAGTGATCGGGGAAGGAAGATGGAGTCCAGGCGATGCTCACCGAGAGAGGAATCGAGCTGGAACTCGCTGGAGAAGACGCGGCGACGGGAGAGGCGGAAACAGCCGGAGTTTGAGAAGAAAGGGTGCGCGCAGCTCCACAGGCGATGAAACCCGGAATTTCTTGAGGGGTTCACTACTTGGAGATGCGGAACACGCCGTGACACGATCGGCCGAGCTCGGAGAACTCCGGAGCGGCCGGAACGCTCGGAGGCGGCGAGGCGGCGCTCTCGGCTTCCGGAGCTTGGTGGCGGAAATGGACAGAGGGGAAGAAAGAAACCGAGAAAAGTGGAGCACACGACAGCTTAAGAAGGAGAAGGCGGAGGCAGCGAGGTAGAGGAGGTAGGGCGGTGAAAAGACCGGTGAGCCGCGCTGGCAGCATGCATGCGGGCGGCGAAGCCGGCGAGAGTGCGCGGCGAGCGGTGCGCGGGAGAGCTGGCGCGGGCGCGCGCGCCGCGTGGAGAGAGGGTGCTGCCAGTGGGGCCAAGCCGTCAGCGAGAGGAAGAGCGACGCGGTGAGGTGGCTTGGTCGGACCAAGTGGCGAAGTGGCGCGGTCGGAGCCAGGCTCGAGTTAGGTTCGAGCCCGACAAATAGTAACTTCAGAGTTTGAATTAAAAAGGGCTGAGCAGGTTTGGGCAATTTTTAGAGGTAGTTCAAGAGCTCCAAAAATTCCAAAATTTTTATGGTAGATACTTTGGACAGCGAACAACATTGCATAAATTTTCCAGAACTTTTTATGCATTGCATTGTTCTGGAGAAAATTCACAAGATCCTGTTCTAGGGGTTTGACCAGATTTTAGAAAGGTTTGACTTGCCCTTTTGAAAAAGCAAATAAAATCTAAAAACTGTGAAATTTTTCAGAGAGGTAGATAGGATGATCAAGATGATAGGAAAAATATTCCTAGAGGATGATCACAAGTTTGAGTTTGATAATTTTGTTGATAACTACTATCATTCACAAGAACATGATTAAAGAAAGGGATAAATGCTAGGGAAAAATGTAGGAGACTTTCAAATGATTTCATGAGGCAACAAAAGTTTTTATTTCTCCTCATAATTTATATTTGAAATATAAACCCTAACTTAGGGCTGTTACATGGTGATGCTTACATGATAATGCTTATATGGCGAGGCTTACATGATAATGGTTACATGTTGGTGAGCATTACTTTTCATGATGAGTTGATGTCATGCTTGGCATTCTGCATCATGGCATTGGATCCCGGTGCCTTGAGGGCACAGGCCTTGATTATATATTGGATCCCCGTCATGCATTAGACGGGCCTGGTCCCCACCCTCGAGGAAAGTCATGTAACTAGTCTGGTGAGGTCGGTGAGAAAGTTACATGACTTGGAGTGTGGGCTTTGGATCCCTGTGCCTAGAGGGCACATGCTTAGAGTATGTATCGATGGATACACTACTCGGCATTACCGGTAATTGCAAAGAAGTGAAGTATTTTGCATTCATGTCATGTTCATTGCATTTCTGCATAAGAGATGGATTTGTGGTATATAATGTTGTGTTCATGATGGGATTGTTTGTTCCCTTTGACTGCTTATGATGCTATCATAAGAGATGGATTTGTGGTATATTGTTGTATGCATGATGGGATTGTTTGTTCCCGTTGACTGCTTATGATGCTATCATAAGATATGGGATTATGGTATATAATGCTATTATTCAAGATGAAATTGTTTACTCCCTTTGACTACATATGATGTTATTGTTTGATTTGTTATTGCACTTTGCTGAGTCGTGGACTCACACTTGTTGTGTTGTGCTTGCTAGGTACCTCTCGAGGCAGCGACATGCATGGGAAGGGGTAGAGTTGGTGCACGTCACATAATCACTAACCATAATGAATAATCTAGTCTTTTTATCTACAAATCATATTCTTGATAATTGCTCTAGATTCAGATTGTGACCATCCTTCGTGGTGGATGTTTTAATTGTGGTCATAGATGATCCATTTATGTTCTTATTCATTCGTTGATTGAGTTCATTTAATTCTCGTTGATGGATTAGAACGTTTGGTTGATGGTTTATTGAGATGTTGAAATTATTGGTTTAGTAGAGTCTCAATAATATGTAATAGAGTTGATTAGAAGATTATGGATGCCCTGCTTAGCATATCCTGGATGTCCTTTGATGATTCGTTAAATTGGATGATTTGAGTGTTGATTGATGCTATATTAAACTGTTTGAACCCCCGGTATAGCCATCTATACAAAGGAGGTTCTGCCGGATTTTAGAGAAATGTCTTAGTTTTAATAGTTATAGTGATAGTTTAGTAGCATTTCAGACTCATGTTGGGCTGGGGTGTTACAGTTGGTATCAGAGCGGGCTTTAGGTCCGTGGTAGTTGAAATATTAAAATGACACACTGTGCATAGTAAGATGGGAATGGGTCAAGCATTGCATTTACATTTTCGTTCTAACGGTTTGAGCATTGTTGTTATGAAATGATTATGAATGCTTATACTGTACCTATATGATTATTATATGTTGTAATAGTATATGACGAGAGATTTAGGTCGTGGTTGTTGTCTTGGGTTGCCAGGATTGCACCACTGTTTGGGGTATGAGAGTATTGGAGCGACTACCTTGAGTCGTCTAGCTCCAGGTGTTGAATATGAGTTTCTTTGGGAGAATTATTGTCTTCTTTGAGGTTGGAATGGTTATTCTTATTTAGTTGCAGTGGATGGGTTTTCTTGGATTAGTGGTTCATTACTGTCGAGAGGAGTTCATCGGTCTTATTGGTTTCTTAAAACAAACCTTTGATCTCTTGATTAACGAGTTGTTTTCCTGATTATAAACGTAGTTGATTTATGAGATTGATCTTTTATTTGGAAGTTAAAATGTGATCCGGTGATTCGTTTGGTATTTCAGTTAATGAAGACTATCTTTTACAAACTTCATTGAAGAAAGTTTTGACTATACTCATTTCTTTTGGAGTAGTTGAAGTGTTGGAGTTTAGAACCTTTTCTTTGAAACAGAAAGTGTCAAAACCCTTTGCAAAGTTTTGTGGTGTTAAGTGAGAAACTGTAAGTAAAGAAGATAATTGTTAATGTTTATGACATCAAGTTGGGTCTTTGGCATGATGCATAATTAACCTTAACTGATGTTCTCGGTAGCGTAGCCGGTTAATTTATTGCTTCCTTGCAATAATTGCATGACTAGATGTGATCTAGAATATATTTATTCCTAATTAGAATCAACAGGGTTACTATGGAGAGTGGATATCGATATGAATCTATCTTGTAAACATCTATTTGATGATTTTACATAAATGCTAGATTTACCTAATTCCTGATATGCTAAAATTGTTGAAACCTGTATAAAGGACTAGATGGTGGTTGGCGTATCAATTTGTGAAACCTTGTTAAAAAAGTAAATAAAAATTATTATGTTAGTAAATCTTAAATCATGTTTTGAACTGGTTTCTAAACCTAAGGTGAAAGGTCAAATCTATGTTTATAAATGGTTATGTGATTGCAAAAAAAAAAAGAATTAGCATTATATTTACACACATGATTAATACAATGGTCAATTGTTTATGAGAGCTGAAGTTGGTGTTGAGCACACCAACCATTGAGTAGATGTAATTCGTAGGTGGTCCTTGATAGTGTGCCTTTTGAAATTTGCTATTGCATAGTATGATATTGTTAAAATAAATTTGTTTCAACCTTGTGGCTTGTGTTTCTCTTGGAAAGCTTTAGAATGGGGTAATAAAGTTTGATGATTCTTGGCACTAATGTGCAGTAGGAGTATTTGAGAATTGGAGTCAAGTTTTAAAACTTGTGGTTATTTGAATCGTGCCTAAACTTTCTGCTCTGTCCGTGCAAGAGTTGTCAAGTTTCAATCGCAATATCCTTTGCTTATTGGTTGTTATTTGTTTTTTTAGGGATGTGTGCCCTCATTTGTGAGCTTAACTTTCATTTTCTAAGATCTTCGTTATCAGGTTATTTCTTTTGGTTTCGTGCTCGCTATGAGGAGCAATGTTTTCCTATGTGATGAAACTTTCCCTTGTTCGCCTCTTTCTTTTGAGAAAGGATCAACAAATTTGTGTTGCAAAGTTTTACAAAGTGTAAATTGGCAATTGTTCGGTGGTGGTCAAGTACCGGTAGTGGTGAGATTTTGGTACCAAGCTATTGTAGTAGTAGGATATGCATTTTGGATTGAGCATAACTTTGAGGATGGTAATTTAAGAGATTTGAACTCGTGTAGTATGTGATGAGTTGGAATCCCAAGGTTTGAGAGAAGTCTTACTCCTAAAAGAAAAAAAAACGAGAAAAAGGATGTTTCCTCGGGTAGTGAAGCGTTTCTTGATTCTCGTTTGAGTTTTGTGTTGTTGACTGATGTCTTTTACAATTTGAGTTGGCGCTATGTTGGCATGTATGATTCTTTCTAGTTTAGACAAACTGAAAAAAGGTATTTGATTTGGCCATTTGAGTGAATTCTCCTTTGGCTTTTGTGGTGTTCGTTCGCAAATTTCCTAAATAGAAAGTGGAATTGCTTTCGTGTTGAGTTCTCAATTTTTGGATTTGACCCTTTTGGTGGAGGGTTGGCACTACGTGGTTGCGATGAGAACTCTTTAATTTTTCAATTGCATTCTCTTTGTAAACCAGTTGTTTAAAAGCGAGTTCTGTTGTGCATTCTTGTTTAAAGGAGGTGCTCCTTGTTAAGATGAAGAAACCGATTGAGAAGTGGGACAGGAGTTCCATGTGTGTTGTGCATGTTTGTGCTTTAGTACCAAAGGGAAGGTTGGCCCAAGGTACATTGTTTTGTCTTTGGCAGTTGCGAGGTTTAGCAAGTGGGCGTATCGCTATGACTGTCTCGGGTCCATACGCGAGGGACGTAATGTTTGGTAGGTTCTGGTGCTGAGTGAGAATTTTGGAAGATTTGGGATTTGAGGTTTCGTTTGAGCCGGTGATCTTTGAGTAAGACCTCACGTTCGAGTCTCGTCCGGTACGTATACTTGAGAGGTCGGAACGAGCATTGGGATGTAATACGTCGGTATCCGTTGTGGTGCCTTGGGCACACCTGTAACACCCTGGCTATTCGGAAGCCAAGATGTCACCTAAAACATCTAACATACATCCATAAAGCGGAAGAATTTGAATAAAATCAATTAATGCTAGTATCGAAACAACCAAGACATGATGAAGGTATCCTTCCTTCACCATCTAATCTATTTATTTCAGTTCATTGATAATGAAAGTTCACATGCAGTAATAATTCACCATCAATGTGGAGAAGGTATCCTTCCTTCACCAATTATAAATTTATTATTACAGTTCATCATTAACGAATGTAAGATAGAACTAAATTTAATCTTGAACATGAATTGGATGATGTGAACAAGTAGTGCGTGTCTACTCCCTCCCAAGTGAGCCAACATCAGGGGTTACCTAAAATAAACAAACAACGCAAGAGTGAGTCCACGACTCAGCAAGTAGAGTGAAAGAGACAGAACACATATACAAACAGGACATCACCATTTAAGAATGCGAATATTGCATCGAATGAGCACTTAAGAAAAACATGAAATGAATGAATGTAATCAAGGATGGACTGCACACATACCTATACCGGTATAACTAGTGACACACCCGTCGGTGTTCACTTAAGCCCGCATCTTAACAAAAATGTGGGGATCCAATTCCCGTATGAAGAACGTTTCATACGGGTGTCCAAAGTTGCCCATTCTGGAATTAATGGGTCTTACATGCCCATCCTGGAATTAATGGGTCTTTCAAATCCACTCCCGTGGACGGGACATGACAATGTCCAACATCGCCCACATTGGAATGGTGGGACTTGAAATCCACTCTCGTGGATGAAACATGCAAAATGAATGTATAACATGGATTGAGAATATTGAACGATATGATATCTAACATGGATATAACACATATATCAAAACATAAACAAACCACCTTCTCATGTATTATATGGAATCACAACAAGATCATAAAAACATTCACCAATCACAGTCAATAAAGGTGGCAAGGTACTTGCCTTCCGCGAAGCACTGCGGTAGTAGGTAAAGAGGATGTCCCTAAACCGAAGCCTCTCTGCCTACATAAGTAAGTACTCGAAATAAATACAACATATAACATAGCGCTTCCATTAACGTTCTACAACGACTTCCCGACAGTCCACAATTAACTAATTAGCTCTAATCTGAAAACAGACTACTCAGGCACAACCCGAAACTGGACAGCAGAACGGTAAAAATCATATCTATTGGTCTGGGACTCGGAATGAGGTGAGACCAATTTCTATGGATTCTTAACTGACATATATACAATACTCTAGTTGACAAGGTAAGCCAATTCGGCAAAATTAATTTACTAACAGATAAATGAAACAGCGGAACAGAATCTGCCTAAACACTTAAGATAGCAGTATTAGAACGATCATAACTTTTAATCTCCAATTCCGAATTGAGCGTTCTTTAATAATCTGAAAAGTTTATGAAATTACCTACAATAACCTAGTTGGCACGACATTCATATTTTGCCTTTAACAAAAAGTGGCACACGGGTCAAAACTAAAGATAGAAACTGACATACAATCTAGACAGACTGACCTACAGTTTGGACAGTCACAATGAAAAGTGCATAACGTTTGATCTATAAATCCAAATGAGGTGTTCTTTATCAATCCTGAAAGCTAGTGATATCACCTTCAAAATTTGTTATGGGCAAGACCTCTGAATCACCCTCTAACTAGGCCATATATCAATCTATACAGAGACTGCTAATTCCCGTCAGGATTCTGGACAGTAGATAATAAATCTATCATAACTTTTGACTCGAAAGTCAGAATTTAGTGTTCTTGGCGGCCACCGAAATCTAAGAACAAGACCTACAGAACTCTAGAAGGTGGACAACTCAAATTCTACATCTAAGATCACGAAAACTATCACGCAACATTCTGGACAGAACCGAGTTTCTAACTACGGCAATTCAATCTAATCAAATCTAATCGGTTTCTCTTCTACGACTAATCGAACAACAACAATCGATGATCGTTACCCTTGGAGACCCGCGGGATGACGACGAGCGATCCGCGAAGAAGATGATCACCCTATCCTTCCCTCCTTTGGCCGAAAACCTGCTGCCCCCTCCTCTTCTCGCCGCGTTGGCCGGCAGCGGGGAGCTCCAATGGCGGCACGGGGAAGCACCACCGCAGGGCAGCACCTAGGGAAGATGGGGTGGCAGCATGGGGGAGAGAAGGTGGCGGCCATGGGAGGGAAAGAGAGAATGGGGCGGCTGCCTATGGGAGGAGGTGGGGAAGTGGGAAAAGTGGGGGGTGCTAGGGTTTGTGCCCCCCCTTGGCCGGCCACACTAATGGGCCTATGGGCCCACGGTTGCCCTCCTAGGCTTCTGGCTGCTTCCCTTGGCCCACGAGGCCCCTCTTGGGCCTCATCGCCAAAGGCCCAGCCCAAAGCGGAAGAGCAGACAAAATGCGAAAATTCTCTTTTAAAATTCGAATTCGAACAAAATTCTTTCTAAATGAAAACGGGGTATTACATTCTACCCCCCTTAAACAGGATTCGACCTCGAATCCTCACACACTCTCTACGCGAAAGAACAACCATGACTGAGAATTAACAACGGTAACCACGTACCCGAAGAACGAATCTGGATAACTCGCACGCATGCGAAACTCCAACTCCCAAGTAGCCTCTCCCTCGGACTGAAAATACCACAACACTACGACGTAACACGACGTCTGAACTAACACTCAACCCGGTACTTCCAGGTACACTCATCGTACAAGACTCGGAGGGAAGATCTCACTCGATGGTCAACGGCGCAAACAAAAACTCAAACTCTGGATCTCCCAGGTACTCACTCAATACGAGAACAAACAAGACGTTACATACTCCGCGCATGGACTCGAGACAGTCCTAGCGACACGCCAACTAGCGAAAACAACCCAATGTATCTTGGGTTAACCTTCCCAATGATACCGAACCACACGACAAGCACAAAGAACACAAAACTCTTATTCCTCCTCTCAACTGAACTCCTCACTGAAAACAAGGATCACCTCCTTTACCTGGAAACATACAATCGAATTCTTTTTAAGCAAACTCTTTTACCGGCAAAACACATCTGAATAAGAAAGATTCACATCGCAACTATACGTTACCAAATGAGTACTGAAGAGTAAAATCCAGAAATCAGAATTTCATCAAGAAAACCTTTCCACTTTCCAAGTGGCAATTTGCGAAAACGTCACGAAAGCCAAAGGGGAGATCACTTGAATGCTCAAACCAAATACTTCTTTTGTTTTGCCTGAATTGGAAAGAAGCAAACATGCCAACACAACACCAACTCACAATGCAGAAGACACCGGTCAACAACGTAAAGCTCAAATGAGTAACAGGAAAACGCTTCAATATCCAAGGAAACATCCTTTTTCTCAATTCCTCTTTTAGGAATAAAATTTCTCTCAGACATTGGAATTCGAATTCATCGCATACCACAGGGCTCAAACCTCTTAATTTAACATCCTCAAATTAGGCTTAAACTGAAATACATCATCCACACCTTTGTGGAGAGACTCTATTGATTCCACTGAACACTCTGGACCACTCCTTCAACTGATGACATTAATTTGATAGAAGGCACCAAAGCCCCTCAAAAACCCATGCAATCTCATCACCTCCAACTTTCAAGAATAACACATCAGAATCCTCAGTACACCCGCTCATGAACTACATCAGAAGGGTTCTATCGACAATCACTCCACTACTCAGAATATTCCAGTTTTCTATCTCCTCTACACACAAACCTTTGGGCGACCAAAAGTCTAGCATGAAAATAGAAAGCTCAAATTTAACCTCCAAGACCCCTACAACAAATTCCTCTTATAACACATGGTGAAAACATCGGATTAAATCTCTAACATCCCCAAAATTCCGACATACACACACATTGACATCCTCAAGAATCACTCACACAACATCGCAAAACTTTCCAATTGTGTTACTCTATAAAATTGATTAAGGTTTCCATACATTTGATAATCCGCAACATTTCAACATGAACCAAAGTTCTGGAACTACACTATATCATAGGTTCTACTTAGTTGAACACTATACAGTTTTAATTCGAAGCCACACATTCCATCTGAATCAACTTCCCTCCAAGAGGTACAAGTCAAAACCAATTCATCTTCTACCATTCCTCCAATAGCTTGGTAGCAAAATCTCACCACTACAATTACTTAACCACCACCACACAGTTGCCAAAATTACGCTTTGTAAAGATTTGCAACACAAAACTATTGTTCCTTTCTCAAAAGAAAGAGGCGAACAAGGACAAGTTTCACCGCACAGAAAAATGTTGCTGCTCACAGTGAGCACGAAACCAAAAGAAATAATCTGGTAATGAAGATCTGGAAAAACGAAATTTGAGTTCACAGCAGAGGGCACGCATCCTTCGAAAAGGGAATAGCAAATAACCACCATTAAGAGAAATAGCATTGCGATTGAAACTCGACAACTCTTGAGTGAAAAGAGCAAAAAGTTTATGAACAATTCAAATAACTACAAGTTACAAAACTTGACTCAAATTCTCAAATATTCCTACTGCACTCTTTCCTTTAACACTGAAATTAATTCTTTGACTAACATCGCTTTGCCACAACGTACAAGATAAGATCTTTAGTCCAAACCACAAGGACTAATTAAGAACTAATGAAATTCTTCAATACATCATATTTGTTCAGAACAGTTCAACTACACAAGAAACATGAGATCCAAATAATCTCAGCCACCAAACTCGAAACATTTCCAATTACGGGATTTCATGAAAAGCAAGCAGATTATTCTCCTCTTAAAGGAACCAACATAATTTCTTTGATTGCAACCTCACGTTGCCAACTTAGACTAAAAAGTCTTTAAAATTAAGTCACACAAAACTCTTAAGAAGCAACAGGACAATCCAATACCTTAATTTATTTAAAATAATTTCAGCTACCAAATGATTGAAGAGCTCAAAGAAAATATCACGGAAGCTAAACTTGAAATATTCTCATCTGAACGATATCACCAAAGGCGATCAAATTACTATGGGTATTAACATCAAGTTCAAAACAACAATTAGAAAACACTTCGAAAGACCCACGTGAAAAGAATGGGTTGATTCTTTCTCAAAAGAAGAGACAAATGGAAACGACTTTCACCAACTAGAAAACTCATCTACCACTCGCACTGAACACGGGACCAAGGAAGAAACCAATTAAGCAATGAACTTATAGAACATAAGTGAAGTCCACAGTTGAAAGCATAAGCCTCACAAGAAGAGAATATCGAATCTTAACAGATAAGAACAAATAAGTATTCAAAATCGAAGCACTTGCATCACTGAAGAACCATTATAACTTTTCAACATATCGTTACTCGATAAACTACATTTACCACATAAAAGCCTGAACCCTCAAAAGATCATGAACATAAAACTTGAAATTTGATCATTTAGAGAATATCACCATAGGTGATCAAATTACTATGAGAATTAACCTCATTCTCACATTTTGACGATTTAATAACATCGACAACATACACTAGTACCAAGAATCATCAAACTTTATTACTCCATCCTAAAACTTCCCAAAGGGAACACAAACCACAAGGTTGAAACAAATTTATTATAACAAGATTATGCTAAGCAATAACAATATCAGAAGGCACGCTATAAACACTACTTACGAAATTCATCATTCCATTTGCAATCACATAACCACGTATTAACATAAATTCACATTTCATCATTGTTCAGAAATCATTTCAAAACAAGATTAAAGATTCACTAACATAATCTTGTATAAACAAGGTTTCACGAATCGATACATCAGCACCCATCTGGTTCTTTATACAAGTTTCAATAATTTTAGCATACTAGGAAATAGATAAGTCTAGCTCTTATGTAAGATCTGTAGGTTCTGAATGGATATGGACAGTCTTTATTTAACATACACCATGTATCAAATACAAGGACATTTCAAATTAATCAATTTCATTTTCATGGATGGTAGTTAAGAATAATTGATTTGCATCATGCTAATAACCCAAATTGGTAACTCATATCGTAACAATTTATTCGTTTAGTTATAACTTCTCATTTTAAGCATAGCAAGACATCACCAAAAGGATTCTAATACCTTACTTCAGCAAAAGAGAGACTTCAAACCTCAACGCTCGAAGTAATCCAAAAGAAACGCATAAAGCCAAAGCTTTCCCATGCAAACGAACTTACAGCGGAAAACTCTCACTAACCAAGCTATCAAACGAGTAAATGAGTCATTCTTTTTCAATGAGAAAGAAGGAGCAACCATGAAAATATCAATTTTGCCAATTGACAACGACCATAAGTGGTAAAAGCAACTCAACAGTCGAAAAGCAATAATTGTTTCAGAGAACCAAGAGGGATCTATTGAAAACCATAAACTATCATGAACCACAAACCCAGGAGAAATTCATCAACCACCACAGGACAAGAATTGCAAAATTCAGAAATGAAGGAAGAGAACAACTTCCTAAGGCAACTCACACTTAGCACCTGAAACGATGATACTCGGGGTAACTACTCCTCTAACCACGTACTGCGAACAGTGGTGTATCCTGGTGAATCCCAGAGTAACAACCACGACCTCCACTTCTTATCATCCGATAACAACACGCTTCACCAAAATACTCAACTATGAATATATAGGATCATCTCATGACAATCATAGTATTAGTTCATAGATATTGAATATCATAGCAGATCATATATTACCAACAAGGATGATAGTACAGAAGCAATTCAACAATTGCTCAACAAAATGAAACATAATAACAGATATTGCGGAAGCAATGTAATTTTCCAACCCCACCTCACGTACAAGTGTGTCAATTTAATAACTTAATTACCACGGACCTAAAGCCCGCTCTGATACCAACTGTAACACCCTGGCTATTCGGAAGCCAAGATGTCACCTAAAACATCTAATATACATCCATAAAGCGGAAGAATTTGAATAAAATCAATTAATGCTAGTATCGAAACAACCAAGACATGATGAAGGTATCCTTCCTTCACCATCTAATCTATTTATTTCAGTTCATTGATAATGAAAGTTCACATGCAGTAATAATTCAACATCAATGTGGAGAAGGTATCCTTCCTTCACCAATTATAAATTTATTATTACAGTTCATCATTAACGAATGTAAGATAGAACTAAATTTAATCTTGAACATGAATTGGATGATGTGAACAAGTAGTGCGTGTCTACTCCTCCCAAGTGAGCCAACATCGGGGTTATCTAAAATAAACAAACAACGCAAGAGTGAGTCCACGACTCGGCAAGTACTGATGAAAGAGACAGAACACATATACAAACAGACATCACCATTTAAGAATGCGAATATTGCATCGAATGAGCACTTAAGAAAAACATGAAATGAATGAATGTAATCAAGGATGGACTTCACACATGCCTATCTACGGTATAGCTAGTGACACACCGTCGGTGTTCACTTAAGCCCGCATCTTAACAAAAATGCGGGATCCAATTCCGTATGAAGAACGTTTCATACGGGTGTCCAAAGTTGCCCATTCTGGAATTAATGGGTCTTACATGCCCATCCTGCAATTGATGGGTCTTTCAAATCCACTCCCGTAGACGGGACATGACAATGTCCAACATTGCCCACATTGGAATGGTGGGACTTGAAATTCACTCTCGTGGATGAAACATGCAAAATGAATGTATAACATGGATTGAGAATATTGAACGACATGATATCTAACATGGATATAACACATATATCAAAACATAAACAATCCACCTTCTCATGTATTATATGGAATCACAACAAGATCATAAAAACATTCACCAATCACAGTCAATAAAGGTGGCAAGGTACTTGCCTTCCATGAGCTAATCGCGGTAGTAGGTAAAGAGGATGTCCCTAAACCGAAGCCTCTCTGCCTACATAAGTAAGTACTCGAAATAAATACAACATATAACATAGCGCTTCCATTAACGTTCTACAACGACTTCCCGACAGTCCACAATTAACTAATTAGATCTAATATGAAAATAGACTACTCAGGCACAACCCGAAACTGGACAGCAGAACGGTAAAAATCATATCTATTGGTCTGGGACTCGGAATGAGGTGAGACCAATTTGTATAGATTCTTAACTGACATATCTACAATACTCTAGTTGACAAGGTACGCCAATTCGGCCAAATTAATTTACTAACAAATAAATGAAACAGCGGAACAGAATCTGCCTAAACACTTAAGATAGCAGTATTAGAACGATCATAACTTTTAATCTACAATTCCGAATTGAGCGTTCTTTAATAATCTGAAAAGCATATGAAATTACCTACAATAACCTAGTTGGCACGACATTCATATTTTGCTTTTAACAAAAAGTGGCACACGGGTCAAAACTAAAGATAGAAACTGACATACAATCTGGACAGACTGACCTACAGTCTGGACAGTCACAATGAAAAGTGCATAACTTTTCATCTATAAATCCAAATGAGGTGTTCTTTATCAATCCTGAAAGATAGTGATATCACCTTCAAAATTTGTTATGGGCAAGACCTCTGAATCACCCTCTAACTAGGCCATATATCAATCTATACAGAGACTGCTAATTCCCGTCAGGATTCTGGACAGCAGATAATAAATCTATCATAACTTTTGACTCGAAAGTCGGAATTTAGTGTTCTTGGTGGCCACCGAAAGCTAAGAACAAGACCTACAGAACTCTAGAAGGTGGACAACTCAAATTCTGCCTCTAAGATCACCAAAACTATCACGCAACGTTCTGGACAGAACCGAGTTTCTAACTGCGGCAATTCAATCTAATCAAATCTATTCGGTTTCTCTTCTACGACTAATCGAACAACAACAATCGATGATCGTTACCCTTGGAGACCCGCAGGATGACGACGAGCGGCTGCCTATGGGAGGAGGTGGGGAAGTGGGAAAAGTGGGGGGGTGCTAGGGTTTGTGCCCCCCCCTTGGCCGGCCACACTCATGGGCCTATGGGCCCACGGTTGCCCCCTCCTAGGCTTCTTGGCTGCTTCCCTTGGCCCACGAGGGCCCCCTCTTGGGCCTATTGGCCAAAGGCCCAGGCCCAAAACTGGAAGAGCAGACAAAATGCCAAAAATTCTCTTTTAAAATTCGAATTCGAACAAAATTCTTTCTAAATGAAAACGGCGTATTACAACACCCGTGTTGAGCGTGAAGCGACCCGGGAGTTGGAGTAGTCTCGCATGCGTGAGGATATTCCAGAGTTGTTCTCGTCGGGTGCATGATGTCAGTTGTTTGATATTAGTTGTGGTGTTCTTTCGAGCAACGACGAGTAGAATTCGAGGGCGAATTCTTTTTAAGGGGGGTAGAGTGTAATACCCCATTAAATTAAATAGTTGAAGATGAAGTAGAGGGGGAATGAAAGGAAAAGAATTAAGGGAAGGAGAGGGCTTAGGGAGGTATGGGCACGCCCATAACCCAAAACCTTAGCCGAACTGCCCATACAAGAGGTAAGGGGGAGGACAAAAGAAGAAAACCCTAGACCTAATTTCCCCTTCCCCCATTTTCCACCCGAGCCGCCTCCCCCGTCCGCCTGTGGAGCTGCGCCGCCTCCCCCTTCCGCCCGTGGAGCTGCGCCGCCTCCTTCCGCCCTCGGTTGCCGCCCTAGGGTCACCGCCGCCGTCGAGCACGGCCTCGCGCCCGGCCGCCTACACCTAGCCCCCGTGCGCCTCGCTCTCGGCCGCCTGGCTTCCACCGGTTTCGTGTGCCGCCGCCTCCGGCTGCGTCTGCGCCTCCTCCCTTTAGCCCCTCCCGGCGCTGCCTCCTTCGGTCGGCCCCGTGCCGGTTCAAGCCTGCGCTCGACCGCCGCCGGCGCTTGGCCCCTATTGCGTGCCCGTGTGCGCCACCTCCGTCGTCGCTCGACTCCTTGCACCATCGCCTCTTGCCGGCTCAGTCGCCGGGTCGCTCGTGACCAGCGCCTCCCTCTGCTTGCCCCTGGTGCGGCCGCCCCTGGCTTCCTCGCCCCCGCGCTGCCTGCGTCGCCCCACAGGTCCACCACCTCCATGAGTCCGGCAGTTTCTGTGCCTACGCCTGCTGCAACTTGGCATGGCAATGTGTGACAACTGACTTGTGTGCCACACACCTAGTTAGGCCTTGTTTGTCTTGTTTACTTGCACATTTTCCACTTGGATGTAACCAAGATGGGTGTTATCACCTAGAGTTTCAGTGCTGCTTCAGGGTTTGTTTAGTGCATAGCTACGTTTGGTTGTTCTGGAGCATTGGTTTGTGTGACAGCTTAAGATCGCATGGACCTTGCAGGTTATATGTTGTTTCATTAGCATGTAACTTGTGTTGCTGGGTAGTATGCACAAGAATTGCAATGTGACAACCTCGAACTATTGATTAGCTAGTGGGCTAGATCACCATTGTAGAGTTAGGCTGATGAGAATGTGTTAGATGGTATTAAAGTTCACATCCTATTATATTTTTATGTACTGAAATATGATTTGTGAGTAATTTTTGTGAAAAAAAACTAGTTGTATCTGGTAGGCATGCTGATTCATGGTATGAACTTCATAGATCCCAGGAGATACATGATCTATTGCAAGGACGTGTGCAGCGTCAGCAGTTGGCTTGCATCAAGTCGGGGTAAGGTGGAGGTGAACCCTGGTGCTAGAACGTCCCACCTTTTGTCTTCTGTCTCACGGTTGAGGCAAGTGCAAGTAGTATTAATGAGTTTTATATTTCATACTTGATGAATGCATAGTTGATTGTTGATGATTGTTGCTTGTAAATGTTGATGAGCATGAATCCCATAGTTTAATCAAGATGTTTTTATGATGATGCTTACTACTTGGTAATGTTGGTGAGCCTAATTAAGTGCCATAGTTAACGATGATGCTTACTATTGGGAAAGGTTTACATGATACTGCATGCTAATGTTTACATGGTGATGCTTACATGATAATGCTTATATGGCGAGGCTTACATGATAATGGTTACATGTTGGTGAGCATTACTTTTCATGATGAGTTGATGTCATGCTTGGCATTCTGCATCATGGCATTGGATCCCTGTGCCTTGAGGGCACAGGCCTTGATTATATATTGGATCCCCGTCATGCATTAGACGGGCCTGTTCCCCACCCTCGAGGAAAGTCATGTAACTAGTCCGGTGAGGTCGGTGAGAAAGTTACATGACTTGGAGTGTGGGCTTTGGATCCCTGTGCCTAGAGGGCACAGGCTTAGAGTATGTATCGACGGATACACTACTCGGCACTACCGGTAATTGCAAAGAAGTGAAGTATTTTGCATTCATGTCATGTTCATTGCATTTCTGCATAAGAGATGGATTTGTGGTATATAATGTTGTGTTCATGATGGGATTGTTTGTTCCCTCTGGCTGCTTATGATGCTATCATAAGAGATGGATTTGTGGTATATTGTTGTATGCATGATGGGATTGTTTGTTCCCGTTGACTGCTTATGATGCTATCATAAGAGATGGGATTATGGTGTAATACCCAGATCGTTGGTTCGGCGTAGTGTGAGGACCCCAATTTATTTGGCTTGTAATGCTTAACCAACCACCTGGTCCTAGCATCACAAATCAAATAAATTGATCCTCGAGATATGTATACTTCCCAGAAAGCAGTATACACACCCCGTTACAAAATTAGACATCAACTCCATTCCAAACATAGAGTCCAAACACCACACTACCAAACGGAAGATAAACAAATAGTAGAGTTATTACAGACAAAGGCCGACAGGCCACAAGATACACAAATAAACAAGAACGACAATGAAGCAAAGTGCCATAAGATGGCTATAAACAAAGCCAATCGGTGTGCCTTCAACCCACAAGGCATCGGACCGACCGCCAAGTCTAGTCGCCCACGAACGACAACACTGACTCACGTAGTGAGGCCCTTGGGGCTCACCTTCTTCCTCTGCAACAAAAACATTAAGCAAAGCAACCGAGTACAAAGATTGTCTTTGTACCGCAAGACCGACGTGTGAACTAGCGCACTGCTCATATGCTACATGCAGGTTTATTTGGTGGAGGCCATATGTTTCATTTGCACAAAGCTAGATTTGTTTGCAATAATGTAATACAGTTTAAAGGCAAGTTTGCAATTCATTTTTACTGTTGAAATAACTGCGAAATAAAGATAGATACAAGTAACCACCTAGAAGTGACTATCCCAATAGTCACCACAATATAGCACGAATCCCCAGATTCGTACCACCCTGCAAGTTTTAATTTTAAAAGGTTGTAGTCTAACTCTTGAAAAGCTTACCCAAGCGTGTCCATCACCTAGGACGAGGCTATTCGAATAGTTTTTAACCCTGCAGGGGTGTACCACTGTACCCACACTTCAGACCGCCTTTAAGCCAAAGCACACTTCCGAAGGTATGCTGGCACGGCTAAGTCCTACGAGACTTTTTCCAATATTGTGTATTAACTACGAGCCGCTCGTATGGATAGAAATCCATACGCTTACATGGTAAAGCCGAAAAGACAACTACCCACTCAGGATAAAGCTTTTCGGACAACTACCATGCTCCCAACACCATCCCTCCTGCGACCTCCTGCGACCCGGAGCCAATACACGCCAAAGTACTAGGTCAAGAGAGGTCCCATATACTCTAGTGTGGTTAGCGCGAAATGCTGGATAAAATTCACTCACAAGATGTTCGGTCCTTAATTGACCCGGGCACCTTTCCAGTCACACCCAACAGATCACACCAAACTTACCATTGTGCCCGCGTCTAAATCGTTTTTGTTTTCAGTTTTAGTTTTGCAATTAAACATAGCAAAAATGCTGAAACATAAAGTTATAGGAAATTTTGTGTGATCAAGGTTACCGACTAAAGCCGATAACCGCCCAGTTCTACCGATAGCTAAGCATGTCTAAGCAAGTTGACCCGGATCTACTAAGTGACAAGAGATCATCCAGCGACCTCTAATCACAGCAAATAACCTAGGCTCAGGTAGTAGAGATCAATATTTTGCTACGGATTTAACTAATCAATTTAACACAAATTAAGCAATGCATACATACAGCTGAAACAAAATATTAGACTTTAAAATACTGGGATTATCATGATCAAACTGCTTGCCTAGGCTGCTGTTGCTCAGAATGCTCAACCTGTTGCAGAGGATCACTCTCTGGGTTACCGCAAATATCGAAGCCTAACGATAGAACAAGAAAAGCGAATAAGAGCAAATAACAACGACAAAACTCAAACATGCAACAACAAACAAACATACTAAAACTCACACAGCAGCTTAAGCATGATATAACAAAATTTTAGAAACAGAGAACAATTCATTTTAAGTGGTTATGAATTTTCTAGGAATTTTCTAAGCTAACAATACACATGAAAGCACTAGTTAATTACTTAACAAATTTTTATGAACAGAAACAATATCTAAAACCTATCCTGATAATTAGCACACTAAAAATGAAAATTTACAGAGTTGGTTTTACTGGATTTGGACAATTATTGATAGAGATATGAATTTTTTTAATTTGGAAAAATACATAAAACACCATTTAATTAATTAACAGATTTTTGCTATAGAGACAAGGTTGAGACTAATTTTAATAAATAGCACATTTAAAATGAAAATGAACAGCACTGGTTTCATGCGATTTGGAGATAAATTGAATTAGTTATGCATTTTCTAAGTTTAAATGAATTAACAACACAACAGAAAACCATTTCAGAAATACTAAAGCATTTAATACTTTTTCTACCGGCAACCATCTAGCCACGGCGACTGACAGCGGGCCCGCGCGAATGGTGGCCAGGACAGCCCGCCCGCCGGATGTGACGTCGAAGGTGTATTCAGAGAATACGTCTTCGGCTTAGCAAAATGTAATCCTAACATATACTCACAGATAAATACGCTTCCCAACAGAGAAAACGCAACAACAAAGCTTACCCCACCAACAACTGACAGCATGGGCCCTCATGGCAGCGACTCAGAGGGAAATATAACGGTTGGGTTAGAGTTTACTAAACACGATTAACCCGAGAGGGACCCACATGGCAGTGACTGAACTAAACATGGATTAGTGCTAACTGAATGCCACCGGCGGCTCGCCGGCGCGCACGGGGACGGCGGCGCGGCCGCACAGTGGATCTTGCGAACCAGGAGGTCTCAGGGCGAGTGAGTGGTACCTTAAGGTTCGCAAAGATCTCACGAACCCGGTGACGGTGACGCGGAGCCCGATGGTCGACGGAGATGAGCTCACGACGGCCGGAGGCGGAGAAGAAAGTGCGGTGCTCGCGGAGAAGATGCTGCGAGCTTCGAGAAGACCCCGGAAGGTGCGCCTCAGCTTCGCCTTGACTCCAGGAAGGTTTCGCCCACGATCAAGACGACGATGGAGCACGGAAATGGCAAACGCGCGGCGGCGTAAATACCGTGCTCGAGAAGAAGAAGTCGCACACCCTCCACGATGCATCAAAGACGTAAACGAGCCCACCGTGAGCATCAGTGAAGCATTGCGATCAAGTGGGATCAACCGCTGGGGCTTGAGACTCACCAGAACGCAAACGAGCTCACGGAGCCGAGAGCGCCGGAGGTGGAGACGACGATACCACCCCTGGTGATTCACTGGACGCCAAGGACCCGGGATGGGCAAAATGGAGGCGGCGTCGAGCGTGGATCACGGTGGTGCGGTCGCGGGCTCAAGGGCGGCGTTAACACGGCGGCGCTGCTCTCGGGTTTTTCTCCGGCCGAAACTAAAAGATGGACGGAGAAAGCACGAGAATGGGGTAGAGAAGAAATGAATGAGCTCGGTGGGTAGATGAGACCCCGGCGACACGCCACGACCAGACACGCGTCCACGAGGTGGCAGCGACGAGGGACGTGGCGAGCATGCGCTAACGGCCGCGAGCTCCGGTGAGACGCGGAGAAGACGAGGGCGATGCTGACAGGTGGGGTCCACTTGTCAGCGACGGTGGCAAAGCGGTGCGAGACGGGGTCTGGTGCGGAGCTCAGATGGTTAGACTCGATCAATATCACACCGACCGTGGGATCTAAAATGGACGGCTGAGATCGATGTATGCATTCGGACAGGTCGGTTGATTCGACGCACGCGGGCCACACGATCTGCATTGGACGGTCAACAATGATCGGCTCGAGGCGGTGCAGCTAGTTGACGCGACCGAGTCAAGTGGTGCGGGTCGGACTCGAGTCTGAGTTAGGTCTGAGCCAGAGGAACAGTGTTTCCAGGTTTGAATAAAAGGGCTGAGTTAGTTTGGGGAATTTTTAGAGGTAGCTCCTGAGCTCCAAAAATTCCGAAATTTTTATGGTAGCTACTAGGGACAGAGGACAACCTTGTGAAATTTTTTCAGGAGTTTTCATGCACTAGATTTCTCCCAATAAAATTCACAAGCTGCTGTCCAGAGGTTTGACCAGATTTCTAAACTGGTTTGACTTGGGCATTTGAAATAGCAAACAAAATCTAAAAATTGTGAAATAATTCAGGGAGGTAGATAGGATGATCAAGATGATAGGAAAAATAATTTCAGAAGATGACCACAAGTTTGAAAGCTAAAAATTTGCTGACAACAATTTCTATTCACAAGAATTTAATTCTAGAAAATGGAAATTGCTAGGGAAAATTTGGAAAACTTCCAAATGATTTGATGAGACAAAAAAAGTTTTTATTTCTCCTCAAAATTTTACATTGGAAATACAAACCCTAAGTTAGGGCTGTTACAAATCTCCCCCCCTTACAGGAATCTCGCCCCGAGATTCTGATCACTGGGAGAAGAAGGATGGGTAATCTGCTCGGAGACGATCTTCCCGCTCCCAAGTGGCTTCATCCTCGGAGTGGTTTGACCACTGAACTTTAAGGAACTTGATCACCCGGTTCCTTGTCCTGCGTTCAGCTTCTTCGAGGATACGAACGGGACGCTCACGATAAGACAGATCTTCTTGCACATCGATATTTTCCAATGGTGTTTCCTCCACAGGAACACGAAGGCACTTCTTCAATTGTGACACATGGAAAACATCATGCACCCCCTCAAGTGCAGCTGACAACTCTAACTTGTATGCAACAGCTCCCACTTTCTTGATGATATGATACGGTCCAACATACCGAGGAGCCAACTTGCCCTTGACATCGAAACGACGATGTCCCTTCAAAGGTGAGACTTTGAGATACACAAGGTCATTGGGCTGGAAGCTCAACTCACGGCGACGCCGATCTGCATAGCTCTTCTGCCTGGACTGAGCTACGTTTAAGTGCTCACGGATCAACTGCACTTGACTTTCAGCCTCATTGATGGAATCTGGACCAAAGAACTGTCTTTCCCCAGTTTCTGACTAGTTCAGTGGGGTTCTGCATCGCCTCCCATACAAAGCCTCAAATGGTGCCATACCGAGACTAGCTCGAAGCGTTGTTGTAGGAGAACTCGCAAGCGGTAGACACTTCTCCCAATTCTTCCCATAGGAAAGAACACAAGCACGGAGCATATCCTCAAGAACTTGGTTGACTCGCTCCGTCGACCATCTGTTCGAGGATGATAGGCGGAGCTGAAGAAAGACGGTGCCCATGGCTTTTCGTAAATCGTGCCATAGCCGAGAAGTGAAAGAGAGCCACGATCGACACGGCCGTTCGTGGCACACCATGCAAGCTCACAATGCGGGAGATATAGAGATCGCCAATCGATCGACACCGAGAGTGGTAAATCGGCAGAAGTGCGCTACCTTCGTCAATCGATCGATAACAACCCGGATAGCATCCTTCCCCTGAATAAGTGCAGGCGGACGGTGATAAAATCCATGCCTACGTAATCCCACTTCCACTCGGTATGGGCAAGGGTCAAGAAGACCGCGGACGTTGATGCTCGGCCTTGACGCGACAACATATGTCACATCTGGCCACGAACCTGGCAATCTCGCGCTTCATGCGAGTCCACCAGAATCTCTGACGCAGATCTTGGTACATTTTAGTGGCCCCGGGATGGATGGACAAAGGCGAATCATGGGCCTCCTGAAGAATCAAATCCCGCAACTCTGGAACCTTTGGGACCACAAGACGCTGCCCAAACCATACAACACCGTGCTCATCTTCTGTGAAACACTTGGCTGATCCATTCCTGATGTTCTGCTTGATTTTACCCACACCAACATCTGATTGCTGTGCCGCCTTGATTTGATCCACCAAGGTCGGTTGTACAATCAGGGCAGCAAGGGAACCGTGCTCAACCAAACCCAAGTTGAGACGCTGAAATTCTGCAAGAAGTGCAGGTTGCTGCTCTTGGATCATCAGAGTATTGCAATACACCTTTCGGCTAAGTGCATCAGCAACCACATTGGCCTTGCCAGGGTGATACTGAATACCCATGTCATAATCTTTGATCAATTCCAACCATCTCCTCTGCCTGAGGTTCAGATCTGGCTGGGTGAACAAGTATTTCAAGCTCTTGTGATCGGAATACACCTCGCAACGGTTACCGATCAGATAATGCCGCCAAATCTTGAGTGCATGCACCACAGCAGCCAACTCTAAATCATGGGTGGGATAATTAAGCTCGTGAGGTCTTAGCTGCCTGGATGCATAGGCAACTGCCTTGCCTTCATGCATAAGAACACATCCAAGACCCTGACGAGAGGCATCACAATAAATATCGAAGCTCTTGTGGACATCAGGAAGAGTAAGGACTGGGGCTGAAGTCAATCGCTGTTTGAGCTCCTGAAAGCTCTCATCACAAGCAGAGGACCACACAAACTTCTTATCCTTCTTGAGCAATTCGGTCATCGGCTTAGCGATTTTGGAGAAGTTCTCGATAAAGCGGCGGTAGTAGCCCGCTAAACCGAGAAAACTCCGTACATCAGTGACCGACTTGGCCGCCCCAAGATAGAACATCGCCGACTTTCTTTGGGATCCACACTATGCCCCCACTGAAAGAACATGGCCCAAAATGCCACTTCCTTCAACGTAACTCACATTTGTTGAACTTTGCATATAGCCGATGCTCCCGCAATTTGCTCAAAACAATCTTGGATGCTCAAGATGCTTTGCTTGATCTTGGAATAGATAAGAATATCATCAATAAAGACCACCACAAATTTATCCAAATACTCCATGAATACTGAATTCATAAGGTTCATGAACAAAGTCGAGCATTGGTTAGACCGAAAGACATGACGGTATACTCGCATGCACCATAACGAGTAGTGAAAGTTGTCTTTGAATATCCTCGATCGATCCTCGACTGATGATACCCCATTCTCAAATCAATCTTTGAGAACACTGGCTCCATCAACCGATCGAACAGATCATCAATGCGGGCGAGGATATTTGTTCTTCACCGTCACCTCATTGAGAGGACGGTAATCAACACACATGCGCAAAGTCTTGTCCTTCTTCTTCACAAAGATCACCGGACAACCCCAAGGAGATGGCGGGACGGATGAAACCCTTTGCTTGGAGCTCACCAAGCTGCTTCTTCAATTCTTCTAGCTCATTGGGAGGCATTCGATACGGCGCCTTCGAAATCGGAGCGGTACCGGGCAACAACTCGATGACAAACTCCAGATCTCGAACCGGAGGCATCCCAGGTAAATCATCAGGAAAAACATACTCAAAATCACAAACAGTGGGAACCTCTTGAATCTTCAAAGCTGGCTTTGCTGCAAGTGCACAAAGGTGTGACCCTTGCAGCTGCGGGGAAAAGCCAACCTGTTCGCCATAAAAGTTGGTGAGGAAAACCATCTTCTTGGCACAATCGATCTGTCCCAAGTGTTGGGACAACCAATCCATGCCAAGAATCACATCCAGACTCGCTGAACTGAGCAGAATAAGGTTTGCCAAAAACCCCCACTCCTTTGACTATGATAGGAACATCCCGACACTGTAGATCAGCTCTCATTTCCGACCCCGGAGAGCGAATGAGGAAAGGAACTACCAAAGGAACACAATGAAGACCACTAGCAGCAGCAAATGATCTTGAAATAAAAGAATGCGATGCTCCAGAATCAAATAATACTGCAGCAGGACGAGAATTAACAAGAAGTGTACCAATCACGACATTTGGCGCCTCCTGAGCCTCCTCAGCTGAAAGGTGGTTGACTCGACCACGCCGCGCACTCGGTCTTCGATAATCTTCCGTCGTGGGTGACCACTCCCCTGGCCGCGTCCTCCATTAGGACGAGGGGCTACTGCAACACTCTGAGGGCAAGCGTTGGCGTAGTGGCCCTTGTTGTGGCAGCGAAAACAAGTAACCTCGGTCGCCGGATTGCGGAGGCCGCTCTGCTGCTGGATCGCAGGCGCACGTGGCTGAAACACGGCCTGCGGTGGACGAGGAGCTGGTGCAGATGGCCTCGGCGCCGGTGGAGCAAAAGAACGGCCATCGTGCCGCCCACCGAGGACGAATGAGGTGGTGTGAGTAGGCGATGCGCTCCCATTTGCGCTATGGACTCACCAGCGCCTTAGCCTTATGCTCAGCAACAATGGCCTTATCTACCAAGGCCTGAAAGTCAGAGAAGTCCACAATAGATAGCTTGTCCTGCAGCTCCTCGGACAAGCCATCCATAAACTTCTCCTGCTTAGCCTCATCTGAGGCCACCTCCCCTGGAGCATAACGAGCCAAATGATTGAACTCGTGCAGTACGTCACGCACTTGCGCCCTTGCTTGAGCGCGAGGAACTCCTTCTTCTTGACTTCATCGTGCCATCGTGATGTGGGCCCGACGAAAGTCGATCCGAACTCTTCCCACGCGACTACATGGCGCGGGTGCATGGCGAGATAGTTCTCCCACCATGAGAGTGCCGCCCTCAGGCCGGTGGGACACGAAGAGTGCCATATCTCGTGCCTAGCATCGAGCTATGTTGAGCTTCGCTCAACCATGCGCGCCAATCATCCGCATCGAGAGGGTCCTCGAGCGGAGCAAGTCGGCGGCTGCGACGGAGGAACTCGCAAGTCCCCGCGAGTCCGGTGGCCGCCACCACCGGCAGGAGTGGAGGTATTCCTAGCAATAACCTCCGTGATGCGCGTCGATCCATGCGGTTTCGCTCGATCTGAGCGAGAACCTCAGCCATGGTCGGAGGAGGGGGAAGCTCCTCATCATGACCAGCCTGCTGACTGCCACGCGTTCTCCCGGCCATCCTGTTTCACTAAGACAAGTTAACAATAGCCGAAAACACGGTTGACAACCCACTGCAAATAACTTACTAACAAAGACAAAACAAACACAAGACTTTTAAGTTACAAAACCAATTGACAAAAATCGACACTTAGCAAACTCATACATATCTTACCCTTATGCCCCCCACAAATTTTAATTAAACTAATTCTCTATGGTTCTCCCAAAGACCGATTCTACCAGTAGTAACTATCTTTTGAAAGGAAAGGAGAAACCAAGTTTTTAAACTGAAATTAGAGTAAGATGAGAGTAGAAGGCTAGGATAGATAAGGAGTAAAATCTGAGACCCTGCCTAAGTTTTCATAAACCCTTTTTATATTTTGCAACTAAGCCTTTCCAAAATATCCTAAGGACGACTATGCTTGGGTTGCTACGGTCAGAATGGCTCTGATACCAACTTTGTGAGGACCCTAATTTATTTGGCTTGTAATGCTTAACCAACCACCGGTCCTAGCATCACAAATCAAATAAATTGATCCTCGAGATATGTATACTTCAAAGCAAGATACACACCCGTTACAAAATTAGACATCAACTCCATTCCAAACATAGAGTCCAAACACCACACTACCAAACGGAAGATAAATAAATAGTAGAGTTATTACGGACAAAGGCCGACTGTGCCACAAGATACACAAATAAACAAGAACGACAATGAAGCAAAGTGTCATAAGATGGCTATAAACAAAGCCAATCGGTGTGCCTTCAACCCACAAGGCATCCGAGGACCGCCAAGTCTAGTCGCCCACTAAACGGCAACTGACTCACGTAGTGAGGCCCTTGGGGCTCACCTTCTTCCTCTGCAACAAAAACATTAAGCAAAGCAACTGAGTACAAAGATTGTCTTTGTACCCGCAAGACTGACGTGTGAACTAGCAGACCTGTTCATATGCTACATGCAGGTTTATTTGGTGGAGGCCATATGTTTCATTTGCACAAAGCTAGATTTGTTTGCAATAATGTAATACAGTTTAAAGGCAAGTTTGCAATTCATTTTTACTGTTGAAATAACTGCGAAATAAAGATAGATACAAGTACCCACCTAGAAGTGACTATCCCAATAGTCACCACAATATAGCACGAATCCCCAGATTCGTACCACCCTGCAAGTTCTAATTTTAAAAGGTTGTAGTCTAACTCTTGAAAAGCTTACCCAAGCGTGTCCATCACCTAGGACGAGGCTATTCGAATAGTTTTTAACCTCGCAGGGTGTACCACTGCACTCCACACTTCGCACCGCTTTTAAGCCAAAGCACACTTCGAAGGTATCTTTGCACCGCTAAGTCCTACGAGACTTTTCCAATATTGTGTATTAACTACGAGCCGCTCGTATGGATAGAAATCCATACGCTTACATGGTAAAGCCGAAAAGACAACTACCCACTCGGGATAAAGCTTTTGGACAACTACCATGCTCCCAACACCATCCCTCCCGCGACCTCCTGCGACCGAGCCAATACACGCCAAAGTACTAGGTCAAGAGAGGTCCCATATACTCTAGTGTTGTTAGCACGCCGAAATGCCTAGATAAAAATTCACTCACAAGATGTTCGGTCCTTAATTGACCCGGGCACCTTTCGAGTCACACCCAACAGATCACACCAAACTTACCATTGTGCCCGCGTCTAAATCGTTTTTGTTTTCAGTTTTAGTTTTGCAATTAAACATAGCAAAAATGCTAAAACATAAAGTTATAGGAAATTTTGTGTGATCAAGGTTACCGACTAAAGCCGATAACCGCCCAGTTCTACCGATAGCTAAGCATGTCTAAGCAAGTTGACCCGGATCTACTAAGTGACAAGAGATCATCCAGCGACCTCTAATCACAAAGAAATAACCTAGGCTCGGTAGTAGAGATCAATATTTTGACTACAGGATATGCAGCTACGGATTTAACTAATCAATTTAACACAAATTAAGCAATGCATACATACAGCTGAAACAAAATATTAGACTTTAAAATACTGGGATTATCATGATCAAACTGCTTGCCTGGCTGATGTTGCTCAGAATGCTCAACCTGTTGCAGAGGATCACTCTCCGGGTTACCGCAAATATCGAAGCCTAACGATAGAACAAGAAAAGCGAATAAGAGCGAATAACACCGACAAAACTCAAACATGCAACAACAAACAAACATACTAAAACTCACACAGCAGCTTAAGCATGATATAACAAAATTTTAGAAACAGAGAACAATTCATTTTAAGTGGTTATGAATTTTCTAGGAATTTTCTAAGCTAACAATACACATGAAAGCACTAGTTAATTACTTAACAAATTTTTATGAACAGAAACAGTATCTAAAACCTATCCTGATAATTAGCACACTAAAAATAAAAATTTACAGAGTTGGTTTTACTGGATTTGGACAATTATTGATAGAGATATGAATTTTTTTAATTTGGAAAAATACATAAAACACCATTTAATTAATTAACAGATTTTTGCTATAGAGACAAGGTTGAGACTAATTTTAATAAATAGCACATTTAAAATGAAAATGAACAGCACTGGTTTCATGCGATTTGGAGATAAATTGAATTAGTTATGCATTTTCTAAGTTTAAATGAATTAACAACACAACAGAAAACCATTTCAGAAATACTAAAGCATTTAATACTTTTTCTACCGGCAACCATCTAGCCACGGCGATCGATACGGGCTGCGCGAATGGTGGCTGTGACAGCCCGCCACGGATGTGACGTCGAAGGCGTATTCAGAGAATACGTCTTCGGCTTAGCAAAATGTAATCCTAACATATACTCACAGATAAATACGCTTCCCAACAGAGAAAACGCAACAACAAAGCTTACCCCACCAACAAGCGGCGACAAAGATGGGCCCTCATGGCAGCGACTCAAAGGGAAATATAACGGTTGGGTTAGAGTTTACTAAACACGATTAACCCGAGAGGGACCCACATGGCGTTGGATCGAACTAAACATGGATTAGTGCTAATCGAATGCCACCGGCTGCTCGCCGGCGCGCACGGGGACGGCGGCGCGGCCGCACAGTGGATCTTGCGAACCAGGAGGTCTCAGGGCGAGTGAGTGGTACCTTAAGGTTCGCAAAGATCTCACGAACCCGATGACGGTGACGCGGAGCCCGATGGTCGACGGAGATGAGCTCACGACGCCCGGAGGCGGAGAAGAAAGTGCGGTGCTCGCGGAGAAGACGCTGCGAGCTTCGAGAAGACCCCGGAAGGTGCGCCTCAGCTTCGCCTTGACTCCAGGAAGGTTTCGCCCACGATCAAGACGACGATGGAGCACGGAAATGCCCGGAAACGCCGCGGCGGCGAAATACCGTGCTCGGAGAAGAAGAAGTCGCACACCCTCCACGATGCATCAAAGACAGAAACGAGCCCACCGTGAGCATCAGTGAAGCATTGCGATCAAGTGGGATCAACCGCTGGGGCTTGAGACTCACCAGAACGCAAACGAGCTCACGGAGCCGAGAGCCGGAGGTGGAGACGACGATACCACCTCCGTGATTCACCGGACGCCAAGGACCCGGATGGGCAAAATGGAGGCGGCGTCGAGCGTGGATCACGGTGGTGCGGCGTGGGCTCAAGGGCGGCGTTAACACGGCGCGCCGCTCGGTTTTTCTCCGCCGAAACTAAAAGATGGACGGAGAAAGCACGAATGGGGTAGAGAAGAAATGAATGAGCTCGGTGGGTAGATGAGACCGGCGACACGCCACGACGGACACGCGCCCACGAGGTGGCAGCGACGAGGACGTGGTGAGCATGCGCTAACGGCCGCGAGCTCGGTGAGACGCGAGAAGACGAGGCGATGCCGGCAGTGGGATCCACTTGTCGCCGACGGTGGCAAAGCGGTGCGAGGCGAGTCCGCGCGGAGCTCGGATGGTTAGACTCGATCAATATCACACCGACCGTGGATCTAAAACGGACGGCCGAGATCGATGTATGCATTCGGACAGTCGGTTGATTCGGCGCGACGCGGCCACACGATCTGCATCGGACGGTCAACAATGATCGGCTCGAGGCGGTGCAGCTAGTTGACGCGACCGAGTCAAGTGGTGCGGTCGGACTCGAGTCCGAGTTAGGTCCGAGCGAGGAACAGTGTTTCGTGTTTGAATAAAAGGGTGAGTTAGTTTGGGGAATTTTTAGAGGTAGCTCCTGAGCTCCAAAAATTTCAAAATTTTTATGGTAGCTACTAGGGACAGAGGACAACCTTGTGAAATTTTTCCAGGAGTTTTCATGCATAGATTTCTCCCAATAAAATTCACAAGCTGCTGTCCAGAGGTTTGACCAGATTTCTAAACTGGTTTGACTTGGGCATTTGAAATAGCAAACAAAATCTAAAAATTGTGAAATAATTCAGGGAGGTAGATAGGATGATCAAGATGATAGGAAAAATAATTTCAGAAGATGATCACAAGTTTGAAAGCTAAGAATTTACTGACAACAATTTCTATTCATAAGAATTTAATTCTAGAAAATGGAAATTGCTAGGGAAAATTTGGAAAACTTCCAAATGATTTGATGAGACAACAAAAGTTTTTATTTCTCCTCAAAATTTTACATTGGAAATACAAACCCTAAGTTAGGGCTGTTACACGTAGGTTTTAATTTTTATAAGTGGTAACGGAGAGTCGCCGGTTAATCAATTTATCGCGGGAAAGAAAGAAAGAAAAATTATTAAAATCGTGAGTCAGCTTTAGGTTGAATTAAACAACTAAATAGCTGTTAAATAAAAAAAACTGTTAGGGAGGGTGGGCTTGCCACCTTGGGCCAAGGGGGCCCAAGGGGTGGCCACACCCCCCCTTTTTTCTTGCCCTAGCCCCCCCTTACCCTTGGCCGACCCCCCCTCCTTCCCCCTGTTTTCCCCCAAGCCGCCACACCTCCTCCTTGCGCCTCCCCTCTGCCCAGGTTGTTGCTCCTTGCGCCTCCCCTCTGCCCAGGTTGCTGCCCCTTTGCGCAAGAAGGAAAAAGAGAAGAAGGAGAAGAAGGAGGAAAAGGAGAAGAAGGACTCGCATGGGGATTGGTTCAGCAAGCTAGCGGCTCTACAAGGGGTAACGAGATGCCTTCCCCGCTGTTTGATCCATAGTAGATGCGAAACCGATTAGAATTGTTGGATAAAAGTTTGGCTGCAGAAGATTTGATTCTGTCCAGTACCTTGCGTGGGTGATTTCGTGTATTTAGAAGCTGAATTTTAAGATTCCATATCCTAGAGTTATGTGGGATCTGTCGTTATCTTTCAGTAGCCACGAAGATCACTCAATTCCGAGGTCTGAGTCAAAAGATATGGTCGATTTAGTATCTGCTGCCAGAAATCTGACGAGAATAATCTGTCTGGATATTTCCCAAAATATGAAAGGGAAATTTGTAGAATCGGAAAGTTCACACAACTAGGTTATGGTAGATAATTCGATAACCTTTTCAGATTGATAAAGAACGATCAATTCGGAGTTACCTATTAAAAGTTATGGTCATTTTAGTTTTGCTGTTCGAACGTGTAGGCAGTTTCTGTACTGGAAGTTCAGACAATGGTTAGCCTTTTATTTTGGCCGATTTGGATTATCGTGTCAACTAGAGTATTTTAGTATAGTCAGTTAAGAATCTACAGAAATTGGGTTTACCTCTTTTCGACTTCCAGTCCATGAGTTATGTCAATTACCGTGCTGCTGTCCAGAAACAGTATATGGCAGGAAACGTTGTTTTTCAGTTTCAGCTTTGTAAACTCGACTTGAGTCATCAGGGAAGCGGTGTAGAACGCCGATTAGTAGCACTGGGTATATTATGTCCTTATTGAAGTTATTTTACTTGTTTAGGAGGTGAAGCCTCGGGTTTAGGAGTTTCATCTTTGCCGGCTAACGCGTCGCATCGTGGAAGGCAAGTAAATGTAGCGGTTGTGCTACGGTTTAACTCGTTATTCTTACTACTTGCAATATACATGTTTTTCATAACTTGAAGTTATATGCCATGGTTGCGTCGTGGTAGCAAATTAATATTCATTTTTGCCATGCGTCGGAAGAGTTGTTGGTAGTCATGTGGTAATTTGCTTAATGAGCCAAATGCGGAATATGAAAATAAACTCAAGGTGGACATATTGATAATTCCTTGTGGTTATATTCATGATGATCATGTTGTGGTCTATGTGGTAGAGTTCCCTTTAGATCGATTGATTTTGATCTTGGTGAATCGGGTGTGGGTTATGTGGTAATGGTCTTATGACACAATGTTATTATGCTTATTGAGACACATGTGGATTATGAGAAAATATTCATGATGAGTATGTTGTTGACCTTCGTGGTTAAATTCTTGTGGTTTATGATTATCATATCATTCATGACATATCATGACATTTGCATT
Organism: Ampelocalamus luodianensis; assembly: GCA_036346255.1. NCBI lineage: Eukaryota > Viridiplantae > Streptophyta > Magnoliopsida > Poales > Poaceae > Ampelocalamus > Ampelocalamus luodianensis. The sequence continues at coordinate 49,497,748 of CM070629.1, read as the reverse complement.
GTGGATGTCGCCGCTTTTAGCCGCGATCAGACGTGCAGGTACAACATCGTGCATTGTCAGAAGACGATGCATACCTTTACCTTGTTGGGTAAAGGTGCGATGGAGCATAGCATACATATGCATTACATTGTGGAAAGATCATTTGCATACTTATGCAAGATATTATGTGAAGTTATCTTACAAACAACTGCAACTTTATAGTTGTAATGTGGAATTGGCTCATGAGAGTCACTTGTGGTGTGAGGAAGGTGGCTATGGTCGTGGATTGGGGTTCATCCCTTGTGGAATGGTAGTGGTTGTGATTGTGGCTTGAGATTCTACTCTCTTGTGGTAATTGTTGATAGCAGTTGTGGATGCGAGAAATAGTAAAGAGATGAGGTAAAACTTGTTAATACTTTATTGTCATTGGTAGTGGTGAATAATATGAAGAAGTTAATCAAGACTCATTTGCTAATATTTTACTATTGATGGTAGTAAATATGGTGGAGGCTATAATTGTGATCATTATGGGAAATGGATATTGATGCTTAATATCTTTGTAGTTTAATTAACTTGTAGTGAATGTGGATGCACATTATGGATGTGGACTTGTGGATACTGTAATGATGTTGTATATTTGTTTGTAGTCCTGAATAGCTCATTAAGCAGTTTGCTTGCTGAGATTTTTATCTCACCCTTGTTTTTCCCCCCCTACAGGTGATTGTTGAGCATTCATGGGTTGGGTAGAGCGGCACCACAATAATGCACTTAGTTCATCAACTCATGCTGTAATGAAGTCGATGAAATTCTAGTCAAATGCTTAGCTATTCGAGGATGAATATTTTATTTAATAATGATGGACTTGTGAACTATTTCTTTGATTAATCTGCTAGAGGTTTTTTTAATTATTGAACTTGTTATCGTTTTCTTTGTTCCCTTAGTTGTTTATGCTTTCGCTTATTGCTTCATGTCTAGAAATTGTTGCCAGATTAAATTATCTCGAAATTTCTGGCTAGCTGAGTGGTTTAGTAGCATTCCAGGGTAATGTGGGTCCTGGGGTGTTACAGTTGGTATCAGAGCCAGGTTTTAGGTCTGTGGTAATTAAAAATATTAAAGTGACACACTGGTGCACAGTAGGATGGGATGGGTCAAGCATTGCATTCATGCTTTGACATGTTTTATTGATTATTCATGCTATGAGATAATCTTGTATGTTTATGTGTTGATTCTATGATCGCTATGAGTGAGGATAGTCAACGATAAGAGGTAGGGTTTGCGTTGTTGCCTTGGGCATTGCCAGCTTATACCCGTTCGTGGTGCGGGATATTGATGCGATTACCTCGCGTAACTTAGTTGCGGATGTCATGGGTAAGTTTCTTAAAAAAGTGTTATCCTCCTTGAATTGATGTTGGCCGATTCTTGGCCTATTGCAGTTAATGATTTTATCTCGGGTTAGTTGTTTATTGCGCTTGTTGGGTGTCAATAGGCCTCCAATTGTTCTTGAGACCAAGTATTGTTTCTTTCGATTGATGGGTTGTTTGACCGCCGTGAGCAAGTGCTTTTGAGAGACTAGTATTTTCCGTGTTGTTCCTTTTTTTTCTTGCTGGAAAACATGACTCTTGTATTTCGTTTGATATTTTGAGAGAGAATCAAAGCTTTATGTGGGAAGTTCATTAACTTGTGGAAGCATTGGCTCTATGCATTTGTTTTGAAGTTTGTTTTCTCTAGAAGGAGTGTTAAAACCCCTTTGTGATGTTTTGTTGTGTTTAAGTAGTAGGTGGAAGTTATGTAAATAATTGATAGATTGTGAATTATCAAGTTGAAAAGTTAGCGTGGTACATCATTAATTTCTACTAACATCCTTAGTAGTGAAGTTGATGAATATGATGTTGTCCTGTTGTAGTTTCTTGAAGATTTGTGGCTAAGAATTTAGCGATACATGTGTAGAACTCATGCATTTATTAAGGAATATGAAAAACAATTGTTTTGACTATTGTAGTTGTTTAATTTTCCCAACTTGTTGGATAGATTGGATTGATCGATCTTAAGTAATTAATCTGACCATTCAGGATGGTCAAGTAAGGAGGTGTTGGAATATTACCTTAATAAGATTAACCTTTAAAATGTTCTCTCTTTACATACTTGATGAGCATGTACAATGTTAAATTTATGTAACTTTTACCATGCTAAATTGTTGAAACATGTATACGAAATGGATGAAGGTGATGTATTGACTTGTGGAATCTTGTCTTATAAAGTCTGGTATTATTGATGTTTAAAGTTATTTTATTTTAATATCTTAACATAAGGTGGAGTATTGAATCTGTGTCTTTATTGTCTTTGTGATTGCAAATTAGAGATAGGATCATTAATGCTATCTGATGAAAAATTAATAATCAATTATTGACAAAGAATGGCTAGAGTGTAATTACTTTTTGCTAAACTAGAGTTGAGCATCAGTACGAGATAAATGTATGAAATCTAATAAGAGATTCATACTAGCATGTTTTGTGAGGTTGTTATGTTCTAATATCATCTTGTTAAAGAGTTTGTTTTAATATGATGGCTTATGCACTAGGTTTAACTAGATTAAGTAGTTGGAATCTTATTTGGATAATAAGAACATGATGAAGTGATTTATGGTGTTCCTTTTGGAAAAATATGAAGGAGTGAGATGATATGATGTTTTTTTTTGCAAAGAATGTTTTATCTTGTTGTGAATACAATCCATAGCATGTAGTTGTGATTATGGTGTTGAATGTTTTAAAAATAAAGGAATTTGTTAATTCCATAATACTAATTGAATTGAAGGGTGTGAGATTTACGGTTGGAATCTTTTTGGACCTTATGACTTGTGTGATAGCCGAGGTTGCTTTGAGTAAAGCGACATGTTGAATGATCTTTTTGGTTTTTATCTGAATCTCGTGTTGTGGTCTTCAAGCATCCTTTGTTGGAATTGGCGGGATGCTGTTATAAAAGAAAAATTGTTTCTTATTGAAAGAAAAAGTTGTACTATAAGTATTTGAGGTACAGATGATCTATCTTGTGTTTTCCAACCTCAATGCTATCTATTTTTTCCCCTTGGTCTTTTGGCACTGTGAATAATAGCAATTTTTCTGTATGCTGGAATTTATTTCTTCTTACCTCTTCTTCTAAGAACATGGTAATTGTTGTGGGTTGCGAAGACTTTTGTTGCGTGATGACAACTTAATAGTGGTAGTGTAGTGATGTTTTGTGGGAGTCTTAAATATCACAATATTTAAGATATAATGGATGATATATTATTTTCATGGAATAATCCTTGGGAAGGGTATGTTTTAAATAGAATGTTTATCTTAGAGCCAAGCGATTTATTGATGTTAAGAAATGAGTGTTTGTTAATTGTGGTATAGTAGGGCGTTCACCTGAGGTTTTCCCTATCTTATATGGGAAGTTGGTTGTAAGAACTTGGAAGTGAGTTTGGGCTTCACCTTCGTTATGCTAGAATTTTTTTAGAGGCCCGGTGTCTCGTGTTGGAATAGTGGATCGAGTGGAATCCAAATAGTGTGATGATCGAGGATAGCATCCTTGAGGTGCAGTAATTGAGTATGTGTGGGTGTGATATGAATGCCGAGTTGTTATCCTTAAGGGACTGAAGTGCGTTAGGAATTATTTGTCAAAATAATTCTGTTGGTCATGGTTTTGGCTAGAGTATGATTTATGGGCCAGAGAGTCTATCTACAATGGTGTAGATGATGTACTCAATTGAGCTAATTGTTGAGGTGGCCAACTTGAGATAAATGAGTTGGTGTGTTGGGCAATGATTTGAAAATCCTTGGTTCAAGGAAGTTAAATTATTAAAAGAAATGAATTGGGAAATTATTGTTATGTCAAGTAGTGAGATGCTCTCTTGATTCTTGTTTATGTTGTGTGTTTATGGCAGAGTCCATTTGCAAATTGAGTTGACTTATGTTGAGGCGTAGTCTTTTCCAGTTAGGAAAAGAAATTGATTGTTTTGGTCTGTCGAGTGATTTTCACTCTTAGCTTATGTGGTGTGGTGTGCTTATGTGGGGTGTTGGATACGTCGGAGCGGGTCTTGAGGAATAAGACCATCAAGTATGTGAAGGTCCTTTGGACGAATCAGTCTGAGAAAGAAGCTACGTGGGAGCTGGAGGATCTTTTGCGAAAGAAGTACCCCGAGCTCTTCGAGGCTGGTGAGTACTCCTAGTTTGGGTTGCTCTTTTCTTGTTGTTCTTTTCTTTGTAGTCTGAAGAGTTGGATTCGAGGGCGAATCCTTTTAAGGTGGGAAGAATGTAATACCCAGATCGTTGGTTCGGCGTAGGTTTTAATTTTTATAAGTGGTAACGCAGAGTCGCCGGTTAATCAATTTATCGCGGGAAAGAAAGAAAGAAAAATTATTAAAATTGTGAGTCAGCTTTAGGTTGAATTAAACAACTAAATAGCTGTTAAATAAAAAAAACTGTTAGGGAGGGTGGGCTTGCCACCTTGGGCCAAGGGGGCCCAAGGGGTGGCCACACCCCCCTTTTTTCTTGCCCTAGCCCCCCCCTTACCCTTGGCCGACCCTCCCTCCTTCCCCCTGTTTTCCCCCAAGCCGCCACACCTCCTCCTTGCGCCTCCCCTCTGCCCAGGTTGCTGCTCCTTGCGCCTCCCCTCTGCCCAGATTGCTGCCCCTTTGCGCAAGATGGAAAAAGAGAAGAAGGAGAAGAAGGAGAAGAAGGAGGAAAAGGAAAAGAAGGACTCGCGTGGGGATTGGTTCAGCAAGCAAGCGGCTCTACAAGGGGTAACTAGATTCCTTCCCCGCTATTTGATCCGTAGTAGATGCGAAACCGATTAGAATTGTTGGATAAAAGTTTGGCTGCAGAAGATTCGATTCTGTCCAATACCTTGCGTGGGTGATTTCGTGTATTTAGAAGCTGAATTTTAAGATTCCATCTCCTAGAGTTATGTGGGATCTGTCGTTATCTTTCAGTAGCCACGAAGATCACTCAATTCCGAGGTCTGAGTCAAAAGTTATGGTCGATTTAGTATCTGCTGCCAGAAATATGACGAGAAGAATCTGTCTGGATATTTCCTAAAATATGAAAGGGAAATTGGTAGAATCAGAAAGTTCACACAACTAGGTTATGGTAGATAATTTGATAACCTTTTCAGATTGATAAAGAACGATCAATTCGGAGTTACCTATTAAAAGTTATGGTCATTTTAGTTTTGCTGTTCGAACGTGTAGGCAGTTTCTGTACTGGAAGTTCAGACAATGGTTAGACTTTTATTTTGGCCGATTTGGATTATCGTGTCAACTAGAGTATTGTAGTCTAGTCAGTTAAGAATCTACAGAAATTGGGTTTACCTCTTTTCGACTTCCAGTCCATGAGTTATGTCAATTACCGTGCTGCTGTCCAGAAACGGTATATGGCAGGAAACGTTGTTTTTCAGTTTCAGCTTTGTAAACTCGACTTGAGTCATCAGGGAAGCGGTGTAGAACGCCGATTAGTAGCGCTGGGTATATTATGTCCTTATTGAAGTTATTTTACTTGTTTAGGAGGTGAAGCCTCGGGTTTAGGAGTTTCATCTTTGCCGGCTAACGCGTCGCATCGTGGAAGGCAAGTAAATGTAGCGGTTGTGCTACGGTTTAACTCGTTATTCTTACTACTTGCAATATACATGTTTTTCATAACTTGAAGTTATATTCCGTGGTTGCGTCGTGGTAGCAAATTAATATTCATTTTTGCCATGCGTTGGAAGAGTTGTTGGTAGTCATGTGGTAATTTGCTTAATGAGCCAAATGCGGAATATGAAAATAAACTCAAGGTGGACATATTGATAATTCCTTGTGGTTATATTCATGATGATCATGTTGTGGTCTATGTGGTAGAGTTCCATTTAGATCGATTGATTTTGATCTTGGTGAATCGGGTGTGGGTTATGTGGTAATGGTCTTATGACACAATGGTATTATGCTTATTGAGACACATGTGGATTATGAGAAAATATTCATGATGAGTATGTTGTTGACCTTCGTGGTTAAATTCTTGTGGTTTATGATTATCATATCATTCATGACATATCATGACATTTGCATTGTGGATGTCGCCGCTTTTAGCCAGAATCAGTCTGGTACAACATCGTGCATTGCAGTAGACGATCCATACCTTTACCTTGTTGGGTAAAGGTGCAATGGAGCATAGCATACATATGCATTACATTGTGGAAAGATCATTTGCATACTTATGCAAGATATTGAGGTGAAGTTATGTTACAAACAACTGCAACTTTATAGTTGTAATGTGGAATTGGCTCATGAGAGTCACTTGTGGTGTGAGGAAGGTGGCTATGGTCGTGGATTGGGGTTCATCCCTTGTGGAATGGTAGTGGTTGTGATTGTGGCTTGAGATTCTACTCCCTTGTGGTAATTGTTGATAGCAGTTGTGGATGCGAGAAATAGTAAAGAGATGAGGTAAAACTTGTTAATACTTTATTGTCATTGGTAGTGGTAGTGGTCAATAATATGAATAAGTTAATCAAGACTCATTTGCTAATATTTTACTATTGATGGTAGTAAATATGGTTGAGGCTATAATTGTGATCATTATGGGAAATGGATATTGATGCTTAATATCTTTGTAGTTTAATTAACTTGTAGTGAATGTGGATGCACATTATGGATGTGGACTTGTGGATACTGTAATGATGTTGTATATTTGTTTGTAGTCTGAATAGCCTGTTAAATAGTTTGCTTGCTGAGATTTTTATCTCACCCTTGTTTTTCCCCCCTACAGGTGATTGTTGAGCATTCATGGGTTGGGTAGAGCGGCACCACAATAATGCACTTGGTTCATCAACTCATGTTGTAATAAAGTCGATGAAATTCTAGTCAAATGCTTAGCTATTCGAGGATGAATATTTTATTTAATAATGATGGACTTGTGAACTATTTCTTTGATTAATCTGCTAGAGGTTGTTTTAATTATTGAACTTGTTATCGTTTTCTTTGTTCCCTTAGTTGTTTATGCTTCCGCTTATTGCTTCATGTCTAGAAATTTTGCCAGATTAAATTATCTTGAAATTTCTGGCTAGCTGAGTGGTTTAGTAGCATTCCAGGGTAATGTGGGTCATGGGGTGTTACATATGGTATATAATGCTATTATTCAGGATGAAATTGTTTACTCCCTTTGACTACATATGATGTTATTGTTTGATTTGTTATTGCACTTTGCTGAGTCGTGGACTCACACTTGTTGTGTTGTGCTTGCTAGGTACCTCTCGAGGCAGCGACATGCATGGGAAGGGGTAGAGTTGGTGCACGTCACATAATCACTAACCACAATGAATAATCTAGTCTTTTTATCTACAAATCATATTCTTGATAATTGCTCTAGATTCAGATTGTGACCATGCTTCGTGGTGGATGTTTTAATTGTGGTCATAGATGATCCATTTATGTTCTTATTCATTCATTGATTGAGTTCATTTAATTCTCGTTGATGGATTAGAACGTTTGGTTGATGGTTTATTGAGATGTTGAAATTATTGGTTTAGTAGAGTCCCAATAATATGTAATACATTTGATTAGAAGATTATGGATGCCCTGCTTAGCATATCCTGGATGTCCTTTGATGATTCGTTAAATTGGATGATTTGAGTGTTGATTGATGCTATATTAAACTGTTTGAACCCCCGGTATAGCCATCTATACAAAGGAGGTTTTGCCGGATTTTAGAGAAATGTCTTAGTTTTAATAGTTATAGTGATAGTTTAGTAGCATTTCAGACTCATGTTGGGCTGGGGTGTTACATACTTACTCTTATGTAAAGATGCTATTTGGTCTCAAAAATGCTGGTGCAATATTCCAAAGGTTGATACAAAAAACCTTTAGTCCGCAGATAAGTCGGAATCTAGAAGCCTACGTTAATGATCTGGTTGTAAAAAGCATCAATACTGGCGATCACATTCCACATTTACATAAGACTTTCAAAAACTTAAGACGCCATAATCTTAAGTTAAATCCAGAGAAGTGTGTGTTCGGAGTTTCTTTTGGTAAGCTTCTTGGGTTTCTGGTTTCAGCTAGAGGCATTGAAGCAAACCCAGCAAAAATCACGGCCATCGATCAGATGCGCCCTCCGACCACAAAGAAGGAAGTTCAAAAACTAATCGGTTGCATGGCAGCGCTAAGTCGTTTCATAGAATGGTTAGGAGAAAAAGAATTACCTTTCTTTAAGCTTCTCCAGAAACATGAAAGTTTTGAATGGACTAAAGAGGCAAACGGCGCCTTTGAAGAACTTAAAGGTACCTTACGAATCGCCCAATATTAGTTTCTCCAAGATCCGGAGAGACACTGTTGATTTACATGGTTGCAACGCCACAAACAGTCAGTTGTCTGCTGGTCATAGAATGTGACAACGTCCAATGGCCGATATATTACGTAAGCGAAGTCTTACATTGACCAAAGGAAAGGTATCCACAGGTACAAAAATTGCTCTATGGTCTCCTTATGGCTTCAATGAAACTAAGGCATTATTTTTAGGCCCATAAAGTGGTCGTACCAACTGGGTATCCCCTTGGTCAAGTCCTTGGAAACAGGGAGTTACCAGGATGAATAGAAAAATGAACGGTTGACCTCCATTTCATCTCACGAATAGCAATCAAGTCCCAGGCAATAGCAGAATTCATTGCCGAATGAACAAACCCTGAACCCACCCAAGGGCCCGAGTACGAACACCACGGCGAGTGGACAAAGTACTTTGACGGTTCTAGGATGTTCAAAGGCTCGGGGGCTGGAGTCATCTTAATTTCCCCTACTGGCGAACACATAAAATACGCCATTCAGTTAAACTTTCCTACTACTAACAATGTGGTAGAATATGAAGGTTTGGTGGCAGGACTTCGAGCAGCTCGTTCGCTCGGGATTCGCAGATTACTAGTGAAAGGCGATTCTCAACTAGTAGCGAATCAAGTAAGAAAAGAGTATCAATGCTCTAGTACCAAGATGTCATCATATATGGCGGAAGTACGAAAACTCGAAAAGCATTTCTTCAATTTTCAGATCCAACATATTCCTAGAAAGGAAAACTTTTTGGCAGATGAGTTGGCACGGATGGCTTCTACCAAGACATCCGTCTCGCCCAGAGTTTTTCTCGAGCAACTCGATTCACCCTCAGTGGTCAAGCCTTCCGAGGACATAGATGTTCACAAGGAGATCACAAACCTCGATTCTGTAAATATGGATACTCCATAGGTCGATGATGGTTGGCGCCATCACGATCAAAGTAGAGATTAGATGACATCGATCTACAATTATCTTCAGCATGACCTCATTTCAGAAGATGATGTAAAGGCTGATTGTATAGCTCGAAAAGCCAAATCATACACTCTTATTCAAAGTACCTTGTATAAGCGAGGATCTCATGGAGTGTTGATGAAATGCTTATCTCAACCGGATGGCATTAAGTTGCTAACTAAAATTCATGGAGGAGCCTGTGGAGTACATCATTCCTAAATAACTGGTCGATAAAGCCTTCAGCAAAGATACTACTGGCCAATTGCCCTTCATGATGCAAAAGAGCTCGTGACGAAGTGCGTACAATGTCTGTTTCATAGCCGACAAGTACATTAGTCGCCCCAAGCTTTGCAAACAATTCCTCTTTCTTGGCCTTTTGCAACCTGGGGACTAGACATTCTGGGACCTTCCCCAAGAGCACTCGGGGGCTTTGAGTTCCTTTTCGTCATGATTGACATGTTCACTAAATGGATTGAAGCCAAGCCAATTGTCAAAACAACAACTGAGGCCGCCAAGAGGTTTCTCATAAAAAATGTGATCACACGATTTGGTATGCCTAGTCGTATAATCACGGATAACAGTACCCAGTTCTCAAGTAGTAATTTCCAGGAATTCTGTGATGACCTAGGTATCAAGGTACATTACGCTTCTATCACCCATCAGCGGAGCAATGGAGCAATTGAGTACGCCAATAGTATCATAATGTAAGGAATCAAACGACGTGTTTTCGACCAGTTAATCACACGGTCAGGGACTTGGGTTCAAGAACTTCCTTCTGTATTATGGGCCATTCGTACCACGACTAGTCGTGCAACCAGTGAAACACCATTATTTTTGGTTTATGGGGCTGAAGCCATGCTTCCTCTAGAATTAAAAATTGGTTCTGCTCGGACTGATTGTTTTAACGAAAACGATCAGCATGAACGACGACTTGATGACATCAATTTCCTTGAAGAGCGACGAAATCAAGCCTTGATATGATCAGCAATCTACCAACAAGCCATGCGTAGGTACCACAGTCGTAAGGTGTAACCTCGCGCCTCGCCAGAGGTGATCCGTTCTCGGAAAAATTGAGCCCAAAGAAATCGCAACAAACTTTCACCCAAGTGGGAAGGTCCATACACTGTGGTCGAAGTCACCCGACTAGGTTCGGTACGATTAGCTAGGTCAGACAGGCAAATTTTGTCTAATTCTTGGAATATTAATCTATTGCTTAAGTTCTTTGTATAATTTTTTATATTCATTTCATTTCATGTTTTAATAAAGATGCATTCTCTTTTCAAGATAAGTGTAATTGTTTATAGCTATTATCTATTACTTTTTGGTCACATATCATTATCGTTTACATTGGTCGGAGAAGACACTCATTCTCTCCGATATCCCTTTAAAAAACACCAAGAGGGGTATCCATTACTCATTGGTTGTGACTTAATTGTCAAACATCAAACCGGTCCTAGTCGTGATCATTGCTTCAATGATTCCCACGCGTGACCACATACTCTTTCCTCAAAGAAGCATACAAATAAAAGGAGCAAAAATACAGACAATTTATATGGTTTTGTTTTTCCTCAAGAATTTGAAGATTATCCTTCTTTATTTCAACATTTTGTTCTACTCTTATCTGGCTACTGGTCGGGACACGGAAAGCCTCCTAGTCGAAGTCTCTCCTCTCTACACGTGGTCCTGCCCACTGGAAGGAGCTTCCTAGCGACGGTCCTTTCCTTACGATCCTCGCTGCCAGTCGGACCTGAGCATGAGCACGTTTTGCGAAATATTTTCCATATCTTCAATTCTTGGAATTCATTACGACCAGTTACGGATAATTTATATAAATAAAGATACTTATTGTTTTCTTTCTTATTTGCATATATTTTTTGCATACTTTCTTATCATCAAAGCAAGTCTTGTTATATCTTCCGACTATATATGGTATCTCACAGTGATCCGATAATGCACAAGATCTAAACTAGTCGAACTCATATACTCGTTCCGACCACATGATTTCCTAGTTTTCACTAGATCATTTTTACAAACATTATCAGCACATATACCATGGTCGTGGTTATTACTCATTTTCTTGGTCTACTGCTTTTTTAGTAAAGTTCATTTACTAATATAAGCAGTCGGGGGCTAAGAAATATATGAGTATTTAATGACATTGATAAGACAAAATAAGAACTTCATTGATGATAAAAGGTAAGTCTTATTTACAAAGTCTAAATATTACATCCATCTACTTGTTAGAACCACCAGACTTGTCAGCTGCGTAACGGAGATCCAACTTCCATTTCCTCCGCAACTTTCTCTCCGAGAGGCCTTACTTCCTCGAGAAATTTGGTTGCTTCATCTTCGGAGCAGTCGAAGTATTCTTCAATAGCTCCAAGACGAACAGAGGGGTCGGCAGCCTTTAGTTTCACCAAGCGAACACAAACTCCATTCGCAATAGCTTCCTTCATCATCCTGGCATGGTTCTCTAGAAAGATTGTTATCACATTCTTGAGGTCCTCGAGTTGATGGCCAAGAAAATTGATTCTCTCTGCAGGGTCTCTCAAAATAGGCAATTGTGTTCCCGACCCCAGGTCGAAGAGCATCTTGTTCAGAGCCTTGACTTTGTCTTCAAGACTCCGATCGAATTCTGCCTCTTGGCCACGCTCAAACTCAAGAGCTTTTTCTGCTCTTTCAAGTGCTTGAGTTTTCTCTGCACGAGTGGATAAAAAATTTAACATACGCATTAAATTGGAGACATGCAATACTAGCCAAGTCTATGACTAGTTACCTTTGATTTGTACGGTTACGGGTAGGCTACGCTAGCAACAATTCAAAATTTTTACCACGTAAACCAGGAAGCCAAGCAAGTTAGATGATCACAGATCATTACCACCAGACGCGTAGTGCAGCGGAAGTAGAGTCGGAGCAGCCTAGTCTGACGAAGAACGCGCTGATGTAGTGGTCGTAGATGATCGTCCAACGTCCTCGTAGTCGATCGTCTCCTCCAGCAATCTCTGCAGTTCCTTGTGAAGATTGCGGATCGTCCTTAGTGCAAGAGCGACCGCAGTAGCGCCTCTACGGTATCCACACGTCCAGAGAAGGAACAACCGTGCGCCGGTGTGCTAGCACCAAGTCACACGGGAAGACTCTCTCAAGAAGATGGCAGCTAGGGTTTCGGTGGAAACAACTCACGTGTCTGTCTCATTCCCCCCAACAATAGCCTCAAGCAACTCCTTATATAGTGCCCTGTGTCAGATCCTATCCGAACACATTTGATGAATCATATCCGTATTGGTTTGTTCCAACCCATTAAGTGTGTGACCCGTTAGGTTTATGTGTAATCGGTTGTGGCTCGGAAACCCTTTCCGACCACGAGTTGTAGCGGTCCCTAGCAGGACATAACGATTCCCGAATACACACAAATTATATCGGACGAACCTTAATGCAATATGATCTACGACTAGGTCCTAATCACTTACGACCAGGTCCTATCTCTATACGACCAGTTCGCACTCGGTCACGACCAGTTCTTAACTCCTTACGACTGTGTTTCACCACTCGGATTTCGCTCGATCACCACGACTTGCTCGTTTCACCATATGATTTGTCTGGATCTGATCGAACTAAGTGACTTACTCTAGTATTCTCCCTTTGCCTCACGATATCTGGTTGAACTCTAGGTGAGATAATGTGTCATCCATGGACTGTTCAATACTTTCTCGATCGAGTTGTCGGATAACCTTATGTGGTCGAACACTTCGACTGTAACAGCCCCAAGTTTATAAACAGTAATAATCTGCATTATGGACAGTAATGGGACACTGTTCATAGCATTACTGTTCATAATTAACAGTTTGGATTGCTGTTACCAAGTAAAACCTTCCTTTTTAGCCAAAGACCAAAAACTTATTTAAAGTTTTCAAGCAAATACAAGATAAAACTTGTATTATGACTGGGAAGTATTTTTATTAAAGCCTAGATAAATTATCTTTGCTGAAAATATTTTTGTTGCATTTTTAGAAATTATTTTGACTTCAAGGAAAATAATTGTCTTTAAATGAATATTTTCGGGCTAAAATAAATATTTATGTATTTTACAAAGTGATCATGTAATTTTAAAATTTATCCGGGAAATATATCATCCCAGAGCCTCCAAAGAAAATTTCATGATTTTACAAATTTATTTGCTATTTTAAAACCTACCAAACCTTTTTAACATTTGAATAGATTCGGTCAACTAAACTGGTTTGAATTCAAACTCTAGCATCAGAGCGACTCGAGCCATGTGGTTGGGTCCAACCCGCGGCAACCGGTCCGCCTCACGCGCCAAGCGCGAGCCCAACCCCATGCATGATGAGAGCCGTTGATTTCTAATCGAACGGGCAAGGCTACGACGCCATGCGCGTTGTCCACGCAGCGCTTCTAATCTCGCCGTCGGATCTTGATCGAACGATCGGCGCGGTGTATGCATTGGACGACTCCGATCCCCTTCAATCGCGCCGCCCATTCTTGATCCTACCGCTGCCTCTTTTCTTTTGAGATTAAAGGCGCGGCTATCTTGAGCCCTTAGATTTAGATCTTACGGTGCGCCTTTTTGACCGTGGGCTCTAAAGCCCAAATTTAGTGAATCGTTGGATTTCAATCGAGGGTCCGTAAGTGTATGCAATCGACCATCCGAGCCCGCGTCAATCCCGACCGTAGAAGTTTAATCGAACGGTGCGCGCCATCTCATCTAGTTGGGGTGACGTGTATTCTTTATTTGACCGTTGGATTCCAATCCAACGCCTAGATTTGAAAGTAGGTCCCAAAATCCTTTTTGGCTTCGCTTTAATCTCGACCGACCGATTGAGATCGCATGACCCATGTTAACAGATACCGATTAAAGTCTTTTAACCTCTCCATTTATCACACCGCCATTTCTAATCGAACAGCGAGATTCTTTGAGTTTTAAGAGACGCACATGGCTGTGGATCGCCAATGGGGCCCTTATGTCAGGTGTTGCCTCTCTTCTTCTCTCTCTGTCTGCGCGCAGCCATCTCTGTAAACAGAGGAGAGGTTTATCCCAAAAACTTTTGCAACTAATTTTTGGGATATTTAGCTCTAAAAGGACACCTCATCAACTCTAGACATTTCCATCTTGCCCTGTACCTCAACATCCATATATAAACCCTAGCTTTTTGCTGTTACCATTGTTGACCACTGAAGCTCATCATTTTCCTTGATGTCCAGTGGAGTTCTTGCTCCTGTCCCTTTTGCTTATCCATTCTAAACCCTGGTTTCACCTTGTAATAAAGATTTGACATCTTTTGTAGGTTAAACCAGAGTTTATTTCTCATCGATCAACCGGTTTTGAGTTTTCGTGTCTTTCCTATTCTAGTAAGCTAAAACCCTAGTTTTTAACATCTTGAGCATCTTAATGACCTTAGAAGCTCTCGTGAATCATTCTTTTGAACATCGTAGCTTCAACTTGCTTTAAACCGAAAAGTGATTATTCTAACTTTTCAGTCTTTTATGTCATTTTCAAGACCTAGGGTTTCTCCTGTCGACTTGTTATCCTAGTTAGGTCTCAGCTAAACCCTAGTAGCATAACAAGTTGATCTTTCAATTCTTGTCATCATCTATTTTTCCTCATAGCTGAAATCTGTCTCTGTCTTCTATTGTCGGCTTAACCGACAATATAGTTTTTCCTTTAGTTTTTGTAATCTAACCGATTAGGGTAAGGTTAAGGTTAGTTTAGGGTATTAACTACCCTAATATATATCAGTGTAAGCTTCATTTTATAACTTTTGCATGTTCTATTTTCCTTTTTCCCGAAAACTACAATCTGTCCTATTTCTGCTCTTTTCAAAATCTGAAAACTGAAACTTTGAACTAAACCCTAGTTTCTGCCTTTTGAAATCAGTAGGTGGTAATATGGTTTATTATCACTATTAGGGTAGATATAACTTAAGCATGCGGTTAAACATGCATTTTCATATTGATCATGCATATTTCTTTCAATTTGTACTTATTGTCGATTTTGGTATTTATTGGATCTTATTGCTTCTTTTAGAATATGGTTTTGCTGAAGTGATTGAACCTATTTCTGAGCATCCTGAGCCTGCAACAGAAGTTTATTACTATCAAGGCAAGCATCCTCTATGCACCATATTGATCCCAAATTTTGTACAATAGCTTTTACAAATCCAGTGATATCTGTGCATGCTATTTTTCTGAAAATACAAAAATGTGATCTGTAGTAGCTAGCTATAACCTAACATGGTGGATTACCTTAATTATAATCATACACTTAACCCTAGCTCAGTACTGTATACTATAACCTATATTTTCAGATTTAGCTTAGACATGTAGTCTAGAGATTTTAGAGTTTGACAAGTATATCTTGTCAAACATGGGAATCACAAATGGTTTTCTGTTATTTGAAACTCTTTGTCCAGTTTCTTTAAATCAGACTTGTGTTTTAAATTTAAATTGATCTGGACAAGAGGAAGCTAGTGATGGTGCTTTTGTGCACAAGATTGGGAATTGTGGTGGACTTGTCCAGGTTAATTAAGGACCGAACTCTGACTATTCAATTCAAGTCCCCCACGTACTTCCACATGCAGTGTATGGGCGCTGTTTGGTTAAGTAAAATGTTAAGACTATTGGGTTGGAAACAGGAAAGTAAGAATATGTGTATTGACCTTGTATGGCATAGATGCTTAGGTCTGATGACTGCGTTGTATGCCATGTGAGCTTGTATGTCAGTATCAGATGTTCTTAGAAGGATGAGGGCGTATATGTGCTCCGTAGCATATACGTACCTTAATGGTGCCGATTGCATCCTAATATGGGTAGTGAGCCCAGTATGCATTAAATTGTTTGGATCGGCATTACTAACGCAACATGTGTGCCCCGGTTAAGCAGATGCTATCAGTCGTTGTTTAAGCGAGATCAGCTCACACATGGGGGTCCAACTCAATAGTATTAGCTTGTTGAAAAATACCAAATCTTAGTTTCCCCGGTCGGCATACCAAAGGAAGTATGTCATCATTCGGAGGCATCCGAAGGCAACGGGCTAGCTAAGTCATGTGGGTAAGATGTACACCTCGCAGGTATAAACTGTTCGAATAGTCGTGTCCACGGTCATGGACGATAACTTGAGTTGATGTCACCTGTATAGAAATTTTGATTTACAAATCTGGTTTCGGTTTTTATGGTTTTGCATGAGGGATTCATGCACTGTACTGTTTACAATTAATTCTTTTACTTACTGTTCTAGTCCAACTTTGATTTATTAAATTGCTTTATCAAAATTTAGCTTTTGTAGGTTAAGATGTATTGCTTTATGCAAATCTGAACCTTTATACCTTCCTGTTGTAACCTTATGCATGTATAAATTCTACTCCTTTGAATAGGCTCTAATAAACACTTTATTTTATTAGTTTGTGTAAGACTTGCTGAGTACCTTCCGTACTCAAGGTGCTATCACCTATTGTTGCAGGTGAGGATGGTTATCTTTATGAAGTACCCATTAGCGCCGATCAGGGTGACGCTAACGAGTAAAGCTACTTCTTTCCTCCACGCAATTGCCTGCGGGTAGATGAGGCCATTGGTGGATTTTGGAACTTTTATTTTGCTTCCGCTGTTGAACTTATTGTAGTGACCAAGTCACTCCATAATGTAGTACTAAAACCGCAAGATGTAAACTTATGTTTAATTATGTCAATGTATGACTTGTATGTATTTGATGCAATGTTGTTGAAGGATATATATGCAATGGTCGTTGATCCTGGAAACCATTGTGAGATATATATATATCCGGGAATCCAGATTATTGGATCGGCTACTTGCTAAATTTATACTCCTAGCATGATCTTTAATAAAGGGGCAGTACTGTTCCTTCATTAACAATTGTGCTACAGTATGAATTTAATTAAGTACATTTCCAATAACCGGGTGTCCTCACATCGACCACTAGTGGCATGGCCATGCGCTTTCTTTATCCGACCACTTCGAGGGGCCCAGAGACATCTCTCCCATTATGTTAGGAGGGGCAAATCCCATATCCGACCAATCACATCCCTCCGCATGTTTCACAGCATACCCGAAAGCTACCTTTATAACTACCCAGTTACGAATAACGTTTGGCAACCCCTAAGAGTGCTATTACACATGTAGGGAACCATGCTGATCTCAGGTCTAAGGATTATACATCATCATTGCTTGAGACCAACTAATGACACATAGAATCATAACAATCTCAATAGTGTCTCAAGGTGGGTCAATCCAACCCTATGTTCTCTAACATGTGTTCACATTATTGATTCGATATCCCTATATCCATTACCAGTGAAACATGATCATCAATCAATACATGTGCTGGTCGTAGGGTCACTGGTGTTCCGATCAGTGACATTCGACCAGGGATACTTTTAGAACGACATCATTTAAGTCGAAGAGTTTCACCAACAAGTCACATACTTGTTGATCTTCAGAACTAATGATTCATTCAAGGAATAGAATAACATTTATTCAAGAACTCATAAACATAGACGTAATACAATCATCTCTATGATTGCCTCTAGGACATATCGCCAACAATCTCCCACTTGCACTCGAGTCAATCATATAGGTATCGAATACCCATAGCTCTTGTGTGCGCCTTATGCTTAGGTTGCGGGAGAGGCTTTGTCAATGGATCAGCAATATTCAAATCCATGTGCACTTTGGATATCTTAACATCACCTCTCTCAGCGATCTCACGAATAATGTGATATCGCCGAAGTATATGCTTGGACTTTTGATGCGATCTAGGCTCCTTTGCTTGTGCAATGGCTCCACTATTATCACAATAGAGATCCATTGGACTGGAAGCACTTGAAACCACACCCAGCTCATTAATGAACTTTTTAATCCATACGGCCTCTTTTGCAGCTTCCGAAGCCGCAATGTACTTAGCCTCTGTTGTAGAATCAGTAACCGTTCCCTGTTTGGAACTGGAACTCTTCCAGCTTACTGCTCCTCCATTTAAACAAAACACAAACCCTGATTGTGATCTAAAATCATCCTTATCGGTTTGGAAGCTAACATCAGTGTAACCATTTACGACCAGCTCTTCCTCACCACCAAATACAAGGAATGCATCCTTGGTCCTTCTCAAGTACTTAACGATATTCTTGACTGCTATCCAGTGACTTTCACCTGGATTTGATTGATATCTGCTCGTAACACTTAGAGCATACGACACATCTGGTCGTGTACACAGCATGGCATACATGATAGATCCGATAGCCGAAGCATATGGAATTCTACTCATTTTGTCTCGCTCATCAGTGGTCGTAGGGCATTGAGTCTTGCTAAGATTAATACCACGTGACATGGGCAAGAAACCCCTTTTGGAATCTTGCAAGTTGAACCGTTTCAACAACTTGTCAATGTACATGTCTTGGCTTAATCCAATTAGCCTCTTAGATCTATCTCAATAGATCCTTATACCAAGAATATATGCTGCATCTCCTAAATCTTTCATTGAGAAATTGTTTCTTAATGAAGTTTTAACAGATTCAAGCATTGGAATATCATTTCCGACCAGTAGTATGTCATCTACATACAAGATCAGAAATACAAGCTTGCTCCCACTTACCTTTTTGTAAACAAAAGGTTCTTCTTCGTTCTTGATGAAGTCAAACCCTTTGACCACTTCATCAAAACGAATATTCCAACTCCGAGATGCTTGTTTTAATCCATAGATAGACTTCTTAAGCTTACATATCTTTCTAGCTTCCTTTGGATCGACAAAACCCTCAGGCTGTGTCTTGTACACATCCTCACTTAGGTTTCCATTTAGAAAAGCCGTTTTGACATCCATCTGCCATATCTCATAATCGAAATATGCAGCAATAGCTAGAATGATCCGGATAGAAGCATAGCGACAAGAGAGAAGGTTTCATCATAATCAACACCTTGAATTTGCTTGAAACCCTTCGCAACTAGTCGTGCCATATGAATGTGAACATTTCCATCCATATCTATCTTTTTTCTTAAAAATCCACTTGCACTCAATGGTTTTAACACCATCAGATGCATCAACTAAGTTCCAGACTTGATTGTCATGCATGGACTTTATTTCGAATCTCATGGCCTCAAGCCATGACTCAGAGTTTGGGTCTACCATCGCTTCTGAATAAGTATTAGGCTCATCATTATTCAATAATAAAACGTCATGTCCATACCTTACAGGCAATAGACGTGGCCTTTTAGATCTACGTGGGGCTGATGCTTCATCTACAGTTTCAACAACATTTTGTTCATCCTGTAGAGGCTCAGTAGGAGTTGAAACATTTTCGGATGTCTCCGAATCTCTTCGAGTTGCACCTTGCTCCCACTGACTCCTCTGGAAAGAAACTCTTTCTCCAAGAAGACACCATTACGGGCAACAAACACTTTGTTTTCATCCCACTTATAAAAGTAATACCCGTTAGTTTCCTTAGGAGACCCCACAAAGAAGCACTTATCGTACTTGGGTGTGAGTTTATCAGACTTCAAATGTTTGACATATGTCTCACAACCCCATACCTTGAGAAAAGACAATCCGGGACACTTCCCGGTCCATACTTCATATGGTGTCTTCTCTACAGTTTTTGATGGAACCCTATTTAAAGTGAAAGCCGTTGTTTCTAGAGCGTATCCCCAGAACTGCAATGGAAGATCATATTGGCTCATCATTAACCGAACCATGCACAACAATGTTCGGTTCCGTCGTTCAGACACCCCATTCCATTGAGGCGTTCCCGACGGAGTGAGTTGTGGAACAATTCCACACTCCTTTAGATGATTACCAAACTCATGGCTCAAATATTCACCTCCACGATCTGATCGCAGATATTTGATTATCTTGCCAAGTTGATTTTGTACCTCATTCTGAAATTCCTTGAACATTTCAAAGGATTCCGACTTATGTCTCATCAAGTAGACATAACCATATCTGCTGAAATCATCAGTAAAAGTTATGAAGTACTGAAAACCACCTCTAGCCGAAGTGCTCATAGGTCCACATACATCCGAATGTACAAGGGCCAACAAGTTACTCGCCCTCTCACCTCTGGTCGTGAAAGGTGCCTTTGTCATCTTACCAAGTAAACAAGATTCACATGTTTCAAACGATTCAAAATCAAATGAAGTTAGAAGACCATCTTTATGGAGCTTCATCATGCGCTTCTCATTTATATGACCCAGTCGACAATGCCAGATAAAAGTGGGATTCAATTCATTGGGTCGAAGTCTCTTAGCATTAACGTTATAAATAGGTATATCCTCAAGATTCAAAACATACAATCCATTTACCAATGGAGTATAGCCATAAATCATATCTTCAAAATAAATTGAACAACAATTGTTCTTTATTCTGAATTCATAACCTTCTGCTCCTAAGCATAAAGCAGAAATAATGTTTTTCCTTAAGGCTGGAACATAATAACAATTATTTAGTCCATAACTAATCCTGAAGGTAAAGCTAATGGTAAAGAGCCAACAGCTAATGCAGCAACTCTTGCTCCATTGCCTACACGAAGATCAATATCTCCTCTTGCCAAACTTCTACTCCTTATTATTCCCTGCATCGAATTGCAAATATGAGCAACCGATCCGTTATCAAATACCCAAGAACTGGTCGGAGAAGTGGCAAGATTAATTTGTATAACATTTATACCTGAACTGGAAGTCATACTTCCTTTGTTCTTATTCGTTTCTGCCAAGTATTTCTTGCAATTTCTCTTCCAATGCCCAGTCTCATGACAATGGTAACATTCTGTGTCAGGCTTAGGACCCAGTTTAAGCTTCTTAAGCATGGCCTTGAGACTCTCGATCTCATCTTTAGTCTTTCCTTTGCCTTTTCCCTTCCCCGACTTACCCTTCTTCTTGAAGGCTGTAGTCTTTTGAACCATCATCACATGATTGGAACTTTTCTTGATGCTTTCCTCAGCACCCTTAAGCATACCATGTAACTCGGTCATTGATTTCTCCATGCCATTCATATGAAAATTCCGTATGACAGGCTCAAAGCTCGCAAGGAGCGATTGGAGAATCACATCAGTAGCCAACTCTTGGCTAAGGGGAAAACCAAGCTTTTCCAAGCTCTCAATGAGACCAATCATCTTGATCACATGAGGACTGACCGGGTTACCTTCTGACAGCCTGCAAGAAAATAATGCCTTAGAGGTATTGTACCTCTCCGCCCTTGCTTGATCCTGAAACATACCCTTCAGACTCACAATCATATTGTAAGAATCCGTGGTCTCATATTGCTTCTGAAGCTCATAGTTAATGGTTGCAAGCATTAGGCAGTGCACTTCAGCTGCGTCATTGCAATTCTTCTCATAAGCATTCTTTTCAACTCGAGTAGCATGATCACTCGGTTCCTCAGGATAGGGATTCTCTAGAACATATTCCTTCTTTTCTTGTTTGAGAACAATTCTCAGATTACGAAAACAAACAATAAAATTTGAACCATTCAACTTTCCCTTTTCAAGAATAGATCGCAAATTAAAGGTAGGTGCAGAAGAAGTAGTACGTGCCATGATCTACAACAGAAAATATATGCAAAGATTCAACACTATGTTTATGAAAGACCTTCTATTAACCACTCATGTCAGTTGTTATGTTCGACCAGTCTACGACCAGCTCGTATCACCATACGACTTGTCTGGACCTGGTCGTATCATCATACGACCAGTGGTCAAACTCAACTTAACAATAGATAATAAAAGATACTCCCACTATAAACCATATTTCACTCAAACAACATATAGTGAGTCCAAGATCCATAACTCATTAAGTTCTAGTGAGCTCTGGCATCACTGCTAGAAACCTAGTGATTTAAGGTAGGCAACCTCTTGCCAATCATATCGCATATGACTCTTGTTTGTTGGGTGACATCTTTATGCCCCGGCTACCAACACCATGCCTCAAGGCCCAAAACTATTTTGATAGCCTTGTTAAGTCAAACCAACACTATGCATATGGGTGTCCGACACCCACCCATCTTATTAAGATAGTTAATGGCACCCTACTTTGGTAGACCTGCCAATTAACGATCAAAATCGTGATAGGTGCAGCAATTGGAAAGGCATCAATCTTACTTAATTTTCTTAAGGGATACTATTCTATCATGTCAAAACATGTAATGATAAAACATGATCAAACAGCATAACAGGAATAAACATAAATATTCACAGATAATCAAATTAAACTGTGAATTAGTATGGCCCTTAACATGTCGATCTCCATCAGCATGCTTCCTGTTGTCCGACCATCATGCATCACAAGTCGGTACGCAGGCTGTTATACAATAATATGTAGCTCGATGGATATCTCACAGCATGACACGCAGGCCATGAAAATCCATTCATGCATCACATACACAATGGGCCATACTATTCACATCAAACCCTGCAAAAACAAGTTATGCATAGAATCCAATTCTATCGGGCAACATGAACACATACTATCTATAACGCACGGTATGAAAACCCAGCACGGCCTTGGAAATTATCGGATTAATCGTATTAACCCTGTTTCGAACCAATCTGATCACTGCCTTGATGCGACCACACACTGCGGCATACTCCGATGGCGAAACTCTGACCGGTAGGAGTATCATGCAAGATGGTCGAAAAACAAGTCGAGCGAATCATATGGTGCTCTTAATTTGTGCCTCCTCGAAAAACCCATTTACTATCGCCAATCATTGATCGATCCTATCGACCAGTGCCTAGATCGTTTCATCCATATGAGCCAATCTAGGTTATCAGACCAAACTAGTAATAGATCCAATCTACTACTGCCACATATCCAGTATATGTGACCGATCTAGATCAAAACCTATGCAGGATGGCTCTGATACCACTGTAGGGTTACGGGTAGGCTACGCTAACAACAATTCAAAATTTCTACCACGTAAACCAGGAAGCCAAGCAAGTTAGATGATCACAGATCATTACCACCAGACGCGCAGTGCAGCGGAAGTAGAGTCAGAGCAGCCTAGTCCGACGAAGAACGCACCGATGTAGTGGTCATAGATGATCGTCCAACGTCCTCGTAGTCGATCGTCTCCTCCAGCAATCTCTTCAGTTCCTTGTGAAGATTGCGGATCGTCTTTAGCGCAACAGTGACCGCAATAGCGCCTCTACGGTGTCCACACGTCCAGAGAAGGAACAACCGTGCACCGGTGTGCTAGCACCAAGTCGCACGGGAAGGCTCTCTCAAGAAGATGGAGTCCCTCGACCCTCTCTTCAGCTAGAACAACCGCTAGGATCCAAGGGAAACTAGCCTTGTCGCCAGGATCTCTGGCACATATCATTTTGATCCAGCTTCTGATCTCATCAGAAGATAAAGCTGTAAAGGTGAACAAGAGACTTAAGGATACAGAAGTAATCAACTAATGTAGGCAAACTGGTCGGAATTATTGAGAACTTACCATCTTTGGAATCTTTGGTCGCATCATTACGACCAATATACCAGAGCATCGGGTATGCACGGGCCTTCAAAGGACTGATCCGGCGCATGGAAAATCCTTCACTACGTGCCAGGATGTTAAACCCTTGACACTAAGAAGCCTGATGGCTTCAGCCCATCTTCCTATTTTTCCCTCCTTCTCCGCAGAGGAGCGTCATCTTGGATTCTCGATCGCCTTTATACCAGAATAATAAAGGTTGTCTTTCTTAGTGACCGTCATGTAAAACCAACTTTTCTTCCATGACGACAACAAAGATTTGGAGTACATGGGAATGTACTCATCAGCTTTTCCATCATGGAGGCGCAAGGTGCACTCTCCAGGCATCCCGATCGTCTTCCCAAACTTCGCCATCTTATAGTAGTACTTGAACAAATCCAGATCTGCGGGAATTCCCAAGTATGCTTCACAAAGATAGATGAAGATGCCGAAATTGGCGATAGCATTGAGAGCAAGATTTACCAATTCAACTCCGTAATACTCTAAAACTGTAGGAAGGAAGGAGTGAATTGGCAATCTGAATCCGTATTCGATATATGCGGGGAAAATAGGAATTCCCCATCTTCGTTGCTCAGAGAATGTTCTCCAGCCGCTGACCTCCAAGAAATCAGACTCTTGTCGGGAAGCAACCCGATCTTCTCCAAGCTCTCAAGCTTCTTCTCGCTTAAATGAGAAACCAATCAGTTAGTAATTTGGTCCGACATGGTCAGGTTTTTGGAGGAGGAAAGCAATGAGAGTTGAAGAATAAGGGGTCGGAGGCAGTTTTTCCGCTCAGGAGATGAAGAGGAAAAGCAAGAAGTGTAAAAACCTGAGGCCTACAAAGGGGTTTTTATAGTTTTAGAATTTTTAACTGCAGTCCAACGGACAAATTTTTTTCTCCAACATACACAAAACTCTTCGGTTCCCAAGGCAAGTTCTCAACTTTAAAGTGAATACGGACCGCTTCAAATGTCACAGCACTAAATGAAGGTCTGCCCGATACAACTTCATCGGGATAAAAGTGTTCACACGACCAATTCATTTAAAGTTCGAGGGCTAGCTGACGAGGATTAAAATCTCTATGTATTATCTTTAATACATAATAAAAGACCATACGTCTTCATGGTCGTAACCCCTAAGGTTCACGACCTCACTAGTCGTAAGGATTTCAGAGGTTACGCAATGGGTACCCTGGTCGGACAAGGTCCTGTGCCTAGCCTCCGACCAGTTAACTGCTCCTAAAAGGTATGAACTGATATTCGGAACTGATTCCAGGTATATTCCCTACCATATAACGAATGGAATACATGCGTATATGTCGGGACCCAGAATTACAATTCTGAAACCCTCTGTGTATACTGCACTAGTCCAGGATCACGCCAGTGCACACAGTGTTAACATAGGTAAATATCGATCCACACAAGCGATAAATAAAGTAAACGATTAGTTTGAATAACAAATAAGGGTTTTGACCTTATGGTCGAGTTTACACTTATTAAGCCACGCAGGGTTAACAGAGAAATAAACAGCAGCAGAACGGAAATAACTCCAGCATAAATCCCACCAATTCACCACAAGCAACCGACTGGGATCCAGACCTTAACGATCAGCAACCTTCGGCGAACTCCTCCTCGAAAGCAAGTGTAGAATCCTCCTCTTCTGTAGGTTGGGGCGCAAGTTTTACAACAAGCGTGAGTACACAACCGTACTCGCAAATCATACCACAGAATGCAATTTATAGATGCAGGATTATTCCAAAAGAAAGGCTTCTGTGGTTCTTTTGCATAAAAGTAACATTTGCAATTGAATACGAATAATAGATTGAAAGCATAATTCAAAACAAATAGACAATATTAATTTAACAGTTGTTTTCACAAAGACACACAGCTAAACAGATTATTTCACATAGCCATATGATTGATGTCACACAGCTCCCATCCCAGACATTTTATGAAAACTACCCCTCGTGTGAAATCCCCGAGCATGTCCATGACCGCGGACGTGGCTATTCGAAAAGATTTAACACTCTGCAGAGGTTGTACACTTTACCCACAAGATACAACTAGTGTAGCTAGCACCAATCGTAACAAAACAATTCGGAAACTTCATCTCAAACATTGACATTCCCGATGTGCTTTCTCGCTATACCAACTCACATAGTATTAGTATAACACACACCGCTGGACAGGGATGCGGCGAACCGTCCCGCGATACAACCACTTAGTCACACCTCCACCCTGTCACACAGCCTAACCTATCCACCTGAACATCAATGCCGAGAATCCATAACTTACTAAGTTAGGCTCATCCCATACCAGGCATGTGGTCGTACAGTAAGGCCCAATTCAATGGCGCACAAAGTTAAGTCCTTAATTTACCAAGGCAAGACTTTCATGTTCTAACTAAGTCACAAAGATTATCAAACCCAAGCACACAGTTTCCACCATATCACACAGCTTCCACCACTTGCCTCAGTCTAAATCCTTTACCACCCAGTTGGTTTTAGTGCAACACATGCCATCACGAAGTAATAACACATAGCACACAGTTTTACACAAAGTTCCATAGTCACTTAGTCACATTTAATATTTGCAACTTACATGAGAAGTGAGACTCGTGGCATGGCTAAGCAATTGTACTCGCATCGAACCAACCCACGTTGGTGCTATAATAATACCAACTAATAAACCAATCTAGGGTGACAAGGAAATATGACATACAAGGCCAAGGTGTGATAACAATTTGGATACTAACTATGCCCAAAACATTTAAATAAATAGTTAACATAAAATGCAATAGTTTAACACAAAGTAATTTGAAAACTGGGTTCAAGATGATCAAAGGTATGACTTGCCTTGGAAAAGGTCTATGTACTGGTCTTGATCTTGAG
This sequence comes from Ampelocalamus luodianensis, assembly GCA_036346255.1. Lineage (NCBI taxonomy): Eukaryota > Viridiplantae > Streptophyta > Magnoliopsida > Poales > Poaceae > Ampelocalamus > Ampelocalamus luodianensis. The sequence continues at coordinate 49,471,147 of CM070629.1, read as the reverse complement.
GTGCTCCTTCTTCTCCAAAATTCCCCGACGAATCGACGTCTACTCGCAAACGAAGCAAATAAACAAAACAAATAAATAACAGAGGCAAAACAAGCTCCAAAAATTAAATAAAAATATAAGATAAATAGAGCTTGAATTTAGACAAATTTTGAGACTTGAATGGGCTCAATCGGAGTTAGGATGCAAAAGTTATGAGCTCTCGAAGTTTTAAATCTAAAAGAAACCCTAATTTGGATTTTTTGGAATTTCCGAATTATTCCTCTGAAGAAAAATCGGATTATTGCGCAATGCTGATGTCAGTGAAGAATTTTGGGAATTAAAAGAAATAAACACAAATTCTGACATGTGGGACCCACATGTCAGAGACACGGCTCACGGTAGACTAGGCCTACCGAGCCGGTTGGATCTGGAACCGGTGGACCATGCCACGCATGCGCTGACGAGGCAGCCACATGGGATGACACGCAGGCACGGCTGCTGAGGTGGCTGCCGACATGGATGGCCACATCAGCTCGGCGGGCGGCGGAGGCTCGGGAACCGAAGGTCCCGGCGAACGGCGGCGATTCACCTGCGGGGAGTGGTTCTGGGAGGTAGAGGGTGCGACGGCGAATCCACTGTGTAATAGCCCTAAGTTAGGGTTTATGTTTCAAATGTAAAATTATGAGGAGAAATAAAAACTTTTGATGCCTCGTGAAATCATTTGGAAGTTTTCTAAATTTTCCCCTAGCAATTTCCATTTTCTAGAATTAAATTCTTGTGAATGGAAGTTGTTGTCAACAAAATTATCAACCTCAAACTTGTGATCATCCTCTAGGAATATTTTTCCTATCATCTTGATCATCCTATCTACCTCTCTGAAAAATCTCACAATTTTTAGATTTTATTTGCTATTTCAAAAGAGCAAGTCAACTCTGTTTGAAATCTGGTCAAACTCCTAGGGCAGCAGCTTGTGAATTTTCTTCAGAACAATGCAGTGCATAAAAAGTTCTGGAAAATTTATGCAATGTTGTTCTCTGTCCAAAGTAGCTACCATAAAAATTTCGGAATTTTTGGAGCTCGGGAACTACCTCTAAAATTCCCAAACTCTCTCAGCCTTTTAAACTCAAAATCGGTAATCATCGTTTTTGGCTCGAACCGAGCCCGACTCAAGTCCGACCGACCACCTCGGCGCTGCCTCGCCTCGACCGCGCCAGCTCTCCTCCGCGCCACACGGACCCCAACCCGAGCACGGCTCGACCGCGCAACTCGCCACTTGGTCCAACCGCACCGCCGCGCGTCGCGTTTGTCGTCGCCACGGCTGGCCCCGCTCGCGAGCTCATTCACCACGCGCGCGCGCGCGTGCGCTCTCCAGCGCGCTCGCTCTCGCGCGCGCTCTTCGCCGCCGGCGCGCGCCGCCACGCCGCCTCGCCGTCACCTCGCCGCCTTACCACTTCCACCTCGCCGCCCGCCTTCCCTTCATAAGCGAGCCGAGTGCTCCACTTTTCGGTTTCCATCTTCTCTCTCGCCCACTTCCGCCGCTGAGCTCGGGCCGAGAGCGTCGCCGCGCGCGCCCGAGCACGGCGGCCACCCTGGTGATCTCCAACCAGCATCGACCGCGTCACGGTGTGTTCCGCATCCCGTGAAGCAAACCCCAAGGAATTTCGGGTTTCACCGCCCGAGGACCTTCGCGCGGGCTTTCTTCTCCAACTCCGGCTGATTCCGCCTCTCCCGCTGCCGCGTCTTCTCCAGCGAGCTTGAGCTTGATTCCTAACTCCGTAAGCACCCTCCGTGTCCTCTACCCTTCCCATCACTCACTCGCTCTCGCTCACCTCAGTCCCTCGTGCCGTTGACCGCCTCGCCGCCGCAGCTCGCCGCCGGGCCACTCCGGTGCCTCTCCGTCATCGGCGACCACCCCGGTGAGTTCCTTGAGTCCCACTGATGCTCATGCGCGCTAGTTTACACCCTCTTCTTCTCTGACGCAGTCGCCCCTTGTCACCTCCACGGCCGGCGCGCGCGTCGCCGCCACGCCGCCACAAGTGCATCTCCACGCCTCGAGACCACCTTTCGCTTCAGCAGCCCAAAGAAGAACCCATTTTGGCCGTCACCTCTACCGCGCCACCACTCCTTCGCCGGCGTCGAATCCAGGTCCAGAGCCAGCCCGAGCCCCCTCTGTTCTTCGGCTGTGTCTTCCTTTGTTTCACTGACAGTGGGGCCCACTCCCTTTAAGCAAATTCATTAGCTGCTAATCAATCTTATGAATATCTATTAGTTCACTCTCTTGCATGATCAAAATTGGTATTTGAGGTTTGGAAGAAAGTTAGTCTCTAAAGTACTCTGTAGTTTTCTCTGTTATCATTCTTTTTCTGTTGTCAGTAACCTGATCTTGGTAGCATTGCTTGCTATTCAAATCTTGTTAGTGCTTGATGACTCCCCTAAGTAGTAGTGGTTAGCATGAAGTCAGTTAGTTAGTATCAGTAGGTTTCAAAGCTTTTGTTGGCATGAATGATCAAAAGAAGCTGTTATTGGAACTAGTTGTTTTGTCTCTGTAATTATGATTCTTGCTTTTACAAGTATAGTAAGGCCTTGTAGTAGTAGCATGCTGAAATTGTTAACCTTACTATATGTTGGTGTGATGCTTAGGTGTGTTAGTAGCTGAATTTTATTAAAGCCCAACCTTAGTTAGAAAATTGTTAGCACCTAATAGTTGGCTAATTAACTAGTTAGTGTTTCAATAGCTTCTTGTAGGTTTAAGTGATCTTATCACTAATGTTGGTTGCTTAGAATAGCTAGTTGTTTAGATGTGGTAATTTGATGCTTAGTTAATAGATGTGCACATAATCACCATCAAAGTCTGTCGAAAGATTAAAACATATAAGAGGATTGATTTTTTTTTCGATTTTGTGGTTAGCTTGGTAAGTAAGTGAGTTTGTGTAACATCCCAATTTTGGGCTTGTGTTTCAAATGTAAGAAAATGAGGGGAAATTAAAACTTTTTCTTACATCTTGTATTTCCTGTATGCTTTGGACAATTGTGGTAAAGGGATTATGGGAATACAAAAATCACAAGTCATTTCGACCCACATCTTATTCTTCTTAGTCATTCTTGTTCCATCTTGTGATAATCTCCTGGAAATAATTTTCCTAAATTCTTGGGTTGGCTTGGGGCTCCTCCGAAAAGTTCTACAATTTTTAGAAATTGTTTGAATGTTGTTGAACGCAAGTCAACCCAATTTAAAATCTGGTCAAACCTTGGACCAGTACCTTGTCAAATTTTTGGAGGAATATCCACAGCACCAAAGCCTTTGAAAATTTTATGCTAGGTCCTCGTTTGAGTCAGCCAGCTCCTGTAAAAATTTCGTAATTTTTGGAGTCGGTTTGCTGCCTCAAACAATTATCCAAAGAGCAGCTCCTTCTAAAACCAGAAAAACTAAATCTGGTTGAGTCAGACTCGGGCTCGGACCCGAGCCCAACTCAACCGACTTGGTTGGACCACGTCGCCAGCGCCGCACCCGGGCTCAAGCTGTTGCGCGCGCAAGCTGGGCCATTGGATCTCAATCCAACGCTCACGACCTCCCCCTGATCCGAGGAGCTCTTGAGTGCCCTCAGCGCTTCGGGGTGGTCCAAGCCGTGGGATACCCATCGTGTGGCTCACGACCTCCCAGGACCTCCTCGCCCGCGCAAGACCTCCCCACCTCGGGTGATCTGGGACGTCCAGGACCTCCCCGAGCACATCTGGGACGTCGAGGATCTCCCCCTCGGCTCTGTTTCTCTTCCTCATGACCTCTTGGAGGTCTGGTCATCATGGTTTTCCCGCACCCGTGCGTGTGTCAGGGTCAGAGCAGTTGGGGGCAGTGAGATGTCAACTTTTTCCTCTTGTCAACGGCTCTTTCTGCTGACATGCATTTATTGCCAGTCAGCTTTAACCTCCAAAGTCTCCACCCCGCTCGCCCTACCTACCCTTGTCAAATCCAATACCCATGGCGGGGCATGGTTCATGCTCACAGTAGGCTTTTGCCCACACCATTGCCAAGCTCCCAGGCTATGTATAGCCTGAGGTCTTCCTCTCCTTTTCCTTCTTCGTTCTTTGTTGTGTTGGGCTCCCCCAGTTGAGCTGATTCCCAAACTCAAACACCTAAGCACACACCCTCTCTCTGCCACCATTGTCGGCTTTGGAGCTCTTTCAAGGCCTCAAGCTCCAGTGGTTCCATTGGTTCCTTTCTCTTCCTCGGTCCTCTCGGTCGCCTAGGACCCTCCCTAATCTCTCGGTTTGCCTCTCACGTGGTTGACCACTTTGCGGGAGATCCCGATCTGGTGAGGAGCACCTCCTTTCTTCCTCGACCGTGATCTCGCTCCACCGCCGTGCTCCTCCAGTCGCTCTCGACCTTCCACGCACTCGGGTGAGTTCACTTAGTCCCGTAGGGCTCTAGGTTTTAGTAGCTTAGCTCGTAGCGCTCATTTGTGTCGTTTTCGGTTTTGCCGAAAAGCTTGTCCTCCGCCATTCTCCGGCTCACTGGCGTTCAAGGCCTTCGCCGCCGTCGAGAGTGCCTCCGCTAGGTCCGCGGCACTTTTGTGTGGTTATCGGTGCCCTTGGTCGGCGCCGGCGAGGTCCCCATCGCCGGCGGCAAGCCGTTAAATGTGCTCGGGATTTTGCCGATTCAAAACTCCCGTTTTCGTCATCTTCTTAGGGCAGCATTAATGCCCAATCATTGTTAATCATTGGCGCATTAATCATATCTTAAACTGTGCCGTAGTGGCACTGACATGTGGGCCCTAGGTTTGGACTGAAATCCAGAAGTCATTAATGTCCTTTTAGATCCTTTTATTACCAATCATCAGCCGCATTAGTTTTGTCGGAAGCCGTCACTGTGGTCGTGTTCTGGGTCACCCGCTCAGACCACCCCCACGACCTCCTAGACTTGTTGTCCACCGTTTAGGATCTCCATAGAATTAATCCGAGTCGTAGGAACATCCTTGGGTGTCCTCTTTGCAAAAGACCTCCCCTTGGTGTGATCCTAGCCGTCGCAGACCACCCCTGTTAGATATTAGCCGCATAGGACCACCTCTGTGTTTCCGCAAAAGACCACCCTGGTCGTGTTGTCAAAACCACCCCCTGGACCTCCACCGAGGTCCTCTTTGCAAAAAGACCTCCCCTTGGTCATTTTGCCAAGACCACCTCAGGACCACCCTCGGGGTCGTCTTTGTAAAAAGCCACCCGGCCTTTTTACAAAGAAAACCCCCGCTTAGACCTCTTAGGCTCAATCCTGACCGTTCACGGCCTCCCCGGTTTAGATCTGAGCGTAGATCTCATTTTGTAAAATCCTTAGCGCTCAGACCTCCCTCCGCGTCGATCTGGACCGTTCAGGACCTCCCTAGGTCTAATCCGAGCCGTCCAGATCTCCTCCGATTAAAACCCTTTCGCTTAGGACCTCCCCGAGAAGATCTTGGCCATCCAAGACCTCCTCGTGTCAATCCCAGCCGATCAAGACCTCCCTCTGGAGATCTAGACCGTTGAAGACCTCCTCCGTGAGATCTTAGCCGTCCAGACCTCCCTCCGTAGGTTTACCCTTAGGACCTCCCCTAGTGCTCGGGACCGCCAGATCTCGATCTGACGGTCACGACCTCTGTTAGGCGCTAGGACCTCCTTTGCGTGCGCTGTGCATGCACTGGTCGTGGCCGTTGGATCAGATCTCAACGGTCCAGACCTCCCCAATGCGGGAGGAGGTCTTCCCGTGCACTGTGCTTCGAGGTCTGTGGCCCTGCGATGCAAGATCAACGGCCCACGACCTCTCCTTTGTCTTCCAGTTCCTTTGGACCTCCCGAGAGCTCAAATTTTCTAAGTCTTTGATGTTTCAAATTTCAAAAGTGCATAACTTTGTCATTTCAATTCCTTTTTGAATGATTCCAGTTGCTGTAGCTCTGTTGTAGTATGAACTTTAATCTGAGAATGAATTTAGGCACTGTTATATAGTAGGAAATGACTTTAATTGCATGATCTTGTTTAGTGAGGAATGATGTCTAGAAATTCATTGAAAATTTGTAAAATGCACAACCTTTCTCTCTGAATTGCAAACCTGAGCAAACTCAACTTGGTAAAATTGGTCTCAGACATGCTTTAATATGAACTAGGCCTTGTCTTTATTTATGTTCTGAGAAATGATATATGCTAGTTTTAGAACTTAGAAAATCATAACTAATTCTTTATAACTCCAATTTGTGCAAACTCAGTTTTGCTATTGTTAGGATAACCATATCTACCTACCATAAAAATTTCAAGTTCCAGATCATTCTAGAAATTTTCACCATGAACAGTAACTCTAATTAATTTAATTAGGATTTTTCCAGCTGAGAGAATTTAATTTGGCCATAACTTTTTCATACTAAGTCCAATTGGAGTGATTCTTGTTTCTAAAATTGTCTAAAATCAACCGCTAGCTGCTGTAGAAATTTCATTGGATTTGGATGTTCTTTGCTGTTGAGTTCCTTTTGGTGTTCTTCGTTCTTATCGGTTTTTATCGCTTTTTCGCGTTAGGTTCCGAAGAATTTATTGAACCTGAGCACTCCCCTCTGCAGCAAGAACAAATCCAGCAAGGCAAGCAGTTTGATCATGTTAATCCCAGTATTTTAAGTATTTATGTTGATTACAACTTCTATGTATGCATTGCTACTTTGTGTTAAACTATTGTCGTTAGTTGGCCTAGTAGGTGCATTTCCTTAGCAAATGATTATCCTCTACTACCATGAGCCTAGGCTTTGCTGTGATTTAGAGTTCGTGGATGAGCTCTTATCACTTAGTAGTTGGCGAATTAATTGCTTAGCCATGCTTAGCCGGTAGAATGGGCGGTTATCGACTTGTCGATAACCTTGATCACATAAAACTTATTATGATTATGATTTCCACCTTGTGCCATGTCTACTTATGAAAACTAAAACTAAAAACAAAAGGATTTAGACTTGGGCACAATGGTAAGATGGTGTGATTTTCGTGTGATCGAATGGTGCCCGAGTCAATTAAGGACCGAACATCTTGTGAGTACCGTTATCCGAGCAATTTGTGCGTGCTAACCACACTAGATGGTATGGGACCCTCTTGACTTAGTACTTTGGAGTGTATTGGCTTCGGTCGCAGGAGTCGCAGGAGGGATGGTGTTGGGAGCATTGTAGAGTTCGAAGGCTCCCCGTAACGGGTGGTTGTCTTTCGGCCGCAATGTAAGCGTATGGGTTTCTATCCATACGAGCTGCTCGTGGTTAATACACAATATTGGAAAACGCCTCGTAGGACTTAGCCGTGCCGTATACCTTCAAAGTGTGCTTTGTGGCTTAAAGGCGGTCCAAGTGTGGGTACATTGGTACACCCCGCAGGTTAAAACTATTCGAATAGCCTCGCCCTAGGTTATGGACACGCTTGGGTAAGCTTTCAAGAGTTAGACTACAACCTTTTAATTAAAACTTGATGGGTGGTACGAATCGGGATTCGTGCTATGTTGTGGTGACTATTGGGATAGTCACTTCTGTGTGGTTACTTGTATGTATCTTTATTACGCTTTTATGTTGACAACAAGATAGATTTGCAAACTTGCTTTTAAATGTATTACGTTATTGCAAATAAAGTTGGCTTTGTGCAAAATGAGACATACAACCTCCACCTAAATAAGCTTGCATGTAGTTTATGAACAGTCCGCTATTCCACACGCGGCCTTGCAGTACCTTTGTGTACTCGGCTATCTTGCATAAATGTATTTGTTGCAGAGGAAGAAGGTGAGCTTGAGGGGCCTCACTTTTGTGAGTGTGTCTGTGGTAGTCTTCGTATGCCTAGCTTGATGCCTGGCCGGTTGCCTTGTGGGTTTATGGCTAACCTACGACTTTTGTTCTAGCCATCTTATGGCACCTTTGCTTCACTGTCTTTCTTGTATATTGTTCTATTTGGCGGTCGGCTCTTTTGTAATAACTTTACTTTATGTATGTCGTTATTGAACTTAGTGTTGTATGGTGTATGGAAATGATGTGTAATTTTGTGATGATGTGCATATGCTGCAACTGGAAGTATATGTCCATCGAGGCTTAGAATGTTTAATTAGTAACGCTAGAACCATTTGGAGGTTAAGTGTTACTAGTTAAATATTCCGGTCCTCACAAAGTTGGTATCGAGCCATATCGACCTGTAGAAACACCTAGCTTGGTCGCTCTAGGATGTTTTGAAAACTTACTTTCAAAAGGTTTTACAAAGCCTAAGTAAGTTCTCTGATTTTACTCCTTACCTATCTTAGCTTGCTCATCTCACCTTACTCTTGATCAAGTTTTGGAAAAGTTGTTCCTCTCTTCCCTTCAAAAACTAGCTACTTATCGATTAAAATTGGTTTGGCAGAACCATGAGTGTTGTAATTTGAAGGGTTGGCTGTCCATTTTCGAGATTGGGAGTTCCTGGAGCAAGATGTTTCGGCCAGAAGCTTAAAGGAACAAGTTCTGGACAGCTAGCTAGTAATTAGTATAGGAGGTAGGAAATGAGAGGTTAATTCAACTAAAACTTGAGGGAAGGTAAGGGTAAGAAGTGATATGAAAATTAGCTAAACGCCTATACTCTATTGGGTGGTTACACCTTGATTTTGGGTTGTTTTGAGCTAGAATTTAGTTCTGAAATTTTGGGTCTTCTCAAACGATTGCTCGTTCTTCCATACGGGTTAGTCGTTTCGGGGAGTTGATTTGGTGACTGATGGTCTTGTGTTCTTTGGTGGTTATTCTTGAGCCCTTTTTAATTGAGTTTGGATTTCTTTGCCTTTTGATCTCGGGCTTGTAGCTAACTTGTCTTAGTGACACAGATGGCAAAGGGACGCGTGAGTGGTCGGAACCACCGTAGTCCCGATGAGGAGCTTCCTCCTCCTCCGACCATGGCGGAAGTCTCATGCGATCGAACGCAATCGCTCGGAGGACCACCGGGTGTTGGAGGTTATCGCCAGAACACCTCCACTCCTCCGGTGCCTCGATCCGAGGTGGTCACCGCCTCGTGGGGACTTGCGGAGTTCCTTCGCACGCAGCCTCCCACCTTCTCCCGGTCCGAGCATCCCTTGGACACAGACGACTGGCTGCGTCTAGTTGAGTGGAAGCTCAACGTTGCTCAGTGCCAGGAGCAGGAGCGGGCACTTTTCGCATCCCATCGCTTGGAGGGTGCGGCACTCTCATGGTGGGATAACTTCTCGCCATGCACCGCGGACACGTGGTCTCGTGGGAGGAGTTCCGTCGACCTTCCGTCGGGCCCATGTCCCCGCCGGCCTGATGAAGCTGAAGAAGAAGGAGTTCCTTGCGCTCAAACAGGGGCGCAAGTCTATGACTGAGTACCTCCACGAGTTCAACCATCTCGCGAGGTGCGCACCTGCTGAGGTGGCCACTGATGAGGCCAAGCAGGAGAAGTTTATGGAGGGCTTATCTGAGGAGCTTCAGGACAGGCCCTCTATTGTGGATTTCCCCGACTTCCAGACCTTGGTGGACAAGGCCATCGTCGCCGACCACAAGGCGAGAGCGCTGGACGAGTCCCGTAAGCGCAAGTGGGAGGCCCGCAGCTCGCACAGTCGGCCTCGTTCGCCCTCGAGTTGGGCTCGCACGGTGGCGTTCTCGACTTCACCACCGCCGAGGCCTTCGGCACAGCTCCTCGTCCTCCGCAGCCGTGACTCGCCACGTGCACTGCATCCAAAGAAGAAGTTGCTCACCGCAACCCCGCGGCCGACGCCACCGCTCTCATCGCCACAACAAGGGCCACTACGCGAGTAGTTGTCCTAAGAAGATCGAGCGCCCTCGCCCCAATGGAGGACGCGGGCAAGGGAGTGGTCACCACCGACCGTAAGACCCTGTGCTTGGGGAGCGGCCGAGTCAACCATATCTTGGCTTAGGAGGCACAGGAGGCGCCCGACGTGGTGTTGGGTACGCTTCTTGTTGATTTACTTCGCTACGCTTTATTTGACTCGAGCTTCGATTCTTTTATTTCGAGGTCGCTTGTCGTTGATAGTGGTCTCCTTTGTGTTCCTTTGGGGTTCCATCGCTATTCGCTCCGGTTCGGAAATGAGAGCTGACCAAGTATGCCGGGACGTTCCTATCCACATCGAAGGAGTGGGATTCTTGGCGAGTCTTATCCTACTCGACTCATCGCGCCTGGATGTGATTCTTGGCATGGATTGGTTGTCCCAACACTTGGGGCAAATCGATTGTGCCAGGAAGATTGTCTACCTCACCAACCCTTCAGGTGAGCAGGTTGGGTTTTCGCCGCAGTTGCGAGAGCCCCATCTTTATGCCCTTGAAGCAAAGCCAGCATTGGAGATTCGCGATGTCCCCACTGTGTGTGACTTCGCGGATGTCTTTCCTGAAGATTTGCCTGGGATGCCTCCTGTTTGAGAAATGGAGTTCGTGATAGAGTTGCTGCCCGGTACCGCCCCTATTTCAAAGAGGTCGTATCGTATGCCTCCTAATGAGTTGGAGGAGCTGAAGAAACAACTAGGTGAGCTACAAGAGAAGGGTTTCATTCGTCCTAGCTCATCTCCTTGGGGTTGTCCAGTTATTTTTGTGAAGAAGAAGGACAAGACCTTGCACATGTGTGTTGATTACCGTCCGCTTAATGAAGTGACGGTGAAGAACCAGTATCCTTTGCCCCGTATTGATGATCTTTTTGATCAGTTGACTGGAGCGCGTGTCTTCTCCAAGATTGACTTGATATTGGGCTATCATCAAGTCGATCGTACGAGGATATTCAAGACGGCCTTTGCTACTCGTTACGGTCTTTACGAGTACACCGCCATGTCTTTCGGTTTGACTAATGCTCCGCTTTATTCATGAACCTTATGAACTCGGTATTCATGGAGTATTTGGATAGGTTTGTGGTGGTATTCATCGACGATATCCTTATCTACCCAAGAATGAAGAAGAGCATGCTGAGCATCTTAAGCTTGTGTTGGGTAAGCTGCGTGAGCACCAGTTGTATGCCAAATTCAGCAAGTGCGAGTTCTGGTTGAAGGAAGTGGCATTCTTGGGCCATGTTCTTTCAGCAGGAGGTGTGGTCAGAGATCCTAGCAAGGTCGGTGATGTACTATCTTGGGGTCACCAAGTCGGTCACCGATGTGCGGAGTTTTCTTGGTTTGGTGGCTACTATCGCCGCTTTATCGAGAATTTCTCCAAGATTGCGGCCTATGACCGAATTGCTCAAGAAAGACAAGAAGTTTGAGTGGTCTCTGCTTGTGATGTGAGTTTTCGGGAACTCAAGAAGCGGTTGACTTCAGCCCCAAAGTGCTTGTTCTCCCTGATATTCACAAGAGTTTTGATATCTTTTGTGATGCTTCTCGTCAGGGTCTTGGTTGTGTTCTTATGCAGGAAGGCAAGGTTGTGGCCTATGCATCGCGGCAGTTGAGGCCTCATGAACTCAACTATCCTACTCACGACTTGGAGTTAGCTGCTGTGGTTCATGCACTCAAGATTTGGCGGCATTATCTGATTGGTAACCGTTGTGAGGTGTATTCTGACCACAAGAGCTTGAAGTACTTGTTCACCCAGCCAGATCTGAACCTCAGGCAAAGGAGATGGTTGGAATTGATCAAGGACTATGATATGGGTATCCAGTATCATCCGGGCAAGGCCAATGTTGTTGCAGATGCGCTTAGTCGAAAGGTGTATTGCAACATGTTGATGCTCCAAGAGCAGCAGCCTACCCTTATTTCAGAGTTTCAGCGCCTCAATTTGGGTTTGATCGAACACAGTTCTCTCGCTACCTTGGTTGTGCAACCAACCTTGGTGGACCAAATCAAGGCGGCATGCAGATCGATGATGTTGGCGTGAGCCAAATCAAGCGTAACATCAAGGATGGGATAGCCAAGTGCTTTTCGTGAGGATGAGCATGGCGTTGTGTGGTTTGGGCAGCGCCTTGTAGTTCCTAAGGTCATGGAATTGCGGAATTGATTCTCGCGAAGCCCATGGCTCTCCTTTGTCCATCCATCCCGGGCTACCAAGATGTATCAGACCTTCGCCGAGATTCGTGGACCCGAATGAAGCGCGAGATTGCGTGTTCGTTGTCGAGTGCGACGTGTCTTTGTCGTGTGAAGGCCGAGCATCGGCGTCCCTGAGCCTTCTTCAGCCTTTGCGGTGCTAGAGTGGAAGTGGGATTCGCTGGCATGGACTTCATCACCGGTTGCCCTGCATTCTTCCGGGAAGGATGCCATATGGGTTGTCATTGATCGGTTGACAAAGGTAGCGCATTTCGCCGGTGCGCACCAACCTCGATGTCGATCGGTTGGCGGATCTCTATGTATCTCGCATTGTGTGCTCGCATGGTGTGCCACGAACGATTGTGTCAGATTGTGGTTCTCTTTTCACCTCTCGTTTCTGGCATAAATTGCAAGACGCTATGGGCACCCGCCTTACTTTCAGTTCAGCTTACCATCCTCAGACTGATGGTCAGACGGAGTGAGTCAACCAAGTGTTGGAAGATATGCTCCGTGCTTGTGTTCTTTCCTATGGGAAGAAGTGGGAGAAGTGCCTACCATTTGCTGAGTTCTCCTACAACAACAGCTATCAGGCCAGTCTTGGCATGGCACCGTTTGAGGCCTTGTATGGGAGGAGATGTAGAACCCCATTGAACTGGTCGAGAGGCGTGAGCGCGATTTTGGGACCGAGTCGATTAATGAGGCCGAAAGTCGTCCAGCTTGATTCGCGAGCATCTACGCACGCCCGTCCTGCATGTAAGAGCTATGCGATCGTCGTCGCCGTGAGTTGAGCTTTGAGCCCAATGACTTTGTGTATCTCAAAGTCTCACCCTTGAAGGGTCATCAGCGTTTTGGCATCAAGGGCAAGTTGGCTCCTCGCTATGTTGGGCCGATCGCATCGCCGAGAGAGTTGGGGCCGTGGCATCCGTGTTGGAGCTGCCACCGCATTTGAGGGTGTGCATGATGTGTTCCATGTGTCACACACAAGAAGTGCCTCCGTGTCCCGACTGAGGAAGCCCCGTTGGAGGTTCTCGATGTGCAGGAGAATTTGACCTACCGCGAGCATCCTGTTCGCATTCTTGAGGAATATGAACGGATAATAAGGAACCGTGTCATCAAGTTCCTTAAGGTTCAATGGTCACACCATTCTGAAGATGAGGCAACTTGGGAGCGAGAAGATCGCATTCGTGCAGATTTTCCTTCTTTCTTCTCCGAGTAAACGGAATCTCGGGACGAGATTCTTGTAAGGGAGGGAGAGTTGTAACATCCCAATTTTGGGCTTGTGTTTCAAATGTAAGAAAATGAGGGGAAATTAAAACTTTTTCTTACATCTTGTATTTCCTGTATGCTTTGGACAATTGTGGTAAAGAGATTATGGGAATACAAAAATCACAAGTCATTTCGACCCACATCTTATTCTTCTTAGTCATTCTTGTTCCATCTTGTGATAATCTCCTGGAAATAATTTTCCTAAATTCTTGGGTTGGCTTGGGGCTCCTCCGAAAAGTTCTACAATTTTTAGAAATTGTTTGAATGTTGTTGAAGGCAAGTCAACCCAATTTAAAATCTGGTCAAACCTTGGACCAGTACTTTGTTAAATTTTTGGAGGAATATCCACAGCACCAAATCGTCTGAAAATTTTATGCTAGGTCCTTGTTTGAGTCAGCCAGCTCCTGTAAAAATTTCGTAATTTTTGGAGTCGGTTTGCTGCCTCAAACAATTCTCCAAAGAGCAGCTCCTTCTAAAACCAGAAAAACTAAATCTGGTTGAGTCAGACTCGGGCTCGGACCCGAGCCCAACTCAACCGACTTGGTTGGACCACGCCGCCGCCGCACTGGCTCAAGCTGTTGTTGCGCGCAAGGCGAGCCATTGATCTCAATCCAACGCCACGACCTCCCGATCCGAGGAGCTCTTGAGTGCCCTCGCCGGGTGGTCCAAGCCGTGGGATACCCATCGTGTGGCTCACGACCTCCCAGACCTCCTCGCGCGCAAGACCTCCCCACCTCGGGTGATGCGGGACGCCCAGACCTCCCGAGCACATCCGGGACGCCCGTGACCTCCCTGGCCTGTTTCTCTTCCTCATGACCTCTTGGGTCCGGTCATCATGGTTTTCCCGCACCGTGCGTGTGTCGTGGTCGAGCGGTTGGGGCGGTGAGATGTCACCTTTGCCTCTTGTCAACGGCTCTTCTGCGACATGCATTTATTGCCGCCGCCTTTAACCTCCAAAGTCTCCACCCTGCTCTGCCCCTACCTGCCCTTGTCAAATCCAGTCAGCCCATGGCAGGGGCATGGTTCATGCTCACAGTAGGCTTTTGCCCACACCATTGCCAAGCTCCCAGGCTATGTATAGCCTGAGGCCTTCCTCTCCTTTTCCTTCTTCGTTCTTTGTTGTGTTGGGCTCCCCCAGTTGAGCTGATTCCCAAACTCAAACACATAAGCACACACCCTCTCTCTGCCACCATTGTCGGCTTTGGAGCTCTTTGAAGGCCTCGAGCTCCAAAGTGGTTCCATTGGTTCCTTTCTCTTCCTCTGGTCCTCTCTGTCGCCTAGGACCCTCCTAATCTCTCTGGTTTGCCTCTCACGTGGTTGACCACTTATGGGAGATCTGATCTGGTGAGGAGCACCTCCTTTCTTCCTCGACTCGGTGATCTCGCTCGCGCGCCGCGCTCCTCCGGGCTGCTCTAGACCTTCCCTGCACTCGGGTGAGTTCATTTAGTCCCGTAGGGCTCTAGGTTTTAGTAGCTTAGCTCGTAGCGCTCAGTTGTGTCGTTTTCGGTTTTGCCGAAAAGCTTGTCCTCCGCCATTCTCCGGTTCGCCGGCGTTCAAGGCCGTCGCCGCCGTCGAGAGTACCTCCGCTAGGTCCGCGGAACTTTTGTGTGTTTATCGGTGCCCTTGGTCGGCGCCGGCGAGGTCCCCATCGCCGGTGGCAAGCCGTTAAACGTGCTCGGGATTTTGCCGGTTCAAAACTCCCGTTTTCATCATTTTCTTAGGGCAGGATTAATGCCCAATCATTGCTAATCATTGGCGCATTAATCATATCTTAAACTGTGCCGTAGTGGCACTGACATGTGGGCCCTAGGTTTGGACTGAAATCCAGAAGTCATTAATGTCCTTTTAGATCCTTTTATTACCAATCATCAGCCGCATTAGTTTTGTCGGAAGCCGTCACTGTGGTCGTGTTCTGGGTCACCGCTCAGACCACCCCCACGACCTCCTAGACTTGTTGTCCACCGTTTAGGACCTCCTTAGAATTAATCTGAGTCGTAGGACCATTCTTGGGGGTCCTCTTTGCAAAAGACCTCCCCTTGGTGTGATCCTAGCCGTCGCAGACCACCCCTGTTAGATCTTAGCCGCATAGGACCACCTCTGTGTTTCCGCAAAAGACCACCCTGGTCGTGTTGTCAAAACCACCCCTGGACCTCCACCGAGGTCCTCTTTGCAAAAGACCTCCTTGGTCATTTTGCAAAGACCACCTCAGACCACCTCGGGTCGTCTTTGTAAAAGCCACCGGCCTTTTACAAAGAAAACCCCGCTAGACCTCTTAGGCTCA
Organism: Ampelocalamus luodianensis; assembly: GCA_036346255.1. Lineage (NCBI taxonomy): Eukaryota > Viridiplantae > Streptophyta > Magnoliopsida > Poales > Poaceae > Ampelocalamus > Ampelocalamus luodianensis. The sequence continues at coordinate 49,455,668 of CM070629.1, read as the reverse complement.
ATCTCGACTGCTCACGACCTCCCGGTTTAGATCTGAGCGTAGATCTCATTTTGTAAAATCCTTAGCGCCGGACCTCCCTCGCGCCGATCCCGGACCGCTCAGACCTCCCTAGGTCTAATCCGAGCCGCCCGGATCTCCTCCGATTAAAACCCTTTCGCTAGGACCTCCCGAGAAGATCTTGGCCATCCAAGACCTCCTCGTGTCAATCCCAGCCGATCAAGACCTCCCTCTCGAGATCTAGACCGTTGAAGACCTCCTCCGTGAGATCTTAGCCGTCCAGACCTCCCTCCGTAGGTTTACCCTTAGGACCTCCCCTAGTGCTCGGGACCGCCAGATCTCGATCTGACGGTCACGACCTCTGTTAGGCGCTAGGACCTCCTTTGCGTGCGCTGTGTATGCACTGGTCGTGGCCGTTGGATCAGATCTCAACGGTCCGGACCTCCCAATGCGGGAGGAGGTCTTCCGTGCAGTGCAGCCGAGGTTCAGTGGCCTGCGATGCAAGATCAACGCCCACGACCTCTCCTTTGTCTTCCAGCCTTTGGACCTCCCGAGAGCTCAAATTTTCTAAGTCTTTGATGTTTCAAATTTCAAAAGTGCATAACTTTGTCATTTCAATTCCTTTTGAATGATTCCAGCTTGTTGTAGCTCTATTGTAGTATGAACTTTAATCGAGAATGAATTTAGGCCTTTGTTATATAGTAGGAAATGACTTTAATTGCATGATCTTGTTTAGTGAGGAATGATGTCTAGAAATTCATTGAAAAATTTGTAAAATGCACAACCTTTCTCTCTGTAATTGCAAACTGAGCAAACTCAACTTGGTAAAATTGGTCTGTAGACATGCTTTAATATGAACTAGGCCTTGTCTTTATTTATGTTCCTGAGAAATGATATATGCTAGTTTTAGAACTTAGAAAAATCATAACTAATTCTTTATAACTCCAATTTGTGCAAACTCAGTTTTGCTATTGTTAGGATAACCATATCTACCTACCATAAAAATTTCAAGTTCCAGATCATTCTAGAAATTTTCACCATGAACAGTAACTCTAATTAATTTAATTAGGATTTTTCCAGCTGAGAGAATTTAATTTGGCCATAACTTTTTCATACTAAGTCCAATTGGAGTGATTCTTGTTTCTAAAATTGTCTAAAATCAACCGCTAGCTGCTGTAGAAATTTCATTGGATTTGGATGTTCTTTGTTGTTGAGTTCCTTTTGGTGTTCTTCGTTCTTATCGGTTTTTATCGCTTTTTCGCGTTAGGTTCCGAAGAATTTATTGAACCTGAGCACTCCCCTCTGCAGCAAGAACAAATCCAGCAAGGCAAGCAGTTTGATCATGTTAATCCCAGTATTTTAAGTATTTATGTTGATTACAACTTCTATGTATGCATTGCTACTTTGTGTTAAACTATTGTCGTTAGTTGGCCTAGTAGGTGCATTTACTTAGCAAATGATTATCCTCTACTACCATGAGCCTAGGCTTTGCTGTGATTTAGAGTTCGTGGATGAGCTCTTATCACTTAGTAGTTGGCGAATTAATTGCTTAGCCATGCTTAGCTTCGGTAGAAATGGGCGGTTATCGACTTGTCGATAACCTTGATCACATAAAACTTATTATGATTATGATTTCCACCTTGTGCCATGTCTACTTATGAAAACTAAAACTAAAAAACAAAAGGATTTAGACTTGGGCACAATGGTAAGATGGTGTGATTTTAGGTGTGGATCGAATGGTGCCCGAGTCAATTAAGGACCGAACATCTTGTGAGTACCTGTTATCCGAGCAATTTGTGCGTGCTAACCACACTAGATGGTATGGGACCTCTCTTGACTTAGTACTTTGGAGTGTATTGGCTTTGGGTCGCAGGGAGTCGCAGGAGGGATGGTGTTGGGAGCATTGTAGAGTTCGAAAGGCTCCCCCCCGTAACGGGTGGTTGTCTTTCGGCTGGCAATGTAAGCGTATGGGTTTCTATCCATACGAGCGGCTCGTGGTTAATACACAATATTGGAAAACGTCTCGTAGGACTTAGCCGTGCCGGTATACCTTCGAAAGTGTGCTTTGTGGCTTAAAGGCGGTCTGAAGTGTGGGTACATTGGTACACCCCTGCAGGGTTAAAACTATTCGAATAGCCTCGTCCTAGGTTATGGATACGCTTGGGTAAGCTTTCAAGAGTTAGACTACAACCTTTTTAATTAAAACTTGATGGGTGGTACGAATCGGGGATTCGTGCTATGTTGTGGTGACTATTGGGATAGTCACTACCAGGTGGTTACTTGTATGTATCTTTATTACGCTTTTATGTTGACAACAAGATAGATTTGCAAACTTGCTTTTAAATGTATTACGTTATTGCAAATAAAGTTGGCTTTGTGCAAAATGAGACATACAACCTCCACCTAAATAAGCTTGCATGTAGTTTATGAACAGTCCGCTATTCCACACGTCGCCTTGCGAGTACCTTTGTGTACTCGGCTATCTTGCATAAATGTATTTGTTGTAGAGGAAGAAGGTGAGCTTGAGGGCCTCACTTTTGTGAGTGTCTTTGTGGTAGTCTTCGTGGCGCCTAGCTTGCGGCCTGGTCGGTTGCCTTGTGGGTGTATGGCTAACCGGTCGACTTTTGTTCTAGCCATCTTATGGCACCTTTTGCTTCCGCTGTCTTTCTTGTATATTGTTCTATTTGGCCGGTCGGCTCTTTCGTAATAACTTTACTTTATGTATGTCGTTATTGAACTTAGTGTTGTATGGTGTATGGAAATGATGTGTAATTTTGTGATGATGTGCATATGCTGCAATTCTGGGAAGCATATGTCCATCGAGGCTTAGAATGTTTAATTAGTAACGCTAGAACCATTTGGAGGTTAAGTGTTACTAGTTAAATATTCCGGGTCCTCACAGTTTGGGAAGATCAATCACATGAAAACATGTCTAATTTAAATCATCTCCGTAGCAGCTAATTTGTTGTTCCTATTGTAATGGTCTAGCTTCTGTGTTATAGATTTGTGGTTGTATTTGAAAATTTTAGTTTTGTCGGTGTTATTGGTTCTTATTTGTTGCTTTTGCTCGATCGATAGATTGCGACGGGTCTGGTTTTATCGAGAGTGATCCTCTGCAACAGGTTGAGCATCCTGAGCAGCAGCCGCCAGGCAAGCAGTTTGATCATGTTAATCCCAGTATTTTAAAGTCTAATATTTTGTTTCAACTGTATGTATGCATCGCTTAATTTGTGTTAAATTGAGTAGTTAATCCTTTAGATGCATAACCTGTAGGTAAATGATTGTCCTCTACTACCTGAGCCTAGGTTATTTGCTGTGATTGGAGTTCGTTGGATGGACTCTTGTCGCTTAGTAGATTACGGGTCCAGTTGCTTAGCCATGCTTAGCTTCCGGTAGAATTGGGCGATCATCGACTTAGTCGATGATCTTGATCACATAAAATTATTATCATTCTTATGTTCCAGCTTGTGCTATGTTTAATTGCAAAAACTAAAAATGAAAACAAAAACGATTTAGACTTGGGCACAATGGTAAGTTTTGGTGTGATCTGTTGGGTGTGATTGGAAAGGTGCCCGAGTCAACAAGGACCGAACATCTTGTTACACTAAACCAAGCATTTTAGCGTGCTAACCACACTAGAGGGTATGGGACCTCTCTTGACCTAGTACTTTGGCGTGTATTGGCTCCGGGTCGCAGGAGGTCGCAGGAGGGACGGTGTTGGGAGCATGGTAGTTGTCCGAAAAGCTTTACCCCGCAAAGGTAGTTGTCTTTTCGGCTTTACCATGTAAGCGTATGGATTTCTATCCATACGAGCGGCTCGTAGTTAATACACAATATTGGAAAAAGTCTCGTAGGACTTAGCTGTGCCGGCATACCTTCGGAAGTGTGCTTTGGCTTAAAGGCGATGCAAGTGTGGAGTATGATGGTACACCCGCAGGTTAAAACTATTCGAATAGCCTCGCCCTAGGTTATGGACACGCTTGGCAAGGTCTTCCAAGAGTTAGACTACAACCTTTTAAATTAAAACTTGACGGGTGGTACGAACTGGGGTTCAGACTATGTTGTGGTGGCTATTGGGATAGTCACTTCGTGTGGTTACTTGTATCTATCTTTATTTATTTGTTATTTCAACACTAAAATGAATTGCAAATTGCCTTCAAACGTATTACATTATTGCAAATAAAGTTGGCTTTATGCAAATGAAACATATGGCCTCCACCAAATAAGCTCGCATGTAGCATATGAACAGTGCGCTAGTTCACACGTCAGTCTTGCGAGTACAAAAATAATTTTTGTACTCAGCTGCTTTGATTAATGTTTTTGTTGCAGAGGAAGAAGGTGAGCCCCAAGGGCCTCACTTCTGTGAGTTGTGCTGCCGCTTCGTGTATGACGACTAGGCTTGGCGGTCCGGTCAGATGCCTTGTGGGTTGAAGGCACGCTGATTGGCTTTGTTTATAGCCATCTTATGGCACTTTTGCTTCCGCTGTCTATCTTCTGATATTTGTGTATCTTTTGGCCGGTCGGCCCTGGTCTGTAATAATCTACTGTTGTTTACCTTCTGCTTAGTAGTGTAATGTTTGGACTCGATGTTTGGAATGGGGTTGATGCATAATTTTATGGCGAGGTGTGTATACTGCATTCTGGGAAGTATACATATCTCGAGGCTCGGTTTATTTGATTTGTGATGCTAATGCCAGGTGGTTGTTTAAGCATTACAGGCCAAATAAACCGGGGTCCTCACACACTGAGGTGCTCACTGGTGCACGAGGACGACTGTGGCGACCGGCGGCGAGGTTTAGGCAGCGGAGGGCCCACGGGTTCGACAGAATCGGGGCTACGGCGACGCTCCGGCGACACGAAGGCGACCACGAGGTAGCCCTGCTCCGTGCGATGCCGACGGTGTAGACCACGACGCTCAGGCGACACTGACGGCGGCGTACGAGCTCGTCGGAGTTGGCGGCGGCGTAGATCGGTCTTCGAGCTCCCGCGGCGGCTAGGGTTCAGCGCGAGGGCGGTGGCGGCTAGGGTTGCGGTGCGGACACCGAGGGCTACCTCCCTTTATATAGGCGGCGGCTCGGGAGAGTCCAGGGCACGAGCGCCCAAAACGGGATAGCGCGGCGGCGGCGAATCCCTAACAGATTCGGAGACGACGATGACGTGGCGGGGTGGGTCCCACCCGTCAGCGGCTAGGGCTCAGGCGCGGGCCTGACCGTCCATGCAAGATCGAACGGTCCACAATCAAAGGGACGATCGCAGGGTGAGCGAGGCATCCGGAGAGAGAGAGAAGGCGAGAGGTCGACAGTGGGGTCCACTGTCGGCTGAGCGCACGGCGCTGCATGTAGCTGGCCGGGCGCGCATGGGAGTTGGGCCGGCGGCGAACAGGACTGGGCCGAGGTTAGGGAATTCGGCCCGATTGATTTCTGAGATTTTAAATAGCTTTTCCTTTTTAGAAAATACCAGAAATTAAAATAAGCAATAGCAAATAGCAAATGAACTCAGAAAAATTCTAGAAAAATCTAGAAAATATATCTGAGCACATAGAACCCAAATAAAATAGTTTTGACTATTGTTCATGTTGGGATTATTCACATTAAATGTTTTTTGTTTGTAAAGTCCAATATTAAGCTTTTGAATTTAAATTCAAATAAATTCAAATGGTGAATTTTCTCCCTACTAACTATTAAAAGATTTTTAAACTCAGAAAATTGGGGTGTTACAGTATATTCCATACCACACGACATCTCTTTATCCTAAGACACTGGTGAACAACCACCATACGGTTAAGTGTATCACGGACATACAACCGCTGAACGGTTGATGCTCCATCAACTGTCACCTCGCTCCGACTAGTCGCGACGCTTCAAAACAGACGTCTTCTCTAGAGATAATTGCCACCTCTTCAAAGGCTATTTAAAGATGGAGCATGGACGGAGCAGGGGGATCAGGTTGTATCGGATTGAAGCATAGTCATTAACATCATATTCATATTTCAAGCCTGATATTATAGCATATCAAGCATTACTCTCAGTGTAAATAGGATTATTCCACCGTCTAGTCATAAGGCATCCTCTGTAAAATCCAGTTCATATTAATAAAAGAGCAGTCTCATTCTCTCCTCAGAAATTCTGTGTTATTTTCCTCTATTCATTTCGTAAGATCGACGACTCGATCGTCGACACATGGCAACAAACGATCATCTCGACCTTAATGAGGGAGGTAAATCAGTAGATTTAAAGCTTTATAGATCTATAATTGGTAGTTTGTTTTATCTTACCGCATTTAGACCCGATATTATGTTTAGTGTTTGCATGTGTGCACGTTTTCAAGCAACACCAAAAGAATGTCATTTGGTGGTCATAAAAAGAATACTAAGATATTTAAAACATTCCTCTAGCATTGGCTTATGGTATCCTAAAGATGCTAAATTTGATTTAATTGGATATTCAAATTTCGATTATGCGGGTTGCAAAGTGGATAGAAAGAGCACCTCAGGTAGTTTTCAATTCTTAGGAAGATCCTTAGTATCATGGTCATCCAAGAAACAAAATTTCATAGCCCTATCCACTGCCGAAGATGAATATGTTTCCGTGGGTAGTTGTTGTGCTCAATTGCTATGGATGAGGCAAACTTTGATGGATTATAGAATCAAAATTGATAAAATATCTCTTTTGCGTGATAATGATAGTGTCGTGAAAATAGCCAATAACCCTGTCCAACACTCAAGAACCAAGCATATAGATATAAGACATCATTTCTTGAGAGATCATGTTGGCAAATGAGATATTGTTATTAGCCACATTTGCACCGAAGATCAATTAGCAGATATTTTTACCAAGCCATTAGATGAAAACCGCTTTTGCAAATTGAGGAATGAATTAAATGTTATAGACTATTCAAATGTTATTTGAACTCATGACTCATGCAGTGTGTTCTCTTTTGATGTTATTTGAGGTATTTATGAAAGATATTTTCAAATATTTTCCTAAAAACTTCTATGATCATAAAAATTATGTTCTTGGATAAATAATAATCTCTTAAATGCATAATGATCCTAAAATATATTTAATTGAACGCAAAACAACAGATCATTTGCATAATAATCCATTCTCAGCTATTCCAAAAGCTTCAGGATTATCGGAACTACCGACGGTGTATCCATGGTACTACCGCATTGCGGTACTACTAGTGTGAAAGCTGCAAAACTACCGCTTCTCTTTAAAAAGGAATAACTTCTTTCGCTCGGATCCTTACCCCTTCACCTCTCTCTACGCTCGAGCGGTTCTACCGCACTCTTTCCGCTCTCCTCTCGACTGCTCTCTCTCTCTCTTCCTCCTCAAGAACCTAAAGACCCTCTCCACAAATCCTCAACTCTTTTCAAAATTTCTTTGTTTAAGCATAATTTCTTGCATCCTTAGGGTTCCTCCCCCTCAATGCACAATGTAAAACTCCTTTCAATCCTCGCTTTCCCTTGTTTTAGAACCCTAGGTCTCAATTAGGGTTAATTGAAAATGTGGATGATTAAGTTGAGTTTTCTCGGGCAAAAACTGCAAATTTAGGGTGTTATGATGTTTGCGCATCCATTACATGGATTCAATCCATTAGAGATACCCAAAAATTCGAGGAAATTTGTGCCCTAGAACGGCCTCAGTGAAAGTAGTACTACCGCTCATCGTGTGTGGAACTACCACGGTGCGGTCGTACCGGCCAGTAAACGGCGGTACTTCCGCATCTCGGTACTACCGCCAGTTGAGCGTTGGTACTACCATTTTTGCTGACAAAATAGAAAAACTCACTCCATTCATTTTCAAAACAACTTTGATTGATTTCTTATCTTGTCCTATCTGTGTGAAGGTAATAAGAACAAGGATTATAACTCGTAAGTCAGTTGGTGCCACAAGAGGCCAATAGTCTTCAATAGCTTGCAGCTCCTGCTCATGATCAAGAAGTTTCAGAGGTATGATGAAAGGGAATACAAGACAAGGGCAAAGGACCTGCAGTTACTGATTCTGAAAATGAAGAGAACTCATCTCAGGCAGGAACTAAGTCTGAAGCAGATTCTGAGGCACAAGCTAGTGATGAAGAAATGGGAGAGGCTGAGGAGCAGGAAATAGACTTATGGAAAATCACGCTGATGACTACTCTCTAATGCGTCATGGAAGTCAATTTGTGCTTCCCATGTCTTCTACAGATCCTAGGTTCCATACAAACTTTCAGAAATTGGTTTATGAGCATATATATAGTCCCGACAAGAAGTTTACTGATCATAAACACATAAATTGGCCTTTTCTGAACTCCTTGGACAAGTATTAAGGCACATATCTGCTTTTTCAAAGAGCCGGTATTCATAAGCTAGGAGCACTTAGAAATGATTACAATGAGGAGCTCATCAGGCAGTTCTATTCTACCTCTTATATCTCACCTGATTTCAATAAAATATCATGGATGACAGGAACAAGAGCCTTGACTTGCACTAAACATGAGTTTGAGCTTGCATTACATACAGAGTCAAGTGCTTATGAGAAAGTTTATAATAGTCCTACCCTCTTGGTTCCAGCTTGGACTAAGTACTATGATCAGAATGCTAGATATGTTCTAGGGAAAATTGGTGGTCTCCTACCTATTCCTAGCTTGGTTAATAGGTTAACCATACTATTCTCTCTAAGAGTGGAAACTTCGATGCCATAAGAGGACATGCATGGAACTTGATAGATCTTATCATGGAGGGCAAGAAGTTTGATGTAATAGATGTTATCATCAGAGGAATAGCTTCTTCAAGGGATGATCGAGTCAAGAGAATTTACTATGCTCCCTACATCATACCTTGATCATCAAGAAGACTGGTTATAATGGTGGTTTGGGTACTCCTCACAAGCCTTACAAGCCTCGTGAGGTTCCTCCAATCCCTGCAGATGTTCTTCATCAAGCTCAGCAGGAGCAGCAGAGGGAGGTGCACAGGAAGATGCTCCAAGGGCAGTAGCTCAAGAAGAAAGACAAGTCTCTCTTGCTCAGATTTATTTAGCTATTCTAGATATCAAGAATACTCAGCAAGAGATTCAAAATTCTCAGCAAGTCTTTCAGTCTGAAGTCAACAACAGATTAGCTGCACTGTCAGAGAGCATGAATGCCCTTGAGCATATCCTATCTACTCCAGCTCGTTATGGACGACGTCATCCACACACATCTCTTCAAGATCCTCATATAGTTTCAACATCTCATGCTCCAACTCTTTCTCCAGACCAAGCTCCACAACCTCCTCAAGATCCAGCTGAGTAACTTTTTGGTCTTTGATGACAAAGGGGGAGAAGAAGAGAAGAACAGATGGTGATGAAGAAGCAAAGAAGATGATGTAGCAAAAAAGAAGTCCTAGTTTTTATCTACTATATAATACCTATATATGTATCTCTTAGCTATGTAATGGTTGTGGTATTATACTTTTGGACTTATGCACCTTGTCATGGTTTTATGTTCTTATGCTTTTATAATGTCTTGTTAAACTTGGTACTTAATATATTATGTCATTAATTGCAATCTCTTTCTAATGCTTATTTATGTTGTTGCAATTTCCTCAAGTTTCAATAAACAAAAGAAAATCCGTTAAAATTTTATTCAAAAATCTTACATGTGCTTGCAAAACTTCTTCTCTTTTATATGCACATGTTTAAGGAGCTTTCTTTAAAATTACTTGAACAAACAAATAATTCTCAAATCTCTTTTAAGTTTATTGCAAGAATTATTCTTTGTTAAGTCACAACAAGAACATACTACTCGTTTCACAACAAGTGGTATATTCAAACGATATTTCTTTCTTATATATTGATTGGGTTGTCATCAATTACCAAAAAGGGGGAGATTGAAAGCATCTAGGCACCTAAAAGTTGTTTTGGTAATTAATGACAACATGTAATATGGGACTAATATGTTTTATTGAGTGTTTAAAAAGGCTTAGTCCCAGTGATGAATACTACAACATGAAGATGCATGCGAAAGGACAACATGAAGATCAATATGGGTCAAAGACAAGGTACAAGTAGTCTAGGATCCTTTTTCTGTTTACCGGTCTTAGGTGAAAAGGTTGAAAGACCGGATTATAGGTTAAATGTCGTACTATTAAGAGGGATCATGACTAGTAGTTTGAAAGCATGTTCTTGTACATTTTGGATCACTCTAGGATCTTGCATGCATTTGGAGTTTTTGATTGAAAGCAATTTCTCTTTTTCTCAGCTTTTTCGGTAGTACCGTAGTGTACTCAGCGGAACTACCGCTCAACGGTAGTACCGAAGTTCCTTTGGCGAAACTACCGTGAAACGTTCAGACCACCGAATGTATCATCTGATCTTGTGGTCAAAAGATGTGGTCCGAACATCCAAGTTGATCTGGGCGGTCCACGTGGCCACTCCATTTGTTTTTAAGCAGAGTTGGCAGCTCTTGTGCTTACGGTAGTACCGACGTGTAATTTGCGGAACTACCGCTCAACTAGGGATCGTTCTGATTGTCCGGATGCAAAATTGTGCACCTAAGAGACGTGGTCCAAACATTCATTTCAATCTGAGCCGTCCACGTACTGGGTTTGTTCGAGCTATCCGAAAGTTGCTCTGATCGTGTGGCTAAGAAGTGTGGTCCGAACGTTCATTTTAATCTGGGCCGTCCACGTGGCGAGTCCGATTGGGCAAGCTGTTCTGTTCGTATTGGTGTTGTTGCTGCGGAACTATCGCATCACGGTAGCACCGTATAAAGTGCAGTACATTTTTTACAGAATGATGTTTTCTTACAGTTTGTTTGCTCTTTGGAAGTGCGGTAGTACCGGAGTGCATGAACTACCACATGATAGTCGGTGGTAGTATCGTGCTGAATTTCCAATGGCTCTTTCAGAGCAGTTAATGCGTCTGCGCTAACCGTTGATAACTATTTTTGGTAGGAGTGGTAGTACCGGTTGTTTAACGGCAGAACTACCGTTTGCACTGAAAAGTTCAGGGATTTGCCCCCAACGGTCTTTTTTGTGAGTGAGGGCTATAAATACCCCTTCACCTGCTCTTGGACAAAAGAAGAGCTTACACATTTACATCTTGGAGCCAAGAGCATTCACTCTACATCTCATATACTCAATTGCATTCATTGTGAGGTTGTTGAGCCAAAATTCAAGTGCATTCATTCTAGATTGATCCATTGCACTTGTTTGTCATCAAGCAAAGGTTGTGATTCATTACTTTTAGTGTTGTCAACACCTAGACAGCTTGGCGGGGGTTCGTACGGTGATCTCTTCAAGAAGAATGTGAAGAGGTCTGATGTTAGATTGTGAGTGGTTTGGTGTTCACCATCTCTAGAGCGGAGGAATAACAACCACTAGTAAAATCGAGGGAATGCTTAATTCGTGGAGCCGATTTGATCAGTTCAAGCATCCTCAACATGGACTAGTGAAGATTTCGGTCTTCGATACCACGAGAAAAACTTCATCGTCTTCATTGTGTTTAATTCTTGTCTTTACTTTTTGGCACTTACAATTCTGGCAATTCTATGTGCTTGATTTGCTTAACTAGAATTGTTTCTAGCATTGACATGTTCTTCGTTGGCTTTAGTAGCTAGTAGTTCTATTATCTTGATTGTGCTAGAAAGCTTTATTAGAACTATCTTGCTTAAAGTTTAATTTAGTCGATAATTTTAGAAACCTCCTATTCACCCCCTCTTGTCGGTTATCCTTGATCCTACAACCTCCGTTGATTTTGCCTCACCGTGTTCTTCGTCGTGCTCCCGACGTTGTCCCTGAAGTGTCGCCAGACCATCGTCGCCTCCTTCGTCCCCAAAAATTGGCCACCGCCTCCATCCACGATCTCTCTCTCTCCGGTGAGTCCCTCGCCTCCCCAAGCATGTCATTGTGTGTTCCAAGTCATCCTCGTCCAATCCCCTCCATCCTTTTTACCTCTCCATCACCGAAGTGCCCCGACGCTGGTCATCACCGTCGTGCCATCGCTCCTATCATCCTCTAGTCTTCCTGAGCTACTCTTCGTGTTCCTCGTCTAGTCGTCGATGTCATGCCCACCTTAGATCTCCTCGGGCGCCTTTGGTTCACCGTTGCTGCCATGAGCCTGAGCTGCCATGCCGCCATTGTCACCGCCGCTACCATCGAGTTGTCGCTACCCTTGCTGCACCGCAACCTCCTTCAGCATCTCCTAGCTGCACCGCAACCTCCTTCAGCATCTCCGAGTTGCTAGGGTTTCGTTTAGCCTATCGCTACCACCTACCTCACCGCCATTCGCCATCGACACCGCATGGCATCACCACCGACCAAGTTCCTTTGTTTCTCCCTTTGGCTCTCTCTCTTTCTCTCACCGTGGATGTGGCCTCCACCTCAGCCTCTATGCCATGTGTCTATTAAGTCAGCAGCCACATGGATGACTACGTCATCCCGAGCCAAACCCTAGCATGTGGATTTTGTCCACTGTTCTAACATCCCCAAAATCCATATTTTGGGAATGCATAATATAAATACATTAGGAAAATCCTTTTGATCATTTTGCATATAAGAATCTGCCCATGTTTGAAATTTGAAGTTTTGTTTAAAAGCAAATCATGAAATACAAACAAACATGCACATAAAAGAAATTAGATAAAACAAAATAAAAATAATAGATGAAAAAATTATCTTGCGCATAATATCCTGGCAAAAATTTACTAAACAACTTATGTAAAACTTTGTTAAGAATAACAAATACAAATACAAAAGAACAAAAAGTTGTATGAATTTTGGAGAAAATTACAGAAGAGATAAACTTCTAAGAAATTTAACAAAGAAACTAAATTAGGTCAAGAGTCCTCACAAAAAGTTTCATAAAATTCCAAGTTAATTTGCTTAGCATAAAAATTAGGCAAACAAATCAGCCGAAAATCAAAAACCTAAACCTAAATCCCTCCTCTCCCTCTCACTGACAGTGGGCCCCACTGCCAGGGAGCTTCGTCCACCTCGTGACTACCCTCGCTAGTGCATGGTCCAGAGCACGTCACCGTGCGCCCGTAGTTTCGTCACATCGCCCCCGGTTTTTGGCCGTCAACCACCCCCATCACCTTCTCGGTCTCTTCCGTGCCCATGCTTGCTCCAGGCTCACCACATCCCAACCCGTATACTCGAGAGCTCCACCGCCTTTGCCCATAGGCATGCTCACTCCTCCGTGGGTCTTCTCTGCCCCTCAGCCTATAAGAAGCCACCCAGAGCTTCCTAGCTCCATTTCCTCACCACTCCACTCCTTCCTTCCCCTTTTCTCCTCCTCAGTTGAGCTCAAACACCGAGAGCTCCAAGCTCCATTTTTTGTCGTGCACAACCGCCATCGTTTTGGCCATTCCAAAGGGTTCCTCTTCACTCTACCCATGTCATATCATGTTCCAGAGCACCATGAACCTTTCCGCTCACTCAATTCCCTCTTTGATCCACAGGAATTGCTGAATTGGTGTTTCTTCCTCATGTCCGGCCGACATCGTCGCCTTCACCGCCATTTCTTCCTCAGTGAACCCTGCATCGATTGGCTACACCAGGAGCATCGCTAGGTCATCCTCGACTGTAACATCCCAATCTTGGGCTTGTGTTTCAAATGTAAGAAAATCAGTAGGAATTAAAACTTTTTCTTACATCATGTATTTCCTTTTGTGCCAAACAATTCTTGTACAAGGAATTATGGAAATACATTGTCACAAGTCTAGTTGATCCAAATCTTGACATTCCAAAAACAATCTTGTCAAATCTTATGATCATTCTCTGGAAATATTTTTCCTAAGTCTCTGTGATGGTATGTGACCCCTCTGAAAAATTTCACAATTTTTAGAAATTGTTTGAATATTTTTAGAGGCAGTCAAACCTGTTTGACTCTCAGTCAAACATTAAAACAGAGCCTTGCAGAATTTTTGGAGATTTATTCACAAGATAAAAACCTCTGAAAATTTTACACAAGGTTAATATCTGAGTTAGCAAGCTCCTGTAAAAATCTCATAATTTTTGGAGTTAATCTGCTACCTCAAATAAATCTTCCAAAGTCTCTGTTCTTAATTCAAAGTCAAACTTGGTTTTACTGTTACTCGGGTTCGAGTCAGACTCGGGCTCGAGCCTTTTGACTTGGTCCAGTCAACCAACTGCACCGAGCCACTCTTTAAAACGCGCCTTGGATCTCGTCCGTTGATTTCGATCGCACGGCCGCGCGTGTAAGACTCGGACCTTCCGTTGCAAGTGTGAATTTCAACCGTTAGATCCCCATCCAACCGCCGAGTGCGCCAAACCTTCGGACCCTCCGCTGCATTTTTGAATCTCGAGCCATTGGATTAAGATCCAACGCTCGCGTGTCCCTTCGTTGTAAATTGAGTTTACAACGTGGAGCTATCTGAGCCGTTCGTTTCTAATCGTAAGGCTCGCAATCTCCCCGTTGTGTTTTAAACCTGGGAGGCGTGGCGCTTTCGTGGCCGTCCGATTTAGATCGTAGGGCTGAGAACCACCGAGCCTTTTCGCTGGTCGTCTTCAACCTCCGGTCGTGCGAGCACTGTAGGGGGAGTAATGGCAGTGTCATTTCTTGCTCCCTAAAGCCACCCTAGCCGACGTTTAGGGGTATGGGCGGTACACTGAGCCAGGCCATGCCCTAATGCACGTCTTCATCTCTTTTCCTTGTCGGCCGCACCTTGTGCTTTGTGTTTTGCCGCCCGAGAGAGGAGTGGTGCAAACCCTAATACTTTCATGGCTTTATAAGCACTCTCAATGCCTCCTGGTATTTCTTTAGACCACCATCAAGCCCCATTCACAATATTGGAGCTTAACACCTCAAAAATGGCAAATCGCCATTGTTGACCCGTGGAGCTCCATTTGTGTTCTTGGTGTTCCAGTGGTCCTCCTTCATGTTTCTTTGCCCTAACCTTATCTCTTTATCATCTTGAACATTTCCCCTCACTTAATTTTGGATTTGATTCTCAGGAATTGTCCAATTTGGGGTTTGTTCAAATTCGGCCGAAATTGGTCATCTTCTTCCTCAGCTCAGGTGAGTGCCCCACTTTCCAATTGCTTGCTCATGTAGCTTCTGTGGACCTTAATGAAGCTATTTTGATGCTTTGGTATCACTCATTTGGCTGTGGCGCCGTTTTCAATCTTTCTTCTCCAAGTCCGGCGAGCTTTCACCGTGATCAAGCATCTCCGGCCATCTTTGAAGCTTCTTGTCACTAAGGTAGCTTCTTATTAGTCCTTAGTGGGTCTGGCACCCGCATCCTAGGCTTGCAGTGGAGCTCATCGCGATTTTTGTATTTAGCAGTAAGCTCCCATTTTCGTTTTTCCGGCTAGCCGGCGTTCTAGTCCCCCGCCGCCGGCGAGAATGCTACCATTAGATTCGTGGTGTTATTGCGAATCCATTTTGGTTCTTGTTCGGCGCCGCCGCGGCCAGTGTCGTCGGCGATTTGCCGTTGAACTCACTCGGGTTTTGCCGGCACAGAGCTCCCGTTTTCGTCAGTTGATTAGGACACATTAATTGCTAATCATTAGTTATCAATTATGTCTTAATCATTGTCGATGAGCCACTGACCAGTGGGCCCAACATCCTTAAATCGCCCTCTGGTGTAACTCCGCACTGTTCCGACATCATTAATGCTTAATCATTAGTTAATTATTGTGTCGGCATTTAATCCCTGTCGGAAATCACCTCTGGGTCGCTGACTTGTGGGCCCGAGGGATTAAAATCAAATTCCAGAAGTCATTAGTGTCTATTTAATGATAATCATTAGAAGCATTAATTCTGTCCTAACCGCCACTCTTAGTCGTTGACATGTGGGCCCAGTGCACTGTGCACGTGGGTTAATCGTTCGCGTTGTGACTCAAGGTCACCGACACGCGTGCCCCACGTGTCAAGATCTCTTTGAACTTCAATCTTTGGTCACCGTCGATCCCTTGATCAACGGCCCTGATCGTGAGTGCATTCGGACCCTCCGGATGCCTTGATCGTTCTCGACCGTCGATCTTTCGATCAACGGCTGAGATCGTGTATGCAACCGCACCATCCGAATGCATACACTCGTGTGCGCCGTTGGATCTTGATCCAACGGTGGACTCCGTTTCGATTCGGCGCGCGGCGCTGTTTTCGGCGCGCGTGAGCCGTAGGATTTTAGATCAAGGGTTGAGAGTTGTCCACGTCTTATTCTTTTTTTTGGAGTTTGTCTGTATTTCGGTAAGTATTTGTTTAACAACTGAAAATGATATAAAAACTTTAGAAACTCATAACTAATTCATTTTAATCGCTTTTAGATAATTCCAACGGTAATAAATTATGTTGTCACTTTAGTTTATTATAAAAATGGAATTAAGCATGTTGCAAGATAGCGTAAAATTGTGTAACTAGGAATAACTTGATTTGCCATTTTGAATATTCCGTAAATAGTTTTAACCTTGGAAAATGCATATCTTTTCTGTATAAATCCAATTTGTGCAAAATCAATTTTGTTAAATTAAATATGTTAAGTATACTTTCATATAAAATAGGATTTGAGCATGTTCATAATTCAGAAATGATTTGCATTAGATTTACAACTTAGAAAATCATAAGTAAATGTGTATAACTCCAAATTTAGTAAATCCAACTTTGTCATATTAGGATGTCATAATCTACCTGCTACAAAAATTTCAGACCCTAGGTCATTCTAGAAAATTTCGCCATGAACAGTGCTAATTATTAATTAGGTTGATATAAGGCTGAGAAAGAGCATTTTGTTTATATCTTTTGCATGTTAAGTCCAAATTGCATAATTCTTGTTCTGGTCTTTGTCTTAGGTCATTCCCTAGCTGTTGTGTAAATTTTATTAGTTTTGGATGTGTTTTGCTGTTGGGATTTATTTGGTGTTCTTCGTTCTTATTTGCTTATCGCCTTTCCGCGTTAGGTTCCGAAGATAATTTTATTGCTGATATTGAGCCACAGCAGCCATCAGACTCTACGCTTCAGCCAGGCAAGCAGATGTAGCATTCATTTGATCATATTGTTCCTACTATTTTCAAATTCTAATATATTGTTTGTAAATTCTATGTTTGCATTGCTATGTTGTTTTAAACTATTGTCGGTAGTTGGCCTACTAGATGCATTATCGAGAGGAAATGTTTATTCCTCTACTACCAAGCCTAGGTTACTTGTCGTGATTTTGGGTTCGCTGGATGGACCCTTGTCACTTAGTAGTTTACGTGTCATTATGCTTAGCCATGCTTAGCTATCGGTAGAAATGGGCGGTTATCGACTTGTCGATAACCTTGATCACACAAATTGTTATAATATGTATATTTCAGCCTTGTGCTTTGTCTAAATTGCAAAACTAAAACTGAAAATGAAAACAATTTAGACTTGGGCACAATGGTAAGATGGTGTGATCTTTTGGGTGTGAATGGAATGGTGCCCGGGTCAATTAAGGACCGAACTACTTGTGAGTATCTGTTATCCGAGCATTCTGTGCGTGCTAACCACACTAGAGGGATATGGGACCTCTCTTAGCCAAGTACTTTGGGCTGTGTTAATTAATGAGTCGCGTGGTGGGTTGCATATTTGATTATATGCAACATGGACACGTTTGTAGGGAGGGGAACACCCGCCGAGGCCGGTGTATCTTGCTCCACGTATGGGTCCTTGTGATCCATATTTCGTCGGCAGATCACTAAGGATTAACCCCCATACGTATGTCTCTTGATTAGCATATTCCATTGGAAAGGGTTCGTAAGACTTAGCCGTGCCGGCATACCAAAGGAAGTGTGCTTAATAGCTTGGCAAAAAGGCGGTCCAAGTGTGGGTACATTGGTACACCCTGCAGGATTAAAACTATTCGAATAGCCTCGTCCTAGGTTATGGACACGCTTGGATAAGCTTTTCAAGAGTTAGACTACAACCATTTTAAAATTAAAACTTGATGGGTGGTATGAATCAGGGATTCATGCTATGTTGTGGTGGCTTTTGGGAAAGTCACTTCTAGGTGGATACTTGTTACTTATGTTTACTCGTTGTTATTTAAATTTTAAAAACAGATTTTACAAACTCATTGCTCAACCTATTACAATATTGCAAACGAAACTTGCTTTATGCGCCCAAAGAACCATATAACCACTTTCCTTTGAATACGACTTTCATGTAGCTATGTATAGGCTTGCTACTCGTAAGTCTTATGAGTACATTTTTGTACTCACCGCATTGCTTGTGTTGTGCAGAGGATGATAGTGAGTCCGATGGACCTCACTTTTGTGAGTTGTCTTTGTGGCGCTTCTTTGGCGATTAGTCATGGCGGCCTGCTTCGGTTGCCCTGTGGTGTTATGTGGCTAACCGGTCGTCTTTTGGTTTAAGCCATCTTATGGCAACTTTGCTTCATTGTTACTTATTTGCTACTTATGTCATTTGGCCGGTCGGCTGTGTTGTAATAACTTATATTATGTATGTCTTTTGGTAGACTTGTTATAATCTGTTGTATGGAATTGATGCATGCTTGGAATTGATGTATGTGTGCTGCTTGTTCTGGGAGGCACATGTCCATCGAGACGCGGGTTATTCTATTTGTGATACTAGAACCAGTGGAAGGTTAAGTATTACAAGTTTAATAAACCGGGGTCTCACAGAGCTTGGTATCAGAGCCATACTGACCGTAGAAACCCCTAGCCTGGTCGTCCCTAGTATATTTTGAAAACTTACTTTCCAAATGTCAGTGCTTTCCTGAAAATCTTAAGTAAGTTCTCAGATTTTACTCCTCACCTATCTTAGTTTGCTCATCTCACCTCATTCTAAACTGAAGTTGAAAGCTGAGTTTTCCTCTCATCTTTCTTCAAAAGATAGTTGTTTATCGAGTAAATTGGTTTTGGGTACATCATGAGAGTTATAAAATGAAAGTATGGCTGTCTTGAGAAGATTAGGAGCTGCTGGGAGCTACAAATTTCGGCCAGAGGCTTGAGAAGAAAATCTGGACAGCAAGCAGAATTTTCTGGACAGCTAGCATTTAAATTAGCAGGAGGTGCTGAAATGAGAGGTTAATTCCACTAAAACTTGTGGGAATCAAAGGGTAGGAAGTGATATGAGATAGCTAAGTGTTTAACCCTCCTTTAGTATGGTTTCCACCCTATTTCCTAGCTGTTTCGAACCGAAGTTATTTTTCTAAAATTTGTCTTCCTGACATTTGGCTACTTGTTCTTTAATACGAGTTAGTCATAAGGGGAAGATGGATATTATCTTTGTGATCTTGCTGCAATTTTATGTGGTTATTTGAGCTTTTAAGGATGGTTTTGTTAGTGGTTAGTAGTTTTCTTTGTCTCCTGTTTCGGAGTTGTGTTTAACCTATTTTTTGTGGAACAGGATGACAAGAACCACCCGCAATGATCACCCACTGGTTCGATGAGGAGCTTCCTCCTCCGACCATGGTCGAGGTTCGCTCGGACGAGCGTAATCGCATGGACCGCACCGATCTTGGAGGTCATTGCAGGAACACCTCCACCCCGCCGCCGCTTCAGATCGGAGGTGGTGGCCACCAGTCTCGTGGTGGGCTTGCAGAGTTCCTCCGTACGCAGACACCCACTTTCTCTCGATCGAGGATCCACTCGACGCGGATGATTGGTGCGTCTTGTTGAGCGGAAGCTCAATATCGCCGCCGTGAGCAGAGCGGCACTCTTGCATCCCATCACCGAGGGTGCAGACTATCTTGGTGGGAGAACTTTCGCCATGCAGCCCGCAGCCACGCCGCCTCATGGGATGAGTTTCGACCGCTTCCGTCGGGCCCACATTCCCGATGGCCCGATGAAGCTCAAGAAGAAGGAGTTTCTTGCGCTGTGGGCGCAAGACTGCCCTCGAGTATCTTTACGAGTTTAACCACTTGACTCGTTATGCTCGGGAGTGGTGGCCTCGATGAGGCTAAACAGAGAAGTTCATGGATGGTTTGTCCGAGGAGCCGCAGGACAAGCTATCTATAGTGGACTTTGTTGACTTCCGTGCCCCGTTGACAAGGCCATCGCCGCCGAGCACAAGGCGAAGGCGCTGGGTGAGTCCCAAGCGCAAGTGGGAGGCCCATCGGTCCGCACAGCCGGCCTCACTGCGTCCCCATGTTGTGCCCGCACTGGGCTCGTGCTTTGCTTCACCACCGCCGAGGCCGCCGACGCCGCTGCTCGCCCCCGCAGCCGTGTTTCACCATGTGCACTCAGCGACTCAAGAAGAAAGTTGCGCCCGCAACCCACCGCCGATGTTACTGCTTCGCCGCAACAAGAAGGGCCACTATGCTAGCAGCTGCCCTCGCAGAGGATTGGAGCAGCCCTCGTCCTAATGGAGGACGCGGAATGGTCACACACCGACCGTAAGGTGATCCGAAGACTCGTGGTGTCGGGAGTGGTCGAGTCAACCACATCTCTACCGAGGAGGCTCAGAGGCACCGACGTTGTGTTGGGTACGTTCCTTGTTAGTTATCGCCCCGCTGCAGCCTTGTTTGACTCGAGCTTCACATTCCTTTATTTCGAGATCTTTTGTGCTGATTGTGACCTTCACTTTGTTCCTTTGGGGATTCCTTTGCTTATTCGCTCTCCGGAGCGGAAATGAGAGCGATCAAGAATGTCATGCTCCTATTAATATTGAAGGAGTGGAATTCTTGGCGAATCTCATCTTACTTGATTCAAGCGTCTCGATGTGATTCTTGGTATGGATTGGTTGTCCCAACACTTGGGGCAAATCGATTGTGCCAGAAGATGGTTTTCCTCACTAGTCCTCAAAGTAGCAAGTTGGGATTTCACCACACCGCAGGGGCCACACCTTTGTGCCCTTGAAGCTAAGCCAGCCATGGAGATTCAGGATGTGCCCACAGTCTGTGACTTTGTGGATGTCTTCCCTGAAGATTTGCCTGGTATGCCTCCGGTTCGAGACTTGGAGTTTGTTATTGAGTTGTTGCCCAGTACCGCTCCAATTTCTAAGGCGCCGTACCGAATGCCTCCTAATGAGTTAGAAGAGCTGAAGAAGCAGTTGGGTGAACTTCAAGCAAAAGGCTTCATCCGTCCTAGCTCATCTCCGTGGGGTTGTCCGGTTATTTTTGTAAAGAAGAAGGACAAGACCCTGCATATGTGTGTTGATTACCGTCCGCTGAATGAAGTGACGGTGAAAAACAAATATCCTTTGCCTCGTATTGATGATCTCTTTGACCGCTTGATCGAGCTTGTGTGTTCTCCAAGATTGACTTGAGATTGGGGTACCATCAAGTCCGAATCGTAGTGAGGATATTCCAAAGACGGCATTCACTACTCGTTATGGCCTTTACGAGTACACCGTCATGTCTTTCGGTTTGACCAATGCTCCACTTTGTTCATGAATCTTATGAACTCGTGTTCATGGAGTATTTGGATAAGTTTGTTGTGGTTTTCATTGACGACATTCTTATCTACTCCAAGAGTGAAGAAGAGCATGCCGAGCATCCGCAGATTGTATTGGGAAAGTCATGGAGCATCACCGTATGCTAAGTTCACAAGTGCGAGTTCGTTGAAGGAAGTGGCATTTTTGGGCCATGTTCTTTCAGCAGTGGTGTCGCAAGAGATCCTAGCAAGGTCACGATGTTCTATCTTGGGGCAGCCCAAGTCACCACCGATGTGAGGAGTTTCTTGGTTTAGCGGGCTACTACCGCCGCTTTATCGAGAACTTCTCCAAAATTGCTAAGCCCATGACCGAATTGCTCAAGAAAGAAAAGAAATTCGTGTGGTCATCTGCTTGTGATTTGAGTTTTCAAGAACTCAAAAGGCGATTGACGTCAACACCAGTGCTTGTTCTCCCTGATGTGCATAAGAGCTTTGACATTTATTGTGATGCCTCTCGTCAAGGACTCGGTTGTGTTCTCATGCAAGAAGGCAAGGTAGTGGCCTATGCATCGAGGCAGTTGAGGCCTCATGAACTCAACTATCCTACCCATGATTTGGAGTTAGCTGCAGTGGTTCATGCACTCAAGATTTGGCGGCATTACCTTATTGGTAACCGCTGTGAGGTGTATTCTGATCACAAGAGCTTGAAATATTTGTTCACCCAGCCAGATCTGAACCTCAGGCAGAGGAGATGGTTGGAATTGATCAAAGATTATGATATGGGCATTCAAGATCACCCGGCAAGGCTAATGTTGTTGCGGATGCACTCGACCGCAAGGTGTATTGCAATACCTTGTCACTTCAAGAGCAACAACCTACCCTTCTCAAGAATTTCAGCGGCTTAATTTGGGATTGATTGAGCATGGTTCTCTTGCTACCTTGGTTGTGCAACCGACTTTGGTGGAACAAATCAAGGCTGCCGCCAGACAGATGTTGGTGTGATCCAAATCAAGCGTAACATCAAGAATGGGACAGCTAAGTGCTTTTTCGAGGATGAGCACGGTGTTGTGTGGTTTGGACGGCGCCTTGTGGTTCCAAAGGTCATGGAATTGCGGATTTGATTCTCCGCGAGGCCCATGACTTCTTTGTCTATCCATCCCGGAGCTACCAAGATGTATCAAGATCTTCGACAGAGATTCTGGTGGACTCGCATGAAGCGCGAGATTGCCAGGTTCGTGGCCGAGTGCGACGTGTGCATTGTCGTGTCAAGGCCGAACATCGCCCAGCCAGCCTTCTTCACCTTTGCCGCACTGAGTGGAAGTGGATTCCGTTGGCATGGATTTCATCACCGTCCGCCTGCATTTTCCGGGAAGGATGCTATCCGGGTTGTCATTGATCGATTGACAAAGGTAGCACATTTTTCGCCAAGGCGTACCAATCTCGGTGTTAGTCACCGCGGATCTCTATGTGTCTCGCATTGTATGTTTGCATGGTGTGCCACGAACGATTGTGTCGATCGTGGTTCTCTTTTACCTCTCGCTTTTGGCATAATCGCAAAGGCGATGGGTACACGCCTTTCTTTCATTTCACTTATCATCCTCAAACCGATGGTCGACGGAGAGAGTCAACCAAGTGTTGGAAGATATGCTCGTGCTCGTGTTCTTTCCTATGGGAAGAAGTGGGAGAAGTGCTTGCCGCTTGCGAGTTCTCCTATAACAACAGTTTCAAGCTAGTCTTGGCATGGCACCGCTTGAGGCTTTGTATGGGAGGTGTAGAACCCCATTGAACTGGTCAAACGGTGAGCGCGGTTCTTGGCCGATTCCATTAATGAGGCCGAAAGCCGTGTTGGTGATTCGTGAGCATTTGCGCGTGGCTCACCCAGCAAAAGAGCTATGCGGATCGTCGTCGCCGGAGTTGAGCTTTGAGCCCAATGACTTTGTTTATCTCAAGGTCTCACCTTTGAAGGGCCATCGCGTTTTGGCATCAAGGGCGTTAGCTCCTCGGTATGTTGGGCCTTATCGCATCATCGAGAGGATTGGAGCCGTTGCATATAGATTGGAGTTGCCAGTTTCACTTGAGGGTGTGCACGACGTGTTCCATGTGTCGCACTTGAAGAAATGCCTCCGTGTTCCAGTTGAGGAAACTCCGTTGGAAAATCTCGATGTGCAAGAAAATTTGACCTATCATGAGCATCCTGCTCAGATTCTCAAGAATCAACGAAGGACAAGGAACCGTGTCATCAAGTTCCTTAAGGTTCAGTGGTCAAACCATTCTGAAGATGAGGCAACTTGGGAGCGCGAGGATCGTCTTCGTGCAGATTACCCATCCTTCTTCTCCGAGTAAACAGAATCTCGGGGCGAGATTCTTGTAAGGGGGGGAGGTTTTGTAACATCCCAATCTTGGGCTTGTGTTTCAAATGTAAGAAAATCAGTAGGAATTAAAACTTTTTCTTACATCATGTATTTCCTTTTGTGCCAAACAATTCTTGTACAAGGAATTATGGAAATACATTGTCACAAGTCTAGTTGATCCAAATCTTGACATTCCAAAAAAAATCTTGTCAAATCTTATGATCATCCTCTGAAATATTTTTCCTAAGTCTCTGTGATGGTATGTGACCCTCTCAAAAATTTCACAATTTTTAGAAATTGTTTGAATATTTTTACAGTAATAAACCTGTTTGACTCTCACCAAACATTAAAACAGAGCCTTGCAGAATTTTTGGAGATTTATTCACAAGATAAAAACCTCTGAAAATTTTACACAAGGTTAATATCTGAGTTAGCAAGCTCCTGTAAAAATCTCATAATTTTTGGAGTTAATCTGCTACCTCAAATAAATCTTCCAAAGTCTCTCGTTTAATTCAAAGTCAAACTTGGTTTTATGTTACTCGGTTCGAGTCGACTGCTCGAGTTTTGACTTGGTCCAGTCAACTAACTGCACCGAGCCACTCTTTAAAACACGCCTTGGATCTCGTCCGTTGGATTTCGATCGCACGGCCCGCGCGCGTGTAAGACTTCGGACCTTCCGGTTGCAAGTGTGAATTTCAACCGTTAGATCCCCATCCAACCGTCGAGGTGCGCCGAAACCTTCGGACCCTCCGGTTGCATTTTTGAATCTGAGCCATTGGATTAAGATCCAACGCTCGCGTGTCCCTTCGTTGTAAATTGAGTTTACAACGTGGAGCTATCTGAGCCGTTCGTTTCTAATCGTAAGGCTCGCAATCTCCCCGTTGTGTTTTAAACCTGGGAGGCGTGGCGCTTTCGTGGCCGTCCGATTTAGATCGTAGGGCTGAGAACCACCGAGCCTTTTCGCTGGTCGTCTTCAACCTCCGGCCGTGCGAGCACTGTAGGGGGAGTAATGGCGTGTCATTTCTTGCTCCTAAAGCCACCCTAGCCGACGCTTAGGGTATGGGCGGTACACCGAGCCGAGCCATGCCCTAATGCACGTCTCGTCTCTTTTCCTTGTCGGCCGCACCTTGTGCTTTGTGTTTTGCCGCCCGAGAGAGGAGTGGTGCAAACCCTAATACTTTCATGGCTTTATAAGCACTCTCAATGCCTCCTGGTATTTCTTTAGACCACCATCAAGCCCCATTCACAATATTGGAGCTTAACACCTCAAAAATGGCAAATCGCCATTGTTGACCCGTGGAGCTCCATTGGTGTTCTTGGTGTTCCAGTGGTCCTCCTTCATGTTTCTTTGCCCTAACCTTATCTCTTTATCATCTTGAACATTCCCCTCACTTAATTTTGGATTTGATTCTCAGGAATTGTCCAATTTGGGGTTTGTTCAAATTCGGCCGAAATTGGTCATCTTCTTCCTCAGCTCAGGTGAGTGCCCCACTTTCCAATTGCTTGCTCATGTAGCTTCTGTGGACCTTAATGAAGCTATTTTGATGCTTTGGTATCACTCATTTGGCTCAGGGCGCCGTTTTCAATCTTTCTTCTCCAAGTCCGGCGAGCTTTCACCGTGATCAAGCATCTCCGGCCATCTTTGAAGCTTCTTGTCACTAAGGTAGCTTCTTATTAGTCCTTAGTGGGTCTGGCACCCGCATCCTAGGCTTGCAGTGGAGCTCATCGCGATTTTTGTATTTAGCAGTAAGCTCCCATTTTCGTTTTTCCGGCTAGCCGGCGTTCTAGTCCCTCGCCGCCGGCGAGAATGCTACCATTAGATTCGTGGTGTTATTGCGAATCCATTTTGGTTCTTGTTCGGCGCCGCCGCGGCCAGTGTCGCCGGCGATTTGCCGTTGAACTCACTCGGGTTTTACCGGCACAGAGCTCCCGTTTTCGTCAGTTGATTTGGACACATTAATTGCTAATCATTAGTTATCAATTATGTCTTAATCATTGTCGATGAGCCACTGACCAGTGGGCCCAACATCCTTAAATCGCCCTCTGGTGCAACTCCGCACTGTTCCGACATCATTAATGCTTAATCATTAGTTAATTATTGTGTCGGCATTTAATCCCTGTCGGAAATCACCTCTAGGTCGCTGACTTGTGGGCCCGAGGGATTAAAATCAAATTCCAGAAGTCATTAGTGTCTATTTAATGATAATCATTAGAAGCATTAATTCTGTCCTAACCGCCACTCTTAGTCGTTGACATGTGGGCCCAGTGCACTGTGCACGTGGGTTAATCGTTCGCGGTTGTGACTCAAGGTCACTGACATGCGTGCCCCACGTGTCAGCATCTCTTTTTGAACTTCAATCTTTGGTCACCGTCGATCCCTTGATCAACGGCCCTGATCGTGAGTGCATTCGGACCCTCCGGATGCCTTGATCGTTCTCGACCGTCGATCTTTCCATCAACGGCTGACATCGTGTATGCAACCGCACCGTCCGAATGCATACACTCGTGTGCGCCGTTGGATCTTGATCCAACGGTGGACTCGCTTTGATCGCGCGCGCATGCGCTGTTTCGGCAGCGTGAGCCGTAGGATTTTAGATCAAGGGTTGAGAGTTGTCCACGTCTTATTCTTTTTTTTGGAGTTTGTCTGTATTTCGGTAAGTATTTGTTTAACAACTGAAAATGATATAAAAACTTTAGAAACTCATAACTAATTCATTTTAACTGCTTTTTAGATAATTCCAACGGTAATAAATTATGTTGTCACTTTAGTTTATTATAAAAATGGAATTAAGCATGTTGCAAGAGAGTAAAATTGTGTAACTAGGAATAACTTGATTTCTGTGATTTTGAATATTCCAGAAATAGTTTTAACCTTGGAAAATGCATATCTTTTTCTGTATAAATCCAATTTGTGCAAAATCAATTTTGTTAAATTCGTCTATTAAGTATACTTTCATATAAAATAGGATTTGAGCATGTTCATAATTCTGTAAAATGATTTGCAATAGATTTACAACTTAGAAAAATCATAAGTAAATGTGTATAACTCCAAATTTAGTAAATCCAACTTTGCTGTTATTAGGATGTCATAATCTACCTGCTACAAAAATTTCAGACCCTAGGTCATTCTAGAAAATTTCGCCATGAACAGTGCTAATTATTAATTAGGTTGATATAAGGCTGAGAAAGAGCATTTTGTTTATATCTTTTGCATGTTAAGTCCAAATTGCATAATTCTTGTTCTGGTCTTTGTCTTAGGTCATTCCCTAGCTGTTGTGTAAATTTTATTAGTTTTGGATGTGTTTTGCTGTTGGGATTTATTTGGTGTTCTTCGTTCTTATTTGCTTATCGCCTTTCCGCGTTAGGTTCCGAAGATAATTTTATTGCTGATATTGAGCCACAGCAGCCATCAAACTCTACGCTTCAGCCAGGCAAGTAGATGTAGCATTCATTTGATCATATTGTTCCTACTATTTTCAAATTCTAATATATTGTTTGCAAATTCTATGTATGCATTGCTATGTTGTTTTAAACTATTGTCGGTAGTTGGCCTACTAGATGCATTATCAGTAGGAAATGTTTATTCCTCTACTACTGAAGCCTAGGTTACTTGCTGTGATTTTGGGTTCGCTGGATGGACCCTTGTCACTTAGTAGTTTACGTGTCATTATGCCTAGCCATGCTTAGCTATCGGTAGAAATGGGCGGTTATCGACTTGTCGATAACCTTGATCACACAAACTGTTATAATATGTATATTTCAGCCTTGTGCTTTGTCTAAATTGCAAAACTAAAACTGAAAATGAAAACAATTTAGACTTGGGCACAATGGTAAGATGGTGTGATCTTTTGGGTGTGAATGGAATGGTGCCCGGTCAATTAAGGACCGAACTACTTGTGAGTATCTCGTTATCCGAGCATTCGTGCGTGCTAACCACACTAGAGGGATATGGGACCTCTCTTAGCCAAGTACTTTGGGTGTGTTAATTAATGAGTCGCGTGGTGGGTTGCATATTTGATTATATGCAACATGGACACGCTTGTAGGAGGGGAACACCGCCGAGGCCGGTGTATCTTGCTCCACGATGGGTCCTTGTGATCCATATTTCGTCGGCAGATCACTAAGGATTAACCCCATACGTATGCGTCTCTTGATTAGCATATTCCATTGGAAAGGGTTCAGAGGACTTAGCCGTGCCGGCATACCAAAGGAAGTGTGCTTAATAGCTTGGCAAAAGGCGGTCAAGTGTGGGTACATTGGTACACCCCGCAGGATTAAAACTATTCGAATAGCCTCGTCCTAGGTTATGGACACGCTTGGATAAGCTTTTCAAGAGTTAGACTACAACCATTTTAAAATTAAAACTTGATGGGTGGTATGAATCAGGGATTCATGCTATGTTGTGGTGGCTTTTGGGAAAGTCACTTCTAGGTGGATACTTGTTACTTATGTTTACTCGTTGTTATTTAAATTCTTAAAAACAGATTTTACAAACTGCTGTTCAACCTATTACAATATTGCAAACGAAACTTGCTTTATGCGTCCAAAGAACCATATAACCACTTTCCTTTGAATACAGCTTTCATGTAGCTATGTATAGGCTTGCTACTCGTAAGTCTTGCGAGTACATTTTTGTACTCACCTGCATTGCTTGTGTTGTGCAGAGGATGATAGTGAGTCCGATGGACCTCACTTTTGTGAGTTGTGCCGTGGCGCTTACTGGCGATTAGTCGGGCGCTGGTCGGTTGCCCTGTGGTGTTATGTGGCTAACCGGTCGTCTTTTGGTTTAAACCATCTTATGGCAACTTTGCTTCACTGTTACTTATTTGCTACTTATGTCATTTGGCCGGTCATTTGTGTTGTAATAACTTATATTATGTATGTCTTTTGGTAGACTTGTTATAATCTGTTGTATGGAATTGATGCATGCTTGGAATTGATGTATGTGTGCTGCTTGTTCTGGGAGGCACATGTCCATCGAGACGCGGGTTATTCTATTTGTGATACTAGAACCAGTGGAAGGTTAAGTATTACAAGTTTAATAAACCGGGGTCTCACATCGACCTTCCTCAAGCCTTGCAGTGCCTCCCCATTTGCTCCAACGACCTCTCCACGTGGAACACCATGCTGTTGGTGATATGCCCTAGAGGCAATCATAGAGATAATTATATCATATCTATATTTATGAGTTATATAATAAATGTTATTATATTCCTTGAATGAATCATCAGTTATAAAGATTAACAAGTATATGATTTGTTGGTGAAGCTCTTTAACTTATATGATGTCATTCTAAATGTATCCCTAGTTGGAACACTAGTGAATTATGGACCAGCACATGTATTGATTGATGACCATGTTTCACCGGTAATGGATATACGAATATTGAATCAATAATGTGGACACATGTTAGAGAACATGGTGTTGAATTGACCCACCTTGAGATACTGTTGAGATTGTTATGATTTCATATGTCATCAATTGATCTCAAGCAATAATGATGTATAATCCTTATATCTGAGATCAATATGGTTTTCTACATATGTAATAGTGCACTTAGTGGTTGCCAAACGCTACTCTGTAACTAGGTAGTTATAAATGTAGCTTTTGAGTATGTTATGAAACATGCGGAGAAATGTGACTAGTCGAATATGGGATTTGCCCCTCCTGACATAACAAGAGAGATATCTCTGGGCCCCTCAATGTGATCGGATAAAGAAAGTGTATAGCCCTACCACTGGTGGTCGAAGAGTTCGACCACATGAAGTTATCTGATACTTGATCGAGAAAGTATTGAACTGTCTATGGATGATAATTTATCTCACCCGGAGTTCAACCAGATATCGTGGGGCAAAGGGAGAATACACAAACTAGGTCATTTAGTTCGATCAGATATGGACTAGTCGTATGGAGATATGAGCTGGTTGTAGACTCATCGAACATAATCACTGAGTGGTCGAAACCTGGTCGTAAGGAGTTACGGACTGGTCAAGGATTAAATATGATCTAGTCGTATGGAGATATGAACTAGTCATAAGTGATAAGGATCTGGTCAGAGATCATATTGCATTATGGTTCATCCGATATAATTTCCATGTATTCGGGAATCGTTATGTCCTGCTAGGAGACGCTAACGACTCTTGGTCGGAAAGGGTTTTCGAGTCACAACCGAATACGCATGAACCTACAGGGTCACACACTTAACGGGTTGAAACAAATGAGTTCGGATAGGATCCATTATGGGCTCTATATAAGGAGATGCATGAGGCTATTGGGAATAACACGTGACGCGTGAGTCGCTCCACCAAAACCCTAGCCACCATCTTCTCAGAGAGCCCCACCGTGCGAGTTGGTGCTAGCACATTGGCGTACGGTGTTCCTTCCCTAGTCGTGTGGATACCGTAGAGGTGCTACTGCAGTTGCTATTGGGCTCAAGGACGATCCGTGATCTAAATAAGGAATGTCACACATAGCCAAAGGAGACGATCGACTACAACCACTTCATCGATGCACTCTACATTGTATCAGGCTACTTCAACTCTTCTTCTGCTGCACTGTGCGTTTAGTGGTAAGGATTTATGATCTCTTGCTTGCTTGGCTTTCTGGTTTACGTGGTAGAATTTTGAATTGCCAGCTAGTATAGCCTGCCCATATCCCTTCAGTGGTATCAGAGACAGGTTGCATAGTTTTTTATCTAGATCGGTCGCATATGCTTGATATTTGGCAGTAGTAGATTGGATCTATCACTGATCGGGTCTGGTAACCTGGATCGGTTCATATGGATGCAACGGTCTAGGCACTGGTTGATAAGATCAATCGATTTTCGGCGATAGTAGATGGGTTTGAGGGATATGTAAATTGAGAGCACCAGATGATTTACTACGCTCATTCGCGACCATATTGCATGATACTCCTATCGGTCGAAATTCTGCCATCGGGGTATGCCGCAGTGTGTGGTCTTGGAGAAGCGGTGATCAGCTTGGTTTGGAATAGGGTTAATATGATTAATTAGTGCTAGGTAATCGTTGCCGAGTTATATAGTATTATGTATTCATGTCACCCGATAGAATTGAATTCTATGCATAACACCTTTTGCAGAGTTTGATGTGAATAGTATGGCCCATTGTGTATGTGATGCATGTATGGACTTTTCATAACCTGCGTGTCATGCTGTGATATAGCCATTGAGCTACATATTATTGTATTATGGCCTATGTGCTGACATGTGATGCTTGATATTTTCATATGTAACTCATTACTAGCTTTTAGGAGTAATTGCTTAGTAGATGAATGCGGTCAGAGATTTCAAGCATGATGGTCGGAGGAAAGGAAGCATGGTGATGGAGATCGTCATGTTAAGGGACATACTATTTCACAGTGTAATATGATTATCTGTGAATATTTATTTTGTTCCTGTTATGCTATTGATCATGTTTTATCATTAGATGTTTTAACATGGTAGAGTAATATCTCTCAAGAAAAATAAAGTAAATTTGATGTGTTTCCAATTGTTGCGCCTATCATGATTTTGATCGTTAATTGGCAGGTCTACCAAAGTAGGGTGCCATTCACTATCTTAATAAGATGGGGTGGGTATCGGACACCCACATGCATAATATTGGTTTAACTTGACAAGGTTATCAAAATAGTTTTGGGCCTTGGGGCATAATGTTGATCGTCGGGGTATAGATATGCCACCCAACAAACAAGAGTCATATGAGATACGATTGGAAAGAGGTTGCCTACCTAAATCACTAGGTTTCTAGCAGTGATGCCAAAGCTCACTAGGACTTAATGATATATGGATCTTGAACCCACTATACGATGTTAGAGGGAAACATGGTTTAGAACATATAGTAGGAATATCTTTTATTAAAGTGTTTAATAGAAGGTCTACATAAACATAGTGCTGAATTTTTGCATATATTTCTGTTGTAGATCATGGCACCTAATACTTCCTCTACACCTACCTCTAACTTGTGATCTATTCTTGAGAAAGAAAAACTAAGTGGAACCAACTTCATTGACTGGTTTCGTAATCTGAGAATTATTCTCAAATAAGAAAAAAAAGGAATATATTCTAGAGGGTCCCTATCCCAAGGAACTAAATGCCGATGCTACTCGTGCTGAAAAGAATGCTTATAAGAAGCATTTCAATGACACAGTCGATGTACACTCCTTATGCTTGCCACCATGAACTCTGAGCTTTAGAAGTAATATGAGACCACGTATGCTTACAATATGATTGTGAGTCTAAAGGGTATGTTTCAGGATCAAGCAAAGGTAGAGAGGTATAATACCTCCAAGGCAATGTTTCCTAGTAGGCTGTCAGAAAGTAATCCAGTTAGTCCTCATATGATTAAGATGATTGGTCACATTGAGAGCTTGAAAAAGCTTGGTTTTCTCCTTAGCTAAGAGTTGACTACTGATATGATTCTCCAATCGCTCCCTGCGAGCTTTGAGCTTGTCATATTGAATTTTCATATGAATAGCTTGGAGAAGTCAACGATCGAGTTGCATGACATGCATAAAGGTGCTGAGGGGAGTATCAAGAAAAGTTCTAATCATATGATGATGGTTCGAAAGACTACTGGCTTCAAGAAGAAGGGTAAGTCGGGAAAGAAAAAAGGCAAAGGAAAGACTCAAGATGAGATTGAGAGTCTCAAGGCTAAGCTTAAGAAGCTCAAGCTGGGTCCTAAGCTTGACACAGAATGTTACCATTGTCTTGAGACTGACACTAGAAGAGAAATTGTAAGAAATAGTTGGTAGAGATTAAAAAGAAAAAAGGTGGTAAGACATCCAATTCAGGTATAAATATTATACAAATTAATCTTGCCACTTCTACATGTTCTTGGGCATTTGATACCGGATCGGTTGCTCATATTCGTAACTCGATGCAGGGATTGACAAGGAGTAAAAGTTTGGCAAGAGGAGATGTTGATCTTCACATGGGCAATGGAGCAAGAGTTATTGTATTAGCTATTGGCACTTTACCATTAGCTTTACCCTCAAGATTAGTTATGGAATTAAATAATTATTATTATGTTCCAGACTTAAGCAAAAATATTATTTCTGTTTCATGTTTAGGAGCAGAAGGTTATGAGTTCAGAATAAAGAATAATTATTGTTCAATTTATTTTGAAAATACGTTTTATGGAAATTCTCCATTGGTGAATGGATTATATGTTTTAAATCATGAGGATATGCCTATCTATCACATTAATGCTAAGAGACTTCGACTTAATGACTTGAATCCCACTTTTATTTGGCATTATTGTCTAGGTCATATAAATGAGAAGCGCATGATGAAGCTCTATAAAGATGATCTTCTGAACTCATCTAATTTTGAATCATTTGAAACATATGAATCTTGTTTACTTGGCAAGATGACAAAGACCCCTTTCACGGCCAGAGGTGAGAGGGCGAGTGACCAACTGGTTTTAATACATTCGGATGTATGTGGACAAATGAGCACTTCAGCCAGAGGTGGTTTTCAGTACTTCATACTTTTACTAATGACTTTAGTAGATATAATTACATCTACTTAATGAGGCATAAATCTGAATCCTTTGAAAAGTTCAAAGAATTATAGAATGAGGTACATAATCAACTTGGCAAGACAATTAAATATCTATGATCAGTTCATGGAGGTGAATATTTGAGCCATGAGTTTGGTGATCATCTAAAGAAATGTAGAATTGTTCTACAACTTACTCCGCTAGGAACGCCTTAATGGAATGGGGCATCTGAATGAAAGAATCAAACATTCTTAGACATGGTTCGATCAATGATGAGCCAATCTAATCTTTCATTGCATTTTTAGGGATACGCTCTAGAAACAGCGACTTTCACTTTAAATAGGGTTCCATAAAAAACGGCAGAAAAGACATCATATGAGATGTGGACCGGGAAGTGTT
Source organism: Ampelocalamus luodianensis (assembly GCA_036346255.1). Classification (NCBI taxonomy): domain Eukaryota; kingdom Viridiplantae; phylum Streptophyta; class Magnoliopsida; order Poales; family Poaceae; genus Ampelocalamus; species Ampelocalamus luodianensis. The sequence continues at coordinate 49,422,123 of CM070629.1, read as the reverse complement.
CTGGATTGTCTTTTATAAAGATATGGGGTCATCAGGTTTATGTAAAATACTTCTTTTATAAGCGGGATGATGATAAAATGTTTGTTACCCAAAATGGTATCTTCTTGAAGAAAGAGTTTCTTTCCGAAGGAGTCAGTGGGAGCAAGGTGCAACTCGAAGAAATTTAAGAAACATCTGAAAATATTTCAACTCCTACTGAGCCTTTGTAGGATAAACAAAATATTGTTAAACCTGTAGAAGAGACATCAACCCCACATAGGATCTAAAAAGCCATGTTAATTACCCATAAGGTATGGACATGACGTTTTATTATTGAATAATGATGAGTCTAAGACTTATGAGGAAGCGATGATGGACCCTGACTCAGAGTCATGGCTTGAAGCCATGAGATCTGAGATAAAATCCATGTATGACAATCAAGTTTGGAACTTGATTGATGCACCTGATGGTGTTAAAACTATTGAGTGCAAATGGGTTTTTAAGAAAAAAATAGATATGGATGAAAATGTTCACATTCATACAACACGACTGGTCACGAAGGGTTTCAAACAAATTCAAGGTGTTGATTATGATGAAACCTTCTCACCCATCGCCATGCTAAAGTCTATTTGGATCATTCTAGCTATTGCTGCATATTTTGATTATGAGATATGGCAAATAGATGTCAAAACAGCTTTCCTAAATAGAAACTAAAGTGAGAATATGTACATGACACAATCTGAGGGTTTTGTCGTTCCAAAGGAAGCTAGAAAGGTATGCAAGCTTAAGAAGCCCATCTATGGATTAAGCATCTCGGAGTTAGAACATTCATTTTGATGAAGTCGTCAAATGTTTTGACTTCATCAAGAATGAGGAAGAACCTTGTGTTTACAAGAAGGTTAGTGGGCGCAAACTTGTATTTCTGATCTTATATGTGGATGACATACTACTGGTTGAAAATGATATTCCTATGCTTGAATCTGTTAAAACTTTATTAAGAAGTAGTTTCTCTATGAAAGATTTAGAAGATGTAGCATATATTTTAGGTATAAAGATCTATAGGGATAGATCTAAAAGGCTAATTGGATTAAGCCAAGACATGTACATTGACAAGGTTTTGAAATAGTTCAACATGCAACATTATTTCTTACTTATGTCGCATGGAATTAGTCTTAGCGAGAGTCAGTGTCCTTCGACAACTGATGAGCGAGACAAAATGCATAGAATTCCATATGCTTCGGCTATTGAATCTATCATGTATGTTGTGCTTTGTATACGACCAGATGTGTCATATGCTCTATGTGTTACGAGCAGATATCAATCAGATCCAAGTGAAGGTCATTGGATAGCAGTCAAGAATATCCTAAAGTACTTGAGAAGAACTAAGGATGCATTCCTTGTTTATGGTGGTGAGAAAGAGCTGGTCGTAAATGGTTACACCGATGCTAGCTTCTAAACCGACAAGGATGATTTCAGAACGTAGTTTGGGTTTGTGTTTTGTCTTAATGGAGGAGCTGTGAGCTGAAAAAGTTTGAAGCAAGGAACGGTTGTTGATTCTACAATAGAGGCTGAGTATATTGCGGCTTCCGAAGCTGCAAAAGAAGCTGTATGGATTAGGAAGTTCATTAATGAACTGGGTGTGCTTACTAGTGCTTCCAGTCTAATAGATCTCTATTGTGATAATAGTGGAGCCATTGCACAAGCTAAGGAGCCTAGATCGCATCAAAAGTTTAAACACATACTTTGATGATATCACATTATTTGTGAGATCGTTGAAAAAGGTGATGTGAAGATATGCAAAATGCACACGGAGTTGAACATTGCTGATCCGATGACAAAGTCTCTCCCGCAACCTAAGTATGAGGTGCACACAAGAGCTATGGGTATTCGATACCTATATGATTGACTCTAGTGCAAGTGAGTGACTATTGATAATATGCCCTAGAGGCAATCATAGAGATGATTATATCATATCTATGTTTATGAGTTATATAATAAATGTTATTACGTTCATTGAATGAATCATTAGTTATAAAGATTAACAAGTATGTGACTTGTTGGTGAAGCTCTTTAACGTATATGATGTCATTCTAAATGTATCCTTAGTCGGATGTCACTGGTCGGAACACTAGTGACTTATCGACTAGTACATGTATTGATTGATGACCATGTTTCACAGTTCATGGATATAGGGATATCGAATCAATAATGTGGACATATGTTAGATAACATGGTTTTCGATCGACTACCCTGAGACAATGTTGAGATTATTATGATTTCATGTGTCATCAGTTGGTCTCAAGCAATAATGATGTATAATCCTTAGACCTGAGATCAGGATAGTTCCCTGCATGTGTAATAGTGTACTTAGGGGTTGCCAAACACTACTCCATAACTGGGTAGTTATAAAGGTAGCTTTCGGGTATGCTATGAAATATGCTGAGAAATGTGACTAGTCAGATAGGGGATTTGCCTCTCCTAACATAACAGGAGGGGTATCTCTAGCCCCTCGATGTGATCGGATAAAGAAAGTGCATGGTTATGCCACTGGTGGTCGAAGACTTCGACCACATGAACTTATCCGACACTTGATCGAGAAAGTATTGAATTGTTCATGGATGACAATTTATCTCACCTGGAGTTCAACTTGATATCATGAGGCAAAGGGAGAATACACAAGCAGCTCATTTGGTTCGATCAATACGGACTAGTCGTATGGAGATACGAGCCGATATGTAGACTGGTTAAACATAATCACTAAGTGGTCGAAACCTAGTCGTAAGGAGTTACGAACTGGTCAAATACTAAATATGACCTAGTCGTATGGAGATACGAGCTAGTCGTAAGTGATAAGGACCTAGTCATAGATCATATTATATTAAAGTTTGTCCAATATAATTTGCATGTATTCGGGAATCGTTATGTCCTGTTAGGAGCCGCTAACGACTCGTGATCGGAAAGGATTTTCGAGTCACAGCCGAATACATATGAACCTACAGGGTCACACACTTAACAGGTTGGACCGAAAAGGCGACTAGACGGGGGGTGAATAGGAGCACAATCTCTTTTTCTCCCAAATCAAATTCAATATGAATCTCACTCCAATAGCTATGAAAGCTATGAAGATCAATCAATCAAGCACAACGGAAGACTTGTATTGAATCCAATCAAAACCCCGAAGCAAAAAAACAACATAAAACCAAAACACCAAGTCTCGGGCGGTCTGACCTCTCACGGGGGCGGTCAGACCGGTTGGCCTAGCGGTCGGACCTCTCTCTCGGGCGGTCAGACCTCTAGTTCAATGAACAGTAAAATCAACACGGAAAACCAAAACGCAAATTGAGCTAACTTTTGATTCGTGCGTCCAAACCTCATGAAACTTGACACACACCTTCTCAAGGATGTCAGGAACCTATTCCAAGCAACGATCGTGAAGATCCTTGCCAAAGTTCAGACCTTTTTTCATTTGAGTGAAGGTGGTTCAAAAACCGAGCAAGAATCGAAATCTGATCTAGAGGATTGCTCGTGGGTGATTGATGATCAAGATGACCCTAGATGGGTTCCCACATGTTGCAGCAAGTTAGATTACAGCAAGAAACCAACCAAAAACTCGCGGATAAAAGAAAGACTCAAAATCACCAAATAGAGAGAAAGAAAGCAAATGAACTCATTTTTTAGAGAACTTTCTTTGGATTGATTTGATATGGTATTGGTTTACAGCCACTCCATCAATGGAGGACAAAGACTCAATACATGAGCACGAAATCAAATCCAACTCTCTAGAACCATAACCTCCACTATTCCTCTCCCTAAGCAAACTAGGGTTTTAAACACAATGAAAGGGTTGAGGGGGTGCAGACACCTCCCTCCTCTATTTATAGTGGAGGCCTAGACCTTCTAGAAGAGTTTCCCTATGGGCTCCCGTTAAGGCCCAACACAAACGGATTACACACGCACGCATTTTAAAGCGTCGTCTTCATCTCCTCTTGACCTCATCCGCTTCTTCACGCACCGTCTTGCGCCACGGGTTGGCAAAAGGTAACCAAGGCGGTATTTGGTAAAATTAACAAAATACCCCTTCTCGATCTTTTTCGAAGACCGAGTCCAATCATCGCGAAGCAGTCGCATGCTCCGCCACGTGTAGGTTGATCCAACGGCTCTCATCATGTCAGCAAGTCTCTCCCATCCGGCTCCCACCGAAACCACCATGGCACTTACACCGACCCCTGCGCCGCTTGATCCAACCCGTCGCACCGAACTGCCCGTTCGGTCACCTTTGTCCATCTTGCACCATGCTTGATTCCAATGACTTCACCCAGCATCGTCGATCGTTCTGAACCTCAGCTCTCCAAGCCTAGTCCCGATCATTCTCGCCATTGACCGTTGTTGACCACCAAGCAATCTGCACAACAATAGACAAGCAAATCGAAACCGGGAACAAGTTCTTCACAACTTGACCCATGTTAGTCAAAACATGCATCATGCAACACATATGCCATGAAACCCATGAACTTGATCTAACGAACAACCATCGCCGCCACACGGGACGACGAAACAAGTGAAAACCGGTCAGACCGCCACCATGGCCGGTCTGACCGCTCCCTTACCGGTTAGACCGCCAGCCAAAGGCCGGTCTGACCGTCAGTCCATGACTTAGCCAAAATTCCAACTCTAAAATCCGCAACCTCTCTGGAAATTTCAAATGAATAGAACTTTTGCCTGGAGGCTCCAAAAATTATGGGACCAAGAGCAGTAGAACCTCCTCTCTTGCCTACACCCTCTATTTTTGGCCCAGCTCAAAAATCCATAGCCACTTATATGGCCGGTCTGACCACTCAGCGGTAGCCGGTCAGACCGCCACACTGGCCGATCGGACCGCCGCCCTGGCCGGTCTGACCGCCAGTCACTCAACCCGGAGCTTAACCCGAATACGGCCGGTCAGACCGCCACCATGGCCGGTCAGACCGCCTAAGGCCTGACAGAACCTGAACTTTGCCGAAAACGAGTGTTTCCACAAACCTTCAACGACATTGCCAATTGTCACATCATCCTAAGATCATGAGCATATCCCCATGATATCCACAATCTCCCCCATGATGAACACATTGGCAATTTCCAACAAATGCAAATTTTGAGGTTTAAAAAGTAAAAACTCGATGTTTTCGAGCAAAGGCACAACTTGGTCCATATGCAAGAGAATGCAATGGAAAGGACCAAGTTGCCTTCAGAATAGTATAGGAAAGTGAGATAAGGCAAGAGAAAGCGAGAAAGCTTCATTTTCCAAAAAGAGTCAAAATCTCACTTAAGGTCCATATGAAAGAACAATTGTTCGATATGACCTTTGATCATTGTGAGGATCAAGAATTGCAATTCAAGTTCAGAAAGGGCAATAAGATTATAAGAATGCAAATAAGAAACTCCCCCTCACTATGATCCTCAGATTTCAGAAAATTTTAAATTTTCCAATTTTCTCCCCCTTGTTAACACTTTTATATATTCTCCCCTTTAAGCATCTCGAAATATCTTCTCCCCCTTTGACAATGGAGTCATCAAGGAATCACGCCTTCCTCTCGTCCAGAGATAACAAATGCAGAATGAGGAAAAATAATAAGAAGGAGCATGCATGAAATGCAATGGAGTGGCTTCATATTTTTGTATTTTTCAATTTTTGATTACAAGAAGCTTTGGAGATTACCCAAAAAGAGCAAGCTAGCATTTCTAATCTTACTCAATACATATCAAGCCTATCAGCGCTAGCAAGATCATGTTAAGACATATATATCAAAGCTAAGCAAGAAGGCTCAAAGTAAAGCGATGAAATTTTAGCAATTTAGCAAAGCTTCAAATCTAGCAAGTTCATCAACAGGGATCCTAAGATGATACTGGCCATATCAAAATATCAATGTGAGATCAAAAAGCTAACAATGATCACATTAAGAGACAAACAAGTCCTGAATTGAATCATTTTGCTCAATTTATCTCAAACGCCCAGTTCTCAACAGTTTTTCATTTGCAATGAACATTGAAGTTGATTAAAGGTATATCTTAGTGAAGAAGATCCTAGACTAGGAGTCATCCACAAACTCTTTCTAAGCTTCTACCAGGGCGACAAATCTTAAGGTTCATGTCAATTTTGACAAGCAGTCCCCATGAGATCGTTTGGATCATCAAACTATCTTCAAGTTCATGTCTATAACATGCAGTCTCGTGAGAGTAGTTTGGCACATTTTAAGCACAAGATAATCTTTAAATTTGATTTTTCAATTTTCACTAGAGCATATTTAGATTCTTAAAAGAACAAGAAGCTCAAGGAGTGATCAATACTAGATTCAAGAGCTAACACAGCAATTTTGACAGGGCCAATGTCACAAAAGGAGCACTAATTGCGCAACTAGCTAAAACATCCACAAATTGCAATTTTTAGTTCAAGTTGTCTTAGGGTTCTAGCTCATTCAGCAAAGACTTAGCTACACATGTGAAAGCATGATAATTCTAGTAAGTCAAAGAACTAGACACGATATTGAGTAGAATTGAAGTACTAAAGCTCAAGAGGGTAATAAGCAAAGCTTCATCAATTTTAAAAGACAAGCATAAAAGCTTATATTACAATGCAACTTTTTATGATTTTCATATGAATGCAATATGATACAATGAGATGCACAAAAGACTAAAAAAAAGCCTAAAAAGATCAAAAAGATCAAAATAAAGATCAAGAAAAGATCAGAAAAGCTCAGATGAACAAGGAAAGTTCAAAAGAACAAGGAAAGTTCAAAACAGAGCCAACTCCCCCTCAAACCAACCCGTAGGATAAATTACCCCTAACTCACTTCTCAAGGTGGCAAACCTAGTTGGATCTAAAGGCTTGGTGAGGATATCGGCCAACTGAGCCTCGGACTCCACGAAATGCAGCACAAATCACCATTCTCGACATGATCTCTAAGAAAGTGATAGCGAATGTCTATGTGCTTGGTCCTAGAGTGTTGCACAGGGTTTTTAGCAATGTTTATAGCAGAAGTGTTATCATAGAAAAGAGGAACACTATCAAAAGCCAACCCAAAGTCCTTAAGAGTGGACACCATCCACAAAATCTGACTACAGCAACTAGCAGCAGCTACATATTCAGCTTCATCAATGGATTGTGCAACAGAAGACAGCTTCCTAGAAGACCAGGAGACAAGAGAAGTGCCTAAGAAGTGACAAGTGCCTGAGGTACTCTTCCTATCTAGCCGGCAGCCCACAAAATCAGAATCAGAAAACCCACGAATGGACAAGGACGAAGAGCAGGAATACCAAATGCCATACTGAAGGGTGGAATGTAAATACCTGAAGATGCGCTTAACGGCTTGGCGATGGGAAGTCCTCAGAGACGCCTGAAACCTCGCATAGAGGCAGACCGCGAAGTGGATGTCTGGTCTTGAGGCCGTCAGGAACAAGAGGGAGCCGATCATGCTGCGGTACTGGCGTTGATTCACGGCTTCTCCTTCCTCATCTGGATCCAAAAGAGTCAAGGTCGCCATGGGAGTGGTGATCGGCTTGCAGTCACCCATCTCGAAGCGCTTGAGCAGATCCTTGGTGTACTTCGTCTGATGGATGAAGATCCCTTCCTTGCATTGCTTGATTTGAAGCCCTGTAGTAATTGAGTTCTCCCATCATACTCATCTCAAATTCCCTGGACATGGTCTCAGAAAAACTAGAAATAAGAGCATGAGAAGAACCACCAAAGATAATATCATCTACATAATTCTGAGCAAGCAAGATGTCATTGCCACGCATAAGGATGAACAGGGTCTTGTCTACCTTACCCATCTCAAAATCATTCTTAAGCAGAAAGGTCTTAAGTCTATCATACCAGGCTCTAGGGGCTTGCTTAAGACCATACAAAGCTTTGGATAGCTTGAAAACATGATGTGGATGCTTGGGATCCTCAAAGCCTGGGGGTTACCTAACATATACTTCCTCCTCTATAAAACCATTCAGAAAAGCACTCTTGACATCCATCTGATATAGTCTAAAGCTCTTAGAAGCAGCAAATGCAAGCAGAATGCGAATGGCTTCTAGTCTAGCAACAGGAGCAAAGGTCTCATCAAAATCTAACCCCTCAACTTGGCTAAAGCCCTGAGCCACCAACCTAGCCTTGTTTCTAACCACAGAACCATCCTCATTTTGTTTATTTTTGAACACCCAACGGGTTCCTATCACATTGTGACCACTAGGAGGCTCTACTAGGTTCCAGACCTTGTTCCTCTCAAAATTCTCTAACTCCTCATGCATGGCATTAACCCAGCTAGAATCAGATAAAGCATGAGATATATCACGGGGTTCGAAAGAAGCAACAAATGCAGAATGAGAGTAGAGACTCGGATCGTGATACCTGGAGCGAGTGACTCTCTCATGAAGATTACCAATCATCTGATCTGGAGGATGACGCTTCTGAATGTGAAGTGGAGCGCTCGGGGGAGACAACATCTCTTCGACCTCGCAGTGCTCGCTGATGATGAAGATGCGCAGAGCCTCAACCAAGGTGAAGTAGTCGAGGTGTTCGGAGCTTGGACAGAACATCGCAATAGGTGGAGGAGCAGATCGTTCATCGTCATCTTCTTCAATGTGAGGACCCGGTTTATCTGGCTTGTTTGTTTAACCATCCACTTGGTCCTAACAAGACAAATCAAATAAACCCAGCCTCGAGATATGTATACTTCCTGCACTGCAGATACACACCTGCTACAAAATCATGCATCAAGTCCATTCATACACATAGAGCCAAGCAAGCAGCAACAATCAAAGACATACATAATATAAAGAGAGTTATTATAAAAGAGAGGCCGACTGCCAATAACACATAAGTAACTAATTTAAACAATGAAGCAAAATGGCCATAAGATGGCGATAACAAAGCCAATCGGTGTGCCTTTACCCACAAGGCAACCAACCGACCGCCAAGCTAATCGTCCCAAACAGCGCGCAACACACTCACAAAGTGAGGCCCTTGGGGCACACCTTCTTCCTCTGCAACAATTAATATTAAGAAAGCGTATGAGTACAAAACTTGTTTTTGTACTGCAAGACTGACGTGTGAGATAACAGAACTATAATTAACTACATGCAAGCTTTATTTAAGTGGATGAGGTTCGGACTTATTTTCACATAAAGCAAGTTTTCATTTGCAATAAGGTAATAGATTCAAAGCAAGTTTGCAATTAACTTCTATTGTTCAAATAAAGAGAGACAATAATAACAATAGATAGAGGACAACACCAACCTAGAAGTGACTAACCCTAGTCACCACAACAATAGCATGAAGTACCCTTCATACCACCCATGTCAAGTTTAAGTTTTTAAAAGGTTGTAGTCTAGTTCTTGCACGACCTTACAAGCATGTCCATAACCTGGGACGAGGCTATTCGAATAGTTTTAACCCGCAGGTGTACCAATGTACCCACACGATAGACCGCCTTTCCACCAGCCACGGTTAGCACACTTCCTTTGGTATGCGTGCATGGCTAAGTCTAACAAGACGCTTTCCAATGGACGATGCTAATTAAGAGCCGCAACCCACGGGAGAAAGACACATTAGATGCCTAACCGGTGCCCGCTAATGCTCCTCCAAACACCACACACAAGAACACACCCACCAACCAGCTCATAATTAACACCTCCCAAAGTACTTAGTCAAGAGAGGTTCCATATCCCCTCGTGTGGTTAGCACGCAACAAGCGCTGGCTTAGTGACACAAGTAACTCGGTCCTTGGGGACTTAGGCACCATTCCAACACACCCAACAGATCACATCAACATACCATTGTGCCCAAGTCAAGATATAATTTTGTTTTCAGCTTTTGATTTGTAAATCAATAAAACACAAGGGTTGGACATAATGGAGTAGTATAAGTATGTGTGTGATCAAGATCATCGACTAAGTCGATGATCGCCAATACTACCGATAACTAGGCATGGCTAGCAATATTCATTCAGTAATCTACTAAGTGATAAGAGTTCATCCATCGAACTCTAACCACCGCAAATAACCTAGGCTCGGTAGTAGAGGATAACCATTTACCTACAGATTATGCAACTAGAGGTCTAACTAATCAATTTAACAACAAAATAGCAATGCATACATAGAAGTTAAACAAAATATTAGACTTTAAAAGTAATGGGATCAATGAGAAATGATCAAACTGCTTTTCGCTTGCTGTTGCTCAATTTGTTGCGGAGGGTCGTTCTCGGGTTACCGCAAATATCGAATCCTAAGCGAAAGAGCGAAAACAACCAATGAGACGAGCAACACTTAAACAAAAGAGCAAGCAAAAACTATCCAAATGCGACGAAATTTATACACAAGGTAAAAGTGGAATATACCTAGACATAGGAACGGGAAAAACCTAATTTGGATTTGTGGTGCAAAGATATTCCCTAAAAACCTATTTTCGGCCATAATTAGATACTGTAGCAAAAATATTTTCTAGAAAGGTTTTGAAGCTGAAATTTTTATGGTAGCTACCTACTGGTATAGTGGTAACCCATATAAAATTTCAGGTCATTTGGAGTTATATTGAAAGAGTTATGATTTGTCTAAATTGTTTAGGGTATTAAACTAAAATATGATCTTTATGATTTCTAAAAACAGTAAAATTTGTGAAACCAATTTTCCTAGCAATTACACTTTCAGTGGAAACTAATCCAATTGGATTCATACAAAAATCATCTATAGATTAAAAGTTATGCATTTTACAAGTTTGCTAAAAGTTCTGAAAAACAGTATTATGTTCACTTGTTTACTATTTTTGAAATTGGTTTTCCAGGTTTGATTATGGTCTACAATTATTTTTATATTTAAGTTCAAGTTATAAGGAAGCTAAAAAATTGGAATCATCTATTTCTGAGCTAAGATGACAAAGATATGAAAATGACAAGACCCTAATGTGATACTGATTTGGACTTCGCACTTTCGGGACCTTTCCTAGCATCCGGAGACGTGGACGACTGAGAGCCGTCGATCTCAGATCCAACGGACGGCATTGAACTAGACCAAAACACTTCCTCACGCAGCGAAATGTAGGGCCGACGTGGAGGCTCCAAGGTCGTTGATCTCGGATCCAACGGCCAAGACCGACCACGCCGCTTCGCAGTGTTGTCATCCGACAACGCTGCGGCGGCTTCGCCGCACAACGCCGCGACCAAAGGCACGGCGCGCGAGTGAATGCTGAGAATGGTGCGCATGGCGTTGCGCACCCTCCGTACCACCCACACCGACGGTGGTGGACGAGCGCGCGCGCGACGCGAGCGGCGACGGAAAAAATGACAACGACGACAAGCGGCAAAGAGCTCCGCGGCGGTCCATTCAAGCGGTGCTCGAGCATCTAGGGGCTACCAGGAGCTACCGATTGACGCGGAGGTGCAGAGGCGGTCGAACACTCGGCGATTTAAGCTCGCGACGACCCGAGGAAGATGACGCGAGGAAGACGGCTGGGCAAAATCAACCATGCCGCGTCATCACGATGGGTTCTAGAGAGCACGAGAAGCTCCCGAGAAAGGAATTAGAAAAGGAGCACTCACCGCTGGAGACGAAGATGGATGCTCGCGTCGGGTGGGAAATCAAAATCCGGCGCTCCGCTGAAGCAACCTGAAATGGAGTGGGGTTAAGCACCACCGAGGTGAGAGGAAGGTGCAGGGGCAAGAAGGGAGCCAAAGAACCACTTTGAGCACCGCGGCGACAGGAGCCCAAGCTCGGCAATGGCGAAATGGGCGCTGGGTTGTATGGGCTCGCTCGTGCTTAGTGAATGCAAGAGGAGCTGCGGGAGAGGAAAGGAAGCCGAAGGGGTGACCGGAGCTTAAGTAGGCACGAGAAGCAAGAAAATGCCGTTGCTTCATCTCGGTTCTCTCTGCGCCGCGATCGCCGTGAGCGACGGGGAGCAGTGAGACGACGACTAAACGGGCGGTGGAGTGACGGGCATTAAATGCGAGACCGTTGGCGGGACGCGAGTGGACAGTGGCGTAGACACCCACGCTCGCTCGCCATCGGCGACCTGCGCGCGGCCGGCGAGAGGAGGACGACGACGAGCGGCCGCCCGATTCGCATCAAGGGAGAGGCACGATCGCGTTGAAACGGCATCCGCGAACGACGACCGCCCGATTGAAATCCAACGGCTGCGAATCCGGCAACCGAGTTGTCCGAATGCATACACGAACGCGAGCCGTCCGATTGAGATCCAACGATCCAGGCGCGCGCCGATCGATCGCATGCAGATAGCTTAGTTGACTCGACCGAAGTCGGTTGGCTCGAGCCCAGTCCGACCGCGCCCGAGGAACGGTGCAAACCCATTAGAATTTGATTTTTGAGCTGAAACTTTTGGGGATTTAATTGAGGCATGAAATCAACTCCAAAATTTATGAAATTTTAACTGGGCTTCAGACTTAATGATTAACCTTACATAAAATTTCCAGAGATTTTTGTGCAATGGAATTTTCTCAATAAATTTCGAAGGTTAAAACAGAGGTTTGACCAAGGTTTGACTTGCCTCTAAAATATTTCAAATAATTGCCAAAAATTATGAAATAATTCAGAGGTATTACTAAGCCACCCTAGAACCAAGGAAAATTATTTCCAAGGGTTTAACAAAAGATTTGACCAAGGAGTTTGTTGTCTTGATACATGAGGCTTTTGATTTTGAATTCCCAAAATTCTTTTACAATAATTTTGAGTAAAAGTTCAAAGGCACAAGGATGTAAGAAAAGTTTTAATTTACCTCAATTTCTTACATTTGAAACACAAGCCAAAATGGGGATGTTACAAACCTCCCCTTACAAAAAAATCTCGTCCAGAGATTTGGTTCACTCGGAAAAGAAAGAGGGTAGTCGCACGGAGGCGATCTTCGCTCCCATGTAGCCTCATCCTCGAATGGTTTGACCATCGAACTTTAAGGAACTTGATGGTCTTGTTCCTTGTTCTTCGCTCGCCTCCTCGAGTATGCGAGCAGTGGTGCTCGCGATAGGTCAAATCCTCCGAACATCGAGTTTCCAACGGAGCTTCCTCCGTTGGAACACGGAGGCACTTCTTTAGTGGGACACATGGAACACATCATGTACCCCGCAAGTGCCGCAGTAACTCCAACTTGTAGGCAACAGCTCCCTTCTTCTCGATAACACGGTATGGACCGGCATATCGAGGAGCCAACTTGCCCTTGACACCAAAACGCGGTGACCCTTGGAGGAGAAACCTTGAGATAAACAAAGTCATTGGGCTCAAAGCTCAACTCACGTCGACGGCGATCCGCATAGCTCTTTTGCCTGGATTGAGCTGTGCGTAAGCGATCACGAATGAGCTGGACTTGACCCTCGGCCTCATTAATCGAGTCCGTGCCAAAGAAAAGTCTTTCACCGGTCTCAGACCAGTTCAACGGGGTCCTACACTTTCTCCCGTATAAGGCCTCAAATGGTGCCATACCGAGACTGGCTTGGAAGCTGTTGTTATATGAAAACTCGACGAATGGCAAGCACTTCTCCCAATGCTTCCCATAGGAAAGGACACAAGCTCGCAGCATGTCCTCCAAAACTTGGTTGACCCTCTCGGTCTGACCATCTGTTTGGGGTGAAAAGTCGAGTAAAGAAAGGCGAGTTCCATAGCCTCTTGCAGGCTATGCCAAAATCGAGACGTGAACAGCGAACCACGATCTGACACAATCGTCTTTGGCACACCATGCAAACTCACGATGCGGGCTAGGTAGAGATCCACCAGAAGACCCACTCGAAGGTCAGTCTTGACAGGAAGAAAATGAGCCACCTTAGTCAATCGATCGATGACGACCCAGATGGCATCATTCTTCTTTGGAGACCGGGGTAGACCAGTGATAAAGTCCATCCCGACCGAATCCCATTTCCACTCCGAATTGGTAAGGGTGAAGCAATCCGGTGACGCGATGCTCGCCTTGACACGACGACACCGCCGCACTCGCAACGAACCTGCGATCTCCCTCTTCATTCGGGTCCACCAAAATCTCGCGGAGATCATGATACATCTTCGTGGCCCGGGATGAATGGATAACGGAGAATCGTGGGCTTCGCGGAGGATCAAACCTGCAACTCCATGTCCTTTGGAACCACGAGGCGTGTGCCGAACCTCACGACACCAAGCTCATCTACGGAGAAGCACTTGGTCGTTCCATTCTTGACATTTTCCTTGATGCGGTTCACTCCAACATCCGATTGCGAGCGCACTGATCCGATCCACCAAGGTTGGTCTGTACAACCAAGGCGCGAGGAACCATGCTCAACCAAACCCAAGTTGAGACGCTGGAACTCCCTCCGTGAGAGGGGCCGAGGCTCTTGGACCAACAATGCATTGCAATGCGCTTTGCGACTAAGCGCATCCGCAGCGACATTGGCCTTGCCGGATGGTAGTGAATACCCATGTCATAGTCCTGATCAACTCCAACCATCTCCTTTGCCTAAGGTTCAGATCGGTTGGGTGAACAAATACTTTAAGCTTTTGTGATCCGAATACACTTCACAACGATTACCGATTAGGTAATGTCGCCAAATCTTAAGTGCATGGATCACACGGCTAACTCCAAGTCATGGGTAGGATAGTTGAGTTCATGAGGTCTCAATTGCCTTGATGCATAGGCCACTACCTTGCCTTCTTGCATAAGGACACAACCGAGGCCTCGACGAGAAGCGTCACAAAGATATCGAAGCTCGACGGACATCGGGAGAACAAGAACGGAGCGGTGGTTAACGCTTCTTAAGCGCTTGAAACTTTCCTCACAATCAGCGGACCACAGAACTTCTTGTCCTTCTTGAGCAACTCCGTCATCGGCCGCTATCTTGGAGAAGTTCTCGATAAAGCGACGGTAATATCCCGCTAAACCAAGAAAACTCCGTGCCGGTGACCAAAGTGGGTTGACTCGAGGAAAGCACGTCGCGATCTTGCTAGGATCCACGCCACGCCTCTGCCAAAAGAATATGGCCTAAGAAGGCTACTTCCTTCAACCGTAACGCCGCACTTCTTGAACTTCGCATACAGCTTGTGCTCGTGAAGCTTGCCCAACACAAGCCTCAAATGCTCGGCGTGTTCCTCATCGCTCTTGGAGTAGATAAGGATATCATCGATGAAGACCACAACGAACCTATCCAAATACTCCATGAACACCGAATTCATGAGGTTCATGAACAAGGCGAGCATTGGTTAAGCCGAATGACATGACGGTATACTCATACAAGCCATAACGAGTAGAAAAAGCCGTCTTTGGAATATCCTCGAGTCGAATCCGAACTCGATGATATCCCACTCTCGAATCAATCTTGGAGAAAACTCGAGCTCAGTTAATTGATCGAAGAGATCGTCGATCTGGGGCAAAGGGTACTTGTTCTTTACCGTTACTTCATTAAGTGGACGGTAATCAACGCATACATCGCGCAGCGTCTTGTCCTTTTTCGAACAAAGATTGCTGAGCATCCCCAAGGAGATGAGCTAGGCGGATGAAACCCTTCTCTTGAAGCTCACCCACCGCTTCTTCAACTCCACCAACTCGATTGGGTCCATCCGTAAGGCCTCTTCAAATCGGGCGATGCAGGAACCAACTCAATGACAAACTCAAGGTCTCGAACTAGTGGCATCCTGGAAGGTCGTCGGGAAGACATCAAAAAGTCACATACCACCGGGACTTCACTAATATCTAGAGTGGCTTCGCCGAGCGCGAAGAGATGCGGATCTGCGACCGGCAAAGCGAACCTTCTCACGGACGGATGGTGAGGTAGATTAGCCTCTAGCGCAATCAATTTGTCCCATGTCTTTGAGACAACCAATCCATGCCTAGGATTACATCTAAGCTCACCGATCGAAGGAGGATAAGGTTTGCCAAGAATCCTACCCCTTCTATCTCAACAGGGACATCCCTACACTCAGACTCAGCTCTCAACTCCGAACCGGGAGAGCGAATGAGCAGCGGGACCAACAATGGAGTAAAAAGGAGACCCCCACAGCAGCAAAAGACTCAGAAACAAACGAATGAGATGCGCCTGAATCAAACAAAACTGTAGCAGGGAAAGAGTTAACCGAAAGGGTACCCAACACGACGTCGGGTGCCTCCTGTGCCTCCTCCGCGGAGATGAGGTTGATGCGGCCACTACCCACGCCTTGGGTAGCGGGACAACCTTCGATCACAGGAAGAACCACCTCCTCGCCGCGTCCTCCATTAGGACGAGGCCGCTCCATCTGTTAGGGCAACTATTGGCATAATGCCCCTCGGTTGCACGAAAAGCAAGTGACCGGCGGCCGGATTGCGGGGCCACCTGCTGGTTCGCAGCGCACGTGATCGGGCACGCGGCTCGCGAGGGCGAGGAGCTGGTGTGGCGGCCTCGGTGGTAGTGAAGCCACGTAACGGGCCTCGAGTAGGCCCGACACGGGGACGCGAGAGAGGCGGCTGTCTGGGCATTGGGCCTCCCACTTGCGCTGCGGGACTCGCCAAAGCACCTTCGCCTTGTGCTCAGCAACGATGGCCTTGTCCACCAAGGCACGGAAGTCGACAAAGTCCACAACGGAGAGCACATCTTGCGTTCCTCGACAAACCCTCCATGAACTTCTCCGCTTGGCCTCATCGGTGGCCACCTCGGATGGAGCATAACGAGCCAAGTGGTTGAACTAAATGCAGTACTCCATCAGCGACTTACGCCTTGCTTGAGCGCGAAACTCCTTCTTCTTGACTTCATCAAGCGGCGAGGATATGAGCTCGACGGAACGCCGTCGGAACTCATCCCAAGAGACCGTGTGGCCGGCGGGCTGCATGGCCAAGTTCTCCCACCAGAGAGTGCCTCAAGGCGATGGGAGGCAAAGAGTGCCTATCTGGTCCAGCATCGAGCAACGTCGAGCTTACGCTCAACCCGATGCACCGGTCATCTGCGCCCAAAGGGTCCTCGGACGGAGAACGTGGGGAAATGAGTGCGAAGAAACTTCAGCAAGGCCCCACGGATCGATGTCCACCCCTGCCCGGATCCCGAGGCACCGGAAAGGGCGGAGGTGTTGCGCGCAATAACATCCAACAGGACCTCCTGTCCTCTCGAACAGTTGCGCCGATCGAAGAAGGACTCACCATGGTCTGAGGAGGCGGAGCTCCTCATCCAAACCAAGTGCCGACCACGGCCGCTACGAGTACCTCCAGCCATCCTGCTTTAAGAAACTTAGGTTAGAAACCAAAGCACTAACATTAGGAGTTGATGAAAGCGAAAAGCTAACGATTAGGGGAATGAGATATCACCCTAACCGAAGGCCAAAAACAGCAAGTAAACAAACTTTAAATGTTTCCAAAGAAGCTCCAAAACCGCAAGGAACTTCAACCAAGCTCAACTTCTCACTGCCATTAACCCGTATTGAATGAACGAGCAATGGTTTGAGAAGATAAAATTTCAGCACACTACAATAAGTCTAACACTACTCAAAAACCAGGTTAAGGCGATAAAAATAACGTTAGATACTTAGCTAACTAGTATCACCTCTTACCCTTTTATTCCCACAAGTTTTACTTGATTAACCTCTCATTTTCTACCCCGGTTAGAACCTCTCGAGCTTGCTGTCCAGGAAACCGAATGATCGCTGTCCAGATTTTGCATCCAAGCCTCCTAATTGAAATCTTCAACCGAAGCTTCAAAACCTTGTAGAGGGCAGCTAACACTTCAATTTGCCAAACTCATTGGTCCCAAAACCCATTAATCGGTAATGACCATCTTTTGAGAGAAGGAAAGGAGAACAACTTTTAAAACTCAAATTAGAGCAAGATGAGATAGAAAGCTAAGATAGGTAAGGAATAAAATCGAGAACTTACTTAAGCTTTCATAAATCATTTGATACTTTGAAATTAAGTTTTCCAAAATATCCTAAAGACGATCAAGCTTGGGTTACTACGGTCGGAATGGCTCGATACCAACTTTGTGAGGACCCCGGTTTATTCGGCTTGTACTGTTTAACCATCCACTTGGTCCTAACAGTACAAATCAAATAAACCCAGCCTCGAGATATGTATACTTCCCAGAATTGCAGTATACACACCCCGTTACAAAATCATGCATCAAGTCCATTCATACACATAGAGCCGAAGCAAAAGCAACAACTGAAAGACATACATAATATAAAGAGAGTTATTACAAAAGAGAGGCCGACCGGCCAATAACACATAAGTAACTAATTTAAACAGCGGAAGCAAAATGGCCATAAGATGGCGATAACAAAAGCCAATCGGTGTGCCTTTACCCACAAGGCAACCAACCGGACCGCCAAGCTAATCGTCCCAAACAGCGCCGCAACACAGCTCACAAAAGTGAGGCCCTTGGGGCACACCTTCTTCCTCTGCAACAATTAATATTAAGCAAAGCAGATGAGTACAAAACTTGTTTTTGTACTCGCAAGACTGACGTGTGAGATAACAGAACTATAATTAACTACATGCAAGCTTTATTTAAGTGGATGAGGTTCTGGACTTATTTTCAGCATAAAGCAAGTTTTCATTTGCAATAAGGTAATAGATTCAAAGCAAGTTTGCAATTAACTTCTATTGTTCAAATAAAGAGAGACAATAATAACAATAGATAGAGGACAACACCAACCTAGAAGTGACTAACCCCTAGTCACCACAACAATAGCATGAAGTACCCCTTCATACCACCCATGTCAAGTTTAAGTTTTTAAAAGGTTGTAGTCTAGTTCTTGCACGACCTTACCAAGCATGTCCATAACCTAGGACGAGGCTATTCGAATAGTTTTAACCTGCGCAGGGTGTACCAATGTACCCACATGATAGACCGCCTTTCCACCACCACGGTTAGCACACTTCCTTTGGTATGCAGGCATGGCTAAGTCTAACAAGACGCTTTCCAATGGACGATGCTAATTAAGAGCCGCAACCCACGGGAGAAAGACACATTAGACAGCCTAACCGGTCTGCTAATGCTCCCCTCCAAACACCACACACAAGAACACACCCACCAACCAGCTCATAATTAACACCTCCCAAAGTACTTAGTCAAGAGAGGTTCCATATCCCCCTCGTGTGGTTAGCACGCAATAAGCGCTTGGCTTAGTGACACAAGTAACTCGGTCCTTGGGGACTTAGGCACCATTCCAACACACCCAAGATCACATCAACATACCATTGTGCCCAAGTCAAGATATAGTTTTGTTTTCAGTTTTTGATTTGTAAATCAATAAAACACAAGGGTTGGACATAATGGAGTAGTATAAGTATGTGTGTGATCAAGATCATCGACTAAGTCGATGATCGCCCAATACTACCGATAACTAGGCATGGCTAAGCAATATTCATTCGTAATCTACTAAGTGATAAGAGTTCATCCATCGAACTCTAACCACAGCAAATAACCTAGGCTCAGGTAGTAGAGGATAACCATTTACCTACAGATTATGCAACTAGAGGTCTAACTAATCAATTTAACAACAAAATAGCAATGCATACATAGAAGTTAAACAAAATATTAGACTTTAAAAGTAATGGGATCAATGGGAAATGATCAAACTGCTTGCCTGCTTGCTGTTGCTCAATTTGTTGCGGAGGGTCGTTCTCGGGGTTACCGCAAATATCGAATCCTAAGCGAAAGAGCGAAAACAACCAATGAGACGAGCAACACTTAAACAAAAGAGCAAGCAAAAACTATCCAAATGCGACGAAATTTATACACAAGGTAAAAGTGGAATATACCTAGACATAGGAACGGGAAAAACCTAATTTGGATTTGTGGTGCAAAAGATATTCCCTAAAAACCTATTTTCGGCCATAATTAGATACTGTAGCAAAAATATTTTCTAGAAAGGTTTTGAAGCTGAAATTTTTATGGTAGCTACCTACTGGTATAGTGGTAACCCATATAAAATTTCAGGTCATTTGGAGTTATATTGAAAGAGTTATGATTTGTCTAAATTGTTTAGGGTATTAAACTAAAATATGATCTTTATGATTTCTAAAAACAGTAAAATTTGTGAAACCAATTTTCCTAGCAATTACACTTTCAGTGGAAACTAATCCAATTGGATTCATACAAAAATCATCTATAGATTAAAAGTTATGCATTTTACAAGTTTGCTAAAAGTTCTGAAAAACAGTATTATGTTCACTTGTTTACTATTTTTGAAATTGGTTTTCCAGGTTTGATTATGGTCTACAATTATTTTTATATTTAAGTTCAAGTTATAAGGAAGCTAACAAAATTGAAATCATCTATTTCTGAGCTAAGATGACAAAGATATGAAAATGACAAGACCCTAATGTGATACTGATTTCTGGACTTAGCACTTTCGGGACCTTTCCTAGCATCCGGAGACGTGGACGACTGAGAGCCGTCGATCTCAGATCCAACGGACGGCATTGAACTAGACCAAAACACTTCCTCACGCGCGCGGAACAGAGGGCCGACGTGGAGGCTCCAAGGTCGTTGATCTCTGGATCCAACGGCCGAAGACCAGCCACGTCGCCCCCGCAGTGTTGTCATCCGACAACGCGGCCGAAGGCTTCGCCGGCACAACGCCGGCGACCAAAGGCACGGCGGCGCGAGTGAATGCCAGGAATGGGTGCGCAATAGCGTTGCGCACCCTCTGGTACCACCCACACCGACGGTGGTGGACCAGAGCGGCGGCGCGACGGCGAGGGGCGGCACGGGAAAAAAATGACAACGACGACAAGCAGCAAAGAGCTCCGCAGCGGTCCATTCAAGCGGTGCCTGAGCATCTAGGGGCTACCAGGGAGCTACCTGACTGACGCGGAGGTGCAGAGGCGGTCGGAACAGCTCCGGCGACGAAGCTCCGCGACGGACCCGAGGAAGATGACGCGAGGAAGACGGCCTGGGCAAAATCAACCATGCCGCGTCATCACGATGGGTTCTAGAGAGCACAGAGAAGCTCCCTGAGAAAGGAATTAGAAAAAGGAGCACTCACCGTGGCCGAGACGAAGAAGGATGCTCGCGGCCGAATTGGGGGAAATCCAAAATCCCGGCGCTCCCGTTGAAGCAACCTGAAATGGAGTGGGGGTTAAGCACCACCGAGGTGAGAGGAAGGTGCAGGGGCAAGAATGGAGCCAAAGAACCACTGGAGCACCGTCGGCGACAGGAGCTCCAAGCTCGGCAATGGCGGAAATGGGCGCTGGGGTTGTATGGGCTCGCTCGTGCTTAGTGAATGCAAGAGGGAGCTGCGGGGAGAGGAAAGGAAGCCGAAGGGGGTGACCCGGGAGCTTAAGTAGGCCTGAGAAGCAAGAAAATGTCGTTGCTTCATCTCGGGTTCTCTCTGCCGCCGCGGTCGCCGTGAGCGACGGGAGCAGGTGAGACGACGACTAAACGGGGCGGTGGAGTGACGGGCATTAAATGCGGAGACCCGTTGGCGAGGACGCGGAGTGGACAGGGCGCTGCACACCCACGCTCTGCTCTGCCATCGACGACCTTGCGCGCGGCCGAGCGAGAGGAGGACGACGACGCGCAGCCGTCCGATTCGCATCCAAGGGCGAGGGCACGATCGCGTTGAAACGGCATCCGCGAACGACGACCGCCCGATTGAAATCCAACGGCTGCGAATCCGGGGCAACCGGAGTTGTCCGAATGCATACACGAACGCGAGCCGTCCGATTGAGATCCAACGGTCCAGAGCGCGCGCGCCCGATCGACCGCGCCAGTACAGTTAGTTGACTCGACCGAGTCGGTTGGCTCGAGCCCGAGTCTGACCCGCGCCCGAGGAACAGTGCAAACCTATTAGAATTTGATTTTTGAGCTGAAACTTTTGGGGATTTAATTGAGGCATTGAATCAACTCCAAAATTTATGAAATTTTAACTGGGGCTTCCAGACTTAATGATTAACCTTACATAAAATTTCCAGAGATTTTTGTGCACTGGAATTTTCTCAATAAATTTCCAGAAGGTTAAAACAGAGGTTTGACCAAGGTTTGACTTGCCTCTAAAATATTTCAAATAATTGCCAAAAATTATGAAATAATTCAGAGGTATTACCAAGCCACCCTAGAACCAAGGAAAATTATTTCCAAGGGTTTAACAAAAGATTTGACCAAGGAGTTTGTTGTCTTGATACATGAGGCTTTTGATTTTGAATTCCCCAAAATTCTTTTACAAGAATTTTCAGAAAAGTTCAAAGGCACAAGGATGTAAGAAAAGTTTTAATTTACCCTCAATTTCTTACATTTGAAACACAAGCCAAAATGGGGATGTTACAAACCTCCCTTACAAAAAATCTCGTCCGAGATTTGGTTCACTCGGAAAAGAAAGAGGGGTAGTCTGCACGGAGGCGATCTTCTCGCTCCCATGTAGCCTCATCCTCGGAATGGTTTGACCACTGAACTTTAAGGAACTTGATGGTCTTGTTCCTTGTTCTTCGCTCAGCCTCCTCGAGTATGCGAACAGGGTGCTCGCGATAGGTCAAATCCTCCTGAACATCGAGAGTTTCCAACGGAGCTTCCTCCGTTGGAACACGGAGGCACTTCTTTAGCTGGGACACATGGAACACATCATGTACCCCCGCAAGTGCCGCAGGCAACTCCAACTTGTAGGCAACAGCTCCCTTCTTCTCGATAACACGGTATGGACCGACATATCGAGGAGCCAACTTGCCCTTGACACCAAAACGCTGGTGACCCTTCAGAGGAGAAACCTTGAGATAAACAAAGTCATTGGGCTCAAAGCTCAACTCACGTCGACGGCGATCCGCATAGCTCTCAAGGCACCCGGAAGTTTAGAAGCCAAACGAAGAACAAGATTATGATAATGACCAAAAGCTTCATCCTTCGAAGCAAGAAAGAACACCCAAGTGTATCTCGAAAAATCATCGACGATGACAAGAATGTACCATTTGCCACCGATTGACCGAACCCTGGCAGGACCAACAGTATCCATATGAAGCAACTGTCCCGGTCCATTAGTCATGACCATAGTCACTGAAGGGTGTGAGGCGGCAACTTGCTTGCCATGCCTACAGGGCGCACATACAGCATCCTTGACGGCTTTGAGTTTGGGCAAACATCTCATGAGATCAAGGTTGCTAACTCGCATCAGATGATCAAAACCAATGTGCCCCAAACGTCGGTGCCAAAGCCAGAACTCAGAAGAAGGTGTAATCAAACATTTAAGAGAACCAGCAAGAGATTCAAAAAAATCAGCTCCAAAAATCCTAGCAGCTCTATAAATCCCAAAAACGAGCTCACCAGCTGAATCAAGCACTCGACAAGCATTTTTCTTAAATATAGTCTCATAGCCATCATCATGAAGCTGTGAGACAGAAAGTAAATTGAACCTGAGCTTGTCCACAAGGGTGACATCCTTCAGGATGAAATTGTCGTTCACCCTGATTGATCCCGTTCCTTCAATCCGCCCTTGAGTATTGTCTCCAAAAGTGATGAAATCATCACCCGTCGTCCGCGTGAAGGAGGTGAACCATCTTGAATCTCCGGTCATGTGGCGTGAATAAATGAGTCGATTTAACCACGTGTTCTTCCTCCCGCGGTACTCCTCGAAAATCAAGGCACAAAGATCGATGTGTCTCAATATCAAGTTAGTTAAACATGACTTGGGAACCCAGTACTGAGACACACGTCTGCGAGTAGTATGCAAAGCAGAATTACTATCCTTGATTCTATTTGAATGTGTGTTATGAGCAATGGTTACACGAACATGAGAATTATCCTGTCTAGGAACATGATGATGATGAGCATGTGCAATAAATCCTACTCCAGGTTTCTTCTTTTCTAAATGATCATTTCTCATAAAAGCTCTAGGTTGATGAGATGACATTCTAGCAAGATTTCTACTAGCATTTTTCAACCTACGCCAACAGAACTCAACCAAATGCCCATCCTTTTTGCAATAAGTGCAATGGTACTTGGTACCACTGGGAGAAGCACCTTTTAACTGAACAGATGGTTGGGCAAAACCTGCAGATTTGAAGGTGATCTTTGCAGGTTGGGTATCAAATTCAACTAAGCCATTTTTCAAAATTTGAATAACATTAGATTTGTCCTGGGCAAAGTTGTATCCTAACCCTTCCTTCTTATAAGGAGTTTTTTACTTGTCAAGAATCATGTTTAACTGTTTCTTACCTTTAGAGAATCTTTCTAATGTGTCCTTAAGGTAAGCAATTTCTTTTCCAAAGTTAACACATGAATCACAAGTTTTAGCGTTAAGCCTTTTCTTATAAAGATCAACTTCAAGTTTAAGAGCTTCACACGAAGCACAAGTAGCAGAATTAATACTGTCCTTAAGCTTGGCATATTTAGCTCTAGCTGCTTCTACAACATCATATACTTCACGTTCACGTTCTAAGCAGACAGTGCAAAAGCTAGATTCAACCACATCAGAAACAACCAACTTGCTAAACTCTAAGAATTTTTCGCAAGGAGCAGATTTAACTTCAACTAGCTCAATCCTAGCATTTTCAAGTTGTTGCAAAGCGATATCATGAGCAGATTGTAGTTTAGCCAATTTAGAATGTAAAGCATGGCAGGATGAGCATTCATCAGATTCAAGACTCTTAGCATTCATAAGTTCTAATGTGAGTTTATCTACTTGTGACTCTAACTCCTCATTCCTAGTCATGATGAATTTTAAAGCTTTATCCTGACCTAGCATTTGCTCATAGACAGTTTCGCATCTAGCAAAGAGAACATCGTAGGATGGAGATACCTCATTGTTGTCATCGATCCCGTCGGAGTCAGCCATGAAGCACATGCCTGTGAAGTCCTTGGCCTTTCCCTTCTTGTCTTAAGGGAGCTCCTCCTCCTTGTCCTCCTCACTCCCGGAGTCCACATCGCTCAAGGATCGATCTCCAAGAGCGGCAAGAACCCGGTGAGCAGCATTCCTGAGCTTGGCATCATCAAACTTGGACTTGCGTCCCTCAGGCTTCTTCCAAGCTGGCTTTTCATCCTTGTGGTTGCTCTTACCTTTCAGCTTGGGGCAATTTGCCCGGATGTGATTAAGCTCTCCACACTCATAACAAGTCACCGGGCCGCCTCTCTTTTTGTTTCTCATATTATTGTAGGCCCATGTGAACTTCTTAATTAAAAGTGCCATCTCAGGATCTGGAATACTTTCAAGATCCTCTTCTTGGATTGCAGATAAAGAAGCAAGAGAAATTTCAGAAGAAAGCTCAAACGACCCATCAGAGGCTCTCTTGAGCGGGTCTGCTACCAAAGCCATATTATCCTTCTTAGAATGGTCAGCCCTCTAAATCTCATGAGTCTTGAGCTTCCTATAGAGCAGCTCCAAAGTCAGATCAGAGAAGTTGACATTTTCCTGAATGGCGGTAGCCTTCATCTCCCACTCCCTGGTGTTGATTGCAACCAGGAGATGAGTGGCATTTTCAGACTGGGTAAATTCAATACCAACAGCCTTCATCTGATTTATCACTGTGTTAAAATGACTGAAAATGTCATCGATGCTCTCACCAGGACGCATCTCGAATTTGTTATATTCTCTTTTATAGACCGTCTGACGCACTTGCTTGATTTGGGAAGAACCCTCATGATAGGTTTCGAGGGTCTTCCAAATCTCATGTGCGGTCTCGAGATTGCAAATCCTATCATACTCCTGTCTACCAAGCCCACCATACAGAAAATTCTTTGCCTTATGGTCGTTAGCCAAGAGGGCTTCAGAAGTCGGCGTAGCAACCTCAGGCAAGATGAGCGGATCTCGAACAACCTCCCATACACCTCGTCCTTCACTCTGAAGAAAGATACGCATGCGGTTCTTCCAAAAGGCATAGTCGTGCCCATCGAAGATATGCGGTTTGGAGGAGTACTTATCCATCGCCAAGTTCAGTGACCGGTTAAGATCAAGATTGAACTAACCGGGCTCTGATACCACTTGTTGGACCGAAAAGGCGACTAGATGGGGGGTGAATAGGAGCACAATCTCTTTTTCTCCCAAATCAAATTTAATATGAATCTCACTCCAATAGCTATGAAAGCTATGAAGATCAATCAATCAAGTACAACAGAAGACTTGTATTGAATCCAATCAAAACCCCGAAGCAAAAACAACATAAAACCAAAACACCAAGTCTCGGGCGGTCTGACCTCTCACGGGGGCGGTCAGACCGGTTGGCCTAGCGGTCGGACCTCTCTATCGGGCGGTCAGACCTCTAGTTCAATGAACAGTAAAATCAGCACGAAAAACCAAAACACACATTGAGCTAACTTTTGATTCATGCGTCCAAACCTCATGAAACTTGACACACACCTTCTCAAGGATGTCAGGAACCTGTTCCAAGCAATGATCGTGAAGATCCTTGCCAAAGTTCAAACCTTTTTCCATTTGAGTGAAGGTGGTTCAAAAACCAAGCAAGAATCGAAATCTGATCTAGAGGCTTGTTCGTGGGTGATTGATGATCAAGATGACCCTAGATGGGTTCCCACATGTTGCAGCAAGTTAGATTACAGCAAGAAAACAACCAAAAACTCGCGGATCAAAGAAAGACTCAAAATCACCAAATAGAGAGAAAGAAAGCAAATGAACTCATCTTTGAGAGAACTTTCTTTGGATTGATTTGATATGGTATTGGTTTACAGCCACTCCATCAATGGAGGACAAAGACTCAATACATGAGCATGAAATCAAATCCAACTCTCTAGAACCCTAACCTCCACTAATCCTCTCCCTAAGCAAACTAGGGTTTCAAACACAATGAAAGGGTTGAGGGGGTGCAGCCACCTCCCTCCTCTATTTATAGTGGAGGCTTAGACCTTCTAGAAGAGTTTCCCTAATGGGCTCCCGTTAAGGCCCAACACAAACGGATTACACACGCACGCATTTTAAAGCGTCGTCTTCATCTCCTCTTGACCTAATCCGCTTCTTCATGCACCGTCTTGCGCTGCGGGTTGGTAAAAGGTAACCAAGGCGGTATTTGGTAAAATTACCAAAATACCCCTTCTCGATCTTTTTCGAAGACTGAGTCCAATCTTCGCGAAGCAGTCGCATGCTCCGCCACGTGTAGGTTGATCCAACGGCTCTCATCATGTTAGCAAGTCTCTCCCATCCGGCTCCCACCGAAACCACCATGGCACTTGCACCGACCCCGCGCCGCTTGATCCAACTGCCGCACCGAATCGCCTGCTCGTCAACTTTGTCCATCTTGCACCATGCTTGAATCCAATGACTTCACTCGGCATCGTCGATCGTTCTGAACCTCAGCTCTCCAAGCCTAGTCCCGATCATTCTCGCCGTTGACTGTCGTTGACCACCAAGCAACCTGCACAACAATAGACAAGCAAATCAAAACCGGGAACAAGTTCTTTACAACTTGACCCAAGTTAGTCAAAACATGCATCATGCAACACATATGCCATGTAACCCATGAACTTGAACTAACGAACAACCATCGCCGCCACACGGTACGACGAAACAAGTGAAAACCGGTCAGACCGCCACCATGGCCGGTCTAACTGCTCCCTTACCGGTTAGACCGCCAGCCAAAGGCCGGTCTGACCGCCAGTCCATGACTTAGCCAAAATTCCAACTCTGAAATCCGCAACCTCTCAGGAAATTTCAAACGAATAGAACTTTTGCCTGGAGGCTCCAAAAATTATGGGACCAAGAGCAGTAGAACCTCCTCTCTTGCCTACACCCTCTATTTTTGGCCCAACTCAAAAATCCACAGCCACTTATATGGCCGGTCTGATCGCTCAGCGGTAGCCGGTCAGACCGCCACACTAGCCGGTCGGACCGCCGCCGCTGTCGACCGCTACCACCAACTCGAGCTTGACCGAATACGGCCCGACCGCCACCATGGCGGTCGATCGCCGAGGCTCGCGAACCTGAACTTTGCCGAAAATGAGTGTTTCCGCAAACCTTCAACGATATTGCCAATTGTCACATCATCCTAAGATCATGAGCATATCCCCATGATATCCACAATCCCTTATCCCTTCACTCGCCGCCACCTCGGTTCAACGTCACCAACCTCTTTCCGACCATCTCTGGTGACCCTCTTTGTCCTGGTGAGCTCCAAGTGTCTTGTAGATGCTTATGCAGGCGATTGTTAGTTGGAAACATCACCAATTTTGTTTCAATTAGCCCACTTTCAATGACCTTAACTACCTTAGGTGGATTATTCTTAGCATAATCAGCAGGATTAAAACTTAGACCTATGTTTTTGACACTCGGTTTTGACTTGTATTGAATCATATTCAAAATTTTCTTGCCAAAAGAAAATTTCTCTAAAGTGTCCTTAAGGTACTTATTTTGTTCAGCTAAAGTGGGACAAGTTGTGTATTTAACCGGTTCATTCACAACATTCTTAGAAACACTAGACTGCATCAATCTATCTTTTCCAAAAAAATCATTAAGTTATCTATTCAGGGCTGTTGTTTCTGTGCTAAGCTTACACTACTACAAAACAGATCATATTGGATGCCTCATCACAGACGGTTCCAAAGGAGCCGTCTGTGTTAAATTTATACAGACGGTTCCCTTTGGAACCGTCTGTGATAGAGTCCTCATCACAGACGGTTCATATTGCCAACCGTCTGTGATACTTCACAAACGGTTGGTAATAAGAACCGTTTGTGATAGTTCCTCATCACAGACGGTTCTTATTACCAACCGTCTGTGAAGTATCACAAACAGTTGGTAATATGAATCGTCTGTAATGAGGACGCCTTATCACAGACGGTTTGGAAATAAAACCGTCTGTGATACTTCATAGACGGTTCAATTATAGAACCGTCTGTAATATACTACTATCACAGACGGCTCTATTCAAGAACCGTCTGTGATATTATTATCACAGACGGTTCCATGATAGAACCGTCTGTGATATTTCTTTCCTACCTCTTCGTCTCCCGAGCGATGTATCTCTTCATCTCAACATCGCACAACCGTCTCTTCGTCTCGCACGCCAATATTACATGCGTCTCTTCATCTCACGTGCCAGTTACTCCTAGTTCTTTATAAGACGGAATAATTCACCGAAGATTAAACCTCCCATCGCTCTTCTTCTCACGGTATTGAATACGTACGCGCAGCAATCGCCAAGGTGAGCATGCAGAGCATGACAGCCAGCACCAAGGCGAGGAGGTCGATGATCGCCACTCTTTCTCACGATATCGTCGTCGACATCGTCGGCCGTGTGGCCGCGATCTCTCCTCAGCCCATGGAGGACCTATGCAGCCTACGATTAACGTACGTACATATTTATGCCTACAAAATACGTACGTACTAACTACTATTTATTCTAACACCTTGAATTTTGTATGTACGTATATTGGAGTTGCAAGGCCTTGTACAAAGTGTCCAAGGAACGCGCCGTGGGGAGGCGCGTGGTGCTGGAGCGAGAGGAGGCGATGAAGTGGCAGGACAACGAGCGCTACCTCGCCGTCATCAACCCCCTGGCCGATGCCGGCAACCCGGGAGCTTGTTTCATCGTCGGCCTCGGGCTTGTCTTCGCGCCCCAAGACATGCAGCGTGGCCTCATGTTCCTTGAACGGGCGGCCGTGGCCGGCCACAAGGCCACGGCCTACGTGCTCGGCCTCCTCCTCTACACGGCCGACGAGACGCGTGACGTTGGGAAGCACTACATAAGCCAAGTCGAGGGCGAGCCGACCGGCGGCGAGTGCGAGACGACCAAGACCAACCAGGAGTGCAGGCAGTGCCAGAGGATCGCCGCAGACATTGTCCAGGTGGCGGCGTGGGGGAAGAAGGCCGGGCCACTGGGCCGGGTGTGGGCGCTGTCGGAGGATTGCCATGGGTGCACGAGCACCGGCTGCGATGTGGAAGGGTGGGACGATTACGTCGTCTTCTGCAGTGACGACTGCAGGATTAGGCATGAGTATGCTAGTTTCTTTGCAAAGGTGTTGGACTATTTGCCATAAAATTTTAGTTTTTTAGGTTTCTAGAAAGGTGGTGCAGCTGGACTATTTTCCAAATTAAATGAATTTTTAATGCGATTACAAGTCTGTGATGTAAAAACAATATGGACTTTTTTATCGTCTGTGATGATATGGTCTTTTTTATCATCTGTTTATTACTGTGCAATTCATTTTAGTAATTATTTGCGCACGCTATCACAGACAGTTCCATGAAGAACCATCTGTGATAATATCCTTATCACAGACGGTTCCATGAAGAGCCGTCTGTGTTTAACTTATACAGACGGTTCGTAAATAGAACCGTCTGTGATATCCTACATATCACAGACGATTCTATTTACGAACCGTCTGTGATATGTAGAATATCACAGACGGTTCTATTGACGAACCGTCTATGATAGTGCCTCATCACAGACGGTTCGTCTGTGATGAGGCACTATCACAGACGGTTCGTAAATAGAACCGTCTGTGATAGTCCAACCCTATAAATATTAGGACCCGACAGACCCCCTGCCCTAGCGCCTCTGAGCTGTTGTTTGGCATAGAGTGGCTTGAGAAGCTTTGCTCTGTGGTGGCTGTAGGAGACTTGCTTGTTTTGTGTGAGACCCCGGTTTATTAAGCTTGTAATACTTAGACTTCCATTGGCTCTAGCATTACAAACAGAATACACCGAGTCTCGATGGACATGTGCTTCCCAGAAATTGCAGCACACATACATCAAACAAAAGCATGCATCATTTCCATACAACAATATAACAAGTCTAGCAAAGACATACAATAATTAATAAGTTATTACAGAACAGCCAAACCGACCAAAAGACATGAATTGAAAGTAACAGCGGAAGCAAAAGTTGCCATAAGATGGCTTAAACCAAAATGCGACCGGTTAGCCACAATAAACCACAGGGCAACCGACCGGGCCGCCAAGCTAATCGTCCCACACACCGCCACAGCATATTTCACAGAAGTGAGGCCCTTGGGGCTCACCTTCTTCCTCTGCACACAACAAGCAATGCAGATGAGTACAAAAATGTACTCGCAAGACTTACGAGTAACAAGCCTATACATAGCTACATGAAAGCTATATCAAAGGAAGGTTGGTTATATGGTTATTTGGACGCATAAAGCAAATTTAATTTGCAATAATGTAATAGATTGAAAGCGATTTAACGAATTAGTTTCTAAGCATTGAAATAACAGCGAGTAACAATAATTATCAAGTATCCACCTAGAAGTGACTAACCCAATAGCCACCACAAATAGCACGAATCCCTGATTCACACCACCCATCAAGTTTTAGTTTAAAAGATGTAGTCTAGTTCTCACGGGGCGTTTCCAAGCATGTCCATAACCTAGGACGAGGCTATTCGAATAGTTCAAAACCCTGCAGGGGTGTACCAATGTACCCACACTTCAGACCGCCTTTTTGCCACTAGATGAAGCACACTTCCGTAGGTATGCCGGCACGGCTAAGTCCTACGAGACATTTCCAATATTGTGTATCAACTACGAGTCGCTCGTATGGACCGAAGCCCATACGCTTACATTGTAAAGCCGTAAAGACAACTACCCCAAGGGGTAAAGCTTTACGGACAACTACAATGCTCCACACATAAACCCCCCTCATTTTACCACAACACAACACACGCACGCCAGCCTGCAACTCGTAGCCAACACACGCCAAAGTATTAAGCCAAGAAAGGTCCCATACCCTCTAGTGTGCTTAGCACGCAAGAATGCTCAGAACGGTGGCGCAAGTAACTCGGTCCTTAATTGACTAGGGCACCGTTCCAATCACACCCAAGGATCACACCATCTTACCATTGTGCCCAAGTCCAAATTATTTTGCTTTCAGTTTTAGTTTTACAATTTGAACATAGCACAAAGCTGAAATATAGAGTGTATAATAAGTTTGTGTGATCAAGGTTATCGGCAAGTCGATAACCGCCCATTTATACCGATAACTAAGCATGGCTAAGCAACAAACTCGTAAACTACTAAGTGACAATGATTCATCCAACGAATCCAAAATCACAGCAAGATAAACCTATGCTCAGTAGTAGAGGATAAACATTTGCCTACTGATAATGCATCTACTAGGCGAACTATCGACAATAGTTAAAACAACATAGCAATGCATACATAGAATTTGCAAACAATATATTAGCATTTGAAAATAGTAGGAACAATATGATCAAATGATGCTACATCTGCTTGCCTTGCTGAAGTGCAGGATCTGATGACTGTGGCTCAGAATCAATATCAATAATATCCTCGGAACCTAACGAGAAAAGGCGATAACCAAATAAGAACCAAGAACTCCAAATAAAACTCAACAGTAAAACTTATCCAAATTTCATGAAATTTACACAGAAGCTAGAGCATGATTTTAGACAATTTTAGGAACAAGAATCAGGTCATTTGGACTTAACATGGAAAAGTTATGGCTAAAATAATTTCTATCAGCCTAATAATTCAATATTAATTCCTATCTATTACTGTTCATGGCATAAATTTCCAGAATGATCTAAAGTCTGAAATTTTTATGGCAGGAAGAATATGTCATCCTAAGGTCAGCAAAATTGAGTTTGCACATTTTGGAGTTACCATGAATTAGTTATGATTTTCTTAAGTCGTAAAACTAGCATAAATCACTTTACAGGAACATAAATATGAACAACACCCATGCTAAGTTCAAGTACATGACCAGAGGGATTTTACAGATTTGGGTTTGCTTAAATTGGAGTTATACATAAAAAGTTATATATTTTACAAATTTTGAAATGATTTTTCCTAACCCTTATTTCATTCAAACTTCTACTGCAACAATTATAAACTTCCAGCCTGGAAAGGTGACTACAACTATTCACAAATTAAAATTTATACTACCACAGAGCTACTGCAACTTGAATCATTCAAAAAGGAGCTATACTGACAAAGATATGCACTTTTGAAAATTGAAACAACAAAAGACTTAGAAAATTAGAGCTCTCGGGA
This sequence comes from Ampelocalamus luodianensis, assembly GCA_036346255.1. NCBI lineage: Eukaryota > Viridiplantae > Streptophyta > Magnoliopsida > Poales > Poaceae > Ampelocalamus > Ampelocalamus luodianensis. The sequence goes on along the minus strand of CM070629.1, from coordinate 49,389,298 downwards.
GGTCCAACCGGCTTAACGAAAAAGGAGAGGTCGTGGCCGTTGAGATGAGATCCAACGGCTACGACCAGTGCATGCACAGCGCACGCAAGAGGAGCTCCTCGTGCACCTAGGAGGTCATGGCCGTCAGATCGAGATCTGACGGTCCCGAGCACTATGGGAGGTCCTAGAACTTCAAAACCCACGGAGGAGGTCTGGACGGTCAGGATTTCTCGGGGGAGGTCCTGACGGTCTAGATCTCCAGGGGGAGGTCCTACGGCTTAAGTCCACCGAGGAGGTCCCGACGGCTAAGATTTCGCGGGGGAGGTCCTCAACGGTCAAGATTTACCCGAGGAGGCCCAACGCGATGAGGTTTTAACGGAAGGAGATCTGGACGGCTCAGATTACCCTAGGGAGGTCCTGAGCGGTCCAAATAAAAGCGGAGGGAGGTCTTAGCACTTATAGCTTTCGGAGACAAAGATCTAACGGTCAAGATCTTAGCCGAGGAGGTCTTTAACGGCCGAGATTGATCCAAGGAGGTCCTGCGACTAGAGTTTTTACTAACAAAGGCCCTACGGTCCAGATCTAATCTCGAAGAGGTCCTGGACGGCTGAGATCCCCAGGGGGAGGTCTACAACGGCCCAGATCTGCTCGGGTGTGGTCTGAAAGGTTAAGATCCCGTGAGAAGGAGGTCCTGAGGTTTTCTTTGCAAAAGACCAAGGGGTGGTCTTTTGCAAAGAGGACCCTAAGGTGGTTCCGAAGGTGATTTTTGCAAAGACGACCACGGGGTGGTCTTTTTGCGCAGGAGTGATCCTAACGGCTCAGATTAAACCCAAGGTGGTCTTTAACGGTTAGGATCAACACCAGGGGAGGTCCTGCGGCTAAGGACTTTACAAAGGGAGGATCCAACGGCTAAGAGCTAACCCACAGAGGTCTTTTAACAGCCAAGATTGCTCCAAAGAGGTCCTGGCGCTAAAGGCTTTACAAAGAAAGATCCTACGGCTCAAATCTAATCTGAGGAGGTCATCAACGGTCGAGATAATCCTAGGTGATGCTGAGACTTAAAGCTTTACAGTAATGAATCTAAGGCTCAGATCTAAACTTGGGAGGTCGTGAACGGCTAGGATCTACTCGAGGAGGTCCTATGACTTGACAAAATCGTGACAAGGTACAGACCACCACGCTGAGTTCGCCGGCACGTCGCCGACGACCAAGACCACGGCGGCGTCTACGAACTGTACCAAAACGTTCCTAATACTATTGCGAACATAAAGGAACCACTCTCAGCAGCGGAGCTGGTCTGTAACGCCGGAGAGGGGCGGAGGATACTTTTCGGTAAAACCCGAAAATACGAAAAAGGGTCCACTACGGCTAAACCATCTAGTCCTAGAGCACTAAGGGACTAAAGTGAACTCACCAAGGTGTAGGGGAGGTCCGAGAGAAGTCGGAGGAGTGCTGGCGGCGGAGCAGTTCACCGGAGATGAAGGAGACGACGGCGACAAGGTGCTCTAAGCAACGCGAGTTAAAAAGAATGGTCAGGATAAACTTGCGATGACCCGGAGGTGGTCCAGGACCAAAGAATTGCACGGAGAAGGCCTTACCGGAGATGGGAACGATGAAGTCCCCTTTTGGCCGCCAACTGCAGAAACTTCAATTCGAGCTGCTCCTGTGAAAGCAACCCAAAAATGAGTTAGGGACCGGACTTGCGATGACCAGAGGTCCAAAAGAAAGCGCATCCAAGGGCAAAAGAACCACTGGAGCTCTGAAGTTGACGAGGGCCCCAAGGTCTGGCAATGGCAGACAACAAAAGCTCTCGGCAGCTTGCGCTCGAACGCACAGAGAGTGAGTTGGAGGGTGATTGTGAGTGGAAGAGGTCCAAAGGAGGTCCTCAGGGGCATTAAGAGATCAGTGAGCAACGGCACAAAAGAAGGGGGGCCTGAGATGAGCTACGGCGAGCTCAAATGCAGCTAAACTGGGAGCTAGGGAAGCAGAGCAGTGCGGAGCACGGCTTTAGGCCGAAAGCTCTGACGTGCCACGCTGCCCCGATAGGCGAGAGTTGATGGGGCGGCAAGATTTGACAGCGCCACACAGCGCACTGTTGATGCGCACGGTGCGAGGGCGAGGAAGAAGGAGAACAGAGGAGAAGGTGGGGTGGTCGTGAGCCTTTGGATTGAAGATGGGCGGCCACGAGCACTTCCAACCCTAGGAGGTTAGCGCACCCGGGGGAGGTCGTGAGCGTTGGATATGAATCCAACGGCTCCACTTGTACGCGCCCGGGTGTGATTAGGTGGACATGGTTTGACCGAGTCAGATGAGTTAGGCTCGGGCGTGATCCCGAGTCCGACTCGAACCAGAGCAATAGTGCAAACCAAATCTGGTTTTCAAAATAGCACAGAGACCTTTGAGGATTTGTTTGAGGTAGCAAAATGACTCCAAAAAATCTGAAAATTTTACAGGAGCTTGCTGACTCACAAGGTGACCCTGCATAAAATTTTCAGAGGTTTTGGTGCTGCACAATTTCCTCTAAAAACTTTGCAAGGTGCTGATCCAAGGTTTGACCAGGATTTGAATTGGGTTGACCTACCTCCAAAAGTATTCAAACAATCTCTAACAATTGTGAAATTTTTCAGAGGGGCCACACCCCAATCCTAGAACTTAGGAAAAGTATTTCCAGGAGATGAACAAAATGTTTGACATGATTATTTTCTTGGAAGCTCAAAGTTTGGATCAAAAGACTTGTGACTTTGTATTTCCCTGACTTCTTGTACAAGAAATACATGATGTAAGAAAAAGTTTTAATTTCTACTAATTTTCTTACATTTGAAACACAAGTCTAATATTGGGATGTTACATTTTGCTTGCCTTGTTCTTGGTTGTGGGTTGCCCTAGCAACTTATGGCTATTTGGCTTGCATATTGCTTGCTTTGTGAGGCTTGGCTTTGGTGGTAGCTCTCAGTTTGGGTGTTGTGAATGAGTGCTTTGTTTCGGCAGTGGGTGTTTTGTGTGAGGGAGAAGCTTACGGGAGAGGTGCATTTCATTTGTGACTCTTCTCTTGCTCTGTCCACTTAACTCTCACATTGCACTGTGGCCTGAAGGAGAAGGCCAGTGAGGAATCTCGCGGTATATTTGGAATTTTCGTCGTGAGCTCCGAGGGTAACGATATGTAACTCTTTATATTTGCTCTAGGTTAATCTTTAATCAATTTTAGTGTATTTGGTTAATAGGAGGAGTAAAGTATTTGCAGTTTATTAATATAATTTAACACTACTAATTGTTACGTGCGTAGCGTAGATGGACCGAAACTGGATGTACGGTGCGAACCGTGTGAGTGAAGAGTACATTAATGGCGTGATTGCTTTTAAAAGAGTCGCGGAGCAGGATATGTTGAATAAGGGTATAGAATTTATGTACTGTCCATGCATTGATTGCGGTAATCTGAAGATTTTTAACAACCCAGCGCAGATCGTAGGGCACTTGATTCGAAGGAGTTTCAAAAAAGGGTATACATGTTGGACCAGTCACGGTGAATAGCAGATTATACAGGAAGTTAATAATGACGACATCGCCGAGGAAGTTAATAATGATGACATCGCCGAGGAAGTCAACGATATGCCGGATGTGGACTGTGCTTTTGATGAGGATAGGTCGTACGATGACAATCTGGATCAGATGCTACGCGATGCAGAAGGGAACTATAGTGAGAGAGAGTTTTGTAAATTCGAGCGCTTAATGGAGGACTCGGGGAAACCTTTGTTCCCTGGATGCAAGCCGGAATACACAAGTTTGTCAACCATACTTGAACTACTGAAATTGAAGGCAAGCAATGGTTGGTCCGACAAGAGTTTCACGGCGTTGTTAGGTCTCCTAGCGGACATTCTTCCGGAGGAAAACGTGTTGCCCAGCACCACCTACCAAGCCAAGAAGGTTCTTTGTCCATTGGGAATGGAAGTAGAAAGAATACATGCATGTCCGAACGATTGTATCCTGTATCGTAAAGAGTATGCAGACTTGCATGTATGTCCCATGTGCAAAGCATCCCGATACAAGCGTAAGAATACTGCTAAGGTGAAGCAAGGACCTCCTGCTAAGATGATGTGGTATCTGCCTGTGATCCCACGTTTGAAGCGTTTATTTGCGAACCGAAAGGAGGCAAGATTGCTGTGTTGGCACTCGGATGAGCGTAAGAAAGATGGAAAGCTAAGACACCCTGCTGATTCTGCCCAGTGGAGAAACTTCGATCAGACCTTCAAAGAGTTCGGTGCGGAACCGAGGAACATAAGGTTAGGGTTGAGTACAGATGGAATGAATCTGTACTCAAAGTCCACCAAGGCCTGGAAGTCAGCAAAGTCAACAATAGAGAGCTTGTCCTGCAGCTCCTCACACAAGCCCTCCATGAACTTCTCCTGCTTGGCCTCATCAGTGGCCACCTCACTCGGAGCATAACGAGCTAAGTGATTAAACTCGTATAAGTACTCCGACACAGACTTGCGCCCCTGTTTGAGCGCGAGAAACTCTTTTTTCTTGAGCTTCATCAAGCCATCGGGGATGTGGGCCCGACGGAAAGCAGATCTGAACTCCTCCCACGAGACCACATGGCCCGCAGGCTGCATGGCGAGAAAGTTCTCCCACCAAGAGAGCGCTGCACCCTCAAGTTGATGGGATGCAAAGAGTGACCGCTCTTGCTCCTGGCACTGAGCGATGTTGAGCTTTCGCTCAACCATACGCAGCCAATCATCCACGTCAAGGGGATCCTCGGACCGGGAAAAAGTAGGTGGCTGCGTGCAAAGGGACTCCGCGAGTCCCCCATGAGGCTGATGTCCACCACCTCCAGACCCCGAGGCACCGGAGGGAGTGGAGGTGTTCCTCGCGATGACCTCCAGAATCCGAGTCTGATCCATGCGGTTCCGCTCGATCTGAGCAAGAACCTCAGCCATGGTCGGAGGAGACGGGAGCTCCTCATCAGGACCAGTCGGCTGACTACTGCGGGTAATTCTTGCCATCCTGTTCCACAAAGATAGGTCAGCAACAACTCCGGAACAGGAGACAAGGAAAGACAATTAAACGCTCTACAAAAATAAACTCTACAGCTTGAGAACCAGCATAAAATCACAGCAAGTTCACATAAATAAATTCCAACTTCCCAATATGACTAACTCGTATGGAAGAACGAGTAATCAGTTTTTAGGAAGACAATTTTTAGCACAACCACCTTGGTTTAAAACAGCTAGGAAACAAGGTGAAAAATACCTACAGAAAGGTTAGACACTTAACTAACCCATATCACTTCTTACCCTTTCATTTCCACAAGTTTTAGTTAAATTAACCTCTCATTTTTAGCACTATTTACTCATTAAAAGCTAGCTCTCCAGAATTTAGGCTTGCTGTCCAAAAATTTTCTTCTAGGTTCCTGGCCGAATTCTTCATCTCTGGAAGTTCCTAATCTTCACCAATGGATAGCCCCACTTCAAATTAAAGCTCTCATGGTTTCCCCAAAACCAATTTAACCGATTAAGCAGCTATCTTTTGAAAGAAGATGAGAGGGGAAACAACTTTTCAAATTCAGTCAAGAATAAGGTGAGATGAGCAAACTAAGATAGATAAGAAGTAAAATCTGATAACTTACTTAAGATTTTCATGAAATATTTGATATTTGGATAGTAAGTTTTCAAAATATACTAGGGACGACCAAGCTAGGGGTTTCTACGGTCAGTATGGTTCTGATACCAACTTTGTGAGACCCCGGTTTATTTAGCTTGTAATACTTAACCTTCTATTGCCTCTAGTATCACAAACCAAATACACCGTGTCTCGATGGACATGTGCTTCCCAGAAATTGCAGCACACATACATCATACAAAAGCATGCATCAATTCCATACAACATAATGTAACAAGTCTAGCAAAAGACATACATAATAACGAGTTATTACAGAACAGCCGACCGGCCAAAAGACATAAGTATTAAGTATCAGCGGAAGCAAAAGGTGCCATAAGACGGCTTAAACCAAAAGACGATCGGTTAGCCACATAACACCACAGGGCAACCGACCGGGCCTCCAAGCTAATCGTCCCACACACTGCCACAGCACATTTCACAGAAGTGAGGCCCTTGGGGCTCACCTCCTTCCTCTGCACACAACAAACAATGTAGATGAGTACAATAATGTACTCGCAAGACTTACGAGTAACAAGCCTATACATAGCTACATGAGAGCTGAATCCAAAGGATATGGTTATTTCGACGCATAAAGCAATTTTCATTTGCAATACAATAATAGATTGAAGGCAATTTAACAAATCAGTTTTTAAGCATTGAAATAATAGCGAGTAACAATAAATACAAGTAACCACCTGGAAGTGACTAACCCAAAAGTCACTACACATAGCATAAATCCCCTGATTCATACCACCCATCAAGTTTTAATTAAAATGTTGTAGTCTAGTTCTCACGGGGCGTTTCCGAGCGTGTCCATAACCTAGGACGAGGCTATTCGAATAGTTTTAAACCCTGCAGGGGTGTACCAATGTACCCACACCTCAGACTGCTTTTAAGCCACAAGATTAGCACACTTCCAAAGGTATGCCGGCACGGCTAAGTCCTACGAGACATTTCCAATATTGTGTATCAACTACGAGCCGCTCGTATGGATAGAAACCCATACGCTTACATTGTAAAGCCGAAAAGACAACTACCCCTCGGGGTAAAGCTTTTCGGACAACTACAATGCTCCCACACATAACCATCTCATTTTACCACAACACAACACACACATGCCCACCTGCGACTCGTAGCTAACACACGCCAAAGTACTAAGTCAAGAGAGGTCCCATACCCTCTAGTGTGGTTAGCACGCAAGAATGCTCAGAACGGTGGCGCAAGTAACTCGGTCCTTAAATGACTAGGGCACCATTCCAGTCACACCCAATAATCACACCATCTTACCATTGTGCCCAAGTCCAAATTGTTTTATTTTCAGTTTTAGTTTTGCAATACAAACATAGCACAAAGCTGAAATATAGAGAGCATAATTCACAAAATTAATTACTGATACTGTTCATGGCAAAAATTTCTATAATGATCTAAGTCCTGAAATTTTTATGGTAGGTAGATAATGGCATCCTAACAATAGCAAAACTAAGTTTACTCATTTTGGAGTTAAAATGATTTAGTTATGATTTTCCTAAGTTATAAAACTAGCATATTCCATTTTTCAGAGATATAATCATGGCAAAACCTATTTCAAGTTAAAGCATGCTAACAGAGGAATTTTACAAGTTTGAGTTTGCTCAGTTTGGAATTATACAGGAAAAGTTATCCAATTTACAAATTTTAATGAATTCTAGACCACACTTTATGTTAAAACAAGTTTACACAGTTTGTGCCATTTTATGCTACAGAACAGAGTCTAAATTCATTCTCAGACTAAATTCATTCTCATACTAAAGTTCATTTTATCACAGAGTTAATACAACTTGAATCATTCAAAAAGGAGTTAAAATGACAAAGTTATGCATTTTTGAAATTTAAAACACTTAAATACTTTGAAAATCAGAGCTCTCGGGAGGTCCAAATGGATCTGGTGGAAATGGGGAGGTCATGGCCGTTGATCGTTCATCGCACGGCTATGGAGCAAAGCTTACAGCGCACACACGATCGCGCGCTAGGGAACGGAGAGGTCGTGGCCGTCGATCCAGCATGGCACGGCTACGGCCTACGGAAGCACAGTGCCCTGACGATCGCGCGCGGAGGAGGTCTACACCGTAGAGATTGGATCCAACGGCTCAGACCAGTACATGCACAGCGCACACGCAGCGAGCTCCTCGCGTCTAACGGAGGTCGTGACCGTAAGACCAAGATCTGGCGGTCCAGAGCTCCACGAGGAGGTCCTAAGGTTAAAGATCTAACAAAAGGAGATCCCAACGGCTCAGATCTCCTCTAGGAGGTCCTGAACGGTCAAGATCTACCGGAAGAGGTTCTGGACGGTCCAGATTTACTCGGAGGAGGTCCTACGCGACAGATCTTTTAAACGAGGGAAATCCCGACGGCTAAGATCTCACGGGGGAGGTCTTAAACGGTCGAGATTTAATCGAGGAGGTCCGCATGGATAAGGTTTTAACGGGATGAGATCTAGACGGCTCGGATCATCTTAGGGAGGTCCAGAGTAGTCCAGATCAAGGCGAAGGGAGGTCCTAAGGTTGTCTGTACAAGGTCCAGGGTGGTCTTTTGCAAAGAGGACCCCGGGGGAGGTCCTGGGGTGGTTTTCGCAAAATGACTAGGGTGGTCTTTTGCGGAAACGCAGAGGTGATCTTAACGGCTAAGATTTGGCCTGGGGAGGTCTCTAATGGCTAGGATCAACACTAGGGGGGTCCTGCGACTAAGGACTTTACAAAAGGGAGGATCTAACGGCCAAAGATCAAACCACAGAGGTCTTTAACGGCCAAGATTGCTCCAAAGAGGTCCTGGCGCTACAGGCTTTCCAAAGAACAACCCTACGGTTCAGATCTACTCGGGTGATCCCAAACGACTGATATTAAATTATGGGGAGGTCCTAAGACTTAAAGCTTTTCAGAAATAGATCAAAGGCTCAGATCTAACTCTGGGGAGGTCCTCTACTTCTCAGATTAACCCGAGGAGGTCTAATGACTTGACAAAAACGCGACAAAGTACAGAGCACCGCGCTGAGCTCACTGGCACGTCGCCGATGACCAAGACCACGGTAGCGCGCAACCAGGGTACCACTAAGACCATAATACTATTGCGAACCTAATGCACGCACTCTCAGCGGCGGAGCAGGCCTGGAACGCCGGCGAGCCGCAGAGGGGCGGAGGATACTTTTCGGCAAAAACTGAAAATACGAAAAAGGACAGCTACGACCTAATCTAACTAGTGCTCGAGCTCTAGGAGACTAAAGTGAACTCACCAGGGCACAAGAGAGGTCTAGAGGAGGTCGGAGAAGACCCAGCGACGGAAACTGACGCCGGAGTTGGAGAAGATGACGCCGACAAGGTGCTCTGAGCAACGCGAGGTAAAAAGAATGGTCAGGAGAAACTTGCGATGGCCCGGAGGTGGTCCAGGACCAAAGAATTGAACGGAGAAGGTCTTACCAGAGATGGGAACGAAGGAGAGCACTTTCGGCCGCGAAGATCCAAAAACTTCAAATTAGGTTGTTCCTGAGAATGCAACCTAAATTGAGTTAGGGAGAGGATTTGCGACGACAAGAGGTCCACAAAAGATGTGAGAAATGGACTAAAGAACAACTGGAGCTCCGACGACGACGAAGAGCTCCCAGGTTCTGAAAATGGCGGACTTGGTGTTTCCAGAGTTTTGAGCCCCACAAACAGAAGGTGAGTTGGGGGGACTGCAGGTGTGGAAGGGAACTAGAGGATGAGCTCAGAGGCCTTTTGAAACTTACGAGCACGGCACAAAGAAAGGGGGCCCCCGAGGTGAGCTACGGCGAACTCAAAACCGCGACAGAGCTGGGAACGGCGGGAACAGCGTGAGACACGGCTTTGGCCGAAAGCGCTGCCACGCAGCTACTAACCTTGACAAGTAGACGTTGACGAGGTGCATGACAAGACAGGACCACGCCGTCCACTACTGAAGCGCACGGCGCGAGGAAGAAGAAGTTCAGAGGAGGTAGGGTGGTCGTGGGCGGTTAGATTTCAATCGGGCGACTGAGATTGTCCCAGAGCTCTGGGTGTTAAAAAGGGTAGGGGAGGTCGTGAGCATTGGATCTCAATCCAACGGCTCACACCACGCGCTCGAGTGTGGCTTAATGGCCTGGTCCAACCGAGCCCGAAGGCTGGGTCTGGCTCGGGTCCGAGGTAGGCTCAGACTAAGGTTTGAATTTTTGAATTTATGTTGAGCTGGACTTTGGGGAATTTTTTAGTTAGAAAAACAACTCTAAAAATTCTAACTAAGGTATTGACCCTGTATAAAATTTTCACAGGAGCTTACTAACTAAGGTATTGACCCTGTATAAAATTTTCAGAGGTTTTGGTACTGCACATTTTCCACTAAAAATTCAGCAAGGTGTTGGTCTAGGGTTTGACCAGATTTCAAACAGGTTTGACTGACCTCCAAAACTATTCAAACAATTTCTAAAAATTGTGAAATTTTTCAGAGGGGTCCCATCTCAACCCTAGAACTTAGGAAAAATATTTCCACGAGTTGATCATAAGGTTTGACAAGATTGTTTTTGGAAGATCAAATTTTGGATCAACAAACTTGTGACTTTGTAATTCCATAATTCCTTTTACAAGAATTGTTTAGGACATACAGGAGATACAAGATGTAAGAAAAAGTTTTAATTTCCCCTCATTTTCTTACATTTGAAACACAAGTCTAAACTTGGGATGTTACAAATCCCCCCCCCTTACAAGAATCTCGTCCCGAGAGTCCGTTTACTCAGAGAAGAAAGACGCGTAGTCAGCACGAAGGCGATCTTCCCGCTCGTAAGTTGCCTCATCCTCGGAGTGATTCGACCACTGAACCTTAAGGAACTTGATGACACGGTTCCTTGTTCTTCGTTCGGATTCTTCAAGAATACGAACAGGATGCTCGCGGTAGGTCAAATCTCTTTGCACATCAAGAGTCTCCAACGGAGTTTCCTCAGTTGGAACGCAGAGGCACTTCTTCAGGTGAGACGCATGGAACACATCATGCACCCCCTCAAGTGTAGCTGGCAACTCCAATCTGCATGCAACAGCTCCAATTTTCTCGACGATATGATAAGGCCCAACATATCGAGGAGACAACTTGCCCTTGATGCCGAAACGCTGATGGCCCTTCAAAGGCGAGACTTTCATATACACAAAGTCATTGGGCTCAAAGCTCAACTCTCGGCGACGACGATCCGCATAGCTCTTTTGCTTGGACTGGGCCACGCACAAATGCTCGCAAATCAGCTGAACCTGGCTTTCGGCATCATTGATTGATTCTGGGCCGAAAAACTCTCTCACCAGTTTCTGACCAGTTCAAGGGGGTTATGCATCTCCTCCCATACAATGCCTCAAAAGGTGCCATGCCAAGACTGGCCTGAAAGCTGTTGTTGTAGGAAAACTCAGCCAGTGGCAGGCATTTTCCCCAATTCTTCCCATAGGAAAGAACACAAGCACGGAGCATATCTTCCAACACTTGGTTGACTCTCTCCGTCTGACCATCAGTTTGGGAATGATAAGCTGAACTGAAAGAAAGACGAGTCCCCATGGCCTCTTGCAACTTGTGCCAAAACCGAGAGGTGAAAAGAGAACCACGATCTGACACAATCGTTCGTGGCACACCATGCAAGCACACAATGCGAGATATGTAGAGATCCACCAACTGACCCACATCAATCTTTGCTCGAACTGGAAGAAAATGGGCCACCTTAGTCAACCGATCAATGACAACCCAGATAGCATCCTTCCTAGAAGAAGTACGAGGCAGACCGGTGATGAAATCCATACCAACGGAATCCCACTTCCACTCAGGCACTGGCAAAGGCTGAAGAAGACCTGCTGGACGCTGATGTTCAGCCTTGACACGACAACACACGTCGCACTCGGCAACGAACTTGGCAATCTCGCGCTTCATACGAGTCCACCAAAATCTCTGACGAAGGTCTTGATACATCTTTGTGGCCCCGGGATGAATGGACAAGGGGGAGTCATGGGCTTCGCGGAGAATCAAATCCCGCAATTCCATGACCTTTAGAACTATAAGGCGCTGTCCAAACCACACAACACCGTGCTCATCCTCTGAAAAGCACTTGGCTGTCCCATCCTTGATGTTCTGCTTGATTTGACTCACACCAACATCTGTCTGCTGGCAGCCTTGATTTGGTCCACCAAGGTTGGTTGCACAACCAAGGTAGCAAGAGAACCATGCTCAATCAAATCCAAATTGAGCCGCTGAAATTCTTCATGAAGGGCAGGCTGTTGCTCTTGGAGCATCAAAGCATTGCAATACACCTTTCGACTAAGTGCATCTGCAACAACATTGGCCTTGCCCGGATGATACTGAATGCCCATGTCATAATCTTTGGTCAATTCCAACCATCTCCTTTGCCTGAGGTTCAGATCCGGCTGGGTGAACAAATATTTCAAGCTCTTGTGGTCAGAAAACACATCACAACGGTTACCGATTAGGTAATGCTGCCAAATCTTGAGCGCATGAACCACTGCAGCTAACTCCAAATCATGGGTAGGATAGTTGAGTTCGTGAGGCCTCAACTGCCTTGATGCATAGGCCACTACCTTGCCTTCTTGCATAAGAACACAACCGAGGCCCTGACGAGAGGCATCACAATAGATATCAAAGCTCTTGTGGACATCGGGAAGCACAAGCACTGGAGCTGAAGTCAAACGCTTCTTGAGTTCCTGAAAACTCTCATCACAAGTAGAGGACCACAGAAATTTTTTGTCCTTCTTGAGCAACTCAGTCATTGGCTTTGCGATCTTGGAGAAGTTCTCGATAAAGCGACGGTAATAACCCGCTAAACCAAGCAAACTCCGCACATCCGTGACTGACTTGGGCTGACCCCAAGATAGAACATCGCTCACCTTGCTAGGATCCACAGCTATGCCTCCTGCTGAAAGAACATGACCCAAGAATGCCACTTTCTTCAACCAGAACTCGCACTTGCTGAACTTGGCATACAGCTGGTGCTCACGCAGCTTCCCCAAAACAATCCTCAGATGCTCAGCATGCTCTTCTTCACTCTTGGAGTAGATAAGAATGTCATCAATGAATACCACCACAAACTTATCCAAATACTCCATGAACACTGAGTTCATAAGATTCATGAATAAAGCGGGAGCATTGGTTAAGCCAAAAGACATGACGGTGTACTCGTAGCGGCCATAACGAGTAGTGAAAGCCGTCTTTGGAATATCTTCAGCCCTGATCCGGACTTGATGATAACCCAATCTCAAATCAATCTTGGAAAACACACGGGCTCCAGTCAACTGGTCAAAAGAGATCATCAATGCGAAGCAAAGGATACTTGTTTTTCACCGTCACTTCATTAAGTGGACGGTAATCAACACACATACGCAGAGTCTTGTCCTTCTTCTTCACAAAAATAACTGGACAACCCCAAGGAGATGAGCTAGGACGGATAAAGCCCTTTGCTTGAAGCTCACCTAACTGCTTCTTCTGCTCCTCCAACTCATTAGGAGGCATTCGGTACAGCGCCTTAGAAATTGGAGCGGTACCGGGCAACAACTCAATGACAAACTCCAAGTCTCGAACTGGAGGCATCCCAGGCAAATCTTCAGGGAATACGTCCACAAAATCACATACTGTGGGCACATCCTGAATCTCCAAGGCTAGCTTAGCTTCAATGGCACAAAGATCTGGACCTTGCAGCTGTGGTGAAATCCCAACTTGTTCGCCTGAGGGGCTGGTGAGGTAGACCATCTTCCTAGCACAATCGATTTGCCCCAAGTGTTGGGACAACCAATCCATGCCAAGAATCACATCCAAGCGCACCGAGTCAAGTAGGATGAGATTCGCCAAGAATCCCACTCCTTCAATATCAATAGGAACGTCTCGGCACTCCAGATCAGCTCTCATTTCCGCACCGAGAGCGAATAAGCAAAGGAATCCTCAAAGGAACAAAGTGAAGGTCACAAGCAGCAGCAAAAGATCTTGAAATAAAAGAATGCGATGCTCCTGAATCGAATAATACTGCAGCAGAACGATAATTGACAAGAAGAGTACCCAACACAACATCGGGCGCCTCCTGTGCCTCCTCAGCCGAGATGTGGTTGACTCGACCACTTCCCACACCCTGAGTCTTCTGGATCACCTTTTGGTCAGGTGGGTGACCATTCCCCTGCCCGCGTCCACCATTAGGACGAGGGGCCACTCCAGTCCTCTAAGGGCAACTGTTGGCGTAGTGGCCCTTCTTGTTGCAGGCGAAGCAGGTAACCTCGGCAGCTGGATTGCGGAGGCCACCCTGCTGCTGGGTCGCAGGTGCATGTGGCTGAAACACGGCCTGCGGGGGTCGAGTAATTGGCGCCGACGGCCTCGGCGGTGGTGAAGCCAAAGAACGGGCCCCTAGTGTAGGCCCAACACGGGGACGGCAAAGGCTGACCTGAGCAGACCGGTGGGCCTCCCACTTGCGCTTGCGGGACTCTCCTAGCGCCTTCGCCTTGTGCTCGGCGATGATGGCCTTGTCCACCAAGGTCTGGAAGTCAGTAAAGTCAATAATAGAGAGCTTGTCCTGCAGCTCCTCACACAAGCCCTCCATGAACTTCTCCTGCTTGGCCTCATCAGTGGCCACCTCACCCGGAGCATAACGAGCTAAGTGATTAAACTCGTATAAGTACTCCGACACAGACTTGCGCCCCTGTTTGAGCGCGAGAAACTCTTTCCTCTTGAGCTTCATCAAGCCATCGGGGATGTGGGCCCGACGGAAAGCATATCTGAACTCCTCCCACGAGACCACATGGCCCGCAGGCTGCATGGCGAGAAAGTTCTCCCACCAAGAGAGCGCTGCACCCTCAAGTTGATGGGATGCAAAGATTGCCCGCTCCTGCTCCTGGCAGTGAGCGATGTTGAGATTTCGCTCAACCATACGCAGCCAATCATCCGCGTCAAGGGGATCCTCGAACCGGGAAAAAGTAGGTGGCTGCGTGCGAAGGAACTCTGCGAGTCCCCCACGAGGCTGATGTCCACCACCTCCAGACCCCGAGGCACCGGAGGGAGTGGAGGTGTTCCTCGCGATGACCTCCAGAATCCGAGTCTGATCCATGCGGTTCCGCTCGATCTGAGCAAGAACCTCAGCCATGGTTGGAGGAGACGGGAGCTCCTCACCAGGACCAGCCGGCTGACTACTGCGTGTGATTCTTGCCATCTTGTTCCACAAAGATAGGTCAGCAACAACTCCGAAACAGGAGACAAAGAAAGACAATTAAACGCTCTACAAAAATAAACTCTACAGCTTGAGAACCAGCATAAAATCACAGCATGTTCATAGAAATAAATTCCAACTTCCCAATATGACTAACTCGTATGGAAGAACGAGTAATCAGTTTTTAGGAAGACAATTTTCAGCACAACCACCTTGGTTTGAAACAGCTAGGAAACAAGGTGAAAAATACCTAAAGAAAGGTTAGACACTTAACTAACCCATATCACTTCTTACCCTTTCATTCCCACAAGTTTTAGTTAAATTAACCTCGCATTTTCAGCACTATTTACTCATTAAAAGCTAGCTGTCCAGAATTTAGGCTTGCTGTCCAGAAATTTTCTTCCAGGTTCCTGGCCGAATTCTTCATCTCTGGAAGTTCCTAATCTTCACCAATGGACAGCCCCACTTCAAATTAAAGCTCTCATGGTTTCCCCAAAACCAATTTAACCGATTAAGCAGCTATCTTTTGAAAGAAGATGAGAGGGGAAACAACTTTTCAAATTCAGTCAAGAATAAGGTGAGATGAGCAAACTAAGATGGATAAGAAGTAAAATCTGATAACTTACTTAAAATTTCATGAAATATTTGATATTTGGATAGTAAGTTTTCAAAATATACTAGGGACGACCAAGCTAGGAGTTTCTACGGTCAGTATGGTTCTGATACCAACTTTGTGAGACCCCGATTTATTTAGCTTGTAATACTTAACCTTCTATTACCTCTAGTATCACAAACCAAATACACCGTGTCTCGATGGACATGTGCTTCCCACAAATTGCAGCACACATACATCATACAAAAGCATGCATCAATGCCATACAACATAATGTAACAAGTCTAGCAAAAGACATACATAATAACGAGTTATTACAGAACAGCCGACCGGCCAAAAGACATAAGTATTAAGTATCAGCGGAAGCAAAAGGTGCCATAAGATGGCTTAAACCAAAAGACGATCGGTTAGCCACATAACACCACAGGGCAACCGACCGGGCCTCCAAGCTAATCGTCCCACACACTGCCACAGCACATTTCACAGAAGTGAGGCCCTTGGGGCTCACCTCCTTCCTCTGCACACAACAAACAATGCAGATGAGTACAATAATGTACTCGCAAGACTTACGAGTAACAAGCCTATACATAGCTACATGAGAGTTGAATCCAAAGGATATGGTTATATGGTTATTTGGACGCATAAAGCAATTTTCATTTGCAATACAACAATAGATTGAAGGCAATTTAACAAATCAGTTTTTAAGCATTGAAATAACAGCGAGTAACAATAAATACAAGTAACCACCTAGAAGTGACTAACCCAAAAGTCACCACACATAGCATGAATCCCCTGATTCATACCACCCATCAAGTTTTAATTAAATGTTGTAGTCTAGTTCTCACGGGGCGTTTCTGAGCGTGTCCATAACCTAGGACGAGGCTATTCGAATAGTTTTAAACCCTACAGGGGTGTACCAATGTACCCACACCTCAGACCGCCTTTAAGCCACAAGATTAGCACACTTCCAAAGGTATGCCGGCACGGCTAAGTCCTACGAGACATTTTCAATATTGTGTATCAACTACGAGCCGCTCGTATGGATAGAAACCCATACGCTTACATTGTAAAGACAACTACCCCTCGGGGTAAAGCTTTTCGGACAACTACAATGCTCTCACGCATAACCATCTCATTTTACCACAACACAACACACACACGCCCACCTGCGACTCGTAGCTAACACACGCCAAAGTACTAAGTCAAGAGAGGTCCCATACCCTCTAGTGTGGTTAGCACGCAAGAATGCTCAGAACGGTGGCGCAAGTAACTCGGTCCTTAAATGACTAGGGCATCATTCCAGTCACACCCAATAATCACACCATCTTACCATTGTGCCCAAGTACAAATTGTTTTATTTTCTGTTTTAGTTTTGCAATATAAACATAGCACAAAGCTGAAATATAGAGAGCATAATAAGTTTGTGTGATCAAGGTTATCGACAAGTCGATAACCGCCCATTTCTACCGATAGCTAAGCCTGGCTAAGCAACAAACTCGTAAACTACTAAGTGACAAGAGTTCATCCAACGAACCCAAAACCACAGCAAGATAAATCTAGGCTCAGTAGTAGAGGATAAACTTTTGCCTACTGATAATGCATCTACTGGGTTAACTATCGACAATAGTTAAAACAACATAGCAATGCATACATAGAATTTGCAAACAATATATTAGAATTTCAAAATAGTAGGAACAACATGATCAAATGATGCTACATCTGCTTGCCTTGCTGGAGTGCAGGGTCTGATGGGTGTGGCTCAGAATCAATATCAATATTATCTTCGGAACCTAACGTGAAAAGGCGATAAGCAAATAAGAACGATGAACACCAAACAAATCCCAACAGCAAAAGTCATCCAAATCCTATAAAATTTATACAGTAGCTAGGGTATGATTTTACACAAATTTAGGAACAAGAATTATGCAATTTGGACTTAGTATGCAAAAGTTATTAACGAAATATGCTCTCTCGGCCTGAAAATTCACCAAATTAATTACTGGTACTGTTCATGGCAAAAATTTCTAGAATAATCTAAGTCCTGAAATTTTTATGGTAGGTAGATAATGGCATCCTAACAACAGCAAAACTGAGTTTACTCATTTTGGAGTTAAAATGATTTAGTTATGATTTTTCTAAGTTATAAAACTAGCATATTTCATTTTTCAGAGATATAATCATGGCAAAACCTATTTCATGTTAAAGCATGCTAACTGAGGAATTTTACAAGTTTGAGTTTGCTCAGTTTGGAATTATACAGGAAAAGTTATCCAATTTATAAATTTTAATGAATTCTAGACCACATTTTATGTTAAAACAAGTTTACACAGTTTGTGCCATTTTATGCTACAGAACAGAGTCTAAATTCATTCTCAGACTAAATTCATTCTCATACTAAAGTTCATTTTATCACAGAGTTAATACAACTTGAATCATTCAAAAAAATAGTTAAAATGACAAAGTTATGCATTTTTGAAATTTAAAACACTTAAATACTTTGAAAATCAGAGCTCTCGGGAGGTCCAAATGGATCTGGTGGAAATGGGGAGGTCATGGCCGTCGATCGTTCATCGCACGGCTATGGAGCAAAGCTTACAGCGCACACACGATCGCGCGCTAGGGAACGGAGAGGTCGTGGCCGTCGATCCAGCATGGCATGGCTACGGCCTACGGAAGCACAGTGCCCTGACGATCGCGCGCGGAGGAGGTCTACACCGTAGAGATTAGATCCAACGGCTCAGACCAGTACATGCACAGCGCTCGCGCAGCGAGCTCCTCGCGCCTAATGGAGGTCGTGACCGTCAGAAGATGATCTGGCGGTCCAGAGCTCCACGAGGAGGTCCTAAGGTTAAAGATCTAACAAAAGGAGATCCCAACGGCTGAGATCTCCTCTAGGAGGTCCTGAACGGTCAAGATCTATCGGAGGAGGTCCTGGACGGTCCAGATTTACTCGGAGGAGGTCCTACGTGATAGATCTTTTAAACGAGGGAAATCCCGACGGCTAAGATCTCACGGGGGAGGTCTTAAACGGTCGAGATTTAATCGAGGAGGTCCGCACGGACAAGGTTTTAACGGGATGAGATCTGGACGACTCAGATCATCTTAGGGAGGTCCGGAGTGGTCCAGATCAAGGCGGAGGGAGGTCCTGAGGTTCTCTGTACAAGGTCCAGGGTGGTCTTTTGCAAAGAGGACCCCGGGGGAGGCCCTGGGGGTGATTTTCACAAAATGACCAGGGTGGTCTTTTGCGGAAACGCAGAGGTGATCTTAACGGCTAAGATTTGGCCTGGGGAGGTCTCTAACGACTAGGATCAACACTAGGGGAGGTCCTGCGACTAAGTACTTTACAAAAGGGAGGATCTAACGGCCAAAGATCAAACAACAGAGGTCTTTAACGGCCAAGATTGCTCCAAAGAGGTCCTGGCGCTACAGGCTTTCCAAAGAACGACCCTACAGTTCAGATCTACTCGAGTGATCCTTAACAGCTGAGATTAAATTATGGGGAGGTCCTAAGACTTAAAGCTTTTCAGAAATAGATCAAAGTCTCATATCTAACTCTTGGAGGTCCTCTACTTCTCAGATTAACCCGAGGAGGTCTAATGACTTGACAAAAACGCGACAAAGTACAGAGCACCGCGCTGAGCTCACTAGCACGTCGCCCACGACCAAGACCACAGCGGCACGCAACCAAGGTACCACTAAGACCCTAATACTACTACGAACCTAATGCACACACTCTCAGCGGCGGAGTAGGCCTAGAACGCCGGCGAGCCGGAGAGGGACGGAGGATACTTTTCGGCAAAAACCGAAAATACGAAAAAGGAATGCTACGACCTAATCTAACTAGTGCTCGAGCTCTAGGAGACTAAAGTGAACTCACCAGGGCACAAGAGAGGTCTAGAGGAGGTCGGAGAAGACCCAGCGACGGAAACTGACGCCGGAGCTGGAGAAGATGACGCCGACAAGGTGCTCTGAGCAACGCGAGGTAAAAAAATGGTCAAGATAAACTTGCGATGGCCCGGAGGTGGTCCAGGACCAAAAATTGAACGGAGAAGGTCTTACCGGAGATGGGAACGAAGGAGAGCACTTTCGGCTGTGAAGATCCAAAAACTTCAAATTAGGTTGTTCCTGAGAATGCAATCCAAATTGAGTTAGGTAGAGGATTTGCGACGACAAGAGGTCCACAAAAGAAGTGAGAAATGGACTAAAGAACCACTGGAGCTCCGACGACGACGAAGAGCTCCAAGGTTCCGAAAATGGCGGACTTGGTGTTTCCGGAGTTTTGAGCCCCACAAACAGAAGGTGAGTTGGGGGGACTGGAGGTGTGGAAGGGAACTAGAGGATGAGCTCGGAGGCCTTTTGAAACTTACGAGCACAGCACAAGGAAAGGGGGCCCCCACGGTGAGCTACAGCGAACACAAAACCGCGACAGAGCTGGGAACGGCGGGAACAGCGTGAGACACGGCTTTGGCCGAAAGCGCTGCCACGCAGCTACTAACCTTGACAAGTAGACGTTGACGAGGTGCATGACAAGACAGGACCACGCCGTCCACTGCTGAAGCGCACGGCGCGAGCAAGAAGAAGGTCAGAGGAGGTAGGGTGGTCGTGGGCGGTTAGATTTCAATCGGACGGCTGAGATTGTCCCAGAGCTCCGGGTGTTAAAAAGGGTAGGGGAGGTCGTGAACATTGGATCCCAATCCAACGGCTCACACCACGCGCTCGAGTGCGGCTTAAAGGCTTGGTCCAACCGAGCCCGAAGGCTGGGTCTGGCTCGGGTCCAAGTCAGGATAAGACTAGGGTTTGAATTTTTGAATTTATGTTGAGCTGGACTTTGGGGAATTGTTTGAGTTAGCAAAACAAATCTAAAAATTCGTAAATTTTCACAGGAGCTTGCTAACTAAGGTATTGACCTTTTATAAAATTTTCAGAGGTTTTGGTGCTGCACATTTTCCTCTAAAAATTCAGCAAGGTGCTGGTCAAGGGTTTGACCAGATTTCAAACAGGTTTGACTGACCTCCAAAACTATTCAAACAATTTCTAAAAATTGTGAAATTTTTCAGAGAGGTCCCATCTCAACCCTAGAACTTAGAAAAAATATTTCCAGGAGTTGATCATAAGGTTTGACAAGATTGTTTTTGGAAGATCAAATTTTTGATCAACAGACTTGTGACTTTGTATTTCCATAATTCCTTTTACAAGAATTGTTTAGGACATACAGGAGATACAAGATGTAAGAAAAAGTATTAATTTCCCCTCATTTTCTTACATTTGAAACACAAGTCTAAACTTGGGATGTTACATTAATTGACCAAGGCAAGACTTCCATTCTCTAATTATATCACAAAGATTATCATTCCCATTCACAAAGTCCACCATATCACGAAATATCCACCACTTGCCTCAGTCTAAATCCTTTCCCACCCAATTGGTTTTAGTGCAACACATGCCATCACGAAGTAATAGCACATAGCACACAGTTTTACACAAAGTTCCATAGTCACTTAGTCAAATTTAATATTTGCAACTCCAATGAGATGTGAGACTCGTAGCATGGCTAAGCAATTGTACTCGCATCTAACCAACCCACGTTGGTGCTACAATATTACCAACTAATAACCAATCTAGGGTGACAAGGAATTATGGCATACGAAGTCAAGGTGATGATAACAATTTTGGATGATAACTATGCCCAAAAGCATTTAAATACATAATTAAAATAGAATGCAATACTTTGAAACAAAGTAATTTGAAAACTGGGTTCAAAATGATCAAGGGTATGACTTGCCTTGGAAAAGGTCTAAGTACTGGTCTTGATATTGATGTGCTCCTTCTTCTCTAAAATTCCCCGACGAATCGACGTCTACTCGCAATCGAGACACAAATAAACGAAACAAATAAATAACAGAGGCAAAACAAACTCCAAAAATTAAATAAAAAAACTCAGATAAATAGAGCTCGAATTTAGATAAATTTTTGAACTTGAATGGGCTCAATCAGAGTTCGGATGCAAAAGTTATGGCCTCTCGAAGATTCAAAATCTAAAGAAACCCTAATTTTGGATTTTCTGGAATTTCTGAATTATTTCTCAACAGAAAAATCAGATTATTGCGTCGGCTGACGTCAGCGGAGGAATTTCAGAAATAAAAGGAATAAAAAGAATTACTGACATGTGGGACCCACATGTCAGTCTCAAGGCTCACGGTAGACCAGGTCTACCGAGCCTCGGGACTCAGGATCCGGTGGACCGACCCACGCGGTGCTGACGCGGCACCGACGTGGATGCCATGTAGGTGACACGCAGGCTACAGGCTGACGCGGCGCCGAGGTGGCGGCGAGGTAGCGCTGACGCGGCTACGGCGAGGGCGGCGGCGCTCGGATCCCGACGGCAACGGCGAACGGCAGGGCTTCGCCAACGGTGAGTGGTACCGGTGCGTAGAGGACGCTATTGCGAACATCTGGGTGCAACTCCAGGTGGTTAAGGTCGACGAAGACGGCCGGCAGCGAGGGTTGAGCGTCGGAGCTGCTCGGGTTTTGTCGGACGGGAGCTCCGGTGAGGTTCCGACGACGACGAAGGCACCTGGAGGTAGCCCTGGTGACGCTGAACTCGGTGGTGCGGACCACGAGGGCGAAGCGACGTCGGCAGTGGTGCAAAACGGAGAAAAAGACCGACGGCGAAAAACCCTAAATCTCCGATTGTGGCAGCGCTAGGGCTCGGGAGGAGGTGAGGGTGGCGGCTCTGGGTTGCGGTTGAGAAGGCGAACCCCTGGGTCCTATTTATAGGGTCCGAGGGGGCTAGGACGGGGTGCGACAGCGAAACCCTAAAAGAGTCCGAGATGAACACGCGGGGAAAACGGAGATAGAAACGGAATCGAGATAAGATTTTGATCCGGGAATATACGGGGAGGTTGGGGATATGATTTGGCGCGTTTTCTAGAAGGGGTTCAAGAGGAAAGGAGGCGTTGTCGTACGAGCTTGGAGCTCTGGCCATGGCGGGCGGGCGCAGTCGTGTGCGAGGACGAAGCCGGGCGTGGGGACGAAGACCTGACGTGTGGGGCCCACACGTCGGCGAAAGCCCACGTACGTGCACAATCAGAACAAGAGAGCTAACCGTCCAAATCTGATCAGACGACTCAAAATCAATGTGTCGTTCGGGCCGCCGGAGAGCACAACGCCATCTAGCCATCCATTCTTGATCGAACGGCTCACAACAAGGGACCCTTCTGATCACCCGAACAGCCCATCTCCATCGGACTGTTCAAAGAGAATCGGACGGTCGAGGTTCGACGCGCCCGCGCGAAGAGAGAGAAAGGGAGACTAACACGCGGGGACCACACGCCGGTGAGAGCGGGCTCGCGCATGCTGGTGAATGGCTGAGCAGTGGGCGAAGGTGGTTTGGGTGGTTTCGCCCAAGAGCTTTTTTGAGATTTTAAATATCTTTTATATTTTATAAAATACCAGAAATTCAAATAAGCAATAGAAAATAGCAAATAAGCTCAGAAAAATTCTAGAAAAATCTAGAAAATATATCTGAGCACATAGAACCCAAATAAAATAGTTTTGACTATGGTTCATGTTGGGATTATTCACATTAAATGTTTTTTATTGTAAAGTCCAATGTTAAGCTTTTAAATTAAAATCAAATAAATCCAAATGGTGACTTTTTCCCTACTAACTATTTAAAAGATTTTTAAGCTCAGAAAATTGGGATGTTACAAACCTCCCCCCCCCTTAAAGGAATCTCGACCCCGAGATTCAGGCTAGCTAGAGAAAAGGCTGGGAAACTCGGCTTTCAGCTCCTCTTCACACTCCCACGTTGCTTCTCCTTCTGAGTGGTTGCTCCACTGAACCTTGCAAAAATGAACAGTCTTACTTCTTGTGTGGCGCTCTGCGACATCCAAAATCTTGACTGGTTGCTCCTTGTAGGTAAGATCCTCCTTCAAGTCAATCGATTCCAACGGGGCTTGCTCTTCTGGCACACGAAGACACTTCTTCAACTGCGAGACATGAAAGACAGCATGCACTCCTGCTAGCGACTGCGGTAGCTCCAACTGATAAGCAACTTCTCCACGGCGTTCCAAAATCTTGAACGGACCAACATACCTAGGGGTAAGCTTCCCTTTGGCATGAAACCATCTGACACCTCTGAGCGGCGTAACTCAAAGATAAACGTAATCCTCGGGTTCAAAGCTGAGATCACGACAGCGATTATCAGCATAGCTCTTCTGCCTGGACTGAGCTATCTTCAACCTTTCTCTGATCATGGCTACTTGCTCCTCTACTTCTTGGATGATGTCTGGGCCGAATACCGAACGTTCAGCTGTTTCTGACCAATTCAACGGGGTTCGGCAGGCACGGCCGTACAAAGCTTCAAATGGTGACATCTCCAGACTAGCTTGATAACTATTGTTGTACGAGAATTCTACATACGGTAAACTTTTATCCCAACGGGTAGCATTAGCTAGAGCACAAGCTCTTAGCATATCTTCCAGTATCTAATTTACTCTTTTCGTCTGTCCATCTGTCTTGGGGTGATACGCAGTACTGAAATTCAGATGGGTACCCAATGCTTCAAGCAAACTTTGCTAAAAACGAGAGGTGAACTGAGATCCTCGATCTGATACTATTTTCTTGGGCACACCATGCAAACTGACAATTTTGGCCATATACAACTCCGCAAGACGATCTCCTGAGTACGTGGTTTTGACTGGTAGGAAATGGGCGACCATGATCAAACGATCGACTATTACCCAGATCGAATCGCAACCCAATTGGGTCTTGGGTAAACCGGTAATGAAATCCATTCCGATCTCTTCCCACTTCCACTCTGGAATCTTCAGTGGTTGCAACAAACCTGCTAGTCTCTGGTATTCGGCCTTTACCTTCTAACAAACGTCGCACAGGGCAACAAACTCTGCGACTTCTCGCTTCAAATTTGGCCACTAAAATTTAGTCTTAATATTCTGGTATATCTTGGTACTTCCAGGGTGAATCGAATACTTCGAGTCGTGGGCTTCCTTTAATATTAGTTGCCTTAATCCATCAATATCTGGTACACAGATACGACCATTAATCCAGAGTATGTCCTGATCATCCTTTGTAAAATCTTTGAATTTTCCTTCTGCCATCTTGAGCTTGATGCCTGACAACACGGAATCCTTCGGTTGCGCTTCACGAATCTGCTTCTCCAGGGTAAACTGTACCTCCAAACTGGCCACAAATCCTTCAGATACGACTTCTAGCCTTAGCTTCTGAAACTCTTCATAAAGTTCTGGGCAACTCTTCTTTACTTCCAAAGCATTGCAGTAACTCTTACGACTCAGAGCATCTGCCACTACATTGGCTTTTCCAGGATGGTAGTTGATTCCAAGATTATAATCCTTGATCAGTTCTAACCATCTCCTCTATCTCATGTTTAAGTCTGACTGAGTGAAGATATACTTCAGGCTCTTATGATCCGTATAAACTTCACAGCGGTTACCGATGAGGTAATGACGCCAAATCTTTAAAGCATGCACTACGGCAGCTAATTCCAGATCATGGGTAGGGTAATTCTCCTCGTGAGGTCTTAATTTCCTTGACGCATAAGCGACAGCTCTTCCTTCTTGCATCAGAACGCATCCTAAACCCTGACGCGAAGCATCACAATAGATATCGAAATCCTTCCAAATATCTGGCAAAATCAGCACTGGGGCTGAAGTCAAGCGCTTCTTCAACTCCTGAAAACTTTCTTCACAGGCTGGAGTCCAAGTGAACTTTTTCTCCTTCTTCAACAATTGCGTAAGGGGCTTAGCAATTGATGAGAATCCCTCGATGAAACAGCAGTAATAACCTACCATTCTCAAGAAACTGCGAATCTGAGTTACAGTCTTGGGCTGCTCCCAATGTAACACTGCCTTAACTTTACCGGGGTCAACTATTACTCCCTCGGCTGTCATCACATGACCAAAGAAATCAACTTTCTTCTTCCAAAAATCACACTTGCTGAACTTGGCATACAACCGATGCTCTCTGAGTTTTTCCAAGACTATCCTTAAATGTTCGGCGTGTTCTTCTTTCGTCTTGGAGTAAACCAAAATATCGTCAATAAACACGACCACAAATTTGTCCAAATATTCCATGAATACTTTATTCATCATGTTCATGAAGTATGCAAGGGCATTGGTCAGTCCAAAGGACATGACTAAGAACTCATAATGCCCGTACCGCGTCGAAAAAGCGGTCTTCGGTATATTCTTGGGACAAATCTTCAGCTGATGGTAACCTGATCGCAGGTCGATCTTTGAAAACACTCCGGCTCCTTTCATCTGATCAAACAGATCATCAATCCGGGGTAGTGGGTACTTGTTCTTGATGGTAACCTCATTGAGGGAACGGTAATCAATGCACATCCTCATGCTTTCATCTTTCTTCTTGACAAACAACACTGGTGCTCCCCATGACGATGAACTAGGTCTCACAAAACATTTCTCAAAAAGTTCCTCTATCTGTTTCTTCATTTCTACCAACTCATCGGCTGGCATCCGATAGGGTCTCTTTGAAATTGGTGCGGTCCCTGGCACTAGGTCGATGACAAACTCAATGTCACGATCCGGGGGCATTCCTGGTAATTCTTCTGGAAACACATCTGGATATTCACTGACGACCGGTACTTCTTCTAAGGAAAGTGTCTTCAGGTTGTTTACTAACAGATGTCCATCACGAACTGAGGTGGCTAGAAATTCTACCTTGTTTCCCTTGGTATCCTCGACTGTTACGGCTCTGCGGCCACAATCTAGCACGGCTTTGTGCTTGGATAACCAATCAATGCCAAGAATGACATCTAAGGTTTGGGTGTCTAGAACGATTAGGTTGGCTAGAAATTCAACTCCAGCTATGAGCAACTTAGCTCCTAAACATCCCACTTTAGTGCTTAGCTCTGCTCCAGGCGACTGGACTAACAGAGTATGCTTAAGACGCATAACTTTCAAATTATTCTTGGTTGCAAACATCCCAGAAACAAATGAATGCGAAGCTCCAGAATCAAACAAAACTGATGCAGGTACTTAGTTAACCAGAAACTTACCCAGTACGATGTCCGGTGCTTCCTGGGCTCCTTCCAGAGTGACGTGGTTGACACGGCCTCTGATCACCGACTGTGGTGCTCCTCTGGCTTGACCGGCAACTTGTGAAGCTCCTTGGTTGATGCCTGGTGCTGGTGTCTTGGATGGCGTAGCTCCGAGGTTGGAGCGTACTGGAGTGATTGTACCCTTCTGCGGGCATTGGTTAGCAAAATGTCCTGGCTGACGACAGGTGTAACATACCTGTGGTACGTTCTGCTGATTGCTCCCTGGATTGGGGTTGACGGGTGCAGGGTTGCGGAAGTTCTGGGCAGCTAGACGAGGTGCTGAAGTTGGTGCAGGTGCCCTGAACGAAGTCTGGGGTGGGAACTGATTGAACTGCGATGGAACGGTCCTTGCCCTCTGCTGTGATTGATGGCTTCCTTGCTAAGCCATCCGGCGTTTGCGGTTGTCCTCCAGTTCCTTGCGCTTGTCCTTCAGGACAAAAGCTTTGTTGACCAATTCTTGGAAATCAGGGAAAGTATGGGCAATTAGACTGACTTGCAGTCCTGTGTTCAGCCCCTTCAAAAAGTGACTCTGACGGGCCTTGTCAGTGGCAACATCCTCTGCTGCGTAGCAAGCTAGCTAAGAAAACTTGTTGAGGTAGTCAAACACTGACATAGCTCCTTGCTTGAGAGCGCGGAACTCATCCTTCTTCAGATCAATAATACCTTCCGGTACATGATACTGGCTAAATGCTGCAGAAAATTCTTCCCAGGTGATATCCTGTGGTGTCTCATGAGCGGCACAGAAGTTCTCCCACCATTCAGCAGCTATGCCCTCCATCTGGTGAGTGGTGTACAAAACCTTTTCCCGGTCGCTGCACTGGGTGATCAGCAGCTTCCTTTCAATGACCCGAAGCCAATCATCTGCTTCCACTGGGGAGACGTGTCCAGAAAATGTTGGTGGACGGGTCCTCATAAACTCCGCAAGTTTAGATGGTCCAGGGTGACCTTGAGCAGCTGGGGCTCCATGCTGTTGATTGCTGTGGTTGTTGACCTGGTTGTTCATAGCTTGCATTTGATTCATCATGGTATTCATCAGTTGTGTCTGTGCTGCCATGAAAGCTCCAAAGTTTTGCAAGTCAATCAGGGGTGCTTGTGGCGGAACTGCTCCTACGGCGGGTTGTTCATTACTTCTCGGTGCTGGGGTGCCGGAACCAGTTGCAGCAGTCTGACGAGTCTGAACCATCTGGTGAAGCTCTATGGGTTAGACAAGGTAGCAAGCACAAGATAAGTGAAGAACTAAGCAGGGAGTAGGTTAAACCCAACAAAACACAGCTCAAGAAACTCAAACGAAATACTTTTATTAATAAGGGTCTTAGCATGGCTGCAACAAATGCCTAAGGGCCTTTGCAGCTCATACTCGCACACAAAAAGAAACAATGACCTAAGCACACAAAACTACCGCCTAAAGGGCGACTTACTAAACTGAAACTAGCTAAGCCTGAAGAACTGAAGCCTAAAACAATCTACTCGAGAAATCCTCCAAGGACTTGCAGCAACTTCCAAAGCTCGGCGGCATATCCTCCAGTGCGCTCACCATAACTCTGGAGACGAGGCATCTGTCAAGACAGACGAAGGGAAGGGTAAGGGCAACTTAAAACAGCGGGGAGAGAAAAGATTATAGCAAAAGTTGAGTCAAGAGAGATACGAGAAGAGTTAAGCAATTATTTTCTCTTGCAAGTTAATTTTTCCTTTAGAAAATAATTTGAACACTCTAAAGACGGCCGATCTAACTAAGGTCAAGACCTACAGTCAGTATGGCTCTGATACCACCTCTGTTAGGACCCAGAATTACGATTCTGGAACCCTCTGTGTATAATGCACTAGTGCAGGATCACGCTAGTGCACACAGGGTTAACATAGGTGAATATCAATCCACACAAGCGATAAATAAAGTAACGATTAGTTTGAATAACAAATAAGGGTTTTGACCTTATGGTCGAGTTTACACTTATTAAGCCACGCAGGGCTAACAGAGAATAAAATAGCAGCGGAACAGAGATAACTTCAGCGTAGATCCCATCAATTCACCACAAGCAACCAACTGGGATCCAGACCTTAACGATCAACAACCTTCGGCGAACTCCTCCTCGAAAGCAGGCGTAGACTCCTCCTCTTCTGTAGGTTTGGGCGCAAGTTTTACAACAAGTGTGAGTACACAACCGTACTCGCAAATCATACCACAGAATGCAATACATAGATGCAAGCTTATTCCAAAAGAAAAGGTTTCTGTGGTTCTTTTGCATAAAAGCAGCATTTGCGGTTGAATACAATAATAGATTGAAATGCAATTCAAAACAAATAGACAATATTAATTCAACGATTGATTTCACAAAGACACAAAGCTGAACATATTATTTCACATAGCCATATGACTTAGATCACATAGCTCCCATCCCAAACATTTTATGAAAACTACCCCTCGTGTGAAATCCCCGAGCATGTCCATGACCGCGGACGCAGCTATTCGAATAGATTGTTTAACACTCTGCAGAGGTTGTACACTTTACCCACACGATACAACTAGTGTTGCAAGCACTAATCGTAACAAAACGGTTCAGAAACTTCATCTTAACATTGACACTCCCGATGTGCTTACAAACTGCTATGCCAATCCAAATGGAGCGCTTTGGCATAACACACACCGCTGGACAGGGACACGGCGAACCGCCCCGTGATGCGACTACCTTATAGTATACACCTCCACCCATAGCCTAACCTACCACCTGAGTAATCAATGCCAAGAATCCATAACCTACTAAGTTAGGTCCGTCCCATACCAGGCATGTGGTCGTACAGTAAGGCTCAGTTCAATGGCGCACAAAGTTAAGTTCTTAATTGACCAAGGCAAGACTTCCATTCTCTAACTATATCACAAAGATTATCATTCTCATTCACAAAGTCCACCATATCATGAAGTATCCACCACTTGCCTCAGTCTAAATCCTTTCCCACCCAGTTGGTTTTAGTGCAACACATGCCATCACGAAGTAATAACACATAGCACACACTTTTACACAAAGTTCCATACTCACTTAGTCAAATTTAATATTTGCAACTCCAATGAGATGTGAGACTCATAGCATGGCTAAGCAATTGTACTCGCATCTAACCAACCCACGTTGGTGCTACAATATTACCAACTAATAACCAATCTAGGGTGA
The DNA here is from genome assembly GCA_036346255.1 of Ampelocalamus luodianensis. Classification (NCBI taxonomy): domain Eukaryota; kingdom Viridiplantae; phylum Streptophyta; class Magnoliopsida; order Poales; family Poaceae; genus Ampelocalamus; species Ampelocalamus luodianensis. The sequence continues at coordinate 49,359,608 of CM070629.1, read as the reverse complement.
CAAGGAATTATGGCATACGAAGTCAAGGTGATGATAACAATTTTGGATGATAACTATGCCCAAAAGCATTTAAATACATAATTAAAATAGAATGCAATACTTTGAAACAAATTAATTTGAAAACTGGGTTCAAAATGATCAAAGGTATGACTTGCCTTGGAAAAGGTCTAAGTACTGGTCTTGATCTTGAGGTGCTCCTTCTTCTCCAAAATTCCCCGACGAATCGACGTCTACTCGCAAACGAGACACAAATAAACAAAACAAATAAATAACAGAAGTAAAACAAACTCCAAAAATTAAATAAAAAAAACTCAGATAAATAGAGCTCGAATTTAGATAAATTTTGGAACTTGAATGGGCTCAATCGGAGTTCGGATGCAAAAGTTATGGCCTCTCGAAGGTTCAAAATCTAAAGAAACCCTAATTTTGGATTTTCTGGAATTTCCGAATTATTTCTCAACAGAAAAATCGGATTATTGCGTCGGGTGACGTCAGCGAAGGAATTTCGGAAATAAAAGGAATAAAAAGAAATTACTGACATGTGGGACCCACATGTCAGTCTCAAGGCTCACGGTAGACCAGGTCTACCGAGCCTCAGGACTCAGGATCCGGTGGACCGACCCACGCGGTGCTGACGCGGCACCGACGTGGATGCCATGTAGGTGACACGCAGGCTACAAGCTGACGCGGCGCCGAGGTGGCGGCGAGGTAGCGTTGACGCGGCTACGGCGAGGGCGGCGGCGCTCGGATCCTGACGACAACGGCGAATGGCGGGGCTTCGCCGGCGGGGAGTGGTACAGGCGCGTAGAGGGCGCTATTGCGAACCTTTGGGTGCAACTCCGGGTGGTCGAGGTCGACGGAGACGGCCGGCGGCGAGGGTTGAGCGGCGGAGCTGCTCGGGTTTTGTCAGACAGGAGCTCCGGTGAGGTTCCGACGACGGCGAAGGCTCCTGGAGGTAGCCCTGGTGACGCTAAACTCGGTGGTGTGGACCACGAGGGCGGTGGCGCAAAACGGAGAAAAAGACCGGCGGCAAAAAAAACCCTAAATCTCCGATTGCGGTGGCGCTAGGGCTCGGGAGGAGGTGAGGGTGGCAGCTCTGGGTTGCGGTTGAGAAGGCAAACCCGGGGGGTCCTATTTATAGGGTCCGGGCGGCTAGGACGGGGTGCGGCGACGAAACCCTAAAAGAGTCCGAGATGAACACGCAGGGAAAACGGAGATAGAGACGGAATCGAGATAAGATTTTGATCCGGGAAGATACGGGGGGTTGGGGATAAGATTTGGCGCGTTTTCTAGAAGGGGTTCAAAAGGAAAGGAGGCGTTGTCGTACGAGCTTGGAGCTCTGGCCATGGCGGGCGGGGGTGGCCGTGTGCTAGGACGAAGCCGGGCGCGGGGACGAAGACCTGACGTGTGGGGCCCACACGTCAGCGAAAGCCCACGTACGTGCACAATCGAAACAAGAGAGCTAACCGTCCAGATCTGATCGGACGGCTCAAAATCAATGTGCCGTTCGGGTCGCCCGGAGGGCACAACGCCATCTAGCAATCCATTCTTGATCGAACGGCTCACAACAAGGCACCCTTCTGATCGCCCGAACAACCCATCTCCATCGGACCGTTCAAAGAGAATCGGACGGTCGAGATTCGACGCGCTCGCGCGAAGAGAGAGAAAGGGAGACTGACATGCGTGGACCACAGCCGGTGAGAGGCGGCTCTCGCTTGGCAGGTGGGTGAATTTGAGATTTGGGCGAAGGAGGGTTTGGGTGGGTTTCGCCCAAGAGCTTTTCTGAGATTTTAAATAGCTTTTCTATTTTATAAAATACCAGAAATTCAAATAAGCAATAGAAAATAGCAAATGAACTCAGAAAAATTCTAGAAAAATCTAGAAAATATATCTAAGCACATAGAACCCAAATAAAATAGTTTTGGCTATAGTTCATGTTGGGATTATTCACATTAAATGTTTTTATTGTAAAGTCCAATGTTAAGCTTTTAAATGAAAATCAAATAAATCCAAATGGTGACTTTTTCCCTACTAACTATTTAAAAGATTTTTAAGCTCAGAAAATTGGGATGTTACAGATGGATTCCCAGACGACTACTGCACGTATAGGAGCAGGAAGAGATCCAAGGCCGAGTACGACACAGTGTTGGAACATGTGCTTACTACAAAATTTGAAGGAAGAGAACGGGTGCTTACTGCAAAATTTGAAGAAAAGATAGCAAGATTGCAGGACCAAGTGAATCAACTCCTACTCCTCAACCAGTCGCAAGTCGCCCCCGTTGTTTTGGGAGCCAGTCCTCCTCAACATCGGAGTAGCGTCGCGTCCACGCAAAATTGTGAACATGATGACGCCCAATTACCTATCGACGACATCAAGGTAATGTACATCTCTGAAATGCTCCAAAGATAGACCTATAGAACGCCTTAGCTAATTGTGTATCATTTTGTAGGAGCCGACGTACTGCACGCTCCAAGTGAGGATGGTTGGGATGTCTATTGAGGCTGGGCGGGGGGTGGTGTATCCATGCAAGGAAGGGATAGTGCAGCACGGTGCCTAGGTGGCGCAGGGTTACGCCAGGGTCCAGGTGGACATGGTACATGACAATTTTAGAGCCGTCCCGCTGGAGATTCGCCCGAACGACGACATCATAACACTAGGGGATGCCGTGTACAGTTTTATCCAGTGGCCCAAGAAGGACATCGCCCTGGACCCTGCAGTGCCGCCTCAACCTTTGATTACTCCACCCCAACCATCTCGACACGACCATGCCTCTCCAACAGGACCCAAGAAGGACATCATCCTGGACCCTGCAATGCCGCCTCAACCTTTGATGACTCCACCCCAACCATCTCGACACGACCATGCCTCTCCAACAGGACCCTCTATGACTGCACCTCAACCTTCGCTTCAGAAGCCCGCCTCATCGGTTCCCGTGGAGAAGACACCGAACGAACAAAAAAAGAGTGTCGCCGTATCGGTTCCCAAGTCGTCTGACAGGAAGACGCGTAGCGGGCAAGTCGTTCAGGACAAATCGAAATAAAAGAACATTAAGGCGCTTCCGCCTCCTAACCCTAAGAAATACTCTTTCAGAAGTCCGTTGGCGACGAGCACAGTATTGGCCTACGCTGGATTAGGTTGTCAGAGTTTGCATACCTGGTACTTGCACAAGACCAAAGAGAAAGGGTGCGCTGATGGAATCACCGTCAGATACACGGAGGAGTATTTCCTCCACGAGTCGGCCCCCTTCATCGTGGGTTTCGACGACTTATTCGACCTATTCAACCTCAAAGCCCTCGATGCCTCACTTTTACGATGCTGGACACTGTAAGTGTGTACAATCAAGTTCTACATTCACGTAATACCGATTAATATAACAACTCATTGCTTATGTATAGATACATGATTAAAAATATCCGGCGATTGAAAGAACCGGTGGGTTTCCTCGACCCACACGTGGTCTCTGAGTTAACCTCGGCCATTTCAAACGAGGGAGGGCTATACAAGGGAGCGGACGCCACACTTAATCACAAGAAGCGATTTCCGGTACGTGCTACAACACAATAATCCTATATCATACTTCATAATAATTCGTCTCAAACTGACTATACCTATATATGTAATTCTATTTTTGCAGTGCTGCCAGCAAAAAGTAGAAGAATGTGCATTCTACGTTTGCCATCATATGCAGATTCTCATGAGTGCTAGGTTGCCGGATCCCGAGGTTGGTCAATCTCGCAATAATTCCTAGTTATAATTTTAAATATATATGCTTACCACTTTACTCTTGCTAGCTATAGGCTTTGAATATAGATTTAGATTCACTCGTTCAGAAAGAGATCTCGGATGTTCGAGGGAGGCTCTGCACCTTCATCATGACGGATATCATTGACGCCAACAGAGAGTTTCACTACTCCATCAACACACTGAACGACCTTGAAACAATTGATTCATTAATTGTAATTCACTTTGAATAGTTGTAATTCAATGGTACTCTAGCGACAATATTTGATATATATTCGTTTCTAATTGACAATGATCACTTTGGGTTGTCAACGATTGATTCATCTGTGATGTATCTATTTTCTGCCTGCTTGTTTTCAGAGGGCATGGCTAGCAATTCCTGAGACTAGCCGAAAATTTTAAAAAAATAGTTAGGCTGAAAGAACTATCACAGACGGTTTGTTGTTAAACCGTCTGTAATATCCACATATCCCAGACGGTTCTATTAAAGAACCGTCTGTGATATCCACATATCCCAGACGGTTCGTAAATAGAACCGTCTGTGTTGTGACTTATCACAGACGGATTTTTAACCGTCTGTGATAACCGCCAGTTATCACAGACGTACAAAAACACGAGGCGGTTCGAACCGCTGCGTGATGACGGTTCGAACCAAATGCGTGATGACGCTTTCTGTAGTAGTGTTAGGACAGTTAGTGCAAGAAAGTGTCTCATGATAAAGCATTTGTTTAATATATTCCTAAGATGAATTAATCTAGCTTCTAGCAATTCACAAGTAGAGCAAGCTTTAGATTGAGCATTTAAAATACTTGACTCTAAACATGTAGAAGATCTAAACTTGAGCTTTTCAATTTCATCATTGGTAAGTTTAAAATTTTCATCACAAGAATCATGTGTCAATTTTAGTTCATCAAGTTTAGCAGTTACATTCTTAAGTTAAAGCAAGGTTAATGCATTAATTGTTCTAGTAGTTTCCAACTCAGAGTGTAAGACTTGATAAGACTCACAAGATTCATCATCAGTAATAAAAGTTCTAAGTCTATCAATTTCAGAATTTAAACTCTCAACAATAAGATTATGTTTTTAAAATTTCTTTTTATACTGTGGGAGCTCATCTGTCAACCTAAGTACAGAACGAGATAAATTTGTATAAAAATATTTTACATCATCAGGATCACTGTAGAGATCATCATTGTTGAGCTCCTCTCTGCTTGCCATTGCAACTTTGCTCTAATACCACTTGTAGGATTGTTAATGGCAATCAGAGGAGGTGAATGATTGTAGAAGACCTCAATAAAAAAATCTTCTTGAGTTGAATCTAATTGCTAAATCATGAAGTTTGTAGCTACAAAGTGCACTCACAGCACCCAAAAAAACGTGGACAAAATCAGCAAATGTGCATCCGCCGAAATTCTGTCCAGCCACACTAGCACCTCATGTCACGAGAGAAAAAACAGCCGCTGGCTGTTGGCCAATCCTGTCGCCGCCAGCGATCAGCACCTGCACTTACAGAAAAGTTCTAGCCACAGTGAACACATCTCCAATACAGCTGCAGCCCCTAATCTCTTCAAGCCGCCGCAAGCACATACCAAAACCTCCTCGCGAACAGAGAAAGTCAGGCAGCCCTCACGTCTCCGCCAATTTCCTCCTGGAGCCGCCGCTCAGACTTTTTCCATCCAGCCGCCAGCAAGTCCTTCTACAGAGAGCCACCAACAGCCGAGAGACCCCAACACCCGAAAATATCTCCTGCCGCCGGCCCTAGCACATCACGTCGCCAACTTCCCGAAGCCTAATCAATGCAGCCGCACCTTTTATACGCAGCCGCCCCCGGGCCCTGGCAACCCAGCTCATACACGTACAGAAATTAAGCCCACACTAGTACAAACACGTACAGCCCGTAGACTACACGTAGTACTCGGGCTGCTCCTCGGTTCGGATTTCGCAATGTTGGCTATGGTTTCCGCTCCGGATTCCACATCCCAACACACGTAGTCCATCCAGCCTATAAATCAGACAGACAAGGCAGCAGCAATTTAATCTGTCGAATAATTAATTTGTGATCGTTAGTTTTCACTCGGGGGCCATGGAGACGTCGCATAAGCGCTTCTCCCTCCACGAAATTCTGTCGGCAGCGATAATCTTTTCACTGCTATTATCTGTTGCCGGCGTAATCGCCATGCTCCATGGTAAGGAACAGGACCTGCAGTCAGTGTCACAAGTGATTGCACCTGAGACCAGGCCTCTTACACGTAAAATATTGCGGCGGATAAAGCGATCGGAAGAACCCAGCAACAACATCCGTGACCGTGATGAGCAACTCAGGCCGTCAGGCAGCGAGCCTCTGCCGAGGGGCATCGTGCGAGGCACGTCCAACCTTGAGATGGAGCCAATGGTGGGCAACCCCGAACGGAAAGAGGCGGAGAATGGCAGGCCGTCGAAGAGCCTCCTGGCGATCCCCGTCGGGATCAAGAACAAGGCGGCCGTCGACAAGCTCGTCTCCAAGTTCCCCGCGGCCAACTTCGCCGTGGTGCTGTTCCACTACGACGGCGCGGTCGAGCAGTGGAGCGACCTCGAGTGGTCCCGCCGTGCGGTGCACGTCTCGGCGCTCGGCCAGACCAAGTGGTGGTTCGCCAAGCGGTTCCTGCACCCCGACGTGGCCGCGGAGTATGACTACGTCTTCCTCTGGGACGAGGACGTCGAGGTGGACAACTTCGATCCCCTCAGGTACCTCGAGATCGTGAAGAAGGAAGGGCTCGAGATATCGCAGCCGGCGCTTGACCGCCGGTCCGAGATCCACCACGGCATCACCACGCGCGTGCTGAGGCCGGGAGGTGGAGACGTGCACCGGCGGTTCTACAGGGCGGCGCCGGGGCGAGGATCACAGTGCGACGACGACAGCACGGGGCCGCCGTGCACGGGGTGGGTGGAGGTGATGGTGCCCGTGTTCTCCCGTGCAGCGTGGCGCTGCACCTGGTACATGGTCCAGAACGAACTCGTGCACGCGTGGGGCCTCGACTACAAGCTCGGCTACTGCGCTCAGGGTGACCGGACCCTCAAGGTCGGTGTCGTCAACAGCGAGTACATCCTCCACAGGGGCGTCCCCACTCTGGGCGACGGCGGCAAGGGGCCATCCGCGGCAGGGCGGATCGCGGTGAGGCGGCGATCGTACGCCGAGATGCAGATTTTCAACAGGAGGTGGAAAGAGGCCGCGGCGGAGGACGAATCCTGGACCGACCCTTACCCGCAGCCGGCCACCGCTAGATGACTGACTGGCAGACTGACGCGATAAAGCCGGCAACAATGTCGGCGGGACAGAGCACGAGTACAGTAGTCAGTAGCTGCGACATTGATCGTCCTGGTATAGATGATACTAGGTGTAACGTATAATATACAGGTCTAGAAAGCTCAGAGCTTATGAATTATGACGGCCGGTGGCTTATCTATGATGTACACTGTACATCTATTTTTTTTCTCAAGATCATGTAATCATTGTATTTTGGGTAATGCTACCCATCGTGCGTACGACACCAGCCCATAATATCGGACGCCCATGACCCACTCTTCTCACAGCTCTCAAGGCATACAGGCCTATAGGATAAGACGTCTACTGCTACTGCTCTCACATCTCCCAATTTTCATTGATATACTCCGCCTCTCACGCACTCATCCATTCCCACCAGAGCAAGAGAAAAGAGCGGACACGGCAACTAACTCTTGAAGACTTCTCGGCTCCTCGCTCCACAACCTACTCCGCCCGCACGCACCACCATTCCTCATCTCTCTCTCAAGTTGTCGAATAGATGAGCTTCGGTTAACTGTCTCTGTTGCTGACAAGACCCACATCTTGTCCGCTCACTGACATCCCAAGCTCCACCGCCGCTCATGCTCGACAAAGGCCATCTGGTGTGGCTCGATCTCGCCGAGCTTGCTATCATCGCGATCAAACTGTTGGGAAACTATGGGCCTGACCCTGCAGTCGGCCCATTAGTGGGCGCCCCATCCCAAACCCTAGCAGGGTCGTAGCCTATAAATAGGGGGTGCTATTCATTGTAAAGGATGGATCGATGGATGAAGAAATAAAGAGAAGCAAGACGTCCCCCTACATCTCTGTGTTCAATCTCTTATTCTGTTCTTGTATTCATGCATTGTTCTTACGATTCTGAGTTTGTCTACGAGGTAATCGCTCGGACTGGACTCGCCAGCGACGGTTCCTCAACACGTTATCAGCACGATCGACTCTTCTCGCATCGAAAAGGTAACCGTCGAAGAACGACACTCGTAGATTGAATCGTATTTTCTAGATTGCTTTCAATTCTGCAAATTTGGCTTTCTAGATTGGTTTTCTACGGTGCAAATCCGCTCTAATCTACCGCGAGCCGACTTGAAGTCGCCGGCCAAGCCGATCGGTGGGTTGTATGAAAGAGTAGATGATGATTGCACTGTAGGTTATATATGCAATCGCATGAAAGACATCATGTGCACGGCACCGCCTGCAAGCGGCTGTCACTACCTCTGCGATACGTTACCGGTCGGCATAGTCCGCCATCACGCATCGCCACGGAGGCAACGACATAGCCACGCCGCTAGCACGCGGCAAGCATGCACACGTCGGCCTGAAGCCGCACCACCGATGCGGTCCTGTACTACATTACATGATATTGTATCGCATCGCATCGCATCTGCACGTATGAGCGAATGCGAAGAAAGAAAAAAAGCCACCGCCGGCGCGCAGCGCTCCCCATGTCGCGACATGTAGCGAGCGACCACCCCAAAGCACCCACGGCATCCGCGCGGCGCCACCTGCCTTGAAGCGCGCCGCCACGCCACGGCCTCACCCGCTCGCCGCGCTCGCCGCGGCCGACGGCGTCGCCGCGCCGGCCCGCTTCGCTCGCCGCTTGAAGCGGCGCGCCTCGGCGCCGACCCGCTGCAGCGCCGCCTTGAAGTGGCGCCCGACGCCGGAGCCGCCACCCGCACGGGGTCGCCGCGCCGTCCACACCCGCGTCGCCGCACAGCACCACCGGCCTGCAGCCACCACCGCCGCCAATAGCTTAAAGCTGCGCCCCCGCACGGCCACGCCCCACCGCGCCCTAAAACCGAGCCGGCTCGCCGGAGCTTGCGCCTACACATTGCGCGCTGCCATGCATGGCTGCGCTCCGCCTTGGACGCCGACCCCCGCACGAGCGGTGCTGCCACCACGCCACGCATCTCCGGACTCGCACGAGCCCCGCGTCGCTCCGCCGGCCTAACCGTCGCGCCTCACCGGCCATGCCCGCAGCTTTGGCTTCCAAGCGCAATGAAACACGCCGCCACCACCCCATGAACAGGGTAGGGAATCCCTACCACGTTGGCTCCTTTTGGAACTAGCCAAGCAATGGACATGCATGGGCCGGCCAAGCAATGGAACCATGCCTCGGGCCAAACAAAAACAAGAAAGGCTAATGCCAAGAAGTAACGTTCGGGCCAAAAAGAAGAAAAGCATGGCCCAAAGAAAAAGAAAGGGCCGTACGGGAAAAGAAAGAGAAAAAAAAAGGGAAAGAAAAAAAAGGAAATTTTGAATTTTGCAAATAAGTCCTCCAAAATTCTGGAAATTGCACGTAAATTTTTCTCTGTACTGAAATTTTGCATGTTAACCCCTAGAAGTTGCAGAATTCGCCGAAAATACTCTTTCCAGCAGAAAAGGGTTTTGGGAATTAAATTTTTGAATCGATTTTTTCATTTGAAGCATGTTTAACTTTGTTATTGTTGTTTCTATACAATTTATTTATTGTATTTACTGTTTTGATTATCTGTGATTGTTTATATTGCTTTTAATCACTGAAAATAGCAGTAAATCATGAAAATGCATAGAAAATACGGGATCACGAACTGGAAGTTCGAATAGCATTATGAGAATTTTGCAACCATCTTACGCAAATTACCAGCGATAATCTTATGAATTTTGGCATGAATATGAAGATGGTCGCATCACGAATCGAGAATTGAAGAATCACCAGACATGGCGATTTTGTATAAATTTGTATCAGTCTTCAATTCTGTGGTAATGTAATCACGGATGAGCGAGAAGATGGAGAAGATTTTCTACCTTTCACCGAATGCGGTGCAATCGCACGCAACTCATCATCAAGACGGCTACATGCGATGAAGTCGAATTAATTGATATCATGCAAGTTGCGAAACTCGGGATGATGTTCTAAGAAAGAACTACATCTCGCGACCACCTAATAGCAATGTTGGCCATGAAGCCACTTGCTAGCGGCTACAAGGTGATGAAGCCTCTCACGTATGAGAGGAGCAAGAAGGATAAGGTAGTGCGTCGCGCGTTATTGATGCTTTCGGTCTAAGAAAAGGGCAAATGATAGCATGAGGCACACCTCGTCATTGCGAGCCTGGAGGATTCACATCCATTAGTTGCACTTATGAATGTGGACAGCCCGATGCAGCCCCCATCATCCCTCCTTTGGACATCGCGTGCCACGGTGTAGGCGCCCAAAAGGAGAAGATCGCGCATGGAGCGATTGAGGCGTAAGTTCATGAATGCCGTCTATTAGATCTAGTGCACGCATTGCACTCGAATCTTTTATAGTAACTGCAGTTTGTAATTGAAGCGAATTTTGAATTATTGGATAATGGTTGGAAGCTCTAGGAGAGCAAAAGCATTAAATTCTTACCACTATGAATATGTGCATTTGAGGAGCGAGACGTGATCTAAAAGTAAATCATCAAATACATCTATCGTGTAATAGTAAATCCTCAAATCCCATAAAATAAAATCAACTCGTCGTTGAGTCCCCGTGACCACGTTCTGTGGCACATTCTAAGCTTAGGCATCTCCAATGCAACAACAGGTACATGTGTTTGGAGCAACTGAGTTTGCGTTGGCAGAGCGAGCATAGCCTCTTGGTGGATATATTCTTCAGCCGACTACCATGGACCCGGGCGGACCCAGCTGGGCGCCAAGTTGGCAACTGATTCGTCAGATGGAGACCCATGCACGTCAAGTCTGACTAATCCAGCTCCTGTTCAGTCACACTAAACCATCAACAAGTGTATGTATTTGTTTTCTAAAAAAATGCAGGTATACCGCTAATTCCATCACTTAACTGGTAAGCATGACAAATTATTGGTCGAGGGATGCATGGAACGATCGGGAACTTGGTGGTAGCAGCAACGAGACGCAGTAAAACGCTGACGCAACCTGTCGTCGGCGTGAGCCAAGACTAGCCCGGCCGGGGCCACGTCACGAGCTAAGTAATCCAGTTTTACTAGTACTCCTGAAGTAAAAAAAAAAAGTCATTTTATCGTTATATTTTGGCGATTAGTTCTAAAAGTGTAATGTTACGGAACTATTTTCCGCAATAAATTTACTATCCATTCTATTTTATATCCAAACCAGACGTAGCCAAATAGACGCGCACGGCCAAGCACACGCACGGCCATTCCGTTTGTGAAAGAATCGTGTCGTGTCGAACCGATCCATGTGCTCGGCGCGCCCAAACATGGCCCAAAGGGCAGTCATGCCGTGACGTCGCATGAGCCCGTGGTCTCGTCGGATCATTTACGGCCCAATTAGCCCAAAAAATTAAAAAAAATCAAAAAAATACAAAACAAAAATTGAAAAAAAAATCAGAAAAATGTGTAGAGTTCATAAATACATATGAAAGTTGTAAAAAATGAGACAAGCATATTAAAAAAATATAATAAAGAGTTTTATTAATATTGAAATGGTTGTCTCGTTAAAACCTTTATCAAGTAAAAAACTCAACATAAGAAAACCTTGGCAAAAGAAAAAAGAGTACAGTATATAGCTGAATTTTTTTTATTATTTAATCATTTTTTTAATTTTATTTTAAAGTTAACCCATCGTGAACTTTATTTCCAATTTTGACCCCTTTGGTCACGCCACCACCTATAGTGTGACAAAATAACACTGTCACTGTGAGGACCCGGAATATTTAACTAGTAACACTTAACCTCTAAATGGTTCGGCATTACTAATTAAACATTCTAAGCCTCGATGGACATATGCTTCCATGCAGATATGCACATCATCACAAAATTACACATCAATTCCATACACATACATCACTAAGTTCAACAACGACATACATAAAGTAAAGTTATTACAAAAGAGCCGACGCCAAATAGAGCAATATACAAGAAAGATAGCGAAGCAAAAGCGCCATAAGATGGCTAGAACAAAGTCGACCAGGTTAGCCATACACCCACAAGGTAACCGACGGCCGCAAGCTAGTCGCCCTAGCTACCACAACACACTCACAAAACGAGGCCCTCGGCTCACCTTCTTCCTCTGCAACCAAAACAATTAAGCGTAGCAACCGAGTACAAAGATTGTCTTTGTACCTAAGACGACGTGTGGAATAGCAGACCTATTCATAAACTACATGCAAGCTTATTTAGGTGGAGGTTGTATGTCTCATTTTGCATGAAGCCAACTTTATTTGCAATAATGTAATACATTTTGAAAGCAAGTTTGCAAATCTTTTGTTAACAAAGTAATAGTAAGTAAAGGTACATACAAGTAACCACCGAGCGACTATCCCAATAGCCACCACAACATAGCACGAATCCCGATTCGTACCACCCATCAAATTTTAATTTAAAAGGTTGTAGTCTAACTCTTGAAAGACCTTGCAAGCGTGTCCATAACCTAGGACGAGGCTATTCGAATAGTTTTAACCCTGCAGGGTGTACCAATGTACCCACACTTCGATCGCCTTCAAGCCACGAGCACACTCAGAAGGTATGCCGCACGCTAAGTCCTACGAGACATTTCCAATCTTGTGTATTAACTACGAGCTGCTCATATGGATAGAAACCCATATGCTTACATTGCAAGCCGAAAGACAACAAATCCCATCACGGTGAAGTCTTTCGGACACTACAATGCTCCCAACACCATCCCTCCCTGCGACTCCTGCGACTGAGCCAATACACGCCAAAGTACTAAGTCAAGAGAGGTCCCATACCCTCTAATGTGGTTAGCACGCTAAAATGCTTGTTTAGTGTAACAAGATGTTCGGTCCTTGTTGACCGGCACCATTCCACCACACCCAAAAATCACACCATCATACCATTGTGCCCAAGTCTAAATCTTTTGTTTTCAGTTTTAGTTTTCATAAGTAGACATGGCACAAGGTGGAAATCATAATCCATAATAAGTTTTAAGTGATCAAGGTTATCGACAAGTCGATAACCGCCCATTTCTACCGAAACTAAGCATGGCTAAGCAATTAATTCGCAACTACTAAGTGATAAGAGCCCATCCATGAACTCTAAATCACAGCAAGTAACCTAGGCTCATGGTAGTAGAGGATGATCATTTGCTAAGGAAATGCATCTACTAGGCCAACTATTAACACAAAGTAGCAATGCATACATAGAAGTTGTAATCAACATAAATACTTAAAATATCGGGATTAACATGATCAAACGCTTGCCTTCTTGCTCGTTGCTCAAAGCTGTTGTGGAGGATCGCTCTCGGGGTTACCGCAAATGTCGAATCCTAAGCGAAGGCAAAAGAACCAAGAACAACCAATAAGACGAGCCACACTTAAACAAACGAGCAAGCAAAAATTATCCAAATGCGATAAATTTATACATAAGGTAGAATACGAATAGACCTAGACATAGAAACTGGAAAACCTAATTTGGATTTGTGGTGCAAAAGATATTCCTAAAAACCCATTTTCTGGCTATAATAAGGTACTATAGCAAAATATTTTCTAGAGGTTTTCGGACTTGAAAATTTTATGATAGATTGCTACTGACATTTTAGGGCTAATACAGTGGTTTCATCTTAATTGGAGTTAAACCTGATTTAGTTATGATTTTTCCTAGGATGCAAAACTAGCATAATGCACTTTCGAAATATAAACATGTGCAAAACCCATTTCACATTATAGTATGATAACAGAGGGATTTCTAACATCAAATTTCTATTTTTAGGATTTCGGAATTATCGTGTCTATTACATCATTAAATGAATTTTTAATTGCTACTAATAAGGTTAAATTTATCAACATATTTTTCTCTGTGATTTAGGCCTACCACCATTTTAGATTAAAACTTAGTTAATAACAAATTTATAAAAGTTAAAATCATACAATTAGCAGATATCTGAAAAAGATATGCATTTTCAGCTTTAATACAATTACGAATATATAAAAATAGCGAAAACAAGCTATTAAAGATTACAATTTTCTACTACAGGCTACGACTAAAAGCATTTTTATATTAAACTTTAGTGAAATACAAATTTATTGCAGTTGGTTTCATGTAAAAAGGATTTATCTTGAATTAGATATGAATTTCTAAAGTTTTGATACAATTTTCGATTGATAAATAAATACTTACGAAATAAAACCAACCCATCCGAAAATAAATGACGTGGACGCTCGTGGGCCGTTGATGCCATATCCAACGAGCCACCGACGAGAACGCGACTGCCGCGTGATTCATAACAGAGCCCACCGTTGGATCTAGATCCAACGGCTCACGAGGAAGGATGCAACCGACGGTGCGGTTGCCTCGACGATCCACGCATCGAGATCTAAGGATGAATGGCTCCGATCACGCCCGTCGGAAAGTCCGATTGCACGCACGATCGGGCCGCAGATCAAGTGATGGACGCCAAGAATGATGAGGGAACCGGAGGGTCCGAACGCATACAAAATCTAGGCCGCGATCGCAAAATGGACGGTGGTCCAAGATCGAAGTGCAATCGGAGTCTTGACACGTGGGACCGCATGTCGTGATCGAGAGTCACACTGCGAGATTTAACACACGCGGCACAAGGCACGCGACCCACCGCAGTGACTTAAAGGAGGTTTTAGGACACTAATTAATCACTAATGACCAATGATTAGTGATGATTAGCAATTAATGTGTCCTAAAGATTTTGAACGAGGTGATTTAGGGACAAAGGCCCACACGTCGATGGCCCAAAAGGTATTTCGGACATTTATTGCTAACAATGATTAGCAATAAATAAACCCAAAATCAGCCCTAATGACTTCGGTTTTGCGCTAAGCTAATGGGCCCACTGGCGTGCACAGGGACATCCCGACTAATAATTGCCACACTTAATTAACCTAAGATTAACATTAATGATGCCTAAACGCACGAATAACGCCAATGGGATTTAAGGGGCTAGACCCACATGTCATCGGACAAAAGAGGGAGAGGAAGTCCGGGACCGGAATTCCCATATTTAAGTGTGATAGAAACACTCATGTATTGAACAAACTGTACTAGACCGGGCATTGTATTTGTCGTGAACCTATTAGCAAGGTATAGTACAGAACCTACCAAAGCCATTGGCAGGGAATAAAGGACATCTTCCGATACCTCCAAGGAAGCAAAGAACTTGGTCTGTTCTACAGAAAGAACTAAGACTTAACTATGAATGGCAATACAGATAACGGGTACTTGTAGGACCCGCATACAGCCAAATAGCAAACATGCTATGTATTCCTATGTGGTGGAACTGCAATTCCATGAAAATCATCTAAGCAGAGTCTTGTATCGACTTCGACGAACTACTCGAAAATAATAGCATTGTACGAGGCCTCACGAGAATGTGCTTGGCTTCGGCGGATGATCCACCACATCCAGTAGTCATGTGGATTGAATGCCGCACTAACCCCCACTATTATCTATGAAGATAAATGCAGTTTGTGTTGCACAAATACAGATGGGTTATGTGAAGAATCCTCTCACAAAGCATATAAACCCCAAGTTCTTCTATGCTCATGAATTGCAAAAGATGAACGTTTTTAAAATACTGCATACTAAGTCATGTGAGAATCTTACAGATTTATTCACTAAGTCACTTCCAGCATCTAACTTTGAAAGATGCATATGTGAATTGGAATGATGAGACTTGAGAGAAGTGCAGAATTCAGGGGGAGAACCTTCACGAACTCATTATTAAAGCTTGATCATGAAGATCGAGTACCCAAAGAATAAATCCAGGAGATTAAATGAAATTGGGTGGATTGTACTCTTTTTCCCTTGACGAGTTTTTCTGAAGTTTCTCGGCTAAGGTTTTTAATGAGGCAATTCGTGCATCAATGTAACGTGTATCATGTACTCTTTCTCCAAATTTTTCCCATCGGGTTTTTATGGAGTTTTGACGAGACATAGACATGAAGGATGGGTGCCCAAGGGGGAGTGTTGGGAAACTATGGGCCCGACCTGCGCATCGGCCCATTAGTGGGCGCCCCATCCCAAACCCTAGCAGGGTCGTAGCCTATAAATAGGGGGTGCTATTCATTGTAAAGGATGGATCGATGGATGAAGAAATAAAGAGAAGCAAGACGTCCCCCTACATCTCTGTGTTCAATCTCTTATTCTGTTCTTGTATTCATGCATTGTTCTTACGATTCTGAGTTTGTCTACGAGGTAATCGCTCGGACTGGACTCACCAGCGACGGTTCCTCAACACAAACCTCGTCGAATCTGGCTAGGCAACAAACGGCATGGTCTAGGCCAGTGGAGGCGTTGGTGCTAGACCCGCTTTGCCACGCGAGATTCGGGCCCGCCAACAATGGTAGCGGTGGTGCGGCCCAACTGCCTCTTCTCTTTTGACGAGATCGTCTCACGTGTTGTCATCCGTAAGTTGAAATGTTGTTGTGAGTTGAGTCGTTGCGGTAGTTGTTCTGGAACGTTGCAGCACAACATATCTTTCTCAAATCTTGTAGCATATAATATTTGTTTTCACTGGTGTTGCGGATATTTTTACAAATTGTTGCACACATCTTTCTCAATTGTTGCATATATGTCATTTTTAGTTTGTTAGGAACATGTCCTCTCTGGATTATTTTGTTTTTGTTGCAAGTGTTTCCTCAGATTGCTGCATATGTTGCAATAGTTATAACATCGTAGGTTCATTTTATTTCGAACTTTTGTGTTAGTTGTTCGAGTACATCTTCCTATAGGAACGACATAGGTAGTTTTCAGTGCTTTTTGTGAACAGATTTGAACATTTTCCAATATTTTTAAGACCGAAACCGATTTTTTGTTGCAGGTGTTAAAATAATTTGTTACACATGTTGTATTTCAATGTTGCGCCAGAGCATACGATAGAAAGCCTCCAATCATACGTCACAGCACCCTTGTATTTTTTCGGTAGAGATTGTCCATATGTCAACGCAGTTTTGACATTTATGTAAGCAGTTCATGGCTGGAATTTGGCTGCAGAATGCATGGACTTCGTCGTGATTTAGTTCGGTACGTAAGTACATTTAGCTCATTAGGGTTGGCACGATTTCTTCAAACAGAGTACGTCGGTACACGGATGGCTGACTTGTGAGAAGTTCATCTGCATGCGGCATTGGCGGCACGTACGTTCATCACGCCGGCCGAACGCTCGCTCACACGTCGATCGGTTTCCACCACTCACCAAATTATAAATATGACCTCAGGGCTCAGGCCTTCATGATCAAGACGTATGATTTTTTTGAAAATGGTGATCAAGACGTATGATTTTTTTTAAAATGGTGATCAAGACGTATGTCACACCTATGTTATGTATGCACTACAGATTTCTAAATTATGCCGATGGTTATTGCTAATTTGCTATATCGCTGACCAGTGGCGAAGGAAGGAATTAAATTGAGGTGTGGCGGGATGCCTAACTAGAGAATATAGCTACTTAGGTAGCGTAAGATTTAAAATAGCCATATATGAAATACAGATACCGGTTCAGTTTTACGTACTGTTTTTCTTCCTCAGGGCAACATAACAGCAGTTCACAAACTCTTTCAAGTATTCATGGTAGAGGGTGTGATTTAAGGGTATGAGTTCCGGAAAAATTGAGATATGGCAAGAGCCATACCTTGCCATATGGGAAGCTCCGCCCCTGTCGCTGACGGTGATAGCCCTTTTGTAATAACTAGCCGAATTATCTGCGCAAGTGCGCAGCTAGGTACTAAAATACATATATAATTAGAGTTAGAAATATGGTTGTATTTTTTATACAGTTATAACAGATCTCATGTATAAATCTGATTAATTTGTATCGTTACCATCATGACTCACCGAAATAACTGGTGTAGATATTTTCATTTTTTTCTGATCAATGTGGAAATTTATATCATCTTTGACTGAAAATGGAAGCTATTTTTTACCTTGTTTCGACAAGATAATACTAGGTAGCTGTAACACCCCAATTTTATACATAGGGTATCCAGATTTACATATTCAGGTCCCGATAGTAGCGCGAGCACCGTGTGTTACCCATGTATTCACTAATTGAGGGGCTGCTATTTTATTTTCTTTTTTGTTATAATTTATGTTATGTTTCTCTTTTTTAGAGGCATGTCATAGGCTTTTTTAATATATAATAGATAGATTTTTTTCAAGTTTTCATCGTCTTGTTGGTAATTTTTTATGTCAGTGATTTATCCTTACCTTTAAGGAAAAATTCAGATTACACACAAAAAAAAATTATTGTGGATTTACCACTATGAATATGTGCATTTGAGGAGCGAGACGTGATCGATCTAAAAGTAAATCATCAAATACATCTATCGTGTAATAGTAAATCCTCAAATCCCATAAAATAAAATCAACTCGTCGTTGAGTCCCCGTGACCACGTTCTGTGGCACATTCTAAGCTTAGGCATCTCCAATGCAACAACAGGTACATGTGTTTGGAGCAACTGAGTTTGCGTTGGCAGAGCGAGCATAGCCTCTTGGTGGATATATTCTTCAGCCGACTACCATGGACCCGGGCGGACCCAGCTGGGCGCCAAGTTGGCAACTGATTCGTCAGATGGAGACCCATGCACGTCAAGTCTGACTAATCCAGCTCCTGTTCAGTCACACTAAACCATCAACAAGTGTATGTATTTGTTTTCTAAAAAAATGCAGGTATACCGCTAATTCCATCACTTAACTGGTAAGCATGACAAATTATTGGTCGAGGGATCCATGGAACGATCGGGAACTTGGTGGTAGCAGCAACGAGACGCAGTAAAAACGCTGACGCAACCTGTCGTCGGCGTGAGCCAAGACTAGCCCGGCCGGGGCCACGTCACGAGCTAAGTAATCCAGTTTTACTAGTACTCCCTGAAGTAAAAAAAAAAAAAGTCATTTTATCGTTATATTTTGGCGATTAGTTCTAAAAGTGTAATGTTACGGAACTATTTTCCGCAATAAATTTACTATCCATTCTATTTTTTATATCCAAACCAGACGTAGCCAAATAGACGGCACGACGCCCAGCCCGACACGAGCACGGCCCATTCTGGTTTGTGAAAGAATCGTGTCGTGTCGAACCGATCCATGTGCCTGGGCGGCGGCCCAAACATGGCCCAAAGGGCAGTCATGCCGTGAAGTACTGGCATGAGCCCGTGTGGCCCGTCGGATCATTTACGGCCCAATTAGCCCAAAAAATTAAAAAAAATCAAAAAAAAATACAAAAAAAAATTAAAAAAAAAACAGAAAAATGTGTAGAGTTCATAAATACATATGAAAGTTGTAAAAAATGAGACAAGCATATTAAAAAAATATAATAAAGAGCTTTATTAATATTGAAATGGTTGTCGCGTTAAAACCTTTATCAAGTAAAAAACTCAACATAAAAACCTTGGCAAAAGAAAAAGAGTACAGCGAAGATATAGTTGAATTTTTTTATTATTTAATCATTTTTAATTTTATTTTAAAGTTAACCCATCGTGAACTTTATTTCCAATTTGACCTTTGGTCACGCCACCACCTATAGCGTGACAAAATAATACTCACACGTCCATAACCCATTTCGTCCTTGTTGACCCAGCACCATTCCACCACACCCAAAAATCACACCATCATACCATTGTGCCCAAGTCTAAATCTTTTGTTTTCGTTTTAGTTTTCATAAGTAGACATGGCACAAGGTGGAAATCATAATCCATAATAAGTTTTAAGTGATCAGGTTATCGACAAGTCGATAACCGCCCATTTCTACCGAAACTAAGCATGGCTAACAATTAATTCGCAACTACTAAGTGATAAGAGCCCATCCATGAACTCTAAATCACAAAGAAGTAACCTAGGCTCATGGTAGTAGAGGATGATCATTTGCTAAGGAAATGCATCTACTAGGCCAACTATTAACACAAAGTAGCAATGCATACATAGAAGTTGTAATCAACATAAATACTTAAAATATCGGGATTAACATGATCAAACCGCTTGCCTTCTTGCCGTTGCTCAAACTGCTGTGGAGGATCGCTCTCTGGTTACCGCAAATGTCGAATCCTAAGCGAAGGCAAAAGAACCAAGAACAACCAATAAGACGAGCCACACTTAAACAAACGAGCAAGCAAAAATTATCCAAATGCAATAAATTTATACATAAGGTAGAATACGAATAGACCTAGACATAGAAACCGGAAAACCTAATTTGGATTTGTGGTGCAAAAGATATTCCCTAAAAACCCATTTTCGGCTATAATAAGGTACTATAGCAAAAATATTTTCTAGAGGTTTTCTGGACTTGAAAATTTTATGATAGATTGCTACTGACATTTTAGGGCTAATACAGGTGGTTTCATCTTAATTGGAGTTAAACTGATTTAGTTATGATTTTTCCTAGGATGCAAAACTAGCATAATGCACTTTCTGAAATATAAACATGTGCAAAACCCATTTCACATTATAGTATGATAACAGAGGGATTTCTAACATCAAATTTCTATTTTTAGGATTTACAGTGAATTATCGTGTCTATTACATCATTAAATGAATTTTTAATTGCTACTAATAAGGTTAAATTTATCAACATATTTTTCTCGTGTGATTTAGGCCTACCACCATTTTAGATTAAAACTTAGTTAATAACAAATTTATAAAAGTTAAAATCATACAATTAGCAGATATCTGTAAAAGATATGCATTTTAGCTTTAATACAATTGAATATATAAAAATAGCATAAAACAAGCTATTAAAGATTACAATTTTCTACTACAGGCTACAACTAAAAGCATTTTTATATTAAACTTTAGTGAAATACAAATTTATTGCAGTTGGTTTCATGTAAAAAGGATTTATCTTGAATTAGTTATGAATTTCTAAAGTTTTGATACAATTTTCAGTTGATAAATAAATACTTACAGAAATAAAAACCAACCCATCCGAAAATAAATGACGTGGACGCTCGTGGGCCGTTGATGCCATATCCAACGAGCCACACGACGGAACAGCTGCACGCCGCGTGATTCATAACAGAGCCCACCGTTGGATCTAGATCCAACGGCTCACGAGGAAGGATGCAACCGACGCATGCGGTTGCCTCGACGATCCACGCATCGCAGATCTAAGGATGAATGGCTCCGATCACGCCTCGGGCGGAAAGTCCGATTGCACGCACGATCGTGGCCGCAGATCAAGTGATGGACGCCAAGAATGATGAGGGAACCGAGGGTCCGAACGCATACAAAATCTAGGCCGCAGATCGCAAAATGGACGGTGGTCCAAGATCGCGTGCAACCGGGAGTGCCGACACGCGGGGACCGCATGTCGCTGATCGAGAGTCACACTGCGAGATTTAACACACGCACGCAAGGCACGCGACCCACCGCAGGGACTTAAAGGAGGTTTTAGGACAGCTAATTAATCACTAATGACCAATGATTAGTGATGATTAGCAATTAATGTGTCCTAAAGATTTTGAACAGAGGTGATTTAGGGACAAAGGGCCCACACGTCAGTGGCCCAAAAAGGTAATTTCGGACACATTTATTGCTAACAATGATTAGCAATAAATAAACCCAAAATCAGCCCTAATGACTTCGGTTTTCGGGCTAAGCTAATGGGCCCACTGGCAGCGGGTACAGGGACATCCCCGATACTAATAATTGCCACACTTAATTAACCTAAGATTAACATTAATGATGCCTAAACGCACAGATAACGCCAGCGGGGGATTTAAGGGGGCTAGACCCACATGTCAGTCAGACATTAGACCAGATTAAGACACCATTAATGCTCTACTGATTGGCAATCATTAAGCATTAAACGTGTCCTAAATATTTGACGCAAAACGGCTCCCGGTGACAAAACCCGAGTGGCTCTCACCGCTTGTCGCGGCGACGACATGGGCGGCGCCTAAACTATCAAAATGGGTTCGCAATAGTGTTGCGGACCCAATGATGATGACCTCACGGCGCTGGAGGTTCGGAACGCCATGCAGCCGGAAAACAAAGAAGGAGGCCGACACGACAAAACATGAAAATAGCAAGATGCTCATCTGCGGTCCAAGGAAGCGAGTGCCATGACTTCTAGGGACTATATAGAAGCTACCTAACCGAGAGGAGCTCCAAATATGGCGGGAAGACTTGAACACGATGAAGTCCACCTGAGCCGAAGAAGATGAAGTGGAAGATGAGGTTGTCAAAGTCTTGTCACGCCTGAAATTTTTACAGGGTGGTGGCGTGCAGAGGATGTTGTTTGGTCACGCCACGCCAATGGCGTGACAAAAAGTGCGATTTTGGGGACTTATCTTGTGGCGTGACAGTGTTGTTTTGTCACACCACGGATGGTGGCGTGACCAAAAGGGTCAGAATTGAAAATAAAATTTGCGAGGGGTTAACTTTAAAATAAAATTAAAAAAAGGATTAAATAATAAAAAAGTTCCATATAGCTCTGTATACATCTTTGTTCTAAGTGTCATTGTTGATGTACAGATTTTCAAACACATCCGACAACTATGTATTTTCCACAGAGTGTTGTGTTCGCGAATCAGCTTGTTCTCAATCCTTCACGGTTAGAAGTATCTCCACCATCCAACTTGTGTTCTTCTCTCCTCCAATATTCTTCCAGAAAGACTAAAAGCAGACTCGAAGAAAACCGTCGAGACTGGAATAGTTAACACACTACATGCAAGTATGGATAGCACAAGATATGTTAACTTATGGGTATACCACTATTGCAAAATTTTGAAGCCTTCTGAGTTAAAATCCACCGTATCGCTGTCCAGATAGGTGAATAGTTCCCTACTCCTTGAGGTTGTTCTTGGTTGAGCAAGCAGCACTATAGAAGAAAAAGACATAGACTTGGAGGAATAACCACCAAAGATCGTGCCTCACATATTTGTCTTGCTACTTGAGGTAGGGACTACTAGAGATCGTTGCAAGAAGACTCCCTAGAACTTATTTCCATACCTTTAGTAAACCTCATGTAATCGAGAACGAACTTCTGCAAAATAGTTATAATAGTCTAGCCCTGTAACATCACTGAGAAGATTAAGAACATTAGCAAATGCTTCAATTTTACCTTTAGGATCTAAAGTAAATACAAATACATATAGGAAAGAGATTTCTCTATAATATTTAAGGTATTTCGTTTGCACAACAACAATAGTTTCGCATATAACTGAGTCATTTTCATACATTTTCAATTGAGTAGCAATCAAAATACTATGCATAATAATAGGAGATGT
Organism: Ampelocalamus luodianensis; assembly: GCA_036346255.1. NCBI lineage: Eukaryota > Viridiplantae > Streptophyta > Magnoliopsida > Poales > Poaceae > Ampelocalamus > Ampelocalamus luodianensis. Next base: position 49,336,418 of record CM070629.1, on the reverse strand, counting down.
TAAATAGTAGACATAAGACAAAGCAACAGTGACCTCATAAAAATTTTCTGAAAACTATAGTATCTTCTCAGCAATGAACCAATATTTCTTAGTCAATAGTATACTACCGTTAGTGCTCTGATAGTGCGTTTGAATAAAAACAAATAAATGCTCTTATATGGTAAAAGACTCTTAAGCATCAAGTAAATAGAGTTCCATCTTACCGGCATATCCAAACTGAACTTTCTTTGATCTACACCCATTGCCCTGCAAAAGATCATATATGCTGCTATTTTTATATTAGAATTATTCAAGAAAGATATCACACCACGAAAAGATTCAAGATACACATCCAACTTTTTCAAACCGGATTTGACTATAAGGTTAATAATATGACAAATGTATCGTTGATGTAGCAAGAAGGAATTAGCGTATGTATTAAAGACTAGAGTAAGAATATCTATGTCCTTAGAGTTCGCAGCGGCATTATCTAGAGTAATTGAGAATATTTTGTTTGTAAGACCAACGTCTTCCACAACTTTGATAATACAATCCGCAATATTTTCAGCCGTATGTGCTATATCAATTAATTTGAAATCTATAATTCTTTTCTCCATTACCCAATCATCATTAACATAATGAGCAACTACACTAAGATAATCCTCCCTAGCGCGGTCACTCCATATGTAAGGTCAGGTCCACCGAAAATGTGCACGTAGCAAATTTATCATTTAATTTATCATGGCGTTCATTGTAGTATTTTACTCGATCCTTAGTTGTTGTTTGTCTAAAAACGGAAGAAAATCTAGAATTATGCACAGTTCTAATGTAAGTTTGAAAAGCATTAGATTTCTCAAAGCCTAACTGTAAATCATCATAAGCAATTAAATGATAGAGAAATTGACGGTCTACCTCAAGATCATAGTCCCAACTATATACCGTATCGTCGGGGTTGTACTGTAGCTACGTCTGCCTCATCAGCAATTCTTGCTTGGTCTTACATCTTGTAGCATGTCTTTGCAAGTGTCCCGCCTCTCCTATAGACTTTGTAGTCAATTCCTGATGACAAATTTTGCAAACAACATATGGTATATCATTTACTTGTACGTCTGGCTTGGTTGTCCTGTCGAAATGGCCCAAGACTACGAATGTAGACGGTCTCGACCTCTTTGCTCCGGTGGTTACCGACGAAGATGCACTCGTAAAGTCTGATGATGGAACTCCGCCTTGCCCTTCCGGTAAAACCTTCGTTTGGTTTGAGGCAGCCGCAACCTCCTCCATGGATGCAACATTCTCCAGTGAAATTCCGTACTCAGTGAGAACGAAGATATGGTAATTCTTCGTAACGAAAACTGCAAAATCGAAACTAACTCTATTATTATTTTCATCTTAGCATAACAAATAATAATAATGTACAAAAAAATATTGTACCTCTTTTCATGACGTGCTACTGGAATTTGAATTTTCCAAAATTTGGCACAATTTTTTTGAATTTTGTCAAATTATCTCACAATGAATTTAAGTTTACACAACAGAATTTGAAAAAGAGAATGAGGAATGCATGGGTGTTGAATGAGGGGGTATGGTGCCTATTTATACAAAAAAAATTTGAAAATTTTGAAAAAAAATTCCTATTCTTAAATCCCCAAACGGTCGGAATTTTAAAAATTCCGAATGTTACGAGCTAAATAGGTCAAATAGGCCGTGGCGTACCGCGCGGAGCATGGTCCACCATGCCAAAACAGCCCGCAACGGCTATTTCTTCCCTGGGCATGGCCCATTATGTCGGCGCGGCCCACTTGGCCTGGCACGCCGCCTCCCCCTACCCCCTACCTTCTCCCTATGAAACAGTGTGGAGTGTGCTGTGTCTAGACTGAGCCAACAGTGTCGCTTCTCGGGCTTGCCCGGCCGGCACGGCCAATCTGACCACCACTAATCCAAACCACTTATTTTAGAAAATATGTTTGATCAACATTAGAATGGTTTGGCTTCACGTATTCCAAGGTGACCTCGTTTTGTGACTGCGGTGAGTAATCAATTTCGCCGTATCATAGAGAAGGCCGAAGTGCCAATTGACTGAAGTAATTGTAGTCAATCGACAATTTTCGATGAATCAACAGTGGTACTCTGACCGGTGTTAATCGCCGAGTCCAAGTTGCGCTTGTCTCTGACCTTTCCCGGGCCATGCAGAGCTTTCAATTTGTAGAGCAAGTGTGGTTGTGCTACCAGGAAAAATCGGGATGGAGCGGCTGCGCGCGACGCAGACAGAGGGAGGAATACACCGCTAACTAATAGAGAAGGCTACTTGTGCTAGCTTAATTTCCTTCTATAAATACCAAGAAGCCTCTTCTCCCTGCAGGCTAACAACCACTTCTAACTTCTAAGCCGACTATTCTACCATCACCACTCTCTCTCTCTCTCTGCTGCTGCTGCTGCTACCATCATCGAGGAGATTAATTAGCGAATGGTGAATACTATGGCGGGAAAGAAGCAAGTGGGAGGGGAGAAGAGGGAGGAGATGAGCTGGATCGGCAGGAAGCTGTTCCTGTACAACGTCACCATTGGGCTCTACGCCATGGATTGGTGGGAGCGCTACCTCTTCAGTATCCTTCAAATTCGCTGCAAACCTACCTCTATCAGTCTTCATGATGTGTGCTCTCTCCACAAGTTTATTCTCTTTTCCATTTTTTTTCCCCGCAAATTTAGGCTGAGCTAGACAAGCAGAGCTTATACGTAACTAGCTAGCGACTGATTTCTTTATCTCCAAGTAGGATTCTGCATTTGAAAGACCGAGAGGATCGGTGCTGAAATTGCCGTTGCTCGCATGAGTTTTCCATTTGAAAGATCGAAGTAATCTTTTCGATCACAATTCACAAGTTCACATGGGTTTTCATGCATGCATACGTATATATATACCACTATATTCTTCACGGTTTCTTCCCAGATTATTGGAATAATATTCTCTTCTAGCATTTTCCTCTAGCTTGCATGGATCAAGACCATTTGCCAATCAACAGATAATGGATCATATGTACCTTCATCATGCCCACATCTTATAATAGCAGCTCAAGTTGAAGTGGTTAAGGTCATCTTGCTGATGTGTCGATTTAGGAAGCTCCAAATCAGCTAGCCAGGTAGGTAGGATCCACAGATTTGACCAAATTGAACCGACACACCCACGGCACGCCCAATCCTGCCCTGAGACAGGTTAGGTGCATGTGAATGTGCTAATCAGCAAACAAGTTAGCATTCAATGAGTTCTTACTTCCAAAATATTCTATATTTCTGCGATTGAATTAATTTCTGTGCATAGAAATTGGAAACATCTTTAATATTTTAAAAATGAAGGGCAAGTGTTTACTCAATCAAAATTGCAAATCTAGATTTTCTTTGACAATTTAATAGCTAGACACCTAATGGCATGTACAATGGTACAGACAGTTGTTGTCTATAGTAACTCTCCATGTCACATGTAGACAGCACTAAAAACAGCTCATACAATAGTACAAACAGCTGATGTCTTTTTAGTTGTCTTTATAGAACACAATCTTTTAATATTTTTTTGTTTCTGATGCTATTCAACTACAGGATTGTAGACAACATCTTTCTCTCTCTTCATTCTCTTTCATCCACGTTTGTAAAAATCTTACGTGGCAGTGACTATAGACGGCTGACATAAATCCATTATACATACTCTAAGTTAGCTCTCTCCATAAAGAAGTTTGACCTCAGGGTTTGTAACCAAACCAATAGCAACAACATACACGTAATCCTAAAGAAAAAGTTGTCGTCACGTGATTCTTTGAAATATATATATATATTCTAGTATGTTAATTAAACTACAAAAATCCGAAGTTCATTTTTGACCAAAAATATGCATCCGATTTTGATTTGCAATAACATTAACATCAAAAGTCAGTTTGTTCATCTGTTCCCGATAATGACCGATTATAATCAAGTTGTGGTTAATGTCATCCCAGTTCTATGTGCTAGTATTATTTTAAGCCAACATGAGAGATGACCGATTAATGGCGGGTCAATGATGCAACCGGAAAATGGACCCGACTACAATGCTCTAGTATGCAACATTCCTGTCATGAAAAAAAAACTTTGATGAGATTTGTCTTGCCAACTGCTGAAGGAGTGAACATATAGCGTCGGCAGTTCAATTGGTACAGTTAAATATTTTGCCTTAACTCACAATAAGAGGAGTGACCGCAACCTAATTTTGCCAACTGCATGACAATAAGAGGAGTTAACATATTAGGCCAAATTATTATTTAGGCAGCAATAAGAGAAGTAAACATAGATACATGCATGCCATATATTAGATTACAAATTAAATTAGGTTGCGTTTTTTTGCGATAAAGACCAAAGCTTTTTTTTTTTCAAGAACTGTTTCGGAATTAGATTCGAATAAATCAATTCCGATGACGATGTTTCAGTCGTTTTCCAATTTATTCCATCATTAGTGTGTGTATTGAACTATTCATCTTGGGTTGTCTTTGGATTGGTACATGGCCTTCCATGTTGGACCCTTTCCATGCATCGTGATAGGATCATTATGAATTATGTGTTCTTTTTTTTCCTCTGAAAGACTGAAACTACCACGAATGGTGGTATCGATTAAGCTTATTAGTACTTGGGCCACTAGATGTTGGTCTGGAGAAATGTGATCTCGGTTTGGCTTAACTCACAGTAGACACCATTGTCCTGATTCTCCTGTGGCTCATCTGCTACAATACTACCCGGTCTATGCGGCTGGCATTTGACAAGTAAATTTATTTCTCCTCCCTTCTCCTTGCACTGTCTATTATACTACTAGTTAACAAGTAAATTTATTTTGATGTGTCGCTCATTGGTGCATTGATTGCTTTGACTAGAGCACAAGTGATATTATATCATGACACAACACTCTTTTATCTTATGCATGTTTCAGCCTTCTCAAGAGTAGAATGCACCTTGGCAGCGGAAACTATTCCATGGTGGCGCTGTCCTAAACTGTAGTATCGTGAAAGCTGCAAATATGAAGAACAAGGATATATGACAAGTTTGTGTAGTGATCGGTTGTTTTGCTTGTAAAGAAGTTAAGATAATGCAGTCTTTTGTGCCAAAAGTTACTTAAGGTTGCTTTGCTATGGCATGCTTTCTCCCGTGTACGTATACATGCATAGCGCGTGATCGATCAAAAAGATCTGTAAATTACAGTTTGTACTGTCTGAATATAGAGTGAAAGAGAAGTGCATTTTTCTTTTCTTTTCTTTTTGTTAAAAAGCAAAATATATTACTATCACTAGTCATAAACTAGTTGTGGTTGAGGATCTGTTGCTAATCCAGGTATATACTTTTATTTACTCGGTCAGGATCATGCATATGCATATGCTCTGATTTTTCCTAATTTACTAATTAACATATTGGTAGTATTGTTTAGAGCCAGGAAAAAGTCTATTTTACCACCTAAACTTTGGAAGTGCGTCTAATCTACCCTTAAACTACAAAACCGTCTAGATAGCCTCCTAAACTGTAGTGGAGTAGTTGGTATACGACATCCTGAAGCACACCTATTACCCATACGCGAGTGTGTTTCAGTAGGAATTTTGTGATATCAGAAATTTATCCCGGCCAGTGGCGGACCTGAAAGAGGTTCATGGTGTTGAAGTGAACCCCAAATTTTTTTCAAAACAAGCTAGTATTTACATATATTAATACACAAGCTATATTGTGTACATGCTTCCCTCTCGGTAGCCCAACAGCAAGCAACTATTCCAACAGGCGCCCAACAAGGCAACACCCCAACAGCCTAAGTACCCACCAACACAACCCAACCCAACCCACCCATCATCCCCTCTGGTGTTGATCCTTGTCGTAATATACGAGCTATAAACTTGTTTATTTGTTGCTCAGATTGGTGTTAATTCTTCCAGTGGCTACTGCAGGTGTAAAGATGGTATTTTGGCAATAGACTATTTGAAGAATAAGCTAAGAGAATGGCATAAGTGATTAATAGTTGAATGATTGCTTTGTTACATTCATTGCTATTGAAGCATAAAATATCTTCGTGTTAAGTTCATTTTAAAAAATATATATTTGCACCCTATTGTTAAAATCCTAGCTCCGCCACTGTCCCCGGACGAGACCTGTTCATGGGTGGTCCAACCCGAAAGCCCGCTGAATGCAAAAAAGAATTAAAAATATTATTTTTTATTCAAAAAAGAATTAAAAATATTATTTTTATTGGAAAATCATTTTTCAGGCCAGACGGACCGAGCTTGGGCCTACCCGGGCTTTTCAGGCCCGGTCCGGCATTTGAACATGTCTACCTCAGATCTCGTCTGTCTTGATGTGTGCTAAGGGGACGTACTCTTGTGTGTATATGCGTTTTTTTTAATGGCAAAGAAAATAAAAAAGGAAGGACCAAATAGTGATGAGAGAGAACCATAAGGCAGAGAGCAAATGAAGCAGACGCACCAGAAAATATCACATGCTTCCACCCCTAGGGTTCTTCCTACTAAGTATAAAAGTTTTTTAAAATTTCAAATAAAGTTACAGATGTAAGGGGGGGGGGGCAAATTATATGGCCATGTAAAATTTCAAAATCAAACTCGATGTCGGTTTTGATTTTGAATTTTATATGGCTATAAAATATATCGTCCCTACATTTCCAAAAAACCGTTTAGAAATTTTTGAAAACTTTTACATGTAGGAAGCACAGTAAAGGCGGAAGTACACGATATTCTACGAGCCGAGTGTGAACAGTGAACTCTATAAACTTGAGTAGATAGCATCTGTACCTGCCCCTGCCCGTCACGATCCCTACTGGAGTCCGGCCGGCCTTTGATTTTCATCGGGATTAACTTAAAACACCTGATCTGATCTAACTATCTAAGCTTGTTTGATCAAATCATCAGCCCATAAAGAATTAAAGACCCGACATGGTTGCCAAATAGGAGATCGATGGACACAGTAAACTTGCTGGATCATATTCATGTCGAAGAGCATTGGGAACACATATATCATGTGATTTTAACTTGAAGAATACAAGTCAAAATAAGGGGCACAGTCTAGAAGACATGGCCTAGTTCATCATAAGACGAGACGAACAAAACTGACCGCGCTTCCACTGGGAATAATTTCTGCCTTCTTTGAAAAGAAGATTCTAAAGCAGGGTGTGGGGCCAGGTTTCAGCCTCAGTGCGTTTCAAGGATCTTTTTTAAAAGGAAAATTTGATCATATACCCTCCCCTTAGATGGAAATTCAGGATTTACCCTCCTGGCCCACATGTCATTGACCTATGGTGACCCCACATGTCATTGAGGTGGGAGGTAAATCAAATCTCAAATCGAGAGAGGATATGATCCAATCCCTCTTTTAAAAGATACTTATATAATTAAATAGTCATTTTTTTATAAAATTAGGTGTTTGTCGTCGTCCAATTGATGATAGGGACCTAAACAGTGACGACAGAGGTTTTAACAGTACAGAGATCCTTATTACCAATCCAACGGATGAAAGGGATCTTAAATTTTTTAATATTAAAATTTCAGCTGCACCCGACGGCCAAACTGGACTGGACCCGGCTCGCGCTGACTTGAAACTCGAGTGGCTGAAAGAGAAGAAAAGAATGCAGCTTCCCGTGCCTTTTGCTTAGAGGATTGCTCATTTCTGGTATTTGCAGATATGCCCTTGCAAGTCACGAATTTGCTCCTTTTTTCTTTCACTTCGAGAAGCCGAAATAGTACATTCCTTGTAGCTCTATTATGCTCTTTCACGCAGGTTTAGTAAACGACGGCTTCAAAAAAGTGTTGAGAGGATTGCGTGAATTAAAAACTGAATCAATACCAGTAAAAGTGGTAGAATGCGGGTTTATGAGCGGACAACCCGTTTAGCGACGAGAGGAATACAAGTATACAATAGTTCCACGCCAGATAAAGAAACCGATGATCAATTTCACGAGCTCTTTTTATTTTTTAATTGTTTTAAAAAAATATTTTAAAGATAACTTATTTCTAACTTTATTTTAAATTTTAACCCTTTTGATCACGCTATGACCCGTGATGTGATCAAATTGTGCTGTCACGTCAATGACCGCGGTATGATCAAATCTATCCGGATAGCCCTCCGAGCAACACACGTCTGTTTTGATACTAAGTCCTGTCACACCAAGATAAGTGGTGTGATAGTACTCATTTGTCACGCCGAGGTTTATGACGTGACAACGTGTGTGGCGTGGTTAAAGGGTCAAAATTGAAAATAAAATTAGGAAGATATTATCTTTTAATATTTTTTTTAAAAAAAAGATTAAAAAAACAGAGTTCTCAATTTCACAGGGAAAACAAGCGTAATTTCGCCAAATTCTATAAATTCGCTCTACTTGGAATTATCAATGACAGAAAATGTAAAAATGACATACCACAAGGTTGTTAGCGTAAAACTGCAAATCACCCTTTTGAGCTGCATCCTATATAAACAGCCTAGGGAGCCCTGATTCTGAACGCCATCACCGTCGATTCAGAGTTCAGAAATTCAGATAGATTCAGAGAAGACACTCGTGAACCAAAAACAGAGATCCCCAATTTTGAAAGGCGATTTGTTCCGCGAGGAGGAAGAGCAGAGAAGATGGGAGAGATGAACTGGGTGAGCAAGAAGATCCACCTCTACAACGTCACCATGGGCCTCTACATGCTCGATTGGTGGGAGCGTTGCGTCTTCAGTATCCTTCGGTTTTATTTACCTCCAACTCGCCGATTGCTTCTTGATCTAGTTCAGTTTGTTATCATTGTCCTTGCTAATTTAGTTGTTGTTTTGAGCAAAACCATCTCATTATCTCGGATTTTGGTTAGATCCGCTTTTGGGTATTTCCGTTCCTCCAAAGCAATATTTAGGTTTGGGTACGACTAGCCCAATTGGTTCTGGGGGATTACCATAATATATCTCTGATTGGTCCCGCGGGGTTATTGATTTGGCAAATCGCATCAAATTTCTTTGAAGTAAATGTTGTTAATTTGTTCGCAACAATTACGTCATTTGTTCGGATAGTTCTTGGAATGTTTTTTTGTTCCCCTTCAACTCGAGTAGACATATTGGTGATGATCCTGCTCTGGTTCATCTGCTTCAATGGCTCCCGCTTCGCCACCGACGTCTATGAGAGGTACCCATCCCACTCTCTTTTCTTCCATGTCTACTCTGGAATTTCCCAATCCAATTCCTAGACCTGTTGAGATCAGATTTTAGTGTAGTGTGGATCTAAATGTTTTCAAATAAAAATCGAGAGAAAAATTGCTGACCCCAATTAGTTGGAAATTTGCATATAAAGCCCAAGCATGTAATAACTATGTATTCTCTAGAAAGTAGGTGGATGGATACATGTATCACGAGTGACAAAGTTCAACGTGGGTGATGAGTTAAAACATCCTTTGCCACCACAGTTCGACTGAGAGAATATCGGTTCCTTGTCTGTTCAATCCTGTTTTTAAAGCAAAAAACAGTAGGGGAAGTCCTACAAGTAAGGTGAAATTATGTTCAGTGAGAAAAAAATAGAGAATTGCAACACAAAAGAAGGAAGAAAACAAATGGTTAAAGATAAAACCACCGATTACAAATGAACATTCTCTTACCAGGCCACCATTTTAGCATGTTTGGGTCCTCTTGCCCTATGAGAGTGAAATTTAGCAGTGTAGCTAGATAACCATGTTCTGAGATCAATGCCATCATTGTCAAAGACAGCCCTGTTGCAATGCTTGTCTCTTGGAACCTGAATCGATTATGTTCCAGGTGTGTCCATTTATGTCTGTTGTAGGTCAGTTTAATGGTTGATTTTTAATGCTAAGGGTGGGCATTCGTTAGAGTACAGTAGTCTTAGTTGGCAACCTACTTAGTACCTTAGGGCATGTACAATGGTATAGACAGCTGCTGCCTATAGCAACTATCCATGTCACCTATAGACAACACTAAAGACAGCTCATACAATGGGTTGTGATAAGCTTCGGCTGGACAGTTATTCTGGCTATAGGATTACTTGGTTGCCCATCTCCCAAACACACAATCTTTATTGCTTTTCTTGGTTTTGGTGCTACTCAATTGTTTCCTCGAAGAAAAGGATTATAGACATGACTTAAATATTCTCTCTTCTCTCTTTCATCCACGCCTGTCTAAAAATCCTATTTTGGCAAATACTATAGTTCTGCATCTAAAGACATAAGCCCATTGTACATGCTCAGTCGTTTCATTATAATGGTTTTGCTATTCATGCCAGGAACTCCTAAACCTGTAGTGCTTATTAGTTTCTAATGCACCTCTTTCAATAGTATCGTTGGTTCCTAATTGCTTTCTAATCTCTTTCAGCCATGTGAAAGTTCGGATCATGCATGGTGAAAATTACAGCATGGGAATTGGCATGCCCTCGTCCTAAGACTGCAATAACAAGCACAGAAGAAGCGAAGTATGCTTATTCTCTGAAATCTGGTTCAAGTAACACAGTGTTGTAGTTTTGTGCACTAAATAGTTCCAATATTGTAATCTGCTTAAAGTTATGATTGTTTTGTAATTATTGCACAATGTGCAGTCATAGATTTGATTGTACGATGTCTCATTCTGAGTTTATACTGTAAATCATTCTCAGTATATCATTATGAGCTCAGTGGTCACTTCTTGTATTCCCATCCCTCACTGTCCCTGGGTTAAAACTAAGTGATCTCCCACGAGTGCGTTCAGGGAAATAATTTGCAAATCTCTAGCAATTTTGCGGCTCTGTGGGCGTGGAGATGCGTTTCTTCGTTCCACGCCTGTTTCTTGCGAGACTGTATGAGCCTGTTGAAGTAGCTAATCACCGTGACCATTTGTAGTCACTGTGACCACCTATCAACTACGACAATACAGACCAAGAAATTTCCAAATCCGCTATATGAATTGAACAGAGCTAAATGAGATGCCGCTGCCAGAGCCACAGCAACAGCAACATTCTGCAAGACAAAGGTGGATCCAACATTCTGCCAGAGTCACATCATATATGTCGGCTACTTCTTGCTTGTCACTAAGGTGAAAAACGTCAAGATGATTTCAGGTTCTTAGGTACAGGTTTCCATTGCAGGAGCATTCAAGCATCACAAAGGGTTCACGCCAAAATAAATAAACATATTTAACCATTAGTCAGTACCACAGCCAAGAAGAATATACCTCACAGTCGGCAAATTGTCACAAAGGAAGTAAACTAAATAAAACATAACTTGATTCGATCTACTAAAAGCACAGAGATTTCCTCCAAACCATCATACCTCTAGTCATTTCAGATATTTAAATAGACAAATTGAAGGAAAATATACAAGATATCATACCAAGTACTGGTGGCTGCCTGCCAAATGCAATAATATGTGAAATTATTCTGAATAATGCCATACCCCTGAATCAGAAATGGCAACTTCTTGACTGAAACAGGGGTGTCCAGTTCATTTGGATGTAACTTCACCCATGGGAAATGTACAAAAGAATGGTCTCAACACCCAGGCCAGTGGTCTGGGTAAATTGATTGAACAACAGATGAAAAGGTCTTACTTTTCAGGTCCCGTCCGGATGTGGCCATGTGTTTTCATAAGTTGTCTAGATGATTTTCCATGTCGGATCAAGATAACACAGGCTCTAAATTGAGCCTCGGAAAGTGCAGTAATAAGAGATACAGTTAGGTTTGCATCAACTACCCACACACACTAGTCACACTCCAACATAAAACATTCAGGAAACTTCAAAATAAATTTCATTCAGATGTGAAATTTATTACAGCAAGGAATCCATAATCCAGGACTCCAATATTACATTTAGCACTCCATGACTAGCTACTAGTAGCTAGCCTAAAAGACTCACCGGACATAAATGAGTGCTTTCATCCATGCTCCTAGGAAACTGCAGACTCGACTCAAGAAAATACCAATGCCTGTGAACCAAAGTCAATCAAAAACAATTTTACACGAGCAGTAGCAGAGTCGTCTACAAACCTAAGGCAGGTCACACAATTAAGGGCCCAAAATTCAATTCATTTCTATTCCTTTTGACTGCTACAAACTTGGTAGCAAACGGGCTTTTGATTTTTGCAATGAGTGCGTTTTCGCGCTTTTTTTTTCTCGTGCTTTAACTTTGGCAACAGGTGCGTGTTTACGCTCCCTTTTTATGCTACTCAAAAGTCCCTTTATTTACTTAAACCTCGTTTAGGACCAGCAAAAGAAATAGTGAACTTCATTTCGGACTTTCCTTAATAGCATTCACTACCTAGGTTGGAGACTCTGCTATCACTTATGTAAAATTGTAAATGCCTGACAAAGGTTCACAGAGCACTAGAACCTTCCTAAGTAAGCGCAGAACCTAAGGAAACACGAATTAAGCACTGAATGTATGGTTTAGAAAGCGTAAAGACTAGCAAGGACATACTGAGTACTAAGCAGGAAGCCTTCTTGATGCAGCAAGAAGAAGACTTTGCTTTGGACATTTGCAGCTGAGCTCCGGCAGTTCCCTCCGAGCGCGCAGAGAAGAAGCTGCAGGTTTGGATGGGTGCAGCTGCGCTGGTGCAGTCGCCTTAAGGAGCGCAGCAGCTTCAGGGACAGGCAGGCGTGGTGCAGCTGCAGGTAGAGCCACGGCCATCAGGCGCTTGCGGTGGTGGCAAGCGGACTCCTCCTCCTCTGCCTGCTGGCGTCCACGGGCACGCGACGCAGCGGCTTGATCAGGCCAGGCCGCTGGATCAACACGGACATGGGCGGCGCACCAGGCACGGACGGGATCAGAACGGGCCGCACGCACGGCGGTGGCATGATCAGCGCCTGCCGCGCACCAGGCGACTGCAAGATCAGCACGGGCGGCGGCTGCGACATCAGCGCGGGTGGCAGCGCGGGCGTGGGAGGCGGTGGACACCGCCGAGCGACCAACCAGGGTGAAGTCAGAGAGCATCTCTGCGAGGTCGTCGTTGAGGCGGAGCTGTCGGGCGGCGGTTGCGATCTCCATGGTGAGGCCGTCGTGGTGGAGGCGGCGCAGGAAGTTGGCGTCCCAGGCGGCGAGGGACTCGAGGGGCTCGCCACTCACCTCCGCCAGGGCGTGCTTCGTCCAGAACTGGATGACCCTCTCGAGGGCGCGTGAGGGCACCCCCGTCTGCAGCGGCCGGGCCAGGGCGGTCCGGCGCATGTCCCACGTCGGCGCGACGAGCACCTTCCCCTCGGAGCTCCGGAGGAGGAGCACCTTCGCCATGGGAGCGAACTCGAAGGAGATCTCGATCCTGGGGAAGAGTTGTTGATCTGGAGCTGGAGGCGAGTGGGATCTTCGTGGGGAGAGAGAGACGAACTGGAGGCGAATTGGCTGCTTCGGCTGCGGCTTCTTTTTATTGATCGTAAAGTCCAATTGGAATCGGAGTCGGATTCCGCTTCGGAGGCGGATTGGGAATTTTGGATTTAATTAGCCTCCTAGAGCAGCATAATTCCTAAACTAGCCATACTACCACCTGAATTCTGCTTTTAGCCTCCTCATAGCACCTGCTGCCGTCGGGACGGCAGCAACTCACCTGCTGTGGCCATACGGCGCAGCATCAACTTGCGGTCGTACGGCGCAGCATCAACTTGCTGTCGTCGGGTTTGGCAGCAGCGAAGCTGCTGCGGCTGGGCTCGGCAGTAGCAACCTGCTTCCCTTGGGCACGACAGCATGTTGCCTCGCCCCGCCACGTGTCGTGTGGCCACGGCCTGGTCCTCGCTGCTCCCTCTGCGCACGACGTGTGCCCTGGCCCGGTCCCCACTGCCTGCTTGCCTGTTTTGAGCGCCACGTGTTGCGATGGAGCTGCCAGGCCCCGATTGGCCTTGGCTTTGACTGTGCCTGTGCGTTTGAGTGAAGAATGCATAAATCGAGTGGGACGCAAACGCAGCGGCGCCATTTTCAGTTGCGAGCCAGAGAGGAAGAGAGTCAGAGAGAAAGAGAGCTCGCGGAGGAGAATGGAGAAGCCAATCAGAGAAGTTGAAGTTCGCTTTGTTACAAAAGTTGTGCATCGTCTTGTGAGTACCTAGAAAAGGTTAGTGTCATTCGCATCCGGCTATAGTTTTAGCAATGTGATTAGGATATAATTAGATGATTTGTAGTTTCTTATTGTAACAACTGAGTAGTTATAGTTGTGTAGTCCGTGTATTTTGACTTAGTGTTCGGACATAAAATTAGAAGACTTAGTGTGACTAGCACATAATTAGAAGACTTAGTAGTTAGCAATGTGATTAGCTCGTAATTAGTTGACTTAGCAAACTTATTGTTATTAGTGTTGTAAATTTTAACTCGGTGATTTGCATAGTGTAAGGACTTGACTGTAAAAAATAAAAATATTTGGAGGTTGTTTAACGAAATAGAAATAGAATTGAAATAGAGTCGTTGATGGTCAGGTCCCACCGAGCGCATGTTCCATGGACTCTTGACCAGGCATGTTGACCTTCGGTCCATGTACTATGCTATGGACCGAGTTAATGACAAACTGATCCCACCTATCAGTAGGCTATTAATTTTGAAATTAAATGAATAAAGAATACTATGCAATAGACCCTGCATGTAGTGGTAGAGACTAGGTAGCTCGCGTATAAAAAGTTTTAAATGCATTAGGAAATTCCGAAGTGATTTATTTTTGCACTGTAATTAGAACAAGTTAAAAAATTTGGAGACGCGGGCGAGGAAGTGGGCGATGGAGACCTGAGGAGGCGTGCTGACAACTTCGAACCCAACGAAGGAATGGAGAGATGGTGGGCAGCTCGTATTGATTGCCACGAGTACCTGGCGGACCAGGTGGAATACGTGGAAAGTGAGGAGGAGGACGTGGAAACAACCAGTTCCGAAGGTGAGGAAGACGAGAAGCTGCTACAGGAGGTGCAGTTGGTGGTGTTGTGACTACCAACATTGCTTACGTCCCCTCAAGATTGGACGACATCGCAACAACATCGCTGGTCCTACCACAGCCAGAGGGGGCCAACTGGAGGTTCAATGAAGACATCCTGCACCTAGGGCAGCGCTTCCTAACAAGAACACTGCCCACCATGCCATTGCCAGATACGCCATTAACATTGGTCGGACGTATCGGGTGCAGAGATCAATGTAACATCCTAAGTTTAGGCTTGTGTTTCAAATGTAAGAAAAAGTGTAGAAATTAAAAACTTTTCTTACATCTTGTATTTCATATATGTTCTGAAGAATTTTGGAAATACAAATCACAAGCCACTTTTGACCCTAATCTTGGTCCTTTCAAAAACTTTCTTGTAAATCTTGTGATCATGCTTTGGAAATATTTTTCCTAAGTTCTAGGGTTAATGGGTGACCCCTCTGAAATATTTCACAATTTTTAGAAATTGTTTGAATATTTTTGGAGGTCGGTCAAACCAGTTTGACTCTGAGTCAAACCCTAGCTCAGCACCTTGCAGAATTTTTGGAGGAAAAAGTACAGCATGAAAACCTCTAAACATTTTATACAAGGTCAATGTCTAAGTTAGCAAGCTCTTGTAAAAATTTCAGAATTTTTGGAGTTAGTTTGCTACCTCTATTAAATCCCCAAAGTTCTCTGTGTTAATTCAACTCCTAGGGCTGAGTCAGACTCGGGCTCGAGTCAGACCCGAGCCCAAGTCATTGACTCGGTCGAACCCAGTCCAGAGCCGCACTCAGGCTCGAGCTCGTGGGCGCGTATGCTTGGGCCGTTGGATTTCGATCCTATGCTCACGACCTCAGCTCTCTCTCTCTCTGTGTTTGGCGCAAATCCCCGCCACGCTATACCTACTCTTATGCGTTATCTTCCTCATCTCATGTCGGTCTCCACCGCTAGGACTCCTCAGAAGCTCCTTGGACCTCCCTACATCTAGGTGTATTCGCAATAGCCTGGCGCTCGGCGCCGTTGGATTAGATCGTAGCGGAGTTTTTGGCGTTTCGTATTTCTGTGCGACTCCTCGCCTCTCCGGCTCAAGCGGCGTTTGACCAGCTCACGTGTCGAGAGTGCCTCATGGGTTCGCATTAGTATTGTGCCCTTTTTGACACTTTGGTTTCGCGTCGCTGTGGCCGAGGTTGTCGGCGACAAGCCGGTGAGCAAAGCGCGGTGCCAGACACTGTTGTCGTATTTTTGGCAAAGGGCTGGACCTCCTAGGTGTAACATCCCAATTTTCAGAGCTTAAAAATCTTTTAATAGTTAGTAGGGAGAAAATTCATCATTTGGATTTTATTTGAAATTAATTCAGAAGCTTAATATTGGACTTTATAATCAAAAACATTTAAGGTGAATAATCTCAACATGAACAATAGCCAAAACTATTTTATTTGGGTTCTATGTGCTCAGATATATTTTCTAGATTTTTCTAGAATTTTTCTGAGTTCATTTGCTATTTTCTATTGCCTATTTGAATTTCTGGTATTTTCTAAATTAGAAAACCTATTAATAATCTCGTTAATCCTTTGGGCGAAATCAAACCTCGGCCCATTCTCCCGCCACTTGACCATTTCGCGCTGCCGTGGCATCCTCGCTGACATGCGGGCCCGCATGTCGACCCTCCTCTCTCCTCTCTCTCAGAAGCGCCTGCTGTTCTCCACCGCCCAATCGATCAGGATGAGCGACTAGATGCGCGTGAGGTAGCGGAGGGTCCGAATGTTCCTTTGATTGTGGGCCGTCCGATCAAGATTCAACGGCGATCCTTGAGTCCGTTTCGCGACCGCACCATCTCGCCGCCGCGTCGCGTCTAACCCCTAAGCCAGCGACGCGGGTGGGTCCGCCACGTCATCGTCGTCTCAGTCGGGGCGGCGGGACTCCGCCGCCCCGCTTTTCGCCGTCGTGCCTAGACCTACTCAAGCCGCCCATATAAGGGAGCTTGCCCTCGATCTCGCTCCAACCGCGCAGCGCGCTCAAAACCCTAACCCTAGCGCGCAAAGCTCGAAGAAGCAATTTGCGCGCCGCCGCTCCGGCGAGCTTGTTCTCCGCCGTTGGTGCGCGCGCGCTCTTCGTGCGCACCTCGGCATCGCGACGGAGCTTCTCTACCTCCGGTGGCCTTGGTCTCGCCGGAAGCCCACCGGGCCCGATCCCGACGAGCGAGACTTCGCCGCTTCTACCTCACGCGCGGCCACCCCGGTTGTCTCGAGCACCGGTGAGCACCTCATCGGGATCGCCATCGCACCCTCTACCTCCGGTACCACCCACCGCCGGTGGCGCCGCCGTTCTCGGAACCTTTGGTTCCCGAACCACCGCCGTCCGGGTCCGGCGTGGCCGTCCACGTCGGCGCCGGCCATCAGCCCCGTGCTGCGTGTCATCCCACGGCGCCGCGTCGTCGTCCTCGTCGGCGCGCGTGGCAGTCCACGGACCCGAGTCGAGCTCGGTGAGACCTAGTCTACCGTGGTAGTGTCTCGGCGATGTGGGTCCCGCATGTCGTTGAATTCTTTTATTTATATTTTCCGAAATTCCTTCGGTTGGCGTCGACTTGCGCATTAAATCTGATTTTCCTTTAGGAAAATAATTGATAAATTCATAAAATCGATCTTGACATTTTATGTAATTTCAAACTTCCAAAGCTCATAACTTTTGCATCCTAACTCGATTGAGCCATTCAAATTTCTAAATTTGTCTAAATTCAAGATCTATTTATCTGAGATTTTTATTTAATTTTGGAGTTTTTGCCTCTGTTATTTATTTGTTTTTTTGTTTTTGTTTAGTTTTGAGTGAGCGTCGATTCGTTTGGAAATTTTGTGGAAGAAGGAGCACCAAGATCAAGACCAGTGCATAGACCTTTTCCAAGGCAAGTCATACCTTTGATCATCCTGAACCCAGTTTTCAAATCACTTTGTGTTAAATTATTGCATTCTACTTTAATTATTTATTTAAATGCTTTGGGCATAGTTATTATCAAATTGTTACCACACCTTGGCCTTGTATGTCATATTTCCTTGTCACCTAGATTGGTTGAGTTGATAATATTATACTTAGTCGATGATCTTGATCACCAACTACTTATACTACTCCATTATGTCCAACCCTTGTGTTTTATTGATTTACAAATCAAAAGCTGAAAACAAAACTATATCTTGACTTGGGCACAATGGTATGTTGATGTGATCTGTTGGGTGTGTGGAATGGTGCCTAAGTCCCCAAGGACCGAGTTACTTGTGTCACTAAGCCAAGTGCTTATGCGTGCTAACCACACGAGGGATATGAAACCTCTCTTGACTAAGTACTTTGGAAGGTGTTAATAATGAGTGGTTGGTGGGTGTGTTCTTGTGTGTGTGTGTTTGTGGTGTTGGAGGAGCATTAGCGGACCGGTTAGAGTTCTAATGTGTCTTTCTCCCGTGGGTTCGGCTCTTAATTAGCATCGTCCATTGGAAAGCGTCTTGTTAGACTTAGCCATGCACATACCAAAGGAAGTGTGCTAACTGTAGGTGGTGGAAAGGCGGTCTATCGTGTGGGTACATTGGTACACCCTGCGGGGTTAAAACTATTCGAATAGCCTCGTCTAGGTTATGGACATGCTTGGTAAGGTCGTGCAAGAACTAGACTACAACCTTTTAAAAACTTAAACTTGACATGGGTGGTATGAAGGGGTACTTCATGCTATTGTTGTGGTGACTATGGGTTAGTCACTTCTAGGTTGGTGTTGTCATCTATCTATTGTTATAATTGTCTCTCTTTTATTTGAACAATAAAAGTTAATTGCAAACTTGCTTTGAATCTATTACCTTATTGCAAATGAAAACTTGCTTCATGCCGAAAATAAGTCCAGAGCCTCATCCACTTAAATAAAGCTTGCATGTAGTTAATTATAGTTCTGTTATCTCACACGTCGGTCTTAGCAGTACAAAAACAAGTTTTGTACTCATCGCTTGCTTAATATTAATTGTTGCAGAGGAAGAAGTTGAGCCCCAAGGGCCTCACTTTTGTGGTAGTGTTGCTTGTTGTTTGGGACGATTAGCTTGGCGGTCCGGTTGGTTGCCTTTTGGGTAAAGGCACACCGATTGGCTTTTGTTTATCGCCATCTTATGGCCATTTTGCTTCATTGTTAAACTGGTTACTTATGTGTTATTTGGCGTCGGCCTCTCTTTGTAATAACTCTCTTTATATTATCTACGTCTTTTAGTTGTTGCTTTGCTTGGCTCTATGTGTATGAATGGAATTGATGCATGATTTTGTACAGGTGTGTATACTGCAGTGAGGAAGTATACATATCTGAGGCTTAGTTTATTTGATTTGTCTTTAGGACCAAGTGGATGGTTAAACAGTCAAGCCAATAAACCGGGTCCTCACAAAGTTGGTATCGAGCCATTCCGACCGTAGTAACCCAAGCTTGAATCGTCCTTAGGATATTTTGAAAACCTTATTTTCAAAATATCAAAAGATTTATGAAAGCTTAAGTAAGTTCTCATATTTTACTTCTTACCTATCTTAGCTTTCTTCTCTCATCTTGCTCTAATTTGAGTTTTAAAAAGTGTTCTCCCTTTCCTTCTCTCAAAAGATAGTCATTAACGTTTAAATGGGGTTTTGGGAACCAATGAGTTTGGCAAATTGAAGTGTTAGCCGCCCTCTACAAGATTTTGAAGCTTCCGAAGTTGAAGATTTCGGCTAGGAGGCTTGGATGCGAAATCTGGACAGCGAGCATTCAATTTCCGGACAGCAGGCTCAAAGGTTCTAAATAGGGTAGAAAATGAGAGGTTAATCAATTAAAACTTGTGGGAACAAAAGGGTAAGATGTGATACTAGTTAGCTAAGTATCTAACACCTATTTCGTTGATTTAACCTTGCTCTCGAGTAGTGTTAGACTTGTTGTAGTATGCTGAAATTTTTATCTCCTCAAACCATTGCTCGTTCTTTCAATACGGGTTAATGGCATTGAGAAGTTGAGCTTGGTTTGGAGTTTTTTGCTGTTTTGGAGCTTCTTTGGAAACATTTAAAGTTTGTTTACTTGCTGTTTTTGGCTTTCGGTTAGGGTGGTATCTCATTCCCCTAATCGTTAGCTTTTCGCTTTCATCTTAGCTTTTCGCTTTCATCAACTTCTAGTATTAGTGCTTTGGTTTCTAACCTAAATTTCTTGAATCAGGATGGCTGGAGGTACTCGTAGTGGCCGTGGTCGCTGACTGGTTTGGATGAGGAGCTCCGCCTCCTCCAGACCATGGTCGAGGTCCTTCTTGATAGAGCGCAACCGTTCGAGAGGCGGAGGGTCCTTGGATGTTATTGCGCGCAACACCTTCGCCTTGCCGGTGCCTCGGGATCAGGCGGCGGGTGGACATCGATCTCGTGGGGTTTGGTGAGTTTCTTCGCACTCAACCCCACGTTCTCGGTCCGAGGACCCATTGACGCATATGATGGCTGCGTCAAGTTGAGCGTAGCTCGGCGTTGCTCGGTGCTGACCGGGACAGGGCACTCTTTGCCTCCCATCGGCCTTAGGGCGACTCTCTGGTGGGAGAACTTCTGGCCATGCAGCGCCGGCCACCCGTCTCTTGGGATGAGTTCGGACGGCGTTCCGTCGAGCTCACATCCGCCGCTTGATGAAGCTAAAGAAGAAGGAGTTTCTTGCGCTCAAGCAAGGCGTAAGTCGGTGATGGAGTATCATGCGAGTTCAATCACTTGGCTCGTTATGCTCCATCCGAGGTGGCCCGAGGCCAAGCGAGAGAAGTTCATGGAGGGCTTGTCGAGGAGCCGCAAGACATGCTCTCCATTGTGGACTTTGCTGACTTTCGGCTTTGGTGGACAAGGCCATTGTTGCGAGCACAAGGCGAAGCGCTGGCGAGTCCTAGCGCAAGTGGGAGACCCGGTGCATGCAGGCGGCCTCTCCGTCCGTGTCGGGCCTGCCCGAGGCCCGTTACGTGGCTTCACTACCACCGAGGCCGCCGGCACGGCTCCTCGCCTCCGCGGCGTGCCCGATCACGCGCGCTGCGAACGCAGGTGGCCCCGCAATCCGTGCCAGGGGTCACTTGCTTTTCATGCAACCGAAGGGCATTATGCCAATAGTTGCCCTAACAGATCGGCGGCCCTGCTCCTAATGGAGGCGCGGCGGGAGGTGGTCCTCCCGGATCGAAGGTTGTCCCGCTACCCAGGCGTGGGTAGTGGCGCGTCAACCTTATCTCGCGAGGAGGCACAGGAGGCACCGCGTCGTGTTGGGTACCCTTCGGTTAACTCTTTCCCTCTCAGTTTTGTTTGATTGAGCATCTCATTCGTTTGTTTCGAGTCTTTTCTTCTGTAGGAGGTCTTCTTTTACTCCATTGTTGGTCCCATCTGCTCATTCGCTCTCCGGTTCGGAGTTGAGAGCGAGTCGAGTGTAGGGATGTCCTGTTGAGATAGAAGGGTAGGATTCTTGGCAAACCTTATCCTCCTTCGATCGGCGAGCTTAGAT
Organism: Ampelocalamus luodianensis; assembly: GCA_036346255.1. NCBI lineage: Eukaryota > Viridiplantae > Streptophyta > Magnoliopsida > Poales > Poaceae > Ampelocalamus > Ampelocalamus luodianensis. The sequence goes on along the minus strand of CM070629.1, from coordinate 49,315,104 downwards.
GTAATCCTAGGCATGGATTGGTTGTCTCAGACATGGGACAAATTGATTGCGCTAGAGGCTCATCTATCTCACGATCCTTCGGCGGCGAGTTCGGTTTCACCAGAAGCGCGAGTCCGATCTCTTCGCACTCGGCGAAGCCACTCTAGATATTAGTGAAGTCCGGTGGTATGTGACTTTGTTGATGTCTTCCCGACGACCTTCCGGGATGCCACCGATTCGAGACCTCGAGTTTGTCATTGAGTTGGTTCCGTGCAGCCCGATTTCAAAGAGGCCTTACGAATGGACCCAATCGAGTTGGTGGAGTTGAAGAAGCGCTGGGTGAGCTCCAAGAGAAGGGTTTCATCCGCCTAGCTCATCTCCTTGGGGATGCTCGAGCAATCTTTGTCCGAAAAGGACAAGACACTCGCATGTCGTTGATTACCGTCCACTTAATGAAGTAACGGTAAAGAACAAGTACCCTTTGCCCGTATCGACGATCTCTTGATCAATTAACGGAGCTCGAGTTTTCTCCAAGATTGATCGAGAGTGTGATATCACGAGTTCGGATTCGACCGAGGATATTCCAAAGACGGCTTTTCTACTCGTTATGGCTATGCGAGTATACCGTCATGTCGTTCGACTTAACCAATGCTCGGCCTTGTTCATGAACCTCATGAATTCGGTGTTCATGGAGTATTTGGATAGGTTCGTTGTGGTCTTCATCGATGATATCCTTATCTACTCCAGAGCGATGAAGAACACATCGAGCATTTGAGGCTTGTGTTGGGCAAGCCGTGAGCACCCAGGTATCGAAGTTCGGCAAGTGCGCGTTACGGTTGAAGAAGTAGTCTTCTTAGGCCATATTCTTTCGGCGAGGCGTAGCGTGGATCCTAGCAAGATCGGACGTGCTTTCACGAGTCGACCCGCCGGTCACGAAGTTGGAGTTTTCTTGATTTAGCGGGATATTATCGTCGCTTTATCGAGAACTTCTCCAAGATAGCGAGCCGATGTGGAGTTGCTCAAGAAGGACAAGAAGTTCTGGTGGTCGTGATTGCGAGAAAGTTTCCAAGCGCTTAAGCGATTGACCACCACTCCGTTCTTGTTCTCCCGATGTCGTCGAGCTTGATATCTTTTGTGGCGCTTCGTCGAGGCCTCGGTTGTGTCCTTATGCAGAAGGCAAGGTAGTGGCCTATGCATCAAGGCAATTGAGACCTCATGAACTCAACTATCCTACCATGACTTGGAGTTGGCGGCGTGATCCATGCACTTAAGATTTGGCGACATTACCTAATCGTGTCGTTGTGAAGTGTATTCGGATCACAAAAGCTTAAGTATTTGTTTACCCAACCCGATCTGAACCTCGGGCAAAGGAGATGGTTGGAGTTGATCAGGACTATGACATGGGTATTCACTACCATCGGGCAAGGCCAATGTCGTTGCGGATGCGCTTAGTCGCAAAGCGCATTGCAATGCATTGTTGCTCCAAGGCCCTCGACCCCTCTTACGGAGGAATTTCAGCGTCGAACTTGGGTTTGGTTGAGCATGGTTCCTCATGTCCTAGTTATGCTGACCAACCTTGGTGGATCGGATCAAATGCGCTCGTGATCGGATGTTGGAGTAAACGCATCAAGGAAAATGTCAAGAATGGAACGACCAAGTGCTTCTCAGTAGATGAGCTTGGTGTCTTGAGGTTCGAACAGCGCCTCGTGGTTCCAAAGGACATGGAGTTGCGGGATTTGATCCTCCGAAGCCCACGATTCTCCGTTATCTATTCATCCGGGGCCACGAAGATGTACGGGATCTTCGCGAGATTTTGGTGGACCGAATGAAGAGGAGATCGCAAGGTTCGTTCTTGAGTGCGGCGGTGTCGTCATGTCAAGGCGAACATCGTCGGTGGATTGCCTTGACCCTTGCCCATTCGGATGGAAGTGGGATTGGTCGGGATGGACTTTATCCTGGTCTACCCGGTCTCAAAGAAGAATGATGCCATGCGGGTCGTCATCGATCGATTGACTAAGGCGCTCATTTTCTTCTGTCAAGAGCCCGACCTTGAGTGGGTCTTACGGCGGATCTCTACATAGCCCGCATCGTGAGTTTGCATGGTGTGCCAAAGACAATTGTGTCGGATCGTGGTTCGTTGTTCACGTCTCGATTTTGGCATAGCTTGCAAGAGGCTATGGGAACTTCGCCTTTCTTTATTCGACATTTCACCCCCAAGCGGATGGTCGGGCCAGAGAGGTCAACCAAGTTTTGGAGGACATCTTTGCGAGCTTGTGTCCTTTCCTATGGGAAGCATTGGGAGAAGTGCTTGCCATTCGCGGAGTTTTCTTATAACAACGACTTCCAAACCGGTCTCGGCATGGCACCATTTGAGGCCTTATACGGGAGAAAGTGTAGGACCCGTTGGCGATGCGGCCGGTGAAAGACCTTTCTTTGGCGGAATCGATTAATGGGGTAACCTTACCATGCCGGAGGTTGAAGATGACCGGCGCAAATGGCTCGGGCGTTCGAGCCCTACGATTTAAATCGGACGGCTAAGATAGCGCCACGCCACTGCGGTTTAAAACACAACGAAGGAGATCGCAAGCCCTAGGATTAGAAATGAGCGACTTCGTTGCCCACGTCGCGAACACGATTTACCACGGAGGACAAGCGGCGTTGGATCTTAATCCAACGGCTCGATTCAAACCAACAACCGGAGGGTCCGAACATCACGAGGATCGAGCGGTTGGATGGAGATCTAACGGTTGACATTCATTAAAGCAGCGGAAGGTCGAAAGGTTACACGCGACGTGGGCGCGATCGAGATCTAACGGTTGAGAATGGAGCGCGTTTTTAAGAGAGGCTCGGTGTAGTTAGTTGGTGGGCCGAGTCAATTGGCTTCGAGCGAGTCGACTCGAACCCAAAGCACGTGAGACTAGGTTTGACTTCAAAATTAGAACGAGACTTTGAAGGATTTATTTGAGGTAGCAAAACAACTCCAAAAATTATGAAAGTTTTACAGGAGCTTGCTACTTAGATGTTAACCTTGTGTAAAATTTTAGAGGTTTTATGCGTGAATAAATCTCCAAGAATTCAAGGCTCTGTTTTAATATTTGATGAGAGTCAAAGAGTTTGATCGCTCTAAAAATATTCAAATAATTTCTAAAAATTGTGAAATTTTTCAGAGGGGCTACATACCATCACAGAAACCTAGGAAAAATATTTCCCAAAGATGATCACAAAGTTTGACAAGATTGTTTTTGGAATGTCAAAGTTTGGATCAAATAGACTTGTGACATTGTATTTCCATAACTTCTTACAACAGATGTTCAAAGCTTACAGGAAATACATGATGTAAGAAAAAGTTTTAATTTCTACTGATTTTTCTTACATTTGAAACACAAGGCCAAAGATGGGATGTTACATTCTGGGTCCCGACAGAGGTGGTATCAGAGGCATACTGACTGTAGGTCTTGACCTTAGTTAGATTGGCCGTCGTTAGAGTGTCCAAACTATTTTCTAAAAGAAAAATTAACTTGCAAGGTTAATTAATTGCTTAACTCTCCTCATATCTCTCTCGCCTCAACTATTGCTATAATCCTTTCTCTCCATTGTTTTAAAGTTGCTCTTACCTGTTAAATGCTGTCTTGCTGGATGCCTCGTCTTGAGCTATGGTGAGCGCCTTTGGAGAGTGCCTGAGCTTTGGAAGTTGCTACAGTTCTTGGAGGTTTTGATGCGTCATTGTCGACGCGGCAACAAGCGGACGGTGAATGGACAAAACCGTGGAGTGATTTGTCGCTCGATGATCTATGCCGAGGAGCGACAAGGCAAGCCAACCTTCGCCGCTCGTGAGAAAGATCACTTGGTGGAAGGTATCCGGAGTCGTCGCGCTTGGCCATGCTGCGTATTCGCAACATCTACGCATGGGAGCTTAGAGGACCGTCTTGGTTACCACCCAGTGCGGCAGTGGACTTGCCCGACGCTACCCGTCCACGAAGGAGAGCCACGCTACGATCGTGCACCTCGCTGATTTGTGGCGCCCGGAGAAGCCTTGGAGAGAACCATCACGGAGTGGATCATGTTTATGAAGCCTTGCAGAGTAAGAGAAGGTCGCCACTCTGCAAGAGATCCTCCGATCAAGTTCAGAAGAGGAAGACCGACGGAGGATTCGAAGAGGATCGGAGGAAGGCCGATTGAGCCGAAGAAGATGCGAGGCGGAGGAGCGGGAGCCGTTGCAGAGGAACGCCTGTTCTGCTGCACGATTCGGCATCGGGACCGGTTACCAAGATGCGCTCACTTCGAGTCTACGCCGTCCGGGAGCGTCGCGTGGTTGTGGAGGCTTTCGAGTAGTGGTTGTAGCCTCGTTTTTGAGCTTGCGTTTGATTTAGTGAGTCGCCCTTTGGCGGTAGTTTTGTGTGCTTAGGTCGTTGTTCATTTTTGTGTGCAGTATGAGTGCAAAGGCCCTTAGGCATCTGTTGCGGCCATGCTAAGACCCTAAGTAATAAAGGTATTTCATTTGAGTTTCTTGGTGTGTTTTGTTGGGTTTAACCTACCCCTGCTTAGTTCTTAACTTATCTTGTGCTTGCTACCTTATCTAACCCATGGAGCTTGCGGATGGTTCAAACTCGTCGGCTAACTTGCTAGTGGTTCGGTACCCGGCCAGAAGCAATGAGCAACCAACCGCGAGCGATTCATACAAGCACCCCAATTGACTTGCAAAACTTTGGAGCTTTCATGGCGGCCAGGACTCGGTGATGAACACTATGATGACTTCGGATGCAAGCTATGAACAACGGGCCAACAACAATAACAACAATCACGATATGGAGCCCGACTATTCATGGTCACCATGGACCATCCAAACTTGCGAAATTTATGAGGACTGCGTCCACCAACTTTTTCGGACACGTCTCTCGGTGGAAGCGGGCGATTGGCTCGAGTTATCGAAGGCTGCGATCACCCGGTCACGTGATCGTGAAAAGGTTACGTATGCCACTCACGGATGGAAGGCACGGCTGGCTGGATGGTGGGAGAACTGCGCCCATGAGGCGCCCGGGATATCACACGGAGAATTTTCTGCGGCATTTCGCGATATCATGTACCGAAAGGCATTATCGATCGAAGAAGGATGAGTTCGCACTCTCAAGCAAGGAGCTTTGTCGATATCGACTATCTCAACAAGTTTTCTCGGCTAGCTCGCTCTGCGTGAAGATGTAGCCACGGACAAGGCTCGCCAAAGTCGCTTTTGAAGGGACTAAACAACTGGACTACAAGTCGGTTTGATCGCCCATACTTTTCACGATTTCCAGAGCTGGTCAACAAAGCCTTTGTTTTGGAGGACAAGCGCAGAGAGCGGAGGATAACAGTAGCGCCGGATGGCTCGGCAAGGAACCATCAATCACATGAGAGGCAAAAGCGGTGCGGCCTGGTTCAACGAGTTTCCACGGACCGTTGAGCACGCACCACAGGCGCCGTCTGCTGCCGGAACTTCGCAACCTCACTGTCACCCCAATTCGGAAGCAACAGGAGCGCACAAAGGTGCATTCGCTGTCGTCGGCGGGACATTTGCCAACGGTGTCGCAAGGAACAATCAACTGCGATGCGCTTCAACCTTGGAGCTACTCCATCAAGCGCCCGACACGGGCATCAACCAAGGAGCTTCACAAGTTGCGGTCAAGCGGAGAGCACCACGATCCGTGATCGGAGCGTGTCAGCCACGTCACTCGGAAGGAGCGAGGAATCACCGGACGTCGTCTTTGGGTAAGTTTACGGTTAACTTCGATTACGCATCGGTTTTGTTTGATTACGGGCTTAGCATTCGTTTGTTTTGGAATGTTTGCAACCAAGAATAATTTGGAAGTTATGCAACAAGCATACTCTGTTAGTCCGATCGCTTGGAGCGAGCTAAGTACTAGAGTGGGATGTTTAGGAGCTAAGTTACTCATAAGTTGGAGTTGAGTTTCTAGCCAACCTAATTGTCCTAGACACCCAAACCCTAGATGTCATTCTTGGCATGGATTGGTTATCAAGCACAAAGCGGTGCTAGATTGTGGCGGCGTAACGATCGAGGATGCCAAGAAACAAGGTAGAGTTTCTAGCCACCTCGGTTCGTGATGGACATTTGCTAGTAAGCGGTTTGAAGACCCTTTCCTTGGAAGAAGTGCGATCGTGAGTGAATACGGATGTGTTTCGGAGGAGTTACGGGAATGCCACGGATCGTGACATCGAGTTTGTTATCGACCTAGTGCGGGCGGCACCAATTTCAAAGACCTTATCGGATGCGGTAGATGAATTGGTAGAGATGAAGAAGCGGATAGAAGAACTTCTTGAGAAAGGTTTACGTGAGACCTAGTTAAATGCGCCATGGGAGCGCTGGTGTTGTTTGTCAAGAAGAAAGATGGAAATATGAGGATGTGTATTGATTCCGTTCTCTCAGCGAAGTTACCATCAAGAACAAGTACCCGCTACCGGATAGATGATCTGTTTGATCGGATGAAAGGAGCGGATTATTCTCAAAGATGGACTGCGATCGAGGTTACCTGACTAAAGATTTGTCCTAAGGATATCAGAAGGCCGCTTTCTCGCAGCGGTATGGACATTATGAGTTCTTAGTCATGTCCTTTAGTGCGACTAATGCCCTGCCTATTTCATGAACATGATGAATAAAGTATTCGGGAATATTTGGACAAGTTAGTAGTTGTGTTCATTGATGATATTACGGTGTACTCCAAGTCGAAGGAAGAACACGCAGAGCATTTAAGGAGAATATTGGGAAAACTTGAGAGCATCGTTTGTATGCCAAGTTCGATGAAGTGTGATTTTTGGAAGAAGGAAGTGGATTTCCTTGGTCACGTGATGGCGTAGGGAGTAGCGATTGACCGGTAAAGTTAAGCGGTGCTACATTGGGAGCGACCAAGGCCGTGACTTCAGTCGCGGTTTCTTGGGAATGACGAGTTATTATCGCCGTTTCATCGAAGGATTCTCATCGATTGCTAAGCCTCTTACGCAATTGTTGAAGAAGGAAAAAAGTTCACTTGGACTCGGCTGTGAGAAAAGTTTTCAAAGTTGAAGAAGCGTTTGACTTGACTCGGTCTGGATCTGCGGATATTCGCAAGGATTTGATATCTCTTGTGATGCTTGCGTCAAGGATTAGGATCGTCTGATGCAGAAGGAAGAGCCCATGCTTATCGTCAAGCGATTGAGACCTCACGAAGAATTACCCTACTCATGATGCGGAATTATTGCGTAGTGCATGCTTTAAAGATTTGGCGTCATTACCTCATCGGTGTCGTGTGAAGTCTACACGAGATCATAAGAGTCTAAAGTATATCTTCACCCGATCGGTTTGAATATGAGGCAGAGAAGATGGTTAGAATTGATCAAGGATTATAATCTTAGAATCCACTACCATCGAGAAAAGCCAACATAGTCGCGGATGCTCTAAGTCGTAAGAGTTCTTGCAATGCTTTGAAGTAAAGAAAGTTGCCAGAACTTTGAAGAATTTCAAAGCTAAAGCTAGAAGTTGTGTCTGAAGGATTTGTAGCTAATTTGGAAATCTGATCTACCTGGAGAAGCAAATTCGTGAAGCACAACCAAAGGATCTGTGTTATCGAGATATCAAGGTCAAAATGACGGAGGAAATTCAAAGATTTCACCAAGGATGATCAAGACATACTCTGGATTAATGGTAGTATCGTTACCGGATATCAATGGTCTCGAACAGTTAATCCTAAAGAAGCCCATGACTCAAAGTATTCGATACACCTGGAAGTACCAAGATGTACCGAGGATGTTAAGACTAAATTTTGGTGGCCAAATCAAGCGAAGTCGCGAGTTCGTTGCCTTGTCGACACACAGTCGAGAAAGTAAAGCGAGAACACGAGACCAGGGGTTTCTTTGCAAGCTGAAGATTCGAGAATGGAAGTGGGAAGAGATCGAATGGATTTCATCACGGTTTACCCAAGACCCAATCGGGTTCGATTCGATCACGGTAATAGTCGATCGTTGACCAAGGTCGCCCATTTCTGCCGATCAAAACCACATACTCGGGAGATCGCCTTGCGAGTTGTACATGGCGAGTTGTCGGTTGCGGTGTGCCCAAGAAGATAGTGTCGGATCGAGGATCTCGGTTCACCTCGTTTTTGGCAAGGTTTGCATGAAGCATTGGGCACCCATCTGAATTTCGATCGCATATCACCTGCAGACGGATGAGGCGGTGAAAGAGTCAATCGAGATATTGGAGGATATCTTGAGAGCTTGTGCTCTAGCTAATGCTACGATGGGATAAAAGTTTCTGTATCAGAAATTCTCATACAACAATAGTTATCAAGCGATGCCAAATGTCACCATTTGAAGCTTTGTATGGTCGTCTGCGAACCCGTTGAGCCAGTGAAGCAGTTGAGCGATCGGTGTTGGTCGGACATCATCGGAAGCGAGAAGAGCAAGTGGCCATGATTAGAAAAGATTGAAGATAGCTCGATCGGCGAGAAAAGCTATCGCGATAATCGTCATCGTGACCTCGACTTTGAACGAGATTTCGTTTATCATCAGTGACCCGGCTCGGAGGTGTCAGAGGTTTCATGCCAAGGAAGCTTGCCTAGGTATGTTGGTCCGTTCAAGATTTTGGAGCGTCGTGGAGAAGTTGCTTATCGATTGGATGCGCGATCGTTAGCGAGTGCATGATGTCTTTCATGTCTCGCGATTGAAGAAGTGCCTTCGTGTGCGAGAAGAGCAAGCCCTCAGAGTCAATTGAGTTGAAGGAGGATCTTACCTACAAGAGAGCGACCGATCAAGATTTTGGATGTCGTGAGCGCCACACAGAAGCAAGGCAGTTCGTTTTGCAAGGTTGATGGAGCAACCACTCGGAAGGAGAAGCAGCGTGGGAGCGTGAAGAAGAGTGGCAGAGTTTCCTAGCCTTTTCTCTAGCTAGCTTTGAATCTGAGGTCGAGATTCCTTTAAGGGGAGGTTTGTAACATCCCAATTTTGAGCTTAAAATCTTTTAATAGTCGATAGGGAGAAAATTCATCATTTGGATTTTATTTGAAATTAATTCAAAAGCTTAATATTGGACTTTATAATAAAAACATTTAAGGTGAATAATCTCAACATGAACAATAGCCAAAACTATTTTATTTGGGTTCTATGTGCTCGAGATATATTTTCTAGATTTTCTAGAATTTTTACGAGTTCATTTGCTATTTTCTATTGCTATTTGAATTTACGGTATTTTCTAAATTAGAAAACCTATTAATAATCTCGATTAATCCTTTGGTGAAATCCAAACCTCGGCCCATTCTCCCCGCCTTGACCCGCCAAGCCAGCTCGCCTGCGCGCATCTCACTGACATGCGGGCCCGCGTGTCGACCTCTCTCTCTCCTCTCTCTCTCTCACGGCTCCTCGCTCGTTCTCCACGTCCGATCAAGGATGAGCGGCTAGATGCGGCGTGAGAGTAGCGGAGAGTCGAGATGTTCCTTTGATTGTGGGCCGTCGATCTAGATTCAACGGCCGATCCTTGAGTCCGTTTGCGCGCGCCATCTGCGCCGGCGCGTCTAACCCTAGCCAGCGGCGGGTGGGTCCCCGCGCCACGTCATCGTCGTCTCGAGTCGGGGCGGCGGGACTCCACCGCCACCCACTTTTCGCGTGTCGTGCCCTAGACCTCCTCAAGCCGCTATAAAGGAGCTTGCCTCGATCTCGCGCTCCAACGCGCGTGCCGCTCAAAACCTAACCTAGGCGATCGCAAGATCGGGAAGCATGCTGCGCGCGCAACTCCGAACGAGCTTGTTCTCGCCGTTGGTGCGCCGCCTCTTCGTCGCACCTCGGCATCGCCGGAGCTTCTCTACCTCTGGTGGCCTTGGTCTCGCGGAAGCCACGGGCCCGATCCGACGGCGGAGACTTGCTGCCGCTTCTCACCAGCGGCCACCACGGTTGTCTCAGAGCACCGATGAGCACCTCTCGGGATCGCCATCGCACCTCTACCTCCGGTACCACCGCCGCCGTCCGGGTCCGGCGTGGCCGTCCACGTCGGCCCGGACTCGGCCCGCGCTGCGTGTCATCCACGTGGCGCGCGTCGGCGTCTCGTCGGCGCCGCGTGGCTTAGTCCACGGACCGAGTCCGAGGCCGGTAGACCTAGTCTACGTGAGTCGTGTCTCGGCGTGTGGGTCCCATTACAAATCAAAAGCTGAAAACAAAACTATATCTTGACTTGGGCACAATGGTATGTTGATGTGATCTGTTGGGTGTGTGGAATGGTGCCTAAGTCCCCAGGACCTAGTTACTTGTGTCACTAAGCCAAGCGCTTGTGCGTGCTAACCACACGAGGGGATATGGAACCTCTCTTGACTAAGTACTTTGGAAGGTGTTAATTATGAGCTGGTTGGTGGGTGTGTTCTTGTGTGTGTGTGTTTGTGGTGTTGGAGGAGCATTGGTGACCGGTTAGGTCATCTAATGTGTCTTTCTCCAGTGGGTTGCGGCTCTTAATTAGCATCGTCCATTGGAAAGCGTCTTGTTAGACTTAGCCATGCCCGCATACCAAAGGAAGTGTGCTAACGTGGTTGGTGGAAAGCGGTCTATCGTGTGGGTACATTGGTACACCTGCGAGGTTAAAACTATTCGAATAGCCTCATCCTAGGTTATGGACATGCTTGGTAGGTCGTGCAAGAACTAGACTACAACCTTTTAAAAACTTAAACTTGACATGGGTGGTATGAAGGGTACTTCATGCTATTGTTGTGGTGACTATGGGTTAGTCACTTCTAGGTTAGTGTTGTCATCTATCTATTGTTATAATTGTCTCTCTTTTATTTGAACAATAAAAGTTAATTGCAAACTTGCTTTGAATCTATTACCTTATTGCAAATGAAAACTTGCTTCATCAGAAAATAAGTCGAGCCTCATCCACTTAAATAAAGCTTGCATGTAGTTAATTATAGTTACATTATCTCACACGTCGAGTCTTGCGAGTACAAAAACAAGTTTTGTACTCATCTGCTGCTTAATATTAATTGTTGCAGAGGAAGAAGGTGAGCCCAAGGGCCTCACTTTTGTGGTGTGTTCTTGTTGTTTGGGACGATTAGCTTGGCGGTCGGTTGGTTGCCTTGTGGGTAAAGGCACACCGATTGGCTTTGTTTATCGCCATCTTATGGCCATTTTGCTTCCATTGTTTAAACTGGTTACTTATTTGTTATTTGGCGGTCGGCCTCTCTTTTGTAATAACTCTCTTTATATTATCTCGTCTTTCGATTGTTGCTTTTGCTTGCTCTATGTGTATGAATGGAATTGATGCATGATTTTGTAGCAGGTGTGTATCGCAGTGCAGGAAGTATACATATCTCGAGGCTTAGTTTATTTGATTTGTACTGTTAGGACCAAGTGGATGGTTAAACAGTACAAGCCGAATAAACCGGGGTCCTCACAATACCTCTAGTGGTTTTGTGAAATCGTGGTCATCGGTGCTCGATCCTACGCTCACGACCTCCCCGTCGACCTCCTCTGTTCTTCTTCTTCCTCGCGCTTACGGCGTGTCATGGCGAGTGTTGCGACACCTAGTCGCCGTGGGGCCCTCCTCAACGGCTCGGTGCACCCCTTTTTCCTATGTGTCAGATCCGGCTCTGACCTCCACCCGCTCCTTCCTCTTTTTCACGCGTGACAGCAACTTTAGATCACTTCCGCCATTAAACATCGTCCTCGTGTAGCCGTTGACCTCGGGCTACGTGAGCACCTCCGAGCTCTCCTTGAGTTCCTATTCCATTCACAATCACCCTCATCTCTCTCTCTATGTGTGTTTGAGCGCAAATCATCGAGAGCCTCCTGTTTCGCCATTTTCGACCGTTTCGAGCTCCTCGTGTCGGCAGGGCTCCAGTGCTCCTCTTTCCCAGCATCTTGTTTCCTCTTGGACCTCTGTCGGTCACAAAGCTATCCCCTAACTCTATTACGGTCACCTTGCGAGTTTGACCAATTTGGAGTTTCTTGGTTCGGCCGAAAGTGGACTCCTTCGTCCCCATCTTGGTAAGGGCCTTTTCAGTTCTTTTGGTCACTCCTGGACCTCCTTTGGGCCATCGCGAAGCTATCCTTACCATCCTTTATGCTTCTCGTTGTTCAGGAACTCTTGTCTGCGTTATCTTCCTCATCTCCGGTGTCGGTCTCCACCGCTAGGACTCCTCCGAGCTCCTTCGGACCTCCCCTACATCTAGGTGTATTCGCAATAGCCCCCTGGTGCTCGAGCGCCCGTTGGATTAGATCGTAGCGGAGTTTTTCCCATTTTCGTATTTTGTCGTAGCAGCTCCTCCGCCCCTCTCCGGCTCGCCGGCGTTTCAGCCCAGCTCCGCCGTCGAGAGTGCCTCTGTTGGGTTCGCATTAGTATTGCGCCCTTTTTGACACTTTGGTTTCGCGTCGCTGTGGCCGAGGTTGTCGGCGACAAGCCGGTGAGCAAAGCGCGGTGCCAGACACTGTTGTCGTATTTTTGGCAAAGGGCTGGACCTCATAGGGTTCATCATGGCCGTTAAGGACTACCTCGGGTTAGATCCTCGCCGTAGGATCTTTCTCTGCGAAAACTTTAGTCTCGAGACCTCCCAGGTTGGATTCTAGCCGTTTAGGGCCTCCCTAGTTTTAATCTGAGCCGTTAAGATCACCCTCGTGCGAAAAGACCACCCCATGGTCATTTTTTGTAAAAATCACCCTCGGGACTGCCCTTGGGGTCTTCTTTGCAAAAGACCACCCCTTGGTCTTTTGTAAAGAAAACCTCATGACCTCCCTCCTCCACAGATCTTAACCTTTAGGACCACCCCGAGCAGATCTTGACCGTTCAGGACATCCTAGTGGAGATCTGAGCCGTTAAGACCTCCCTCTGTTAAGATGTTATCATTGAAGACCTCCCTCGCGTAGATCTGGACCATCCAGGATCTCCCCTTGGAGATCTAGGCCGTTCCGGACCCCCTCCTATAGATCTTTAGTTTTAGGACCTCCCCGGTAGTGCTGGACCGTGCGACTAGTTGGGCGGCCCGGTCGGTTGCCTTGTAGGTTATGTTGGCTAACTGGTCATCTTTTGTTTATAGCCATCTTATGGCATTTTTGCTTCCGCTGTCACTTGTTACTTTGATGTCATTTGGCCGATCGGCTCTTTTGTAATAACTCTATATATTGTATGTCTTTTGCTAGACTTGTTATGGTAAGTTGTATGGAAATGATGCATGATTTTGTATAGATGTATGTGTGCTGCAATTCTGGGAAGCACATGTTCATCGAGGCTTAGGATATTTTGTTAGTGACACTAGAACCATGTGGAGGTTAAGTATTACTAGTTAAATACCCTGGGTTCTCACAAAGTTGGTATCAGAGCCATACTGACCGTAGAAGCCTCTAGCTTGGTCGCCTTAGGATATTTTGAAGAACTTAGTTTTAAAAATATGAGGTGGTTTATGAAAATCTAAGTAAGTTCTTAGATTTTTTCCTCATCTATCTTAGCTTGCTCATCTCACCTCATTCTTGATTAAATTTGGAAAATTGTTTTCCCTCTTCTCCCTTATCAAAAGATAGTTGCTTATCAGTTAGATTGGTTTTGGGAAAACTATGAGAGCTATAAATTGAGGTGTTGACTATCTTTGATGAAGATTAGGAACTTCTGGAGTAGGGTTTTGGCTGGAGGCTTGGAAGGGAAAATCTGGACAGCAAGTTTCAGATTTAGGACAACAAGCTATTAGCTAGTAAATGAGGTAGAAAATGAGAAGGTAACTTAACTAAAACTTATGGGGATAAAAGGGTAAGAAGTGATATGAGTTAGCTAAGTATCTAACACTCCATTAGGTGGTTTTACTTTGCTCTTTGGTTGTGTTAGGGCTAGAATTGAGTTCTGAAATTTTATCTTCCTAAACAATTGCTCGTTCTTTCAATACGAGTTAGTCGTGCTGGGAAGTCGATCTTGTGAGATCTTGTGACTTGAGATCTTATATTGATTTTGTGCTTGTCTTCAAACCTTTGGAGTTCAATTCTTAGATGTGTTAATTGTTTTCCTTGCTTTCCCATTTTGGGCTTGTTGCTGACTTGTCTTAGTGGAACAGGATGGCTGGAAGAACTCGCAGCTGTCAACCAGCTGGTCAGGATGAGGAGCTCCCGCCTCCTCCGACGATGGCTGAGGTTCTCGCTCAGATCGAGCGGAACCGTATGGATTAGACGCGGATCCTGGAGGTTATCGCGAGGAACACCTCCACTCCCTTTGGTGCGCCCGGATCTGGAGGTGGTGGACACTAGTCACAAGGGGGGACTCTCGGAGTTCCTTCGCACTCAGTCGCCTACTTTCTCCCGGTCCGAGGACCCTCTTGACGCAAACGATTGACTACGTCTGGTTGAGCGAAAACTCAACATCGCTCAGTGCCAGGATCAGGAGAAGGCACTCTTTGTATCCCATCAGTTTGAGGGTGCAACACTCTTATAGTGGAAGAACTTCCTCGCCATGCAGCCCGCTGGCCACGTGGTTACTTGGGAGGAGTTCCACACTGCTTTCCGTTGGGCTCATGTCCCCGCCGGCCTGATGAAGCTCAAGATGGAGTTTCTTGCGCTCAAGCAAGGGCGCAGATTTGTGACTACGTACCTCCATGAGTTCAACCATCTAGCGAGGTATGCTCCTGGTGAGGTGGCCACCAATGAGGCCAAGTAGGAGAAGTTCATGGAGGGCTTGTCTGAGGAGCTGCAGGACAAGCTCTCTATTGTTGACTTCCCTGACTTCCAAACCTTGGTGGACAAGGCCATCATCGCCGAGCATAAGGCGAGAGTGCTGGGCGAGTCCCGCAAGCGCAAGTGGGAGGCCCAGAAGTCGGCACGGGCCAGCCTCTCCCGTCCCCATGTTGGGCCAGCGCCAAGGATCCACACTCAGGCTTCACCACCGCCGAGGCTGTCGGCGCCAGTTCCTGTCCCCACGTGTCGTGTTTGACCACATGCACTGCGGTCCTCGACAAGGTGGCCTCGCTTGCAACCGCCGCCGAGGTCACTTGCTTCTCCTACAACTAGAAGGGCTACTATGCTAATAGTTGCCCTAAGAAGACTGGAGCGGCCCCTCGTCCTAATAGAGGACGTGGGCAAGGAAGTGGTCACCTACCTGACCAGAAGACTATCCAGAAGACCCAGGGCGTGGGCAGTGGCCGAGTCAACCACATCGCGGCTGAGGAGGCACAGGATGCACCCGACGTTGTGTTGGGTATGCTTCTTGTCAACGCTTGTCCTGCTGCAGTATTATTTGATTCAGGAGCTTCACATTCCTTTATTTCAAGATCTTTTGCTGTTGCTAGTGATTTTCACTTTGTTCCTTTGGGTGTTCCTTTACTTATTCGCTCTCCGGGTTCAGAAATGAAAGCTGATCAAGAATGTCGGGATGTTCCTATTGAAGTCAAAGGAGTGGGATTCTTGGCGAATCTCATCCTACTCAACTCAGCGAGTTTGGATGTGATTCTTGGAATGGATTGGTTGTCCCAACACTTAGGGCAAATCGATTGTACCAGGAAGGTCATCTACCTCACAAGCCCTCAGGTGAACAGGTTGGGTTTTCACCACAGCTGTAAGGGCCACATCTTTGTGCACTTGAAGCAAAGTCAGCCTTGGAGATTCAGGATGTCCCCATGGTGTGTGACTTCGTGGATGTCTTCCCTGAAGATTTGCCTAGGATGCCTCCAGTTCGAGACCTGGAGTTCGTCATTGAGTTGCTACCCGGTACCGCTTCGATTTTGAAGGCACCTTACAGAATGCCTCCTAATGAGTTGGAGGAGCTGAAGAAGCAACTAGGTGAGCTTCAAGAGAAGGGTTTTATCCATCCTAACTCGTCTTCTTGGGGTTGTCCAGTGATTTTTGTGAAGAAGAAGGACAAGATGTTGCGCATGTGCGTTGATTACCGTCCGCTTAATGAAGGACGGTAAAGAACAAATACCCTTTGCCCCGCATTGACGATCTTTTTGACCAGTTGACCGGAGCTCGGGTATTCTCCAAGATTGATTTGAGATTAGGGTATCATCAAGTCAGGATCAGAGCTGAAGATATTCCAAAGAAGGCTTTTGCTACTCGTTATGGCCTTTACGAGTACATCGTCATGTCTTTTGGCTTAACCAATGCTCTTGCCCTATTCATGAACCTTATGAACTCAGTATTCATGGAGTATATGGATAAGTTTGTTGTGGTATTTATCGATGACATTCTTGTCTATTCCAAGAGTGAAGAAGAGCATGCTGAGCATCTGAAGCTTGTGTTGGGAAAGCTGCGTGAGCACCAGCTGTATGCGAAATTCAGCAAATGCGAGTTCTGGTTGAAGGAAGTGGCATTCTTGGGCCTTGTTCTTTCAGTGGGAGGCATAGCTGTGGACCCTAGCAAGGTCAGTGATGTGCTATCTTGGGGTCATCCCAAGTCGGTCACAGATGTGCGGAGTTTTCTTGGTTTAGCGGGTTACTACCGTCACTTTATCGAGAACTGCTCCAAGATCGCGAAGCCAATGACTGAGTTGCTCAAGAAGGACAAGAAGTTTGTGTGGTCCTCTTCTTGTGATGAGAGTTTTCAGGAACTCAAGAAGCGGTTGACTTCAGCCCCAGTGCTTGTTCTTCCCGATGTCCACAAGAGTTTCGATATCTTTTGCGATGCCTCTCGTCAGGGACTCGGTTGTGTTCTTATGTAAGAAGGCAAGGTAGTGGCCTATGCATCAAGACAATTGAGGCCTCATGAACTCAACTATCCTACCCATGACTTGGAGTTAGCTGCTGTGGTTCATGCACTTAAGATTTGGCGACATTACCTGATCGATAACCGTTGTGAAGTGTATTCGGATCACAAGAGCTTGAAGTATTTGTTCACCTAGCCAGATCTAAACCACAGGCAAAGAAGATGGTTGGAATTTATCAAAGATTATGATATGGGTATTCAGTACCATCCGGGCAAGGCCAATGTCGTTGCCGACGCACTTAGTTGGAAGGTGTATTGCAATGCTTTGATGCTCCAGGAGCAGCAGCCCGCCCTTCTTGAAGAATTTCAGCGGCTCAATTTGGGTTTGATTGAGCACAGTTCTCTTGCTACTTTGGTTGTGTAACTAACCCTGGTGGATCAAATCAAGGCTGCGCAGCAATCAGATATTGGTGTGAGCCAAATCAAGCAGAACATCAGGAATGGGACAGCTAAGTGCTTCTCAGAAGATGAACATGGTGTTGTGTGGTTTGGACAGCGCCTTGTGGTTCCAAAGGTCATGGAATTGCGAGATTGATTCTCCGCAAAGCCCATGATTCCCCCTTGTCCATCCATCCCAGGGCCACAAAGATGTATCAGGACCTTCTTTAGAGATTCTGGTGGACCCAAATGAAGCGTGATATTGCCAAGTTCGTTGCCGAGTGCGACGTATGCTGTCGTGTTAAGGCCGAGCATCAGCGTCCAGCAGGTCTTCTTCATCCTTTGCCAGTGCTTGTGTGGAAGTGGGATTCCGTTGGCATGGATTTCATCACCGATCTGCCCCGCTCGTCCAGGGGGAATGATGCCATCTGGGTTGTCATTGATAGGCTGACTAAAGTGGCACATTTCCTTCCTGTCAAGACTCATCTTCGTGTGGGACCCTTAGCCGAGCTCTATGTTTCGAGGATCGTGAGTTTACATGGTGTGCCAAAGACGATTGTATCTGATCGTGGTGCGCTCTTTACCTCCCGGTTTTGGCATAGTCTGCAGGAGGCTATGGGGACTCGTCTTACTTTCAGCACAACCTTTCATCCTCAAACTAATAGCCAGATGGAGAGGGTCAACCATGTTTTGGAAGACATGCTCCGTGCTTGTGTTCTTTCCTATGGGAAGAAGTGGGAGAAGTGTCTGCCGTTTGCCGAATTCTCCTACAACAACAGCTTTCAGGCTAGTCTCGGTATGACACCTTTAGAGGCCTTATATGGGAGAAAGTGCAGAACCCCATTGAACTGGTCAGAGACTAGTGAGAGGCAGTTCTTCAGCCCATATTCGATCAATGAGGCCGAGAGTCAAGTTCAGCTTGTTCGCGAGCATTTGCGCACAACCAGTCCAAGCAAAAGAGCTATGCGGATCACCGTCATCGTGAGTTGAGCTTTGAGCCCAATGACTTTGTTTATCTCAAGGTCTCACCTTTGAAGGGCCATCAGTGTTTCGGCATCAAGGGCAAGTTAGCTCCTCGATATGTTGGGCCTTATCGCATCATCGAGAAAGTGGGAGTTGTTGCCTACAAATTGGAGTTGCCAGCTACACTTGAGGGGATACATGATGTGTTCCATGTGTCCCATTTGAAGGAGTATCTCCGCGTTTCAGCCGAGGAAACTCCGTTGGAGACTCACGATGTGTAGGAAGATTTGATCGACCGCGAGCATCCTGTTCGTATTCTGGAAGAATCTGAACGAAGAACAAGGAATCATGTCATCAAGTTCCTTAAATTTTAGTGGTCGAATCATGCCGAGGATGAGGGAACTTGGGAGCGGGAAGATCGTTTTCGTGCGGACTACCTGTCTTTCTTCTCCGAGTAAACGGAATCTCGGGACGAGATTCTTGTAAGGGGGGATTTGTAACATCCCAAATTTAGGCTTGTGTTTCAAATATAAGAAAAAGTGTAGAAATTAAAAAATTCTTACATCTTGTATTTCATATATGTTCTGAAGAATTCTTGTAAAAAAAAATTAGAAATACAAATCACAAGCCACTTTTGACCCTAATCTTGGTCCTTTCAAAAACTTTCTTGTAAATCATGTGATCATGCATTGGAAATATTTTTCCTAAGTTCTAGGGTTAATGGATGACCCCTCTGAAAAATTTCACAATTTTTAGAAATTATTTAAATATTTTTGGAGATCAGTCAAACCAGTTTGACTCTGAGTCAAACCCTAGCTCAACACCTTGCAGAATTTTTGAAGGAAAGCGTACATCATGAAAACCTCTAAAACTTTTATACAAGGTCAATGTCTAAGTTAGCAAACTCTTGTAAAAATTTCAGAATTTTTGGAGTTAGTTTGCTACCTCTTTTAAATCCCCAAAGTTCTCGATGTTAATTCAACTCCTAGGGTTGAGTCAGACTCGGCTCGAGTCAGACCCGAGCCCAAGTCATTGACTCGGTCGAACCCAGTCCAGAGCCACACTCGGGCTCGAGCTCGTGGGCGTGTATGCTTGGGCCGTTGGATTTCGATCCTACGCTCACGACCTCCCCTACCGCGCTAGACCTCTGGTGGTTTTGTGAAATCGTGGCCGTCGGTGCTCGATCCTATGCTCACGACCTCCCCGTCGACCACC
Source organism: Ampelocalamus luodianensis (assembly GCA_036346255.1). Taxonomy (NCBI): domain Eukaryota; kingdom Viridiplantae; phylum Streptophyta; class Magnoliopsida; order Poales; family Poaceae; genus Ampelocalamus; species Ampelocalamus luodianensis. Next base: position 49,295,901 of record CM070629.1, on the reverse strand, counting down.
TCTGCTCTTCTTCTTCCTCGCGCCGCACGAGCGTGCACTATGGCAGGTGAGCACAGTGCCTAGTCACTTCGTGGGGCCCTCCTCAACAGCTTGGTGCACCCCTTTTTCCTCTGTGTCAGGTTCGGCTCTGACCTCCACCCGCTCCTTCCTCTTTTTCGCGCGTGACAGCAACTTTAGGTCACTTCCTCCATTAAACATCGTCCTCGTGCAGCCGTTGACCTCGGGCTACTTGGGCACCTCCGAGCTCTCCTTTAGTTCCTCTTCCATTCACAGTCACCCTCAGCTCTCTCTCTCTCTGTGTGTGTGTGTGTGTGTGTGTGTTTGAGCGCAAAGCACCGAGAGCCTCCTGTTCCGCCATTTTCGACCGTTTCGAGCTCCTCGTGTCAGCAGGGCTCCAGTGCTCCTCTTGCCTAGCATCTTGTTTCCTCTTGGACCTCTCTTGGTCACAAAGCTATCCCCTAACTTTATTCTGGGTCACCTTCGCAGGATTTGACCAATTTGGAGTTTGCGCGGATTTCAGCTGAAAGTGGACTCCTTCGTCCCCATCTCCGGTAAGGGCCTTTTCAGTTCTTTTGGTCGCTCCTGGACCTCCTCTGGGCCATCACGAAGCTATCCTTACCATCCTTTATGCTTCTCGTTGTTCAGGAACTCTTGTCCACGTTATCTTCCTCATCTCCTGCGTCGGTCTCTGCCGCTAGGACTCCTCCGAGCTCCTTCGGACCTCCCCTGCATCCAGGTGTGTTCGCAATAGCCCCCTGGTGCTCGAGCGCCTGTTGGATTAGATCGTAGCGAGTTTTTGCGTTTTGTATTTTGCCGTAGCAGCTCCTCCGCCCCTCTCCGGCTCATCGGCATTTCAGGCAAGCTCCGCTGTCGAGAGTGCCTCTGTTGGGTTCGCATTAGTATTGAGCCCTTTTTAACACTTTGGTTTCGCGCCGTCGTGGCCGAGGTCGTCGGTGAGCAAAGCACGGTGCCAGGCACTGTTGTCGTATTTTTGGTAAAAGGCTGGACCTCCTAGGGTTCATCGTGGCCGTTAAGGACTACCTCGGGTTAGATCCTCACCGTAGGATCTTTCTCTACGAAAACCTTAGTCTCGAGACCTCCTAGGTTAGATCCTAGCCGTTTAGAACCACCCTAGTTTTAATCTGAGCCGTTGAGATCACCCCCGTGCGAAAAGACCACCCCGTGGTCGTTTTTGTAAAAACCACCTTCGGGACTGCCCTTGGGGTCCTCCTTGCAAAAGACCACTCCTTGGTATTTTGTAAAGAAAACCTCAGGACCTCCCTCCTTCGCAAATCTTAACCTTTAGGACCACCCCGGGGCAGATCTTGACCGTTCAGGACCTCCTAGTGGAGATCTGAGCCATTAAGACCTCCCTCTGTTAAGACATTATCATTGAAGACCTCCCTCGCGTAGATCTGGACTGTCCATGATCTCCCCTTGGAGATCTAGGCCGTTCAGGACCCTCTCCTATAGATCTTTAGTCTTACGACCTCCCTGGTAGTGATGGACCGTTAGATCTAGATCTAGCGGGCTGGACCTCCTCGGCGCGTTTAGAGTTCTAAGTGTTCTGATCCTTTTGTGCCGTTCATCTCTTGATCTGCGGCTCGGATGGCGCGAGCTTTCGGACCTCGACCGGAGCTCTCGCTGTGAGCCACTCATCTTTAGATCTGTGGCCCACGTTCGTTGGAACGTTTGGACCGCCGAACACCCCCTTCGCTGTGAGCCGTTGGATCTAATCCAACCGTGGGGTGGTGTTGGGCGCTGCGCGTGTCTGTTCAGCCCTCACGATTGGGCCGTTCGATTCGCGATCTGCGGCCCTCATTCGGCCACGTTGATTCCTTTGATAAATATTCCAGTAAGCCTTTATTTGTCAGTGAAAAGGTTTCAAACTTAGAAATTTCATAACTAATTCATTTTAGCACCTTTTTAGATGATTTCAATTGTGTTAAATTCCTATTTAACTAAAGTTTAATCTAAAAATACTTTTAGATATTGTTCTATGCCAGAAAATTTTGTAAACAATATTAACTTGTTTTAGTCATTATTTAGTATTCCAAAATTTCAATTAAAATTTGTAAAATGCATATCTTTTTCTGTATAACTCCAAGTTGGGCAAACTCAAGTTTGTAAAATTTCTCTATTAGTATACTTTAATGTAGGCTAGGTTTTGATCATGCACTTGCCTCTGAAAAATGATGTACTCTAATTTTACAACTTAGAAAAATCATAAGTAATTCATTTTAACTCCAAATGAAGTAAATTCAGTTTTGCTGATCTTAGAATGCCATGTTCTACCTATCATAAAAATTTCAGGTTCTAGATCTTTCTGGAAAATTGTGCCATGAACAGTAACCGGAATTAATTTAAATTAAATTTTCAGGCTGAGAAAAATTATTTAGGCTATAGTTTTTGCATGTTTAGTTCAAATGACATAATTCTTGTTGCTAAATTCATTTAAAATCATGCCCTTGCTACTGTGTAAATTTCATGGAATTTGGATGACTTTGGCTTTTGGGTTTCTTTCAGTGTTCTTCGTTCTTATTGGAATTTTCGCGTTTCGCGTTAGGTTCCGAAGAGTTTGTTAAACCCGAGAGTGACCCTCTGCAGCAAGAGGACATCCAACAAGGCAAGCAAATGTAGCATCATTTGATCATATTGCTCCTATTATTTTCAAAGTCTAATATGTTGTTTGCAAATTTCTACATATGCATTGCTAGCTTGTTTTAAACTATTGTCGATTAGTTGACCCATTAGATGCATAATCAGTAGGCAAATGTTTATCCTCTACTACTGAACCTAGGACTATCTTGCTGTGATTTTGGGTTCGTTGGATGAGCCCTTGTCACCTAGTAGTTTACGAGTTTATGTTGCTTAGTCATGCTTAGTTACCGGTAGAAATAGGCGGTTGTCGACTTAGTCGATAACTTTGATCACACAAACTTATTATGACTTTATTTCAGCATTGTGCTATGTTTAATTGTAAAATCTAAAAACTGAAAACAAAATGATTTGGACTTGGGCACAATGGTATGTTGGTGTGTTTTTGGGTGTGACTGGAATGGTGCCCGACTCAACAAGGACCGAACATCTTGTTACACTAAACCAAGCATTCTTGCGTGCTAACCACACTAGAGGGTATGGGACCTCTCTTGACTTAGTACTTTAGCGTGTGTTGGCTCCGAGTCGTAGGAGGTTGTAGGAGGGAAGATGTTGGGAGCATTGTAGTTGTCCGAAAGCTTTACCCTTGATGGGTAGTTGTCTTTCGGCTTTACAATGTAAGCATATGGGTTTTTATCCATATGAGCGGCTCGTAGTTGATACACAATATTGGAAATATCTCGTAGGACTTAGCCGTGCCGGCATACCTTTGGAAGTGTGCTAATCTTGTGGCTTAAAGGTGGTCTAAAGTGTGGGTACATTGGTACACCCCTGTAGGGTTAAATCTATTCGAATAGCCTCGTCCTAGGTTATGGACACGCTTGGCAAGGTCTTTTAAGAGTTAGACTACAACCTTTAAATTAAAACTTGATGGGTGGTACGAATCAGGGATTCATGCTATGTTGTGGTGGCTAATGGGTTAGTCACCTCTAGGTTGTTACTTATGTTACTTATTGTCACCTCGCTGTTATTTCAATGATTAAAAATAGATTTGATAAATTGCTTTCAATCTATTACATTATTGCAAATGAAATTGCTTTATGCGTCCAATTAACCATATAACCATATTCCTTTGTGCAGCCTCCATGTAGCTATGTATAGGCTTGTTACTCGTAAGTCATGCGAGTACATTATTGTATTCACCTGCATTGCTTGTTGTGTGTAGAGGAGGAAGTGGATCCCCATGGGGTCTACTTTTGTGAGTTTTGCTGCGGATCGTGTGACTAGTTGGGCGGCCCGGTCGGTTGCCTTGTGGGTTATGTTGGCTAACCGGTCTTTTGTTTATAGCCATGTTATGGCGTTTTTGCTTCCGCTGTCACTTGTTACTTTGATGTTATTTGGCCGATCGGCTCTTTTGTAATAACTCTATATATTGTATGTCTTTTGCTAGACTTGTTATGGTAAGTTGTATGGAAATGATGCATGATTTTGTATAGATGTATGTGTGCTGCAATTCTGGGAAGCACATGTTCATTGAGGCTTAGGATATTTTGTTAGTGATACTACAACCATGTGGAGGTTAAGTATTACTAGTTAAATACTCCGGGTCCTCACAGTCCAACCCCGACACCTACATCGTTCGGTGTGTTGAAGAATGTTGTGCTGGCAAGGTCCGTGCGCAATGGTTCACGGCCGCGGCTATGGGCTTCCGGATCATGGTGCTGAAGGACCACACATACGATCTAACTGAGCGCTTCATAGGCACCGCAACATGACGTCCTCGTATGTTGCCAGCCTGATAAGCCACCTCGTGGCTGGAGATGTTTGACAAAGCTTCTAATGGCGGAGGTTGCCAATATGGTGGGGTTCCAAGTGAGCTACAAGACGGCATGGTGGGCGAAACGGAAGGTCGTGGAGAGAATGTTCGGCACATTCGAAGAGGCTTACAACCTATCCCAAGAATTCTGCATCAAATCGCAGAATCAAATCCCAAGACATACATAAACAAGGTTGACCGGGTGCATCAAACGGAGGGGCCCAATTGTTTTGTTCTTGACAAGGTCTTTTGGGCCTTCTGTCAGGCAATCGAAGGGTTTAAGCATTGTTGTCCTGTGCTGACATTGGACGACACCTTCCTATCCGGGAAGTACAAGGGTACCATCCTCACCGCGGTTGCAGCCGATGCGAATGACTAGTTACTCCCCGTGGCCTTTGCAATAGTTGAGAGCGAGGGCACCAAAAGCTGGCTATGGTTCCTGTCCAACATGAAGCAGGCGGTGGTCCAAGACCGCCCAGATGTGTGTGTCATCTCGGACCGCAATGTTGGGTTGTTGTCCGCGTTGAGCACGATGCAAAATGGGATGTAGTCGTTGTTCCAGTGGAATGATGTCAGGAGCCGCTGGTGCATGAGGCATCTCGCGGCGAACTTCCATAGAAGGTTTCAGAGCAAGGACCTAATGAAGATGTTTAAGAAGCTCTGCATGTAGAACCAAAGGCGGAAGTTTGATGCGATGTGGATACAGCTCGACGAGGAGACTGGGAAGCATCTAAGGAACTCGACGGACGCTAAGGCAGGTGCAGCGGCAGGAGGGTCCGTGAGAGTTGGGGAGTTCACATAGTGGGTTAACTCGCACGCACCCGACCTGGAGAAATGGTCTCTGCTGCATGACACCGATGGTGCAAGGTACGGGATCATGACGACCAACATGTCGGAGGTGTACAACGGTGTCCTCAAGGGTGTCCGATCCCTGCCGATCATTGCGATCGTGGAGGAGAGTTGGAACTGTACCATCGGCTACTTCGTTAACAGAGCCATGATGGCCAAGAAGCATCTGGAGGATGTCAAGCAATTCTTGGAAGTAATGCACGCCTACATGAAGAAGAAGATCAACAAGGCTCGTTCGCACGCTGCTTGTACCATGGATGGTGTTAGGCAGAAGTTCGAGATCCATCTCAGGGAGAAGTACGTGATGGGCCACGCTAGAGGGGATATGAAGCAGGTCTGCACGATTGGTGACGAAGCGTTGTGCACCTGCAACAAGCCACGGCTTCTCCACAAACCATGCTCCCATGTGTACGCGGTGTGCGCGGCGTGGCGCTAGGCCTCAAAGCGTTACATCTCCGAGTACTACAACATCCACCACTTGTATGGCACTTGGAGTGTCGAGTTCCATTCGTACGGGGCTAGACATGCACTACATGGACCTCTGGCCGGGGCAGGTGAAGTGGGTGCCTAATGACGCACTAAAGCACCCTGGCCGTGGAAGACACCAGTCACGACGCATCTGGAACGACATGGACGACAGCCAGCGCGGGCAACGGGTTCTCTGCCCCAGATGTAGACTATGCAATACGGTTGGCCACTCCATCAGTCGCTGCCCAAACAGGCCTAACACAAGCAGTGCACCGTAGTGCGCAAGATATAATTACTAAGTCGTGATGTTGCATGCTTATTTTAATGCCTTGTATGAGTTGTATCGTTGTTAATGCATGCCTTTGTGTACGGACGTAATGTTATGTTGTTTGGGTCATATGTTAACTCATTATGGTCATATCTACTGTTATGTTGTACGGGTGTGTATATGGTGTTATTCACTTTGTCTTACATTCTGTTATCATATGTTTCGATTTGTTTTTCTATGCCATACATTATGTTTTATTTGTGGACTAACATGTTTTTTCTCTCTCGGTAGGAGATGGCGCAGCCTCCAGGTGATGGCCCGTATGAGCTGCTCGACGCACGCTAGGATGGGCGACATCGATGCTTGGCGTGGTCGTCCGGCGTCGGCCCTCCGAGCCTAGTCCTAAGCGCCCCCAGAGAGAGGTGGGCTCTTGACGAGCGGTATGTCCCAAGACTGCGGGACACCGGCCTCCTGCCCTTTGCCCACATGTTGGATGTACCACACGCGTTTCAGTTTGACGCGGCACTCCTATCTACTCTCATGGATCGTTGGAGACCAGAGACTCACACCTTCCACTTCCGGTGGGGGGAGATGACCGTAATTCTGGAAGATGTAGCTATGCTTATAGGTCTGCCACTATGCGGTCTTCCAGTAGTGCCAACTCCGAGGCGAGTAGACTGGAAGGTGCGTATGGCTGATAGATTCGGTCACCCGATTCCTGACAACATATCGGGTGTGCCACATTCCTAGCTGCGGGAGTACATGACCTGACCTGTGCATGCGACTATGGAGGTAGTTAGGACACTGTAACATCCCAAGTTTAGACTTGTGTTTCAAATGTAAGAAAATGAGTAGAAATTTAAAAATTCTTACATCTTGTATTTCCTGTAGGTTCCGAACAATTGTTGTAAAGAAATTATGGAAATACAAAGTCACAAGTCATTTTGACCAAAATCTTGTTCTTCAAAAACCTTTCATGTCAAATCTTGTGATCATCCTCTGAAAATGGTTTCCCTAAGTTCTAGGGATGGTGTGTGACCCCTCTGAAAAATTTCACAATTTTTAGAAATTGTTTGAACAGTTTTGGAGGTCAGTCAATCCTATTTGAATTTCAATCAAACCATAGCTCAGCACCTTGCAGAATTTTTGGAGACAAATGCACTGCATAAAAACCTCTGAAAACTTTACACAAGGTCAATATCTATGGTAGAAAGCTTTTGTAAAAATTTCAGAATTTTTGGAGTTGTTTTGCTACCTTAAACAAATCCTCAAAGTCCAGCTCAATTTAAAACATAAATCATAAACCTAGTCTGAGTGAGACTCGGGCTCGACTCAGACTCGAGCCCAAGTCAAGTGACTCGGTCAAACCCAGTCGCCTAATGCACTCGGGCACGGTCAAAGTGGTGCAGGTGATTTTTAACCCTTGGATCTCCATCGGGTGGCCCTCATTCATGAAAACCTTCGGACCACCCGAGAGCCGCCCCGTTTCTGAGCTGTTGGATTTCAATCCAACACTCACGACCTCCTCTGCCGTTATAAACCTCGGGAGATCTGGGGAGCTCTGAGCCGTTCGATTATAATCTTAGGGCTCACAACCTCCCCTTGGCTCTGTTCTTCTTCCCGCGCGCTGCGTGCGCATGGCGAAGGCGAGTCGGTGCCTTGTCCTCTCACCTCTGACTTGAACGGCTCTCTTTGCTGACAAAGCATTTAATGCCAAGCAGCTTTAACCCCCGAAGTTCTCACCTTCTCTGCCACTCACTTGCCCTTGTCAAATTGTGTGCGCCCTTGGTAGGACCTTTTTGCGCATTGCACTCTTAGGGCTCTGCCATTGTTCGCATTGCCTCTCAGCCTTATAGGACCCGAGCTTTTCCTTAACTCCTCTTAGACACCATTTTGCCAACCCAAGTTCATCTCTGTGCTCTTGTTTTCCCAACACCTGAGAGCACCCTGCCGCCATTGTTGCCCTTGGAGCTCCCTGTGGAAGCCTGAGCTCCAGCAGTTCAATCAGTTCCTTTTACCTTCCTCTGGTCTTCTCTGGTCACCTTGGACTTCCCCTAACCCATTTGGTTTGCCTCTCACAGGATTGGCCAGATTTGGGGAGGATTCAAAATCAGTCGGGGAGCACCCCCATTTCTTCCTCAACTCGGTAAGACCTCTCTCTCTTTAGTTGTGGCTCACGGACCCTCTTTGGGCCTCAATGAAGCTATTTTGACCTCGCGGTGTTGACCTATGTTCTCAGGCCATCTTACCCACACTTCTTCCTTGGCGCTGGTGAACTACTCCGCCGCTGGGTCTCCTCCGAGCTCCTCTGAACTTCTTCTTGGCCCTGGTAAGTCCTCTATAGTCCCCTAGAGCTCGAGGACTAGCTAGGTTAGATCGTAGCGTTGTGTTTCGCATTTTCGGTTTTTGCCGAAAAGTGTCCTCCGCCCCTCTCCGGCTCGCCGGCGATTTAGGCCCGCTCCGTCGTCGAGGGTGCCCTCTCTGTGATCGCAATAGTATTAGGCACGTTTTGGTCTAGTTGGTTTGCACCGTCGCGGCCTTAGTCACCGGCGACGTGCCGACGAGCAAAGTCCGGTGTCTGGTCTTGTTGTCGTAAAATCGACAAGTTCCAGGACCTCCCCTGTTTGATTTCAGCCGTTGATGATCTTTGGAGGACAGCTCTTAGCCGTTAGATCTTCATCTGTTGAAACCCTAGTCGCCAGGACCTCCCCGAGTTCATCCCCACCGTTTGGGATCACCCCTAGTTAGATCTGTGTCGTAGGGTGTTTCTGTGAAAACCCTAAGTCACAGGACCTCTTGGTGTGATCTGGACCGTTAAAGACCTCCGTGAGTTAGCTTTTAGCCGTTAGATCCTCCCCTTGTAAAGCCTTAGCGCCAGGACCTCCCCTCGGGTTAGATCTTGGCCGTTGAGACCTCTTGGGGTTAGATCTGGACCTTAGGTTCCTTTCTGTAAAACCTTAGTCACAAGACCTCCCTCCACTTTAATCTGGACCGTACACGACCTCCCTAGGGTGATCTGAGCCGTCCAGATCTCTCCCTGTTAAACCTTGTCTTTGGGGACCTCCTCGCGTAAATCTTGACCGTTGAGGACCTCCCCCGCGAGATCTTAGCCGCCGGGATCTCCCTCATTTAAAGCTTTAAGCGTAGGACCTCCTCGTGGAACTCTGGACCGCCAGATCTAGATCTGACGATCACGACCTCCTATGGGCGCGAGGAGTTCGCTGCGCGTGCGCTGTTCAACAACTCGTCGGGGCTGTTGGATCCGATCTCAACGGCTTAGACCTCCCTAGTGCGCGCTGTGCGGGCGCACTGTGCCCCGTGCTTCGTAGCCGTGCGATGGAAGATCGATGCTCATGACCTCCCCGTTTTCTTCAGCTCAGTTAGACCTCTCCCGAGAGCTCTCATTTTCTAAGTATTTTGTTGATTCAAATTTCAAAAGTGCATAACTTTGTCATTTTAGCTCCTTTTTGAATGATTCAAATTGCATTAGCTCTGTGATAGAATAAACTTTAATTTGAGAATGATTTAGGGCTCTGTTCTGTACTAGAAACTTGTATAAGTTGTGATGAATGTTTAAATGAAATGAGAATTAGAAAATCACTTCAAAAATATGTAAAATACATAACTTTTTCTGTATAATTCCAAACTAAGCAAACTCAAGCTGGTAAAATTCCTCTGTTAGCATGCTTTAACATGAAATAGGTTTTGCTCATGTTTATATCTCTGAAAAGTGAAATATGCTAGTTTTATAACTTAGAAAAATCATAACTAATTCATTTTAACTCCAAAATGTGTAAACTCAGTTTTGCTGTTGTTAGGATACTATTATCTACCTACCACAAAAATTTCAGGTTTCAGGTCACTCTAGAAATTTATGCCATGAACAGTAACAAATAGGAATTAAAATTGATTTATTAGGCTGAGAGAAAAATTTTTAGCTATAACTTTTGCATGCTTAGTCCAAATGAAGTAATTCTTGTTCCTAAATTTGTCTAAAATCATACCCTTACTGCTGTGTAAATTTTATGAGATTTGGATACTTTTTGTTGTTGAGTTTCGATTGGTGTTCTTCGTTCTTATCGGGTTTTTCGCGTTCTTACGTTAGGTTGTGAAGAATCTTTTGAACCTGAGCACTCTCCTCTGCAGCAACAACAAGATCAGCTAGGCAAGCAGATGTAGCATCATTTGGTCATGTTGCTCCTACTATTTTCAAATTCTAATATGTTGTTTGCAAATTCTACGTACGCATTGCCAGCTTGCTTTAAACTATAGTCGATTAGTTGACCTATTAGATGCATAATCTGTAGGTAAATGTTTATCCTCTACTACTGAACCTAGGGTTACTTGCTGTGATTTTGGGTTCGTTGGATGAGCTCTTGTCACTTAGTAGTTTTCGAGTATGTTGCTTAGCCATGCTTAGCTACCGGTAGAAATGGGCGGTTATCGACTTGTCGATAACTTTGATCACACAAAACTTACTATGAGCTTTATGGTTCAGCTTTGTGCTATGCTTACTTGCGAAAACTAAAAACTGAAAATAAAATGATTTGGACTTGGGCATAATGGTATGTTGGTGTGCTTTCGGGTGTGACTGGAATGGTGCTCGAGTCATTAAGGACCGAGTTACTTGCGCCACCGTACTGGGCAATATTGCATGCTAACCACACTAGAGGGAAATGGGACCTCTCTTGACTTAGTACTTTGGCGTGTGTTAGTTACGAGTCGCAGGTCGGCATGTGTGTGTTGTGTTGTGGTAAAATGAGGTGGTTCATGTGTTGGGAGCATTGTAGTTGTCCGAAAAGCTTTACCCCGAGGGGTAGTTGTCTTTCGGCTTTACAATGTAGCGTATGGGCTGCGGTCCATCTGAGCGGCTCGTAGTTGATACACAATATTGGAAGCGTCTCGTAGGACTTAGCGTGCTTGGCATACCTTGGAAGTGTGTTTCATCTATTAGCAAAAGCGATCCAAGTGTGGGTACATTGGTACACCTGCGAGGGTTAAAACTATTCGAATAGCCTCGTCCTAGGTTATGGACACGCTCAGATACGCCCCGTGAGAACTAGACTACAACATTTTAAATTAAAACTTGATGGGTGGTACGAATCGGGGATTCGTGCTACGTTGTGGTGGCTATTGGGTTAGTCACCTCTAGGTGGTTACTTAATGTTACTCGCTGTTATTTTAATGCTTAAAAGCGGATTTGTAAATTGCCTTTAATCTATTACATTATTGCAAATGAAACTTGCTTTATGCGTCCAAATAACCATATAACCATTTCCTTTGAATTCAGCTCACATGTAGCTATGTATAGGCTTGTTACTCGTAAGTCTTGCGAGTACATTATTGTACTAATCTGCATTGCTTGTTGTGTGCAGAGGAAGAAGGTGAGCCCGAAGGGCCTCACTTTTGTGAGTTGTCTTTGTGGCGGTGTGTGGGACGACTAGCTTGGCGGCCGGTCGGTTCTACTGTGGTTATGTGGCTAACCGGTCGTCTTTTGGTTAAAGCCATCTTATGGCACCTTTTGCTTCCGCTGTTATTTGATACTTATGTCATTTGGCGGTCGGCTGTCTTGTAATAACTTAATATTATGTATGTCGTTTGCTAGACTTGTTATAATATGATGTATGGAAATGATGCATGCTTTTGTAAAGATGTATGTGTGCTACATTTCTGGGAAGCACATGTCCATCGAGACACGGGTTATTTTGTTCGTGATGCTAGGGCCAATGGAAGACTAAGCATTACAAGCTTAATAAACCGGGGTCTCACAAAGTTGGTATCAGAGCCATACTGACCGTAGAAACCCCTAGCTTGGTCGTCCTTAGGGTGTTTTGAAAACTTAGTTTCTAAATATCAAATGATTCATGAAAATCTTAAGTAGAGTATCAGATTTTACTCCTTACCTATCCTAGCCTGCTCATCTTACCCTAGTCTTATTAAGCTTTGAAAAATTGTTTTCAACACATCTCCTTCTAAAGATAGTGCTTATCGGTTAAATTGGTTTTGGGAGGAACATGAGAGTTATAAATTGAAGGGTTGGCTGTTTTGGGGTGAAGATTAGGAGCTCCTGGAGTTGGAGATTTTGGCCAGGGACTTGGAGAATAAAATCTGGACAGCAAGTTTCAGGTTTTGGACAGCTAGCTATTCATAATAAATAAGGCTGAAAATGAGAGATTAATTTAACTAAAACTTGTGGGGATAAAAGGGTAAGATGTGATATGAGTTAGCTAAGTGTCTAACCCTTTGTTAGGTGGTTTTGCCTTGCTTTTTAGCTGTGTTAAACCAAGGGTCAATTTCTGAAATTTTACTTCCCTCAACGATGGCTCGTTCTTTCAATACGGGTTGGTCATTCCGAGAAGTTGATTTTGTGACTTAAAGTCTTGTGATCATTTTGTGGTTGTTTTTGAACAATTTTAGGTGAATTATTGATTTCTTGCTCTCGGGCCTGCTACTAACTTATCTTAGTAAAACAGGATGGCAGAAAGAACTCATGGCAGTCAGCCGAATGGTCAGGACGAGGAGCTTTCCCCTCCTCCGACCATGGCTGAGGTTCTCGCTCGGATCGAGCGGAACCGTATGGACTAGACACGTATTCTGGAGGTTATCGCGAGGAACACCTCCGCTCCCTCTGGTGCCTCCGGGTCTGGGGGAGATGGTGGACATCAGTCTCGTGGGGGATTTTCGGAGTTCCTCCGCACGCAGCCACCCACCTTCTCCCGGTCCGAGGACACCCTTGACGCGGATGATTGGCTACGTCTGGTTGAGCGGAAGCTCAACATCGCTCAGTGCCAGGAGCAAGAGAAGGCACTCTTCGCATCCCATCAGCTTGAGGGTGCAGCACTCTCATGGTGGGAGAACTTCCTCGCCATGCAGCCCGCTGGCCATGTGGTCTCTTGGGAGGAGTTTCGTACTGCCTTCCGACTGGCCCACGTCCCCGCCGGCCTTATGAAGCTGAAGAAGAAAGAGTTACGCTCAAGCGAGCGCAAATATACGAGTACCTCCATGAGTTCAACCAATGGCGAGGTGCGCAAATCGAGTGGCCACCGATGAGGCCAAGCGGGAGAAGTTTACGGAGGGCTTGTGCGAGTACCTCCATGAGTTCAACCATTTGGCGAGTGAAGGCTCTGGGTGAGTCCATAGCGCAAGTGGCCAGAGCCTCTGAGGCCAAGTGTTGGGAGAAGTTTATGGAGGGCTTGTCCACCACCGGCGGCGAGTCACCTCCTTCTCCCGCAACAAGAAGGGCCACCATACGGGTGGCCTTGCCCTCGGAGGACTAGGTCACCTCCTTGTCCTAATGGAGGGCCACGGGCAAGGAGTGGTCACCCACTTGGCCGCCCCTTGTCGTAATGGAAGACGCGGGCGTGGGTAGTGGTCAGTCAACCACATCGTCCGAGAAGGTGAGGAGGCTCGGGAGGCACCACATCCGACGTTGTGGAGGGTGCGCTTCTTGTCAATTCGCCTGCTGCAGTATTATTTGATTCAGGAGCTTCGCATTCTTTTTATTTTGAGATCTTTTCTTTGCTTGTGACCTTCACTTTGTTCCTTTGGGGATTCCTTTGCTTATTCGCTCTCCGGGTTCGGAAATGAGAGCTAATCAGGAATGTCGGGATGTTCCTATTGATATTGAAGGAGTGTGATTCTTGGCGAATCTCATCCTACTCGACTCAACGAGCCTGGATGTGATTCTTGGCATGGATTGGTTGTCCCAACACTTAAGGAAAATCGATTGTGCCAGGAAGATGGTCTACCTCACCAGTCCCTCAGGCGAGCAGGTTGGGATTTCACCGCAGCTACAAGGGTCACATCTTTGTGCCCTTGAAGTAAAGCCAACCTTGGAGATTCAGGATGTTTCCACAGTGTGTGACTTTGTAGATGTCTTTCCTGAAGATTTGCCTAGGATGCCTCCTGTTCGAGACTTGGAGTTTGTCATTGAGTTGCTGCCTGGTACCGCTCCAATTTCGAAGGCGCCATATTGAATGCCTCCTATTGAGTTGGAGGAGTTGAAGAAGCAATTAGGTGAGCTTCAAGCAAAGGGTTTCATCCGCCCTAGCTCATCTCCTTGGGGTTGTCCAGTTATTTTTGTGAAGAAGAAGGACAAGACCCTGCGCATGTGTATTGATTATCGTCCACTTAACGAGGTGACGGTGAAAAACAAGTATCCTTTGCCTCGCATTGATGATCTCTTTGACCAATTGACTGGAGCTCGGGTGTTCTCCAAGATCGACTTGAGGTTGGGGTATCATCAAGTCCGGATCAGGGCCGAGGATATTCCAAAGACGGCTTTCACTACTCGTTATGGTCTTTACGAGTACACCGTCATGTCTTTTGGCTTAACCAATGCTCCTGCTTTATTCATGAATCTTATGAACTCGGTATTCATGGAGTATTTGGATAAGTTTGTGGTGGTATTTATTGATGACATTGTTATCTACTCCAAGAGTGAAGAAGAGCATACTAAACATCTGCATATTGTATTGGGAAAGCTGCGTGAGTACCAGCTATATGCAAAATTCAGCAAGTGTGAGTTCTGGTTGAAGGAAGTGGCATTCTTGGGCCATGTTCTTTCAGCAGGAGGCGTAGCTGTGGATCCTAGCAAGGTCAGCGATGTTCTATCTTGGGGTCAGCCCAAGTCAGTCGATGTTCTATCTTGGGGTCAGCTCAAGTCAGTCACTGATGTGCGGAATTTTCTTGGTTTAGCGGGTTATTACCGCCGCTTTATCGAGAACTTCTCCAAGATCGCAAAGCCGATGACTGAGTTGCTCAAGAAGTACAAGAAGTTTGTATAGTCCTCTACTTGTGATGAGAGTTTTCAGGAACTCAAGAAGCGTTTGACTTCAGCCCCAGTGCTTGTTCTTCCCGATGTCCACAAGAGCTTCGATATCTTTTGCGATGCTTCTCGTCAGGGGCTCAGTTGTGTTCTTATGCAAGAAGGCAAGGTGGTGGCCTATGCATCAAGGTAGTTGAGGCCTCATGAACTCAACTATCCTACCCATGACTTGGAATTAGTTGTAGTGGTTCATGCACTCAAGATTTGGCGGCATTACCTGATTGATAACCGTTGTGAGGTGTATTCTGATCATAAGAGCTTGTGGTCCACAGGCGAAGGGCGGTGCTGACGCAACGAGAGGTATGTAGGCGGCGACCTTGCTCTCGTTGTCCAAATGGAGTTCCTTCAAGGTTAGCATGGAGCGCGCCTTGGCGATGGTGGGGAAGGGCTCTGCGTTGGCGATGTCGCCGGTGGTGTTGGAGAAGCGAGCATTGAGGCCGCAGAGAAGATTGAGGACGAGCTGCGGTTCTGAGATGGTGTGGCTGATGTCGTGAAGGGAATCTGCCAACATTTTGAGACGCTGGTAGTACTTCGAGATGGAGAGATCTCCCTGAACCATGGAGTGGAACTAGTTTCTGAGGAAGATCGTGCGGGACTCCTTTTTGGCGCTAAACAATGCGTTCATGGCAACCCAGAGAGTGCGAGCAGTTTGGTTCGGTTCCATGGTGACGTCGAGAATGTCATCGCTGATGGAGCCATACAACCAGCTGAGGATGGAGAAGTTGGCCTGGACCCAGGGAGTGTCGGTCGAGTTGGCCAGGGCAGAGCCATCGATGTGGGCAAGAAGCCCGAACTTACCACACATCGATTTGAAGAAGGACCACTTGGTGTGGTTCAAGCACTTAAGGTCAAGGACGATTAGGACGTGTGTCTTGACGGCGACGGCGCTGAACGGGTTAATGAGGACCGGTGGTGCCACGTTGGCCACAGCGTTGATGGTGCTGTTTTGTGCCATGCTAAGTTGGAGGAGGAAAACACGAGGTGGAGGGTAGTGGAAGAGATAGATCGGAACAAATCTGATACCATGAAAGATAAAGAACGAGGATTAGAAGACACCACACGACATGAAAGGCTGGGGTTGCATGCTTTATATAGCTTGAAGTACACAAGGGATTACAACCATGAATCATGGGGTTATAATCAAGTAAACAAGCAGGTTATCAGCAATAGTAAATCAGAATGATATCAACGATATGTTTCTATCTATACAAAATAGCTATACATGGAAGAGTATCGCTAACACCTATTCTACCATGGTGCCATTTTTGTAATTGCGTGCAAGCATGTACGACTTTTGCTATTACAAATAAAAAAGGCAAATCATCCAAGGAAGAGACAGAGACTAGAATAGGTTGCTTAGTAGATCTGATGCGTTGATGGATGCTGATGTGTCTTGATTGCACGAGAAATCACAAGAAGTTAGCAAAAGATAGGAAAAATGGAGTTATATATGGGTGTAATTGCACAGTAAAATAGCTTGTAGAGTCGTCAATGAACCAAAATAACTTATAGGGGTAAATTAGGAAGACATGAGTTTTGAATTAGGGGTAAACATGTAGCACGTTGAAATTTCAACCAGGCCAGACTGGCCAATTGGAGTGCCAATCGCAATACGATAGTCAACCCTGACTCTGGCCAGAGGTGACCAGACCCAAGCCGTGCCGTTTATCTGGACAACCACCTCTCCTCTCCTCCCACTCTCAAGGATTTTTTAAATAATATTTTTTAAAAGATAATTACAAAAATAAATAGTCGTTCTAAAAAATTATAAAAATATGTCCATGTCACCAGTTCAACTAACGACAGTAACATGTCGCTAGTTGAACTGGCGACAGGGACCCTACTACCATCCTATCGCTAGTCAAGCTCTCTGTCGCCAGTTGAACCGGCGATAGGTTCCTGTCGCTAGTTCAACTAGAGATAGGTTTCTATCGCCATTTCAACTAGCGACGGGAAGCTAAAACCCTAAGCAGGTTGCTTTGTTTGTGATTTTTGTAGATTTTGAACGGTACAAAATGTGTTAAACTGACAATAAGATTTTGTGATCGTCGTATGTTGTTCTAGTGCGGTGAATTTTTTAAGAATTTTTTTAGGACGATTGAGGTATCAATGATTTGTAAGTACGAATGTAAGTGATATTACAATGTGTCCGGGAATTCATACACGATGTTTGGCCGATGAGATAGACAATAGTGATTTTGACGGTGTGTAGGACTGTAATGTACGAATGAGCTATAAGAAATAGTGGCAACACAACTCCCTTGGAGAAATTAGGGAAATGACGCAATGATAACAACACGACATTTGATCGGACAAGGGGGTTACATGGCACGCAGGCTAACGAACCGAGGACGGTACACGTATGCCTTTAGGGAAATAGAAATACATGAGATATATGGGCGAATAGGGTAGAACTACTGCGTGGAACGTGGTCATTTGCCCTTGCGGCCCAGCTCGGCGTTGTGCTCATCGCCTTGCACCTTAGCTCTCGCTGCGATGACCCTCTTCTGCTCTCTCTCTCAGCCTCTCGTTGCCTAGCATGCTCGTGCTCGTGCTCCTCGCGCCGCCTGTCCCGCCTACCTTGCTCGGCCTCCTCAGCCTGCAACCCTTCGAGGTGCTTTTCACGGGTCTCGATGTCCTCCCTGACCCAGCTCTTCCGTGTTAACAACCACCACATGTCGTAGGGGTGGATCTTATCATCGATCCACTGGCTGAAGACTTGGTTATGGCGTAACGGGAAGAAAAACAGTAGTGTACACCGAAATGCAATTTCATTACCGGCTGCCTGTGGCTCTGCGAGTCAAACTTGCGGTCGGGGTAGTCCACGCCGTAGTTTGGGCAGCACCAATAGCGCTGCCAATGGTCTACTCATCGGTTGATTTGGCGCACTTGTAGGCGTCCTGACACCAACATAGAGGTGGCGCCACCCCTGTCGGGGGCCCTTCTAGAGGGCATTCAGCAGGCATAGGAGGGGGGCCGCGGCTTGACCCAGAATCATTGGGCATACTACGAGGCAACCTCCTTAGATCCACGAGCTTCAGAAAAGTTTGGTGTGTGAAAGGCTGCTGACTAGCCGCATGATGACGAGCGGCGGTCTCGTGGGGAGATACCCAGTCCTTCAAAAGCTTGCGGATTTTCTCCTATTCCTTCTCTTTATCCATGTTTTCTAGTTAGTGGTGTTGGTGTGGAGTTGTTGGCTGAGTAGCGCTGTATTTATAGCGAGAGCGGACACAGCTGTAATAGGGGCTCCATTGCGATGTTGCGCGGATGTGTTTCGCATCCGTGTGTCACGTCCTACTTTACAGAGAGTTGTCACGTCGTCCTAAAAGTGGCTCGTTTGGTCACGTCGTCCTGCAAACTTGGCTCGTCGAGTCACGTCGTCCCGAAAAACTGGCTCGTCTGGTCACGTCATCCTGAAAAGTTGGCTCGTCGGGTCACGTCGTCCTGAGAAGCATGCCACTATAACAACGGCAAGCCATGTCACGGTTTTCAAGAAAAAAAGAGATATGGAAATACGAGACTAGCATAATAATAGTTGTACACAAATTAATATTTACATAGCTAGCATGACTGATATTAGGAGGAACAAATATCTACTGATGGCCCCTCTTGGGGTGCACCCCGCGTGTCGCCCCGGGTCTCGCCCGTCGATGGTCCGAGTACGTTAGAGGATTAGGCTGCCTGACTACCCGACCCAAGCGAGTAGCCTGAGGTGGTGTCACGAGGGGCTGGTCCTGCGTCGGTTGGGTCGATCCCGACGCACCGTACAGCTCAGAAGCCTCCAAGGAGAACTGGGTGTCACGCGGGTCCCTGAAGAAGTCATTGAGGGGTGCCGATAGGTGTGCCTCGTCTTGCGATAATGAATCGTCCTCCTAAGCCGTTCTTGTGAAGCATTACGTTACAAATGTAATCATGGCGAAAAGCACGAAAAAGGACGTTACACAAGCAAGCAAGGCGATCTTACCTGCTGGTCCGAAGATGTGCTCGACGACTCCGCGTACTCCTGTACGTGTGGAGCTCAGGACCTGCAAGAGAAGATTGTCGTTAGTAACTTGTGCAGTTCGAAATAAAGAAGCAAAACTGAATGTCTCATGCTCACCTCCAAAATGTTCCGCGGTGCTCCCCCCACAGTGCCACGACGACGAGCCCGCCACGTCCGCGGCAAGAGCCCGTGGTCGTGAACCACCTCGGCTGACCCCTCATCCTCGCACTGGTTCACATACGAATTGATGCGATAGAACAATAGTTACGAATACTTATGTAGAACTGGTAGATCCACCTCAACGTTGGCTTGTGCGGGCTACTAAATTCCATGTACCCGCTGCCCGGTGGCAGCACATCGTGAAACCTCGCTAGGATGTCGGTGCGCCACGTGGCCGGGATGTCGTACGCCGCCATGGGGGAGCCTGTGCATGGCAACCCGGTCAGGAAGCCCACATCCTGCAGCGTCGGCGCCATCTCCTTGTATGAAAGGTGGAACGTGTACATCTCTAGCCTCCAGCGGTCAACGCTGTCAGTAGGGTCTGGTCGTATGGAAAATGCCTAGACGTACGACCATGATCGCGGTCCTGGTCGTCCTCCCACGTCACCTCCACCATCCTCGCTAGTGGAAGGAGGCCTGCCGCTCGTAACCTGCATCAAAACGATTAAAAACAAGCGTGTTGCATGCGTAAACCGCGATTGATCAAAGCGATTAAAAACAAGCGGCTACGGTGATGCGCGTGATCAAGCGCATGCAAAATAGTCAAAAATCGCGATTGAGTGCATTAGGTTATAACTAATATAAACATTTGACCTCCTTGATTTTTGGGATTTCTTTTAATTCCAAAACCAGTGATTCTCTCCTGCCTCACGTGCTCTGATGGAATCGCGCGGCACTGTTCATCTTCCAACTCGGCAGAACCTCTAGAGAGCCCGTTTCCTATCGTAAACAACGAAAAATTTCTAAAAATCATATCTTCCTCACGGTGCATATAAAAGCGAGCCGTTTGCGCCAGCGTCCGTGTTGATCTCCTCTTCCAATCCACGAATTGGTTTCCTCCAAACCGATCTATTTTCGCGCAATCTCCGAAAACCGAGCTCGACCAAAGTTCTTCTCCGCGAACTACGGCTTCATCAACGCGTCCCCGGCCGAACCGTGCATGCGCGTTGGCCGCATCATCGCGTGCGTCATGGTTCCTTCCTCTTCGCCAAGATCAATCGGCGCCTCGTCATCTTGTGCCCTCGTCAATACCTCGCGTTCTCGCGCTCTTGTTCGTCGACCTTCTCCGGTCAATTACTCGCAACCGCGGTACTCAGCGCGTTCTCGCCGTGCTCACCTCCCTTTTTGCAGCATCGCGGGTGATGTCGTCGGCAATCTTAGTCAAACCCTATTCATGAGCTTGGTCCACCGTGGACTAGCATATCTCTGTGGACTGGTCCATAGACCAGTGGCCACATGTCAACCCCTAATTCTATTTTCGGAATTAATTTAATTCTTGAAAATCCTTTTATCTTATTGGTCCCACTTGTCACTCTCTCTACCTTATTTCTGGAATTATTTTAATTCTAGAAATCCATAAATACTGATCAGTCCTACCTATCATACACTTATTCTTTTTCCGGAATAGGATCAAGCAACAATTCGATTGAACCCATTCAAGTTTCTAAATTCATCTAAATTCAATACCTACCTTCCAGTGCCATTCAATTTCAATTTGGAGTTTATTTGATTTGTCTTTTGAATTTAGTTTGTTTTGCGCTTTCTTTCTCGTTAGGCAGAAGTCCCGGAATCGTCCGAAGGAGCGGAAGATCAAGCAAGTAGAAGATTGAAGATAAAATAAGATCATCATTGCTATAGCAAGGCAAGTTATACCTTTGATCATATTGAATCTCAGTTTTTAAAATTTCTTTGATTTAAATTCTGCATTTACTTTAAGTAATTATTTAAATGCTTTTGGGTTTAGCTATTAATCCAATTTGTTATATCCATTGTCCATTGTATGTCATAATCTTTTGTCACCTAGATTGGTTCATATTTAGTTGGTGCTATGGTATTACCAACGTGGGTTGGTTAGTGCGAGTAGATTGCTTAGCCATGCAACGAGTCATCATCATCACTGAGTTGCAATTATAAATTTGACTAAGTGACTATGGAACTTTGTGTAAAGCGTGTGCTATGTGTTATTACTTCGTGATGGCATGTGTTGCACTAAAACCAAGCCGGTGGTAAAGGATTTGGGTAGAGGCAAGTGGTGGATCTTTGTGTGAGCGGTGGCTTTGTGATTGGGATTTATCATTGTGGTTTAGTTAGAAAAGCGAAGTCTTGCCTTGGTCAATTAAGGACTAAGTCATTTGGTGTGTGAAAAGAATTTGGTTATTTGTGTGTCTTTGTGAAAACAAACTGTTAAATTAATTTTGTCTATTTGTTTTGAATTATGCTTTCAATCTATTAGTGGCATGACGCAAGCAGTTGTGTACAGTCATACATGAAAATGCGCATTGCTGTGGGCATATGGATGGGCTTCACTGAGTTATTAAACAAAGTTTATAATTTTTTCATGCATCTTTACATAGGCTATGTAGCGATTACAGATTTTTTTACAATTTTAATATGTGTCATGCTATTCTCCTAGTTTAAATGGTATTTTCGGAACTAGCAAAATAATTATCACGTACTAACAAATAATAACCGCATACAAATGGGAAGGTAAATAATTACTCTACTTAGCTACTCAATACATTTTTAACAGATTTATAATAGGCGTCTTCCTATTTCTGCAGATTGATCCTAAATCGTTCCAGTACTGCAACATTCATAACATGTTATTTTGACAATTATTCTCATTGCTTTTCCGACCCTACTTAGTTACTCCGAATTTTCTTTATAATTTTAAAATATGTCATGCAATTTTTCTAGTTTAAAAGATAATTCCTGCATTAATAATATAATTACCGCGCACAATTGGGGAGCTTAATAAAGCTGAGATTATTTTGATTTCACCATTGCGCTCTGACTACTAGCTACATAACTTAAAATATGTACTACACAATTTGATTATATTTATCTAACCTACTTGATCCTATGTCGCTATTTTTATTTGCTATCCAACAAGATTTTGACATAATGTACAAATCAAAAAAATGTACCTGCAAGATGATCGATCGGATTCGGTCCTCTGACAATCTCTCCTCCGCAACAAACTGGCTGAGCTTCGCTACCTTTCTTCTCTCCCCCCTTTCTCTCTCTTGTTTTTTTTGAAATTAAAATGAATTATGGACTGATTTTTCGAAGTTTTTATAGCTTGCTAATTATCGCTAGTTGAACTGACGATAGGAATCTATCGCTAGTTCAACTGGCGACAGAAACTTATCGTCAGTTCAAATGGCGACAGAACCACTGTTCAATTTTCTGTCGCCGTTTCAACTGGCGATAAGTAGTTGGACCGACGACATGACTTAACAGGGTCCCTGTCGGCAGTTCAACCGGCGATAGATTTCTGTCGCCAGCAGACATATATTTTTGTAATTTTTTAAAATGACTATTTTTTTTGTAATTATTATTTTTTAAATAATATTATTTTTTAAAAAATTCCACTCTCAAGTTCTAGTCCCGTGATGCCCTCATTTTGACGGACGGACGAGGGTAATTTCGGTCACATCCCGCGTCGCGGAGCGTTTCCTCTCGCTCTCCCAGTCTACAGCCCCCAGTCCCTTCGCCGCGAAGGAACAAGAGACCGGAAAATTGCTAAGTTCGACTTCATTTCCCACCCATTTCCCGAACCACCACGCCACCACGCATTAAAAATCCCACCCGAAATCCGGTCCAGTACTCCAGTCCAATCCCCACCCGCAGCCCCTCGGCCTCTTGCTCTTGGCCTCCCGCGGTGGGAATCTCCGGGTTTCTGATCCCCGCGATCTTCCGCCTCAGAAACCCTCGGATTCCACGCCGCAGCAAGTCGAGATTCCCGAGTTATTCGACCTATTTCTTGATTTTTGTTTTCATTGGTTTTTCTGCCTGGTTCCGGCGGAAAGATTCGGTTTTTCCACCTCAGTTGTGCTCCTGGGGCAATTTCTTGATTCTTTGGGGGTTTCTGTCCAATCTTGGAACAATTTCCTGCAGAAATCCCTGATAAATCGGCAAAAGTCCATTTTTTGGGCGAGTGGATCGAGAGGATTGCTCTTCTCCAATTTTGAGCTGTTTGGTGAGTCCAAATGGGGCTGCAGCAATCCAAGGAGGAGCTGCTATACCAGCAGGTGAATTACGGCAACGTCGACGGGATTAGGGCCCTCCGGGCGCAGGGCGCAGGCCTGGAGGCAAGGATAAAGTTTTTCCCGTTTCTAATCTTCAGATAGTATAATTTGTTATATGGTAGGGGATTTGCTGAGTTATTTTCTCATGCTGGGGTGAATGCTGCTTGCAGTGGATTGACAAGGAAGGGAAGACGCCCCTGATGGTCGCTAGCATGCGGCCTGATCTGCTGAATGTGGCCGAAGTACTGATTGAATTGGGCGCAAATGTGAATGCTTACCGGCCTGGTATGAATGTCTTTTTCATGTCTCATTACACTGTCTTAGTTGATCTTAGATTACCACTGTTATTCCTACAATACCAAAAAGGGGATTTGCAATTTTGCACAAATGCAGTGGTTTGGAAGTCGATATTTTTAGTTTGGTTCTGTGAATTAGGTGAAGTCAATTTATTGGGCTGCTTTATGCAAAAGTGAGTTAATTTGGATACCGTAGGAGGTGCAAAAATGTGCATACATTACAACATGCGAATCTGATCCTTCCAAGTTGCTAACAGACTAATGCATGGTCCTTAAGATCATCCCTGGATGCGTGCTTAATTGAAGAGGCTACAGTTTTTTTAATCACATTTGTAATGCCTCCCTTTTATTTGCAGGATCACATGCTGGGACCGCATTGCATCATGCTGCCAAGAAAGGGCTTGAGCAGACTGTCCATTTACTTCTATCACATGAAGGTGTATGATAGATTATATATGGCACCATGCTTCATTCTTTTTGCCTCATTATGGCTCTACGTTAAAACATCTTTTGTTATATTCTTGCAGCTAATCCTTTTATAACAAATGATGATTGCAATACTGCACTTGAATTGGCTAGAGAAAAGGGCCATGTGAACGTTGTACGGGCCATAGAGGTATACTTTGTTCTTTAACATCCTATTTTGCATTAGTGTACTCCTGGCAACGTATGCCATTTTCACTGTTTGCTATTTTTTTCTTTAATTATTTTTAGGGACGGATTTCTCTTTTTTGTGGATGGATGAGGGAGAACTATGGTCCTGGTTTTTTGGAAGCACTTGCTCCACAACTCATGACTAGAAAGATGTAATATTTTCTTTGACTTTCTTTACATAATTGTCTAGTCTATGTTGTTACATCTAGATGCGAATCACAGGGCACATAGATGTGAGAATCATCAGTATATTTTATGAGCTCTTAATCCTTACATGAATCGTTTCTCCAGTTGGGTGGTGGTTTTACCCCGTGAAGCACGGAATGCAACCAGGCCTCTGAAGCTTGAGTTGGCTATATACCCTGAATTGCAGGTACTGATAGAAAGTAAAATCTTGGTTCAATGTTGCTTTGCTTTGGTCTTATGTAGCATGTATAACTCTGGATTTTTTGACATATTGCCCACAAAGTGAACTCCTCTGTTTTGGAATTCTTCTTATTAACATGAGATAATTAGTAATGGGATTACTGACCTTTCCTGCCTTTCTAGTGTATGCTTTCCCCATGTCTAGTTCAGTAATCACTAATCAGTACTATTTGTCATAAGATTCTTGTTGAAATTTGAGCAAAATATTTAGTTGCTGCTACATGTTCATGGCATTCTTTTTGGAAAAAAAATTGCACTGGAATTGTCAACCTTTAATTTAAAAAGTGACAACTGCTCTCCTGTTCATTTGATTTATTGCGCATGACTTGAAATTTACCACCTGATCTTTAAATCACACAGGCGGCAAAATATACTTAGCATGCCAAAGATTGAAAGCAAAGGCAGAAAATTGGCAACTTTTGAAGTACATGTGGGAATCTGAAAAACAAATAAAGAAATGTATATGTCTTTTCTCCTTGCTGCAGTATAGACATATATATGCAATTTCAGAAGAGTTAACGACGTTATGCTGTTGGTTTTCTTAGAGTTGTGCTCTGCTTACTTCAGCAGCAGATACTGCACTTCCTTTCATTTTGTTGTTGTCATGAACGGGGATATTTGTGGATGGATTGGATCAGAGGGGGTAGTCATGTTGAGTATTCGGGCGTGGTCCTGGACCTCGGCGGCGCGGCGGAGCAGCCGTGGCTACGGCTACCGCACGGCAAAGGCCAGGAGAGACGCCGAACAGAGAGAGAGAGAGAGAGAGAGAGAGAGAGAGAGAGAGAGAGAGAGAGCTAGATTGATTTTATGAATTTTCTTAATCACAAAGCAAAACACCTCTTCTCTTTAAATAGAGAGGTCTTAACAAAACTTGGCTAACAAGCAAACTGAATATAGAAACTAATCTCTAAGGAAATCCTGATTTAAAGAAAGAGTCCTAAAAGGAAAGATCAATTTAAATCTAATTCCTAAACCGAAACAGCCGGCGGCAATGCTGATTGCCGGCCGCCGGGCGTCTCCTCCTTGCAGGGTGAGTAATGTAGTCCCCACATGACATTTCTCCCCTCCTTTTCAAACAGCTCGTCCTCGAGCTTGAATAAAGGATATAGCGGCTAAAAGTGCTCAAAATCTTACCAAGAGGCACTCGTTGCGGGCGCATTCTCCCATTGAACAAGAAGCTAAAGATGGTCTCGAGCCAGTCGGGACTTGAGGACTTTGGCCAGCATAGGACAAACCTGACGATGCAAAAGCGTCGGTAGAGCCGGAGGGGATGTCAGAGGTGGACCAACAAATAGCTTAAACAAACTGATGTGAAACACATCATGTATTTTCGCACGAGCCAGCAATTGTAAGCGATATGTCACCATGTGGACTTTTTGAAGAATTTGATAAGGCCCAAAATAGCAAGGTCCCAACTTCCCTTTAGTCGGCAGAGACAAAGATGTCGTCGGTCGGTGATGTAGGCGAAGCCACACCCACTGACCTTCAGAAAATTCTAACTCAGGGTGACCTTTGTCATATTGCCGCTTATAGGTTTGTTGCGGGAGAAGCGATCATGAATTTCAACCAAGAAAGTATCCCTGTCATGGAGGAGTTGCTCCACGTCCGGAAGCTGAGTGCTACCAGCATCATAAGAGCGCAAAGTCGGTGGTTCTCAACCATACACCACTTTAAATGGCGAAGTATGTAGCGACGTCTGGAAAGAAGTGTCATAACAATATTCCGCCTAAGGTAACCAACGAAGCCATTGTTTAGGTCGATTCCCATTGAGGCAACGTAGATACATGACAATGATCTTATTAACCACTTCTGACTAGCCATCCGACCGTTGGTGAAAAGTGGAGCCGTGATTAAGCTTAACACCAGCTAAACGAACTAAGAGTTCAGACCAAAAATTGCTTGTAAACACCGGATCGCGGTCACTGACAATGGATGTCGGAATGCCATGGAGTCGAACAATCTCACTGAAAAACAACTAAGCCACCGAATGTGCTGTGTAGGGGTGAGCCAGGAGAATGAAGTGAGCAAATTTGGAGAAACGATCTACCACCGTGAGAATGACCATTTTACCATGGATACGGGGAAGACCTTCAACGAAATCCATTGATATGTTTGCCCAAACAGTAGAAGGTACCTCCAATGGCTGAAGTAAACCGATCGGATGCAACTGTTCACCTTTATTACGTTGACAAATGTCACAAGTGCCAACGTAATCTTGGATGATGGAAAAATCATAACCCAGTAGTTTGCTGACCCATTTATGCTGCGGAATTGTCGAGAGTTGTTATCAAGAAAGAACTTTAAACTATAATGGTCAGTACATACCAAAAACTTGCGTCCCCATAAATAAGGATGCCAATGTCGAACGGCTTGGACGAGACCGACCAGCTTGCGCTTGTAGGCTGCTAATAAGGCGTGGTGTGGTGCAATTGGGCGGCTGATGTAGGCAATAGCTCCCGTGCCTGCGCCAAACCCATGACCAAACGCATCACACTCGACAATAAACTCGCATGCGACGTTTGGTAATTGCAAAACTGGAACCTATGTTAGTGCTGACTTGAGACAAAGGAAGGTGTCCTGAGCTTCTGAAGTCCAATGAAAAGCCTCACGCTTGAGCGAGTCAGGGGTGCCGCAATAGTTCCAAAATCACGAATGAACTTGCGGTAATACCTAGCCAAGCCAAGAAAACCCCGGACCGCCCGGGCTGATGTGGGACTAGGCCAATTTGATACTGCGCTGATTTTAGCTTGGTCGACTGTAACACCCTCTGTCGAAACCATGTGGCCCAAATAAGCAACCGTGGAGAAAACCATGTGGCCCAAATAAGCAACCGTGGTTTCTCCAAAGGAACACTTTGAGCGTTTTAAAAATAACTGATGGCTCTGGAGGGTCTGTAGTATCGTGCGGACATGACGCAGATTTGCTGATCAGGACGGGCTGTAGATGAGCATATCGTCGAAGAAAACCAAGATGAAGCGCCGAAGGGAGTCTGTGAGCACGGTACTCATAAGGGCCTGTAACGTTGCGGGGGCGTTGGTGAGACCGAATGGCATGGCGAGAAACTAAAAAAGACCCTAATGAGTGCGGAAGGCGGTTTTATCAACATCAGCCGAGTGCCGCATTGGATGATATCCAGAATGCAAATCCAATTTGGTGAAGAATTTGGCGCCACAGAGCTCATCGAGTAACTCGTCGATGACCGGAATAGGGAACTTGTCTTTGATGGTCTTGTCGTTGAGGGTGCGATAATCCACACAAAAACGCCAAGAACCATCCCGCTTCTTGACCAACAAGACTGGTGATGAGAAGGCCGATGAACTGCGGTAAATGGTCCCTTGTTGGAGCATGTCCACACTGATGTTCGAGCTCATCCTTCTGCAACTGCACATAACAATATGGCCGAACGGCAATGGCATCATTCCCTTTTTTGAGATGAATGCAGTGGAGAATTTCCCACACTAGTGGGAGTCCATGTGGCTCAGCGAAGAGGTCACTGAATTCGGCGAGGAGGTCGTCCATCAGTTCGGTACCAATATAGGTGAGCGCGTGAACCGAACAAGGAGGCATTGGCAGGCCGGTCCATGTGACCCATCATCCCTGGCGAGTGAAGGACATGGTCATGCGGGAGAAATCCCAAGTGATGGGACCAAGAGTACCGAGCCATTGGACCCCTAAAATCACGTCGAATCTGTCCATCGGCATGGCGTAGCAATCCATAGTAAAGTCCTCGTGGCCAATGCGGAGGGCCATGGCCCAGCATAACCCCAAAGCTAGTAACGCGATCAGTGTTGGCCACCGTGACACTAAGGCCAGACTATGGCCACATGAGGACGCCGGTGGCAGCCACAACATCGTCGATGATGAAGTTATGCGTGGAACCCTAGTCGAGGAGGGCAACCTACGTACTGCTCCCGATCTCGACCATGAGATGCATGGTCTGCCCTAACTGCGGTTGAATGCTCGTGAGGGCAGCCAATGAAATCTCCGGTTCAATGCCAGTGTGCGAACCATTGTTGTCGCTGTCGAGGTCTAGTTGTACTTTGATGACAAAGAGGCGTTTACACCGCTGGCTGACAAAGAACTCGCCACAATGGTAGCACAAGCCTTGGGCATGGCGCCGTTCAAGCTCCGCTGGTGACGTGTGATGGGGGTAAGTCGGCCGTGGAGGGAACTCCGCCGCTCCCTGGAGCCTCCGTTGTGCTGAGGCCGTGAGCTGGGGTGGCAGCGCTACCCGATCGCTAAGGCCGATGAGATGGTAGAGGGGCCACCGGCACTGCCACTTGTGTGCGGCGTTCGTAGGGGTGATCCAAGCTCATAGTAGACTCCAAGGATTGTGAGGTTTGCAATTCCACTTTAGTTTGCAACAGCAGACTGAGACCGGCTGTAAACAATTGAATTTGTTGATGTTCTGTCAAGGGGTTGGTGTTGCACAGGAGGGCTAAGAATTGGTCCAAGAAATCGCGGACGGTACACTGCTTGCGGAGGGCGATGAGCTCACCCAGGAATTGCTACGCAAGGGTGGGTCGAACCGGGTATTGACTAGCTCGACAAAGCGGCACCAAGATGGTGTCCCTGTGTCGCTCTCCAGGCGATGGTACCACAGCTGGGCCGAGCCGGTCATGTGGAGCGTGGCCAACCAGACCTTATCTTCCTCCATGGTGTGCTGACCCAGAAGAATTGGTCACAGCGATTAAGCCAAAGGCAGCGGATCCTCTTGACCACCGAACGCCGGGAAGTTCAATTTGTGAAAGCGAGGAACACCATCGCGACCGGCATGGTGGCCATCGACCGTTGGGCGTGGAACGACGGGTGCGTCCCTGTCGGCGGTGCGCATGTCGACAACCGAGGCGGCTGGTGGGGACTCAGGAGCATGCCCTCGGCCGCCTGAAGACGTGCGTCGGTGAGGGAGTCGTGCTCAATGTCACTGGGAGGATGGGTGCGCCCTTGCTCCAATCGGGTGATAGCAAGATGGTGCCCCGTTGTTAATGGTCAATATCGTGGATTGTGCCGGATAGGCTATCGATCTTATTGTATAGCTTAAGCCAATCGGCCTCCATCTGCTGCAATAGAGCGTCCAACTTCTTGCTAACCGAATGGTAACTGTCGCCTTCTGACATGATGGATGAAGTAGCGGAGTTCACAGATACCAAGTTGTCATGAACGGGGATATTTGTGGATGGATTGGATCATTGGGGGTAGTTGTGTTGAGCATTCGGGCGTGGTCCTGGACGGAGGAGCCGTGGCTACGGTTGCCGCGCGGCAAAGGCCAGGAGAGATGCCGAACAGAGAGTGAGAAAGCTAGATTGGTTTTCTGAATTTTCTTAATCTCAAAGCAAAACACCTCTTCTCTTTAAATAGAGAAAGGTCCTAACAAAACTTGGTTAACAAGCAAACTGAATATAGAAACTAATCTCTTAAGGAAATCCTGATTTAAAGAAGAGTCCTAAAAGGAAACATCAATTAAAATCTAATTCCTAAACCGAAACAGCCAGCGGCAATGCTGATTGCCGGCCACCGGGCGTCTCCTTGCGGCGTGAGTAATGTAATCCCCACATGACAGTTGTGTTACATTGGCTATTTTTTGTGCATTTTCTATGGATATATGCTATTAGTGTCGTTATTATTTGTAACATTTCATTTTTTATGAACAAGCAGGCTTCTAAACCACGTGTTGTAATTAAGCTTTGGAAATCTCAAGTTGGAGAACCAAAGTTTAGTCAGGCTGATCCTTCCATGACAATTTTGGACAAAGGAACAAGTGTGTACAAAGTTTTAATTTCCAGTTTTCTAATTGTGCAAGTTCTAGAGGCTTGTTTGTGTTGTTTGGTACATGCTTTATCATTCTTTCCCATTTTATTGCAATTTTACATTATGCTCATCCAGTGTCAGATATAATTTGCTAAAAGAACAGAGAATTTAGCCTTTTTATGTTTCTAAAGGTCTCATGTTGTCAACCACTCAAGTTCATTCTCCCATGTCGTGCGGTCTTGGGCATGAGGAAAAGAGATACCTGCTCTGGTACCTTCCAGTTAGAGTTAGAACTTAGGAGACCTATTCTGAGTCATGAACTCATGATTGTGTATAATTGTTGCCCTATAGGAGAACATAGAGTACTACACCCATGCACATATGGAGACATGTATGCTTGATCATTCTCATTTGTTTCAAATTGAATTAAACTCATCGTGTAACAGCTAGTTTTGTTGCTGGAGTAATGATTCCTTTTGCTCTTTCTACAATGTGCAATTGTGCATAATTGTTGTTTCTCGGCAAAAGTTCTCTTGTGAATAGCGATCTGGATACTCTACAAATTTTAGTGATGTTTCATTACGGCTTACTGCATGGTGGTCTGCCAGAAAGTAAATACCTTGGCTTTTGTCTGACCTGCGCTAAAAAGTTATATTGGAATATTAAACTAGGGACTGTTAATGAGGGGCCATTCCTTTCTAATTTTATTTGAAATATTCTGCACAGAAAGTCGATACAAGCTTTTATCAGCGTATGAAGGTGACAAACAGCAGCTTCAATGGTTTTATAATGCATGTTGTGGCATAGCACAGGTGACATAACCTGATCTTTCCGGAATGTTTTCCTTACTCATTGGTCACTCGTAGTATATTCCGAACGAACATTTGAAGAGTAAGCTTCACCTTTTCTATAAAAAGGCTGAATTTATATATATATATATATATATATATATATATATATATATATATATATATATATATATATATATATATATATATATATGAAGCCTTTTCCGTATTCCTAGGAGTACATATTCCTATTTCTAATGTACCACTTAAACGAACATAATATACTTTTTTATCACCTTTAGTATGCTTACATATCAATTGTAAGATACTTCAATGTAACTTGATTGAAAATTTTTCTTTAGAACCCTACTATATACCCTTTTTTCATATGTAAAAAAACTATATACACAAATTTTGCTATAAAAAGTGGGACATCAATGAATTTTTTTATAAAACTCACTTTGGGGTATCTTATAATCACCATCGGAGTATGTTTAAATAGATAAAGAGGTATCATCATACGATTTAACTGATATATAAGAAGTGAGAGTACGTATTCCTAAGAGTATCATACCATTTTCATATATATATATATATATATATATATATATATATATAGGTGCCTAGCCATCCACATATTGAGCCATCCGATACACATGTATGATCGATGCAAATTTTGGAGTTCGGGTATGAAAATGTTTTATACCTCATATTTATGGCAAGTGAGTTTTGAACTCAGTTCAAACTAGTTCGAATTACTTTTAAATTTAGTGCAACTAGAGTGATTATATAACATTAAACTATCTCAAGCTAGTTAAATTGATGATGAATTTACTTTTTTTAGTTTGACATCTCAGTAAATAACTAGAGTAATTAATGATTATGACGTAAAGTTGACGACTAGTGTTTTGATGAATGTGAACTTGCTCAGTTTATTTTAATGAGAATCAACAGTATTGTTAACTTTATTACATAAAAACAAATGATCTAATTTTCCAAACATCCCCATCTTTTTAGGTCGTCAACATGGTTCCTGCACAACCAGCAAATCCCCCATTGCAAAATCCATTATCAGCAAATTCATCTTCTACACCTTCAGGGCTATCCACACCCAGCAAGGAGGATGTTGAGTTACCAATGTCTATCCATGCCTCCATCCAATCAGCTATAGCAGAGGGAGTGCCCAATGTTCAGCCATCGGCATCAACTGTCAACAGCAACAGTTGGGGAAACCCTCCAAGCAACCGCCTCAATGGATGGGGCCCTCTGGATAACCCTGCACCTTCAAAGATGAGTGGCCAAACACGGGTTGATGCCCCAAGCAGCAGCACATACAATGGATGGGACGTGCCTGTAACAAGCTCTAACCAAAGTTCGTCCAAACCCAACAAAAACCAAAACAGCACTTCGGTTGTGATTCCAGAGGAGGCACCTCCGCCTCTTCCAACCCCAACTGCACCACCACTTGCTGAAGAAACCTTCTACGATGGTCCTATTCAGTATCCATCCGTAGATTCCTCGCCGGTTGATCTAACCGTGCCGGCTACTGAAGGTGGTACAGCGGTGAGCTCTGCAAAACCTGAAGAAAATGAAGCTAATGCAAGCAGCAGTGGTAACACTCCCTCGGGTGCTTGTGTTATTTGTCTGGATGCCCCTGTGGAAGGTGCCTGCATTCCATGTGGTCACATGGCTGGTTGCATGTCCTGCTTGAAGGATATAGAATCCAAGAAATGGGGATGCCCCATTTGCCGGGCCAAGATTAACCAGGTTATCCGCCTCTACGCAGTTTGAGCAGTTGATACAGCCAACTTGGAAGTTAGCAAGGGATGGTTCACGCTATCTACAAATTATGTAATGTTGTAACTGCAGTTCCGAATGTGTTGTAGATTATGCCTTTTTGTGTTATGTGAATTTGGTAAGATGCAGCAGGCATCTTATGCATATAGGTGCAAGACAAATTCTGTGGTATACAAAGGAATGTAGGCACCTGCTGAATTCTAGTAAAGTTTCTACTGAACATTTTCCGTGTACATGGTATTTTGATTATTGCTTGTGTTCTCGTGAGTTTGTTGGCCAATGTTTATCGACCAATTTTTTGTCCTTAGTTCGGTCATCTAATATCTGTCATACTGATCTCGCAATAAATAAATAAAATGTCATACTGGAAGTGCCGTGATGTGAAAGTAGGACACGTCAGTTTCCGGTCATAATGTTTTTCAGATTGAAAGTTTCAGAAAGCACTGGTCTCTGAATAATTTAGGGTATACACGTGCGCCCGTGTTCGATGAGTTTTAGTGTCCCGTAAAATTCCCAGCGTATGTAATAAAAGACGCACACGCGCGTGTAGTGGTTTCAATAGGGTGTGAACTGAGTGTGTGCGCGTCTAGCTTGTATCCCCTAAAAACACCCGGTTCCAGCATTGCGCCATGGCGTGCAAGCTCGCGCAACATTGTTACAAGCCCTAGGGCAGAACAGGCCTTCAGCTTCTAAAAAGCATGCATCGGGCTTCTCTAAAAAGCACGCCACACACCGGTAAATCGAAGTCCCTAACATTTGCAGAGCTGAACTTAAATTCATAGCGTCAGTTGTAGCATCACCCCGCCCATGCCCAAATATTCAGCTGTTTTCAGCACTTGATACATGCTTCAGCCTCCGCTTGCACAGCTCCTCTGATATTTGATAGTCGCCCTGTTCCCGCACAAATAACTTCACCAGCATAGTTTCTGTTGGAATGAACTCATCATGTATTTCAATGGGCCAAAGGCCAACATAACATGTACAGGGTTGACAATATACAAATAATACCCTAAGTTAATATACATATGTAACACCCCTCTCAAACTCATGGTGGATCAATAACACTAAGTTTGCAAAGGTAGAAACTGTGTTAAGATCTAGTATGTGCCTTGGTAAAGAAATCGAAGCTCCAAAGACACATACTGATGAGCAATAACTTAGTCTTACACATGCGATCTCATGTACGAAGCATCTACTTTAATATGTTTGGTGAGCTCATGCTTCACTAAATCTCGAGCAATGATGATCGCACCAGTACTGTCTGGTAAAAAAGGAGTCGGTGCATAACCTGAAACACCAAAATCCTCAAGTAGCTACCGAAGCCAGGTGATATCAGCTGTCAACAAAGTCATGGCTCTCAATTCAGTCTCAAACACTCAAACGAAAAACAACAGTATGCTTCTTGATCTTCCAAGCAATCAGAGAAGATCTAAGAAAAACACAATAGGCAGAAAGAGTATGCCTAAAGCTGCAGAGAACTAGAGCGAGGAAAGAAAAGACGACGATTAATGATCCCACGAAGATATCGAAGAACACGAAGGAGGTGACTGTAGTAGAGCTGAGTGGGAGCAGAGATTAAATGACTCAAGATGTGAACTGTGTGAGAAATTTCTGGTCGAGTGATCCCAAGGGGTAGATGAGGCTCCCAACAAGATGATGGTAGCGAGTAGGGTCCTCAAGAGGCTCACCATCAGTAGGCCGAAGGTGAACACTAAGCTCCATAAGAGTACCATGCGTTGATCAGCGAGACAAGCGTGAGCAAGTATATCCTGAATTTACTTCTCCTAGGAGAGGTAGTAGTCCTCAAGTGTAGAAGTGATCTCAATTCCAAGAAAGTAACAAAGATGACCCAAATCAGACATCAAGAACTGGTCATTGAGATGGTCCTTTACAAAGACAATGTAATCAGAGTCATCACCAGCAATGATCATATTATCCACATATAGGAGGAGGAGCATCTGACCCCGAGGAGAGGTGTGAACAAAGAGGGCAGGGTTGTGATCACTGGCGGAGAAACCGACAACAGTGACAATAGAGGAGAAGCTATTAAATCAAGCACGGAAAGCTTGTTTGAGCCCATAAAGAGAGCAACGAAGGCGACAAACCATACCATTAGGGACAGAATACCTAGAGGGTGGCTGCATGTAGATCTCCTCAAACAGCTCACTATTGAGAAAGACATTCTTAACGTCCAGCTGAGAGATAGGCCACTGTTGAATAGAGACCACAACAAGGAGAGTACGAACAGTGGTCATGTGAGTGACAGGAGCGAAGCTCTCATCGTAGTCACGACCATACTCTTGTTGAAAGTCATGTACCACAAGACGAGCCTTATAGCGCTCAAGAGAACCATCTAAGTGGGTCTTAATCTTGTACACCTACTTGCACATGATAGGATTGACACACGCAGGTAAGGGCACAAGATTCTACGTGCTAGTACGCTCCAAAGTAGCAATCTCCTCAGACAACACGAGCTACCACTCAGGATGAGTAGCAGCCTCACAGAAGGTCGTAGGCTTAGAAAAAGCAACAACTGCAAAGCCGTAGCGCTCAGGAGGTCTGACAGTGCGACAATCACGTTGATCATATTTGGGAGGAGAAGATTGAGCAGAACCTAGCAAGGACGGAGAAGAAGAACTACGAACAAAGCCTAGCAAAGACGAAGGCTCAGCTTGAGAAGAAGGAGTAGGCTGAGGACGACGAGAGTAGTGCATAGGAAAGGGTGGACCCTCAACAAAAGAGCTAGAAGGAAACTCCAGAGGAGAGGGAACAAGTGGAGCCAGAGGAGAGGGAAGCGAGGAAGGTGGAGGGGGGAGCGGAGAAGGTGGAGGCGAAAGCGAAACGGAAGTGAAAAGTTGAGTGTTAAGAAAAGTCAGAAAGGAGATTAACTCAACAAGAGAATCTAAGCTGACAATAGAGGGACGAGGGTAGTAAGGCCGGTACTCATCGAAGGTGACGTCCCGAGTGATCCTCATTCGGCGAGCAATAGGGTCGTAGCAGCAATAACCCTTATGCTCAAGACTGTAGCTAAGAAAAACACACTCAACTGACTGAGCAGTCAGCTTGGTGCGCTCACGAGGTGGAAGAAGGACGAAACAGATACAACCAAAACAACGCAGGTGACTATACTTAGGAGCTTGACTGTAGAGATGCTCAACAGGAGTAGAACCCTGAAGAGCAGTAGAAGGCTGCATGTTGATGAGGAAAGCAGCAGCAGAGATAGCCTCAATCCAGAAGTGAGGTGGAACAAAAGAGCCAAGCATGAGAGCACGA
Source organism: Ampelocalamus luodianensis (assembly GCA_036346255.1). Taxonomy (NCBI): domain Eukaryota; kingdom Viridiplantae; phylum Streptophyta; class Magnoliopsida; order Poales; family Poaceae; genus Ampelocalamus; species Ampelocalamus luodianensis. The sequence goes on along the minus strand of CM070629.1, from coordinate 49,259,861 downwards.
GCTATCTCAAGCAAGTGACGATGCTTACACTTAGAGATACCATTCTGAGTGTGAGCACTAGGACAAGAGTACTAGGGAAGAGTACCCTGCTTAGCGAGAAAGCAACGCAAAGCAGCAGATAGGTACTCGCCAGCAGAATCAACACGAAAAACACGAATAGGCGAATCAAACTGAGTCCAAACCATGGTGGTAAAACTCTAGTAAATAGAGAGAACCTGACTGTGAGAGAACATGAAGTAGATCCAAGTATAACGAGAATAATCATCAATAAAAATTACATAGTATCGACAGCCCTTTCAAAACAAAGGGAGTCGGACCTCAAACATCAGAGTGAACAAGATCAAAAGGACGAGCCAAGACAGAATCATTAAAGGGATATGAGAGCTGTAGCTACTTGTCAAGCTTGCAACCCATACAAGTTAAAGAGGTGTCACCAGAAACAGACCCAAGAAGACCATGACCTACTAGAGATGATAGTCATGATCCACAGAGATGACCCAAACGATGGCGTCACTGAACAAAGTAAGCAGTAGAGGACGCAGCAAAAACAGAGGCAGGTGTAGTGAAAGACTAGCTGGTGGAGACAGTAGAAGGAAGGTACAGCCAGTCGAGCTCCCAAAGACGCTGCGAATCACGACACTAAGGGCTAGCACCAAGCAGAGTCCCTGTGCGGCGGTCCTAGATACAACAAGAGTTGAACTAAAGAATAAAAGCAACAGTCATGATCAATGATCTGACTGGCCGAAATAAGCTGTATAGTAAGCTGGGAAACATTAGAGATGACAGGAACATGAAAGGAATAAGTGGAAAGGATGCCTCAGCCCACAACAGGAAGAGATGTGCCATTGTAGTCTGAATAGTTGAAGGAGAAGCTATGGGACTCATAGAAGTGAGGCAAGTAGAATCTGGTGTCATGTGCAAAGAAGCATCAGAGTCCAAGATCCACGAAGACAAGATAGCGGACAAGGGAGGTGGTAGAGCGAGGAGGACTGCTGAGAAGCAAGAGCCAAATGAGCAAAGCCCGACGTAGGGGCGGCGGCGTCGTCCTAAGGTAGGAGCAGTAGTGATGCTCCGAGACCAAGGCGGCAGTGGTGGCCAGAGGCAGGTGTAGCAACGGCGGCCCGGGGCAGGGGCGGTGGCAACATCCCGAGACCGGGGTGGCGGTGGCGGCCCGAGGCAAGGGCGACGACGACGGCCTGAGGACAGGGCAGCGGCGACCTAAGGTAGGGTCAGTGGCGCGTCTTGAGCTATGCACGAGCGGTGGTTGTGGCTGCTCGAGACAGGGGCGGCGTCAGTGCTAGCTAGGAATAGGGGCGGCAGGTGCACGACCTGCTGGTATGCTACCGGTGGTGCCGAAAGGTGCAGCACCAGTGGCCACAAGATCTGCGGTTGCATCATGAGGCGGGGCGCCTACTACGACCAGGAGGTAAGTCGAAAGTCAAGATAGTGTTTGGCTCCGGCATGTGCGTGTTGTGCGTGGTGGTGGACGCACACCACCACATGCTCGGTCACCTGGCCTCGATTGTGGCCAAGGAACTGCTCAATGGGCAGCGCGTGGTGGTCGCCACTGCGAGATATGCATGTCCGCGGGCTAGTCCTCCAGAAATGAAGTACCTCTGGTTCCTCCGCAAGCGGATGGACACGAAGCCATCCCACGGGCTAATCCACTTTGACACCCCAGCGATGATCCTCCGGCGCACCGTCTGTGGGATGATTTTGCACAAGACCAAGAGGGGTGAGGCGGTACCAGAGATGCTCGGGTGGTGTCTTGGCTCGAAGTAGAGGAAGACACAGAGGGGGCTTCGGTGGCAGGCACCAGGTGTCAGGGAGGGTTGGGGAGTCGACGGCGGCTACCGGAGGGGTGCCATGCGTCAGCAGCGGTCGGAGGGTGATGACCCAAGGGGCAACAGCTGGAGGAGGCGAGCTTGAGCATTATCATGGCCCGGAGCATAGGAAGACGCATGGGGCTGCGACAGCCGCGGTGGCAGATCTGATGTAACAGCCCCAATTTTATCAACAGTAATAATCTGCATTATGAACAGTAATGGGCCACTGCTCATATCATTCACATCGTTTTAATCTCGATTGGGAGTTGTTGTACCAAATAAAACCTTCCTTTTAGCCAAAGTCCAAAGACTTATTTAGAATATTTAAAGGAATACAAGATAAAACTTGTATTATGACTGGAAGTATTTTTATTAAAGCCTAGATAAATTATCTTGGCTAAAAATATTTTGTTGCATTTTTTAGAAATTATTTGGGCTTAAAGAAAATTTATTGTCTTTAAATAAATATTTTCTACCTGAAATAAATAATTATGTATTTTATAAAGTGAAAATGTGGTTTATGAAATTTATCCGGAAATATATCATCCCAAAGAGCTTACATAAAAATTTCATGAATTTATAAATTTATTTGCTATTTTTAAAGTCCCAGTCAAACCTTTTAAGTATTTAATGGGTCTGGTCAAATAAACTGGTCTAAACCCGACCCTTGCACTGTAGCGATTCGGTCTCACGTGGTTGGGTCCAACCCAGTGCGACTTGGTCTGGCTCGGTCACGTCCCAACGCGAGCCCAAAACTCCACACGTGATTTAAGCCGTTGATCTTCAATCGAACGGGCGAAGCTATAACACCCCGCGAGCTGTCCACGTGTACACTTTAATCTCCACCGTTGGATATTGATCTAACGCGCGAGATCAGTGTATGCAACCGACAACTCCGATCCTTATTCAATCTCCACCGCTCGCTTTAATCCAACCGTGACGCCTTTTCGCTTTAAACTTAAAGCGCGCTTTATCTCGGTACCGTTAGATTCAAATCCTACGCTTTTCCTTTTTCCCGCGTGTTATAAAGCCCGCACTCCTCCGGCCGCTGGATCTTCATCGTGGCCCGCATTAGTGTATGCATTCGACGACTCGGATCCCCGCACAATCGTGGCCGCCCATCCTTGATCTAGCGGTATCGCTTATTCCAATTTGAAATCGAGGCGCGCTTATGCGAGCCTTTGGATTTTAATCCTACGGCACACCTTTTTGACCGTGGTCCTTTAAATCCCAAAACCGGTGGATCGTTGGATTTGATCGGGTGGCCCAGAGCGTGTATGCAATCGGACCATCCGGTTCAACTTACATCCCGATCGAGAAAGCAAATCCAACGGTGTTAAGCCATCGATCTAAAATGGTGACGTGTATATCTTTTAATTGATCGTTGATTTCAATCCAACGCCTCTCTTTGAAAGCGAGCCCGCAGACCATCGGGATTTCGTTTTAATCTCGCTCGATCGATCTTGATCGTGCGGTCCATATTAAATGATACCGATTCAAATCATTTAATCTCTCTTTATCATAGCCGCCATTTCCAATCTGACGGTGACATTTGTTTGAGCCTTTCGAGTGCGCGCGGTGAGGATGACAATGGGGTCCACATGTCGCTTGGCTCTTATCTTCTTCCTCTCTCTCTGCGTATGCATCTTCTCTGAAATCGGAGGAGAGGAATTATCCCAAAGTTTTGCAACTAATTTTTGGGATAATTAGCCCTAAATGGACACCTCATCAAGCTCTAGACTTTTCCCAATTATCCTGTAGCTCAACTCCCACATATATAAACCCTAGTTTTTTGGGTCTGCAACCATTGTTGACCACTCAAGCTCATTTTTTCCTTGTCGATAAAGGAGTTCTTGCTCCTATCCTTTGCTTATCCATCCTTAAGCTAATCGCTTTACTTACAATAAAGATTGGTTATCTTTTGTAGGTCAAATCCAGAGTTTGTTTCCGTCCATCATCATCGGTTTCGAGTTTTTGTATCTTTCCATACGGTAAGCCAAAACCCTAGTTTCGACATCTTGAGCATCTTAAGAACTTAAGAAGCTCTCGTGAATCATTCTTTTAAGCATCAGAGTTTCAATCGCTTTAAGTGAAAAGTTGATATTATACCTTTCGGTTTTTCATGTCATTTTCAAGACCTAGGGTTCTTCCCTGTCAACTTATCATCTTATTTAGGTTTTGACTAAACCCTAGCAAAGCATGACAAGTTGATCTTTCCATTCTTGTCATCATCTATTTTGACTCTTAGCTGAATTATGTCTCTTCTTTTGTCACCAATCGACAAAATAGTTTTTTTTTTTTTGCTTTAGCTTTTGTAATCTAACTAGTTAGGGTTAGACTAAGGTTGGTTTGGGATATTAATTACCTAAAAGATCATGCTAAGGTTCATTTATGAACTTTTGCATGATCTATACTTCTTTTCCGAACTTTGCAATCTGTCCCTGCTTTCACTCTTTTCAAATCAAACCGACTTTGCAATAAACTCTAGTTTCTGTCTTTTGAAAACAGTAAGCTATATTATGTGTTATTATCACTATTATGGGTAGTTATGGCTTAAGCATACTGTAATCATGCATATTTCTTCCATTTTGGACTTATTGTCAGTTTTGATATTTATTGGATCTTATTGCTTCTTTTAGAATCTGGTTTTGTTGAAGCAATTGAATATACTCAACAACCCGAGCTCGCAATGTAAGTCTATTACTATCAAGGCAAGCATCCTCTTTGCACCATATTGAACCTGCATTTTGTACAATAGCTTTTACAAATTCAAAGGATATCCGTGCATGCTATTTTTCCAAAATACAAAATGTGGCTTGTAATAGCTAGCTAAAACTGACATGGTGGATTACCTTAATTAGGACCATACACTCAACTCTAGTGTAGTATCAGTATATCGTATGGTCTATTTTCAGATTTGGCTTAGATATGCATCTAGAGATTTTAGAGTTTGACAAGCATATCTTGTCAAACATGGGAATCACAATCGAATCTGTTGTCATTTTAAACTCTTTGTCCGCTTTCTTTAAATCAGTCTTGTATTTGAAATTCAAATTGATCTGGACAAGAGGAAGCTAGTGATGGTGCTTTTGTGCACGAGATTGGGTTTTGTGGTGGACTTGTCCGGGTTAATTAAGGACCGAACTCGACTATTCAGCTCAAGTCCCCACGCACTTCCACATGCAGTGTATGGGCGCTGTTTGGTTAAGTAAAATGTTAAGACTATTGGGTTGGAAACAGAGAGTAAGAATATGTGTATTGACCTTGTATGGCATAGATGCTTGGGTCTTATGATGCGTTGTATGCCATGTGAGCTTGTATGTCAGATCGATGTTCTTAGAAGGGTGAGGGCGTATATGTGCTCCGTGAGCATATACGATACCTTAATGGTGCCGATTGCATTCTAATATGGGTAGTGAGCCCATTCGCATTTAATTGTTTGGATCGGTATATCGACGCAACATGTGTGCCCGGTTAAGTAGATGCTATCGATCGTTGTTTAGCGGGATCACCACACATGGGGGTCCAACTCAATAGTGTTAGCTTGTTGAAAATACCAAATCTTAGTTTCCCGGTCGGCATACCAAAGGAAGTATGTCATCATTCGGAGGCATCCGAAGGCAACGGCTAGCTAAGTCATGTGGGTAAAGATGTACACCCTCGCAGGTATAAACTGCTCGAATAGCCGTGTCCACGGTCATGGACGATAACTTGAACCGATATCACTGTATAGAAATTTTGATTTCCAAAATGTGGTTTCGGTTTATTTTCGTGTGCATGAGGGATTCATGCATCGCATCGCTCACAGTTATGTCATTTACTTATCGTTCTAGTTAAACTTTGATTTACTAAATTGCTTTATCAAAATTTAGCTTTTGTAGGTTAAGATGTATCGCTTTGTGCAAATCTGAACCTTTAAACCATCCTGTTGAAACCTTATGCATATATAAATTCTACTCCTTTGCGTAGGCTCTAACCAACATTTTTTTATTAGTTTGTGTAAGACTTGCTGAGTACCTTCTGTACTCAAGGTGCTCTCACCTATTGTTGCGGTGAGGATGGTTATCTTTCTGAAGCACCGTTAGCGCCGATCGTGGTGACGCTAACGAGTAAAGCTACTTCTTACCTCCACGCAATTGCTCTGTGGTGGATGAGGCCATTGGTGGACACTAAGTTTTTGTTTTGCTTCCGCTGTTAGACTTTTAAAGTGACCAAGTCACTTCCTATTGTAGTACTAAACCGAATGATGTAACCTTATGTTTAATTATGCCAAGGTATGACTTGTATGTGTATGATGCAATGTTGTTGAAGGATATATATGCAATGGTCGTTGATCCTGGGAACCATTGTGTTACATATATATCTGGGAATCCTGTTTACTGGATCTATCACTTGTTAAATTTATATCTTTAGCATGGTTTTTAATAAAGGGGCAGCACTGTTCCTTAATTAAGAATTGTGCTACAGTATGAATTTAATTAGTAACATTTCCAATAACCGGGGGTCCCCACAGCGTTGGTATCAGAGCGTACGTTGCCTGTAGGTTAGAAGTAGCATGGCCGAAGTTGTTAGAGAGTCTTCTAATAAAACTATTTTAAGCAGTAGTATAATTTTGAAAGCTTAAGTATGACATCTTTTATTCCTTATCCTCCTTAATGTCACTTCTTGCCCAACTTTCTGTTGGTTTATTTAAAAAGTGAATTGTTCTTATCTTGTCTTCTTGTCTATAGATGAGCGGTTGGTACTTGGTCAAGGAGACTCGAGCCGAAGATGTTGATGGGTTCCCAAAGATTGCCGGGACATGATGTGGCGCCCAATTTCACCTACCACCGAGTACGCCATTTATCGACGAGATCGAGGACCAGGGATGGAGGAGTACCGCGCCTTCATCAACGTCATCGCTAGGCATGTAGCCGGCAGTGTCCCTCACTGTGTCCAAGCACTTGCCACCTCTGAGGCGATGGCGGTTCAGAAGCGGCAAGGTGATGATGAGCCTTCTTCGTCATGATTTGACTGAATTGTCTCAACCACCCTATGACCACTTCCCGAATCAAGGTCCTACCTCCGGTGAGCATGTTTGCTGAGATACAATTTGGCGAAGACCCCTGTGTGCGATAGCTTGGCGAGGATGGTCCGCATCATGGACCAAATCCATCACCGTCTTGTGAGGGAGCTATGGGAAACTCGGCATCGCTTAATGAGGCCCAGAGTACCGCTTCTTGGAGTCAACATGAACCGCGCTCGCAACGTGCTTTATGGTGACAACGAGACCTCTCGCCGCCGCCGCACCACCTCTTACCGACTTCCGTGGCGACCGCGCGCATGTTATGGACAAGCGCGCCAAGCCCGATGATCGCAGCTTTCCTCGCACTCGCGATCGCACCTCCCGGAGGTCATCACCATCGTTGGGTTCCCGAGGCGCCTAGTTAGTCCATTGGATCCTGTTGATACCGGTTCTCCGGAGCTCATCTTTTGAATGAGTTTCCGTGAACTTTAACCGGATCTTTACGCTAGCACCTCGACGATGAATCTCGTGGTTAAGTGTCTTTAGTCTAGTAGTTGCCCTTAAATAAAATGTATGTAATAGGGCAGTAGTATTTTGTACAGAGTATGTAAGATCGACTTTTGGGTTGTAATGTGACCATTATGGCCGAATATTATGTGAAGCTAGGACCGAACCTTTTGACTGTTTATATGAAGTTTCTGGTTTTGGTGTTAACTTGAATGCATAACATAACATGATGCATTATATGTGTGGTATTAGTTTCTCTCTTAATTGTAACTTTGTTTGTGTTTGCCGAGTATGTCCTTGTTGTGTTGTTAACCATGGTGTGGTAACAGGATGACAGGACCTACTACTCGTGCGCAAGCGCAACAAGGGAAGGGCATGTCGACTCCCGTGCCTTATTCTCAGGGAGGGCCAACAGAACCCTCCAGCTCTCAGGGTCCACAAGGTGGTCCCCAGGAAGAGGAGCTTCCTCCACCACCTTCGATGGCCGATGTGCTCATGCAAATCGAGCGCAACCGGATGGACCAGACGCGCATCCTAGAGCAGATTGCGCGCAACACTTCTTCCCCTGCTGCGCCAGCTGTTAGAGCAGGAGGCCACCATGTGCAGGGCAGTCTCGCTGACTTTCAGCGGACTAACCCGCCGGTGTTCTCCAGTTCTCAAGATCCCATGGAAGCTGAGGATTGGCTTCGGACCATTGAAAAGAAGTTACTAATTGCTCAATGTTCCGAGAGGGAGAAGGTCCTTCTTGCCAGTTATCAGTTGGATGGCCCAGCTAGCATATGGTGGGATAATCTCCTTGCCCTTCAGCCTGCTGGACATGTCCCTACCTGGGATGAGTTTGTGGAGGCTTTTCGCAAGCTCATATTCCCGAGGGGTCATGATGATTAAGCAACAAGAATTTCTCGCTCAAACAAGGGCGAAAGTCCGTGGATCGAGTATCCGCATGAATTCAACTTTCTAGCCGATATGCCTCGATGATGTTTCACCGACCTTCGCCGTCGTAAACCGGTTCTTGAATGGGCTATTCAAGAACTGCAGATGGTCAGTAGCTTTGCTTGACTTCCTAATTTCTCTCATTTGGTCAACAAAGCCATTGTGGCCGAAAGCAAGAGCAAGGCATTGATGAGTCACGCAGTTTAATAATGACTTCTCGGCTTATTCTCGGAGGCGCTCACCAAGGCCTCGCATGTGGGTATCTGCACCACCGCGAGCACCACTCCATTTGTACCTGTGCTGCGGTGTTTGCCCTCGCCCATCCTCTTCCACTAATCAACCAAGGCCTAGTGGAAACCGCCACCGCTTGTTGTGGACTCACGTGCCGTGGGTTATATGTTACCATTGTGGGCGCCGTGGCATTTTGCCAATCGTGTTATGCCTGTGGCTCGGGGATACCACCTATTTCACCTTCCCGCCTACTGGCCCCGCACCACCTTCACCGATCGTGGTCAAGCCCGACTGCTCCGGCTCGAGGGCGGGTGAACCAGACATCGCCGAGGAAGCGCTTGTCACCCCGGTTGTTCTGGTATGCTCCTAGTTAATTGCGATTGATGCACTGCTTTATTTGATCTCGAGCATCCCATTCATTTGTTAGTAGGCAGTTTGCTACTCAATATCATTTAATTGTGCATCATCTTCATCCACCTCATATCATCCATTCACCGATCACCTTTATGACTAGTCAAGTTCGCCGTAATGTCAATATAAATATTGAGGTGTAGACTTTGGGCTGATTTGATTGTGATAGATTCAAAAGGGATGGATGTTATCTTGGGAATGGATTGGTTATCCAAGCACTTTGGGCAAATTAATCGTGCTCACAAGTCCATTTCTCTAACTAATGAAAGCGACACTTCAAGCTTTTCACCCAGACAGTGGTTCTCACTTTGTGCTCACTGTTGATACTACCTCTTTGGAGTCGCATCAATTGTTTGTGAGTATATTGATGTCTTTCTCAAGACCTTCCCGCTTGCCACTGCATCGAAGTGGAATTTGTTATTGAACTTGTTCCCGAACCGCCCTATATCCGTGAGTCCTTATCGAATGCCCACAACGAGTTGGTTGAATTGAAGAAGCAACTTGGAGAATTGCTTGACAAAGGATTTATTCGACCGAGCTCCTCACCTTGGGGATGCCCGCAATCTTTGTCAAAAAGAAAGACAACACTTTATGGATGTGTGTGGACTACCGTCCGTTAAATGAGGTCACTATCAAGAATAAGTACCCTTTGCCTCGAATTGATGATCTTTTGATCAGCTTGGTTGGTGCCCGAGTTTTTCAAAGATTGATTTGCGATCGGCTATCACCAAATCAAGGTTAGAGCTAAGGACATTCCTAAACGGCTTTTTCTACTCGTTATGGTTTGTACGAGTACACGGTTATGTCCTTTGGTCCACCAATGCTCCAAATGTTTCATGAACCTTATGAATTCGGTGTTCATGGATTTCTTGGATAAGTTTGTTGTCGTGTTCATAGACGACATTCTTATTTATTCCAAGTCCGATGAGGACCATGAACAACATTTGAGGCTCGTGGCCGGAAACGCCGCCTGCAGATCGACTATATGCTAAGTTCAGAAATGTGCTTTCGCTCGAGAGGTTGCATTTTGGGGCATGTGTTATCCGAAGGAGGTATCCTGTCGATCCAAGCAAGGTACAAGATGTACTAAATTGAATCCTCCCAAAAGTGTCCCTGAGATCCAAGTTTTTTGGACTTATGGTTATTACCAGAGGTTCATTGAAAATTTCTCCAAGATTGCTAGACCTTTAACTCACTCTTGCAGAAAGAGAAGAAATTCAATGGTCACTAAATGTGAAGAGAATTTTCACTTCGAGAACCCTCTTGACTAAAGCTCCGCCTACTCTTCCTGATGTTCGTAAGAGCTTCGACATTTATTGCGATGCATCTCGCCATGGACTTGGCGTGTGCTTATGCAAGAAGGCCGAGTTGTGGCATATGCATCCCTGCAGCTTGCGCCTCATGAAGTTAATTATCCTACTCATGATTTAGAATTGGTCCGTAGTCCATGCATTGAAGATTTGGCGACATTACCATCTAGGTAATTGTTGTGAGATCTACACCGATCATAAAGCCTCAAAGTACATATTCACTCAACTGATTTGAATATGAGACAAAGAAGATGGCTTGAATCGATCAAGGACTACGACATGGGTATTCATTATCATCCCGGTAAAGCCAATGTTGTGGCGACGCTTAAGCGTAAAGTCACAATGCAATCGCATATCTTCTTCCCGCCGAAAAGACCTGGCGCTGATTTTCTACGCTAAGTCTTGAATTGGTGGGAGCAGTTTCTCACGCATTACATGTGGAGCCGACATTGGAATCTCAGATTCGAGGCCCGTAAAACCGATGCCGAGGTGGCCGAAATCAAGAAGAATATGAAAAGCGTAAAGCCAACGAATTTTTTCAAGATGATCGCGATGATTCGATATCGCAATCGCTTGGTAGTACTCGCGATCCTCCATTGAAGAGTCTAATTTCTGAGAAGCTCATAATTCCAAGTTTTTTTGCATCCCGGGAGTACCAAGATGTACCAGATTTGAAGAAAATATTTTGGTGGAGCCAAATGAAGAGGCAAATTGCTCAAGATGTTGTCGAATGTGATATTTGCCAAAGGGTTAAAGTCGAACATCTGAAGTCACCGGTACTTTTCACTTTGCATATTCCACAATGGAAGTGGGAAGAGATCAGATAGATTTTGTTACCGGGTCTTCCCAAGACTTCCAAGGATCTCGATGCCATTTGGGTGATTATTGATCGCTTAACTAAAGTGGCTCATTTTATTCCTGGCCAGATCGATTTCAATGGCAAGCAATTAGCGAGCTTTATATTGCGAGAATTGTTTGTATTCATGGTGTTCCTAAAGTCATTGTTTCCACCGTGGTTCTCGGTTCACTTATTTTTGGAATAGCCTTCATCAAAGCTATGGGGACCGAACTCTCTTTCAAAGATACTTATCATCCTCAAACTAGTGGTCAAACTGAGAGAGTAAATCAAGTGATGGAAGATCTTCTTCGAGCCTATGTGCTATCTTATAGCAAAGACTCGGGAGAAATCTTTGCCATATGTGGAATTTTCCTACAATAATAGCTACCAAGCAAGTATTCAAATGTCACCTTTGAAGCCTTGTATGGGAGAGCTTGTAGGACTCCATTGAATTGGTCCGAGTCCGTGAAAGATCATTCTATGGTCCAGACTTAGTAAAGGAAGCGTAAGAGCAAGTTCGCTCGATTCGAGATTGTCCAAAGTCGCACGCCTCGCCGTAAAAGCTATGCCGACCATCGCCGCCGTGAATTAAGCTTTGAGGTAGATGACCATGTCTATCTTAAAGTGTCACCCATGAAGGGCACTCATCGCTTTGTAAAAGGAAGCTCGCACTCGTTATATCGGAACCTTCCGAATCATTGCAAGCGAGGAGTCAGAGCTTACCAATTGGAACTACCAATCACTCTCGCAGCTGCATGATACTTTTCATGTGTCTCAATTGAAGAAATGCCTTCGTGTTCCTATTGAGGCAATCGCTATGAGCATCTTGATCTCCAACCGATCTTTCATATCAAGAGCAACCAAGACGATCCTCACACAATGGAACGCAGGACAAGAAATCGATCGTCAAGTTCTTGAAAATTCAGTGGGCTAATCATTCGAGGATGAAGCCACTTGGGAGCCAAGATCCGATGCATTGAGCACCCCATCTCTTTGTTGTTTAGTACTTTCCTTGAATCAAGAAAGGAAAGCTTAAACAAAGCAATGTAAACAAAGATGTAATAATAACACTATGTTGTTATGTAAGATTCTTCTTTGTCATCTTTGAAGGAAATCAAAACAACAGATGTTGAATTTCCTCATAATTCATTTCCATTTCACTTCTTCCTAATCTTAACTTGTTCCAAATCTCGGGACTAGATTTTCCTTAAGGGGTAGGTTTGTAATAGCCCCAATTTTATCAACAGATAATAATCGCATTATGAACAGAATGGGCCACTGCTCATATCATTCGTTCTTAATCTCGCTGGGAGTTGTCATACAAATAAAACCTTCCTTTTAGCCAAAGTCCAAAGACTTATTTAGAATATTTAAAGGAATACAAGATAAAACTTGTATTATGACTGGAAAGTATTTTTATTAAAGCCTAGATAAATTATCTTGGCTAAAAATATTTTTGTTGCATTTTTTTAGAAATTATTTGGGCTTAAAGAAAATTTATTGTCTTTAAATAAATATTTTCGACTGAAATAAATAATTATGTATTTTATAAAGTGAAAATGTGGTTTATGAAATTTATCGGGAAATATATCATCCCAAGAGGTTACAAGAAAATTTCATGAATTTATAAATTTATTTGCTATTTTTAAAGTCCCACCAAACCTTTTAAGTATTTAATGGGTCGGTCAAATAAATCGGTCTAAACCCACCCTTGCATCAGAGCGATTCTGGTCTCACGTGGTTGGGTCCAACCCAAGGCGACTTGGTCCGCTCGGCCACGCCCCAACGCGAGCCCAAAACTCCACACGTGATTTAAGCCGCTGATCTTCAATCGAACCCGCGGCTATAACACCGCGAGCTCGTCCACGGTACACTTTAATCTCCACCGTTGGATATTGATCTAACCGCAGATCAGTATGCAACCTGACAACTCCGATCCTTATTCAATCTCCACCGCTCGCTTCTAATCCAACCGTGACGCCTTTTCGCTTTAAACTTAAAGCGCGCTTTATCTCACCGTTAGATTCAAATCCCACGCCTTTTCCCTTTTTCCGCGCGGTTATAAAGCCCGCACTCCGGGCCGTTGGATCTTCATCGTCGTGGCCCAGATTAGTGTATGCATTCGACGACTCCGATCCCCGCACAATCGTGGCCGCCCATCCTTGATCTAGCGTATCGCTTATTCCAATTTGAAATCGAGGGGCGCTGCTTATGCGAGCCTTTGATTTCAATCTTACAAGACACCTTTTGACCGTGGGCCTTAAAGCCCAAAACCGTGGATCGTTGGATTTCGATCGGTGGCCCAGAGCGGTGTATGCAATCGGACCATCCAGTTCAACTTTACATCCCGACCAGAAAGCAAATCCAACGGTGTTAAGCCATCGATCTAAAAGGGTGACATGTATATCTTTTAATTGATCGCTGGATTTCAATCCAACGCTCTCTTTGAAAGATGAGCCCCGCAAAGACCATCGGATTTCGCTTTAATCTCGCTCGATCGATCTTGATCGTGCGGTCCATATTAAATGATACCGATTCAAATCATTTAATCTCTATTTATCATAGCCGCCATTTCCAATCTGACACGACATTTGTTTGAGCCTTTCGAGGTGCGCTACCGAGGATGACAATGGGGTCCACATGTCGCTTGGCTCTTATCTTCTTCCTCTCTCTCATGCGCAGTTTTCTCTGAAATCAGAGGAGAGGAATTATCCCAAAGTTTTTGCAACTAATTTTTGGGATAATTAGCCCTAAATGGACACCTCATCAAGCTCTAGACTTTTCCCAATTATCCTGTAGCTCAACTCCCACATATATAAACCCTAGTTTTTTGGGCTGCAGCCATTGTTGACCACTCAAGCTCATTTTCTTCCTTGTCGACAAATGGAGTTCTTGCTCCTATCCTTTGCTTATCCATCCTTAAGCACGGCTTTACTTACAATAAAGATTGGTTATCTTTGTAGGTCAAATCCAGAGTTTGTTTCCGTCCATCATCATCGGTTTTCGAAGTTTTTGGTATCTTTCCATACCGTAAGCCAAAACCCTAGTTTCGACATCTTGAGCATCTTAAGAACTTAAGAAGCTCCTGTGAATCATTCTTTAAGCATCAAGAGTTTCAACCGGCTTTAAACCGAAAAGTTGATATTATACCTTTCGGTTTTTCATGTCATTTTCAAGACCTAGGTTCTTCCCCACAACTTATCATCTTATTTAGGTTTTGACTAAACCCTAGCAAAGATGACAAGTTGATTACAAGAAACTCTATTTTCTCGCCTTTTGAAAACAAAGTAGCTATATTATGTGTTATTATCACTATTATGGGTAGTTATGGCTTAAGCATACTGTAATCATGCATATTTCTTCCATTTTGGACTTATTGTCGCTTTGATATTTATTGGATCTTATTGCTTCTTTTAGAATCGGTTCATTGAAGCAATTGAATATACTCAACAACCCGAGCCCGCAATGAAGTCTATTACTATCAAGGCAAGCATCCTCTTTGCACCATATTGAACCTGCATTTTGTACAATAGCTTTTACAAATTCAATGATATCCGTGCATGCTATTTTTCTCAAAATACAAAATGTGGCTTGTAATAGCTAGCTAAAACCCGACATGGTGGATTACCTTAATTAGGACCATACACTCAACTCTAGTGTAGTAATCAGATAATCGTATGGTCTATTTTCGATTTGGCTTAGATATGCGCCTAGAGATTTTAGAGTTTGACAAGCATATCTTGTCAAACATGGGAATCACAATCGAATCGTTGTCATTTTAAACTCTTTGTCCAGCTTTAAATCAGCCTTGTATTTGAAATTCAAATTGATCCGACAAGAGGAAGCTAGTGATGGTGCTTTTGTGCACGAGATTGGGTTTGTGGTGGACTTGTCCGGTTAATTAAGGACCGAACTCGACTATTCGCCTCAAGTCCCCACGTATTTCCACATGCAGTGTATGGGCGCTGCTTGGTTAAGTAAAATGTTAAGACTATTGGGTTGGAAACAGGAGAGTAAGAATATGTGTATTGACCTTGTATGGCATAGATGCTTGGGTCTTATGATGCGTTGTATGCCATGTGAGCTTGTATGCCTCAGACGATGTTCTTAGAAGGGTGAGGCGATATGTGCCCGTAGCATATACGATACCTTAATGGTGCCGATTGCATTCTAATATGGGTAGTGAGCCCATTCGATTTAATTGTTTGATCAGATATCGACGCAACATGTGTGCCCTGCTAAGTAGATGCTATCATCGTTGTTTAAGCGGGATCACCACACATGGGGGTCCAACTCAATAGTGTTAGCTTGTTGAAAATACCAAATCTTAGTTTCCTGGTCGGCATACCAAAGGAAGTATGTCATCATTCGGAGGCATCCAAGGCAACGGCTAGCTAAGTCATGTGGGTAAAGATGTACACCCTCGCAGGTATAAATCGTTTCGAATAGCCGGTCCACGGTCATGGACGATAACTTGAACCGATATCACCGTATAGAAATTTTGATTTCAAAATGTGGTTTCGTTTATTTTCGGTGTGCACGAGGGATTCATGCAACTGCATCGCTCACGCTATGTCATTTACTTCATCGTCTAGTTAAACTTTGATTTACTAAATTGCTTTATCAAAATTTAGCTTTTGTAGGTTAAGATGTATCGCTTTGTGCAAATCAACCTTTAAACCATCCTGTTGAAACCTTATGCATATATAAATTCTACCTTTGCGTGAGGCTCTAACCAACATTTTTTATTAGTTTGTGTAAGACTTCTTTGAGTACCTTCAGACTCAGGTGCTCTCACCTATTGTTGTGAGGATGGTTATCTTTTACGGCACCCGTTAGCGCCGATCGCAGTGACGCTAACGAGTAAAGCTATTTCTTACCTCCACGCAATTGCTCATGTGGATGAGGCCATTGGTGGACACTAAGTTTTTGTTTTGCTTCCATTGTTAGACTTTTAAAGTGACCAAGTCACTTCCTATTGTAGTACTAAACCGAATGATGTAACCTTATGTTTAATTATGCCAAGGTATGACTTGTATGTGTATGATGCAATGTTGTTGAAGGATATATATGCAATGGTCGTTGATCCTGGGAACCATTGTGTTACATATATATCCGAATCAAGCATCGGATCTGCACTTGTTAAATTTATATCTTTAGCATGGTTTTTAATAAAGGGGCAGCACTGTTCCTTAATTAAGAATTGTGCTACAGTATGAATTTAATTAGTAACATTTCCAATAACCGGGGGTCCCCACAGCGTTGGTCCTCGGGGGCACACTGGCGTTGGATATGGGCCAGCAATGGCGGCCAGCAAACGGTGGCAGCGTGGGAGAGATGCGAGAGCTCTCAGGGGGAAACAGAGAAAGCACGGGCAGAGTAGAGGGAGGAGGCCGCGGCGCTCAGGTGGTGGTGGCAGCGACCTAAGGGCGGTAGTGAATAGTAGATTAGGCTAGGGTTAGGGTTTGAGAGCCTTGCTCTGATACCATGTTGAAATGAACTAATCATGTATTCCAATTGGCCAAAGGTCCTGGATTTTAATATGGCTTTCAACATTTATTTTGGTTGTTATCTGTTTTAACTCAGTATGGAATATTGATATATGTGATAGGGAATTATTTGATGCGAAATCTAACTCTAGGATTTTAATACTGAGGTTTGAGATCACTGTGTTTAATAGGTAGACATGTTTTTGAGACCGAGTCTATTGGAATTTAATATGCATACGTATGATAAATCCGATACAAAGATAGGCTGAATAGCCGGGTTTGTTTTGCGTGATCACTCAGCAGTCGTTGACCCACATGATCGATTGACTTGATCTCGTAAACAATCTGATCATGGCACATGACTCACACATGTGTGCTAGGGACTAATATATTTTAGACTCATAAAACTGGCCTGTCTGATCGTGGTTGGTGATATGGTTCAGGAGTCTCACGGTGTACCGGAAATAGGTGGGTTAATTATAACACCTGGAAGTGGAGTCTATAAATAGGTCACTACCCTCTAGCCTCATAACGCAATTGTGAGCGGCACCACGGAAAAGGCAGAGGAATAGAGGGTAGACCGAATAGACACCACAAAACCAATCTAGGGTTTGCTCAAAACCCAACATTGGTATCAGAGCCCGTGGCGGCGCACTCGGCAATCGCGCGTACAACAATCGTCCGCGTTGCGATCGCTGTCGTCTGAAGCCAAGCCGCACGACAACATCACGTCTTCGGTTGTTCCTTCATCGACTAGCGTCCGCTTCATCCGTCCGCTGTGCAGCACGTCGACTCGGAAGGCTTCATCGTTCGTGGAGTCAAGAGGCGGTCGACGTCTCTTCATCCTGTTCCGCGCAACATGATCGAGGAGAGGAATCGTCGTGTGTGCCTCGGGCCGACGTGCTGTCCTCAGACTTTTGTCCTAGAGTCCACAGTTGATTGATTATTTTATTCACTAATTATTTCATTGGTTTGGAGAAGGCATACATCAATTACAGATTGTTTATTTCTATAATGGGGGCGACGTGCTAAACATCTACTGCAACATCAAATCAACAGCCTGTGTGTTAAACGGCCTCCTCTTGTTTCTTCGTCTCGCAGTCAACAGTCAATTGATCTGCGTGCGTGAACTGGATCTGAAGCAGCAAGCACTTCAAATTCAGGTATTTCGCAATGGCAACCAACAGTGTATTTTCAGAACTACTTAGATCTTGCAAATTGGATGGCTCAAATTTCACGGTTTGAAAAAAGAAAAATCATTTTTTTGCTTTCTGCTGAAAACATTGATTATGTGATAGACAAAAACGAACCGGAAGAGCCAGAAAAAATGCCACTATTGAGGAAAAGGAAAGTTATGCAGAAGAATATGAAAATTGGACAAGGGATAATAAAAGAGCTCGTATTTTTATGTTGGGATCAATGGCTGATTCTTTAGCTGCTGAGTATGAAGGTGAACGGAATGTGCGAAAGGTAATGCGCAATCTGGAACAAGATTTTGGTGAAGTATCTCTTATTAAAGTGCTTAATCTTGTTAATCGTTTTCTCTCTACCAAGACGTATGATGGCACTTCAATTAATGAGCATCTCAATAAACTCTGTATTTTAGCAGAGGAATTAAAAAATGCTGGCTATCCTTTTTCTGAAGAAGTGCAGGTCATGGTTGTTTTGAACTCTTTGCCAAATTCATGGGAACAATTTAAGATATCTTTTCTGCCATTCTGAAAGGATACTCAATATGCGCACTCTGAGGCATCATTTGCTTATGGAAGAAGATAGAAAATTCTCTCAGGGAAAAGAAAGAAACACTCACAATTCTGAGTTACACCTTGGGGAGGAAAAATGTACTAATAAAAGGAATTGGCAAAAGAGAAAGCCTAATGGTGATTTGAGAGAAAAGCTTAACAAGAAATGCGATCGGGATGATCGTGGAAATTATAACTCAGTTTAGAGGAATGATAAGTACAAGAATTTCAAGTGTCACAACTGTGGTCAGTATGGGTATTTCAGAGCTGATTGCAGGAAAAAGAAGAAGCAGAATGAGCAAAAGAATCAAAACAAGCAACCAGATGAGCGTAAAGGCGATTCATCGCCTAACGGTATGTCTAATATTTTTGTATGCACTGAATCTTTATTTACTACTACTTTTCTAAATAGTTGGGTTGTTGATTCTGGTGCTACATCTCATATTACTAAAGATAATAGAGCTTTTACTTCTATGCGAACAATTCCAAGGGGAAATAGATATATCTTTTTGGGCACTGATGCCAAAACTAATGTACTTGGAATTGAAAATTATGTCCTGAAACACCCCAATGGAGAAAAATTATTATTACATGACACTTTATATTCACCTAGCATGAGAAGGAATTTAATCTCTGTTGCTCAGTTAGAATCTATTGGTTATGATATACTGTTTGGAAAAGGAAGAGTTAAAATATTGCTCAATAAAAAATTAGTGCATACTGAAACTTGTCATGAAGGTCTTTCTTTTCTTGATGAGCTATTAAATGATGATAATATTGATTGCTTAGTTGGTGAAAATAACTCCATATTGAGGAATACTAATGATAGGAACATATGCTCGGAATCTTATTTATGGCATTTACGACTTGGTCACATATCTAAAAACAGAATTAAGAGGCCTATTAATTCTGAAATTCTGCACTTTAAGTGGGAGGATTTTGGTATTTGTGAGGCATGTATAATGGGTAAAATGACTAGTGCGCCTTTTCCAAAGGCAGAAAGATCAAATGAACCTCTTGCCATTATTCATTTTGATATTTGTGGTGAGATGTCTACTCCCACTAGAGGACAAAAGATTTATTTTATCACATTCATTGATGATTATTCAAGATTTGGTTATGTGTATCTTCTTAAATATAAGTCGGAAGGTTTTGATGTATTTAAGACATTTAAAACTGAAGTGGAAAATCAATTGAATAGAAAGATCAAAGTTTTGAGAACTGATCGTGGAGGAGAATACACTTCAGGAATATTAAATGATTTTTGTAAAGAATATGGAATTATTCATCATTATACCATACCTTACACTCCGCGACAAAATGGTGTGGCTGAGCGGAGGAATAGAACAATTATGGATATGGTTAGATCTATGATGGCTTATTCTAATCTTCCTTTATCTTTTTGGGGTGAAGCTTTGCATACTGCTGTTTATTTATTGAATCATTCGCCATCTAAAGCTGTAACAGTCACTCCTTATGAGTTGTGGACTGGAAGAAAACCCTCTCTTTGCCACTTAGCTGTTTGGGGTTGTAATGCATAAATTAGAGTGCCAAATCAAAATCGTACAAAATTGCAACCTAAAAGCATACCAGGAATTTTTATTGGTTATTCTTTGGAATCAAAAGGGTACAGGTTTTATGACCAGGAAAAGGATAAACTGGTGGAAAGTAGGGATGCAATATTTTTAGATCAAAACACACCTCGTCGTGCTAAGCGGGCGAGGGTGGAATTACTGGAAACTCCACCTGAAACACATATGGATACATCTGGTATTGATTCTCGCACTGAGGGAGGTTCAGCTCCTCAAGAAAATGCAAGCCAAGCTCCTAATACTAACATGCTTAGGAGAAGTGGGAGGAATTTTAGTACACCTCAATATCTAGATGATTATTATTTGTTCTTGGGGGAAGTTCACTCTAAAATTTCAGATTTAGAGGAAGAACCAAAGACTTATAAAGAAGCAATAAACTGTTCTCAATCAAAACTATGGATGGAAGCAATGCGGAAAGAATTAAACTCGATGAAAAGGAATAAAGTTTGGGAACTTGTTGATCTACCAAACAACCGTAAACCCATAGGTTGTAAATGGATTTTTAAAAGGAAATTGAATACAACGGGTTTAGTGAAAAAATATAAGGCTAGGCTTGTTGCTAAAGGCTTTACACAAAGGGAAGGTATTGACTTTGTGGAAACTTTTTCTCCTGTTGCAAAGTTTACTTCAATTCGTATTATTAGTGCTTTGATGGCTTATTATGATCTTGAACTCCACCAAATGGATGTTAAAACTACTTTTCTTAATGGTCTTTTGGAGGAAGAAATATATATGATACAACCGGAAGGTTTTGGAGAAAAGGAAATGAAAATAAGGTTTGCAAGTTAAATAGATCAATTTATGGTCTTAAACAAGCTTCACGTCAATGGTATATTCTTTTTGATAATGCTATCACGTCATATGGTTTTTCAATGACGGAAGGTGATCATTGCATATATACAAAAGTTATGGGTAATTGTTTTGTTTTACTATCTTTATATGTTGATGATATTCTCATTGCTTCTAATGATAAAAATACATTGATGGAAGTGAAAGCTTGGTTGTCTTCTAAATTATGGGAGAAGCTTCCTATGTTTTAGGAGTTGAGATACATAGAGATCGGAATAAAATGATTTTTGGGTTGTCTCAAAAGGCATACCTTCGAAGTGTTTTAAAACAATTTTCTATGGAAGATAGCAAACCTGTTAATGTACCTATTGTAAAGAGAACTAAACTCAGTGAGGAATTATGTCCAAAAACTCCTGAGGAAAAAGCTAGAATGAATGGTATTCCTTATTCTTCAGCTTTGGGATGTCTTATGTATGCTATGTTATTTAAACAACATGACCTTAGCCATGCTATTGGAATTCTTAGTAGATATCAAAAGAATCCTGTGGAAGAGCACTGGAAACAAATCAAATATGTACTGCGTTATGTCAAAAGAACTATGGATTATTCATTATGTTTTAATTGCCATAATCTTCAGCTGCAAGGTTATACTGATGCTGATTGTCAAGGGGTGTCGGGACCCAGAATTACGATTCTGGAACGCTCTGTGTATACTGCACTAGTCCAGGATCACGCTAGTGCACACAGGGTTAACATAGGTAAATATCGATCCACACAAACGATAAATAAAGTAAACGATTAATTTGAATAACAAATAAGGGTTTTGACCTTATGGTCGAGTTTACACTTATTAAGCCAAGCAGGGCTAACAGGAAATAAACAGCAGAGGATCTCTTGCAGAGTGGCGACCTTCTCTTCAGCTCTCTGCAAGGCTTCATAGACATGATCCAACTCCGTGATGGTCCTCTCCAAAGCTTCCTCCTGGGCGGCCACGAACTGGGCGAGGTGCACCACTGTAGCGTTGCTCTCTCCTTCTGTGGACGGGTAGCGTGCTGGCAAGTCCACGGCTGCAACTCTGGGGTGGTAACGGAAGACGGTGTCTTGAAGCTCCCGTGCGTAGATGTTGCAGATACGAAGCATGGCCAAGCGCGACGACTCCTGGATCACCATAGCTCTGAAGGCGAGGCATCTGCCAAGAAAGACGAACAGGGTAAGAGCAACTTTAAAACAGCGGGGAGAGAAGAGATTGTAGCAAAAGTTGAGGCGAGAGAGACATGAGAAGAGTTAAGCAATCAATTAACTTTGCAAGTTAATTTTTCTTTTAGAAAATAATTTGGACACTCTAAAGACGGCCAATCTAACTAAGGTCAAGACCTACCAAGATGGCTCGATACCACCTCTCCGGGACCTGCATTACGATCTGAACCCTTCGTGTATAGTGCACTAGTCCAGGATCACGCTAGTGCACACAGGGTTAACATAGGTAAATATCGATCCACACAAACGATAAATAAAGTAAACGATTAATTTGAATAACAAATAAGGGTTTTGACCTTATGGTCGAGTTTACACTTATTGTAATACTCCGGAAGTGTGAGAAGTTAAAAATCGGGTTAAATCAATTTAATCGGTAGCGCTTATTTTTATTCGGGGCTTGTTTTTTCACAAATCTTGTTTAGAGAAGGGGATTTCTGGTTTTTCTTGGCTTTTGGGCTTGGGTGTGGCTGTGGGCTGGCCGGTCCACCTCTTGAGGGGGAGGCATCATGGGCCTAAAGCCCATGCGCCCACACCCCTAACCCTAGCCGCCACCCCTTTTCCCCTCCCTCCCCTGGCCGCCACCTTCTTCCTCCCACCTCCCTTGGCCGCACCTTCCTGCAGCCCCAAGGTGACCTCCTCCTCCATTGGTGGCAGCCGGCCCTTCTTCCTCCATTGGTGGCAGCAACCTCCTCTTCCTCCCTTACGCCGCCGGCCGAATCAAGGAGAGCCCGAGGCCGCCAACCATTGGTGTTTCGCAAGGTTTGGTGTCTCACGCTTCCTAGGGTAATGAGTGCTGATCCCCATGGATTGATTAGTGGTAGAGGTGTTTTGGTTCATTCTTTGTTAGATCGATTCGCTGCGATTAGAGGATAAATCTGTCCAGTATGTTGCGTGGACTGTTTCGTGACTTTAGAGGCCGAATCAGGAGTTTGGGTCTCCTGGAGAGTTGTAGGTCTTGTTCTTAGATTTCGGTGGCCGCCAAGATCACCTCATTCCGACTTTCGAGTCAAAAGTTATGATAAATTTACTATCTGCTGTCCAGAATCCTGACGAGAATTAGCAGTCTCTGTATAGGTTGATTTATGGCCTAGTTAGAGGGTGATTCAGAGGTCTTGCCCATAACAAATTTTGAAGGTGATATCACTAGCTTTCAGGATTGATAAAGAACACTTCATTTGGAGTTATAGATCAAAAGTTATGCACTTTTCATTGTGACTGTCCAGATTGTATGTCAGTCTGTCCAGATTGTATGTCGCTTCTATCTTTAGTTTTGACCGTGTGCCACTTTTTGTTAAAGGCAAAATTTGAATGTCGTACAACTAGGTTATTGTAGATAATTTCATAAACTTTTCATATTGTTAAAGAACGCTCAATTCGGAGTTGTAGATTAAAAGTTATGGTTGTTTTAGTATTGCTGTCCTGTTTGTTCAGACAGAAGTTGTGCTGCTGTTTTATTTTCTTTATTAGAGAAGTTTATTGGCCGAATTGGGAAATCTCATCAACTTGAATGTTATAGATATGTTCGTTAAGATGAGGTTTGATCTGGACTCATCTCATTTCGAGTCCCATGTCATTAACTACTGTCATTTTCGTGCTGCTGTCCCGACACGTTTTTGGGTTGCAGCCTGTTTTTCAGATTAGGTTTTATGGCGATTCCTTGGGAGTTCAAGGGGGTATTGTAGACTATTAATTCGGGTTGATTCTATGTTGTTCTTATTTCGTTATTTAATTGTTTAGGCCACGAGGCTACGGGTTTGGGAGCGCCATCGTTGCTCGCTAACGCGCCGCAACGAAGGCAAGTACTTTGTTGCTCTTGAGTGCTGTGATTGTGAATGTTTTCATGAATGTAGTGTGACATATTGTGTTACCCGAGATGCTGAATTGGTTATGTTCTTTCATTATGTGGAGTATATACTGAGAGATGGTATTATCACTGTTCATGTTCATATCATGCATCCTTTTAATTATCACTGTTCATGTTCATATCATGCATCCTTTTATTCATGTTATGTCCACGGAGTGGATTGTAAGTCCCACCATTCCAATGTGGGCAAATTTGACATTGTCATGTCCCGTCCACGGAGTGGATTGAAAGACCCATCAATTCCAAAGATGGGCAGCTTTGGACACCTATATGAAACGCTCTTCATATAGGACTTGGATCCCCGCACTTTTGTTAAGGTGCGGGCTTATGAACACCGACGGTGTGTCACTCACTATACCCAGATATGCATGTGTGCAGTCCATCCTGATTACATTCATTCATTTCATGTTTTCATAAGTGTTCACTGATGCAAGGTTCGCATTCTTAAATGGTGATGTCCTGTTTGTATATGTGTTCTTTCTCTTTCATCGCACTTGCCGAGTCATGGACTCACTCATGCGTTGTTTGTTTATTTTAGGTAACCCCTGATGTTGGCTCACTTGGGAGGGAGTAGACACGCACTACTGCTCACATCATCCTATTCATGTTCAAGATTAAATTTAGTTCTATCTTACATTCGTTAATGATGAACTCGTAATAATTAAATTATAATTGGTGAAGGAAGGATACCTTCTCCACATGGATGTTGATTTTTTACTGCGTGTGAACCTTCTTTATTGATGATCGAATTAAATAACTTAAAAGGTGAAGGAAGGATACCTTCATCATATCCTCGCTTAACTTAATGTCGTCTTTAGTTGATATACTTGTTTCAAATTCTTCCGCATTATGGATGTATGTTAGATGTTTTAGGTGACATCTTGGCTTCCGGATAGCCGTGGTGTTACGCTTGGTATCGAGCGGGCTTTAGGTCCGTGGTTAATAGAAAAATATTAAATTGACACATCGTGCAATGAGGTGGGGTTGGGAATTACATTGCTTTCGCATTATCTCGTTGTTATGTTTCATTTTGTTGAGCAATTGTTGAATTGCTTCGCATTTATCATCCTTGTTGGTAATATATGATCTCGCTATGATATTCAATATCTATGAACTAATACTATGATTGTCATGAGATGATCCTATATATTCATAATTGAGTATTTCGTGAGGCGTGATGTTATCGGATGATAAGAAGTGGAGGTCGTGGTTGTTACTCCGATTCACTGAGTTACACCACCGTCGCAAAGACGTGGTTAGAGGAGTAGTTACCCGAGTATCATCGCTTTGTGTACTAAGTATGAGTTACTTTAGAAAGTTGTTCTCTTCTTTCATTTCGAATTTGGCAATTCTTGTCCTGTATGTTGATGAATTTCTCCGTGGTTTGTGGTCCATGATAGTTATGGTTTTCCATAGATCCTCTTGGTTCTCAAACAATTATTGCTTTCGATCGTTGAGTTGCTTTTACTACTTATGATCGTTGTCAATTGGCAAGATTGATGTTTTCTTGGTTGCTCCTTCTTCTCATTGAAAAGGATGACTCATTTACTCGCTTGATAGCTTGGTTAGTGAGAGTTTCCTCTGTAAGTTCGCTTGCTCGGAAAGCTTTGGCTTTATGCGTTTCTTTTGGATTACTTGAGCGTTGAGGTTTGAAGTCTCTCTTTGTCATAGTAAGGTGTTAGAATCCTTTGTGATGTCTTGTAATGCTTAAAATGAGAAGTTATAACTAAGTTTAATAGATTGTTACGATATGAGTTATCAAGTTGGGTTATTAGCATGGTGCAAATCGCTTATTCTTAACTACCATCCATGAGAGTGAAATTGATTAAATTGAAATATCCTTGTATTTGATTCATGGTGTATGTTAAATAAAGACTGTCCATATCCATTCGTAACCTATAGATCTTACATAAGAGCTAGATTTATCTACTTCCTAGTATGTTAAAATTGTTGAAACTTGTATGAAGGACCGATGGGTTGTGTATCGATTCATGAAACCTTGTTTATAGAAAATTATGTTAGTGAATCTTTAATCATGTTTTGAAATGATTTCGAACAAAGGTGAAATATGAATCTATGTTTACATATAGTTATGTGGTTGCAAATGGAATTAGTATTGTATGTACACACATGATAAATACCATCATCGATTGTTAATGAGCTCAAGAAGGTGCTAAGCAACACCAATAGTTGAGTAGATTAATTTCGTAAGTAGTCTTTGCTATCGTGCCTTGTGATATTGATATTGCTTAGCATAATCTTGTTATAATAAATTTGTTTCAACCTTGTGTTTGTATTCCTTTGGGAAGTTTTAGGATGGAGTAATAAAGTTTGATGATTCTCAAGATTAGTGTATGTTGTCGATGTTATTAAATCACAAAATTGTGAGAATGAGGTTAATTTGTAGTAATTTGATCACCTATGGTGATATTCTCTAAATGATCAAATTTCAAGTTTTATGTTCATGATCTTTTGAGGGTTCAAGCTTTTATGTGGTAAATGAAGCTTATCGAGTAACGTTATGTTGCAAATTTATAATGGTTCTTCAGTGATGCAAGTGCTTCGATTTTGAATACTTATTTGTTCTTATCTGTTAAGGTTCGATATTCTATTCTTGTGAGGCTTATGCTCAACCGTGGACTCCACTTATGTTCGTGAGTTCATTGCTTAATTGGTTTCTTCTCTTGGTCCCATGTTCAAGTGCAGTGGTGGATGAGTTTTCTAGTTGGTGAAAATCGTTTCCATTTGTCTCTTCTTTGAGAAAGAATCAATTCATTCTTTTCACGTGGGTCTTTTGAAGGTTTTTCTAATTGTTGTTGTGAAATTAATGTTAATACCCATAGTAATTTGATCGCTTTGGTGATATCGTTCGATGAGAATAATTCAAGTTTAGCTTTGTGATATTTTCTTTGAGCCCATGAATCATCCAGTAGCTGAAATTATTTTAAATAAATTAAGGTATTGGATTGTCTGTTGCTTTTAAGAGATTTGTGTGATTTAATTTTAAAGGCTCTTTGTCCGAGTTGGCAACGTGAGGTTGCAATCAAAGAACTTATGTTGGTTCCTTTAAGAGGAGAATAATCTACTTGCATTTCGCAAATCTGTAATTGGAAATGTTTCGAGTTTGGTGGTCGAGATTATTTGGATCTCATGTTTCTTGTGTAGTTGAACTGCTCAATAAATATGACGTATTGAAGAATTTCATTGGTTCTTAATTAGTCCTTGTGGTTTGGACTAAAGATTTTATCTTGTACGTTGTGGCAAAGCGATGTTAGTCAAAGAATTAATTTCAGTGTTAAGGGAAAGAGTGCAGTAGGAATATTTGAGAATTTGAGTCAAGTTTTGTAACTTGTAGTTATTCGAATTGTTCATAAACTTTTTGCTCTTTTCACTCAAGAGTTGTCGAGTTCCAATCGCAATGTCATTTTCTTATTGGTTGTTATTTGCTATTTCCATTTCGAGGTGATGCGTGCCCTCCGCTGTGAACTCAACTTTCGTTTTTCCAGATCCTTATTACCAGATTATTTCTTTTGGTTTCGTGCTCACCGTGAGCAAGAACATTTTCCGTGTGGTGAAATTTGTTCTTATTCGCCTCTTTCTTTTGAGAAAGGATCAACCGCTTTGTGTCAGAAAGTTTACAACTCGTAAGTTGTTGTTTGTTTGGTGGTGGTTAAGTGATTGTAGGGGTGAGTTTTTGCTACCCACCTATTGGAGTAGTAATAGAAGATGAGTTGGTTTTGACCAATCTCTTGGAGGAAGTTGATTCGGATGGAATGTTTGGTTTCGAGGTAAAATCGTATATTGTTCGACTAAGTAGGACCTATGGTATAGTGTAGTTCCTAACCCTGGATCATGTTGAAATGTTGGGGATTATCAAATGTATGGAAATCGAATCAATTTTATACAAGAACACTATTGAAAGTATCGCGATGTGGTATGAGTGATTCCCGATGATGTCAATGAGTGAGTATGTCGGAATTGTGGGGATCATAGAGATTTAATCCGATGATTTCACTATTTGTTATAAGAGGAATTCGTTGTAGAGGTCTCTGAGGTTAAATTTGGGCTTTCCGTTTTCATGCTAAACTTTTGGTCACCCAAAGATTGGTGTGTAGAGGAGATAGAAAACTGAGTACTCGAGTAGTGGAATGATTGTCGATAGAACCTTTTGTTGTAGTTCATGAGCGGTGTACTGAAAATTCGATGTGATATTCTTGAAAGTTGGAGGTGATGAGATTGCATGGGTTTTGAGGGGCTTTGGTGCTGCTATCAAATTAATGTCATCGCTGAAGGAGTGGTCCAGAGTGTTCAGTGGAATCAATAGAGTCTCTCCACAAAGGTGTGGATGATGTATTTCGGTTTAAGCCTAATTTGAGGATGTTAAATTAAGAGGTTTGAGACCGTGCGGTATGCGATGAATTGGATTCCAAAGTTTGAGAGAAATTTTATTCCTAAAAGAGGAACTGAGAAAATTGGTACTTCCACAAAGAAGTGACACGCTTTGATTCTTGTTTGAGCTTTGTGTTTTGGGCGAATGTCTTTCGCAAGTTGAGCACGACGCTTATGTTGGCATGTGTGGTTCTTATCGTTCAGAAGAATAAAAGAAGTTTTTGATTTGGGCATTCAAGTGTTTTTCCCTTTGGTTTTCGTGACGCTTATTCGCAAATTGCCACTTGAAAGTGGAAAGGTTTTCTTGATGAAATTCGATTTTGGATTTTGCTCTTCAGCACTCAGTTGGTAACGATAGTTGTGACGTGAATCTTTCTTATTCAGATATGTTTTGTCGGTAAAAGAGTTTACTTAAAAGAATTCGATTGTATGTTTTCGTTAACTGAGGTGATCCTTGTTTTCGTGAAGAGTTCAATTGAGAGGTGGAACAAGAGTTCCGTGTTCTTTGTGCATGTTGTGTGGTTCAGCATCAATGGGAAGTTTAACCCTGTGCATTGGGTTCTTTTGCTAGTCGGCGACGCCAGGACTGTCTCGAGTCCGTAAGCGGAATATGTAGCGCTTCGTATGTTTTCGTGTTGAGTGGGTACTTGGGAGATCCGAGTTTGAGGTTTCGCTTGCGCCGTTGACCATCGAGTAAGGTCCGCTTTGAGTTTCGCGACGTGAACTTTAACCGTGTTGTTCAACGGCACGTGGTTACCGTTGTTGTTTTCAATGTGGTTGTTCTTTCGCTTATGTGTTCAGATTCGGTCGAATCGTTAAGAGGTAGAATGTAATACTCCTAAGTGTGAGAAGTTAAAAATCGGGTTAAATCAATTTAATCGGTAGCGCTTTATTTTTATTCGGGGCTTGTTTTTTCACAAATCTTGTTTAGAGAAGGGGATTTCTGGTTTTTCTTGGCTTTTTGGGCTTGGGTGTGGCAGTGGGCTGGCGGTCCACCTCTTGAGGGGGAGGCATCATGGGCCTAAAGCCCATGCGCCCCACACCCCTAACCCTAGCCGCCACCCTTTTCCCCTCTCCCTCCCCTTGGCCGCCACCTTCTTCCTCCCACCTCCCTTGGCCGCACCTTCCCGCAGCCCCAAGGTGACCTCCTCCTCCATTGGTGGCACCGGCCCTTCTTCCTCCATTGGTGGCAGCAACCTCCTCTTCCTCCCTTGCGCTGCCACGAATCAAGGGAGAGCCCGGAGGCCGCCAACCATTGGTGTTTCAGTGCAAGGTTTGGTGTCTCACGCTTCTCCTAGGGTAATGAGTGCTGATCCCATGGATTGATTAGTGGTAGAGGTGTTTTGGTTCATTCTTTTGTTAGATCGATTCGCTGCGATTAGAGGATAAATCTGTCCAGTATGTTGCGTGGACTGTTTCGTGACTTTAGAGGCCGAATCAGGAGTTTGGGTCTCCTGGAGAGTTGTAGGTCTTGTTCTTAGATTTCGGTGGCCGCCAAGATCACCTCATTCCGACTTTCGAGTCAAAAGTTATGATAAATTTACTATCTGCTGTCCAGAATCCTGACGAGAATTAGCAGTCTCTGTATAGGTTGATTTATGGCCTAGTTAGAGGGTGATTCAGAGGTCTTGCCCATAACAAATTTTGAAGGTGATATCACTAGCTTTCAGGATTGATAAAGAACACTTCATTTGGAGTTATAGATCAAAAGTTATGCACTTTTCATTGTGACTGTCCAGATTGTATGTCAGTCTGTCCAGATTGTATGTCAGTTTCTATCTTTAGTTTTGACCCGTGTGCCACTTTTTGTTAAAGGCAAAATTTGAATGTCGTGCCAACTAGGTTATTGTAGATAATTTCATAAACTTTTCATATTGTTAAAGAACGCTCAATTCGGAGTTGTAGATTAAAAGTTATGGTTGTTTTAGTATTGCTGTCCTGTTTGTTCAGACAGAAGTTGTGCTGCTGTTTTATTTTCTTTATTAGAGAAGTTTATTGGCCGAATTGGGAAATCTCATCAACTTGAATGTTATAGATATGTTCGTTAAGATGAGGTTTGATCTGGACTCATCTCATTTCGAGTCCCATGTCATTAACTACTGTCATTTTCGTGCTGCTGTCCCGACACGTTTTTGGGTTGCAGCCTGTTTTTCAGATTAGGTTTTATGGCGATTCCTTGGGAGTTCAAGGGGGGTATTGTAGACTATTAATTCGGGTTGGATTCTATGTTGTTCTTATTTCGGTTATTTAATTGTTTAGGCCACGAGGCTACGGGTTTGGGAGCGCCATCGTTGTTCGCAACGCGCCGCAACGAAGGCAAGTACTTTGTTGCTCTTGAGTGTCGTGATTGTGAATGTTTTCATGAATGTAGTGTGACATATTGTGTTACCCGAGATGCTGAATTGGTTATGTTCTTTCATTATGTGGAGTATATAACGAGAGATGGTATTATCACTATTCATGTTCATATCATGCATCCTTTTATTCATGTTATGTCCACGGGAGTGGATTGTAAGTCCCACCATTCCAATGTGGGCAAATTTGGACATTGTCATGTCCCGCCCACGGAGTGGATTGAAAGACCCATCAATTCCAAGATGGGCACGTAAGACCCATCAATTCCAAAGATGGGCGCTTTGGACACCTATATGAAACGTTCTTCATATAGACTTGGATCCCGCACTTTTGTTAAGGTGCGGGCTTAATGAACACCGACGGTGTGTCACTCACTATACCAGATATGCATGTGTGCAGTCCATCCTTGATTACATTCATTCATTTCATGTTTTCATAAGTGTTCACTCGATGCAAGGTTCGCATTCTTAAATGGTGATGTCCTGTTTGTATATGTGTTCTTTCTCTTTCATCGATTTGCTGAGTCATGGACTCACTCTTGCGTTGTTTGTTTATTTTAGGTAACCCCGATGTTGGCTCACTTGGGAGGAGTAGACACGCACTACTGCTCACATCATCCTATTCATGTTCAAGATTAAATTTAGTTCTATCTTACATTCGTTAATGATGAACTGTAATAATTAAATTATAATTGGTGAAGGAAGGATACCTTCTCCACATGGATGTTGATTTTTATGCGTGTGAACCTTCTTTATTGATGATCGAATTAAATAACTTAAAAGGTGAAGGAAGGATACCTTCATCATATCCTGCTTAACTTAATGTCAGTCTTTAGTTGATATACTTGTTTCAAATTCTTCCGCATTATGGATGTATGTTAGATGTTTTAGGTGACATCTTGGCTTCCTGATAGCTGTGGTGTTACACTTATTGCCACGCAGGCTAATAGGAAATAAACAAAGCAATGAACGGAAATAACTCCAGCGTAGATCCCACCAATTCACCATAGGCAACCGACTGGGATCCAGACCTTAACAAACGATCAGCCTTCAATGAACTCCTCCTCGAAAAGCGCGAGACTCCTCCACTTCAGAGGTTTGGCGCAAGTTTTACAACAAGCGTGAGTACACAACCGCATTTAGCAAATCATACCACAAAATGCAATGTATAGATGCAGCTTATTCCAAAGGAAATGGCTTCTGTGGTTCTTTTGCATAAAAGCAACATTTGCAGTTGAATACAAATAATAGATTGAGAACATAATTCAAAACAAATAGATAATATTAATTTAACGGTTGTTTCCACAAAACACAAAGCTAAACAGATTATTTCACATAGCCATATGATTGAGGTCACATACTCCCATTCCCACATTTTATGAAAACTACCCTCATGTGAAATCCCGAGCATGTCCATGACCATGACACGGCTATTCGAATAGATTGTTTAACACTCTGCAGAGGTTGTACACTTTACCCACAAGATACAACTAGTGTAGCAAGCACCAATCGTAACAAAACAGTTCTGAAACTTCATCTCAAACATTGACATTCCCAGTGTGCTTACAAACCGCTATACCAGCTCACATAGAATTGGTATAACACACACCGCCGACGTGGAAGACGACCGTCCCGCGATGCAACCACTAAGTAGTCACACCTCCACCGTCACACGGCCTAACCTATCCACCGAACATCAATGCCGAATCCATAACTTACTAAGTTAGGCCCGTCCCATACTGCATGTGGTCGCACAAGAAGGCTCGGTTCAATGGCGCACAAAGTTAAGTCCTTAATTGACCAAGGCAAGACTTCCATTTTCTAACTAAGTCACAAAGATTATCATTCCCATCACATAGACTACCATGTCACACGCCTCCGCCACTTGCCTCGCCTAAATCCTTTACCACCCAGTTGGTTTTAGTGCAACACATGCCATCACGAAGTAATAACACATAGCACACAGTTTTACACAAAGTTCCATAGTCACTTAGTCATAATTCATATTTGCAACTTTCATGAGATGTGAGACTCGTAGCATGGCTAAGCAATTGTACTTGCATCTAACCAACCTACGTTGGTGCTATAATATTACCAACTAATAACCAATCTAGGGTGACAAGGAATTATGACATACAAGGCCAAAGTGTGATAGCAATTTGGATAATAACTATGCCCAAAGCTTTTAAATAAATAATTAAAGTAGAATGCATTAATTTAACACAAAGTAATTTGAAAACTGGGTTCAAGATGATCAAAGGTATGACTTACCTTGGAAAAGGTCTATGTACTGGTCTTGATCTTGGGGTGCTCCTTCTTCCACAAAATTTCCCGACGAATCGATGTCTACTCGCAAACGAAACAAAAACAAACAAAACAAATAAATAACAGAGGCAAAACAAACTCCAAAATTAAATAAAATCTCAGATAAATAGAGCTTGAATTTAGACAAATTTAGGAATTTGAATGGGCTCAATCGAGTTAGGATGCAAAAGTTATGAGCTCGAAGTTTAAATCTAAAAAGAAACCCTAATTTGGATTTTTCGAATTTCCGAATTATTTCTTAATGAAAAATCGGATTATTGCGCAAAGTGGCGTCGTGAAGGAATTTCGAATTAAAAGAAATCGAAAACAATTCGACATGTGGGACCCACATGTCGTGAGATGGCTCACAGAGACCAAGTCTCACCGAGCCTCGACTCGGTCCGGTGGATCGCGATGGCGCGACGCGTTCTGCCGACACGGCGCCACGCAGACGCACACGCAGCGCGCTGGCTGAGGTGGATGCCGACCGGCTGCCACGCCGATCGACGGCGACACGCTCGGAACCAACGACAACGGCGAACGGCGCCTCGCCGCGGTGAGTGGTACCGACGTGTGGAGGGCGTTGTGCGAACCCATCGTGCAACTCCGGGTGGTTGGGGCGATGGAGGTGGTCGGCGAGCTCGGCGGAGGTTGAGGCTCGGGCTCGACGGCAACGGCGCGGAGGGGTCCTCCGGCGAAGATGAGGCGGTGCGAGGTGCGCGACACGGCGATCCCGGGGGGGTCCGTGGCGACGAGGAAGGCCGGAGCAATGGCGGTGGCGGCAGGTTCCTCGCCGAGATGAAGACGCGGCGCGCCAACTCGTGGCGGCTAGGGTTTTCGAGGCGCGAGGCTCGGGTGCGGATACGAGGGTCCCGGGGCCTTAAATAGCCCGAGAGGCGAGTCCACGGCGACACCGCGCGCGCGAGAAATCGGGCGGAAGGTAGAGTCCGCGTCGGAGACGACGATGACGTGGCGGTCGGGGCCCACCTGTCGGTGACGGTGGCTCGGCGCGGGCGCGTGCGAAACGGTACGACCGTGAAACGGACTCAAGATCGACGTCCGCCCGAGATCGAACGGCCACAATCGATGGGACGTTCGGGCAGCTCGAATCGATCGTGCACATCCAACCGTCCATCCCTGATCGAACGGTGGAGGATGATCGGGGCGCTCCGAAGGAAAGAGAGAGGGAAACAGAGAGGCTGACAGGTGGGGTCCACCTGTCGTGCCGAGGGGCGCGGGGCTGGGCCTCGCGCGGATTGGGCCTGAAGAAAGAAAACGGCCGAGGCTTGGGAATTCGCCCTAGAGGATTTTTGAGGTTTTAAATAGGTTTTCTATTTTATAAATTACCAGAAATTCAAAAGGGCAAAAGAAAATAGCAAATGAACTCAGAAAAATTCTAGAAAAATCTAGAAAATATATCTGAGCACATAGAACCCAAATAAAATAGTTCTGGCTAATGTTCAAGTTGGGATTATGCACATTAAATGTTTTTGATTCTAAAGTCCAATATTAAGCTTTTGGAATTAAAATCAAATAAAATTCAAATGGTGAATTTTCTCCTACTAACTATTTAAAAGATTTTTAAGCTCTGAAAATTGGGGTGTTACAAGGGGATCCGGATGACCAAAAATCAACTTCTGGTTATCTGTTTACTTTGGCAGGAGGTGCTATTTCTTGGTGTAGCAGAAAGCAGGATTCAGTTACTCTTTCCTCTATGGAAGCTGAATACATTACTGCATCTGAAGCAACAAAGGAAGGTGTATAGCTGAGGGAATTTCTTGCATCACTTAAGGCCTTGGAAAGTGCATCACAACCTGTCACTATTTTCTGTGATAATCAGGCAGCGATCAAGGTCTCGAAGGATCCTAAATTTTATAGTAAAAGTAAACACATTGAAGGAAGATATCATTATATTCGTGATGTAATAAATAGACTCAAATCTATTCGTTTGGTTTATTTGCCTACCATTGATATGGTTGCAGATCCACTGACTAAGCCAGTTAGCCAGGAATTATTTTCTAAGCATGTTAAAGATATGGGACTTCAGTCTATTGATTGAAATGTTTTCAACCAAGTGGGAGATGTTGGATTTTAATATGGCTTTCAACATTTATTTTGGTTGTTATCTGTTTTAACTCAATGTGGAATATTGATATATGTGATAGGGAATTATTTGATGCAAAATCTAACTCGAGGATTTTAATACTCAAGGTGATGAGGATGGCTGTGCTGGAATAGGTAGACATGTTTTTGAGATCAAGTCTACTGGAATTTAATATGCATGCGTATGATAAATCCGGATACAGCATAGGGCAGAATAGCTGGGTTTGTTTTGCAGGATCATCTCTGCACGCTGTTGACCCACATGATCAGATTGGACTTGATCTCGTAAACAATCTGATCATGGCACATGACTCATACATCTGTGCTAGGGACTAATATATTTTAGACTCATAAAACTGGCCTGTCTGATCGTGGTTGGTGACATAGTTCAGGAGTCTCACGGTGTACCGGAAATAGGTGGGTTAATTATAACACCTGGAAGTGGAGTCTATAAATAGGTCCCTACCCTCTAGCCTCATAACGCAATTGTGAGCGGCACCACGGAAAAGGCAGAGGAATAGAGGGTAGACTGAATAGACACCACAATACCAATCTAGGGTTTGCACAAAACCCAACAAGGCCAATATAACGTGCAATATGCAAAGAACATCCAGGCTAATATACATATGTAATAGTTTCTAATTACAAATCCCCAGCCTCCCGAATTGGAATTCTCTCGAAAGGATCCGGTTATGACTATGCTGATCTTGAGGAAGTTTTTGTCGAGCGATCTCCATCTCTGTTGTGTTGTCACTCTTGTCTCTTTGTTCCTGCCAAAGAACTCTCTAAACTCAATTAGATATTTCTGACAGAGGAAAGCTGCTACCTCTGGTGTTTCCCTTCTCCCACCAGCATCCACTCCATTACGAGTGGTCCAAAGAACCCACAGTTGCGTGGCAACTTCTAGTTGACTTTGTGCACTGAGTTTCCAAAGTTCATCAGACACCTACGTAGCTGAAGAGCACTGGGAAACGAACCTCTGAGCTCCGTGTTCAGAAACTGCCATACTGATTGGGCAAATTTACATTTGAAGAAAGGGAAAATTAGCTCAGTAGTACTCCAATCGTTGATATTCAGAGAAATAACATCTAAATCAAGCTCGACTACGAAATAATATCGCGAACGACTGAAATCCTTGAAAATGACACTATGTCACATTTTCCATCCATTTTTAACGGCAAGGATGTAAGATCTAAAAGAGTACAATTTTAATGCCTATTTTACCCCACCCTCTACCCCTGCACTTGTCGGTCTAAAAGATGACCTCGGTGGAGCCAAACTTGAGGACGTTGGTGCCGACAGGGAGGTAGAGCATGGTGTGGTCGCTTCTATGACCTACACCTTGTTGACGCCCTCACCGGTGCCGAGCGTTGCTCTCTCCCGCTCCTGTCCCGCACTTCGCTCCCCTTCTCCGATTCCCCAAATCCCAACAACCACCTCAACTAGACCAAGCACAACCTCCCTCGTGTCGCCTCCTTCGTCACGACCGTTCTTGAAATCCGCAGGTGCGTCTTCGGCTTGACCCACTACGCGCAGCTGCTAGAGTTCCACATCAGCATCGACACTCCAGAACTCGGCGCAGAGTCGCACGAGGTGGCTGATGATGGCCCATTCCCAGGATCAGGAGCATTGTTAGACACACGATGCCGATGCAATCTCAGCGGCGAAGTTGCGGCACAACACGCATCAGAGCGGGCTGTAGGGTGTGGAGTAGATGGAGCAGTTGTCAAAGCTGAAGAGCAGCCAGACGGGCCCGTCCGGTGGGCGGTTGGTGAAGAGTGCACCCCGCTTGACGGGTGCCTCGTGGGAGAACTTGTCAGACCCCAAATTTGATATTTGGAATCTTCTATGTTCACAGCACTAGTCCCTGGATCAGTAGCTAGTGCCCACAGTTATATTATTGAATATCAATCACATATCACGAATATGTAAAGCTATTGCATAATAATAAACAAAACATAAATATACCTTACAACTTTTAACTTGCAGAATAGCCGGACATGCAAAATATCTTTCAAAGAACAGCAGCGGAAGGAGAATAAAAGTATACCACGTGGAACCCTCACGATATATCCACAAGCAATTGACTGAGGCCCATGACTGAGTTCTTGGCCATCTTGATCTTTAGTCTTGTTGAATACTCATAAGTGCCTACATAGCCTTCTTGTTTTATGCTTACTGAATAATAATATATTGAGTGAGCATGAGTGTACACAACCGTACTCACGAGCCAACACACGGAATGCAGTTATATAATATGCAAGGCTGATCAAAGGAATGACTTGTAGTTCTTTTGTTTGCATAAAGCCACTTATTGAAATAGATTATGTAGTAGCAAATCCTGAGACCTAGCATTTTTAACTAACACAGGTTTTAACAAAGTTGAGTTTTGTTGTAAAATACAAGTGGAACCTCCAACCTCCTATATCACTGAGTGACTCCATCCGCCCAATGCTCATATTCTTTTCAAGTCACATCCCGTGCTTATTATTGGTTCTCAACCAGGCCATCTCAAATCTCTAAGCTACAATCCATCTCAAATCTCTGGACTCTAACCCATCTTTTCATTCCCTCCTATAAATTATTTTATAAAAAATGAAAGCTACTTCAAACAAATTCTCAGCACTGCCCATGACCGTATGTACGACTATTTACATAGTTTTCTCACTCTGCAGAGCTCGTACACTTTACCCACATGAGACAATCAACTTATAATATCCATCTTGACGCACTTTCATAGGTGTGCGACTAAGTTGGTTATCACAAGACCTTTACAATGCCCCACCTCAACGCAACCTCACCCGCTAAGGTTTCCACCTCCCTGAGCCACGCACCCGGGAGGCCTCCTCTTACGCTGTGTGGTTTTCCTATGGCTTCTACCCATACCCACGCCACACACCCACCAATAGCGAAGCCACACTGAGGCGAACAAATTAGCCAGCCACGTCATACCCATTATAGACTTCTTGTTGCACTGTTTTTACGCGAGAGGTCATCACAAGATCCGGGTCCTTCATTGACTTGGGCAGTACTTCCCTATACCCACTCTGTCGTACTCTTCCCAGCACCCACCACGCTTTCCAGCTGCCCAAGTCAAAATCTATTTTTGGTTTTCTTTTGTTGTAAAATACTTTGCTAACATACTAGCTAGGCTCCAACCTCGACTGCCCAAATCCAATTTCAAGTTTTAAATAATGTTGGGGCAAATCATTACCTGCATACCATTATACCTAATCAAGGCTAAGCATGACACTTAGGTACGAACAATATAATTGCATTTCAAAAAGTAGGTGCAACATGATCAAAGTGTTGACTCGTGTCGCTCAATGTTCTGATCACCTTGGTCCTGTTCTTGCTCTTGCTTGAACTGTTGCTCCTGCAAATCTTATGATTCTAATTACGCAAAGTGCATTTGAACGCAAAAATATTTGAAAGCATCCAAATGAAATCTAATAAATCCAAAGGCAAGTAAACCAAGAAAACACTTCAAATAAAAGCCAAGAAACCCAAGAGTGTTTGAAGCAGGAAATACTTCAAACAAAATTAAACATACTTAAGGGTACCTTGAGAGAAGGAAGTACTCCAGATGAAACTAATCATACTTAGTGGAGTTGATAAGGAAATACTTCAGACGGATTACATCCAAGGGAAGGTTATGAAGGAGATACTTCAGACGAAGTATATCTAAAGGAAGTTGATGAAGAAAATACTCGGATGGAACAAGTACATCCAGGATATTTGGAATGAAGGAAATACTGCACCAAACTAGATAAATCCAAACTCTATTCGTTTGGTCTAGTGGTGGGGTTTTGGGTTGATATTTAGACTTAGGGTTAGGTAACCGTTTGATCCGGAGTGAGGGCAAGAGGAATCAAGCTCTCCAGAAGTCCGCTAGTGCAAATGAGTTAGGACTTCAACGGGATGGAGAGAATATTTATATGAATATTCCTCATCGGGTGCCTAGATGGGAGAGCTCACCCAGTTAGGTAGGACTCGCTGATCCACCTTTAGATCACGAACTATTCTTCTATTGGGAGTGGATAGCGAGGGGTGATGGCTGGATTCTATACGAGGGTGATTGGTGGTTGAATACTATCGTTTACCCGGGGACATATCACCGCTATCCATACACGACGCTTAGCTGAACTAATGATTCCTATTATTATCTTATATTTATCAAGGAAGTTCTATGAGCCTTAGTTAGAACTTACAAGCATTGGCGAGACACCAGCCTTATAACTTGATCAGAGGTATCTACAGGTTTGGGTTCATCTTTGAGGTGATCTTTAGCTAGCTTCATTACTTGCATGGCTTGACATTGTCGAACCCGGGAGCGAAGGATCCCAATTTCTCTGTGTTTATACACTAGTCTAGGATTTCTATTGTACACAGTCAAACAAAAGTGATAGCACAATCATATCACACATTTTATTAATAATAACTCAGGGTTTATTACAAAAGGGGCCTGAGGCTAAATAAATAAATAACACAGCGGAAAGCAAAATAGTAGTAGACCACACGACTTGTCACAGGCAATCGTCTGGGGGCGCAGCCTAGTCGTCAAGATCCTCACCGTCTTGATAGAGGTCTTCTCCTGAATAAAGATTATTCAGCAAGAGTAAGCACAACTTCCGTGCTTGCAAGTTACACCCAATATTGAGAGTTAATGCATGCATAAGGTAAACAAAGGATAATGGCAGGGTTATTTTGCATAGACAACATTTTTAGGTTAAATACCAATAATAATTTCTAAGGCCAGTTTTTATATTATAACTCAAATCCGTGTTTAAAATGATAATTAATAGTGGATAACCTCCATTATATGAATTGTGAAGGATACCCTCCTATCACTTGGCTAGCCGCCCAATTTTTACCATAGGATTAACCATCCTAAAAACATCTGTTGAGATCATTTTATAAACCAAAAACAAAGTCTAACTTAGAGTGGCTTTGCTAGCATGTCCATGACCGCGGACGCGGCTAATCGAATAGTTTCTACTCTGCAGAGTTTGTACAGCTTTACCCACACGAGATAATATGCTTTTAATGTCGGCCAAAGCACGCTTCCGTAGGCGTGTGACTAAGCAATTATCATGAGGCCGTTACAATGCAATGCCTTAATGTATTTATGCCCGCTAAGGTTTCACCACCATTGGACTAACCATCCTCCGGGAGCCCTCTCTTGTGCTAGGTGGAACTACTGTCTAACCGACGCTCACACATACAACATGGCACAAATAACACTAAGGCGCCACAAATTATTTAGCCAAATCTTGTCCATACAAGACATGTGGTGGTACGGTAAGGCATAGCAAAAAGCGGCTCAAAGACCGGTCCTCAATTGACTTGGGCGTCTTCCGAATAAAACCCTGGGCCTTAGTCCTAACCAGACTAAGCCCGTGCATGAACTTGCACCCACCATTCAGCCCATTCGCCCAAGTTCAAACCCAATTTTGATTTTATTTAAAGTAAAATCCTCTTTATAAACCTTTTGCGGTAAAACAATACCACAGTGTCAAATTTAAGACAAGTATGTAAAAGATTTGGCTAAACCTTCCCAAATTCATAAGTGTGATCTAAGCATGGCTAAGCGTATGATTAATTTTAGTAGTATTTTACCTAAGGGTGACAAGGCATTCATATTCAATAATCAATTTGGCCATACAATGAAGATTGGAATAACTATGTACAAAAACAAGGCATTCAAACAATTATATAAACATATGCATGCAATAGTAATTTGAAAACAGGAATTAAATACTTTAAAATACTGGGAGCAATATGATCAATGGTGAAACTTGCCTTCGTTGAAGTCTTGAAACTCTAAATGGTCAGAAGGATCTAACTCTCCGGAGTCGTTGAGATCTATACGCGAAAATACGATAAATTCAATTCAAATTTAAATAAATTCAAAAATACAACTCAAATGAACTCTAAACTGAAATATTTTGGTTTAGTTAGCTAGATTATGATTTTAGACAAATTTTGCAACTTGAATCACCCAATTTGGAGTTCAGATGCAAAAGATATGAATTTTTGAAGTTTTAAACCTAAATCTGCAATTTAAATGAATTTCCTGAATTATTTTTCTAAAGGAAAATCTAATTATTGCGCAATACTGACGCCAGCGAGGGAATTTCAGAATTTTAAAGGAATTAAAATAATCCCTGACATGTGGGGGCTACTATATGTGGCTCGGCTTACATGAACTGGGTCTACGGTGACTGGGTCCAAGGGGGGGGGGTGATCCGTGCCATGCGGGCGTTGACCCGGCGTGACACGCGGGCGCCACATGGGCGGTAATGGCTACGTGGCGCCGGGTGGCTCCACTGTAACACCCTGGCTATTCGGAAGCCAAGATGCCACCTATTTATTCAGACATTCTACACAATGCAGAAGAATATGAAATAAGTATAGCAGCTAATGACAGCTTTAAAACAAACAGGACATGGTGAAGGTATCCTTCCTTCACCTTCTAAGTTATTTATTACAGATCATCAATAAAAAAGATTCACATGCAGTAATAAATCAACTTATTGTGGAGAAGGTATCCTTCCTTCACCATTTAGAATTAATTATTACAGTTCATCGATAACGAATGTAAGATAGAACTAAATTTAAACTTGAACTTGAATAGGATGATGTGAACGAGTAGTGCATGTCAACTCCCTCCCAAGTGAGCCAACATCAGGGGTTACCTAAAATAAACAAACAACGCAAGAATGAGTCCATGACTCAGCAAGTACAGTGAAAAGGACAGAACCCACATACGAACAAGACAACATCATTAAAGAATGCGAACATACAACGAATGGAAACTTAGAAATGCATGAAATGAATGAATGTAATCAAGGTTGGACTGCACACATGCTTATACCGGTATAGCTAGTGACACACCCGTCGGTGTTCACTTAAGCCCGCACCTTAACAAAAGTGCGGGGATCCAAGTCCCGTATGAAGAACGTTTCATACAGGTGTCCAAATCTGCCCATATTGGAATTGATGGGTCTTACGTGCCCATACTGGAATTGATGGGTCTTTCTATCCACTCCCGTGGACGGGACATGACAATGTCCAAATCTGCCCACATTGGAATGGTGGGACTTACAATCCACTCCCGTGGATAAAACATGAATTATAGATGCATGATATGAATTTGAACAATGGAAAGCATTAACTCCTAGCATAGATTCCACATATCTGAAAGAACATCGACATTTCATCATCTCTTGTAACACAAGATGTCACATCATATTCATGTAAACATTCACAATCACATCACTTAAAATCAACAAGGTACTTGTCTTCCGCGTTGCGACGCGTTAGCAGGCAACGATGGTGCTCCCAAAACCGTAGCCTCGCTGTCTAAACAATTCAATAAACGAAATAAGAACCACATGGTACGCGACATGAATTAATATTCTACACTACCCTCTTGATCACCCAAGTAATAGCCATAAACCCAAATCTGAAAAACAGGCAGCACCACAGAATCGCATCTGGGCAGCCGCACGATAATGACCGTAGCTACTGACCCGGGACTCAAAACGAGGTGAGTCCAGATCCTACATAAACTTAACTAATAAACCTACAACATTCTAGCTGATGAGATAACCCAATTCGGCCAAATTAAAATACTAACGGGTAATTGAAACAGCAGAACAGAATCTGTCCAAACAGTTAAGACAGCCAAATTAAAACGTCCATAACTTTTAATCCACAACTCCGAATTGAGCGTTATTTAACAATCTGAAAAGGTTATGAAATTCTCTACAACAACCTAGTTAAGTGAAAACCCTGAATCGTCCCCTAACATAAACATATTTTAGGAGACAACTAGAAAGGTAGTTCTCGTTAGATTTCTGGACAGCAGACACTAAATCTATCATAACTTTTGACTCGAAAGTCGGAATCGGGTGACCTTGGCGGCCACTGAAAGCTAAGAACAAGACCTACATATCTCCAGGAGATGGACATCTCAAATTCGGCCTCTAAGATCACGAAACAGGCCACGCAACATTCTGGTCAGAACTAACTTTTCCAGTCACAGCAATTCGATCTAAACAAATATGATCCAAAACACATCTACCACTAATCAAACGAGGAGTCTCAGTACTCGTTACCCTTGCAGCAACCAGGATGTAGACGGAAGAACCTTGGAGACGACGATCTCCCTCCTCCTCTCCTCTTCTTCTCCTCTCTTCCTCCTCTTTTCTCCTTGGTTGGCGGCACCGGAAGGCTTCTTCTCCCTCCCCCCTTCTTCTTGGACAGCAGCAATGGAGGGGGTGTGCACTGTAGCACAGGAGTTATCTGTAGCATGGTGATGGCATCTGTAGCATGGGGTGCTCTGACATCTAGGGTTATAGGTCGCCCCTAATGGGCCAAGGCTATGGGCCTTTGGCCCAAGATTTAATCACCCTTTACGTAAATTCTGAAATTTCATTTTAAGTCCCAATAAAATGGTTTGAGATTCAATTATAATTTTAGGATTGAGCTGAGTATTACATTCTACCTCTTAAACAGAATTCGACCCGAATTCTACTCAAAAGAATACCAACTAAACTTAATAACTATGGACACTTACCCGACGTTAAAAACTCGTTAAAGCTCGTACATGCGAGTTCTCAAGTCCCAAGTCTTATCACGCTTAGACCAGTACAGATTATCTCAACATATAGGACACAAATGTAAGATCATACTCGTTGGCCAACGGCTCTATTGAAAACTAAAGCTTTGGACCTCTCAAGACTCACTCAAAGATTGGACATACCGGATGTTGCGTGCCAGCGTATGAACCGAGATTGTCCTAGCGGCACGTCAACCGAATCCCCACAACTAGCAAAAACAACCCAATGTATCTTGAGTTAACCTCTCCTCTCGGTACCAAACCACACAACATGCGCATAGCACACAAAACTCTTGTTCCACCTCTCAATTGAACTCTTCATCGTAACAAGGATCACCTCCTTTAACGATGGACACACAACAGAACTTGCTTTGAACAAACTCTATTATAAACAGAGTCAATCGAAAGTAAAAGATTCTCATCGCAAACACGCAATGCCAATTCCCACAAAAAGGTGAAATCCAAAATCAAGATTCACCCCAAAGCCATTCCACTTTCCAATCAGGCAATTTGCAAATGGATACCACGAAAGTCAAAGGAGAAATCACTCGAATTCCCAAACCAGATACTTCTTTTGGTTTATCTGAATTAGAAAGAATCAAACATGTCAACACAGCACCAACTCCAAATTGCGGAAGAGATCAATCAACAACACAAAGCTCAAGCGAGAAT
Organism: Ampelocalamus luodianensis; assembly: GCA_036346255.1. Classification (NCBI taxonomy): domain Eukaryota; kingdom Viridiplantae; phylum Streptophyta; class Magnoliopsida; order Poales; family Poaceae; genus Ampelocalamus; species Ampelocalamus luodianensis. Next base: position 49,215,619 of record CM070629.1, on the reverse strand, counting down.
AAAGAAAACACTTTACTATCCAAGAAGACATCATTTTTCTCAGCTTCTCTTTTAGGAATAAAGCCTCTCTCAAACCTTGGAATTCGAATTCATCGCATACCACACGGGCTCAAACCTCTTATTTTAACATCCTCAAATTATGCTTAAACCGAAATACATCTTCCACACCTTTGTGGAGAGACTCTATTGATTCCACTGAACACTCTAGACAACTCTTTCAACTGACAAAATTAATTTGATAGAAGGCACCAAAGCACCTAAAAAACCCACGCAATCCCATCACCTCCAATTCTCAAGAATAACACCTCAGAATCCTCAATACACACACTCACGTACTACATCAGAAGAGTTCTATCAAAGATCATTCCACTACTCTAGAAACGCCATTAATCAATTTTCTCTACACACCATCATTGGGCAACCAAAGGTCTAGCATAAAAATACAAAGCCTAAATTTAATCTCCAAGACATCTACAACGAACTTTTCTTATAACAGATAGAGAAATCGTCAGATTAAATCTCGAACATGCCCACAATTCTAACATACTCACTCATTGAAATCATCAAAAATCACCCACACAAACTCGCAATACTTTCCAATTCGTTACTCTATAAAATTAATCAAGGTTTTCATACCTTGATAATCCCCAACCTTTCAACATGAACTGAAGTTTTGAATTTTATTATACCATAGGTTCTACTCAACAGTAACACAATTCAGATTTACTCAAGCCAAACATTCCATATGAATCAAATTTCCTCTAAGAGTACAGATCAAAACCAATTCAACTTCTACTACTCCTCCAATAGCTTGGTAGCAAAATCTCACCATTACAATTTCTTATCCACCACCAATAGTTGCCAAAATTACACTTTGTCAAACTTTGCAACACCAAACTGTTGATCCTTTCTCAAAAGAAAGAGACGAATAAGGACAAGTTTCTCACACAGAAAACGTTGCTCTCACAATGAGCACAAAACCAAAAGAATTACTCTGAGAATGGTGATCTTGAAAAATGAAAGTTGAGTTCGCAGTTAAGGGCACACATCCCTCAAAAGAGAATAGCAAAAATAGCAAATAAGAAGAAAAAAAATTGCGATTGAAACTCGACATCTCTTGAGCGGGAAGAGCAGAAAGTTTAGGAACGATTCAAATAACCGCAAGTTACAAAACTGGACTCAAATACTCCTACTGCACTCTTTCCTTTAACACTGAAATCAATCCTTTGACTAGCAACACTTTGCCGCAACGAATCAAGATAAGGTCTTTAGTCCAAACCACAAGAACTAATTAAGATCCAAATACAATTCTTCAACACGTCATATTTGCTTGGAACAGTTCAACTACACAAGAAACATTGGACCCAAATGATCTCAGCCACCAAACTTAAAACATTTTTATTTACGGAATTTCACAAAAAAAACATGCAGATTATTCTCCTCTTAAAGGAACCAATATAATTTTGTTTGATTGTAACCTCACGTTGCCAACTCAGACCAAAGAGCCTTTAAGATTAAATCACATGAATCTCTTAAGAAGTAACATGACAATCCAATACCCCGGGCGTAGTGGGCTGAAGCCAAGGGGAGGAGGAAGAACAGGGGGAAAGCGATGGGCTGAGGATGGTGATGACGCGACAGTGGTGGCGACAGGATGGGAGTGACGGGGGTGGTTCGGCCGGCATGGCGACAAGACGATGGCAATGACGCGGCTCTAGTGGTGGCGACAGGACAGGGATAGTTGAAGCAGTGATGACGGAGGGGCAGAGTAGCCGGGACACGACGCCGGCATGGCTGAGCGACAAGTTGGGTGTCAACTCCCCTGTGCATACGCTATGACGGTGATGTGGCGCCATTAGCGGCCTTGCCACTTGCGGCATGGCGCCAGTGCAGGACACGACGTGTCAAGGGGAGGAGGAAGAGAGCAGGTGGTGGCTCTCTGGTGCCATGGTAATAGCGACGCGACCGAGGGCGTCATGATGCACGACACAGGAGGAGGCAGACGACTGGGCCAGCAACCGAGCTAGATAGAAAGAAATGAAAAGCAGAAGTCGGGCTAGGCCGGGTGGTTTGGTCCAGACCGCGCTTTTGAGGTCGAGGTTTCAAATAACAACCCAGAAATTCGAACATTGATGAGGTGAAACAAAAAGTTTTAAAAAATCCCTCATTTTTAAACAATTGAGCTGAAAGTGAATTTTGGGGTGTTACAAAGCTCCACCAACGTGATGACGATCAAAGTTCGCTGGCTTAGGCGCAACATGAAGACCTGCCCATACCACGTGCGGAGGTCACGCAAGATGAAGATGAAGTGCTGGTGCTGGAGGGCGACCTACATGAGATTGCCAATTACCGACTGAATCAGAGAAAAAAGAAAAGAAAAAGGGAATAGAATGAGGGCAAATGAGTCTTTTTACCTATTACCGGCTGTCAGAGTGACGGTAGTGTCATTTTGAAGAATTTTAGTCGTTCGCGATGTTATTTCGCATTCAAGCTCGATTTGAATGTTTTTTTTCTCTAAATACCAACGATCGGAGTGTAACTATGCAAAATTTCCCTTGAAGAAAAGGTGACCACTGTATTCATCAAGTCTCAAGTGTCACAGCCCCAACTATTAAAATGGATTATAAAGAATCTCACTAACATGCATTATCAAATTCAAATCATTTCATAATATATTGTACTTGGAAAATCTCATTTCATATAAACATACACTTCAAATTTCGATTTTCTTTTAGCATCTATAATAAAAAGTTGTGATCATCATTTGGAATAAATTTATTTAAATACTACATTAATTCTCATGAATAAATATAATTTTTCCAAAATTTGTGGGACTAGTTTGAACCTAGCTAAAATTCAAACAATATTCATAGACATACAACATGTTTGAATTTAAATGTCACAAATTTTAATATGAACAGTGGGGTTTCATAATTTTTATGGGAACTATATACTCCCAGGAACCCCCACAAATTATTTCATGATTTTTGGAATTTTACTTCTATTTTTAAGCCTCAGTCAAAGTAGGGCATTCAAATTTAAACTCAGTCAAACTCTGAAACCTAAACCCTAGCTACTATTCCTCCGACCGAACCCAATGCGACTCGGTTGAGCCTGATCAACTAAACGCACCTCTCGCGAGCCGCCGGATGAAAGATCAACGGCTCAGAATTCGTACCGCCACCACCGAACCACTTAACTCTTTTAAACCTCAGCCCTTGGATCTAGATCTAGCGGTCCACGGTGGGCCACGTTTCCAACTCGCGCGCGAACGAGGAGACAACGACTGTGTAGGGCCGTGTTGTCGAATTCGTCGATACCTCGGGTGGCGCCGGGCATCTAACGCCACGGCCGAGTGACACCGACGTGCACCGAGCGGCCCGGTGGACGCCGTGAATCCACCGCCGCTGCGACCAATCCTCGAGCTCCTCACTTGACGCCTCTCTCGTTGCCGCCATCGCCGAGCATAAGACACCTCGTAACCCTAGTTCTCCTCACTCTTCCTCTCGGCGGTGAGGAAGGAAGCTCTCCGTGCTCCTCGCCGGTAAGCTTCCTCCGCTTGGTTCCGATCGTCTCGTGATCAATGCCTTTTCTATTTTGGCTAACCTCATTTCGTACTTTTGCTTGTAGCCTCGGTTTCCCCTTCGTGCTCTAGCTCACCTCGGAGCACACTCAAGGTCACCTTCGTGCCTTGTTCGTCTTCGAGAGGTATTATCCTCAACCGAAGCGTCATATCGCATGCCTTGGGTTTCTGATCTTTTCCCTTAACTTTATTTTGACAATGCACAACAGGTGTGCGTGTATTCGAAGATTGTTCCATTTTCGGCCGAAGATCAAACCTTTCATCTCCCACCTCATTCCGGTAAGCTCCTCTTCGATTCCTTGCTCCTAGAGTATCCTCTGTGGATCTTTGAGCTATACCTAGCTCTCATTTACCTCCTTTTGGCTTCAGGCATCCTCTCCACGTGAAGCCCCTTTTGCCGCACTTGTCTTCTCCGGCACCGTCACTGCTCCAGTCAACCTCCGACTTCCCCAAGCTTCTCACAGCTCCAGGTGACCTCCCTAAACCTTTAGGCAGCATAAGCAACCGCTAGGTTGTACTGAGAAGCTCGGTTTATGTAACATCCCAATTTTCAGAGCTTAAAAATCTTTTAATAGTAAGTAGGGAGAAAATTCACCATTTGGATTTTATTTGAATTTAATTTCAAAAGCTTAATATTGGACTTTGCAATCAAAAACATTTAATGTGAATAATCCCAAGTGGAACAATAGCCAAAACTATTTTATTTGGGTTCTATGTGCTCAGATATATTTTCTAGATTTTTCTAGAATTTTTCTGAGTTCATTTGCTATTTTCTATTGCTTATTTGAATTTCGGTATTTTCTAAAATAGAAAAGCTATTTATAATCTCCAAATCCTCTCAGGCCTAATCTTTCCGGCCCAACCCTATTCCCGCCACCGCTGGCCCAACTCATGTGCGCCTCACGCCGACATGCGGCCCCGCATGTCAGCCCTCTCTCCCTCTCTCCGAGCGCCTCGCTCGTTCTCCACCGTCCGATCGAGGATGAACGGCTAGATGCGCGTGAGGTAACGACGGTCCAATGTTCCTTTGATTGTGGGCGCTCGATCGGATCTGAACGGTCGATCGTGAGTCCGTTCGCAGCCGCACCATTTCGCACGCCGCCGCCCTAACCTTAGCCAGCGACGTGTGGGTCCCACCCGCCACATCATCATCGTCTCCAGTCGGGGACGATCGGGACTCGCCGCCGCCCGCTTTTCGCCGTTCGTGCCCGGACTCTCCCGGGCCTCCGAGTATAAAAGGAGGTAGCCTCGATCTCGCGACTCCAACCCGCGCGCCGCCGCCGAACCCTAACCCTAGCTGCCGCAAAAGCTCAGAGAAGCGATCTGCGCCGCCGCAACTTCGACGAGCTTGTTCTCCGCCGTTGGTGCCGCCCGCGCCTCTTCGTCTGCACCCTCGGCATCGCACGGAGCTCCGATCCCGTCGAGCCCGAATCCTCTCCGCCGCTCTTCGCTCGCCGCCGGCCGCCACAGACGTTCCCGTGCACCAGTGAGCACACCCGCGTGATCCTCGTGTCATCCTCTACCTCCCGGTACCACCCACCGCCGGTGAAACGCCGCCGTTCGCCGGAACCCTCGGTCCCCGAGCCGCCGCCGTCGTCGGGTCCGACGTGGCACGCCACCTCGCCGCCACCTCAAGACCGCGTCGGCGCCGCGGTGCCTCGTGTCGCGCTGCGTGGAGCCCGTCGGCCACACGCGCGCCACGTGGCGATCCACCGGCTCAGATTCAACCGGCTCGGTAGACTTGGTCTACCGTGAGCCATCTCACCGACATGTGGGTCCCACATGTCAGGTTTTTCTTTTATTTATCTTTTTCTGAAATTCTGAGGGCTGACGTCGTGATTGCGCAATAATCCGATTTTTCTTTAGAGAAATAATTCGGAAGTTCCAGAAAATCCAAATTAGGGTTTCTTTAGATTTCCAAACTTCCAAAGCTCATAACTTTTGCATCCTAACTCCGATTGAGCCCATTCAAATTTCTAAATTTGTCTAAATTCAATCTCTATTTATCTGAGATTTTTATTTAATTTTTGGAGTTTGTTTTGCCTCTGTTATTTATTTGTTTTGTTTGTTTGTGTCTCGTTTGCGAGTAGACGTCGATTCGTCGGGGAATTTTGTGGAAGAAGGAGCACCCCAGGATCAAGACCAGTACATAGACCTTTTCCAAGGCAAGTCATACCTTTGATCATCTTGAACCCAGTTTTTAAATTACTTTGTGTTAAATTAATGCATTCTACTTTAATTATTTATTTAAATGCTTTGGGCATAGTTATTATCCAAATTGCTATCACACTTTGGCCTTGTATGTCATAATTCCTTGTCACCCTAGATTGGTTATTAGTTGGTAATATTATAGCACCAACGTGGGTTGGTTAGATGCGAGTATAATTGCTTAGTCATGCCACGAGTCATCATCATATGTAAGTTGCAAATATTAATTATGACTAAGTGACTACGGAACTTCGTGTAAAACTGTGTGCTATGTGTTGTTACTTCGTGATGGCATGTGTTGCACTACAACCAACTGGGTGGTAAAGGATTTAGACTGAGGCAAGTGGTGGAGACTGTGTGACATGGTGGTCTATGTGATGGGAATGTTGGTCTTTGTGACTTAGTTAGAAAATGGAAGTCTTGCCTTGGTCAATTAAGGACTTAACTTTGTGCGCCATTGAACTGAGCCTTACTGTACGACCACATGCCTGGTATGGGACGGGCCTAACTTAGTAAGTTATGGATTCTCTGCATTGATGTTCGGTGGATAGGTTAGGTGTGTGGACCGGGTGGAGGTGTGACTACTTGGTGGTTGCATCATGATCGATCGCCTTCCACGTCCCAATGTGTGTGTTATACCAATTCTATGTGAGCCGGTATAGCGGTTTGTAAGCACACTGGGAAGGTCAATGTTTGAGATGAAGTTTCCGAACTATTTTGTTACGATTGGTGCTTGCTACACTAGTTGTATCTTGTGGGTAAAGTGTACAACCTCTGCAGAGTGTTAAATTAATCTATTCAAATAGCGCGTCATGATCATGGACATGCTCGGGATTTCACATGAGGGTAGTTTTCATAAAATGTGGGAATGGGACTGTGTGACCTCAATCATATGGCTATGTGAAATAATCTGTTTAGTTTGTGTGTCCTTGTGGAAACAAATGTTAAATTATTATTGTCTATTTGTTTTGAATTATGCTTTCAATCTATTATGGTATTCAATTGCAAATGTTGCTTTTATGCAAAAGAACCACGAAGCCTTTTATTTGGAATAAGCTCGCATCTATACATTGCATTCGTGGTATGATTTGCGAGTACGGTTGTGTACTCACGCTTGTTGTAAAACTTGCGCCCAAACCTACTGAGAAGAGGAGGAGTCTACGCCGCTTTGAGGAGGAGTTCGAAGGCCGATCGTGCGTTAGGTCCTGATCGATCGGTTGCTGTGGTGAATTGGTGGGATCTACGCTGAGTTTTTCCGTTCGCCGCCGCTTTATTTCTTGTTAGCCTCAAGTGGCTTAATATGTGTAAACTCGACCATAAGGTCAAAACCCTTATTTGTTATTCAAACTAATCGTTTACTTTATTTATCGCTTGTGTGGATCGATATTTACCTATGTTAACCTCGTGTGTACTAGCGTGATCTCGACTAGTGCAAGATATACAGAGGGTTCCGTAATCGTACTCAGGTCCCGACAGAGGTGGTATCGAGCCATACCGATCGTAGGTCTTGACCTTAGTTAGATTGGCCGTCTTTAGAGTGTCCAAATTATTTTCTAAAAGAAAAATTAACTTGCAAGGTTAATTAATTGCTTAACTCTCCCCATATCTCTCTTGCCTCAACTTTTGCTATAATCTCATCTCTCCCCGCTGTTTTAAAGTTGCTCTTACCCTGTTCGTCTGTCTTTACAGATGCCTCGCCTTCAGAGCTATGGTGAGCGCACTGGAGGTTATGCTGCCGAGCTTTGGAAGTCATGCGGTGTTCTGAGGTTTTGATCGTCCCGTCACGCCGCAATTGGTGGACAGTGAATGGACAAAACCGTGGAGTGATCTGTCTCCTGACGATCTACGCCAGGAGGAACGACAAGGCAAGCCAACCTTCGCACGTCTCTGTGAGGAAGATCACTTGGCTGGAAGGTATCCAGGAGTCGTCGCGCTTGGCCATGCTGCGTATCTGCAACATCTACGCCCGAGAGCTTCAGGACACCGTCTTCCGTTACCACCCCAGAGCTGCAGCCGTGGACTTGCCAGCACGCTACCCGTCCACAGAAGGAGAGAGCAACACTACAGTCGTGCACCTCGCATAGTTTGTGGCCGCCCAGGAGGAAGCTTTGGAGAGAACCATCACGGAGCTGGATCATGTCGATGAAGCCTTGCAGAGAGCTGAAGAGAAGGTCGCCACTCTGCAAGAGATTCTCTACGACCAAGTCCCCGAAGAAGAGGAAGACCCCGAGGAGGATCTCAAGAAGATCAGGAAGGCCCGGTCGAGCGAGTAAGATGATGCAGAGCCGAGGAGCTGCCGAGCCGATTGCACAGGAACGCTGCTCTCGCTGCACCAGCCTGAGGCATCAGGATCAGTTTGCCAAGATGTCGGCTCACTTCCGAGTCTACAGCCGTTAGGAGCGTCGCCGCGGTTGTGGAGGCTTTCTCGAGTAGTGGTCGTAGTCTCAGTTTTTCAGGCTTAGCCAGTTTAGTGAGTCGCCCTTTAGGCGGTAGTTTTGTGTGCTTAGGTCGTTGTTTCTTTTTGTGTGCGAGTATGAGCTGCAAGGGCCCTTAGGCATTTGTTGCAGCCATACTAAGACCCTAAGTAATAAAGGTATTTCATTTGAGTTTCTTGAGCTGTGTTTTGTTGGGTTTAACCTACCCCCTGCTTAGTTCTTAACTTATCTTGTGCTTGCTACCTTATCTAACCTATGGAGCTTGCGGATGGTTCAAACTCGTCGATCATTGCTAGTGGTTCCGGCACCCCAACACCGAGAAGCAATGAGCAACCGGCCCGCAGGAGCAGTTCCGCCACAAGCACCCCAATTGACTTGCAAAACTTTGGAGCTTTCATGGCAGCATGCACTCACCGATGAACACTATGATGACTCAAATGCAAGCTATGAACAACTGTGCCAACAACAACAACAATCAACGTGATGGAGCCCGGTGCTCATGGTCACCATGGACCATCCAAACTTGCAGAATTTATGAGGACTCGTCCACCAACCTTTTCTGGACACGTCTCTCCAGTGGAAGCAGATGATTGGCTCGAGTTATCGAAAGAAAGTGCGATCACCCGGTCGCAGCGATCGTGAAAAGGTTACGTATGCCACTCACGGATGGAAGGCACCGCCGAATGGTGGAGAACTTCATGCGCTCATGAGACGCCACAGGATATCACATGGGAGGAATTTTCTGCCGCTTTTCGCCAGTATCACGTACCAGAAGGCATTATCGATCTGAAGAAGGATGAGTTCCGCGCTCTCAAGCAAGGAGCTATGTCAGTGTCTGACTACCTCAACAAGTTTTCTCAGCTAGCTCGCTATGCAGCAGAAGATGTAGCCACGGACAAGGCTCGCCGTGAGTCGCTTTTGAAGGACTAAACACTGGACTACAAGTCAGTTTGATCGCCCATACTTTTCCTGATTTTCAAGAGCTGGTCAACAAAGCCTTTGTTTTGGAGGACAAACGCAAGGAACTGGAGGATAACCGTAAACGCCGGATGGCTCAGCAAGGGAACCATCAATCACAGCAGAGGGCAAGAACAAAGCACAGACAGCAACAGTTTCCACCCCGACTTCGCTCGAGCACTGCACCAACCCGGCGCCCGCCTAGCCGCCGAACTTCCGCAACCTCGCACTGTCAACACCAATTCGAAGCAACCGCAGAGCGCACAAAGGTCCATTACGCTGTCGCCGCCCAGACATTTTGCCAACCAGTGTCCGCAAAGGGGAACAATCACTCGAAGACGCTTCAACCTTGGAGCTACGCCATCCAAGACACCAAAGCACGTGCATCAATCAAGGAGCGCACAAGTTGCGGGCAAGCGGAGGAGCACCACGATCCGTGATCGAGGCCGTGTCAACCACGCCACTCTGGAAGGAGCCCAGAATCACCGGACGTCAGATCGGGTAAGTTTCTCGTTAACTCGGTACTGTGACCGCTTTGTTTGATTCGAGCCGCGATTCGTTTGTTTCGGAATGTTTGCAACCAAAAATAAATTGGAAGTTATGCAACTTAAGCATACTCGTAGTCCAATACCGAGCAGAGCTAAGTACTAGAGTGGGATGTTTAGGAGCTAAGTTACTCATAGCTGGAGTTGAGTTTCTAGCCAACCTAATTGTCCTAGATACCCAAACCCTAGATGTCATTCTTGGCATGGATTGGTTATCCAAGCACAAAGCCGTGCTAGATTGTGGCCGAAGAGCCATAACAGTCGAGGATGCCAAAGGAAACAAGGTAGAGTTTCTAGCCACCTCAGTTCGTGATGGGCATTTGCTAGTAAATAGTTTGAAGACCCTTTCCTTAGAAGAAGTACCAGTGGTCAGTGAATATCCAGATGTGTTTCCGGAAGAATTACCAGGAATGCCACCGGATCGTGACATTGAGTTTGTCATCGACCTAGTGCCAGGGACAGCACCAATCTCAAAGAGACCTTATCGGATGCCAGCCGATGAATTGGTAGAGATGAAGAAGCAGATAGAAGAACTTCTTGAGAAAGGTTTCGTGAGACCTAGTTCGTCGCCATGGGGAGCGCCCGTGTTGTTTGTCAAGAAGAAAGATGGAAGTATGAGGATGCGTATTGATTACCATTCTCTCAACGAAGTTACTATCAAGAACAAGTACCCACTACCCCGGATAGATGATCTGTTTGATCAGATGAAAGGAGCCGGATTATTCTCAAAGATCGACCTGCGATCAGGTTACCACCGGCTAAAGATTTGTCCTAAGGATATACCGAAGACCGCGTTCTCAACACGGTATGGACATTATGAGTTCTTAGTCATGTCCTTTGGTCTGACTAATGCCCCTGCATACTTCATGAACATGATGAATAAAGTATTCATGGAATATTTGGACAAGTTCGTAGTTGTGTTCATTGATGATATTCGTGTACTCAAGTCGGAGGAAGAACACGCCAACATTTAAGGATAATATTGGAAAACTTGAGAGCATCAAATTGTATGCCAAGTTCAGTAAGTGTGATTTTTGGAAGAAGGAAGTGGATTTCTTGGTCACGTGATGACAGTGAGGAGTAGCGATTGACCGGTAAAGTTAAAGCGATGTTACATTGGGAGCACCCAAAATCAGAATCTCGATTTGCGATTTCTTGGGAATGGCAGTTATTACCGCTGTTTCATCGAAGGATTCTCATCGATTGCTAAGCCCCTTACGCAATTGTTGAAGAAGGAGAAAAGTTCACTTGGACTCACTGTGAAGAAAGTTTTCAAGAATCAAGAAGCGTTTGACTTCAGCCCCCGATCGATTCCGCGGATATTCGCAAGGATTTCGATATCTATTGTGATGCTTCGCGTCAAGGATTAGGATGCGCCCCGATGCAAGAAGGAAGAGCGCCGCTTATGCGCCAAGACGCTTGAGACCTCACGAGGAGAATTACCCTACTCATGATCCGAATTAGCTACCGTAGTGCATGCTTTAAAGATTTGGCGTCATTACCTCATCTGTGTAATCATTTGTGAAGTCTACACAGATCATAAGAGTCTAAAGTATATCTTCACCCAGTCGGATTTGAATATGAGACAGAGAAGATGGTTGGAATTGATCAAGGATTATAATCTTGGAATCCACTACCATCCCAGGAAAGCCAACGTAGTCGCAGACGCTCTAAGTCGTAAGAGTTACTGCAATGCTTTGGAAGTAAAGGAAAGTTGCCCAGAACTTTATGAAGAATTTCAGAAACTAAAGCTAGAAGTTGTGTCCGAGGGATTTATAGCCAATTTGGAAGTACAGTCTACCCTGGAGAAGCAGATTCGTGAAGCACAACCAAAGGATCCCGTGTTGTCAGAAATCAAGATCAAAATGGCAGAAGGGAAATTCAAAGATTTCACCAAGGATGATCAAGACATACTCTGGATTAATGGTCGTATCTGTGTACCAGATATCGATGGTCTAAGACAGTTAATCTTGAAGGAAGCCCATGACTCAAAGTATTCGATACACCCTGGAAGTACCAAGATGTACCAGGATGTTAAGACTAAATTTTGGTGGCCAAATTTGAAACGAGAAGTCGCAGAGTTCGTTGCCTTGTGCGACACCTGTCAGAAAGTAAAGGCAGAACACCAGAAACCAACAGGATTGCTGCAACCGCTGAAGATTCCAGAATGGAAGTGGGAAGAGATCGGAATGGATTTCATCACCGGTTTACCCAAGACCCAATCGGGCTACGATTCGATCTGGGTAATAGTCGATCGTCTAACCAAGGTCGCCCATTTCTTGCCAGTCAAGACCACGTACTCAGGAGATCGCCTTGCAGAGTTGTACATGGCCGATTGTCGGCTTACGGTGTGCCCAAGAAGATAGTATCGATCGAGGATCGCATTCACCTCGTTTTGGCAAAGTTTACATGAAGCATTGGGTACCCATCCGAATTCGCGACGCGTATCATCCACGCATGGATGGATGATCAAAGAGTCAATCGATATTGGAGGATATGGTGAGCTTGTGCTTTAGCAAATGCTACCCGTTGGGATAAAGGTTTACCGTATGCAGAATTTTCGTACAACAATAGTTATCAAGCCAGTCTGCAAATATCACCATTTGAAGCTTTGTATGGCCGTGCCTGCCAACCCCGTTGAACCGGTCGAGACAACCAACGATCGTTGTTCGCCCGACATCATTCAAGAAGCGAGAAGAGCAAGTGGCTATGATCGAGAAAGATTGAAGATAGCTCGGTCCGAGCGTAAGAGCTATGCGCGATAATCGTCGCCGTGATCTCAGCTTTGAACCCGAGGATTTCGTTTATCTTCGAGTGACCCCGCTCAGAGGTGTCAAAAGGTTTCATGCCAAAGGGAAGCTTGCCCTAGGTATGTTGGCCCATTCAGATTTTGGAACGCCGTGGAGAAGTTGCTTATCGCTTGAGCTGCGATGCGTTAGCAGGAGTACATGATGTCTTTCATGTCTCGCAGTTGAAGAAGTGTCTTCGTGTGCCAGAAGAGCAAGCCCTGTTGGAATCAATTGACTTGAAGGGGGATCTTACCTACATGGAGCAGCCAGTCAAGATTTTGGATGTCGCAGAGCGCCTCACCAGAAGCAAGACTGTTCGCGTTTTGCAAGGTTCAATGGAGCAACCACTCGGAAGGAGAAGCAACGGGAGCGTGAAGAAGAGCCAAAGCCGAGTTTCCTAGCCTTTTCTCTAGCTAGCTTTGAATCTCGGGTCGAGATTCCTTTAAGGGGAGGTTTGTAACATCCCAATTTTCAGAGCTTAAAAATCTTTTAATAGTTAGTAGGGAGAAAATTCACAATTTGGATTTTATTTGAATTTAATTTCAAAAGCTTAATATTGGACTTTGCAATCAAAAACATTTAATGTGAATAATCCCAAGTGGAACAATAGCCAAAACTATTTTATTTGGGTTCTATGTGCTCGATATATTTTCTAGATTTTTCTAGAATTTTTCTGAAGTTCATTTGCTATTTTCTATTGCTTATTTGAATTTCTGGTATTTTCTAAAATAGAAAAGCTATTTATAATCTCCAAATCCTCTCAGGCCTAATCTTTCCGGCCCAACCCTATTCACTTGACCAAAGCTGACTCAGTGTGCCCAGCCCAGCCTCACCGCTCGCGCCTCGCCCGACATGCGGCCCCGCATGTCGCCTCTCTCTCTCTCTCGGCGCCTCGCTGTTCTCCACCGTCCGATCGAGGATGAACGGCTAGATGCGCGTGAGGTAACCAGACGGTCCGAATGTTCCTTTATTGTGGGCGTTCGATCGATCCGAACGGCCGATCGTGAGTCCGTTCGCACCGCACCATTTCGCATGCGCCGCGTCCTAACCTTAGCCATCGACGTGGGTCCCACCCGCCACGTCATCATCGTCTCCAGTCGGGGACGACGGGACTCCGCCGCCGCCCGGTTTTCGCTGCTCGTGCCCGGACTCTCCCAGCCTCCGAGTATAAAAGGAGGTAGCCCTCGGTCTCCGCACTCCAACCCGCGCACCGCCGCCGTAACCCTAACCTAGCCGCAAAGCTCGAGAAGCGACCGCGCGCGCGCAACTTCGACGAGCTTGTTCTCCGCCGTTGGTGCCGCCGCGCTCTTCGCCTGCGCACCTCGGCACGCTGACGGAGCTCCTCTACCTCCCGGTGGCCTTGGTTTCGCGGAAGATCGCCGTAGCCCGATCCCGCCGAGCCGAATCCTCTCCGCCGCTTCGCCGCCGCCGCCATACGACGTTCCGTGCACCGGTGAGCACACCGCGTGATCCTCGTGTCATCCTCTACCTCCGGCACCACCCACCGCCGGTGAAACGCCGCTGTCGCGGAACCCTCGGTCCTCGAGCCGCGCCGTCGTCGGGTCCGACGTGGCACGCCACTCGCCGCCACCTCGGCCGCGCCGGCGCCGTGCCTCGTGTCGCCGCGTGGAGCCCGTCGGCCACGCGCGCGCCCACGTGGTAGTCCACGACTCCAAATTAACCGGCCGGTAGACTTGGTCTACCGTGAGCCATCTCACCGACATGTGGGTCCCACATGTCAGTTTTTCTTTATTTATCTTTTCTGAAATTCGAGGGTGACGTCGTGATTGCGCAATAATCCGATTTTTCTTTAGAGAAATAATTGGAAATTCCAAAATCCAAATTAGGTTTCTTTAGATTTCCAAACTTCCAAAGCTCATAACTTTTGCATCCTAACTCCGATTGAGCCCATTCAAATTTATAAATTTGTCTAAATTCAAGCTCTATTTATCTAAGATTTTTATTTAATTTTTGGAGTTTGTTTTGTCTCTGTTATTTATTTGTTTTGTTTGTTTGTGTCTCGCTTTTGTAGTAGACGTCGATCGTCGGGAATTTTGTGAAAGAAGGAGCACCCAGGATCAAGACCAGTACATAGACCTTTCCAAGGCAAGTCATACCTTTGATCATCTTGAACCCAGTTTTCAAATTACTTTGTGTTAAATTAATGCATTCTACTTTAATTATTTATTTAAATGCTTTGGGCATAGTTATTATCCAAATTGCTATCACACTTTGGCCTTGTATGTCATAATTCCTTGTCACCCTAGATTGGTTATTAGTTGGTAATATTATAGCACCAACGTGGGTTGGTTAGATGCGAGTATAATTGCTTAGCCATGCCACGAGTCATCATCATATGTAAGTTGCAAATATTAATTATGACTAAGTGACTATGGAACTTCGTAAAACCGTGTGCTATGTGTTGTTACTTCGTGATGGCATGTGTTGCACTACAACCAACCGGGTGGTAAAGGATTTAGACCGAGGCAAGTGGTGGAGACTGTGTGACATGGTGGTCTATGTGATGGGAATGTTGGTCTTTGTGACTTAGTTAGAAAATGGAAGTCTTGCCTTGGTCAATTAAGGACTTAACTTTGTGCGCCATTGAATCGAGCCTTCATTGCACGACCACATGCCCGGTATGGGACGGGCCTAACTTAGTAAGTTATGGATTCTCGGCATTGATGTTCGGTGGATAGGTTAGGTCGTGTGACAAGGTGGAGGTGTGACTACTTGGTGGTTGCATCGCGGGACTATCGCCTTCCCGCCCATGGTGTGTGTTATACCAATTCTATGAGGTGGTATAGCGGTTTGTAAGCACACTGGGAAGGTCAATGTTTGAGATGAAGTTTCCGAACTATTTTGTTACGATTGGTGCTTGCTACACTAGTTGTATCTTGTGGGTAAAGTGTACAACCTCTGCAGAGTGTTAAATTAATCTATTCGAATAGCCGCGTCCGCGGTCATGGACATGCTCGGGGATTTCACATGAGGGGTAGTTTTCATAAAATGTGGGAATGGGAGCTGTGTGAACTCAATCATATGGCTATGTGAAATAATCTGTTTAGCTGTGTGTCCTTGTGGAAACAAATGTTAAATTATTATTGTCTATTTGTTTTGAATTATGCTTTTAATCTATTATGGTATTCAATTGCAAATGTTGCTTTTATGCAAAAGAACCACGTATATTTTATTTGGAATAAGCCTCGCATCTATACATTGCATTCGTGGTATGATTTGCGAGTACGATTGTGTACTCACGCTTGTTGTAAAACTTGCGCCCAAACCTCTGTAAGAGGAGGAGTCTACGCCGCTTTCGAGGAGGAGTTCAAGGCCGATCGTGCGTTAAGGTCCGGATCCCGATCGGTTGCTGTGGTGAATTGGTGGGATCTACGCTGGAGTTTTTCCGCTCCACTTTGCGCTTTATTTCTGTTAGCCTGCGTGGCTTAATAAGTGTAAACTCGACCATAAGGTCAAAACCCTTATTTGTTATTCAAACTAATCGCTTACTTTATTTATCGCTGTGTGGATCGATATTTACCTATGTTAACCTGTGTGCACTAGCGTGATCTGGACTAGTGCAAGTACACACGAGGGTTCCGAATCGTAATTCAGGTCCCGGCGCTTTAGCCGCATGCACATTTGCCGTATAACCCGCGCGCACGCCGCCGGCTAGCCGCGTTCAGCCACCTTGATCGCTACTACCACCACCGTGGACGCGCGATTAGCATAAGGCTTCCGTCTTTGCCCTTGGCCGGCACCGGAAGGGACCACAGCACCGGCGATCCACCGGCGAAGCGCACTGGAGCGGCGCCGTTGTCGACAACACTGTAGCATATCACTTAAGTTTAAACTGAGGTTTAGCGGTTAAGTGTTGGCGTATTTAGTAGTTGCGCTTTTCTTAAGGGCATACGTACCTTGGATAGTTCAGATCTGGTTTTGCGCCTTGTGAATCAGAAAACGTATTCGGTGGAATACGTTTTCCCCTGTGTTCAGCCGAGCTGACCTTGGGTGTGGACTGGGTCAAGACTTTGACCTGGGCCCGCAAGTCAATGACCGTAGCTAGCGCGACACTCGGTAAGAAAAGTATTAGCCGATTAAGAAATTCTGAAAATGAATTATTGATACACTAAAAAATATGAATAACTTCTAAAATACATAACTAATTGATTTTAACTCCAAATCACATGAAACCACTTATGAAAATTTTCACTTTTAGTAAACTTTATATTAAAATTAGTTTCAAACATGTCTCTGTAGCAGAGAGCTTTATTTGGAGATTAATCCATTAAAACCATTATTTTTACAATAGGAAAAGGACTGATAACTTCAAAAATACGTAGGTAATTATTGGAGACTCCAAAAGCAGTGAGACCACTTTTGATAATTTTCATTTTCAGTGAACTTAATTCTAAAAATGGTCTCCATATTACTTCTGTCACAGAAACTATATTTGAGAGAATATAATCTTTAACTCTATTATTGTTATACTATAAAAGGCTGATAACTTTGAAAATACATAACGAAATCATAAAAACTCCAAATAAGACAAACTCAACTGTTTTGAACTTGTCTTAATATTACCTATTTACCTATGTAATCCTTTACCCCACCACTATTCTACAAATTTTGGCCAAATAATTAAATTACATAACTTAGGGTTAATAAAATCTGAAATTCAAAATAGCATAACTTCCAATTCATAACTCCCAATGGAATAATTCTTTTACCTAAATCCATCTAAAATCATGACCTAACTACTGTAGAAAAATCAAGCATTTTTGAGCATTTTGGTTTTTAAGTTGTTTTCTCGGTATTTATTTGATGTTATAATTATATAGATCCCGAGCATATTGATATCGACACTTACGCTACTGAGAGTGAGCAGCTACTGTACCAGCAAGGCAAGCATCATTTGAACTTTCTTTTGCATCATATTTGATCCCAGTTTTGGTTAAGTTAGTGCAATGATAATTGCTTGCATGCTATTTTGATTATGTAAATATTCTTGTGATGTGTAGTTTAGTTATGTCCTATGCTTGAGGTTAATCTTGAATTATGCCGGTGCCTACATGCTTAAGATAGGATGTGATGATTGTTGAATAGGGGTTGCTTAGTCATGCAAGTCTAGATACGGTAGTTTGATTGCCGGGGCTAACCCGACAATTATGGGAAACACATACTTACCTCTTTATACTTTAATTCAGATCTTCGTATCGTGTTATGAGCTAAAATTTGTCATTTAAAATGAGATCTGGTCCGGACAAGTGTTGGTTAGTGATGGTGTCTTTGTGCACGAGCTTTGGGTAAGTGGAAGGACTTGTCTGGACAATTGAGGACCGAACTTTGGTAACGTCGTTAATTCAAGTACACTCGTCTTTGCCACACGGGTTGCGAGCCGTATGGTTAAGTAGGGGAGGGTTTTATTGTGTTAAGTCCCATGGTGGTGTAAGGGCATAGCGACCGTGAAATCCTATGTCCCTTAGGAGCCGATGTAATCCTTTATAGTGTGCAAGAGAGCACCAATTCTATTTGTTTTGATTGCATCGGTATGTCCAATATAACTTGTGAGCCCCCTAGCAAGTGCTATCGATGCTTGTACTAGGCAAGGAACCATCTCACAAGAGGACTTAGCACAATAGGGCCTTCTTGCTGAAAATGATCGTATCTTGATTTACTTACCGGCATACCATAGGAAGTATGCTATATTCGGAGGCATCTGGAGGCTTACGGGCTAATCAAGTCGTGTGGGTAAAGTAGTACACCCATGCAGGGTATCAATCTATTCGAATAGCCGTGTCCACGATTATGGACAACCGCTTGAGTTCGGGAGTTACTATTGTTAGACTTTTAATTAAAATTGTGGTTGAACTTGGTATTCGTCATGAACGGGATGTTCATGTGTTTAATACATCAAAGTGGGCTGCCACTTTGGTCTTTGCATGATTCAATTGTTTATTACTGAAATGCTTTACTATATGCTTTACTTCTACTTCAAATCTGATTTTAAAATGGGCACATGAAAAACTAGTATGTGTAGGATGTTATTTGTTGCGTCTCTTTCGCAAAACTAAACCAATATGAGCCATCCTTTGAATGACCCTATGCATAACTAATTTTATTTGTGTAAGACTTGCGAGTACACTTGTACTCACCGGATGTTTCTTGGCCTTTCAGTGAGGAAGATTATGAGTCCGACGATCTTGTTAGTATTGACTTGGGTGACACTAACGAGTAGTGTGCTATCATTTAACTCCCAGTCGGTTGCCGATGGGTGATGGGCATACCACTACTAGTCTTTTGCTTAATTTACTTGCTTCACTGCTACTTGATACTTTACTTTGAATTTGGTCGGTCGGCCGTATGTAATAAGTCAGTAGACTTTGACTATTATGCAAGATGTCTTTTGATCCCTTGTTGTATCGTTGTATGGATGTAATCAACATTGGATGAGGGTATGAGTATATTGGTCGTTGATCTTGGGAGCCAATATAAGTCATACTCGTTGTTAATGAATCCCCATTTAACTCACTAAGTGTAGTGCTTCGAATCGAAAGAGAATCGACAATCACGTAGCGCCGCAAAGGCAGCAGCGCATGATCGTTGAGGCTCTAGTATTCGGCTAAGCCTCTCACTTGGATAGAGTTAAATTGAAATTCATTTACCGGAGACCCGTAATTATGTCCCTAAGACCTTGTCTAATCTCGGTCTTATGGAGATAATTACCGGGATCCCCACATCAAGCACATCGGGCATCTTGTATCTGGATCAACTCCCCTTCTATTAATACTCTTGCGCAATGGAAGAGTACTGCTATGCAGAAATCTCCAAATAAACATCTGAACTCTATGAGGACAAATCAATTCCCAGACCTGGTTCCATTCAACTCCTCCTATTGTTCGACAGTGAACAGTATTGCTGAAAAAAGCACCTTGTAAGCCGAACGCACAGAGAACAGGCCTTATAAGACAAAGCACCTTGTAAGCCGAACGCACAGAGAACATGCCTTATAAGACTACCAGGACACCTCTTGTTGGTGTCCTCGAGTACCACACAGCCAAGGCAATGCAAATATCACAGATTCATAATCATATCATCATTCAAAGAATGGAATTTTCCAAGCCAAGGGATGGTAGCATTAGTCAAAGAGGAAGCCCGTGCTTGGATTCTAGGCGGGGCAAGCAGTCTGGCGACTTATCTCCCTTCGGGCGACGCGGCGCTTTCCTAGCCCAGTTTTCTTCTCCTGTTTTTCTTCTCCTCCTCCTCTCCTTTTTCCTTTTCTTTTCTTTTTCTCTCTCTTCTTCTCCTCTTCTTTTCTTCCCTTCTTTTAGTTTCGGTTGTTTCTGCTTTTGTTTCGTTCCTTTTTCGTTCTTTCTTTCCCTGTTTTCTCTTCGCCCTGCTGCAGGGTCCTTGTAACTTCTGAACCTTGTTTTCCTTACCGCCTTTAATGCAGTGTTGGCAGTTCTCCTGCCTCGCCTTAAAAAAATAATAATCATATCATCATTCCCATACATATCCTTGTTAGTGTTCTCCCCAATCTAGAAATGTGGGTTCCCCATTTAGTTTTCATACAATAATGGGCAGGGGCGGAGCTGGCCACATGCCAAGCCTCGGGCTAGCCCAGCAGCTTTTGTTTCAAAGTCATATTTTATTGATTTTTCAAAAAAATTTATATAGGCTTTGATCCTAGGCCTCGGGCTATTACCCAAAGGCCTGAGGCCTAGCTCCATGTGATAATGGGTATATATTGATATTTTCAGTCATTCCATGCAACTCTTAAGCACTCAATTAGACATATCACACCGACAAATCCTCCTTGGTTGATATCTGTGGGCATAAAAAATACTTTTCAATTATTCACAAATTAATTGGTCAATCCACACCCTCTGAGGCAAAATCTTTTATTCCATTTAATCCAAAGCAAGTACCCAAGCTCAGGAAGTTGCCATCAACACAACACAACATGTTCTCTGTGCTTCTTCCACTATAAGAAGCCCCTGCCACTACCCGGTGAGAGGCGCACTGAGCACATTAGCATTTGTCAGCCTACCTCTCTACCGTAGTCGAATAACAGACACCAAGGTAAAATAAATCATCCTCCTAGACTAGTATCGCCAATCACGCAAAATGATCTTCTTGTTCCAAAGTAGCTATAGCCTAGGTTAAAGAAAAGTTCCAAAATTTCTTCCAAATAGAAAAAACATTGCGGGCCTAACAATGCCAAGTGGTTATCAGTCATTATATACCATCAGGAACTATAAATTCAAATTTGATTTCAAACTTTACATACAAATTTGGGTGTTTTTTCTAGATCCCCATCCCACCTCAATTTCATATAACCATGGGTTCCCTGCTGGAGAGAAATGAATCATGGAAACCATGTGGCAAGGAGGCCCTAATTACCGCAATTATTATGTGGTAAGGTGCACCTTGGTAAAATAGTTAAGGTGTCATTTGGTTTCATGTCCCATTTGTAATGGAGATGGGATTTCAAGATCCTGAAATTGCAATTGGAATCTAGATTTGGGTGGTCAGGATTGAGATCTAGGAGAAAATACGATTACCTTGCGGGAAATTAAAAGCCAAAAAATCTTGCCCAGGCTAATCAAAAGCATCGATATTGTATCCAACGGTCCTCCATGCCGTGTTGTTCATGCCTTTTGAACAGTACGGCAGAGGAGAAGCTAGCGCCCGGAAGAACATGCATTTCAATTGCATCATGACATACTTACAATATACGAGGTATATATATATAGCACACTCAGTACACTTTATATATGAATCTGGAGCAAGACAACAGGTTAAAAAAAAGGGTTGATCAATATTACAAAAAATGGAGAAAGGAATGGCATTAGGCCGTGCACACCCACTCCCGAGAATGCTGAAGCAACGTGTAACCTTGGACGCCTGCATGTGTCATTCGAGTACTATATACGTCGTATATCAATCGCGACTTGATCCAACTAATTAAGCTCAAAGTACTCTGAAGCGTGAGGAGCATAAGCTTTCATCTCCAAATTAAACGAGGACAAGTTGGTGATACATGAGGCTGCAGCCGTTTGTCACTCGCGATCCTTCTCTTCGACAACCGGAGGTAGTGGCGCCGTCCCCTCCTCCGGTGCAGCTCCAGCGTCCTTGGCCGTGTCGTCCGCCGACTTGTCCTTGTCCTTGTTTTTCCGGCGATTGGACTTCTTGGGCACGGCGGGAGGTCCTGGCAGGTGGAGCCAGCCGTGTCGTCGGCCGACTTGTCCTTGTCCTTCTTGCGGTTCTTGCGGGTGCCCTTCTTGCTCTTCTCCTTCTTCTCCGAGGTCTCACTGCCCGTGCAGTCCATGGAGGAGGTGGTGGAGCCACGGGAGCGGTGCTGCCGCCTCGACCGGCGGGTGCCAGGGGATGGCGGGGAGTCGACGGCGGTGATGTCAATGCTTCCGGCCTCGCTTCTAGTGTCCCTGAAGGAGGTGTCTCCCAGTCCTCCTCCATCTAGGACTATTTCTGTCAGAGAAAATGAAATTTCAGTTAATGTATGCACAAATTAAAGCTAGCAGGATATACTATCTTTTTTATATTGATTATGATGTCTTTTGATAAGCAGATCATGGAAATTAGATTACGCAACAGGTTCATGTGATTAAATTAATGAAATGTAGGAGGTTGGGAAACGAACCTTGAGAAGCCCATGGGTTAGAGGCAACGGAGCCCTCCCTGTCGCTCCTAAACGAGGCTGAGTCCAGTGGCGCCGAGTGGTAGTCCTTCATCTGCCAAGTTCAATATTTTTGATGCCATAATAATTACTGCTAAGATCAAATATCTTGAATGCATTTCATTTTCATGTCAAAATGGGAAAGAGATAACGCAGATTAATCAAGTAGACATGAGCAATCTTGAATGCATTGATCCGAAGCATTTTATTGCATGTCATCTGCCAATGCTGGCTTAGAAAAGATGCGGACTTATTACCCAGCTAGGTGCTCCAGCATTGTTGTTGGTGACACTGGGCCCATCCCATCCGATATGCGCCACGTGTTTCACATCCGTAGGGAATCCGATTTGCATCTCAGATTCCTTACCATCTGGTTGTCACAATTTGGTACGACAAATTGGGGGAAGTTACGTACTTGTCATGATAAAATGCCCTAGTCCTACATGTTATGTATATAGCGAAATTAATTTGAAGGCGCTTAAGGAATAACCAGATTGTACATACCCATTATGTTAGAGATGTAGCGGAAGGGCCTCATGATTCCCTTCTTCATCTTTGTGCTCATGTCCTTTCAGATAGCGCCCGAGCACTCTTCTTGAATTCGCAAATTGCTGTGACATAAATACACAAGAAAATTTGCAATGAAAAAAATACCATTGAATGAATGGAAAATGGTCTAGATTCCTAACAGATGCCCGAAATCAGTGTGAAACTTATGAAGGCAAAGGAAGGGAATGCCGCATTAGAATGCTTACGCTGTCAGGAACCTGAAAACTCAATTGTAACAAGAATGAGCATATGTTGCCAATTCTTGTTAACCGGTGCTCACCCCACCTCAATGGGCCAATACCATTTTGCTCCTCTCTCTCTCTCTCTCTTCCAAAAGCTAGCTCAATATTGTTTGACCCTCCGCGTTGCCATGGCCATATGATTCAGAAACTTATGCCGAGCTCCGCGGAGGGCGCCTTGTGGTCAATGGAATTTCGAGGGTGGGAAGAGGAGTCTATCTTATGACTAATTTTTTGGAGGGTCGAGAACCCTTTGAGCTGTCTCCTAATATTCAACCATGCATGGATGTAGGAAGGCGCTACTTGTCCTTTTTGTGGCTATATAAGGAGGATACAGTTATGGAAAACTGGTTGGAGGATGCAGAGGATCTTACCTAAAGATAGCCTTTTGGACAAACATGTCGCTGCTAGAAATAACCCTCGGTTGCTTCCACCATGAATTCCCATGGCATTTGCCGTTCTGCGTTCCAAATTTTCTGCATATATAGGTTGTCCAGTTGGCCAATTCTGTGACAACATCAGGGAAGACTAACACATTTTAGAAAGCTTGTATCTGACCGTCTTATAACTCTAGTTTGATTTGACAATCGTAACACAAATTTGTGTGTGTTTGTTATATGGGTTATAATTAAGCTAGCTAATAGCTATCATTGTTTGAAATAATTATTGGTAAAAAACTTGCAACTTGGGTCGCATAATTAGTCTGCTGCAATTTGAAATCGTATAGGATTGAATTTATATCAACTTATTACTCTTGGACTCGAATATAGTTGAATTGAATTGTTCTCTATTTTACAGTGACGGTGGTTCATCACATTCCACCTGTTTTTAATTATGTAATGGCTTTTCCTCTTGGCCTTTTCCATAGGAACCATTAAACGGCATATAGGGATTACTCTAAAATTAGCACCGTACATTTTTCATATGTATTGGTAGTAAATGCATTATGAAACTGATATTTTGCATGGAATGGTGCTGCCAATATACTAGATTATTAAGTTCAACAAATGCAATAACAATGTTGCTCCCTCCATTCTCAAATAAATGTTGTGTTGTCAAACTTTTAAAACTTTAATAACTAATATTGTAACATCCCAATTTTCACCCTTTTAAAATTACTTTGTGTGAAGTAGGTTCTCTAAAAACTTTCACCAATTTTCCCGCTTAGTTAAAGCTTAAAGTAGGTTCTCTAAAAACTTTCACCAATTTTCCCACTTAGTTAAAGCTAACCGAGACTTTCTAAATATAAAATGATTTAATGTGATTAATCCAAACATAAAAAATCAGCTATTTTATTTATGTTCCTTGTGCTTGAAAGTATTTTCTAGATATTTTTTGGGATTTTTTCGAGTGCATTTGCTATTTTATTTGGGCTCTTTTCCGTTTTGGTATTTTCTAAATTAGAAAAAAAAACTAACTAAAATATGGAGAGACAAGTGGGCCAATTCTTTCTCTGGCCCACTTCCCTCCCTCTCACTTTCTCCCTCCCCTCTGCCCACCTAGCCTTGTGCCCCACCTCTGTACCCGAGTCAGGCACGGCCTGGCCCGATCCGACCTGGGCGCCGCTGTCAACACGGATTCCTCGGTGTGCGTGCCCTAGCCGCATGTCATAGGTAGCATTGACTGGGGTTCACCACTTCACCATCTATATAACAACATATAAATTTTTTAAGCAACACTGTACTAAATAGTGATGTGTTCGGCTATTTTTAGCATCAATAATTGGACATAGCCGACGGCAATGCACAATGATAAAGAAGTAGCAGTCAAAAATCAAAATGCTTGCCAAAATAAAGGAACCCACTAATTATATTAGTTAAAGGTGGTCAGCATTGGCAAAATATATCTTCTGACCTCAATGGCCTAAAAAGAAGAGAACAAATTGACTTATAATTCTCAAGTAAAAAATAGTATAATGATCAAATGAAAGTAATTAAGTAAATACATTACCTTTTAGTATTTACGTTGTTTCAAGTTCTTTCAAGTTTATGAAGCGACGAACCACAATATCATTAGTAACTTTCTTCATTTCTTCTTTCTCCACATAGCAAATGAAGTCATCGTTGATGCGATTTTGCAAATACGTTTCACAGATTTTCATAGCTAAAAAGCACCTCTCAATCAGAGCGCATGGCGACATGCGATGCAGATACCGACTTCAAAAGTCGATAAACCAAAGGTAGCAAATATGTTTTCTTGTCTCCACCATTTTTTGAGAAAACTCACCAATAGTTTGTTTGTTGGAGAATCTATCATCTGTTCGCACATCGGCAATGTAGAGGTAAAGATGATTCTTAAGGTCCATCAATTCCCTAGAATCAAAATCATTGGGATCATGAAATGAGTCTCTTGGACTCAAAGCGGCCAAGTAAACAAGCAAGTTAGAGGTTGTCTCATTGTAGCGACTATCAAGCTCTTGAAGTAGCCAATCAAGAACATCATTAAAATAGTCCACTTCATAAAGATGCTTGTTGGTAATTCCAGTTCTTTGTCGTTGTTTCTTTGGATTAACATAAGCTTCTCCTATTTCCAACTTGGGAATGTCATGTTTGTCACAAAAGCCTCCTAAGACATATTCCCACTCATCTCTTCTAAGCTCATCTAGACAGCCTCTAGTTGATTTCACACATTTAATAGCATTAACAATGTCTTGATCCTACCATTGCAATGCTAATGACAAGGTGTTTGTGGTTATTAAGATAGTCAATATGAGCTGCAAATAAAAGACAATCAAATGACTAAAAGTACATTAGAACACCTAATGCTTGATCTCTATTTGTTCTACTACTTTCTCTCATGATCAACAATTGCAAGTCATTGAACCCACATCGCTTATTGCTAGCACCATCATATCCTTGACCTCTAACTTGCTTCAAACTAAGAAAAGGCCAAAGGGGGTCACAGATCGTTGGTCCTGGGTGCAACTTTGTCGAGGCCACATCGAGCGTGGGCATGGGCGGCGTGGCCACATGGGCCGGTTGGCGTGGGCCTCATGGCATGGTCGAGATGCTGGGCTATTCGTGTGGGTGTGCATGGGCCAAGGCCGAGGCGTAGGTGCATGGCTGGCTCGTGGGCGTGGGCTAGAAGACTGGAAGCAAAGGTTTGGACCTACTCGAAGTGCACTGATTTTGGGCTGGGGGTTCACATATGGTAGATATGGGCTGGTATCTATTGAAAATATTTTTGGACTTGGTGTCCTGTGACACTAGGTGGGCCTACTAGGATCTGCCTCAGGTCACAACCATCGTTTGTTGTAGCCGCGCCGCCATCGTTGTTGCCCTTGGTTCCCGTGCATCGTTGCCGATGTGGCCACCACATCAGCGTCGTCGCCCAGTCAGTCGCCCGCGTTGCATAGCTAAGCCCAAAGCCTAAATCCAACCGTGTGGACCTAGTCCACGGTGAGTCGAGCCTATGACATGTGGGTCCCACAAGTCAGCCACTATTCCTGAGAACCTATCCGTCGTAAACCCTAAACCCTAGTTCGTGAACCCAATCCATGTATCTTGGTCCCATCAGTTAGCCTCTTAGTTTTTTTTCCAAAAATATAGAAAAGGAAATATTCCCCGGAATATTGCTTGACTAGTGACTATAACCTCTCTACTCTGTTAATTTCTCGAATTTCATTTTCAACCAAACTATCGAGAGCCCATTCTACCTCATACGAGCTCCGATTGAACCCGTTTTCTTCCTAATTCCAAGCCCTACCTTCTAGTACAATTTATTTTCAATTTGGAGTATATTTGAATTACCTTTTTGAATTTTGTTCGTATTCTGTCTCCTTAGACATTGACGTTCCAGAGTGCTCTAGAGGAGTAGAGGAAAGTCGAGCTCAAGAACAAAGGAAGATAAGGATCAAAGACAAAGGAATAGTAGCATATGATGGGAATGGGGTCCCGATCTTCCAACAGGTTCTGGATAAGTTCGATTTGGTGGAGGCGCGACATAAATCGACTCGGCTTCCGAACAACACGTTCCGAACCCCGCAATCACAGCACCACGTCTCCTGAGGTTATCAACCGTGCGCAACCCGGTTGACCTCACCAAGAAGGCTAATCCTCGCCTGCGAATCGAAGAACACAAGCAAGAACAAGGAAGAACACAACGGAATTGCAGATGTATTGTTTTAGCACTCGAAAGTTGAGGTCTCACAAACCGATGAACGACGAAACTGTTCAAGACAGAATTAATCTAAGCAAAACCCAACCCTAATGGTGGGGGTGGCGGCTGTATATAGAGGACTGAGGGGCGTGCAAAACCCCTGGACGCGCCCTAATGGGCTCCAACACGATACAAAGCCGAACAACCCAAAAGACGGTGACGCAGCACCCTGACAGATTCTGAATGCCCACTTGTTTTAACGATTCCTGTTGACTCAGAAGGAATTTTGACATGGGACCAGAGCCATTGGAAAGGTCGTCTTCTCAGCTTTCGATACATATGTGGAACATCCAAAACGGAGCCCGGATGCGATCTGGGCGTCCGTTTTAGTGCGCGACCTGGTCTGGACTCCGAATTGGATTCGAAGTCGGCTTAAGTTGGGCCTCCAACATGATTCGACCGCCCTTGCTGGACTTGTGCGCCGTAGCCCTTCTCCAAGTACTTCCAGGTCCTCTCCATGGTTCCTAATCATAATTAAATCATTAGGTAGCAATCGATTCTCAAATAAACAAAAAGAAGTACTTAGGAACGAGCTCACTGTAAATTCAATTGTCGGCGCGAGCTCTAGTGATTGGTCCTTGAATGTCAAGTGGAGGATTGTTGTGTGTATCCGAAGAAGTGATGTCCTCATCATCCTCCCCTCTTGAAGCGGAGTTGTCCTCAACTCGGCCTCATCTTCTTCTCCCAAGTATGGCTTCAAATCTGAAATGTTAAAGTGGGACTAACCCCAAACTCGGAAGGCAACTCAAGTTTATATGCATTATCATTTATCTTCTCAACTATTTTAAAAGGACCAAGACTCTAGGCATCAATTTTGACTTTGAAACTCAGAAATCTATCCTTTCTCAAGTGCAACCAAACAAAATCACTCGGTTCAAGTTTAACTTCCTTTCTACCTTTACTACCAATAATCCTATATTTTTCATTCATCTTTTCAATGTTTGCCTTAGTAGTCTCATGCATTTTGACAATAAAATCAGCACGCTCCTTAGCATCATTATGAACTCTCTCACTAGTAGGCAAAGGTAAAATATCAAGAGGGGCACGTGGATTGAATCCATATACTACGAAAGGACTTACCTTGGTGGTGGAGTGTTCCGCTCGATTATATGCGAACTCAACATGCGGCAAACACTCTTCCCGACTTCAAATTATTCGTTAAAACAACTCGGCATGGTAGACAATGTGCGGTTCACCACCTCGGTTTGGCCATCGGTTTGTGGGTGACATGTTGTAGAGAACAACAACTTTGTACCCAACTTGTTCCATAGAGTATGCCAAAAGTGACTCAAAAACTTGGCATCACGATCTGAAACAATAGTAGAAGGCATACCATGCAAATGAACTATCTCTTTGAAAAAGAGGTCAGCAATATGAATGGCATCATCGGTTTTATGACATGGTATAAAATGAGCTATCTTAGAAAAACGATCCACAACAACAAAAATGCTATCCCTCCCCCTCTTAGTCCTGGACAATCCTAAAACAAAGTCCATAGAAATATCTGCCCACGGAATAGAAGGAACAGGAAGAGGCATATACAAACTATGTGGATTCAAGTGAGACTTAGCTTTTTGACATGTAGTGCAGCGAGCCACAAACCGCTCAACATCTTGCCTCATTTTTGGCCAAAAGAAGTGTGTGGTCAGAACATCCTCCGT
Source organism: Ampelocalamus luodianensis (assembly GCA_036346255.1). Taxonomy (NCBI): domain Eukaryota; kingdom Viridiplantae; phylum Streptophyta; class Magnoliopsida; order Poales; family Poaceae; genus Ampelocalamus; species Ampelocalamus luodianensis. The sequence continues at coordinate 49,186,798 of CM070629.1, read as the reverse complement.
CTTCTTAGCACCAAAATGTCCCATCAAACCGCCGCCATGCGCCTCCTGCAACAACAAAAGACGAACGGATCCAACTGGAATGCATAGGCGGTTAGCTCTAAACAAGAACCCATCATTGATCACGAATTTATTCCATGCTTGTCCCTCTTTACAATACAACAACACATCCTTAAAATCAGCATCTAAAGCATATTGTCCTTTAATGGTTTGAAGACCAAAAATGTAACAATCAAGTTGAGACAACATGGTATAGCGTCGAGAGAAAGCATCAGCAATCACATTATCCTTCCCTTTCTTGTGTTTAATGACATAAGGAAAAGATTCAATAAATTCAACCCACTTAGCATGTCTACGATTCAAATTGGTTTGACTACTAATATGCTTAAGTGATTCATGATCAGAATGAATGACAAATTCTTTAGGCCATAAATAGTGTTGCCACGTCTCTAAAGAACGAACAAGAGCATACAATTCTTTATCATACATGGAATAATTAAGAGCAGGACCATTCAATTTTTCACTAAAGTATGCAACAGGTTTGCCTTCTTGCATCAAAACACCACCAATACCAATTCCGCTCGCATCACATTCCAGCTCAAAAGTCTTACCAAAATCCAGGAGTTGGAGCAATGGTGAGTGTGTAAGCTTGTCCTTCAAAAGATTAAAGGACTCCTCTTGTGATGGCCCCAATGAAACACGACTCCTTCTTTGTCAACTCAATCAACGATGTCACAATGGTGCTGAATTCCTTGACAAAGAGGCGATAAAACCATGCAAGGCCAAGAAAACTCCGCACTTGGGAGACCGTCGTGGGCGTGGGCCAACTCCATATCGCCTCCACCTTGGCTCTATCAACCTCAATTCCCTGTGGAGTCACAACATAGCCAAGAAAAGAGACTCGATCCGTGCAAAGGTGCACTTCTCAAGGTTACCAAACAAGCGTGCATCTCTCAAAGCATTAAAAACAACACGTAAGTGATTCAAATGTTCATCCATGGACTTGCTATAAATCAAGATATCATCAAAGTAAGCGACCATAAATTTGCCAAAGAAAGGACATAAAACCTCGTTCATTAATCGCATGAAAGTGCTAGGTGCATTAGTTAAACCAAAAGGCATGACTAACCACTTATACAAGCGAACTTAGTTTTAAAAGCGTTTTCCATTCATCGCCAAGTTTCATTCTTATTTGGTGGTATCCACTCATAAGTCAATCTTTGTGAAAATTATAGCACCACACAACTCATCAAGCATGTCGTCTAGCACGGGAATAGGATGACGATACCTTATAATAATGTTGTTAATGGCTCTACAATCTACACACATACGCCAAGAACCATCTTTTTTGGGTACCAAAAGAACAGGAACAGCACAAGGACTAAGGCTCTCACGTACATACCCACGGTCCAAAAGGTCTTGGACTTGTCGCTGAATCTCCTTAGTCTCGTCGGGATTGGTCACATGACGCCGCACGGTTTGGCAAACTCGCTCCAGGGATCAAGTCAATCTGGTGCTCAATCCCTCGAATGGGTGGAAGTCATGGAGGTATCTCATCAGGGAAAACATATCTAAAATCCTGCAAAAGGTTAGTGACAGGAGCAGGCAAAGTGCAAGGCATATTATCAGAGAAAATAAAGCATCTTTGCACACAAAAGCATAGCATGTATCATTAATATCATCAATTTCAGCAAGGTCTGATTTTGTGGCAAGCATAACGAGAATGTTTTTCAGATTTATCATGTTCCTTTGGATCATTAGCGTGACTCGCTCCCTATCGGCCTCTATAATCTCAGCTTGGGTCAAAGGCAGTAAAGTAACTTTCTTTCCCTCATGCATAAAAGTGTATTTGTTACTACTACCATGGTGCAAAGCATCATTATCAAATTCCCAAGGTCGACCCAATAAAAGAGAGCATGCTTGCATGGGAACCACATCACCATCAACATGATCAGCATAACCACCAATGGAAAAATGGACTCGGCATGTTTGTGTTACCTTAGCTTTTCGAGTCATTTAACCACTAAATATGGTATGGATGTGGATGCGGTCGCGTGGTCAAGCCAAGCTTCTTGACCAAATCAGAACTCACCAAGTTGTTGCAGCTTCCTCCATCAATGATGACACGTGTGCGCTGGTTCTTGATTGCAAAGAAAGTCTAAAACAAATTATGGCGTTGAAGCTTATCGGGTTGTTGTACCTGTGTGCTGAGGATTCGTTGCACAATGATGCTCGTAGCGTCATTGTGGACGCCCACCAAGGAACAAGTCGTCATGACCACCGCCATTGTCGTCGAGGCGGCGACAACGTCATCATCCTCCTCGACATCCGAAGTGCTGATGTAGCCTCCATCTTCCGTGGCGATGTATGCCCGTTGGCTAGGGCAATTCCTCTGCACATGACCAAGTCCATGGCAGCGGTGGCACTGAATGTCGGAGGAGCGGCCCGTGGAAGACACGGAAGAAGAACTCTTGGCTGGAGCCTGCAAAGAATTTTTTGTAGAATCTGCAGGGCGTGTCGTGGAAGGTGGCTTTGGTGGCGCTGCAGCAATCTTGTTCACTGGTGGTGGAGGAGAACAAAAACTCGAAGAAGACTTGGGCAGTCCCGTCGATGTAGTCGTTCGCGGCGTGTAGGAGGGTCCTCCGATGCTTGCCGTCGCTGATTCCTTGCGTCCCTGCAATTCTTTTACGCAAGCATAGCAAGTTGGAACAATTGGTTGTGATAGTAAATTCTTTATAATCAACAATGTCACGAATTTCACGCAGTAACCCCCATAGAAATGACAAATCTTATTCTCTGTTTCCTCAACATCCCCACAACGCACCATACCCTTTTGAAGCTCGGCATAATAGTCACGAAGCAGAACTATCACCTTGTTCTAAGCGCTGTAATTTTTTCTCAAATCACGTTTATATGAGGAGGAACAAAGCGATTACGTATAGCTTCTTTAACCGCTCCCATGTGTCGGGTTGTAGCGCATGGTACCCGATTCATTCCACTAGATAATAGCAAAGTCCTTAAACTCACTAGTAGCTTGTCTAACTCTATGTTGTTCAGAACCAAGTGAGAATTAAACTTACGCTCACCGTCATCTCCCAATCAAGATATATTTCAGCATCATAAAGGCGAGAAAAAGATGGGATGGTAAACTTGACTTTAGCAAAGGGTCATCGTTACCATGGCGGTTCTAGTTATTACCTCCCATACCATGTCTGCTTTCTTTGAAGGCGCCGACGTAGTCGCGCATCTTGTGTCTCCCACGATCAATGTTGCCAACGCATCATGCACCGTGTCATCATCATGATGATAGCCGTCATTGATAGGTGGCGGCGTGCCTCAATGTGTCCATCGACCGGTGAGGTCGACCATCGCCGCTCCACCCGCTCAATGCCTTACGTGGTGTTCAATTGGGCAATGGCGGCGACGATGGTGTCCATTCGTGCGCGAGATCGGTGAATGAAGAATTTTGTTTGTCGGCGCAGACTTGTAGCTGGCGCGACTAACACACTCGTTGAAGTCGACCGGTGTCGCGTCCCCTTCGGTTCCTACCATGGTTAGTGGAAACACAGGGAAAACAAAATGGTTATCCCTATCAACTACAAAGGAGGACAGTGGGAACCCGCAAATGAAGTGGCTTACCAAGCTCTTACAAGTGTTCTTACCAACGCAAACCGTAGGTGGTACAACCGGTGGCTGGTTCGTGATACCTGGAGAGTGTGACCCGGCGATTGCAAGGGTCAAAAGCTGTGCTATCCGGAAGTAGGTATATGGAGCTTGGAAGGCCAAATATGTTAGTGGAACACAAATCAATAACAGATAGTAATGCTGAGTAAATGTCCAAAACACGGGTCCTAGTTGCTGGTCTAAATGTGTCCTATAACAGGTATGATATGATGAATAAGGAGTCAAGACCAGAATAGTAAAGCAAAGACAGCAACAAGGATGGTCAGGTAAAGACAGCACAAGGATGGCCAGGTAAGGACAGCACAAATCAATATCTGTCACCTAAAACTGTGCTCTCTCTCTCTCTCTTTTTTAGGCACGGAGGGCTCTCAGGTGCCTTTTTTTTCTCAGGCAAAACCAGGTGCAGAAAATTTTTTATTTTTTATTTTTTTTCTGTTATTTTTTTAACGAAGCGGAGCACAGAAATAGGAACCACACAAAGTTTCAACTCAATCTGATGTAAGGTGTGGCCTACAGAAAATGATGAATGTGCTGTAAATTCGGTGATGAATGTTCAGAGCTCGAGTACTACACTTTCCAGGCCGAATTTGGGCAAAATAAATTCGCCGAACCCGACAAAGTGGGGAGGTTTCGGATGCAAAATTTAATTTCACCCAATTTCAAAAAAAAATCGTCTGATTTCGAGTTCGTATCACGAAAGTTACTATTTGTTTGAAGGAGGGCCTCAGAGTTATGGTTGCTATGGAGGCGAAACGAAATCGGGTGGAGGAAATTGGTGGAAAATGGGGCGGAAGCTCGGGAAGAGGTGGGGATGGTTTGGGTGATCAAGAGGCTCAAGGGGTGTTTGGGTGATCACGAGGCGCGATGTATGACTCAAAAGCAGAGGGTGGGAGGGTGGGAGAAACAAACGTTGTGGCTAGGGTTTGTATGAGAGGTAGCGAAAGCAAGACAACCCGAAATAAAACACGATCTAAACCAGCAACACAACTCGACTAAGGACACAAACTCAACACTACGGACTCTGAAATCAAATTGTGCAAAAGGCTAAGCGAGATGCAGGACAGGAACAACCTATGACTACAATTTTTTGTAGGGCTTTTTCTTGGACTCTAGGATGAAACCGAAAACAACAAGGGTAGGTAAACTCGAACTGAAGGAACACCAAGCTCGATTACCACTTGATGGGAGCAGGTCCGATCTTGCAACAGTTACGGATAAGTTCGATTTGGTGGAGGCGCGACACAAATCGACTCGGCTTCCGAACAACACGTTAGAACCCGCAATCGCAGCACCACGTCTCCTCGGGTTATCAACCGTGCGCAACCGGTTGACCTCGCCAAGAAGGCTAATCTCGCTGCGAATTGAAGAACACAAGAAAGAACAAGGAAGAACACAACGGAATTGCGGATGTATTGTTTTAGCACTTTCGAAAGTTGGGGTCTCACAAACCGATGAACGCGAAACTGTTCAAGACAGAATTAATCTAAGCAAAACTCAACCCTAATAGTGGGGTGGCGGCTGTATATAGAGGGGCGAGGCGTGCAAAACCCTGGGCGCGCCTAATGGGCTCCAACACGATACAAAGCGAACGACCCAAAAGCGGTGACGCAAAGCACCACGACAGATTCTGAATGCCCAATTGTTTCGACGATTCCGTTGACTCGAAGGAATTTTGACATGGGACCAGAGCCATTGGAAAGGTCATCTTCTCAGCTTTCGACACATATGTGGAACATCCAAAACGGAGCCCGGATGCGATCTGGGCGTCCGTTTTAGTGCGGCCTGGTCCTGGACTCCGAATTGGATTCGAAGTCGGCTTGAGTTGGGCGTCCAACATGATTCGACCGCCCTTGCTGGACTTGTGCACTTCGTAGCCCTTCTCCAAGTACTTCCAGGTCCTCTCCATGGTTCCTAATCATAATTAAATCATTAGGTAGCAATTGATTCTCAAATGAACAAAAAGAAGTACTTAGGAACGAGCTCACCTGTAAATTCAATTGTTGGGCGCAAGCTCTAGTGATTGGTCCTTGAATGTCAAGTGGAGGATTATTGGGTGTATCCGAAGAAGTGATGTCCTCATCAGCATAGCTGTAGCAAGGCAAGTTGTGTTACCTAGACCATATTGTACCTAATATTTTGCAAATCATTTTGTGTTGTTAAAACTATGCATGCTATTTCCATACAATATTATTTATGGGTAGTAGTTATCACCTACTTGCTCATTTATCCAATCCTTGATTAGTTTGTATGCCATGATCCATTGTCAACTTAGGATTGGGAAATTATTTAGTTGGACATTACTAGTACCAACATGGGTTGGAAGTAGCACACTGCTTAGCCATGCTTGGGTATACATTGGAATCACTTTTGGAAACACCTTGATTAATCTTGATTAATGAATTATAGAATTGTTTATGATAAGCAAGTGGTAGTTGTCCTTGTGTTAAAATGTGGGAGCCATATCATGTGGATGTCATTTGTTATTGGAGAACAAAACTGGTTTTAGACTCAGGCAAGTGGAACATTGATGTGGTGTTGTAGCAATGAATCAGTGGGAGTTTTGCGAGGGTTGATTGAGGACTGGATCTTGTGCACCATTGAATTGAGTCTTACCATACAACCACATGTCTAGTATGGGACAAACCTGGCTGAATAATTTACTGAGTTTGGGTGTGGACGGCCGCATGGTGTATTAGCAATGGTTTAGGTTTATTTCCATAGCTGGGCTTAGTTTGGGGTGGACGACCGCTGTAATATTAGCCATGCTAAAGGTTGTGTTCCATCATCGGGCTATTGTTGGGACGAGGTATTGTAAAGGCTTTGTTGTGACCTTCTTGGTCGGCATGCCTAAGGAAGCATGTTATTTCAAAGATGTTACAAGTTGGTCATATTGTGTGGGTAAAGTTGTACAATCTCCGTAGAGTAAAACTATTCGAATAGCCGTATCCCCGGTCATGGGCAAAGCTTACGGATTTCACACAAGCATTAAATTTTGGAAAATAGCCTTGGTAGAGTATTTTGGAAAATAAGCTATGACTGGTTGGTACCAGTGGCTCGATAGAATCTTTTGATAGGCATAGGGTGATGCCTTGCTGGTATTTAATATCCATTTTAACTAACACTTTACAAGCTATTTATCATATTTAAATACAAATTTGTGTTTTATACAAAATAAACCATATCAGACATCGTTTGGAATAAACCTTGCATCTATGTACATGCATCTGTTTGCACAACTTGCTGAGTACTCCATGTACTCATCCTTGCTATATACAATGCTGCTCAGTTGCTGGAGATCAAGGTTACGTCACCATTTATGAGCTGTTCCCATAGGAGTACCTCGAAGATCGTGGAAACTAGGTCGCACAACCCCAGTCGATTGCCTGTGGGCATATGGATGTGCTATCTTTAGAGTTATCTTTTTTTCCACTGTGGTTATTTCTTTAGTCAAGCCCTACGAGGCTAACAAGTGTAAACTTTGACCATAAGTGACGCGACAATGGGTGTCCCGATCTTTCGGTGAGAAGGATAACTCGATTTGGGTGGAGACGACTCTTACGATTTGGCTACCAATCGCACACGACCAATATGCCTAGCAATCTCTGAACCAACTCCAAGATTCTTATCGACCTTGCTAGAAGCACGATCGACCTAACCACGAAGGTCTATTCCTGCATGCAATCAAAGAACACGCAAAAACAGGACAATAAGCAATCTGAAATTACAAATAGGATTGAAATATTTGATAAAGTTGCGATTCCAAAAAGTGGTATTATGGTTGGTCTAGTCGACACAAGCTAATACACGAAGTTGCATTGTAGCTAACTTTTAACTCAACAAAATCCGAGAAAAACTAGAGGGGTGTGGCCTCCTTATATAGGGGAGAGGGAGCCACACATATCCAAGAGCTAAGGGAGTGGTACTATTTATGGGTACTATTCATGTGAACAGTACGGCCATGAATAGTGCAGCCCAAGGGGTGGCCAAGGAGGTGGCCGGCCTAAATAGGTTACAAGGCACAATTTAGTCCAAACAGGTGATGCAGTACATTCTTTTGATGATTGTGATGAGCACAGAAGGAATTTGAAGGTGTGGCTGGATTCATTGGAAAGAGAACGAGATAAGCTTTCAATCAAGTACTCGTGGACCTCAAACAGAGTCTGTATGTGAAAGTTATACTCGTTTGAAGTCAGGGCTGTCTCCGGAGGCCGAACTGGATTCTAGAACGTGTCCAACTTGAACTCTTGCTTGGCTTGGACACAAGTGACGTGGTGTGTCGGGACCCAAAATTACGATTCTGAAACCCTCTGTGTATAATGCACTAGTCCAGGATCACGCTAGTGCACACAGTGTCAACATAGGTGAATATCAATCCACACAAGCGATAAATAAAGTAAACGATTAGTTTGAATAACAAATAAGGGTTTTGACCTTATGGTCGAGTTTACACTTATTGAGCCACACAGGGATAACAGAGAATAAAATAGCAGCAGAACAGAAATAACTTCAGCGTAGATCCCATCAATTCACCACAGTCAACCGACTGGGATCCAGACCTTAACGATCAACAACCTTCGATGAACTCCTCCTCGAAAGGAGGCGTAGACTCCTCCTCTTCTGTAGGTTTGGGCGTAAGTTTTACAACAAGCGTGAGTACACAACCGTACTCACAAATCATACCACAGAATGCAATTTATAGATGCAGGCTTATTCCAAAAGAAAAGACTTCTGTGGTTCTTTTGCATAAAAGCAACATTTGCAATTGAATACAATAATAGATTGAAAACATAATTCAAAATAAATAGACAATATTAATTTAACAGTTGTTTCCACAAAGACACAAAGCTAAGCAGATTATTTCACATAGCCATATGACTTATATCACATAGCTCCCATCCCAAACATTTTATGAAAACTACCCCTCGTGTGAAATCCCCGAGCATGTCCATGACCGCGGACGCGACTATTCGAATAGATTGATTTAACACTCTGGAGAGGTTGTACACTTTACCCACACGATACAACTAGTATTGCAAGCACTAATCATAACAAAACGGTTCAGAAACTTTATCTTAACATTAACACTCCCGACGTGCTTACAAACCGCTATGCAACCCGAACGAAGCGCTTTGGCATAACACACATAGTTGGACAGGGACACGGCGAACCGCCCCGTGATGCGACTACCTTGTAGTACACACCTCCACCCATAGCCTAACCTACAGCCTGACTAATCAATGCCAAGAATCCATAACCTACTAAATTAGGCCCGTCCCATCAGGCATGTGGTCGTACAGTAAGGCTCAGTTCAATGGCGCACAAAGCTAAGTCCTTAATTGACCAAGGCAAGACTTCCATTCTCTAACTATGCGACAAAGATCATTATTCCCATGCACATAGCTTCCACCATATCACACAGTATCCACCACTTGCCTCAGTCTAAATCCTTTACCACCCAGTTGGTTCTAGTGCAACATATGCCATACACAAAGTAATAGCACACAGTACACATAGTTTTATCACATAGTTCTATAGTCACTTAGTCAGATTTAAAGCTTGCAACTCAAATGAGATGTGAGACTCGTAGCATGGCTAAGCAATTGTACTCGCATCTAACCAACCCACGTTGGTGCTACAATATTACCAACTAATAACCAATCTAGGGTGACAAGGTATTATGACAAACAAGGCCAAGGTGTATTAACAAATTGGATGATAACTATGCCCAAAAGCATTTAAATACATAATTAAAGTAGAATGCAATACTTTGAAAACAAAATAATTTGAAAACTAGGTTCAGGATGATCAAAGGAATGACTTTCCTTGGAAAAAGTCTAAGTACTGGTCTTGATCTTGAGGTGCTCCTTCTTCTCCAAAATTCCCCGATGTATCGACGTCTACTCGCAAGCGAGATAAATAAACAAAACAAATAAATAATAGAGGCAAAAAAATCCAAAAATTAAATAAAAATCTCAGATAAATAGAGCTCGAATTTAGATGAATTTTGGAATTTGAATGGGCTCAAACGGAGTTTGGATGCGGGTTCTGGAAGTTTCAATCTAAAAGAAAATCCTGATTTTGGATTTACCGGAATTTTTGAATTATTTCTTAACAGAAAAATCAGATTATTGCACAAGCAAGCGCGCCGGCCACAGGATTTCGGAAATAACAGAAATAAAGAAAATAATCGACATGTGGGACCCACATGTCGCGAGATAACTCACGGTAGACCAAGTCCACGAGCCTATTGAATCTGGAACCGGCTCGGGTGGCACGCTCGTGCTCACGCGGCGCTGACGCGACGTCACCTAGGACGACACGCACGCACATCTGGCCGAAGTGGCGAGTCACGTGGCGTAACATGTCATATCGACGGGCGGCGGCGCTCGGGAACCGATGACAACGGCGAACGACGGCGATCTACCGGCAATGAGTGGTACCGACGTGTAGTTGAGGTTATTGCGAACCTCAGGGTGCAACTCCGGGTGCTTGGGATGGACGGTGGCGACCGGCGGCGAGCTCGGAGCGGCGAAGTGGCTCGGTTTTGTCGGACGGACGCTTCGGCGAGGTCTAGGCGACGGCGAAGGCTCCTAGAGGTAGCTCGGACGACGGCAAACCCGGCGGTGCAGACCACGAGGGCAGGGCGACGTCGATGACGGCGCAAAATGGAGAAAAAGGTCGGCGGAGAAAAACCCTAAAACTCCGATTGTGGCGGCGCTAGGGCTCAAGTTGCGCAATAGGTTGAGGGGTTCTGGTGCGGACGTCGATGCGATCCCAGGGGTGCCTTTTATAGGGTCCGAGGGGGCTAGGAAGGCGTGCGGTGGCGGAACCCTAAAAAGAGTCCGAGAGGGCCTCGCGAGAAAACAGAGATTGAAACGGAATCGGGATAAGATTTTTATCCCAAAAGATGCAGAGAAGATAGAGATTGAGTTTGGTAAGGAAATCTAGAAGGTTTTGGTTAGGAAAGTCCCGTTGTCGTACGAGGCTTGGAGGTCTTTAATGTCGGACGGACGGCGGAGCTGCGTGAAGACGAAGCTGACTCGGAGACGAAGACCTGACGTGTGGGGCCTACACGTCAGCGAAAGCCCACGCACATGCACGATTGGGCCAAGAGAGTTAACCGTCCAGATATGATCGAACGGCTCACAATCAAGGGGATGTTCGGGTCCCCGAAAGATCATGCCGCATCTGACCGTTCAACCTTGATCGAACGGCTCAAAAATGCTGGTGACGTTCGGGCCGCCCGAAAGGCACAACGCCATCAGACCGATTAACGAGGATCGGACGACTGAGGTTTAACGCGCTCCCACGAGGAGAGAGGAAGGGAGCTAACACGCGGGGACCACCTGTCAGAGGGAGGCGGGCTCGCGCGCACGGGTGTGGGCTGAACAGAGCTGGGCCAAGAGGGGTTTGGGTTGGGTTTCGGCCCGAGAGCTTTTTCGAGATTTTAATTAGTTTTCTATTTTATAAAATACCAGAAATTCAAATAAGCAACAGAAAATAGCAAATGAACTCAGAAAAATTCTAGAAAAATCTAGAAAGTATATCTGAGCACATAAAATAGTTTTTTGCTATTGTTCATGTTGGGATTATTCACATTAAATGTTTTTGATTGTAAAGTCCGATATTAAGCTTTTGAATTAAATTCGAATAAAACAAAATGATGACTTTTTCTCCCTACTAACTATTCAAAAGATTTTTAAACTCAGAAAATTGGGATGTTACATGGTGCTGCACAAATATACATTTTCATCATTAGGTAGCACCATATAGTTCATATAATATAAAGATACTCCTAAAAACGAACTCACCTGATAATTTAAGTGAAGTGTACGAGCTCTTGTATTTGGAATAGCAAGCATAGCAAATTTGATTGTATCTATAGAGGTCATGTCCTCATCATCCTCCCCTTCTTGAAAACAAAGCCTTCCTCGGCTTTTGATAGACTGAAAATAGGGTAACAAAGAAGCCAAGGTGTATGCATGGTATATGTATATGTCATCTGTTTTAATAGTTCCTCGTTGTTGCACAATTAATGTTACTCCCTCCGTTTTTAAATACATGACGTTTGACCAAACGTGCAGTCAAACTTATCTAACTTTGACTAATAATATATGAAAAACTATTTAGATTGATCATGAGTGAATAGTATCATTAGATTGGTTATGATAAATAGTTTTATAATATAATAATTTTGTAATTTTTTACTAACAAAATCATATAAAAAGTAATGGTCAAAGTTATATAAGTTTGACTATACGTTTGGTCAAACGTCATGTATTTAAAAACGGAGGGAGTATAAAACAGCAGCGATTGTAAAACCTCATTGTATTATTACCCCAAGAATAATCATATATGTTAATGAGCAAAACAAAATTTCTCACATAGCAATTGTTGCAACTAGTTTTGCAAATATAAGTGAAGTATTTATGCAATTCAACTCTCCGAAGTTGTAAACTTGTAGTGGTAGCACATATGGGCAAATCTACAACTTTTGAAATCAACCAAAGTTCATCCATATTATCAGATTTCAATCGAGCAATAGGAAATCCATCTAGCAAGGGTGAATGGATGTGTAAATTCTTCCATACTTCAACATCATGATGCAGATTGTCTGTACTAGATGGTGCAATAAGAGATGAACAAATGGGCATTGAATGATTACTAAATTTTAATTTTCTCTCATAACGAACAAGATTTGGCACATAAGAATTGTTTTTCAAAACAGCAAGCTTCAATTCATCCATGTAATCACAAGTTATGCATATTCGATAAACAAGAAATTGATTATCTACACCATAATCTCCAATCAAATCAAACTTATACCTAGGGGTGTAGGTACTAGACAAGCATTTTGAACATACGATTTCAGAAACTTTCTCCATAGCATGTGATAATTTCATAGGTGAATCCAACATAATGTAACACAAAGAATCAGCAGGAGAAATTCTAGTCAAAACTTCTTTATGTCTAACCAATTCCACATGATCATTATATACGATTAACTCATCACATGAATAACTCAAAACAGCAGGCAATTCAATTATTTCATCATATGGTGCACTCAAGTCGGTAGGTAAATCAACAATTTTATCACATGGTGCACTTAAATCAATGCAGTCTGTATTCTCTACTTGAAATATGTGCATATCAGAATTGTTTTCCACTAATTTTTGCTCTAAAATAGCATGAACAGTGGACAATTGTGGTTCTTCATAAGCATACTCACCTTGAGTGATGATAGCACCATGATCTTTACCTTTTTGGCTCTCCTCAGATGATTTAGGTGCATCCATCTCGTCATCTTCTTTCTCAACCAATGGAGTCGATGGTTCAATCAGCTTATTTTCCTCTTTGGCATGGTTCTCAACTTCTTACAAATTGTTAGTCACAGAAAAAGCCACAAACATAGGTTTGTTCTTATGTTCCCTATCATCAAGCATTCTCAATTTCTCCTCAATATGACGTTCAACCTTACAAGCAAGTATAAACAAATGAGGAAGAGAATTATATTCTTTGTGAATAAGAATGTCCTGAATTTCTTTATTAAGCTCACTTAAGAATCTATTCTCTGTAGCTTCAGTATGTTCCTCTAAGCCACAACGCAACGAACGAGTTTTCAATTCATGATAGTATTCCCTTACCGTTCTACTACGTTGTTTTAAATGATGTAATCTAGCTAACAAATAATCAACATGATATTTAGGAATAAATTCATCTCTCAAAAGTTTCTTTAATGCATGCCAAGTTTGAGGCACTTTTCCATGTCTACGTAAATACTTCCACCAAAGTATTGCATCCTCAACAAAAACACTAGTGGTAGCTTTAATCTTTTGCTTATCAGACAATTCATAGTATTCAAATTCTTTGTCTAAAGCTATCTCCCAGTCAACATAGGCATCAGGATCAAATTTTCCAGCAAAATAAGGCATAGTGAGTTTAGTTTTATCAGACGTACTATCACGATCATGTACCTCCCGTGGTGGATAATCGCGTCTCAAGCGTATATCTTCCTCATGAACTTTCTTGCGCTCTCGTTTAATGGCTCGAAGAAGACGTGGATCTATCTTGTAATCATCCCGTGAACCTGACATAGTTAGTAGAAAACAAGGAAACAAATCACAAGTATATGTTCCAATCAACTACTAGGATCTGGAGGCTCAATGTCGCTCACACTCAAGCTTATACCAAGTTCTTTCCAGTTCTTACCAAGCATATAGGCTGTGACCGGCAACTAGTGTCGGTGCTAAACGATCTTCGAAGATTGACAAAGCGATTGCAAGAAACTGGTACATGTACAATGGTAGTAGGTAGAGCTAGGATAGGCTTCAATATGGTAGCAAGGATAAGCAACAATCAAATCAGTAAATGCAAGTTGAAAAATTGCTCAAAGTACTAGTTAAAGTTGCTGATCCTAGCTTAATCAAAGCTAGCTAATCAAAGCCTATCAAGAGAAGTGTATGCACGCACACGCAAAGATTAATGTGACTTGATGCAAGCAAAGGAAATTCTCACACCAAGTGCTAGGAGAGACGCTAGCAAACTACTCAAACTTCTTTGTAGGGGCACAAGATTATTCACACGATATAGAGCACAAAAAATCAGAATGACGTGCAATGTAAACAACCCTCTAGTTTAAGCAGTAAGCAATAGCTAGTCTCAAGAGATGAAAAAGCAAGGTTTTATATGGCTTATATATGTTCTTATGAACGATTTCGATGAGATCTACAACTTTGCAGTTGAGGCGAACTCCAAATTCCGAAGGGAAGACTGAAGAAAATGCCAAAAATAGAAACCGAAAGCTTCTGACGTGAATTCGAGGCCAAATTTGGCCTATTTTGGGGCACCTAGATGGAGACTAGTGGCTTAGGTGAAAAGGACGCGCCTCGTTGTTAGCTTCGAAACGAGCATAAGAACGTTAAAAACGGACACCGTATGCAAAAGTTATGCCCGTTTTACTGAAGGTGTCTCGGAAACGGAATCCTACTCGGACTCGAAACTGTCTCGGGTTTAAATTTGAAATCGCTATATCTTTCAAACCCGTGCGCCAAACTTGCTGAAATTTTTTTTGGATGCTTGTGGTTATATGTAGAATTTCTTCACCAATTTTTACGCGCTTTTCTTTTCTCTCTTTTTTTCTCTGTCGCGGTTTTGTTTTTGCGGTTGCCTCTTTCTCCTTCTACTATCTAGTTGGCTCTAGGGTTTGCCGCAAGTCGCAAATAACATCAACTCTTTTAAAAGATCGCAACAATCCTCTCGGGTTTTTTTTCGGATTAACAATAGTATAAATTTTCTGTTTTTTGGTGCGGATTAGAGGAGTTCTAACCCACGAATTTTCTGTTTGAGATGCAAAAACTAAGAACCCAAAATGAACGGTCAAGCAACGCGAAGGACAACATGAGAAGAAAACTAGACAATGACCAACTAGACAATAACTAGAACTAAAGATCAGCAACTAGACACGACGATGCAGCCAATGATTCAACAAGAAAAATACTAAAAAAAATTTGCAATGGCTCAAAGGGGTTCGGTACGGACGATAGACGCAATAATTTTTTTTTGGGGTAATTTTCTGGACTCCATGTATGAAAAATGAATCTAATACTACAAAACTGGAAACTCTCACTGATCAACTGTAGCTCTGATACCACCTAACGCGACAATGGGTGTCCCGATCTTTCGGTAAGATGGATAACTCGATTTGGGTAGAGATGACTCTCATGATTCGGCTACCAATCGTACACGACCAATATGCCTAGCAATCGCTGAACCAACTCCAAGATTGTTATCGACCTTGCCAGAAGCACGATCGACCTGACTACGAAGGTCTATTCCTGCATGCAATCGAAGAACACGCAAGAACAGGATAATAAGCAATCTGAAATTGCAAATAGGATTGGAATATTTGATAAAGATGGGATTCCGAAAAGCGGTATTATGGTTGGTCTAGTCGACACAAGCCAATACACAAAGTTGCATTATAGCTAACTTTTAACTCAACAAAATTAAAAAAAAACTAGAGGGGTGTGGCCTCCTTCTATAGGGGAGAGGGAGCCACACATATCCAAGAGCTAAGGGGGCGGCTGAAGGGGGTGGTCAGCCCAAATATTTTACAAGGCCCAATTTAACCCAAACAGGTGATGCAGCACTTTCTTTTGATGATTGCGACGTGTACAAAAGAAATTTGAAGGTGTGGCTGGATTCATTGGAAAGAGGATGAGATAAGCTTTCAATCAAGTACTCATGGACCTCAAACAGAGTCCGTATGTGAAAGTTATGCTCGTTTGAAGTCAGGGCTGTCTCCGGAGGCCGAACTGGATTCCAGAACGTGTCCAACTTGAACTCTTGCTTGGCTTGAACACAAAGTGACATGGTGTTGCACAAATATACACTACTACACACAGCGTCATCACAGACGGTTCGGAACCGTCATCACAGACGGTTTTCCGAATCGTCTAAAAAGTTAAGTTCGTCTGTGATAACAGGCGTTATCACAGACGGTTCGAAAGTAGAACCGTCTGTGATAGTAGTTATCACAGACGGTTCTACTTCCGAACCATCTGTGATAGTATATTTTCACAGGCGGTTCTGAATAAGAACCGTCTGTGATAGTAATATCACTGACGGTTCTTGTACAGAACCGTCTGTGATAGTTTTTTCAACTACAAAAAAAAGTACTAAATGTATTCCCCTTGGCCGTCCGCCTCTCCACCTCCGGCACCTCGTCCACGTCCCGGCTCCACTCGCTCATGAGCCTTATGAAGAAGGCCATGATCTTGTCCTCGTCGCGGAGCTCCTCGAAAGGCACATCCTTATCCTCATCCCCGCCCTCCTTCCTCCCGGCCGCGTCGCCAGCTTGGGCTTCGCTGCCTCCGCCGCCGTGGCCCGCAGCTCCTAGATGTCGCGGAGGAAGTCATTGGTCTGTCCCTCCCCGATATCCCCAGCGTTGATTAGATTAGTCACTACAAGGGCTGCAAACTGAAGCATTTGTCAGATCATCAAGCCACATTGTTCCCCATCCATTCAATCACAAAACTATATTCAAGCACACATTCAATCACAAAACTGTATTCAAGCACACATGTATACCTCGATCTAGGAGAAGCCGGCGGGGGGAAGGACAGGCGGTGCCGGAGGGAGGAGGGCCGGCACTAGGATGGGGGTGGCGCGGGGAGGAGAGCCGGTGGGGGAGACGCTGGCCGGCCGTCAGGGTGAGGACGAGCGGCGGGAGGAGGAGGCCCGCGGAGGAGCCACAGGTGGTGGCGGGGACGAACGGGAGGGACGAGGGCCGGCGGCGGGATTAGGGAGCCCAAAGGTCACGCTGGATTTGGGGGAGACCTTATTAATATATAAGGACTCCTGCTACTCCCGCGCACGCATTCAAAATTCCCGCGCACGCATTCAAAATTTTCGAACTCCCACGTTGTGAATCACATATCACAGACGGCTCGTATCACCAACCGTTTGTGATGAGGTACTTATCACAGACGGTTCGTGATACAAACCGTCTATGATACTATCACAGACGGTTCTATTCAAAATCCGTCTGTGATAATCTCCAGTATCACAGACGGTTTATTAATAGAACCGTCTGTGAATTATCATAGACGGTTCTATTCAAGAACCGTCTGTGATAATCTTGAGTATCACATATGGTTTTTTAATAGAACCGTCTGTGAATTATCATAGACAGTTCTATTCAAGAACCGTCTGTGATACTGGAGATTATCATGAGCGGTTTTGAATAGAACTGTCATGATACTATCACGACGGTTCTTTAATAGAACCGTCTATGATACTCGATATCATAGACGGTTCTATTAAAGAACCGTCTGTGATAGGCCCGACAGACCCAACACAGACGGTTCCATTTTAACCGTCTGTGATGAGGCGTCTACTATTGCCTATTTTGTAGTAGTGATACATTTTCATCATTAGGTAGCATTATATAGTTCATATAATATAAAGACACTCCTAAAAACGAGCTCACCTGATAATTTAAGTGAAGTGTACGAGCTCTTGTATTTGGAACAACAAGCATAGCAAATTTGATTGTATCTATAGAGGTCTTGTCCTCATCATCCTCCCCTTCTTGAAAACAAAGCCTTCATCGGCTTTTGATAGATGAAAATAGGGTAACAAAGAAGCCAAGGTGTATGCATGGTATATGTATATGTCATCCGTTTTATGATTCTTCGTTGTTGCACAATTAATGTTATAAAGCGAAGCGATTGTAAAACCTCATTGTATTATTACCCCAAGAATAATCATATATGTTAATGAGCAAAACAAAATTTCTCACATAGCAATTGTTGCAACTAGTTTTGCAAATATAAGTGAAGTATTTATGCAATTCAACTCTCCGAAGTTGTAAACTTGCAGTGGTAGCACATATGAGTTCATCCATATTATCATATTTCAATCGAGCAATAGGAAATCCATCTAGCAAGGGTGAATGGATGTGTAAATTCTTCCATACTTCAACATCATGATGCAGATTGTCCGTACTAAATGGTGTAATAAGAGATGAACACATGGGCATTGAATGATTACTAAATTTTAGTTTTCTCTCATAACGAACAAGATTTGGTACATAAGAATTGTTGTTCAAAATAGCAAGCTTCAATTCATCCATGTAATCACAAGTTATGCATATTCGATAAATAAGAAATTGATTATCTACACCATATGGGTCCGAATTTGCATATGGGTCTTGCCAAAAATACACAAGGAAAATGCTTCACGCATGATGTTTAACATACAAGTTAAATGTCCGTGCATTGCTACGAAACATCTCATGACTGTAATAGTTTATCAATTAAAATAGATATAATATATCTCAAGTCGTCAAGGCAGCGTGGAGCGAGCGAGAGCGAACAAAAGTGCGATGGTAGAGAAGAGGAAGTGAGGCCCGTGTAGATCCGGCCGATGGAAGTGGCGATCGGGGAGGGGGCGGAGGCGCACGCGGAGCAGAGCAGAAGAGTGGGGGTGGAGGCGAGGGCGCAAAGGAGGAGGAAGCGCATGCGGGATGCTTGGAGAAGAGTAGGGAGTGCGAGGATACAAGGAGATAGTTTCTCGATAATGTGGCACACATGTCAGTAGAGAGAGACAGAGGTGGGAGGGTGGGGAGGACAAACAACCATCAACTCCAATATTTAAGTAGTAGAGATAGAAATGACAGGCATACGGCACTACGTGTCCTCAACTTAATTGCTCTTTCCATCGCTCCTCTCTTTCCTTCTCTTCTGCCCGAGATGGGTCGATGGCGGGGCAGATGGTGGTTGTAGCTGCGTGTGAGAGAGAAGCGGTCGATGACAGGCGAGGCGAGCGTTGGCAGCAGTGGGGATGCACCATGGCTGGCTGCGATTACCACACGGACATGGGGCTTGGGAGTAGGGCGGGAACCCATGAGCAACATCCCAAAACAACTCCTTGGCTCAAACCAAGCAGTAGCTAGACGCACGCCTAGGGAAAACTTTATCATTTTGGAAATTTTACCGGACCCCATCGATAAAATCGGTAATCGGTAGTTACCGGATATTTCGGCAAAATTTTGAACAAAATTTCTGAATTGAAATTTGGATTTTTCAAATGTAAATATGAAATTTATCTAAATTTTAAGTTTAAATTTGAATTTCAATGAAAATTAGATAAATCCAAATTTTTTTGGACCCCATTAATAACGCCGGCAATTGCCAATTACTGACAAAATTTGGCCGATAGAGTTTTCCATTCGCACGACAACCTCAAGAAAATCGACACAGCGGTGTTGGCGTTCGCTTGCCAAAGCAACCACCTCACATGGCCTTGCAGCCACACCATGCCGCTGGCAGCACACTTGAAGCCGCCGTTGTGAGCAAGAACTTGAGTCTAATCATGAACTAAGCGTTAACCCTAGCTCAAAACATGAAACACCTAGATTAAACCTTAGATGCGGAAGCATAATCGTGACATACCCGAGGTTGCCGATGCCATTAGGATGGTGATGAGTCGGTGTAGCAGCCGGAAGAAGAAGAGCAGTCGATGGACGTAGAGGTGGTCGATGCAGAGTCGTCGGTCGCCGTAGAGGTGGTCGTGGACGAGGCCGACGGCGTTCGGTCTTCGTTCACCTTAGCGCCCTTAGTAGATCGGGTTTGTGCGGGGTTTAGGGGCCAAAGAACAACCGTTGTTCATAGCCTGCCGAGCCCCTCCTTTTCATATGGCGCTGGGTGACCGGGACCCGAACCAAACTGATGTTGGATAGCGTCTCCGATCAAAACGCGAAGTGGGGTGTCATCCCCGGGAAACTCGGAGTTCGTTAGCCGAGATCAATCCCAACATTCTCCCCTTTGATCGTAAGGCTAACATCATAAGCCCATTCTCAATAAAATAGCATACCAAGATAATGCGTCGCATGGCCAATGAAGTGCCATACAACCTCAGTATCTATAGTGTACTATCTCATCTTAAAATGGATACACATTATACTTAATGGGAGTTGGTTTACTTTAAGGTCCTTTTATCCAGAATCAGAGGCTTTCCAATAAACCCATGTCGGCAACATGATCACGAAAAATATTGGGTGGTAAGCCTTTAGTGAGCGGATCCGCAAGCATTGACTTAGTACTAATATGCTTGATACTAATGGTTTGATCACGGATTCTATCTTTCACAACATGATACTTAATGTCAATGTGTTTGGCGGCACCACTTGACTTGTTGTTACTCGCATAAAAAGCTGGGTTCATTATCACGAGTATAAGGTGAGTGGTTCGAAATCTTGTCTACCACTCTAAGTCCGGGATAAAGTTCTTAAGCCATCTGACTGCCGGTGGCCTCATAACATGCCACAAACTCAGCTTGCATCGTTGAAGATGCCGTAAGGGTTTGTTTGGAGCTTTTCACGAGATAGCTCCTCCAATAGTGTGAAGATATAACTGGCGTGGATTTCTTAGTATCAACACATCCCATAAAATCTGAATCTGAATAACCAACAACTTCAAGGTTATCGAAATCTTATATGTGAGCATGAAATTCTTAGTAGCTTTGCATATATCGCAAGACTTTCTTAACGGCCTTCCAGTGGTCCGGTCTGGATTTGGTGATATCGCCAAGCATCCGGTTACAAAAGCTAAATCGAGTGCGTGCATACTTGAGCATACATAATGCTTCCGGCAATTGAAGCATAAGGAACCGACTTCATCTGATCAGTTTCATATTGGTTCTTTGGACATTGAAATGTCCCAAACTTATCGCCCTTAACAATAGGAGCAGGTGAGCCAGAGCACTTATGCATATTGTATTTCTTCAGTACTCTGTCAACGTATGCCTTCTGAGATAAACCTAATATTCCTTTGGACCTATCTCGGTGAATCTCAATGCCAAGAACGTAAGAGGCATCACCAAGATCCTTCATATCAAAATTAGATGAAAGAAATCTCTTGGTCTCAAACAGCATATCCTTATCACTGCTGGCCAATAAGATGTCATCCACATAAAGCACTAAGATGGTGAATTTACTCCCCTTGAACTTAACATATATGCAATTATCAACTTCATTTTCTTTAAAACCAAAATTTCTTATTATTTTATCGAATTTGAGGTACCACTGCCTCGACGCTTGTTTCAAGCCATAAATTGATTTCTTAAGTCGACATCCCATATGCTCCTTGCCTTCCACGACAAAACCTTCCGGTTGAGCCATGTAAACATTTTCTTGCAAGTCGCCATTAAGAAATGCCGTTTTAACATCCATCTGATGCAGCTCTAAATTATAATGAGCTACAAGTGCCATAATTATTCTGAATGAATCTTTAGTTGAGACAGGAGAAAAGGTGTCATTATAGTCAATCCCCTCTCTTTGTGAGAAGCCTTTTGCTACAAGCCTTGCTTTGAACCTTTCGATATTTCCCTTAGAGTCGTGTTTGGTTTTGTAGACCCATTCTGACCTCTTTGTTTTGACTCAGTCAGAATTTCTACTAGGTCCCACACATCATTAGTGCTCATAGACTTTAGTTCATCCTTCATGGCATCAAGCCACTTAGGAGAATGTTCACTCATCATGGCCTCCTTATAAGAGGTGGGATCATCCACCTTCCCTATATCATTAATATCCTCATTCATATATACAACATAATCATTTGGGATGGCAGATCTTCTCTCCGCTGTGATCTTCTAATAGGTTCATTAGCTATTACAGAGAGGCTGAGGCTCATCATTAGGTGCAACATTAGGAATTTCAGAGACCTCAACGATGGGTGCAACAAAGTATTTTCTCGAAGGTGCAACCATCGAGGCATAGGAATAAAGGTCTCGGGATAAGCGGTGAAGGAACGTAAACCCGCTTCTCCTCAAGATCTATTTTCTGGGCTCCGGCTCCTCATTATTCTCTAAGAACACAGCGTGCCTTGTTTCTACAAACTTAGTTGTCCTATCGGGACGGTAAAAGCGATACCCTTTGGATCTTCGGGATATCCAATAAAATGACAACTTCTTTGTTTTAGGGTCTAATTTCCCAATATGTGGATTAAATATCTTAGCTTCAAAGACGACAACCCCACACTCGTAAATATTTCATACTCTGGTTTCTCGATCCATAATTCATAAGGTGTCTTAGTATCTGATTTCTGGGAACCCGATTAAGAATATGTGCAATTGTCTTTAGTGCTTCCATCCACAAACTAATGGGTAAACTAGAGTGGTGAGCATGCTCGTACCATATTCATAAGTGTACGGTTGCGTCTCTCTACTCCATTCTCTTGAGGTTCACGGCATAGAATCTGGGCAACAATGCCATTTTCTTGAAGAAACTTAGCGAAAGGGCCAGGAATTTGTCCATAAGAGGCATGTCTTCCATAATATTCTCCCCCACGGTCCGATCTTACCACTTTAATTCTTAAGTTGTGTTGATTTTCAACTTCAGCCTTAAATATCTTAAATTTATCAAGTGACTCAGATCGGTCTTTAATGGGAAAGATATAACCATAACGGGAGAAATCATCAGTGAATGTTATAAAAGAATCAAAACCATCCACCGATGTCACGGAAAAGGACCACAAATATCGGTATGAATTAATTCTAAGAGTCTGTCTGTGCGAGTAGCTCCCTTCTTTATTTGTTTCACATATTTTCCTTTAATGCAATCAATGCAGATGGTGCAGTCGAGAAATCTAATGGGTGGAGAATCTCTTCCTTAATTAGACGCTCCATTCTCCCCTTGAAATGTGACCTAAGCAGCAGTGCCACAATTTGAAGAAGTCTCATCATTCTTTTTACCCTTAGCATCACACACATTCAAGGATACAGGAGATTCATTAAGGGAAAACATATAGAGTTTGTCTCGTCTAAAAGCAAGACCAATATCATTAGAATCAAACATAATAATACATTTATTATCACCAAAAGTACACTTAAAACCTTCATCGTCCAACAAAGAAACTGAAATTAAATTCCTCCTAATAGAAGGAACATAAACTACATTATTGAGACAAAGTGAGAAGCCGTTGTCTAAGACTAATGTAATTGATCCTATTGATTCCACTTCGGCTTCCTTTCCATCCGCGACTCTAAGGCTTCGCTCCCCCTTTCTTAGGGTTCTCGCGGTATGGAATTGTAATACCCAGATCGTTGGTTCGGCGTAGGTTTTTAATTTTTATAAGTGGTGACGCAGAGTCGCCGGTTAATCAATTTATCGCGGGAAAGAAAGAAAGAAAGATTATTAAATTTGTGAGTCAGCTTTAGGTTGAATTAAACAATTAAATAGCTGTTAATTAAGTAAAAAAACAGTAAGGAGAGTGGGCTTACCACCTTGGGCCAGGGGGCCCAAGAGGTGGCCACACCCTTTTTCTTGCCCTAGCCGCCCCTTACCCTTGGCCGACCCCCTTCCTCTGTTTCCCCCCAGCTGCCACACCTCCTCCTTGCGCTCCCTCAACCAGTTGCTGCTCCTTGCGCCTCCCCTTTGCCAAGTTGCTGCCCCTTTGCAAGAAGGAAAAGAGAAGAAGGAGAAGAAGGAGAGGAAGGAGAAGAAGGAGGAAAGGAGAAGAAGAACTCGCGTGGGGATTGGTTCAGCAAGCTAGCGGTTCTACAAGGGTAACGAGATGCCCTCCCCGCTGTTTGATCCATAGTAGATGCGAAACCGATTAGAATTGTTGGTTAATTGTTGGGCTGCAGAAGATTCAATTCTGTCCAGTATCTTGCGTGGGTTTTTTCGTGTATTTAGAGGCTGAATTTTAAGATTTCATCTCCTAGAGTTATGAGAGTCTCTTGTGGTATGAGTAATGTGGTTGTGGTGGTGGAATGGGGTTCATCCCTTGTGGTATGGTAGAGGTTGTGATTGTGGCATGAGATTCTTCTCTCTTGTGGTAATTGTTGATAGCAGTTGTGGATGCGAGAAATAGTAAAGTTATGAGGTAAAACATGTTAATACTTTATTGTCATTGGTAGTGGTAGTGGTGAATAATATGAAGCGAGTTGATCAAGATTCAATTGTTGATATTTTCCTATCATTGGTAGTAAATATGGTTGAGGCTATAATTGTGATCATTATGGGAATTGGATATTGATGCTTAATATCTTTGTAGTTAAATTAGCTTGTAAATGAATGTGGATTCACATTATGGATGTGGACATATGGATACTTTAATGATGTTGTATATTTGTTTGTAGTCCGAATAGCTGTTAAGCAGTTTGCTTCCGAGATTTTATCTCACCCTTGTTGTTTCTTTCCCCCTTTGGTGATTCTTAAGCATTCACAGGATGGGTAGAGCGGCACTACAATAATGCACTCAATTCATAGATTCATCTTTGTAATAAAGTTGAGAGGAAATTAGCCTAATGACTAGCTTTTCGCGAGTGTTCATCGATTTTTTTATTGATGAATTTGTGGACTACACTTGGTTTGATCTGCTAGAGGTTGTTTAATTATTGAACTTGTTACCGTTATCTTTATTCCCTTAGTTGTTTATGCTTCGCTTAGTGCTTCTTGTCTAGAGTTCTTTGCGAATTAATTTTGTCTTGAAATTATTGGCTAGTCAGAGAGTGGTTAAGTAGCATTCTGGGTAATGTGGATCTGGGGTGTTACAGAATCTGTAAAGAATTAGTGCGTGCAGTTGCACTGAGTCAATCCACCAGAATTAATGGAAAAATTAGCATAAAGTGTTTCATCAACAAAAGTTATTGTATCATTACCCTTCTTTGCGAGCCACTTTAGGAATCCGACACGATCCTTACGAAAGTGCCCATCGATTGCAAAATGACATTCACCCCTTTAGGTGCTCAGTATGAGCCACATGAGGCTTAGGTGCAGTATGCACTTTAGGCCCGACTTATCAAGATTGGGGAGAACGCCAACTTCTTCTTAGATTTGAAGTCCCCTTGGAACTTCCTTTTATTGGAGCCACCAACTTGAAGTGCAAGATCCTCTTTTCCGTCCTAATTCTTTCCTCCTCCACGAACACACATGGCGATTAAATCGCTCATGTTCCACTTTTCTTCTCGAGTGTTATAATTGATCTTAAAAGTCAGTATACTCGGAAGGAGAGAGGTCATAATGAAATAGACTAGGAAACCATCGAAATCTCCATGTCCATTCCTTAAGTTTTCCTACCATATCGGTCATCATCATTATGTATTCTCTAATCTCGCCGGAACCATCATACTTAGTTGTCAAGAGCCTCAATCGTAGTACTAGCATAAACTTTTGTAGAGCCCTTAAATTTTTCTTCAAGCGATGCGGATACTCTTTAGCATTTTCGAATCGGGATTGCTCCCGATCCCAAGCGAAATGGAGGTCTTCATTATCATAAGTGATGACGGTTGGACCGGTCCCATTTCTCGACATTAGTTTCATAAATTTTCTTTTTGTCATCATAATTTTCCTCACCCTCAGAGGGGGGAATGGGAGTTGGCATCCTTAAAGCATAATCGAGATCTAATACCCCAAGGACAACATGGATTCTCTCCTTCCAGGAGGGAAAATTGCTCCCCGTAAGCTGTTCAATGTTGTCGATAGTGGCAGCGACATTTGATGCATTTATTGCTGAATATCAAAATACAGGGCACAAAATTAGAAATAATCATAAGAATATGTTGTATGCAATTAATCCTACGTTGGTCTGATTAATAGCACACAAAAACTATAGTTCTAATTCACATCACCGTTGGGCAGATAATGAAAAAGAACTTAAACAATTAATATGGCTACACATGGTTATAAACAACGTTGGTGTGAATATAATCATATGCATGTACATAATGCCAAAAACATAAAATGTAAAAGTCTCTAATCAAAATATCTCGTTGGTTCAATTTTAATCGAGATTAAGCATAATATTGGGCAATAATACATTATTCATGATATACCATAATTTTGGGCATCAAACAATAATTAAATCGAGTGCACAAAAGGGATAAATCATAAGAAAATGCACTGAAAATGAGCAAAAAAATAGAAAAAGGCACTATTCGGCCCCAAAATCACGGCCGGCCCAAAACTCACGCGCGCCCAAGCGTATACGCACGCCCATTACGCGACCTTCAGCCCGAGATCGACACCCGCCGTCGGATGCGATCGAACGGCTGAAGATGGCTCGGCCCAAAACACTTCCGACGGCCTGCAAAACGGTGGCCCTCGGATCTAATCGGACGGCTAACGTTCTCCCCGAGCGAGATAAAAAACGTGAAAACCCTAACCCTAACTTCATTACTTCCTCCTCCTCGCGAAAACACGGAGCTTGCGGCGCGGCGCGGGAAGAGCCGCGATGCGCGGCGGCGCTCGCGCGGAGGAGCGGCCGTCTCGGCGGCGACGACGTAGGGCGACTTGAGGCGGCAGCGGCGGGAGCTGGCGCCTCCTCAACCCTCCTCGCCGGCGCGTGCGTGCAACGCACGGCCGTCGAGTGGAGCTGCGGTGGCGCCCATGAGCGAAGGAACTCCAGATCTCCAAAAGGTAAACTCACGCCGCATCATTTTGAGTTCTTAGGGTTTTTGATTGGGGTTCTAGGGCTCGGATGGTGGGGATTTTCGTTAGGGTTCTTGATTAATCGTTAGGGTTCTAGATTCCCCTCCTTCTAAATTGCTAATCCGAGCCATTAGACAATAGATCCGGCCACAAAAACTTTAGATCCGAGCCTCTAATCTTTTAGATCTAGGCAAAGACAACTTCGGTTTTGACTAATTAGGGTTCATGATGAGCTAGATTAGGCTCTGATACCAAATGTGAGCAAGAACTTGAGTCTAATCATGAACTAAGCGTTAACCCTAGCTCAAAACATGAAACACCTAGATTAAACCTTAGATGCGGAAGCATAATCGTGACATACCCGAGGTTGCCGATGCCATTAGGATGGTGATGAGTCGTGTAGCAGCCGGAAGAAGAAGAAGCGATCGATGGACGTGAGGTGGTCGATCGCGAGTCGTCGATGCGCCGTAGAGGTGGTCGTGGGCGAGGCCGACGGCGTTCGGTCTTCGTTCACCTTAGCGCCTTAGTAGATCGGGTTTGTGCGGGTTTAGGGCCAAAGAACAACCGTTGTTCATAGCTGCCGAGCCCTCCTTTTCATATGGTATTTGGTGACCGACCAACCAAAGCGGCGTTGGATAGCGCCTCCGATCAAAACGCGAAGTGGGGTGTCATCCCCGGGAAACTCGGAGTTCGTTAGCCGAGATCAATCCCAACAGCCGTCTCATGGACATGGCTGGTCATCGTGTAGGCCGCCGTGGCACTAGAAGGCGCCATTGCCAAGACGCTGCCTTGCACCGCATTGCACTGCTATTCACCGTCTCCCACCTACCCCGGCCCCACGACACCGTCGCCTGCTCGCAGGTTGAACTGCCTTGCCGTGGGCCTTAGTTCACAACCGTGCCAAGGAAGATGTCGTACGCGGGTATAGTAGAAAAATGTCATGTGTATAGCATCATTGTGCGCACAAAAGTATTTAGATTTGTCATATGAAAATAATTTTCATCAAAAGTACTTCCATGTCATTTATTGTTCTTTTTTACTTGTCATTTTAGACACCGAAACTGTTTCCACTACAAAAATTTGTCCACTAGCTTTTATAATTATATGTTTGTAAAAATTAATAAAATTTAATTATGTGGAAGTACTTTTGTTGATAAATCTACTAATATTTCATATGAGGAATCTGAATAGTTATATATATATTAGCGGTCAAAATTTTAAAAGTTTGACTACATTGATTCTAAATCAACGTCTATTTGAAAACAAAGGAATAACATACAATTAGAAAAATTAGTTTTAAAATGTTTGTATTGAAGTCTGTCATTATCTAAATAGACTGGTAAAACAGAATGGAAAGGTAACATATATTAATAATCCAAAAAATGTTAAACAAACAATAATAAACTAAGTGATCAACATTTTAATATTAATAGATTATTTAAGAAATGCAAAAAATGTTATCAGCATATTAATTTGTCTTGACTACATGTAGATAGTCTAGATATGGTTAGAACTCTCTTCAAATATCAAGTCCATGGAATAGCTTGTAAATGTGATACTTTTTAAAGGTTAAATTTACACCCATATAGAAACAATGTGATCTAAAGATCGAGTAGTACTCTCAATGAATTTTTCAATTTAAACCAAGATTTATAGTTACAACGGGAATATATATCCCCAGTTTGACACCATCCAATGCAAGAAAAAAAGATTTAAGTACAAGCATAAACTGTGATAGTTTTTCTAGTGCTAACAAGTAGGTTTTGTATTTCAACCATGTCTACAAAGTATTTGGAGCTCTTCCTTGTAGCACATCTATGAACAATGGTGATTGGTTGAACACATTGATATCATTGTTTAAACCAGCGACACCAAAAAATGCATGCCAAATCTGTAAGTCTGCATATTCAACTGCTTCGAGCATGATAGTGGGCTCTCCATAATCACCACGTATAAATTGCCCCTTCCATGCAACAGGTTAAATTTGCCATTCCTAGTTCATGCAGTCAAGACTTCCCAACATCCCCGGGAATCCACGAGCTTCCTCTACTTGAAGCAAACGTTGAATATCCACATCAGTAGACCTTTGAAGATATTGCTCACCAAATATCTCCCTCACACCTTGGACAAAATTGATCATTCACTCCAATGTCGTTCATTCTGTAACTCCAAAAGATTCATCCATTGGCTAACATTCGGATGACAGCTGTGCATTTCTACAGCAGTGATAGATCCACCCTACCGAATGCATCTCTCCTTAAACGAAAATATGGAGATCAATCACCAAGGGCTTCAACAATGCGCAGTAATAGATGCCTTCTCATCCTAAACCTTCGACAGAATTGATAATTGGTGTACAAAAGATTGCTGGAAAAATATTATGTAAACAATTGGTCGTGGTTGCCTTGATGATCTCTTTCAATATACCTCTGTGTCCCCTTCGCTGGCTAGAGTTACCAGCTAACTGAAGCAGAGTATATGGTTATTTCTGAAGCATGCAAAGAAGATACATGGTTGAGAGGTTTATACACTGAGCTTTGTGGAGATACTTCTTGCATTATTATGTTTTGCAATAGTCAAAGTGCTATATGCTTTACAAAGGATCATATGTTTCATGAAAGAACAAAGAACATTGATGTTAGATATCATTATATTCGAGATGTCAATGCTCAAGGTAATGTTAAGGTATGCAAGATAAGTACTCATGATAATCCTGCGGATATGATGTAACATCCCAATTTTTTGAGCCTTTTTGAAATTTTCAAAATAAAAATCACCATTTGATTTTTCCTAAATTATTAAAGCTTAATTTGAAATTTTAGAAATAAAAATAATTTAATGTGATTAAATCAAACTTCAATTAAATATTATTTTATTTTTAGTGTCTTTTTGAAGCTTTAAAAATAAAATAAACCATTTGAATTTTACTGGATTAATTTACAGCTTAAATTAAAATTTTAGAAAATAAAAAACATTTTTAAATGATTAAAATAGACATCAATAAAATTAAAAATTAGTTTATTCAATCTATTTAGGTTCAAAGAATTTTTTTTGAAATTTTCTTGGATTTTTTAGAATTTATTTTATTTTTGGATTTTTCAGAGTTTCTTTCATTTTCCCTCTCCTACTCATCATCTCCTACCTCCCAATGTGAGTGCAGTGCAACTCTCTGTTGTTCATCCGAAACCCTCCAGTTTCCGCTCCAAAAATTCTTTCTTTTCACTCGAATCACCAAATTGAAATCCGTCTAAAGCGTTGCGAGCCCGCCTTCATCACCGTGATGTCAATGCCCTCATTCGTATAGCCACCCATCAATGCACTGTCGTTTCATCCGTTTCTAAACTGAGCCCAAAATTGTCGTCGGCATTCACTCACATTCCTGGCGATTTGAACCACAAAAAGGGCTATAAATTGGCATGCCATCACCCCATCTATCCCTTTGCATCCCCTCAAATTCTCAGAACCCCCGAAGGTCCATCTCACCCAATTTGCGAATTCATCAATACGGTAAAATTTTTGTTGTCTCCATTGTGTCACTTTGTGTTCTCGAGCACGGTGAACAATAGCCGTCAACACATTTCTTGTCTCGTGCAGCAAATTGCTCGAGTTTTGCCGTTCCTCCTCCTAGGCCAGATTCGCTCCCAAAGATCAATCTTCATCCTCAGTTCGTATTTCTTCGTGTGAACCACGTCACGATGCATTCCATACCTTCCTCATCCTTAACTCTCTCTCAATTTGTTGGATTGTTCGCTGTGGATCGCCGCCGTCGTCTTTGGTTGTTTCATGACACCCGTCGCTGTGAAGGCATCACCTTGGACCACCTCTGGCTAATCCGACAGTGCCTCCACACTCCTTGGGTTGAAGCCATGTCTGTGCTCACTGTAGCTCCCTCCCAATGCCTCCACTTCACTGGCGCCACACGAGCCCAGTGTGCCGCCGCCTCAAGCTGTCGCTAGCCAAGACGTCACCACCTAGGGGTAGAGGGACTCCATGGGGTCCCATTTTTTAGCTTTGTTGGCTAGTCCACCACCCACTTCACTAGCACCATTGCCATGGCCAAAGCTCTGATGGTGTTCTATTCTCTGTGTGTTGATGTCTCTGTGATGGTCTTCTGTTGAATGAACTTGAGTCCACGATGTCTTGGTCCCACCGTCCATAGACTCATCCTTGCCTTAGCCTTGCTTCAAGTATTACTCTTGCATGTAGTCCCTTTTGGCCAGGATGACATGCACCCAAAGCATTACCTCTTTCTCTGTTCCAGTCAAACTGAAAATAACAATTTTAGATTAGTCAAATTTCAACATTTCCTATCTATTTCTTTCTCTGTTGTTAGCTAGTGATCCCATATGTCTTGTGTCTACCAATAAAATTATGTGTTTAGCAATCTTTCTTTGTTTCCAGTGAAACTAAAATCAGCAAAGTTTCAGTCCGAAATCAGCATGTCCAAAAACAGTGATTCTAGTACAGTAGTTGTGTGTTATCATTTCTTGTGTTACCAAACTTCCATATATCCATTTTCCATCGTACAAACTCCAAATTCATTGATTCTTGTTCCTAAATTCTTGTAAATTCATTCTTCACTTCTAGTAATTATTTTATAATTTGTAGTTTATATTTCTTTCTGTTACTTATTTGATCTGATTCGTGCATGTAGAGTCCGACGTCGCCAATGCGAATTTGGATCAATAGGAAACGCTTACCTCCAATGTCACCGAAGGTGAGTCTCCTTTGAACACTTTGAACCCATATTTGTTAAATAATATCTTCAATTTTAAAGTTATGCATTGCTATTTTATTTAAATAATAAGTTTAAATCAGAGGTTGCTAGTTAAAAACCTAAAGTTTGTTAATGTCATCCTTGATATTTGTTATCATGTACCTTTGTAACCATAGCATAGCAATTCCGCATTATTGAATACAATTTTACAGAATAGTTTGATACAATAGAATTGCTTAGACGTGCTTTACGACTTTATTTAACCTTTGGGGGAGAAAAACCATTATTACCCTTTATGCTTTGTTTGAAAAATGTATGACATTAGGGAATGTTAGTATTTGGAGAATAAAATAAAATGATGAAAATATGTTTTAGACTTGGGTGGATGGTAAGATCAGGCGGGTGTAGCTAGAGCCTGAGATCTTGTATTGTGTTAATTTTCGTCCAAGTTATATTAAGGACTGACGCTTGTGATTATCCAAACTGAGTAATACCATGCAACCACATGCCCTAAATAGGAAGGACTTGGCTAAATAATTTACTATGTTCTAGCATTATGCCCGCAGGCTGTGGATGGTAGGAGTTACCTAGGTAGTGCAAACGATGGTGATTGACGTCTATGTCTGTCGGGGCTTGCGCCGGGCGATGGTAATAGATGTCCATGTCTAGGCAGGTTATCTAATGAACCACGGAGGTCCTGATTTGGCCTGATCTTTCGATGAGAAGATAAATTCGGTAGTAGTCGCTCAACTCTCACGATCCTGGCTATGAACTTGCAAGACTTGAAACCACGTAATCGCTAAACTGCTTGACAAGTCGTTATCAACCATGCATGAATACTCGGTTGACCTGATCACGAAGATCAATTCCTGCATACACCGAAGAAGCACGCAAGAACAAGATAAATGAGCAATATGAAATTACGAATAAGAATTAAAATTGTATTGATAGGTGGGGTTCTGAAGTACAATGTCGCTGTTGATCTCGCCCAACAAGAGGACAAAGTATAAAGTAGCAAAGCTAAACTTCAATCAATAAAACCCCAATTTTTCTAAGGGTGGCGGCTCCTATATGAGGGGTGCGGCCAAGAGGTGGGAACCCTAGGGCTGGTGGCACTGTTCATGGTACTGTTTATGGGTACTGTTTACGTGAACAGTACGAGTTCCCTAGGGTGGTCGGCCAACATATGGGCTTTATGGGCCAAGTCAGTCCATACATTATATAGCCTGTGGGCCAATAATTGGTGACGCAGCACCATGGCATGTAGATGCAGCTCTATGGCATGTAGATGTAGCACCATGGCATATAGACGAAGCTCGGCTCGTTTGAGTAGACGTAGCTTGATCCAACCGGAGAGTATGGTAATGCGGTAGCTGAAAGTCCTTTCAGAGAAGATGTGGTTGAAGTAGAGGATGCAGTGCAGCGAGCCGAAGTAGTGGTTGCATCCTTAGGCTTGATGTCCTCATCATTATCCCCCAAAACAGTGAGCTTCGGGTCACTGGTAAAAGACGTCCAGACTTGGGGTTAAGCTCATCAGGTGGGCTAATGTTAGGATAAAGTATTGTAAAAGCCCTATGATAATCGCTTAGTCGCACGCCTAAGGAAGCGTGTTATGGCTGACATTATAAGTCGATTATCTCATGTGGGTCAAGCTGTACAACCTCTGCAGAGTGTTAAAAACTATTCGAATAGTTGTGCCCACGGTCAAGAGCGGGAAAGGTGCTGCCACATGGTAGATTTTGGTTTTGTTTTCAAAAGTAAAATTTGGGAACCAAGAGTAGTTGGGACTCTCGGGTAGTTTCTGGCAGCTAGAGCCCTATCCTTTAAACCTTGGCGGCTAGAGCCTTGATGCTAGTGGTTGGTAGCTAGAACCTCCACTAGTGTTACAATTTATTTATTTATTGAAACGACTTCTTGTCAAATGTGCTTTATGAAAACTGTTGAAACTCAAAATGTTGCTTTGTGCAAAAGAACCATATAAGTCTCATTTGTTAAAGCTATGCATATGCATTTTTCCAAGACTTATGGAGTACTTTATGTACTCACATGCTACACTCAAAATAAATCTCAGAAACCTTCAATGATGCCGTGGACAACTACGACTTCTTCTCCTATGGCTTTGACGAAGGATACCCAGAGTACTAGGTTGCACTCCTCAGTCGAATGCCGGTGGGCAATTTGATGGGCCGTCACTCGGAGTTTATCATTTATTGTTTTCGCTGCTATAAGACTCAAGGTCTTTCGACCTATTTTGTAATAAGTGGCTATAAGGCCGGTACTCAGTTATTTATTAATGTTATTTTGTGATTTGAACTTGTTATCAACGATGTTTCTATTGTGTGAACTAGCTACTGATCATGGAACTGGTGCAGAAATACACAGAGGGTTCGGATTCAAAAATCCAGTCCCAACATATGATGACAAAGCAAGTTTCAGTTACTAAATTTGAGCTTTGCTCAAGCTTGGTTGGTGTTAAAGTTTAGTCCAAGAGACTTTCGGCATATGGTGGTTATTTATTGTTGGAGAAGTTTTTTCATAGGCTACATGGAGGGAATTCATCTCAAGGTGGAGATTGTTGATATACAATCTGAATTCTAAATTCGCCACCATATATACCTCTTTTAAACCGCACAGGAAGAGTCAACGACTTATTAAAATCACTACGTTTTGTAAATACTTTTTCTGATATAGTGAAGATCGCTATCGTGCGCCCATGGTTTTTTTCCCGAAAGGGTTTTCAAACGTAAAAATCGGTGTCTCCCTATTCTTGATCTACTTTGTTATTTGCCTGTCGATTTCAAATAGTCTTTTCTCATGTTCAATTCTGTTGATTGCCAAATTTAAATGAACCAAATATCTGCAAGGATGGGAGGTGCAACAGGGATCATACTTTCAGGATATGTAGAGAGGTATAATAAGCTTCTTGTTGTGCACTGATTTGTTGTTTTCCTTTATCAGCACTCAGCAAGAGCTAATGCTTCTGAAATTGTTGGCTTACCAATTAAATCCTTGTGCAGAGACCTAGTGATTCATCACAAAGATAGTACATAGGCTTTGGAATTAAACCTAACAGGATAGAACAAGTCCTCAAAGCAAAGAAGGTAATGCACAGGCTCTAGAATCCGTTTTAGGAATAGTGATAAATTGACTAATATTGTACATTATTGTGTAAAAAATGATCACTTGTGCAAGTTATCTGTGCTTTCATGCTGTTCTTATTACGAATTCAAACAATCTGAAATTTAGTGAAATTATAGCAACATTGACATAACTCCACCCGTGTAGTTTTCTACATAGCCTGTCCCAGGCCAGGAAGAAGGAGAGGGTTGTGTTAGGCCCGGCGAGCCAACGTAAAAACTAAGCCATCTTTTCATGGAATGAAACCCAAAATTGATAATTCGTTGGGGCATAACCCTCTTAGCGACACGCCATATCGGAACCCAGGTGTGGTGATAAATGAGCAAGGGCCGGGACGTCACTCCCTTAGTGACGCGCTACGTCGTCGCCAGGATGTAGTGGAAAATGTGCATGGGTCTTCGCACTTTACTCGACGAGTGCGAAGGGCAACGAATCTAGCCGAGGAGAGTAGGATCTATCTGGGTAGTTAGAATGTAGGGTCCTTAACAGGTAAGTTAAGAGAGTTAGTTGATACGGCAATTAAGAGACGTTTAAATACCTTGTGCATTCAAGAGACTAATTGGATGGGTCAGAAGAAGAAGGATCTGGAACATATTGGCTATAAGTTGTGGTATACTGGAATAGAACGAAACTTGAATAGATTGGGCATCTTAATCGATTATCGCCTCAAGAGCAGAGTTATCGATGTGAGGAGACAGGGGGATAGGATTATCCTAGTCAAGTTAATTTTGGGTAGACCTAGATAACATGGTTAGAAGTGTGCCTAATAGTGAGAAGCTTTTCTTAGAAGGCGATTTCAATGGTCATGTCAGTACAACTAGTGGGGGTTTCAAAGGGTGCATGGGGGTTTTGGTTATGATGATAGGAACCAAGAGGGAGAAGATATCTTAAACTTTGTCGTAGCCTATGATCTCATGATAGCTAACACCTTTTTTAGAAAGAGACATTCCCATCTAGTTTACCTTCAGTAGTGGCCAGCATTCTAGCTACATAAATTTTGTACTTATTAGGAGGGAGGACAAACGAGCCTACATAGATTGTAAGGTTATACCTGGAGAGTGTGTTGTCCAGCAACATAAGTTGGTAGTCTCTAACTTTCGTTTTAGGACACGGGTTCAATGGGCTAAGGTTGCTAGAGCCACGAGGACGAAGTGGTGAAAACTCAAAGGGGACGCCTCACAGGAGTTTAAGGAGACGATGTTCGCAGAAGGGAATTGGAACGTGGAAAAAGCAAATAGTATGTAGACAGAGATGTCATCTCGCATTAGGAAGGTGGCTACGGAGGTGCTTGGAGTGACAAGATGCTAACCTACAGACACGTGGTGGTGGAATGAGGAAGTGCAAAAATTTATCGAGGAGAAGAAGACATGCTACAAGTATATGCATTATGATAGGAGCAATGACAACGTACAGAAATATAAAGCAGCAAAAAAAGAAAAGAAAGCGGTGAGTGAGGCACGAGGCAAGGCCTATGAGGAAATTTACCAGAAGCTAAGTACAAAGGAGGGCGAGAAGGATGTCTACAAAATGGCTAAACTTCGAGAAAGGAAGATGAGAGATTTCAACCAAGTTAAATGCATCAAAGACGACACTGATAGACTTTTAGTGAAAGACGATGAGATCAAGGATAGGTGGAGAGATTACTTTGATGAGCTGTTCAGTCATGACAATGATGATAGTATGATTGAACTGGGTGATGCTTTTGATGACACCGATAGGCGGTTTGTTCGAAGAAACCAGGAGTCGAAAGTAAGAGAGGCCTTAAAAAGGATGGAAGTGGGTAAGGCGTTGGGGCCTGATAACATTCCTATCGAGGTGTGGAAATGCTTGAGAGAAGTGGCGATCATTTGGCTAACTAATTTGTTCAATAGCACTTTTAGGTTGAACAAGATGCCTAACGAGTGGCGTAGGAACACCTTAGTTGTACTAATTATAGAGGAATTAAGCTCATGAGCCACACAATGAAACTTTGGGAGCGAGTGATCGAGCACCGTTTAAGAAGAGTGACTAGCTGACGATAAATCAATTTAGTTTTATGCCTGGGAGGTCGACCACGGAGGCGATTTTCTTGACACTACAGTTGATGGAGAGGTATAGAGAGCAAAAGAATGATCTTCATATGGTGTTTATTGACTTAGAGAAAGCCTATGACAAAGTGCCAAGAAGGGTCATGTGGTGGGCACTCCAAAGGAAATAAAAGTCCTAACAAAGTATGTTACCCTAATTAAGGATATATACGAAGATGTTGTGACTAATGTTAGAACATGTGGTGGTGATACTAGTGGCTTCCCTATTAAGATAGAACTACACCAAGGGTCAGCGTTGAGCCTATACATTTTTGCCCTAGTGATGCACGAGGTCACGCGGGACATACAAGGAGATATCCCTTAGTGTATGCTTTTCGCTGATGATGTAGTGCTAGTTGATGAGAGTAGGATAGGTGTCGATAGGAATCTGAAGATGTGGAGGAAGACCTTAGAATTGAAGGGCTTTAGACTTAGTAGGACTAAAACTGAGTATATGAAGTGTGATATCAGCGGTGCTAGGGCAGATGATGGAGATGTTAGTCGGGACAGATAAGTAGTACCTAGGAAGGACACGTTTCGATATTTGGGATCGATGCTACAGTGGGATGGAGAGATTGATGAAGACGTGAGCCATAGGATTCGAGGGGGTGGGTGAAATTGCGCCAAGCATTGGGTGTCCTGTGTGACAAAAAAAGTTTCTCAAAAGTTAAAGGTGTAACATCCCAATTTTGAGCTTAAAAGTCTTTTAATTAGTTAGTAGGAGAAAATTCACCATTTGGATTTTATTTGAATTTAATTTCAAAAGCTTAATATTGGACTTTACAATCAAAAACATTTAATGTGAATAATCCCAACATAAACAATAGCCAAAACTATTTTATTTGGGTTTTATGTGCTCAGATATATTTTCTAGATTTTTCTAGAATTTTTCTGAGTTCATTTGCTATTTTCTATTGCCTATTTGAATTTCTGGTAATTTACAAATTAGAAAAACTATTAAGAATCTCAGTTAAATCCTCGGGCCAAATCCCAGCCCAAAGCCCATCTCCTCCGCACGACCGCGCTGCGCCAAGGCCGCCTCAACCGACATGCGGGCCCGCATGTTAGCCTCTCTCGCTCTCTCTCTTCCTTCGAGCGCCTCGATCGTTTTCCACCGTTCGATCAGAAATGGACGGTGGGATGCGAGTGGGCTGTTCGGGCGACTCGAATGTCCCATTGATCTTGAGCCGTCCGATCAGATCTCGACGGTAACCCTCTTATCCCGATCGTGCACGTGTGGGCTTACACGACGTGTGGCCCCGCGTGTCGGTTTCGCCTCCGACTGGCCGTCTCGCAACGCGCCCGCCTCCGTCCGCCATTGCCGCTTTCTAGAAGCCTCGTCGACAACGGAATTCCTAACCAAAACCTTTTAGATTTTTGTACCAAACTCAATCTCTATCTTCTCGCATCTTTTGGGATAAAAATCATATCCCGATTCCGTTTCTATCTCTGTTTTCTCGCGGGTTCATCTCGGACTCTTTTTAGGTTTCGCCGCGACGCCTCTTAGCCTCCCGGACCTATAAATAGGTCCCCGGGATCGCATCAACGCCCGCACAGTAACCCTCAACCTATTGCGCAACTTGAGCCCTAGCGCCGCCGCAATCGGAGTTTTTAGGTTTTGTCACCGCCGCGCTTTGTTTTGCGTCGTGCGCCGACGCCGCCGCCTCTCGTGGTCGCGCACCGCCGAGTCCGTCGCAGCCTCTACCTCTAGAGCTCCTTCGCATCGCCGAGCGCCACCGAGGTCTTGTCCGACAAAACCGTAAGCTCCTCCGCCAACCCTCGCCGCCGCCATCTCACAACCTTGACCACCTGTGGTTGGTTCAATAGGTTCACACAACCTCGACTACACGCGGTACCACTCACCGCCGGCGACCGCCGCCGCTCGCCGTTGTCATTGGTTTCCGAGCGCCGCCGCCGGCCCGACGTGGCCGCTCACGTGGCTCGCCACCTCGCCTTTGCGCCACGTGTCACGCGGCGTGGTCGCTCATCGCCGCATGCGGGCACAATCCACCTGCTCAGATCTAATCGGCTCGGTAGATCTAGTCTACCGTGAGTTTGGGACCCGACATGTGGGTCCCACATGTCGAGATTTCTTTATTACTTCTTTTCCGAAATCGAGGGTGACGCCAACATTGCGCAAT
Source organism: Ampelocalamus luodianensis (assembly GCA_036346255.1). Lineage (NCBI taxonomy): Eukaryota > Viridiplantae > Streptophyta > Magnoliopsida > Poales > Poaceae > Ampelocalamus > Ampelocalamus luodianensis. Next base: position 49,148,122 of record CM070629.1, on the reverse strand, counting down.
AATCCGATTTTTAATAGAAAAGTAATTCGGAAAACCTTAAAATCCAAATTAGGTTTCTTTTAGACTTCCAATCTTCCAAAGCTCATAACTTTGCATCCTAACTCCGATTGAGCCCATTCAAATTTCTAAATTTGTCTAAATTCAAGATCTATTTATGTGAGATTTTTATTTAATTTTTGGAGTTTTTTTGCCTCTGTTATTTATTTGTTTTGTTTGTTTTGTCTCGCTTATGAGTAGACGTCGATTCGTCGGGAATTTCGTGGAAGAAGGAGCACCCCAAGATCAAGACCAGTACATAGACCTTTTCCAAGGCAAGTCATACATTTGATCATATTGAACCCAGTTTTCCAATTACTTTGTTTCAAAATCGTGCATTCTATTTTAATTATTTATTTAAATGCTTTGGGTATAGTTATTATCCAAATTTGTTATCACACCTTGGCCTTGTATGTCATAATTCTTTGTCACCCTAGATTGGTTATTAGTTGGTAATATTGTAGCACCAACGTGGGTTGGTTAGATGCGAGTACAATTGCTTAGCCATGCTACGAGTCTCACATCGCATGTAAGTTGCAAATATTAAATGTGACTAAGAGACTATGGAACTTTGTGTAAAAGCGTGTGTCAGTATGTTATTACTTCGTGATGGCATATGTTGCACTAAAACCAACGGGTGGTAAAGGATTTAGACCGAGGCAAGTGGTGGAGAGCGTGTGACATGGTGGTCTATGTGATGGGAATGATGGTCTTTGTGACTTAGTTAGAAAATGAAAGTCTTGCCTTGGTCAATTAAGGACTTAACTTTGTGCGCCATTGAATCGAGCCTTCTTTGCACGACCACATGCCTGGTATGGGACGGGCCTAACTTAGTAAGTTATGGATTCTCAGCATTGATGTTCAGGTGGATAGGTTAGGCTATGTGACAGGGTGGAGGTGTGACTACTTAGTGGTTGCATCGCAGGACGATTCGTCTTCCCTGTCCAACGATGTGTGTTATGCATGGGCTATGTGATATGTATAACGGTTTGTAAGCACGTCGAGAGTGTCAATGTTGAGATGAAGTTTCCGAACTGTTTTGTTACGATTGGTGCTTGCTACACTAGTTGTTTCTTGTGGGTAAAGTGTACAACCTCTGCAGAGTGTTAAACAATCTATTCGAATAGCCGCGTCTGCGGTCATGGACATACTCGGGGATTTCACATGAGGGGTAGTTTTCATAAAATATGGGAATGGGAGCTGTGTGACCTTAATCATATGGCTATGTGAAATGATCTGTTTAGCTGTGTGTCTTTGTGGAAACAACTGTTAAATTATTATTGTCTATTTGTTTTGAAGTATGTTTTCAATCTATTATTCGTATTCAATTGCAAATGTTGCTTTCATGCAAAAGAACCACAGAAGCCTTTTCTTTGGAATAAGCCTGCATCTATACATTGCATTCTATGGTATGATTTGCGAGTACGGTTGTGTACTCACGCTTGTTGTAAAACTTGCGCCCAAACCTACAGAAGAGGAGGAGTCTACGCCTGCTTTCGAGGAGGAGTTCGCTGAAGGCTGATCGTGCGTTAAGGTTTGGATCCCAGTTGGTTGCCTATGGTGAATTGGTGGGATCTACGCTGGAGTTTTTCCGTTCCGCTGCTGCTTTATTTCCTGTTAGCCCTGCGTGGCTTAATAAGTGTAAACTCGACCTTAAGGTCAAAACCCTTATTTGTTATTCAAACTAATCGTTTACTTTATTTATCGCTTGTGTGGATCGATATTTACCTATGTTAACCCCTGTGCACAAGCGTGATCTGGACTAGTGCAAGGTATACAGAGGGTTCCGTAATCGCACTCGATCCCGACAGAGGTGGTATCAGAGCCATACTGACTGTAGGTCTTGACCTTAGTTAGATTGGCCGTCTTTAGAGTGTCCAAATTATTTTCTAAAAGAAAAATTAACTTGCAAGGTTAATTAATTGCTTAACTCTCCTCATATCTCTCTTGCCTCAACTTTTGCTATAATCTCATCTCTCCCCGCTGTTTTAAAGTTGCTCTTACCCTGTTCGTCTGTCTTTACAGATGCCTCGCCTTCAGAGCTATGGTGAGCGCACTGGAGGTTATGCTGCCGAGCTTTGGAAGCTGTTGCAGGTTCTTGGAGGTTTTGATCGTCCGCTGTACGTCGGCAACAGCTGGACAGTGAATGGACAAAACCGTGGAGTGATTTGTCGCCTGACGATCTACGCCAGGAGGAACGACAAGGCAAGCCAACCTTCGCACGTCTCTGTGAGGAAGATCACTTGGCTGGAAGGTATCCAGGAGTCGTCGCGCTTGGCCATGCTGCGTATTCGCAACATCTACGCACGGAGCTTCAGACACCGCCTTCGTTACCACCCCGTAGTGCAGCCAGTGGACTTGCTAGCACGCTACCCGCCCACGAAGGAGAACAACGCTACGATCGTGCACCTCGCACGCGTTTGTGGCCGCCAGAGGAAGCTTTGGAGAGGACCATCACGGAGTTGGATCATGTCTATGAAGCCTTGCGAGAGAGTCAAGAGAAGGTCGCCACTCTGCAGAGATTTCTCTCGACCAAGTCCCCAAGAAGAGGAAGACCGAGGAGGACTTTGAAGAAGATCCAGAGGAAGGCCCAGTTGAGCCCGAAGAAGATGCGAGCGCGAGGAGCCAGCAGAGCGGTTGCACGGAACGCTGTTCTCGCTGCACGATTCGAGGCATCGAGATCGGTTTGCCAAGATGCTGGCTCACTTCCGAGTCACACCGCCAGAGCGTCGCGCGGTTGTGGAGGCTTTCTCGAGTAGTGGGTCTTAGTTCCGGTTTGAGCTTAGCCGATTTGATTTAGTGAGTCGCCCTTTAGGCGGTAGTTTTGTGTGCTTAGGTCGTTGTTTCTTTTTGTGTGCGAGTATGAGCTGCAAAGGCCCTTAGGCATTTGTTGCAGCTATGCTAAGACCCTAATTAATAAAGGTATTTTATTTGAGTTTCTTGAGTCAGTGTTTTGTTGGGTTTAACCTACCCCCGCTAGTTCTCAACTTATCTTGTGCTTGCTACCTTATCTAACCTATGGAGCTTCGCAGATGGTTCAAACTCGTCGAGATCACGCTAGTGGTTCCGGTACCCAAAGACCAGAAGCAATGAGCAACCACCGCAGGAGCGATTCCGCCACAAGCACCCCAATTGACTTGCAAAACTTTGGAGCTTTCATGGCGGCAAGACTCGGTGATGAACACTATGATGACTCGGATGCAAGCTATGAACAACGAACAACAACAACAACAACAATCAACGATATGGAGCCCCACCGCTCATGGTCACCATGGACCATCCAAACTTGCGAAATTTATGAGGACTCGCCCACCAACCTTTCTACGGACACGTCTCTCCGGTGGAAGCGGATGATTGGCTCGAGTTATTGAAAGAAAGCTGCGATCACTCGGTGCGGCGATCGTGAAAAGGTTACGTATGCCACTCACGGATGGAAGGCACGGCGCCGAATGGTGGGAGAACTTCGTGCGCCCATGAGACGCCACAGGATATCACATGGGAGGAATTTTTCGCGCATTGCGCCGTATCACGTGCGAGAAGGTATTATCGATCCAAGAAGGATGAGTTCGCGCTCTCAAGCAAGGAGCTATGTCGTGTCGACTACCTCAACAAGCTTTCTCGGCTAGCTCGCTATGCGGCGAAAGATGTAGCCACGGACAAGGCTCGCGAGTCGCTTTTGAAGGACTAAACACGGGCTTCAAGTCGGTTTGATCGCCATACTTTTCACGATTTCAAGAGTGGTCAACAAAGCCTTTGTTTTGGAGGACAAACGCAAGGAACGGAGGATAAGCAGAACGCCGGATGGCTCAAAGAAGGGAACCATCAATCACGAGAGGGCAAGACGATTGCCCGACAGCTTCAACTGTTTCCACCACGGACCGTTGAGCACTGCACCAACTTCAACACCCGCCCGGTGCTCGTAACTTTCGCAACCCCGCACTGTCAACCCCAATTCAGAAGCAACCGCAGAGCGCACTCAAAGGTCCATTACGCTGCCGCCACGGGACATTTTGCCAACCGGTGTCCGCAAAGGGGAACAATCACTCCAGTACGCTTCAACCTTGGAGCTACGCCTTCCAAGACACCAGCACCAGGCATCAACCAAGGAGCTTCGCAAGTTGCCGGTCAAGCCGGAGGAGCACCACGATCCGTGATCGAGGCCGTGTCAACCACGCCACTCGGAAGGAGCCCAGGAATCACCGGACGTCGTACTGGGTAAGTTTCTGGTTAACTTAGTACCTGCATCAGTTTTGTTTGATTCTGGAGCTTCGCATTCGTTTGTTTCTGGAATGTTTGCAACCAAAAATAAATTGGAAGTTATGCAACTTAAGCATACTCTAGTAGTCCGATACCGAGCAGAGCTAAGTACTAGAGTGGGATGTTTAGGAGCTAAGTTACTCATAGCTGGAGTTGAGTTTCTAGCCAACCTAATTGTCCTAGATACCCAAACCCTAGATGTCATTCTTGGCATGGATTGGTTATCCAAGCACAAAGCCGTGCTAGATTGTGGCCGAAGAGCCGTAACAGTCGAGGACGCCAAAGGAAACAAGGTAGAGTTCCTAGCTACCTCAGTTCGTGATGGACAATTGCTAGTAAATAGTTTGAAGACCCTCTCCTTAGAAGAAGTACCAGTGGTCAGTGAATATCCAGATGTGTTTCCGGAAGAATTACCAGGAATGCCACCGGATCGTGACATTGAGTTTGTCATCGACCTAGTGCCAGGGACAGCACCAATTTCGAAGAGACCTTATCGGATGCCAGCCGATGAATTGGTAGAGATGAAGAAGCAGATAGAAGAACTTCTTGAGAAAGGTTTCGTGAGACCTAGTTCGTCGCCATGGGGAGCGCCAGTGTTGTTTGTCAAGAAGAAAGATGGAAGTATGAGGATGTGTATTGATTACCGTTCTCTCAACGAAGTTACCATCAAGAACAAGTACCCACTACCCCGGATAGATGATCTGTTTGATCAGATGAAAGGAGCCGGATTATTCTCAAAGATCGACCTGCGATCAGGTTACCACCAGCTAAAGATTTGTCCTAAGGATATACCGAAGACCGCGTTCTCAACACGGTATGGGCATTATGAGTTCTTAGTCATGTCCTTTGGTCTGACTAATGCCCTTGCATACTTCATGAACATGATGAATAAAGTATTCATGGAATATTTGGACAAGTTCGTAGTTGTGTTCATTGATGATATTCTGGTGTACTCCAAGTCGGAGGAAGAACACGCCGAACATTTAAGGATAATATTGGGAAAACTTCGAGAGCATCAGCTGTATGCCAAGTTCAGTAAGTGTGATTTTTGGAAGAAGGAAGTGGATTTCCTTGGTCACGTGATGACAGCCGAGGGAGTAGCAGTTGACCCCGGTAAAGTTAAAGCAGTATTACATTGGGAGCAGCCCAAGACCGTGACTCAGATTCGTAGTTTCTTGGGAATGGCAGGTTATTACCGCCGTTTCATCGAAGGATTCTCATCAATTGCTAAGCCCCTTACGCAATTGTTGAAGAAGGAGAAAAAGTTCACTTGGACTCCAGCTTGTGAGGAAAGTTTTCAAGAGTTGAAGAAACGATTGACTTCAACCCCAGTGCTGATTCTGCCAGATATTCGCAAGGATTTCTATATCTATTGTGATGCTTCGCGTCAAGGATTAGGATGCGTCCTGATGCAAGAAGGAAGAGCCGCCGCTATGCGTTAAGACAGTTGAGACCTCACGAGGAGAATTACCCTACTCATGATCCGGAATTAGCCAGTAGTGCATGCTTTAAAGATTTAGCGCCATTACCTCATCCAGAATCGTGTGAAGTCTACACAGATCATAAGAGTCTAAAGTATATCTTCACCCAGTCAGATTTGAATATGAGACAGAGAAGATGGTTGGAATTGATCAAGGATTATAATCTTGGAATCCACTACCATCCCGGAAAAGCCAATGTAGTTGCAGACGCTCTAAGTCGTAAGAGTTACTGCAATGTTTTGGAAGTAAAGGAAAGTTGCCCAGAACTTTATGAAGAATTTCAAAAGCTAAAGCTAGAAGTTGTGTCTAAAGGATTTGTAGCCAATTTGGAAGTACAGTCTACCCTGGAGAAGCAAATTCGTGAAGCACAACCAAAGGATCCTGTGTTGTTAGACATCAAGGTCAAAATGGCAGAAGGGAAATTCAAAGATTTCACCAAGGATGATCAAGACATACTCTGGATTAATGGTCGTATCTGTGTACCAGATATCGATGGTCTAAGACAGTTAATCTTAAAGGAAGCCCATGACTCAAAGTATTCGATCCACCCTGGAAGTACCAAGATGTACCAGGATGTTAAGACTAAATTTTGGTGGCCAAATTTGAAGCGAGAAGTCGCAGAGTTCGTTGCCTTGTGCGACACCTGTCAGAAAGTAAAGGCAGAACACCAGAGACCAGCAGGATTGCTGCAACCGCTGAAGATTCCAGAATGGAAGTTGGAAGAGATCGGCATGGATTTCATTACCGGTTTACCCAAGACCCAATCGGGCTACGATTCGATCTGGGTAATAGTTGATCGTTTGACTAAAGTCGCCCATTTCCTGCCAGTCAAAACCACATACTCAGGAGATCGCCTTGCGGAATTGTACATGACTAGAATTGTCAGTTTGCATGGAGTGCCCAAGAAGATAGTGTCAGATCGAGGATCCCAGTTCACCTCTCGATTTTGGCAAAGTTTGCATGAAGCATTGGGTACCCATCTGAATTTCAGTACTGCGTATCATACACAGACGGATGGACAGACTGAAAGAGTTAATCACATATTGGAGGATATGCTGAGAGCTTGTGCTCTAGCTAATGCTGCCCGATGGGATAAAAGTTTACCGTACGCAGAATTTTCGTACAACAACAGTTATCAAGCTAGTCTGCAGATGTCACCATTTGAAGCTTTGTACGGCCGTGCCTGTAGAACCCCGTTGAATTGGTCAGAAACAGCTGAACGATCAGTATTCGGTCCCGACATCATTCAAGAAGCCGAAGAGCAAGTGGCTATGATCAGAGAAAGATTGAAGATAGCTCAGTCCAGGCAAAAGAGCTATGCTGATAATCGTCATCGTGACCTCAGCTTTGAACCCGAGGATTTCGTTTATCTTCGAGTGACCCCGCTCAGAGGTGTCAAAAGGTTTCATTCCAAAGGGAAGCTTGCACCTAGGTATGTTGGTCCGTTCAAGATTTTGGAACGTCGTGGGGAAGTTGCCTATCGCTTGAGCCGCCGATCGTTAGCGAGTACATGATGTCTTTCATGTCTCGCAGTTGAAGAAGTGTCTTCGTGTGCCAGAAGAGCAAGCCCCGTTGGAATCAATTGACTTGAAGGAGGATCTTACCTACAAGGAGCAGCCAATCAAGATTTTGTATGTCGCAGAGCGCCTCACCAGAAGCAAGACTGCTCGCTTTTGCAAGGTTCGTGGAGCAACCACTGTAAGGAGAAGCAACGTGGGAACGTGAAGAAGAGCCAAAGCCAAGTTTTCTAGCCTTTTCTAGCTAGCTTTGAATCTCTGGTCGAGATTCCTTTAAGGGAGGTTTGTAAATCCCAATTTTGAGCTTAAAGTCTTTTAATTAGTTAGTAGGAGAAAATTCACCATTTGGATTTTATTTGAATTTAATTTCAAAAGCTTAATATTGGACTTTACAATCAAAAACATTTAATGTGAATAATCCCAACATAAACAATAGCCAAAACTATTTTATTTGGGTTTTATGTGCTCAGATATATTTTCTAGATTTTTCTAGAATTTTTCTGAGTTCATTTGCTATTTTCTATTGCCTATTTGAATTTCTAGTAATTTACAAATTAGAAAAGCTATTAAGAATCTCAGTTAAATCCTCTCGCCAAATCCCAACCCAAAGCCCATCTCCCTCCGCGCGGCCCAGCTCGCCCGCGCATGCCGCGCCTCCAACCGACAAGCGGCCCCGCATGTCACCTCTCGTTCCTCTCTCTTTCTTCGAGCGCCTCGATCGCTTTCCACCGCTCGATCGAAATGGGCGGTGGGATGCGAGTGGGTCGTTCGAGCGACTTCGAATGTCCCATTGATCTTGAGCCGTCCGACGATCCGACGGTAACCCTCTTATCCCGATCGTGCGTGTGTGGGCTTTCGGCGACGTGGGCCCGTGTCGAGTCTTCGTCTCCGACTTCGGCCATCTCCGCAACGCGCCGCCTCCGTCGCCATTGCCGCTTCTAGAAGCCTCGTCCGACAACGGGAATTCCTAACCAAAACCTTTTAGATTTTTGTACCAAACTCAACCTCTATCTTCTCCGCATCTTTTGGGATAAAAATCATATCTCGATTCCGTTTCTATCTCTGTTTTCCTCGCGGGTTCATCTCGGACTCTTTTTAGGGTTTCCGCCGCCGCACGCCTCCTTAGCCTCCCGGACCCTATAAATAGGTCCCCTGGGATCGCATCGACGTCCGCACCAGAACCCCTCAACCTATTGCGCAACTTGAGCCCTAGCGCCGCCGCAATCGGAGTTTTTAGGTTTTTGTCACCGCCGGCGTTTTCTTCGTTTTGCGCCGTCGTCGACGTCGCCCTGCCCTCGTGGTCTGCACCGCCGAGTCCGCCGTCGCAGCCTCTACCTCTAGAGCCCCTTCGCATCGCCGGAGCGCCACCGGAGGTCTTGTCCGACAAAACCAGAAGCTCCTCCGCCGCTCAACCCTCGCCGCCGGCCATCTCCGTCAACCTTGACCACCCAGGGTTGGTTCAATAGGTTCACAATAACCTCAGCTACACGCCGGTACCACTCACCGCTGGTCGATCGCCGCCGTTCGCCGTTGTCATCGGTTTCGGCGCCACCGCGCCGCCCGACGCGGCGTGCTCGTTCACGTGGCTCGCCACCTCGCCTTTGCGCCACGTGTCACGCGGCGTGGTCGTCTCGTCGCCGCATGCGTGGCACAATCCACCGGTCTCGAGATCTAATCGGCTCGGTAGATCTAGTCACCGTGAGTTTGGGACCGACATGTGGGTCCCACATGTCGAGATTTCTTTATTACTTCTTTTCCGAAATCACGAGGTGACGCCGACATTGCGCAATAATCCGATTTTTAATAGAAAAGTAATTCGGAAAACCCAGAAAATCCAAATTAGGGTTTCTTTTAGACTTCCAATCTTCCAAAGCTCATAACTTTTGCATCCTAACTCCGATTGAGCCCATTCAAATTTCTAAATTTGTCTAAATTCAAGATCTATTTATGTGAGATTTTTATTTAATTTTTGGAGTTTGTTTTGCCTTGGTTATTTATTTGTTTTGTTTGTTTTGTCTCGTTATGCAGTAGACGTCGGTCGTCGGGAATTTCGTGGAAGAAGGAGCACCCCAAGATCAAGACCAGTACATAGACCTTTTCCAAGGCAAGTCATACCTTTGATCATCTTGAACCAGTTTTCCAATTACTTTGTTTCAAGCATCTTGCATTCTATTTTAATTATTTATTTAAATGCTTTGGGTATAGTTATTATCCAAATTTGTTATCACACCTTGGCCTTGTATGTCATAATTCTTTGTCACCCTAGATTGGTTATTAGTTGGTAATATTGTAGCACCAACGTGGGTTGGTTAGATGCGAGTACAATTGCTTAGCCATGCTACGAGTCTCACATCGTGGGTTTTGTAACGATTGGTGCTTGCTACACTAGTTGTATCTTGTGGGTAAAGTGTACAACCTCTGCAGAGTGTTAAACAATCTATTCGAATAGCGCGTCATGGTCATGGACATGCTCGGGATTTCACATGAGGGGTAGTTTTCATAAAATATGGGAATGGGAGTGTGTGACCTTAATCATATGGCTATGTGAAATGATCTGTTTAGTGGTGTCTTTGTGGAAACAAGCTGTTAAATTATTATTGTCTATTTGTTTTGAAGTATGTTTTCAATCTATTATTCGTATTCAATTGCAAATGTTGCTTTCATGCAAAAGAACCACGTAGCATTTTCTTTGGAATAAGCTCGCATCTATACATTGCATTCGTGGTATGATTTGTAGTACGGTTGTGTACTCACGCTTGTTGTAAAACTTGCGCCCAAACCTACGAAGAGGAGGAGTCACGCCGCTTCGAGGAGGAGTTCGCCAAGGCGATCGTGCGTTAAGGTCCGATCCCGCTTGGTTGCCTGTGGTGAATTGGTGGGATCTACGGTTGGAGTTTTTCCGTTCATTCTTTGCTTTATTTCCGTTAGCCTGCGTGGCTTAATAAGTGTAAACTCGACCTTAAGGTCAAAACCCTTATTTGTTATTCAAACTAATCGTTTACTTTATTTATCGCTTGTGTGGATCGATATTTACCTATGTTAACCACAGTGTGCACTAGCGTGATCTGGACTAGTGCGGTATACAGAGGGTTCCGTAATCATAATTCAGGTCCCGACAAAGGTAAGTTCTACAAGAACGTGATCAGACCTGCGATGTTATATGGAGCAGAATGTTGGGTGACTAAAAGACAACATATACGGAAGATGCATGTAGCAGAGATGAGGATGTTGCGGTGAATATGTGGTCACACAAGGTGGGATGGAATCCGCAATGATGATATACATGATAGGGTGGGGTAGAACCAATGGAAGAGAAGCTTGTCCAACATCGTTTGAGATGGTTTGGACATCTCTAACGGAGGCTTTTCGAAGCACCGATGCGTAGTGGAATTTTAATACATATTGAAAACGTAAGAAGAGGTAGAGGTCGACCAAGACCGACATGGGAGGAAGCGATTAAAGAGATTTGAGGGATTGGAATGTAGCTAAAGAATTAGCTTTAGATAGGAGCACACGAAAGTTAGCAATCCACGTACCAAACCATAAGAAGGTTTAGGGGCGGTGTTTTAGGCTCTCGGCTCAGATGGCAGGGTGTACAGCTTAGCGTTTTAGTCTTGTAGATTTTTTTACAAGACTCTCGTCTCTTTGACATTGAGAAGATTTCATTCCTAGTCTACCCCAACTTGTTTGGGACCAAAGGCTTTGTTGTTGTTGTCGTACAGCAACACTGACATTATAGATGGCACATTACATAACATTAGTTTTAGATAATGGAAGAGAAAAAACTCTTCCGGCCTCTGCATCAAGGATGCACACAAGCCAATTTATTACAAAGATCCAAGTTCTAAAGTGGCAGAAAATAATAATAATTAAATGTGGCTCGAAGCCTTACAACCAAAAGACGAGTGAACTTTAAATTCAATCATTACAAATCCTGTTACTACACCGCCACCCATGATTGTTGAAGATTTGTTTTGCCACATACTCCAACCTGGCACTGCCACTCAAAATGGACTCCTTCTGGGTCAGTTTCTGCAAATTTGCCCATGCCCTCATCCAGTGCCCACTCAATAAGATGACCTGTAAGGGATTAGTGATAGCCTTTTTATCAAAAACAGCATCCTTCCGACATAACCAAATAGACCAACATAATGCACTGGCTCCCACAAGGAGTTGTGTTTTTAAAATGTTTGGAATACCGGCTAACCAATTCCCAAACATGTTGGATATATTCACAGGAGAAGATAAATTAAACGCATATTGAACAGCCCACTAAACAAGACGTGTAAAGGGACAGTCAATAAAAAGATGCTGAATTGTTTCATCTGAAATACAGAAACAACACTCTTTGCTTCCCCTCCAATTTCTTTTAAAAAGATTATCTTTAGTTAATACTACCCCTCTTTTGAGATACCATAGGAATATTTTCACTTTTAATGGAATTTTAAGTAACCAAAAAGTGCCTAATGGGGGCTCTATAATTTCCAATAAGTGCCGCATATAAAGATGCATCAGAAAATAGTCGGACTTATTCAAATTCCATCTAAAAATATCTTTTTAAGAACTTAATTGTAAATTAGCAATTCTCAAAATTAACTCATTCCAAGCCTATAACTTAGACCCAATAATAGGTCTACATAACATTAGTATTAATTAGAAAGCTTTTACATCAACATAACATTACACAGATAGCATATACATTACACTTAGTTGAAACATACACAAATACTACATTGAGTACAATTAGTAGAGGGATACAAAGACATTACATGGATCAAGGGGTGGAACCGGAAACAATTCATTGGCTAAATGGTCTAGAACATGTTCATGTCGCATCAGTTTTGCATCATTGCACTTTGAAATATCTTTAGCCAACAAATCTAAGTATGTTTTCAACTTTGTCAGCTTTGTCTTCTCCTTTGAGGCTTCTGTTGTTTTTCCAAAGCCGCTTTTCGCTTTGCAATAGCATCATGAAATGGTATCATGTTTTCACATGGCTGGTTGCCCACAGAAGATTGAGGTGTGCACTTCTCTTTTCCTTTTCGCCTCCCTTTTTCTACCTTCGCCCCTCTAGGGGTCTTTGTTTGTTGATGTCAACATCCTCTGTCACTTGGTTGCAAGACGATGTGTATGCTCCATATTCAAAAATATTTGTTCTCTTGTTCTTGTCATGATCCATCTTTGTTCTAAACCATTTAGTTTGATCCTTGAGTTCTCTCCACAAATACTCCATTGTGAAAGGTTTCTTCCCTGCTTCTTTGTACCACTCACGGGTTTTCTCCATGAGCAACTCATCGGATTGCCCACTGCAATAAGTTTGTCTCTCTTGAGCATAAACACCATTGAAGAGTTCAGTGGGCTTGTTAATAGTATTCCAGTGAGTTGCATTGCTTGGCTGACCTTTTCCCCATCTCTAGGCCTATTCTAGTTGAACTCTTAGGCTACATGCTTCCAGTAGTATTCCGACTTCTTCTCATTGCCATCAATGGGATCAATGGAATTCTTCAACCTGGAACTCGCAAGCCACATGTTCTCCTTGGTCCAATTGGTGTTGTGCACCCCTGTCCTCCCTTCTTCAACACTGTTATCACTGGACTCTTCAATGTAAAGCAGTTGTTGTTCCTGTTGTCTTACGGAGCACGATTGGCTGACTTTGATCCATGAAAAGACATGTTGCCGACAACTCCAACCAAAGGGGCAAGTTGAAGCGATGATGAGAGGAATAGGCAGTTGAGAAGAAGGAAGACTTTAGGCGTGAGAGACTTAATTGGCCCAAAAGATAGAAACAACCTAAAAAGGAATCTAAAAGATAGCAATTAACAAAAAGAAATAACTTGGAAGAAAACTAATAAGAAAGTAAAGTAATAGATCTAACTAGTATTTGTCGGTTGCCCTCGCGTTGCTTTGGATCTATAAGCGAGGAAAGTTACGCTATCTTTGATTATTAAAAACAGAGTACATGAGTTACACATATATAGATTACAGCTATCATGTGAACGCGTGATTATGTGAGCGCGTGATCATGTGAGCGTGTGATCCTCGGAAAGCGTCATGCATGCAGGAAGCCGAGGCACCAGCCGTGTGAACGCATGATCCATCAGAAGAGAAAGCGTCATGCATGTAGGAAGCCGAGGCACCAGCCATGTGAACGTGTGATCCTTTCTAACACGCCCCCGCAATCGGAATGTCGCCAAGGCGGACATTCAGACTGGACCTAAATTCGATGAAGACGGAAGTCGGCAACCCTTTGGTGAATATGTCGGCGTACTGTGATGTCGTTGGGATGTGAAGAACGCGAACATCCCCCAAAGCAACACGCTCCTGGACGAAATGAAGGTCTATCTCGACGTGTTTGGTGCGTTGATGCTGCACCGGGTTCGTCGATAAATAGACGGCACTCACATTGTCACAGTAAACCACAGTGGCGCGATGAAGAGGGCTGCGGAGTTCATGAAGCAGTTGACGAAGCCAGTAAGCCTCCGCGACGGCATTGGCGACTGCCCTGTACTCAGCCTCACCACTGGAGCAAGACGCAGCATTCTGGCGCTTGGATGACCCGGAGACAATATTATCACTGAGGAACACAGCGTAGCGCGATGTGGACTTGCGCGTATCTGGACATCACCTTGTCGGCATCGAGAATAAACCACGAGTGCAGATCGTGACCGTGTGGTGGAGACCATAATCAAGGGTGCCGCGTAGATACCGAAGGATCCGTTTGACTCCCGTAAGATGAGGCTCCCGAGGGTTGTACATGTGAAGGCAAATCTGCTGGACGCCATAGGAGATATTTGGTCTTGTGAAGGTCAGGTACTGCAGAGCTCCATCAAGACTCCGGTACTGAGTAGCATTGCTTATCGGGAGCCAGTAGAGGCAGACACTTTGGGATGAGTGTCAATAGGTGTACTACAAGGTTTGCAGTCGGACATCCCGGTACGCTCCAGAATGTCCAAAGTATCATGTCGTTGAGAGAGGAAGAGGCCACTCGAACTCATTGACAGAATACCCAAAAATGATGAAGTGCACCGAGATCTTTCATGGAAAATTCGTTGGAGCGGCAATCGTCCAGGTGGAGAAACGAGCCGAGAGGATGCTATCGAGGATGATATCATCAACATAAAGAAGCAAGTAAACTATGTCGGCACCACGGTGATAGATAAACAGCGATGTGTCTGACTTGGCCTCCACAAATCCGAGGGACAATAAATATGAGGCAAAGCGATTGTACCAAGCACGCGGCGCATGTTTAAGCCCATAGAGAGACTTGTTCAGGCGACAGACAAAGTTAGGCGGGAAGAATCCACGAAGCCCATCAGCGGGTGCAATAAAGCTGTCTCGGATAGAGTGCCATAAACAAAAGCATTTTTGACATCCAGCTGATGAATAGGCTAGTCCTTGGAGAGAGCCAGAGAGAGTACTGTACGCACGGTTGCCGGCTTGACAACTGGACTGAAGGTCTCATCAAAATCAATCCCAGGACGCCGAGTGAAACCACGAAGAACCCATCGAGCTTTGTATCTTTCAAGAGTGCCATCGTGAGTAAACTTGTGCGAAAAATCCATTTGCGGTGACAACGTTAGCGCAGGAGGTCGCGGAACAAGATCCCATGTGTTATTGGCGAGCAAAGCAGCATACTCAATTTCCATGGCACAATGCAAGTTTGGATCGGCGGAGGCGGGCCGATAGGTCTTGGGATTAGCGAAGTGTATCGCATGAAAGGCAAACCGATTAAGCGGCTGCCGAAACCCATGCTTGCTGCGAGTGACCATAGTGTGGTAGTTGCTCGCGGCGGGATCGAAACCGCACCGCCGTCGGAGAGCATCTGTCGGGATTATGTGCACTACGGGGCGAGAGCGAGTGTGGCCACGGGGTGATGCGGCGATCGTATCTGTGAGATGCCTCGTGCGGGGTAGCATCCGCCCGGTTGCGGAGGGGCGGCGAGGTACTACATGCGGGCGTAGGGCGAGCGCGAGCCGGCCAGCGGCGAGGCACCAGCGGCGTAGCGTTCGGGGCGTGATGGCCGGTCCGATGCGAGGCGCGGGCGTCGGCGTCGCGAGGGCACATGGCTGGCGTGGCCGTTGGCCCGGCGACTAGTGGTAGGGTACTGCAGAGAGAAAGAACATTGTGGTCGATGGGCACGATGCGTTCTCAATTTGTGACAAAAATCAAAATCATTAGTGGATGGAGTGTTCGACTTGGCAAAGGAAAATGATGTTTGATCAAATGTTACGTGACGAGATATGATGACTCGATTGGACAAAGGATCAAGACATCGATAACCTTTATGGTCCGAGGAATATTGATGGAGGCGGAGTGCCCGATCTTTCGATAAGATTAATAACTATCAATTTTTGGTGGAGGTGACTCTTGCGATCCGACTACAATTCTACGACGACGCTTGCGCCTTAGCAATCGTTGAACCAACTCTGAGATGTTATTGACCTTGCTGGAAGCGCGATCAACCTGAACACGAGGTTTAATTCCTGCGAGCAATCGAAGAACTAGCAAGAATAAGATGTAGGCAATCTGTTAGTGTGAATAGGATTGTAGCGTTTATAGTATTGAAAACAAAGATAGGATCACGAAGGCTGTCTTGACAGGTGGTCGACCGACACAACTGAAGAACAGAAGTTTGCACAAAGGCTAAACCTAAACTTAACGAAATCTGAGTTCTAGCCAGGGAGGCGGCGGCTCCTATATGGGAAGACGACCAGGGGTGGCGGCTAGGGAAGTGGACGCACGCCCCTAGGGTTACAAGGCCCATGGGCCCAAGAGGAGGTGGCGCAACACCCTTTTTGACTTGGGCTAAAAAACAGACGTGGATTGTTTTGTTTATTGTGGCTGGCTCAGCTGGAATTTGAAGCTGAGGTTGGATCCATTGGAAAGTAGACTTGGTAAGCTTTCAATGAAGTCCAAGAACGACCCAAACGAAGTCCTTATGAAGAAGTTATGGTCATTTGAACTTAGTGTTGTCGCAGCAGTCCGAACTCGAATCCAGAACGAGCCCAACTAGAACTCTTGCTTGGCTCAGACCCAAAGTGATGTGATGACCTCCATTATGCCTTCTATGCTTGTCCATGACTCCACATACCTCTCATTGGTCCTTTCCCATGTTCTTAAGTACAATTAAATCACTTGCATTAGGTAGCGATCTATTCTCAGTAATATATAAACCTATGAACGAATTCACCTAGTGATTAAGTTGGCGAGTACGAGCTCGAGTAATTGGTCCTTGTAACACTGGTTGTTGATTAGTTGTGTGTGTAGCGCGGTTGTATCCAAGTTAGGGATGTCCTCATCATCCTCCCTTCTTACATTTGAGTCGTCCTCGACTCAAGCTAAATCCTTTCTCTTAAGTATGGCTTCAAATTTGTAATGTTAAATGTGGGACTAACCCCAAAATCTGCAGGCAGGTCAAGCTTGTATGAATTATCATTAATCTTTTCTAACACTTTGAAAGGACCATCAGCTCGAGGCATCAATTTTGACTTTCTCAATTCAAGGAATCTATCTTTTCTCAAGTGCAACCAAACAAGATCTCCTGGTTCAAAAGTTAAATGTTTTCTCCCCTGACTACCAACAAGCTTATATTTTGTATTCATGCGCTCTATATTTTCCTTAGTTGTCTCATGTATTTTGAAAATCAATTCAGCACGTTGTTTAGCATTAAAGTTCAATTTATCCTAAGATGGAATAGACATTAAATCAATAGGAGCACGAGGCATAAAACTATAAGCAACCTCAAAAGGGCACATCTTTGTAGTAGAATGCAATGAACGATTATAAGCAAACTCAATATGAGGCAAGCATTCTTCCCATATTTTTAAATTCTTTTCAACATAGCCTAAATATTGTAGATAAAGTTCTATTCACAACTTCAGTTTATCCATCGGTTTGGGGATGACAAGTAGTAGAAAATAACTGCTTAGTCCCCAATTTAGCCCATAAAGTTCTCCAAAAGTGGCTAAGAAACTTAGCATCACGATCTCAAATTCTAGTATTAGGCACACCATGCAAGCGAATAACTTCACGAAAGAATAAATCAGCAATATGGGTAGCATCATTGCTCTTATGACATGGTATAAAGTGGGTCATCTTAGAAAATCTATCAACAACCACGAATATACTATCGCTCCCCTTCTTTGTTCCAGGTAATCCTAAAGCAAAGTCCATGTAGAGGCATATATAAACCATGAGGATTAAGTCATGACTTAGCTCTTTGACATGTAGTGTAGCAAGCAACGTAGCGCTCGACGTCCCGTCTCATCTTTGGCCAAAAGAAATGATCAGCAAGTATATCCTTCGTGTCCTTCATGCCAAAGTGTCCCATCACGCCTCCATGCGCTTCCTGTAACAGTAACAAACGAACGGAGCTAGCTGGAATGCATAGCTTGTTAGCTCTAAACACAAATCCATCATGAATGACAAATTTCTTTCACGTTTTCCTTCATACAATTCAACAATATATCTGTAAAATCAGCATCATGCACATATTGCTCTTTAATAGTCTCCAATCAAAAAATTTTGAAGTCAAGTTGTGAAAGTATGGTATATTTCCTAGACAAAGCATCAACAATAACATTCTCCTTTCCCTTATTGTGTTTTATGATATAAGGAAAAGACTCAATAAATTCAACCCACTTTGCATGCCTATGGTTTAGTTTACTTTGACTTCGAATATGCTTCAAAGATTCGTGATCAGAATGTATAACAAATTCTTTGGGCCATAAATAATGTTGCCAAGTTTCCAAAGTTTGAAATAGTGCATATAATTCCTTATCATAATGTAACACCCTAGCTATCCAGAAGCCAAAATGTTACCTAAAAACTCTAACATACAACCATAATCATGAGAATTGAAGCAATACTCAAGTTATAACGAAGAAAGATGAATCTCTCTTAAGGCATAATCGCACAAATATAATATGAACTTAATCAGGACAAGTACCACAGCGGAAAATAAACATCCATAACCAAACAGGAGGCATCATCTACATAACACCTCAATTATTACAGTTTAACTCTAATCAAATAGAGGAATTCAACCAAGTTCTATTATTGAAACGGGAAAATGATGATGAGTGTTTAGTGCATGTCTACTCCCTCGGCTAGAATCATCATCAATGGCCACCTAAAACAAAACGACAAACAAGAGTGAGTCAGGGACTCGGCAAGTACAACGATTACAAGAACATACTGCAAGTAGAGACATAGCACATAAGAAATAGCGAAAGATAAAGCGTAATGCATGGATGCCATGAAGCTGGATGGGTGCACTCAAGCTTATCTGGGTATAGCAAGTGACACACCGTCGGTGTTCACCTAAACCCGTATTTATTGAAATACGGGATCCAAATACCGTATGAAGAAGCGCTAAACGGGTGTCCAAAAGCGCCCACATTGGAATGGTGGGACTGCACTTGCCCATCTTGGAATTGATGGGACTTTAGACTCCACTCCGTGGGCGGAACATGAGCATGATTGCAAGAATTACTTTATGAATAATGAATAATAACATCTCTACCCATATGAAAGAACTTACATAAAGAACATAGACATCATAACATTCCACTCCCGTGGATGGCACATGAATAATTAAGCTTCTCACACATCATCATAACACTATACCAATCAACGAGCATCCGGGGTTTACAAACCACACATAAGTCACTGTACTTGCCTTTAGCGTAACGATGCGTTGGAAGGCAACGAAGAAACCGCTAACCTTGGTGCCTCACCCCCTACACCAAAGTTACTCAATAAGAACCAAGTCATCAAGAAACTACTCGTATCGCACTAACTTATAACCCTAATCCCACCAACCACCTTAAACCCGTCACTTGAATTAAACCACATTCTACCAGAAAGTCTATACGGACAGCAGCGGTAATAATAGCATAACTTTTAATCTAAAACTCAAAAAGGGGCGTTCTCAGGTTTTATTGAAAGGTAATACAATTATCCACAACAATCTAGTTGATGGAAACCTCGAATTCTATACGTATCAATCTCCACAAGACCAACAAACACCAACTGTCAGAACTTCTGCAATTTCTGGACAGCAGCACGGAAAGTGTCATAACTTTTAATTGGCTACACCAAACTTTGCGTTCTTTATCAATATAAAAAGCTAAGACCGATGCCTACAATAACCTAGTTGGGTGAAAGCCCTAAATTTTCCATTAACACATCCAAAATTTAAAAGACAACTTGACAATTTATTCTCGTCAGGATTCTGGACAGCAGAGACGAAAACTACCATAACTTTTGATCCGCTCGACGGAATTCAGTGTTCTTGGCGGCCACCGAAAGCTAAGAACAACGCATACAAATATCTAGGAGATGGACAACTCAAACTCGGCCTCTAACATGACGAAACAAGCCACGCAACATTCTGGACAGAACCGACTTTCTACTCGCAGCAATACGATCTAATAAAAAATGAACCAAATCGCATCTACCACTAATCAAACGATGAGGGTCGGCATCCGTTACCTTCGCAGCAACCAGGAAGTAGGTGGAAGAACCTCGGAGAAGATGATCTTCCTCCTTCTCACCTCCTTTGCCCCAAGCAAGCTGCTGTCCTCCTCAAATCCTTGCATGGCGGCGCGGGGAAGGTCAGAAGGTAGGATGGGAGGCAACACAGCAGGATCAGCAACCGGGGAGGATGGGCGGCTCCTAGGGGCGGGGCGTGAGGGGAAGAGAGGAGGGTGGAGGGGGCGGCCAAAGGGGAAAAGGGCTCGGCCAAGGGGGAGAAAAAGGGTGGTTAGGGTTAGGAGGATGGGGCACATGGGCCTAGGCCCATGGGGACACCTGGCCGACCACAAGGCTGGATGGCACGGCGAGGCCCAACCCACTAGGCTGCTCCAAAACCGAGAAAAAAACACTAGCAGACCTTTTCCGAATAAATCCTCTCTAAACGAAACTCGGAGTATTACACATAAGTAGAATAGTTTAAACTAGGTCCACTCAATTCCTCACTGAAGTATGCTATAGGTTTACCTTCTTGTAACAATACGCCACCTAAACCAATTCCGCTCGCATCACATTCTAGTTCAAAAGTCTTATTAAAATTAGGGAACTGGAGTAGTGGTGTATGTGTTAACTTATCTTTCAATGTGGTGAAAGCGTTCTCCTGTGCGGCGCTGCAAACAAATGACACACCCTTCTTGGTGAGCTCATTCAATGGTACAGCAATGGTGCTGAAATCCTTCACGAAGCGGCGGTAGAATCCAACAAGTCCTAAAAAGCTTCGTACCTGTGTAACTGTGTTAGGAGTTGGCCAACTCTGTATTGCTTCAACCTTGGCTTGATCAACTTCAATTCCCTGTGGAGTTGTTTGTAGCCAAGAAACGCGACTCGATCGGTGCA
Source organism: Ampelocalamus luodianensis (assembly GCA_036346255.1). NCBI lineage: Eukaryota > Viridiplantae > Streptophyta > Magnoliopsida > Poales > Poaceae > Ampelocalamus > Ampelocalamus luodianensis. Next base: position 49,127,460 of record CM070629.1, on the reverse strand, counting down.
AAATGTGCACTTCTCAAGGTTACCAAATAAATATGCACCACGTAAAGTATTAAAAACAGCACGTAAATGGTCAAGATGTTCCTCTAAGGATTTGTTGTATATCAATATGTCATCAAAATAAACCACCACAAATCTACCAATGAAAGCACGCAAAACTTCATTCATTAGTCTCATGAAGGTGCTAGGTGCATTATTTAAACCAAAAGGCATTACTAACCACTCATATAACCCGAACTTAGTTTTAAATGTTGTTTTCCATTCATCACCTAATTTCATGCGAATTTGATGATATCCACTACGCAAATCAACCTTCGAGAAAACAACAGAGTCACTCAATTCATCAAGCATATCATCTAACCTAGGAATAGGATGATGATACCTAATGGTGATATTATTGGTTGCTCTACAATCTACACACATGCGCCATAATCCATCTTTCTTAGGCACTAAAATGACCGGAACAGCACAAGGACTAAGAGATTCACGCATATACCCTTTAGCAAGCAATTCTTGAACTTAGCGTTGAATTTCTTTAGTTTCTTCTGGATTGGTCCTATATGGTGCGCGCTTGGGCAGTGAAGCGCCGGGAATTAAATCAATTTGATGCTCAATCCCTCGAAGTGGTGGCAACCTTGGCGGTATGTCCTTCAGAAAGACGTCATTGTACTCCTGCAAAATGTTAGTGACAGTAAGAGGCAAAGAAGAAGGTATATCCTCAAATGAAAACAAGACTTCTTTACAAACTAATATATAGCAAACAGAATTACTAGCATCCAATTCAATCATATGAGATTTGGTAGCAAGAAAACTAGCACCTTTCGATTTAATTTCTTTATTCTTCACATGAGCATCTTTATGTTCTTTCTTCTTATGTTGCTCAAACTCTTTTGCTGCAATCTGATTTTCACTCTTAGCATTCTCCTGATTTTTCTCTCTATTAGCTCTAGCAAGTTCATTTTTAACAATTTGTTCAGGAGTCATAGGATACAACACAATTTTCTTTTCTTTAAACATGAGAGAGTATTGATTATTTCTACCATGATGCACACAATCAATATCGTATTGCCAAGGTCTTCCTAATAACAAAGAACAAGCTTGCATAGGAAGAACGTCGCAATCAACATAATCATGGTATGAACCCATAGAAAAATGTACTCTCACTATTCGTGTTACCTTTAACTTACCACTGTTGTTGAACCATTGAATATGGTATGGGTGGGGATGAGGGTTGGTCGGCAAAGCAAGCTTCTCCACCATATCCATACTCGCCAAATTGTTACAACTCCCACCATCAACAATTATGCGAATCGAGCGCTCCTTGACAACGCCCTTGATTTGGAACAAATTATGGCGCTGATTTTGCTTAGCACGAGAAACTTGAGCACTTAGTACGCGTTGCACTATAATGCTCAAATACTTGTCAGCATCTTCGGCGCTAACATGTTCCGCCTCATAATCAGATTCATCATCATTTTCTGTAGGGTCAGTTGCAAGCATAGCATATGCTTCATCATCAAAATCACTAGCAGAGGAATACCCACCATCGTCACGTATAATCAGTACGCACTTGTTTGGACAGTCCCGCATCATGTGTCCATAGCCTTTGCACCGATGGCATTGAATATCCTTTGTTCGTCCTATCGAAACAACCGAAGATGAGGTTTTTGCAGAAGCTTGTGGTGCTGATTTTGCTGCTTCAGAAACTCGTGGTGCTGGATTTGAAGTAGCGGGGCGCGGCTTGTTATTGAAGGGTGGCGGTGGGGGTGCACTGGTGGCCAGGGCAGTAGAGGTGTGTGGTGCCCATGAGTTTGTGCGACCTGTAGAAGAGTTAGATCGTCTCCTCGTGTGGTGTCCCTGCACTTCACGTTCAGCTTTGCAAGCAAGATGAAACAATCTAGTAATGGAGTTGTAGTCTTTATAATCAAGGATGTCTTGAATTTCTCGATTCAATCCTCCCAAAAACCTAGCCATTGATGCCTCCTCATTCTCATCTAAACCACAACGCAACATACCAATTTGCAATTCTTGATAGTAGTCTTCCACAGACTTTGTACCTTGTCGTAAGCGTAGTAATTTATTTAACAAATCACGAGCATAATATGATGGAACAAATCGATGTCGCATAAGCAATTTTAAAGCCTCCCAAGTGTTAGGTATGTTATTGGGATGTTGACGGCAATGTTCTTTCCACCAAACAGAGGCAAAGTCGGTAAATTCACTAGTAGCAGCCCTAACTCGTCTAATCTCATAAAATTCATGACAAGCAAATTTTTGATCCACGGCTAGTTCCCAATTAAGATAACCATCAGGATCATATTTACCATTAAAAGAGGGCATAGTGAATTTAACATTAGCAAAAGAATCATCGTGGTCACGTACCTCATGTCGTGGGGGGTCTCGTCACATATCTTGTCGATTAAAACGCAACTGTCGATGAGCTCGATCGTTGTTGTGGTTACCCATGTCATTGGCCTCGGTATCGGTCACGTAGTCGAATTCATCTTACCCTTCTACCACCGGGGTAGCAGAGGGAACAGCAGTGGATGCCTAGGCAATCTCGTCAAGGCGCGCCATAATACCTGCCAAAGAAGTGTTAGTGACGCCTTGCGCTCTCTCCATCGCGTCGAGCGTGGCATTTGTCTCAATCTGGGTGCTCTCAAGTTGAGCAAGTGGCTCATTCATGACCCTGGTATATTCCTCAAGACCCTCCGTACGAAGGTTCATGATGCGCCATAAATGTTGTACAATTGCCTTTGTACGAGGAGTATGAGATGTATCCTCATCCAAATGCTCCGCAGAACCTACCATTGTTAGCAAAACACAAGTATATGTCCCTAGCATCTACTAGGATGTGGTGGTTCAAAAGTCGCTCATACTCAAATCTTCTATCGAATTCTTACCAAGCAAACAAGGGTGATCGGCAACCAGCGTTTTCAATGTATCTCCAAAGATTGGATGGAGCAATTGCCAAGTGAAGTTCAGCCTGTACGATGTAGAAAAGGTGTAGCTGGGAAGGCTCAAGTATGGTAATAATGGATTAGCAACTATCAAATCAAAGAATGCAAGCTGAAAAATCATTCAACGCCGGTTAGTGCTAGTCCTAGGCTAGACCGTACTAGAGACGCGAGCCTAGAACACAAACGAAAGCACGGTGCGGCAGAAGCTCGAAAAAGGATGCTGTCTTCACGGGGACCCTTAGAGTCACTTGCAAAAGGGCTCTGTCAATTTTGAGCAAATTCTGAGAAGCTTGATTTTTTTTTTGTCGCACTTTTGTTTTGCCTCTCTTTTTTTTTTTTTTTTGCAAAACTGCACCTCACTCAAAACTCTTCAAAGTACTCTTCTGGGCCTAGGGAGGTATATGGGTCACAATTTTTTTTTGTAAAAGGCAGGGGTAAAAAGGTAATTTAACTTTTTTTATCGTGTTGCCGAAGTCAGATGAGGTTTCCTTCTGGCAGCATGAAAACAACTTTTTTTATCTCTCTTTTTCTTTTTCTTCTCTGTCACAAATCGAAACGAACCTTTGTTCTTGGTTAGGGTTTCCCTTAGTGTGGCGATGGCAGGACGATGGTGGCTTGCCGCGGTAGGAGGATGGTGGTCACGGTTGGGCGCGGCAAGGGATGGAGGCAACGCTGGTGGTCGCGGCAACGGCTCTGGTGATCGCGGCGTGAAAGCGAGGGCAGCGGCGACTCCACGGCGCGGCAGGGCGACAGCGGTGAAGGTAGGCGGTAAATTGAACCCAATCGCAGCTATGCGACCAAGCGTGAGCAAAACTCGAAACTCTAAAGGAACTAGACACTAAGACCGAGAAAAGGACACGGCGATGCAACGAAAGTTCAACAATGCAATGCCTTTGAAAAGAAAGATGCAATGGTGCAATCGGTCTTGGGCAGATAGGTGATCTAATCCTATAATTTTTTGGGTTTTTGTGGACTTTCGAATTAAGCAACCTAAGCTGCGAAAATAGTAAATTCTCACCGATCTTCCTTGAGCTCGATACCACTTGATGGAGCGGAGTGCGATCTTTCGATGAGATTGATAACTATCGATTTTTGGTGGAGGTGACTCTCACGATCCGACTACAACCGTACGACGACGCTTGCGCCTTAACAATCATTGAACCAACTCTGAGATGTTATTGACCTTACTGGAAGCGTGATCAACCTGAACACGAGGTTCAATTCCTGCGAGCAATCAAAGAACTAGCAAGAATAAGATGTAGGCAATCTGTTATTACGAATAGGATTGTAGCGTTTATAGAATTGTAGCAGCACAATAAGCAATTAAGAAAGACATCAAGACACTGCTGGTACCTAATCCATTCAAATCCCACGTAGCATGTCATGGCAGCAAGCACTAGATTAAATTCTACTTCCTTGAAAGCAAAGATCAATAGCAATTTTTGGATATCTCTCAACGCAAAACTAACTACCACAACTTGTCATAGCAGCACAAGCTATTAACTAATTAAGCAATTAACTAATCCAAAAATCTCAAGCCGCAGCTAGTGCCTAACGTCGGCCTAGCATAGTCGCAATACACAGCAGCAACAAACAGCCGTATGCACAGCTCCTCTACCGAACTGCTTCCAACCGCAGCTAGCACAAGACCTCGCGAGATAAATTCCAGTAGCTGGCTCCGCTAGCACCTCACCAAAAATCCTTCCAGCTGCTACAAGCGCAAAAGCTAGTGCAGCCACCGCTAGCCGAATTTTTTTCAATTTAGCCCTTTTTTTTTGTAAAAAACGCACATTTGTACCCCTGCTAGTCTTATTTCCAGTTTTGGACCCAGGGGGTCGACGCCGAGCTAACACAGCTCGGCGCCGTGAGTCATGACGCCGAGGTCCCGAACCCTAGCCACCGGGGCAGCCAGCGTGGCCAGCGTGACCGGTACCTCGGCGCCATGACTCACAGCGCCGACCTCGGCGCTTCAGATCTCGGTGCCGAGCTCTGAATTATATACCTGCCCGAGCCTTCATCTATTTCTTCCTCTCCTCTCTCGGGTTTTCACTCAACCCAACCCGCCGAACTTTTGAATCACCAATTTTCTTTGTGGAAACTTGAATTGATCCATACAACCGAGAGCAAGGTATCCTCTTTGTCCTCCTCACTTTTACGCATTGATTTGGTCTATATCATGTGTATTATGCAAAATTAGGTTAGTCATGACCTAGGGTTTGAAGCAATTAGTCTCACTTGTTTTATTGATTCGTATTGTGTATTATGGAACCTTAGTTACGTCGGTCCCCTCTGTTTCTCCCACTGTTAGGATGCCGAGGCGTGGTAAAGCTAGTAAACCAAGGTAATCTTTGTCCATCGTATTCTAATTTGTCGGTAATATGTAGTTCATATTATGTAAGGTTCATACAATTTGTTGTATTTACGGATTAGGCAGCAGTGGTGGGCAATCGCGTCGCTCGTTTGCCTTTGCCTAGTGGCGTTCGGTGCCCATGTGCTCTGCGGTGATGCTTGTAGGGTGGCGAGATCGATGAGGAGGACACGTGCAAGCGGGCGTATTGGATGTGTCACAATTATGCCTTTGACCCTACACCTCAACAGATCCGCATTGGATTGTTGGTGAGAAATTAGTGGCTTTTTCTTTGTTCTTGCGATGAATCAATAACATTTCATTACGTGCTTAACAGACCCATGTTTTGCAGGAACCTCCCCCGCTATGTGACTTTGAGCGGTGGATCGACACGAGATCAAGGAGGAGGACAAGCGACATATGGAGGGGTGAAGAAGTGGGATGCGGGCGCGAGGAGTGTTGGAGAAGACACGCAAAGAGGAGGCGGAAAAGGAGCGCGAGGAAGAGGTGAAAATGAGGCGACGACTAAGCGTAGGGGAGAGGAGAGGAGGCTTGGCGTGTTCGCGTGCTAAGGCTGCAATGGAGGAGAATCGGATGCTTTAAGGAAGGGAAAGTGGCCTCGTTGCACTCGGTAGTGTGCTAGACTTAGTAGTTATGGTTTAATAATGAACAATGTTATCATTTTACGGACTTGTTATTTTGTTGTACTCTTGTCATGTCTTGCACTTTTTCAGTATGTGCATGTGAGTATATTGTTAAACTTGAACATGTGAGTAGCATGATTTGTTTTTTTGTCACTATGCCTATATATTTGGTAACTTTTGGTGCTTGACCAACAATAAGCACACGTTCCTTTGGTCCGACATATAATCACTACTCGCATATAATCACGGGAAAAATTCGCGAGTTTCCCTGTTTTACGACCATCCACATTTAATAATATGACACAAATATATCATACGAGCATATATTCATCAAAATACCACACGAATAGTGGAAACAACAATCCAAAAGTCCAAATAGTCCATAAAAGTCCATACAAGGTACATAAACACGGTCCCTCACGCCTCCTAGCCTTTCCCTTTCCACCAAGGCGTCGGTGCACAGGTGTAAGGGTCACGCGGACGTCGGTGCCTCGCGGTGATCGGCTGCGAAGGCGTGTCGAAGGAGCACCACAGGTGAGACGGTCCAATCTCCTCGGCCTCGTCCTCCTCCTCGCCACCAATCTCCTCGGCCTCCTCCTCCTCCTCGCCACCAAGTCCCTCAAAAGTATCCTGGTAAATGCAGGACGAGCTCGCCTCGGAAGCTGTACCTCCGTGTGAAGAAGTGCCCGAGCCTACGGTTTGGTGCTGCGTCGGAAGATGTCTCGTGCGCGTGGGCGTCCATCGGTGCTGCGTCCTGCAACCACAACGGCGGCGGCTGCGTGGCCGTCTCGCAAGTCTCTGCGGTTCATCATCATTTTGTTAGTTCACAAATGTCATATTTGGTTACAAGTTTATATTTTGATTGCCATGTATTGAAAGACTTACTCCAAGAAAGTTGTTGAGTGTCATCTCATCGACTCGTCCTCGGAAGCGCTCTAGGTCAAGCACGGATCGCCTCAGCGTGTTGCCTACACACATTGTTAACATATGGTTACTCGGTTAGTGTGATGCAAATAACATTAGCGCTATGATTGATTGCAAGAAAAAGGTTAGAAGTGACATTACCACTCGATCTAAGATTGGCGCAGCCTCCACCAACGCGTCCTCCCGAGTCGCAAGGTCGTAGGAAGTGTCTTCATCACGAGAAGACTCCATGTTAGCGTAGTCGCTTGGGTCCATTGCACCTTCAACTTTGTCTGTGTCACACCAAGGTACCAAGAAAGGTATGCACGGAAGTTGTAGTTCGTGTGCGGGTGCTCATTGGCATAGACGTTCTCATGGAGGAGTTCCCACACGTCTATGTGGTCACGGTGCAACGTCTCGAAGTCTGTCGTCTTTTTCTGCTTCTGACGATCGATCCTGCAATATATACATCATCAGTGCAAATATAGTGAATTAGTAGTTATGTATACAAAGGACAAAAAAAAGTAGCGTACGCCACTTACTTGTGCAACTCCACAGACGTCGAGAACGGCTCCACTGGCCACTCCTGCCTGAGGCCAAACTGGCGTGCAACTCTATGTGGCAGGTGGTACTCAACAGCGTAGAAGCAGATCAGCGGACACCTCATCGTGTAGAGGTCCTCGTCCACGCTGCACATCGTGCTCACTCCAAGCTGGACCACTTGGCCATCTCTGTAAGGCTCCCAAGTGACCTGTGTACAAAAGGTGTTTAGGTATTGTAAGAAAGATTGAATCGAAAGACTGAATGAAAATGTGAAATGAAAATGCAATGAACTCACCATCGAAGTCGTAAGTGTGTCAAGCTCGTTGGCGTACTCAACGTACGCGCGTCTCGTCCTGGCAAACGGAACTCGAACTGGTCCCAAGGTGGGCAGTCGGTCGGTGTCGGGTTGGCCACTTCAAACCACGGACGAGGAGGAAGAAGCGTCGGCCGACCAAGCGGTACACGAGACCACATCCAAAGCTGCAGAAGGCACACCACCGCCGATCGGCGCATCTTTGAGAAGACCGCCGACAAGCCGAGCACAAGTGGCGATAGAGGAAGGACAAAACTCCGGAAGCCCGGTGTAGCCACCCGCCATGTCCCATTCGGTCAAGCAAGGAGGTACATCCATGACGCGTTGTCTCCGTTGCGTCGGAAAGAGAACACACCCAAACAAGTGTAGGATCAAGCTCTGCGATAATAGGTGGTGTCTCCTCGGTTGCATTGTCAGAGCATCGAGCAAGCGTTGTCTGCAGCCAGCGATAAGAACCCACGAGTGCGGGAAGCGGTGTCTCGGAGGAAGCTCTCTCCCAAGGAAGGCCTCCACTCGGCTCTCAACCGTCGGACTGACTGTCCGTGAATCGGGCGGCCCGAACACGAGACCAAGAAACTTCTGCGCGTCTGAGCGTAATGATCATCTCACCACAAGGTAGGTGGAAGCGTAAGTTCGGCCTCCACTGCACAAACATAAGCGAGTACTAAGGTCGGCTACATAAATGAACACCGAAAAGTGGTAGTGCATGGGTTTGTTAGTCAATGTACTGTCAACCAAAGCGTGATCGCCGCGGGGTTGATGACGGGCAACCCGGCGAACACGAAGCGTCGGCGTCGGGCCAGCCCTCTGAAGTAGAGGAGTGTACCTGTCGTCGTACCGCATGTCCTCGAACCCGTCATGGGTTCGAGGACGAAGAGGGGGCAGTTCCTGCAAAGATTACAATTATTTAATATGAATCCATCGAAAAAATAAAATATAGAGACATACAAACATGTGTTGGCATTACCACCCCCTCGGCGGTCAGACGTCCTCGGTGGTGCTCCTCGTAGTACGGATCCAGGAGGTGGAACTGCGCCATCCTGCAAACATAAATAGCAGATGTTAGTTACAGTAAAATGTAAAATTGAGTACAAGAGTGAAATAAATACGAAGTTAGTAATTAATAAACCCTTGATAATTATTTATTTGCACTGACTAAGTGGCGGTGACAAAGTACGAGAATTATGGCCAAGTCTGCGCATTTGCCACATTGGTTATGCTCGAGTGCGTAAGAAAGGGGTTGCTCTTCCTTGCCTTGTCCTTCGAAACTTGATCCATAACCATCTTGTGTCTAGTCCTCTTTCTACTCCCACGTTTGTTCCAACGACAACTGGATCGGCTATGTACTTGGACCGAGTAAGGAGGCCACTATCCCTTGTCGGTAAGGCTCAAAGCGGGAGACCATGTAAGAACAAGGGTATCAATCTTTGAACTCCCTAGGTATCCTGCTCTCGTGCGCATAGTTACGATGATTAGGCGCCGCAACATAGTGAGAACATGGAAAGTGGTGCTGTCTTGTTCTCCCACACGCAAGAAGAAATCAATAAATCACGACAATATGACTCCTTGACGGCGGACCTCACCATCGGCCATTGTACCACCCTTTCAATGACCTCATACTTGCCCGTACTATGATCAAAACATGACACCTCATGTGTGCGAGCCCTATCCTTTGCCCTCTCGGATGCTTTTGGGTTTAGGTGCCCATGTCTCATTACTACTCTGTCGTGCCATTGCATCCAAGTGCCTCTCGTTGAACCACGCAACAAGCTTGTAGAAGGTGAATGATCCGATTGCATTGCGGGCATGGCACGTATACCCTTTAGCAAACTATTAAATGATTTAGCCATGTTGCTGATGCGAAACTCATACCTCCGACCACTATGGTCATAGGCCCTAGTCCATTTGTCGAGTTCCTCGGCAAGCCTCTCAACCACTGTCTACCCTCTGTGTTTGTTCCGGTTTGGTATTCCGGCTTCTCTTGGAACAACGACACCTCAAGGTGGCGTGCAACCTCCTCGAAAAGAGAAAGTTATCCTTTGTACCATCCTTACGGAGTAAATTCTCGGCGAGTGCGAGTGCACCACCGGTGATGGATAGGTGCGTGCCGGAATCTGCTCTGTCGGCACTAAGTATGCCACAGTGTGCATCGGATATGACACCAACCTCCTGCCGGGGCCAACAACATGTATCCAGAACAAGCGCGGGAACCATCCCCAACTATCTTTGTTCTCCTCTCCACCAAAGCAAGCGCAAGAGGACCAATGTGTTTATGCGTCAGCGAAATGGCTATCAACAATGTGCCCATGTACTTGCCAGAAGAAAAGTACCATCAATGGAGAAGACGGGACGACAATGCACGAATGCCTCGATGCATTGTGGAAAACACCGAATCGCGGAAGAAAATCGCCTTCCATCCTTCCATTCATTTGGTTTGGGGATGTACTCGTAATGCATGCCTGGATTAACTGCTTTCATTGCATTGAACAATGCTGGCAACTGCTCGTACCCCTCCTCCCAATCCCCATATATCATCTTCTAGGCTCGCTGCTTTGCCCTCCATGCTTTTCCATACCTTATGTCGTATCCGAACATCTTCTGTGTCATCTCCATAATTGTCCTCACCTTCAAATTGGGATGCCCCTTCAGTATTGAGTATAGTGATCTCGCAATGAGGGTAGATGTCAGCGCGATGCTTCTTGTTTCAAGTTTGATTACGCACAAGTGTGTGGGCCAACGATTTTGTGATCTTGAACTTGCTGTGTCCTTTGTTTCCTAGCACACACCTCCAATTACAATCGGCCTTCTCACACACCAGCATGTATGCGCATTGCACATAGGAATGCCTAACCTTGAAAGGTCTTTTGCGCTTCACGGAATACTCCTGTAACCACCTTCTCAATGTAGGCAAGTCCTTGAAGACCAAACCCTTCTTGATTTCTATGCTATCCCGGCCAGGAGCCTCTAACAACTCGTCGTCTCGCATACGCATAAGCACCTTGGGAATGACTAAAGTGCTGAATTCTTCAATAGTTGGATCACGATTAGGCGGTGTATGATGAGCTCAATATCTTGTTGTGTCAATCTTTGCAACAGGCCGGTCTTCATCGGAATCAACGGTTCTAGCCGTCCCATAAGGCTCCTCACCATCATCAATCTGAACATCAACGTTGTTAGAGGCCCTACAGAATTGATCCATGTTGCCTGAAGGTGCCACAGGAGGACGACCATTATTTTCAGGAACATCTCCTGCATCACAACCACACATAGGATGGCAATTGAGATAAAGGAATAGATTAATGAATGGTAAACTAAAGTGGTACTCGACACTTACTTGGATGGTTCGAGTCAAAGGATCTCTGAGGGCGCAGGATGAGAAATTCCAATCTCATTCGGGCGGATTGAGCATCGGGTACCCAACCAGGCTCGTTCACATCCGCATCACAATTGGGAAGCGGAGGGTCCAAAGGGGAGGACTACCCAAATCGGTGAATGCCCATAAAGGGTGAATGCCCATGAGGGGTGAGTGCCCATGAGGATTAGGATCAATGGACAACTTCGCAAAAACAAATCCAAACATTGATATTGGGTCCTCATCACCGTCTGACATAATTTTGCCACTGATCCTCAGAGTCAATTGAGACTATCCGCCTAAAAATAGAGTCTTTAGAACCAAGGTGAAGTACACCCTCAACTGAGATGCCATCCTCATTACCATGACAACATAGAACCTCACGAGCTCTAGCGACCAATTCACCATAAGACGGACGATCACTAAGCAGCAGGGACACACTTTCCATCCCAACAAATGACACATTTCCATAACCATCTTTCTCAATCGCCTCCATGATGCAAGGTTACTAGATTGTCCATCTAATCCATACAAAAAGCGGTGGTTGTTAATGTCTAATAGTAAAGTAGTATACTAACTAATTCCATACGTAACTAATTTAAGTTTATAACTACCCAAGTAATTTGCTACCTAGCAAACTAAATAATTATGTCTAACTAACTATATGTAACTAAACAAACTAAAATTTCTAACTATGTCTAACTATATCTAAACCCTAACTACATTATATGTTACTAAATTAGCTATGTCTAACTATATATCTAAACCCTAACTACATCATATCTAACTAAAATTGCTATGACTAACTATATATCTCAACCCTAACTACATTAACTATATCTAAACCTAACTAACTACAATTTCTAACTAAATTTACTAACTACATTTTCTAACTCTAAAAAAATTTCTAACTACAATTTCAAACTAAATTTCTAACTACAATTTCTAACTACAATTTCTAACTAAATTTACTAACTACAATTTCTAACCAAATTTACTAACTACAATTTCTAACCAAATTTACTAACTAAATTTCTAACTAAATTTACTAACTACACTTTCTAACTAAATTTACTAACTACAATTTCTAATTAAATTACTAACTACATTTTCTAACAAAATTTACTAACTACATTTTCTAACTACATTAAATTAAATTACTTATTACAAAAAAATTACCACGGGAGAGCGCGGCGGCAGTGGCGGGTGGAGAGGCGGCGGAGCCGCCGGCAATGGCGGGCGCGGGGCCCGGCGGCTGGCTCGGGGCGCGGCATGAGGCGGGGCCGCGGCGCGCGCAATGCTTCGGGGCTCGGGGCGGCGGCGGGGATAGTCAATCAAGAATAGCAACAAGTCACCTCACCTAATCATGTGCATGTGCTGCCTTCGTGAGCTTCTAATCACTGCTGCTAGCAATAAACAAATCTCAAAACTCAAGCCACATGCACATCCCATCAAGAAGACAACAAGCCCCAAAAAGCCGCAGCAGCTAGATTGGTTTTTCAGGAGCGCACAACCAACAGCCGCCGGCCCTTGCTTTTTCCCAGCCGCTCGGAGCACCTATCTCTCCAGCGACAAGACCTAATCACATCCCACGTACATGGTATATATCCAGCCGCAAGGAGCTAGAGCATCATCACGCTTACGGGCCCCAACCCTAATGCCTTATGGCGTTGGCACCTAATCATCCACGTACAACCCACAATTCCTAGGGCCCAATACGTGGGCTTGTACACCGGATTATAAAACTAATTTTAGACACCCCAAAATTGTCATGTGTCGTAGCCTCCGAACCGCACCTCTGCACCTCCAACACGCATCATTCATCTTTGATCTCCAAGCGTCCCAACTCGAGCTCGACAGTCTCCTCCAGCATCCTCGACCCTCTGGACTATGACTTCATACCAAGCCATCTCCCGGTCACCGCTGTAGACCACGATCACCTCCGAGTTACCCTGCACATGCAAAGACCAAAACAACATATTTTCCCGACACAAGTTCTTCCCAACTTGACCAACATAAGTCCACACACATCACACACCTCAAATAACATTAGTACCCAATATTGTCAATTATTCATCAACTAAAATATCATAGACCTAGCCACATGGTCTAACAATGGGGAAGCTCGGGGTGGTTCGGAGAAGCTTGAAGATGTCCCTAGGATGATCCTGGCACAAGGAATTGGCTCGAGGCTCTCCAAGGGGGAAATGGCGGTGAGGGTGGCATTGTCGGCCGGAGACGAGAAAGAAATGGCAATTTAGCGTCTCTTGTGGACCAAAAGCCGAATTAGTTAAGGGAAAAAGTTCCTGGTGCTTTGGAACACGAGATGACACGAGCAAAGTGAAGAGAAACCCTATGGGCGGCAGGAATGGCGGTGGTGGCGTGGCGACCGAAGTAGAGCTCAAGCTCTCTCGTGTGTTTGAGCTCAATTGAGGGGAGGAGAAGGTAGAGGAATGACGAGAATGACAAGGAAAGGATGAGAGGAAGCTCTTGCGGGCTTTTTATAGAGGGACAAGCGGAGAAACACGAGAGGGAGGCTGGTGGCCACAGGCAAGGGTAGCGAAGTTCTCAGAGGTGCCGAGGTGACTACGGGTAGGAATGGGCGAGGAGAAGGGCAGGCATTGGTGCGGGAAGTTGACGGGGAGGTGATGGGGGCGGTTGGCGATGAAAACCGGGGCGGTGCGACGAAACCATGGGCGCACGGTGACATGCTCGCGAGCGTGTGCTGGCGAGGTCGAGCCAAGGTGGAAGACAATGCCTGCTAGCGGGGCCCACTAGCTAGAGAGAGTGAGAGGGAATTAGGTTAGGGTTTTTAGATTTTCAACTAAATTGTTTGCTGGATTTTTATACCGATCAAATAAAGTTCAAATTTTATGAAACTTTTTGTGGGGGCTTCTAACCTAATGTAGATCCTTGTATAAGTTTTTCAGAAGCTTATCTCTTCTATGATTTTCTCTAAAATTCTTATAAGTTTCTATTTTTATGTATTTGTATTTGTCATTCTTAACAAAGTTTCACATAAGTTGTTTGATAAATTTTTCTTGGGAGATTATTCCAAGATAATTATCTCACCTAATGTTTTTATTTTGTTTTTTATATAATTTCTTTTAAGTGCATATTTGTTTGTATTTCATGATTTGCTTTTAAATAAAAAATCAAATTCCAAACATGGGTAGATTTTCATATGCAAAATGATCAAAGTGTTTTTCCCAATGCATTTTTTTATATGCTCCCAAATATGGATTTTGGGATGTTACAAGGAAGTTCCACCCAAGTCGATTAAGGGCCGGTTCCTGTGATGACCTCTCGTGCACTAATAGTGCAACCACAAGTTTACCAAGGGTACGACTTGGTTTACTAATTTGCTTCGCCTTAGCGTTACTTCATCATCTTGTGGAATGTGGCGTGGTTATTGTCACAAGGAAACCACCTGGAGGGTGGCTTGGCTATAATACACAGATAAACCACACGACGCAAGAGGGGGCCGCCGGAGTGTTGTGGCCCAAAGACGGTGAAACCTTAGTGGGTGGGGTTGCATTGAGGCGAGGCATTGTAAAGGCCTTGTGAATACTTTCTTAATCTCATGCCTACGGTAGTGTGTTGACATTATAATATTATCGTCTTTTGTGGGTAAAGTTGTGCGACCTCTGCATAGTGTAAAACATCAGGATAGTCTTGTCCACGGTCATGGGTGATACCGAGAACTTGCTTGATTAGATATCAAATTTTACAAAATAATTTGTGGGTGGAAAGAAAAGTCAGGTTGGAGCCTGAGGATTTGATTTGTCTTGGTTGGAGTTAGTGGAAGGTAATAGGTGGATGCAGTTGTGGGATTTCAAGAGGAATGCGACCTGGGATTCGCGGTCAGATGCAGCCTGGAATTGGCGGGGCATGCAGCCAGGAATTTGCGGGTGGTGCGGCCTAGAATTTGCGGGTGATGCGGTCTAGAATTTGCGAGTGATGCGGCCTGTCTAGTCAGGTGGTTGTAGCCTTGAATTGCCAGGAAGTTATAGCCCAGAATTGCCAGGGGCGTTCATCCCGGAATTACTAGGGGTATTCCGGATGAAAGCTACTCACCCTGCACGAAGTTCATTTGGTCGTTTGCTAACATAAAAGGCTGAGCTAGCAAAACACACACACACACACACACACACACACTCTGAGAGAGAGAGAGAGAGAGAGAGAGAGAGAGAGAGGGAGAGAGAGATGTATTGTGGCTCTGATCTGGCACTAGGAATGTACTTCTCTCTCTCATGACCGACTCAGAGGAGGGAAGGGTGAGGGCGGCGGCAAGTTGCGACGGTGGAGCTCCAACGAAGAAGCGAGCACGGTGCGTTTTCAGGCCCAAAGAATCCGTTTTTATCGGTGTGAGGTGACGTGGATGATGAACACAGCTAGAATGGGCCGATGATGAACACAACTGGAATGATCCAACGATGAGTCCACCGGACTTGGAGGGGACGAAGTCGCCGGCATCGTATCCGATGAACTTCGCTTCAACGCAAGTTCGAGGAGCTAAGTGGCACAACCTCACAAGTTTAGGGGTCTGAGAAAGTAAAATATAAATTCAGAGAGCTAAGTAACACAACCTCGCAAGTTTAGGAATCTACAGTACATTTTTTCTCTCTCTTTTTTAACAAAAACTACCAATTACGCCACTGCGGAATATAGAAAAATCTATGAAAATATCACCAATGTTGTGTATTCAGGGTCGCGTTGCTGATGATCAAGCACAACTCACAATAATATAACAGTAGAATATGAGAGACAATATTTAGTCACAAGCTTTCTCTAACTTTATTGCTCTTTTGCCCGTAGGCTTGTATGTACAATGTGTAGCCCCCTGTATCTCCTTATATAGGGGGAGGTGGGTGCCTTCATGATAAAATAAACTATATGGGACTAAACTATGCTAATGGGTTTTGTGAGCCTGCTACCCCTAATGGACTTTTATTTAGGTAAAGTGACCACACAATCGGCCCTTTGGAAACAGATCGATATGCAACAAGCACATAATTTAGAACTCCTACTTCCATATTTAATATTTTGTTAATTATTTTACATGGGCTTTATATATAATGCGTATTTTTCTGGTGGCAGCATATTAACGTTTTCCACATTTGAGTGAAAAGCAGAATGCAGAATACTAGTATATACAAACCCATGAACAGAGCATAAACTAGATGTCCTAGTGTCTAACCTCTAAAGACTGGTGGGACATCTAAAGTCTAAAGCAACCCGATCATCACACTCATAATTTCTCTTGAAACAATAATCTAACTTATGCTTTGGAGATCAACCGTACTACCATTTTTCCCTTTCGGCAATGGGAGATCAACAACATCATTGTCCCTCATTAACTCATATCCTCTTGGAGCTAAACAAGACCTCGTAGGGTCAAGGTAAACATACATTAAGATGCTCCTACACGGGGACATGGCAACCACTCATTGCCTATATGAACATGATGGCTGACGAGCACGATCTTTTCCAATTTCCATGTGTTTCACCAGTTGCAGGAGGCATACATGGTCGTGGCAACGCAGTCATTGCCAAAACGAGCCAGCCGCCGATCTGGACCACCTAAAAATGCACTACATCCATCATGGCAGAGAGGAACGTTCCCCCTTTGTTGATCTAAGACAAGCTGGAAAATCCGGCGCAATTGTACGGTGTAGTTTCTTTGGCGGGTTTAAAATCAAAATGTGAAATCATACACCTCCACATCTAAAACCAAGTTAAGTCGTATATATCCTTACGGGGTATTTTTGGACCAAATTCGAATGTTTGCAGGGCTAGGTCGGTTATTTTTGGATAAAATTCGAATATTTGGTGTTTTTTTAAAAAACATTTATAGACTTCAACACTTGTAAGATTTTTAGATCTCAGACTATAGTTCACCTAACCCAAGGCCTCAATCCGCCCTTGCCCTCTAGCATCACATCTGATTTGTAAAATGTGACATCTTACCTGTGTACTAATTTTAGTGATGGGTCTCTCCCTCTGGATTAATCTACCGTCATCTGCCCCTTGATTAATGGACCATCAAAAGATCCAGTCCATCAATTCCAGGTTGTGTGAAAAAAAAAATCTGGAACCAAGCAAAGCAATAGACCAAAAGCATGGCCCCGATGTCTGACACGCCACGAGCGTTCGTGATATCTGACAGAGAACCACCCCTCCATTTTGTTTGTTTGTTTGTTTGTTTACTGCAACTCTATTATTATTATTTCAATAAGCAAAGCAGCTGACCTCTATACCCTACCCTCCCTGATCGATTTCCAGGCTTGGCTTGTTGGGAATCCTAAGCACTTGCACTTGACTGTTTGCTCTTCTCCTCCTCTTTTTGTTTTCTCCTTTTCTTTTCCGCATGCCACCTTGGGTTACTGAATAATTTTCTTTTCCGTTCTTTCAGAATTCAGATACGATTGGAAAGTGCTAATCGTGATTAGATTTAGATCTCAAGCCGATGCATCGATCTGCATGGAAATGCCCACATGAAAGTACTGCTACTGCAGGCACTTGCTAGGGTGGCCAGGAAGGAAAAGTCAACCAAACGCTATTAGAAACTTGAATTACAGATATATTTTAGAATACGCGTTAATTATAGCAAGCTATTCGTGCATTGTATTTGGTTTATTGTAGCATGAGCGTAATGTTTATTTTTATGGGACTTAGGTTTTATACATAAACCAGACCAGATCACCCAAAAGCTTTAAAACATTAGAAAAAATAGGAAATATACTCACAGTTCAACATAACAACTAAAAAATCCTAATGGTATTCATAATGTAGAAAGACTATGTCTTTGTGCTTGCTAGAGTACCATATCTGAATCTTAGATTGGGCAACAGTTATTTTGGCAACAGTAAGTGTCACCCATGACTGAATTACAAACTAACTAAACTACCACCGGTTGTTTTGTCCTTTCAGTACTACATATATGAATAAATATTTCCTACAGCTTGCAGCCGTAGAAGCATAGGATGGCAAGAACGGCACAAAACCACGTGGGACAGCTCGAACAAACTCTCTGCCACGGTGGAACGAAGCGACTTCATACCAGGGGACCTGATCCACTTGTCCGTAACAAAAAAAAAGAAGAGTAAATTGCGTTGTCCATCGTCTAATTGGATTTTCGTTGCACAAAACACCAGGTATTAATGTTCTTTGCACATAACACCGTCTGATCTTTCAATCCGTTGCGCTTTGCATCAGGACTCAACTCTGAAGGGATCTGACCCGTGTAAATGACAGCTCGGGCCCACCGTAGATGCCACGTGTGTGCATGTGTTGGCAGCCAGCTTGGCCAGGGTTTGAGGCGATATTTTTTTTTGTTCCACATCAACCAATCGGTTACTATCGACAAAACACACATCGCATCGGATCCGAATCTCTAAAAAAATTGGATCCCCTTTTGGCCAGCGTGGCTGCCACCTCCTCCACTTACGTGGTGCCTGCGGTAGGTTTGTTCTGTCGTTTATACAGGTCGGATCCATTTAGAGGTAAGCCTTGGTCCAAAGCGCAACAAATTGAAAGGTTAGATGGTGTTATGTGCAAAGAACGTTAATACCTGATGTTACGGATGTCCAATTAGACGGTGGAAAGCACTATTTACTCATAAAGAAATGATGATACGCACACAATCATCTTAAAGAGCGAAAAGTACTCTTCGTCCTTGATGTCTATGAATATACTACTGCTAAAAAATCTAGTGCACAATGTTAAGTTTAGATGTGAATTAGCTTTTTTGTGCTAAACACCTCAACAAAAACAATATTAGGCCGCAAGTAGCTGCTACAAATAACTCAATGATGAAGATAATCTTAGTGCAAAAACCCTTTGCACAAGCTTAGGATTTGGGTTCCCATGAGCATCCATGAGAGTGATTGGTTCCTTACATCAGATTAACTTGGCTTGACCGGACAAGTATGGTTGGTAAGGGCAAGCTTAGGTGATGCAAGAAGTTTGTTTGGTTGGTTGCTGAGACACTATTTGGCTGGTTGCATGAGTGATGTAATTGTAAAATATGTATTAAAAACCCAAGATAGCTAGTAATATGGCTTGCAATGATAGCAAGTGCTGATCCAGTTGCTTCAGTTGGTGCCTCAGTTACCTAGTGGTTAGCAACACTTTTTCGGTAGTATGAATCGCTACGTCTCGCTTCTTTCTATATGATAATATGAACCGTCGGTTGTTGCGCTCCCAGCAGGTAATACCAAGAGATTGGAGAAAGAACATCCTAAAAAAAAAGTCAGCAGTGAGCCCGCCCTGTCTGTCTGTGCTGGCAGATAGGGGCAATTCTATGTGATTCGCTACGCTTGCTTGCAGCACCCCACCCGGTAAGCTGAGCAGAGCTTTTGGGGAGCGACAGTAACTACAAGCCTACAAGCTTAGCTACTGTCATACCATTAGTAGGAGATACCATAGCGACTTGGCTTTGGGGTGGTTTCTCCGTGTACAATGCCACCTTAAAACGCTCACTATTGTAACCATTATTCTAGCTTAATTATCCTTAGTATACCTTAATCAACAAAAACAATACATGCCAGTCAGTCATCTAATCGTATAGTTAAGTGAGCCCACGGTTCAAAATTTCGGCCGATTTCCACCGATTCGGTTCTATCGGCCCTCGGTAAATTTTGAAATCGGTTTCGATTTGCATAAATTTTGTCAAATATAGAAGAAATATGTGCCGAAATTTATTTTCAAAAATTTCGGCAAATACTTTTAGCGATTATCAATCTTTTTTTAATTCAAATTTTGATTTAAAATTTTAAACCAAACCGACTCTACCGAACCCTCTGATAAAATTTTGATACCGGTTTTCAAAACCGATTCGAGCTTCACCCGTAGCCTCGCCCCTGACCACACTTCTGCATCACTTAGCTTGTCTCGCTTAGCCCAGCCAATCTGGGTTGTCCAATCGTAGACAACCAATCACCCTCTGTACGTAGATCAAGACCCTTTACATGCTAATGCTATACGAGCTTATGGCAAAAAGAATCTATATGCATGTCATACAAAATTTGTTAGTCAGCATCCACAAGGTATATATTAGCGCCAAGAACCCATGTAGATATCACAACAATAATTAAAGCCCTTCAAACGAGCACCTACCATGAAAGGACAGGTACCCTCTTTGTCAAATCCCTTTCTCATCAGCTTTTCTCTGCTTGTCACATTGTAATGGTGGTTGAAATGGCGCCTTTCCGACATGCGCTCGAGTGCAAATTTTCTTCTAAGCATGGATTAAGGAAGAGTTTTGCCTGCCGTATTTAATAACAGTAAAAGTGAGGGGCTCAAACTAAACAAGACCGTCCTTTTTTCTTGTCATTTTTGTCCACTAATAAATGCTACTGGCAACACCACCTCCACACTCCTCTCTCTCTCTCTCTCTCACACACACACACACTCTGTTCTTCTGCCGTTAGCCAATTCTTAGTACTGCGACTTAATTACTCATTCCCCTCTGCTCCATCCCGTGTTCTTGAATTTCTCTGGAATTTTTTTTACACTCCACACCAAAGCTGCATTTGGTCGAGATTTATAGCCTCCCACTTTACTCTCCCTCTCAGTGGGGGTTAGCATCTGACCCAAGCAAAGCGCCGGTTCTTGCCATTTCTGCCCTCCTTTTTGGTTAAATCTGTGGGCAAGATCTGATACAAAGGGGGTGCGAACCAAGAGAGGAGAGGTTCTTGTGTGGAATTCTTTCGCAATGAGGCCCGACGCGCGGCTAGATTCGGCGGTGTTCCAGCTCACCCCTACCCGGACCAGGTGAGAGCATCCTAGATCTGCTCAGGAAGCAGCGCTGCTTTGGTGATTCCTTTTGTTATTTGGGTTTTGGTTTGTGGTATGGTGCAAGAACAGAGTCTTTCATGCTTTGGGGATAAGAAAGTTTGGTCTCTGTGACAGTTCGTGTGCCCTGGTTCCGCAATTTGGTTAGAAAAGCTTTACATTTGAGTAGTAGTTTTGGTTGGTTGCATTTACTTGAGTTAGGGGTTCTGGGTGTCAGAAAAGGGAGAAAGTTGTAACCTTGGTGCAATTTGGAGCAGCAAATGCTTTGTTCTTTGTTCTGTTGGGCTTGGGGTTTCTCATATGTCATTACATGTGTTTAATTGTAGTACTAGATCTGATAATTCTAGCGCCATAGATGTGACACAGAATATATTGATGCTTCAGATTCTTTCTTGATCATGTAAGTTGCTTACTGTTTGGGAATGCTTGTGGCAGTACCACCAGTCAAGTCACCATCCACGATGTCTTATGGGAGTTGTCCTTTTACTGTTTCCAGGTTTGATTTGGTTCTGATAGTGAATGGCCGCAAGGAGAAGATAGCCTCTGGCTTGCTAAAACCGTTCCTGGCACACCTGAAGGTCGCCCAGGATCAGATTGCAAAGGGAGGGTACTCAATCACGCTCGAACCGAGTTCACGGGTTGACGCCCCATGGTTTACGAGAGGCACTGTGGAGAGGTTGGTGTCTGAATTTCTACAATTTCTTGTGACATTGCCGGTCGAGTCATTTGTATGTTAATTCTCTGCAGATTTGTGCGCTTCGTGAGTACTCCAGAGGTGCTTGAGCGAGTGACAACAGTAGAGTCTGAGATCTTGCAGCTCGAGGACGCCATCGCTATCCAGAGCAATGATAATCTTGGGTTAAGATCTGTAAGTGGAGAATTGTGGCTTATGAGTTGTTACTCTTATGTTATTTGCAGAAATATGACACATTCTTGTTTGCCATTTGGAAGGTAGAAGACCATGGAGGGAAATTGACAGAAAGCAATGAAGGTATAACATTGCAGTTGCACCACCTTAATTGCTTCTTTTTTTTATATCAAGAATTCATGATGCATTGAATGGTGCATGCCTGTGGGGAAATGTATACATCTGTCTCAGCTTTTCCTTGGACCACCAAAAAAAAAAGCAAGATGAATCCAGTCTGACTGTTTTAGAATTTAGAATCTAGTCATTATGGAGTTTGATGTGACATCAGGGACCCATTGTTGAGTTAGGTACATATAACTCAACTTTAAAGTTGTTAGGCTGTATGAAGTGCCAATTCATATTAGGCTCCGTTTGGTTCTAAGAATTCGATTGGATGAAATTCAAATTCAGGTTGAATTGAAATTGGTTTATAAATTTAATTCTAGTGTTTGGATGACATGTGAAATTGTAGAGTGGAACTATAGCCCAATTCAAATCCAAATGTTGTTTGGATGCCATTGTGAGGAATCTAAATTAGTTGGAGGAGGTACCAACTACCACGCATGCCGGTGGTCCTGGCAACAGGAGGGATCCACGGGAGATTGGCGGTGGCGGCAATTGCTGCAGTTTGGTGAGATGGGTATTGGGTACAGAGCAACGACGGAGAAGGCAGTCCTATTAAGGCGACTCGAGATCCGGGGAGGCGGTCGCGCGAGGACATCGAGGGGCATCGGTGAAGAAGAAGCAGAGGTGGCTCAGGTAACAAGGAAGAAGACGCCATGGCGGCGATGAAGAAGACGTTGTGGTGGAACCGGCGAAGATGAAGAAGGGGTGGTGCTGGCGACGATGAAGAAGGCGCCACGGCGGCGCCGCCGACGAGGAAGAAGACGACTCAAGATCTACGGCAGCAGCGGCGGCCATTCTTGGGAGCCCACTCGCGTCGAACTCGTGCTCGCCGATGCATGGCGACCATTGATCGGTGGAGGTCACTACGAGCTCGGTGGTAGGAGGGGAGGTCTCTGACAATGGCGGTCTTCACCGGAGTAGAGGAAGAATCTACCGGAGTAAGGAGGCCCCTGGTGGCGGCGGTCGAGGGTAGGTCTTTGACGATGGCGATCTTCGGGAGCTCACCGCCGGCGTCGGTCTTTGAGACCTCACCGGTGGCGACGGCGATGGATGGAGTCTGAGAAGATGGATGAGAAGGGGCTGGAGGCAGTGTTTTGGTGAGGGATTGCCCTCGATTCAGATGGGATGAGGTCCGAATCGTTGGAGGCCAGTTTTAGTTACCCCTCAATTCAGCTGGAAATGATTTCCAATTCCAATTCCAAACAGCAATCAGAACCAAACGGGGGCTTATCTAATTTAAGGGCAAGCTTTGCTATTATTTTGAAGTTATAAAATCGCTTGTTTTGGTTTCCACCTTAGTTATTGTTGAGATTGATTTAAAGATGGAGTTCTTATACTATTAACCGTGAATATATTATTAAAATCTTACTCTCAACCGGGGAACTTTTCTATAAGTTATTATGTTCTGAAATATGTATTGCCCGGATGAGAGATTGAGCTGTTTCATAATTTTAGTTAGCTTATCTGGAGTAGCCTGCTGTATCATTTCATTTATTGCTGGAAAATGCCTGACATTATGTATCCCCTAATAGGTAGCCGGGCAAATTATGAACCTGATGCAGATAAGGCGATTGTTCTGTACAAGGTGTGATTATATGAATATGCCCTGTTTTCTTCATGTATGCGTATCATGGCCTAACACTATGATCTCACCGATATTCTTAATTGATGACAGCCTGAATCACAGCCTACGCCACAAGTGCATGATGACACTACAACACAGGAGGAGAATTCAAAGTACTGACACACCTAAGAATATTTTTTTATATAAGTTGTTCTTTCCAAGTGTTGACATTTCCGGCAACAAAATTATATAAAGCCATACTTTAGAAAATAAAATATGTATTTACAACATCTAGTGGAGAAATACACACAAACATTAATCTTCATTTACTTTTTTATTGTTTGATCTCTACTACAAGCAGCATATATACTCTGAGATCACATTTAGTTTCTTTTGTTACTTACTATTGTCCCATTAGGAAGTTGTTAACATAATTTGTTTTATTGTGCACTACAATTTTGCAGAGTCCAACTGCTAAGAGTTCTTGAAACACGTAAAAATGTCTTACGGAAAGAGCAGGCTATGGCTTTTGCTCGTGCTGTTGCTGCTGGGTTTGACATTGACAACCTGGGTTACTTGATTGCATTCGCAGAGCGCTTTGGTGCTTCACGTTTAATGTAAGTATAGTCTTATCATTACTTAGTTTTTCATAAGCGATTTTATTACTTATCATAATGCCTTGTGTGCTTTTAATATGACATAAAGGCTGCTAATCTCCCTTGAAGATTGCATCATTCCTGTCTTCTATTGTATGGGATGCTCTAAAGTCTGTTACATCTAACAAGAACAATGTTGGTATCTCATGTTTCATAGGGTTTATTCAAATGTGAAATGTTATCTTTAACTGGTACTGGAAGTAGCTAAAACATTATTCCCTTTGGACAACTGTGCTATTAATGGTCCCTGTGTTAGTACTGTTCTTGAACTTGCTGTGATACTAATTTGTAATAACTGTTGTATCCCAGGATTGTATAGCCTGCATGTGTGTTTCTAAAAACATTGTATAGCTTGAAACCTTGAATAACTAAGGGCCAGTTTGCGGTTGCTGTGCCTGTGCTGTGCTGTGGAATCTAGTTAGTTATAGGAATCTTTACTAATTGTAGTAGGATTTTTTCTGTTATGGCTCCAAAAAAAGATGTCAAAACTGCGATATCCAAAAGTAGAATAAATAAGTGCTTTTTAAAAGCCACCACAATGCCAAATGGAGCCTAAGTTATGCAATTGCATAAATTTAGTTATGTCAGCACACTAACACTGATTTCACCAGGACATCTTGCATACTGACTGTTTCAGTGTTACCAATTGAACAGGAGGGCATGCTCGCAGTTCATCGAACTGTGGAAGCGAAAGCACGAAACTGGACAATGGATTGAAGTTGAACCTGAAGCAATGTCTACACGCTCTGAATTTCCTCCTTTTAATCCATCTGGCATTGTTTTCATGGGAGACAGCATGAAGCAAAACATGGAAGCAGTGTCTGTTCCCAACGGAGAGGCAAATGGCGAGGATGCAGCTAAAGCTGGTATGCATTCTGCTGCATCTTCCAAAAAAAGACGTCTCACTTCAATTTTTAGCATTGACTGAAAGTACGTCTTGAGACATAAGAAAAGAACATTTTTCTATGCTTCCAGTTTCCTTGTGGGAAGAATAGATTAATATTCAAATATAAGCAACTTACATTGAGGAAGATCTCTTAGGTTTTCTTTCCTTTCAAGGAATATAATGGATTATAAGTTTAATAATGCTAATCCATCTTGTTCTTAATTCAGCACTGTGAGTAAGCATCGTTGCTTTTAACTAATAACTATTGTGCAAACGTATAATTAGTCCATGCCTTGTCACACTGTACAGCACCTTGATTTCTGTGGCTATTTTTACTATGAGATCATTGGAGCTTATAAAATTATTTCCTTTCTGCTTTACAGATCAGAAGTCTGGTCAGCAGATAGGGTATCAGACAGCATATCTCCCATGGGCAATGCATGCTCCATCTGGTGGAGCTGTTTACCCACCTTATCCTATGCAAGGCATGCCTTACTATCCTGGGGTGAATCCATACTACCCTCCATACCCTCCAGTGGATGACCCCAGGTATCACTACTCAGGAAGGAAATCATCGAGGAAGCACTCCTCGGATAGTAAGGACTCAGCAACACTCGGTGATGGAAGTGACAATAGCAGTTCGGAAAGAGGGAGTTCTCATGGTCACAAGTTGCATAAAAAGGGTAAGAAGTCAGGGAAGAAGAAACCTAGTGTAGTTGTTATCCGGAATGTAAATGTAACGTCAAAAAAGCATGGTTCATCGGAGAGTGAGTCACAATCAAGTTCTGATGTTGGGTCTGAGGACAGTGATGTTTCACACTCTAAAACAAAAGAAAGGAAGCATAAGAGCTCAAGTTCAAAGAAAAAGGAGGGTAGGAAAACTACATTTGATTCTGGAGATGAATATAGCAAGGATGAAACATCTTATGGCCAAGACACTGACCAAGGAAACTGGAGTGCATTCCAAAATTTCTTGTTAAGAACAGAAGAGAAAACAAGATCTAATGATGCAGATCTATTTTCTGGCGAAAAGGAGCCCCCATCAAGGAGAAAAAAGAATGTAAACACTGCTGATCCTATTCTTTTAGCTGGGCGAGATTCTGATGATGTCCATGAACGGAAGGCAGTAGGTTTTGATTCAGCCAGTGGGAGGAGTAGAGCTATTCGGGTGATGTCCAACGATGAACTTGTGATGTCTGGGGACGGAAGAAGCTATATGGATGGTGCAATAAAGGAGATAGAAGCTGGTGGTGGGGGATACAGGAGAGGGACAAGTGATGACTTCATGGTCTATGGCCAGGAAAGGCCAATGGACAGAAGGAGTTCATTGGATCCTCTTGCAGAGGCCCGGTATAGGAGTCCCACTCAGGTGGACAAGTATGGGTATGGTGTGGCTGATGAGTCGTTTATGATTCCTCTTAGATCCGGCTCACAGGATAATATTGGACCGGAAAGCCGAACTGCGATTGACATAGATGTTGAGCTTCCTACAAGCGTTCAGAAAACATCAGATGGAAAGGCTGGAACTCAACTTTTCTATGAGCCAGATGAATTGATGCCAGAGCGTGGATTTGAAGATGCTTCCTTTGGATACGATCCAGCAATGGATTATGATAGCCACATGCTGGTCCAAACTATTGTCAAGGTTGAAGACACAAATGTAGAGGATATCTCTCATAGTATTGATGGTGACGTAAAGAAGCCAGAGAAAGAGAAACCAAGAAGTGCAAAAGACGGTTTGGATAAAAGAAAGAAAGATGCCTTACTGAGGAGACTGTCAGCTCCAAAGACCCCACTAAATGATGCACAGAAACGGGCACAGAATATGCGAGCATATAAAGCTGACCTTCAGAAACTGAAGAAAGAGCAGGTACTGGCGCATTTTATTCCCTTTTACCATGCTGTTCATTTGATCTATTTGAAAATTGGTTCTTCTATATGGTGTAAGTGTAGGGTATTATCTGTAACTGGCTCGTTTACATTTATTATTTTACTATCTTTACCCTCTTCATCACTGTCACCGCTCCTTTCAAAGGGCCAACTGAGTCCGAACCCAATAGGATGAAGACAATTTCCCTGTAGTTTTATAGATAATATAAAGTAGGAAGTACTTCTAAGTTAAAATTTCAGTTAGTGAAGCGCTATATTGGTTTCCCAGAATGCAGAAATCTTATCAACTTTACCTAACCCCTAATCTACCTCCAGTAAAAAAGAACATATATACTATGTCCAGAATTACTGTCTGGTTTGACTTTTGTGTTATTTGGCAACTCACTTCCTTGATCTAGTTATGGCTTGTTGAAAGTCCATTCAATCCAATAGAAAGAATTAATGATTTTTTTTGGCATTTCTCAAACTCTGCTTTGTTCTTAGGTCCTGTTCTAACTCAAATTGACTTTTTTTTGTTGTTGTTCCATTTGTATATTTAACTTTCCAATGACCTCACTTTCAGGAAGAAGAACAAATGAAGCGACTGGAGAGGCTTAAATTAGAGAGGCAAAAGAGAATAGTTGCAAGAAGTAATGGAAAGAGTCCAGGGAGCGATCCTCCAAAAGCAAGCAGAGAGCATATCAATGGACTGAGTAAATCAGTTCCATCATTTACTGGGGTGAAGAAAGAGAAAAGTGCGACAACTGAGTCATTCAGCGAGCGACTGAAGAGGCTCGCTGGACCTAAAGGCGTTGCTGGGACGGACCGTTCGTCAAATCCCAAGTCAATTAGCACAGACCACTCAAGGAGAAGAAGCATGGCATGAGTTGATGGAAGACAGACGACTAAACATCTTGAATCTATCATGCAGCTTGGCAACCCAGCAACCTTACTGGAACAGCAAATCAGATCTCCAAAAGCTTCTTGTACAGGAAAAGGCTGGTGTTATAGTGGTGCCTGCATCCAAGAATACCATGGAAAGCGAATTTTCTTACAATGGCCTCGCATTTTACTTTCAGTTTGACATGATTATATTCATTCTTTAATTGAAGGTGGCTTGTAATAGTTGTGAACCTGTTTTTGTTGATAATATGCTATATTGTGCACGTATTTAGTGAAGGAATTGGTCAGTGTTGGAGATGTTGGAATTAAGTGGGCTTTGGTCCATGCTTTATCAATAATTCTGTAGGACCGGAAAGGCGACTAGAGGGGGGATTGAATAGGAGCTTAACCAATTTTTTTTTTTTTAAGATTAGATTCAACACAAATTTCACTCTAATAGCTATGAAAATCAATAGATAAACACAGTGGAAGGCTTATGTGGAATTCCCTTCAAACTCTCAGAAGAAACAACTAGAAATACAATTTTTCACTGATGAGCAGATGGCGGTCGACCGCTACAATAGCGGTCGATCGGTAATGATGACGATCGGATCGCTACTGATGAGCGGTCGATCGGTGAATAGTAAATTCAGCACAGAACGCGAATTTTAGCACTATTTCAAAAACGAAAATTGATCTAACTTTTGATCTACACTGCCAAACTTGATCAAATTTGGAACACACCTTCCTAAGGATATTAGGAACCTATTCCAAGCAACGATTAAGTAGATCCACGTCAAAGTTTAGACCTTTTTCAGTTTTACCGAAGGAAGGTTCAAAACCGAGCAAAAACGAAAACTTGATATAAACACTTGCTCGTGGGAGATTGATGGTCTAGGTGATTCTAGATATATTCCCACACATCACAGCAAGGTAGAAGAGGAGAAGAGATCAACCAAAAACCAAAGAATCAAAGATGGGCTCAAAATCACAAAACATGAAGGAAAAACACAAAGAGACACATCTTTGAAAAATCATCCATGGATTGATTCGTGATTGTTGCTGGTTACAGCCACTCTCTCAAGGAGGACAAGAGCTCAATCCATGAGCACACAATCAACTCATCTCCCTAGAACCCTAAGCCTCTCTCTTTTTCTCTAAGTCCCTAAAACCAAACTAGGGTTTACAAATGAAGTGCTTGGGGGCTGTGTAGCAGCACCCCTCCTATTTATACTAGAGGCCTAGCTTCAAGAAGAGTTTCTCTAATGGGCTCCTGTTAAGGTCCAACACAAACGTGACACTTACGCACGCTTTTTAAAGCGCCGAAACCAGCATGCTTGACCTAAACCACTTCATCTTGCACCGTCCCGCGCCGTGGTTTAGCCAATCGTAACAAAGGCCGGTATTTGGTGAAATTACCAAAATACCCCTTCTCGATCCTTCTCCATGGACCGAGTCCAATCTCGCCGGCAATCGCCGCTCGCCACGTGTAGGTTGATCAACGGCCTCATCATGTCGGCAAGTCCGCCCCGCCCGATCCCATCGGAACCACCAAGGCACTTGCGACCCCGCGCCGCTTGATCAACCCGTCGTCGAATCGCCGTTCGGTCATCCTCGTCCATTCTGCGCCACGCTTGAGCCAATTGACCTCACCCGGCATCCATGATCGTTCTGGACCTCAGCTCTCCAAGCTTAGTCCTGATCCTCTTGCCGTTGACCGTCATTGACCTTCAAGACACCTGCACAACAATAGACAGAGAAATCGTCTCCGGAAACAAGTTCTTCACAACTTGACCCACGTCAGTGAAAACATACAATATGCAACACATATGCAAAGATAAACATGGATATGACCTATCCCAAAATCACTTAGCCAATAAAATCAACATTCAGCACAAAACCGGTCAGACCGCCATTCAATGGTCGGTCGATCGCCTAGCCTTGATCGATCGCTCCCGGCCACGGTCGAGATCTTTCAACTCGACGACCTTTGAACATTTGCCGAAAACACGAGAAATAGCAAACCAAAAGTGCCATTGCCAATTGTAACATCATCTTAATATCGTGCATATATCCTCATGATATCCACAATCTCCCCCTTGATGAACACATTGGCAATCTTCCAGAAAATGTACGTTTTAGGTTTGAAAATGAAAATACTCGTCGTTTTCGCGCAAAGGCACAACTTGGTCCATAAGCAAGAGAAAGCCATGAAAATGACCAAGCTGGCTTCAGAATAGTTAAGTCAAGTGAGATAAGGCAACAGAAGGCACAAAAGCTTCAATTTCTAGAGAATCGCCAAAAATCTCACTTAAGATCTATATGAAAGAACAATTGTTCTATTTGACCTTCGATCATGGTGAGTATTCACGAATTGCAATTCAGATTCAGAAAAGGCAATAAAACCAAAGGAATGCAAATGAGATGCTCCCACTCACAATGATCACCAATTATCATGAAAAAAACACTTTCTCCCTAAGACTCCAAACAGCTCTAAAACAACATTTTTACCAATCTTTCTCCCCCTTTGATAATGTATTCAGCAAGAAACATGGAAGAAGATAGAGCATGAATGAAATGGAATGATTGTAATTTTTTTTGTTTTTATTTTTAGCAACAGAAGCCATGAGAATTATCCAAGAAGACTAGACAAGTATTACACCAAGCCATATTATGTGAAGTAGCGATGTTCCATCATGGCAAAACATATATAGCAAGCTAAAGCCAACAGAGCAATAATATGAGTTGAAATAAAGGCTTACCATGTAAAGATGTTGAAGATCATAGTTTAACTAAAGGTATCCAAAAAGGAGTCAAGCCATGTCTATAAGCAAAATGGAACCCAGAAATTAGACAAAGAGTCAATTTTGAGCATTTTGAGTGCAATTATGAATCAATTTGTTCAAGTAAGTGGAATTTTAGCATATTTTAGCACTTTGCTGAAAGACTTCAGGTTTTATCTTAGTAAAGCAAGTCCTGGACTAGGAGCCATCCACAACTGCCTCCTAAGCTTCAACCAAAAGATAATTTTGTTTTCTTAGCAATGTGCTAGATCTCAAGTCTTGCCGCGACCATCCCAAGCAAGAAAGCTTAAAAGAGTGATCTAGGTCATCCAAAACTCCCCCTGAGTTCAAGCCTAGTACAATGGCAAGCCGTCTCATGAGAAAGAATTGGTAGATCAGTTTTTTTCGCACAGAAAAGCTTATAATTTTTTCATTGGCTTGACTTAAGAACTTCCAAAGCTCATTTCAAAACTCATATCAGATTCAAGACTCAATTAAGCGTATATGACATGACGTGAATCATAAGAGGATCACTATAGCAAAACTAGTCACAAGATTCAAGAAGTTATGTTTTGATTCAAATTGCTCACAGATAATAAAACTATCATGGCAAAAACTAAGCTACATATGAAAAGCCATAACAGAAGTCTTAGCACACTAACACAAGACATGGAAAGGTATAAAGTATGAAATCAAGTCATACAAGGATAATAATCAAAGTTCTATGAAATTATATTACAATGCAAGTTGTAGAAATGAAAATGCATTATGATACAATGAATGCAAAAGAGCAAAACTCCCCCTCAAAACAGGCCAAGAGGACTAATAACCCCTAACTCTCCCCACAAAGTAGCAAAACGAGAAGAATCAAGAGCCTTAGTGAAAATATCAGCAACCTGCTGCTCAGACTCAACAAAATGAAGCACAACATCACCTTTCTCAACATGGTCTCTAAGAAAATGATATCGAATATCAATGTGCTTGGTCCTAGAGTGTTGCACTGGGTTTTTGGCAATGTTTATGGCACTAGTGTTATCACAGAAAAGAGGAACACTATCCAAAAATAACCCATAGTCCCGCAAAGTAGACAAGATCCAAAGAACTTGAGAGCAACTGCTTGCTGCAGCTACATACTCGGCCTCGGCAGTGGACTGTGCAACAGAAGACTGTTTTCGAGAAGACCAAGAAATAAGAGATGTGCCCAAGAAATGACAAGTGCCAGAAGTACTCTTCCTATCCACTCTACACCCCGCAAAATCAGCATCAGAAAAAGCCCGAATCGAGAGAGCAGAATCAGAAGAAAACCAGAGTCCAAAATCAATAGTGTCTTGGAGGTACCTGAATATGCGCCGCACTGCTTGACGATGAGAAGCTCGAGGGGAAGCCTGAAATCGAGCGCACAGACACACAGCGAATTGTATGTCCGGCCTCGATGCTGTGAGGTAGAGGAGGGAGCCGATCATGCTGTTGTACTCCTTCTGATCCACGGGCTTTCCATCCTCATCAGGGTCCAGCACAGTGGTTGTGGCAATGGGAGTAGACATTGGTCTACTGCTTCCCATGTCGAAGCGCCGAAGAAGGTCCTTTGTATACTTACCCTGATGAATGAAGATGCCTTCTTTCAGTTGCTTGACTTGAAGACCAAGGAAGAAGGTCAATTCTCCCATCATGCTCATCTCGAACTCCCTGCTCATAGAATCTGAAAATCTAGACACCAAAGCATGAGAAGAACCACCGAATATGATATCATCCACATAAATCTGAACCAACAAAAAGTCATTGCCATGCCTGAGAGTGAACAAGGTTTTATCAACCATTCCTATTTTGAAATCATTTTTAAGCAAGAAACTCTTAAGCCTATCATACTAAGCTCTAGGGGCTTGCTTCAATCCATATAAAGCTTTGGAGAGTATAAAAATATGGTTTGGGAACTTGTGATTTTCAAAGCCAGGTGGTTGCTTGACATAGAACTCTTCTTCTATGAAACCATTAAGAAAAACACTTTTGACATCTATTTGAAAAAGTTTAAAACCCTTAGAAGATGCAAACGCTAGCAAAATGCGAGCAAAATGCGAATGGCTTCTAATCTGGCTACAGGAGCAAAGGTCTCTTCAAAATCTAAACCTTCTACCTGGGAATAACCTTGAACTACAAGCCTAGCCTTGTTGCGAACTACCAACCCATGCTCACTTTGCTTGTTTTTGAAAACCCATTTAGTTCCAATTACATTATGATTAGATGGAAGTTCAACTAAGGTCCAGACTTTGTTTCTTTCAAAATTTTCAAGTTCTTCATGCATGGCATTGACCCAAGAGGAATCAGATAAAGCATGGGTGACATCTCGGGGTTCAAAAGACGCAACAAAAGCAGAATGCGCATGAGAATCTGGAGAGATAAACCTGGAGCGAGTAACTCGCTCATTGAGATCCTCAATCATCTGCTTAGGTGGATGTCGTCGCTGGATGTGAAGAGGAGCTCCTGGTGCAGAAGTGGCCTCTACCTCATGGGCTGTAGAGGTAGGAACAGAGCCACTCAGGTCGTCGGTGAAGATAGGAGGAGGCTGCTCAGCTGAAGCTGGAGTAGTGGAAGCAGGCTCTCCAACCATCTCAGAAGGGACTTGAGGATGGATTGGGTCCTCATCCTCAGAGTCATCATCGACGAAGATGCTTTCTCGAATATTAGAAACCTGTGTACCTGCAGCATCGGGTCTAGTACCAGGACTAGCCTCATCAAAAGTGACTTCGCAAGTCTCAACAATTTTGTTAGTATCCAAATTAAACACACGATAGACACGAGAATGAGTAGGATATCCAAGAAATATGCCATCAGAACATCTTGACTAAAATTTATCCAAATTGCCATGTTTAAGAATGAAGCATTTACAGCCAAAAATCTTGAAATGAGAGACTTTAGGCCTATGACCAAATCTCAGCTCATAAGAAGTCTTGCCAATCACAGATCTCAAGAAAACCCTATTAGAGACATAACAAGCAGTAGAGATCGCCTCAGCCCAAAACCTCCTAGGTGTGGAATGCTCATCTAGCATGGTTCTAGCCATCTCTACAAGGGTCCTGTTCTTCCTCTCTACAACACCATTCTGCTGGGGAACTCTAGGAGAAGAGAACTGATGCTCAATTCCCTATCGCTGAGTAAAGTGGCAAAAAGAGTTCTTGAATTCTGTCCCATTGTCACTCCTAATGACTCTCAAAGCTCTAGGAAGATCAACAGCTAGTCTAAGGACCAATTCTCTAAAAAATCCAAAAGCCTCGTCCTTAGAAACCAGAAAATAAACCCATGAATATCTGGAGAAATCATCCACAATCACAAGTACATACCATTTTCCACCTGTAGACTGAACTCTAGAAGGGCCAACAGTGTCTAAGTGCAAGAGCTGACCTAGACCATTAGTCATTACTAAAGTAAGAGGTGGATGAGAAGCAGAAACCATCTTACCATGTCTACAGGGAGCACATACTAGGTCTCTAGCAGCCTTCAACCTAGGCAAACCTCTAATCAAATCCTTGCTACTGACTCTAGTCAAGTGGTCAAAACCTATGTGTCCGAGTCTACGATGCCATAAGACTAGATCATGAGAAACAGAAGCTACAAGACATCTAGGACTGGAAGCAGAGGAGATACTGAAATTAGCACTAAAAATCCTCTCAAACCTAGTGATCCCAAAGACATGCTCACCAGAGGAGTCCAGAACTCTACACTCACCACTCTTAAACCTTACCTCCAGACCCTCATCAAGAAGCTAAGAAGAACTCTACACTCACCACTCTTAAACCTTACCTCCAGACCCTCATCAAGAAGCTAAGAAATAGATAGCAGATTATACCTCAGCTTACTTACCAAAGCGATGTCCTTAAGAATGAACTTGTTGTTGACCCGCACTGTGCCCTTGGCTGTCACGGTCCCGGTAGAAGCATCTCCAAATGTGATCAACTCATTGCCGGATGCACGTGTGAGGGAGGAGAACCATCTAGAATCTCCAGTCATGCGTCGAGAACATCCAGAGTCAACAAGCCATATGTCCTCCTTCCTCGCACGATGGACCTCGTCGGGATCGCTGAAAAGATCGTCGTCGTTGGAGGAGTCGACGTCGTGGCTGTCCCAGGCCATGAAGCACATGCCGGTGAAATCCTGAGTCTTCTTCTTGCCATGGGAGTCATCGTCGTCGTCCTCCGTCCCTGAGTCTACATCGCTCATATCAATACTTTCAAGAGCGGTAAGGACCCGGCTGACGAACTTGCGATAGTTGGGCTTCTTAGCTTTTGCATCCTTAGCTTGAGGACGTCTCCGAAAGTCCTTCTCCTCTTTGCCCTTCAGCTTGGGGCACTTGGAGCGAATGTGATTTGGCTCACCACACTCAAAACAGGTGATAGGTCCACCTCTCCTCCTATTTCTCGCTTTGTTGTATGCTCTCGAGAATCTGGTGGATAGGAGGGCTAAATCATCCTCAGGTATCTTCTCTAGTTGCTCATCGCTCAAAGAATGCCAAGCGGACAAAGAAAGACTAGATGAGCTAGAGTCCAAAGAATCGAAAGAGCTTCCCTTGAATGAGTCAACCACTAAAGTCATCGACTCTGTCTTGGGGAGACGCGAGATAAAGTCAATCTCATGCGTCTTCAACCTCGAGTAGAGCTTATCCATGGTAAGCTCACTCATGACAGTGTTGTCATTGATGGAAGTGATCTTCATCCCCCAAACTCTCACATCAAGAGCACCCAAAAGCTGGCGTGCATTCTCAGACTCAGTGAAAACAAGATCCACAGCGCGAAGATCATGCAGAATCTTGGAGAACCTCCCCCACAGCTCATCTAAAGATTCACCAGGCCTTTGCTCGATCTTTGAGTATGCTTTCTTGAGTTGGTTTTGTATCAGTTCCTTGATCGCAGTAGAACCCTCGTGATAATCACAGAGAGTCCTCCAGATCTCATGAGCAGACCTAAAATGAGCAACACGCTCAAACTCAGATCGACTAAGCCCTTGAATCAGAAAATTTCGAGCCTTGCTATTAGTCTCAACATCTGGAGTGATGACATCGTCATTGGCTGGCACAACATATGGATTTTTGACTTTAAGCCAAATAGCGTGCCCTTGAGCCTCGATGTAAGCTTGCATACGAGCCTTCCAGTAAGCAAAATCAGATCCATCAAAGATATGAGGTTTCATTGAATACTTGTCAGTCGCCATGGCTCCAAAGACCGGTTAAGATCTATGAGAAGAGCTAACCGGGCTTTGATACCAATTGTAGGACCGGAAAGACGACTAGAGGGGGGTGAATAGGAGCTTAACCAACTAGAGGGGGGTGAATAGGAGCTTAACCAAAATTTTCTTTTAAGATTAGATTCAACACAAATTTCACTCCAATAGCTATGAGAGCTATTAAGATCAATAGATAAACATAGTGGAAGACTTATGTGGAATTCCCTTCAAACCCCTAGAAGAAACAACCAGAAACACAATTTTCAGCATGATGAACAGTAGCGGTCAGACCAGTGAATAGTAAATTCAGCACAGAACGCGAATTTCAGCACTATTTCAAAAACAAAAATTGATTTAACTTTTGATCTACACGGCCAAACTTGATCAAATTTGGAACACATCTTCCTAAGGATATTCGGAACCTATTCCAAGCAACGATTGAGTAGATTCACATCAAAGTTTAGACCTATTTCAGTTTTACCGAAGGAAGGTTCAAAACCGAGCAAAAATGAAAACTTGATCTAAACACTTGCTCGTGGGCGATTGATGGTCTATGTGATTCTAGATATATTCCCACACATCACAGCAAGGTAGAAGAGGAGAAGAGATCAACCAAAAACCAAAGAATCAAAATGGGCTCAAAATCACAAAACAAGAAGGAAGAACACAAAGAGACACATCTTTGGAAAATCATCCATGGATTGATTCGTGATTGTTGCTGGTTACAACCACTCCCTCAAGGAGGACAAGAGCTCAATCCATGAGCACACAATCAACTCATCTCCCTAGAATCCTAAGCCTCTCTCTTTCTCTCTAAGTCCCTAAAACCAAACTAGGGTTTACAAATGAAGTGCTTGGGGGCTGTGTGGTAGCACCCCTCCTATTTATACTAGAGGCCTAGCTTCTAGAAGAGTTTCTCTAATGGGCTCCCGTTAAGGCCCAACACAAACGAGACACTTACACACGCTTCTTAAAGCGCCGAAACCATCATCGCTTGACCTAAACCACTTCATCTTGCGCTGTCCCGCGCCGTGGTTTAGCCAACCGTCACAAAGGCCAGTTTTTGGTGAAATTACCAAAATACCCCTTCTCGATCCTTCTCCATGGACCGAGTCCAATCCTGTCGAAGCAATCGCCTGCTCCGCCACGTGTAGGTTGATCAACGGCTCTTATCATGTCGGCAAGTCTCTCCCGTTCGGATCCCACCGGAACCACCAAGGCACTTGCACCGACCCCCGCGCCGCTTGATCAACCCGTCGCGCCGAACTGCCCGTTCGGTCATTCTCGTCCATTCTGCGCCATGCTTGAGCCAATTGACCTCACCTGGCATCCATGATCGTTCTGGACCTTAGCTCTCCAAGCTTAGTCCCGATCCTCTCATTGACCGTCATTGACCTTCAAGACACCGCGCGATAATAGACAGAGAAATCGTCTCCGGGAACAAGTTCTTCACAACTTGACCCACGTCAGTGAAAACATGCAATATGCAACACATATGCAAAGATAAACATGGATATGACCTATCCCAAAATCACTTAGCCAATAAAATCAACATTCAGCACAAAACCGGTCAGACCACCATTCAATGGCGGTCGACGCTCGCTGGCCCGATCGGCCGCAAGACCGGCCGATCGCTGAGCCCGACGACCTTTGAACATTTGCCGAAAACACGAGAAATAGCAAACCAAAAGTGACATTGCCAATTGTAACATCATCTTAATATCATGCACATATCCTCATGATATCCACAAATTCCTAGGAAATCCCAAAAGCCCACTCATTCTTGGTGGCATGTGAAATACTTTAGTCTCATATTGTTAGTCAAGATGGAGAGACACCACCTTATAAGGTGGAGCATGTCTAGCCTTGGTAAAGCAAGAGAAAGGAGGAGAAAGTAGGACTACGAATGCGTGCACTCGCCTCTCCAGGCCAAGGTAGGTTTCGTAGTTGTGTGATATGCATGTAAATGTTGCGATCGTTCTGGGTTCGACCGTGGATTTAGATGCAGCTTTCTTTTGAAGTTTTGTTTTGTCATGCAATCCTATTAGGATGGAAATAAACAAAAACGCTCTGATTATGAAACGGAAAAACGCTTTGACTACGCGGCGAATTAATTGCGATTAATGAGCCTTAATCTGATAGTGGTTTCTTTATGCGCTCTTTTTAATCTGAAGACGCTGTCTGTCCTCTCTCTCTCACATTGCGAAAACACATCTGTGTGAGATTGTTCCCAATTGATATGCTGCTAAGTGTTACTCTGTCCCTACGCCCGGCGTGCACCCGTGGTGGAGAGAGCGGTTCTCCGGAACCATTGTCCTTGTGATCCCTGTACGGGAGAGTGAACTTCAAAAGATGGTAGACAAGAGTCACTTTGTGGCTCACTGCTCTGAACGTATTTTGGATTGCCTCCGGGGACATGAGGGAGAATTCACTCCCGAACGAACAGGAAAAGGAGTTTAAAGCAGCCACCATAATTTTTGCGGAATGTGTTCTTAGCGTTCTTTCCGATTGTTTGTGCAATGTGTATATGGACATGGCAGACACAAAGGGGCCGTGGGAGGCACTCGAACATAAGTTCGCTGTCTCGGATGCTGGCAGTGAGCTGTATACTATTGAGCAATATCATGACTACAAGATGGTTGAAAACCGTTTTGTAGTTGAGCAGGCTCATGAAATACAATTCATTTTGAGGGAACTCGACCACCTCAAATGCACATTACCCGATAAATTTGTGGCTGGTGGCATCATTGCCAAACTACCCTCTTCATGGAGGAATTTTGCCACATCTCTAAAAACACAAAAGACAAAATATTTCTGTTGAGGATCTGATTGCATCCCTTGATGTTCAAGAGAAAGCTCGGGCGAAGGATGTGTATCTGAAGGTGGCCGAAGGACAGTCCAGCGCCAATGTTGTACAACACCATGGTAACGAAAAGTTCAATGGAAAGGTCAAGGTCGTACAGACCACCAACTTTAAAAAGAATCAGAAACTAAACAAGAAAAAAGGTGTCTGCTATGTTTGCGATAAGGGCAGCCACTAGGCCAACAAATGTTCTAACCGTAAAGGCATAAAGAATGAGTATAGACAGACCAAGTATGTGAATGTGACTATTGGCGATGCCAGAGCAAGGACATCTGGGTATGGTAATTTACATACTGTTCTTTCGGTCTATCATTCTACCAACTGGTGAATTGACATAAGGGCTAATATTCATGTATGTGTTGATGTGTCCTTGTTTTCTTCTTATTAGGTCGCTCGAGCTTCCTTTGTGTTGATGGGAAACGATTCACATTCCTTTGTTCTTGGTGTTGCCACGATAGATCTGAAGTTTACTTCGGGAAAGATCGTGCATCATGTCCCTTCAATAAATAAGAATCTCGTTAGTGGCTCCCTTCTATCTAGAGATGGGTATAAGTTGGTTTTTGAGTCAAATAAAGTAGTTATTTCTAAATTTGGACTCTTTATTGGAAAAGACTATGATTGCGGAGGCTTGTTTCGGTTTTCCCTTTCAAATTTCTGTAATAAGGTTGTGAACCATATTGGTGATCCAAATAATAGGGATGAAGCCAACATTTGGCACTCACGTTGTGTCACATAAATTTTGGTTGTATGTCTCGGCTATCTAGTCTGAATTTAATTCCAAAATTCTCTATAGTTAGGTTCTAAATGCTAAACTTGTGTGCAAGCAAAGCAACCTCGCAAACCTCATAAAGTTGTGGAGGAAAGAAATTTGGCACCTTTACAACTCATACATTCAAATCTATGTGAAATGAATGGTGTGTTGACAAAAAGAGGGAAAATATACTTCGTGACTCTAATTGATGATGCTTTTAGATATTGTTATGTGTATCTGTTAAAAATAAAAGATGAGGCTCTAGACTACTTTAAAACTTATAAGACTGAAGTTGAGAATCAACTAGAAAGAAAAACCAAAAGACTTCGGTCGGATTGTGGTGGAGAGTATTTCTCAAATGAGTTCTCCCAATTCTGTGTAGAGCACGGAATTATCCATGAGAGGACACCCCCTTATTCACCTCAATCCAATAGGGTTGCTGAAAGAAAGAACTGCACGTTGAGTGACTTGGTTAATGCCATGTTATTAGACACTGTGGGTTTATCTAAGGCATGGTGGGGGGAGGCTGTACTAATCTCGACTCATGTCCTGAACACAGTTCCCACTAAGAATAGTGAGATTACTCCGTATGAAGGATGGAAAGGGAGAAAGCCATCATTATTCTACTTGCGCACTTGGGGGTGCGTGGCAAAAGTCAATGTACCGATAACTAAAAAGCGCAAACTTGGACCGAAACTGTGGATTGTGTCTTTCTAGGATATACTCATTGCAATACTGCCTATAGGTTTC
This sequence comes from Ampelocalamus luodianensis, assembly GCA_036346255.1. Classification (NCBI taxonomy): domain Eukaryota; kingdom Viridiplantae; phylum Streptophyta; class Magnoliopsida; order Poales; family Poaceae; genus Ampelocalamus; species Ampelocalamus luodianensis. The sequence goes on along the minus strand of CM070629.1, from coordinate 49,087,355 downwards.
TAATAGTTAAATCTGAGGTATCTGACATACATGTCGATACAATAATGGAGTCTCGAGATGCTACATTTTTTGAGAATATATTCCCAGTGAAGGATATGCATAACTATACTAGTCAAGCAAATGATTTAACTCCTGAATCCATAAAGCCCATTGAGCATTCCAAACACACACAAGAACAAATCCTTGAGAAGGATGACAGTATTGTTCCTAGAAGGAGTAAAAGATAAAGGATTGAAAAATCCTTTGGAGATGATTTCACTATGTACCTTGTGGATGACGTTCCCAAATCTATTTCAGAGGCATATGCATCTTCTGATGTAGAGTACTAGAAGGATACAGTGTAATATCTCGGAAAAAAGTACTTGAAAGAAAAAGTCGAGAGCGATGAAAGTAACCATGAAAGAACTGTTAGGGAAAAGATTAAATAAGGATTTAACCAGGGGAAAAAATGGAATTTTTGGGCAACCTAGGCTAAGGCCTTCGCCCGCCGGTTTTGGCCCATTAGTGGAGGAGGGGCAGCCAAACCTAAGCCACCCCCTCCTTGCGCCTCCTCCCTCCTCCCCATTTGGGCAGCCGCCACCCTCCTTCCCCACTCCTTGCACTGCCTCTCCACCCCTTGCGCCTCCCTAGCCCCATGGCTGCTGGTCAAGAGAAGGAAGAAGGAACCCCTTGGGTGGCCGGCCAAGAAGAGAAGAGAAGAGGAAGGGAAGAGAAGAGAAAGAAGAGAAGAAGAGGAGGGAGAGGAAGGGTTTGCAACCAGGAGAACGTGGTGATCGTCGATCCGCTGCGTGCACTCTCCGTTCCGGCAAGGGTAACCCGTTGTCCCTTCCGTTTGGTCGTTTTCTAGTTGTTTTATTTTCGGATGTCAGTTCGTCGGTGTTCTGCAGCGGTAAAGGTTGACGTTTTTTGTTAGGTTAAAGGCAGAATTGGGTCTGGGTGTCTCCTAGAAAGTTGTAGATATCATAGTTATCTTTCATTGCCGACAAGAATCAAGTCATTCGGACTAGGGTAGCCAAAGTTATGAATTTCTTAGTATTTCTGTGTTTCTGGAGAGAAGCAGAATTACTAGTGTTCGTTAACCTGATAGAAGCGCATATTTAGAGGGGTTTCCAGAGGGTCTCACCATAACGAAAAACGAGGCTAATCCTCTTAGCTTTCAGGAAAACTAAAGATCACTAAATTCGGACGAACGTAGAGAAATTTATGATAGTTTCTTTGTCGCTGTTCAGAAACCCGACGTGAAATATTTGCTCTGATTAAATGGATTGGTAGGACTAGCAGATGGCCGAATCAGAGGGTCTCCCCAACTAAGTTTATTTAGAAATGTTAATTACCTTTCCAGAATGTCCAAGATCATCTTATTTGGACACCCGAGCAGAAAGTTACGTATTTTAGAAGCTAGCTGTCTGCAGTGACTGATCGCTAGAAATTATGAGAATTAGAAAATGCTAAGATGTTAGCGAGTTCAATTGCGATGTTACTTATGATTTTGGTCCAGAATGTTGGTCTTAGAATGGGGTTTTCTTCATGTCCAGGTGGAAGCGTGATTCCAAGAGTAGCACCCTCTTCGCGTCCACCGTTCTCGCACGGTTGAGGCAAGTATTCGGGTTTATGTGTAGTATTGGTTGCATGTCATGATTGAGTGGTGTATTGTTCATCTTTGCCACATGAATGTGTTGTGGAGATGATTCTAGTTGTGTTGATGCTTGCAAGTTATGTTTAAGGTTCCTTCCTGATGCTATTGTTTACATACTCTGATTTCATATTGAATTATGTTATTGAAAATATGATGTTTTTAGTACTTATGCATGTTGGAGCATATTGAGACTTGGTTACGTGGTGATCAAGAGTACATTGTTGAGGTCCCTGTTATATGTAATGACAGGCTTGAGGTCCCCACATTCATGGAATGTGGGCAATGGATACAGAGGTCCCCGTCATTGTGATGACGGGCAAATGTCCCTGTACATGTGATGTATAGGCCCTTGGTCCATGTGCCAGAGGGCACAGGCATGGGTATTCATTGACGGATGAATACCCCGCATTACCGGTAAAATGCGAAAAGAGATAAAGATCAAAGAGTGCATAGCATTATCATCATTTTAATATTTGAAATGCTATAACGGTGTTGAATAAAGTTGTTTTTAGATGTTATGTCTATATGAATGTTGCAACCTTGTTGATACTTCTTTGAGTCGTATGGCTCACCCTTGCTTTGTCTTGTTATAGGTACTTCGCAAGAACATCATGCATGGGAGGAGTAGACATTGAAAGCACGCACTACCTCACAACATTTATGCAATTGCTATTTAGTTTCACTCAAGAATAAATAACTGTGTGGAAACCATCTATGGATGTTTTATGATGTTGGTTGTCGGATTATTCATGGTTATGAGAATGATGTTAATTTCTTACAATCGTACGATTATTTTATATGCATGAAAGATTTGGATTATAGAAGTAATAATAAATGCCATGGTTATCTGTTAGTACCTCGATTTCGTTGTTTATACAAAGGAAGTTCTGTCGAAAAATTTATAGATTGTTCTAGTTAGTTTAGTTCTTGTAGCATTCTAGGCTCATTTGGAGCTGGGGTGTTACATACAGTCCGTACCAAAATGGATTCCATTCTCGCTAATGGAACCTGAGAAATCACTGATCGTCCATATGGCTGCAAGCTAGTTGGATGTAAGTGGGTATTCAAGAAAAAGCTTAGGCCTAATGGTACTATTAAAAAGTACAAAGCAAGGCTTTTGGCTAAGGGCTATACTAAAAAAGAAGGAGAATATTTCTTTGATTTTTACTCACCCGTTGCTAGATCGACCACTATACGGGTACTACTATCCTTGGCTGTCTTACATGGTCTTATTGTCTATCAAATGGATGTTAAGACAACTTTCCTCAATGGAGAGTTAGATGAGAAAATCTACATGGAACAACCTGATGGCTTTGTGATAATTGGTCAAGAGGGCAAGGTTTGTAAGTTACTGAAATCTCTATATGGTCTCAAGCAAGCACCTAAGCAATGACATGAGAAGTTCGATAGAACTTTAACATCTGCGGGCTTTGTAGTAAACGAAGTTGATAGATATGTTTACTACCTCTATGGTGGGGGTGAAGGAGTTATACTGTGTTTGTATGTTGATAACATACTTATCTTTGGAACAAGTCTTAATGTGATTATCGAGGTTAAGTATTTTCTGTCCCAAAGTTTTGACATAAAAGATCTGGGAGAAGCTGATGTAATTCTAAACAACAAGTTGATCAAGGGTGAGGTTGGGATTACACTTCTGCAATCTCATTATGTGGAAAAGGTCTTGAGCCGTTTTGGCTATATGGATAGCAAGCCTTCTCCAACACTTTATGATCCTAGTCTAATATTTCGAAATAATAAAAGACTAGGAAAGGATCAGCTGAGATATTCCCAGATTATTAGTTCACTCATGTACTCCCTCCGTTTTTAAATACATGACGTTTGACCAAGCGTGCAGTCAAACTTATCTAACTTTGACTAATAATATATGAAAAACTATTTAGATTGATCATGAGTGAATAGTATTATTAGATTTATCATGATAAATATTTTCATAATATAATAATTTTGTAATTTTTTATTAACAAAATCATATGAAAAGTAATGGTCAAAATTATATAAGTTTGACTGTACGTTTGGTCAAACGTCATATATTTAAAAACAGAGGGAGTACTTAGCTAGTGCTACCCAGCGTGACATCTCATTTGCTCTAAGCAAATTAAGCTGGTTTACCTCTAATCCGGGAGATGATCATTGGTGTGCACTCGAACGAGTTATGTGCTACTTGAGAGGTACGATGAGTTATGGAATTCATTATACCGGGTACCCTGGCGTACTCGAAGGGTATAGTGATTCCAATCTGACATCTAATGCTGATGAGATTAAGGCTACGAGTGGATATGTCTTCACTCTAGGTGGTGTTGCTGTTTCATGGAGGTCTTGTAAACAGACCACTTTGACGAGGTCAACCATGGAAGTAGAACTCATGGCATTGGATACAACCACTGTTGAAGCAGAATGGCTGTGTGAACTCCTGATGGACTTGCCGGTGGTTGAAAAACTGATTCCGGCCATCCTGATGTACTGTGATAATCAAACGGTTCTCGTTAAAGTGAACATTGCAAAGGATAACATGTAGTCCTTTAGGCATGTAAAAAGACGATTGAAATCTACCAAAAAATTGAGAAATTCTGGAATAATAGCTGTGGATTATATCCCAACATCTAAGAATCTGGTAGATCTCTTTACAAAGGGTTTATCACAAAATGTGATAGATAATACATCAAAGGAGATAGGAATGAGACCTATGTGAGTTACACCTGTGAGGACCCCAGTTTATTTGGCTTGTAATGCTTAACCAACCACCTGGTCCTAGCAGCACAAATCAAATAAACTGATCCTCGAGATATGTATACTTCCCGAGCAGATACACACCTCGGTACAAAATTAGACATCAACTCCATTCCAAACATAGAGTCCAAACACCACACTACCAAACGGAAGATAAACAAATAGTAGAGTTATTACGGACAAAGGCCGACAGTGCCAAGAGGTACACAAATAACAAGAACGACAATGAAGCAAAGTGCCATAAGATGGCTATAAACAAAGCCAATCGTGTCTCCAACCCACAAGGCATCCGACGGACCGCCAAGTCTAGTCGCCCACGAAACGGCAACACGACTCACGTAGTGAGGCCCTTGGGGCTCACCTTCTTCCTCTGCAACAAAACATTAAGCAAAGCACCGAGTGCAAAGATTGTCTTTGTACCCGCAAGACCGACGTGTGAACTAGCGGCACTGCTCATAAGCTACATGCAGCTTATTTGGTGGAGGCCATATGTTTCATTTGCATAAAGCCAATTTTCATTTGCAATAAGGTAATACAGTTTAAAGGCAAGTTTGCAATTCATTTTTAAGATTGAAATAACGAGATGATATTAATAACAAAAGCGAAAGATAAACAACCTAGAAGTGACTATCCCAATAGTCACCACAACAATAGCACGAATCCCGCATTCGTACCACCCATCAAGTTTTAATTTAAATGTTGTAGTCTAGTTCTTACGGGCGATCCGAGCGTGTCCATAACCTAGGACGAGGCTATTCGAATAGTTTTAACCTGCAGGGTGTACCAATGTACCCACACTTGCATCGCCTTTAAGCCAAAGCACACTTCCGAAGGTATGTTGCACACTAAGTCCTACGAGACTTTTTCCAATATTGTGTATTAACTACGAGCCGCTCGTATGGATAGAAACCCATACGCTTACATGGTAAAGCCGAAAGACAACTACCCACTCGGGATAAAGCTTTTGGACAACTACCATGCTCCCACCTCCATCCTCCTGCGACCTCCCGTGACCCGAGCCAATACACGCCAAAGTACTAGGTCAAGAGAGGTCCCATATACTCTAGTGTGGTTAGCACGCAAAATGCTCAGTACGGTGGCGCAAGTAACTCGGTCCTTAACTGACTCGGGCACCTTTCCAGTCACACCCAACAGATCACACCAGTCTTACCATTGTGCCCAAGTCTAAATCATTTTTGTTTTCATTTTTAATTTTGTAATTAAACATAGCAGAAATGCTAAAACATAAAGTTATAGTAAATTTTGTGTGATCAAGGCTACCGACTAAAGTCGATAACCACCCAGTTCTACCGATAGCTAAGCATGTCTAAGCAAGTTGACCCGGACCTACTAAGTGACAAGAGATCATCCAGCGACCTCTAATCACAGCAAATAACCTAGGCTCAGGTAGTAGAGATCAATATTTTGCCTACAGGATATGCAGCTACGGCTTTAACTAATCAATTTAACACAAATTAAGCGATGCATACATACAGTTGAAACAAAATATTAGACTTTAAAATACTGGGATAAACATGATCAAACTGCTTGCCTGGCTGCTGTTGCTCAATTTGTTGCGGAGGGTCGTTCTCGGGGTTGCCGCAAATATCGAATCCTAACGATTGAACAAAACAGCGAATAAGAACGAATAACACCGACCAAACTCAAACATACAACAATAACAAAACACACTAAGCTTTTCACAGCAGCCTAAGCATGACATAACAAAATTTTAGAAACAGAGAACAATTCATTTTAAGTTATTAAGAACTTTCTATGAATTTTCTAAGCTAAAAACACAACAAGACACTAGTTAATTACTTAACAAATTTTCATGAACAGAAACAGTATCTAAAACCTATCCTAATAATTAGTATACTGAAAATGGAATTTTACAGAATTGGGTTCATTGAATTTGGACAATTATTGAAAGAGATATGCATTTTCTAATTTGGAGATTACATTCTACAACATTAAATCAATTAACAGATTTTTGCTACAGAGACAGGGTTGACACTAATTTTAGTAAATAGAACATTTAAAATGAAAATTAACAGCACTGGTTTCATGAAATTTGGATAAAAATTGAATTAGTTATGCATTTTCTAAGTTTAATTGAATTAACAGTGCAACAGAAAAGCATTACAGATTTACTAAAGCGTTTAATCCTTTTTCTACCCACAGCTATCTAGCCCCGCACACCGACAGAGGGGCGCGCGAAAGTCTCGACTGAACACCGCTCACGAAAGTGACGTCGAAGGCGTATTCTGAGAATACGTCTTTGACATATCAACGTGTACTTCTAACATATACTCACAGATAAATACGCTTCCCGACAGAGAAAACGCATTAACAAAACTACACAATCCCTAACTAACATTTCGGGCCCACATGACAGAGACTCAAACTAAAAGATGATTAGAACTTAAGAAGGGGATTAGACCTTAACCACCGGCGGCTCGACGGAGTTCCCGCGCGCGGCCGCGACGGCGAGGTGGGGGATCTGGAGAATGGCTGAGGCTCTGAGCTCGGGGATGGCACGCACGGGTGCACCGCAGCTCCACGAACTTGATGATGATGACGCGGAGCCCAATGGTCGCCGAAGTCGAGCTTGCGACGGCCGGAGGCGGAGAAGAAGCTACGGCTCTTGCGGAGGAGGTGCTACGGACTTCGAGGAGCTTCGGGAAGATGCGCCACGGAATCGCCTCGACTCCAGGAGCAATAAGCACAAGATAACGACGAAGAAGAAGGTCCGAGGCGGCCGGAATTGCCACGGCGGCGGATCACCGTGCGCGAGGAAGAAACACCCGCACGCCCTCCACGATGCACGAAAGACAGAAATGAGCCCACCGTTAGACTCAGAGGAGAATTGCGATTACGAGGGACCAAGTGACGAGGCTAGAGACTCACCAGAGCACTAGCAAGCTCGCGGGACCGAGATCGCCGGAGGCGGAGACGACGATACCGCCCCTGGTGATCCACTGGACGCCAAGGACCGGAATGAGCAAAATGGAGGCGGCGAGGCAAGAGGAACACGACGGCGCGGGCCGGCTCAAGCGGCGGCTCAAACGGCGGCGCTACGCTCGAGATCTTCTCCGACCGAGAAGAAAATTTGGGCGGAGAAGGCACGAGAATGGACGCGAAGGATAGTGGTTGGGCTCAGTGGGTAGATGAGACCCCGGCGATGCTTCTCGGACTGACACGAGGACAAAAAGGTGGCAGCGACGAGGTACGTGGCGAGCATGCATGCGCGGCCCTGAGCTCCGGTGAGGTGCGGAGAAGACGAGGCGGATCGGCGGTAGGGTCCACGTCGCCGATCGACGGCGGTGCGAACCGGTGGTTTGACTCGATCGATGTCGCACCGACCGTTGGATCCGAAATGCACGATCGAGATTGGTGTATGCATTCGGACAGTCGGTTCGCTAAGACGCGACGTGGATCGTTCGATCTTCATCGGACGGTCACGATTGATTGGACTCGGGCGGTGTGATTAGTTGACGCGACCGAGTCCATTAGTGCGGTCGGACTCGAGCCTGAGTTGGGTTCGGGCCCGAGGAACAGTGTTTTCAGATTTTGATTTAAAAGACAGAGAAGGTTTGGGAAATTTTTAGAGGTAGCTCCAGGGCTCCAAAAATTTCGAAATTTTTATGGTAGCTACTAGAGACAGAGAACAACATTGCATAAATTTTCCAGAACTTTTCATGCACTGAAAAGTTCTGCAGAAAATTCACAAGCATGCTGACCTAGGGTTTGACCAGATTTTCAACTAGTTTGACTTGGCCATTTGAAATAGCAAATAAAATCTAAAAATTGTGAAATAATTCAGGGAGGTAGATAAGATGATCAAGATGCTAGGAAAAATATTTGCAGATGATGATCACAAGTTTGAAGGCTTATAATTTGATGACAACAATTTCCAATCACAAGAATTAACTTCTAGAAAATTGGAAATTGCTAGGGAAAATTTGGAAAACTTCCAAATGATTTGAAGAGACAACAAAAGTTTTTATTTCTCCTCAAAATTTTACATTTGAAATACAAACCCTAAGTTAGGGCTGTTACAACACCACAGTGGCAACCCAACCTATGTGATCGAAGATCCCATGAAGTAGGACCTGGGAAAAACAAACTATTTGGTTATTGAAGGAGAGTACATTCTATAACCCACTCCACTAAAGATATCGTACTCTCAAATCTGTATGGTAGGATGACTTTGTCTTAATGTGTTCTATGGCTTTAAATAGCGAAGATGCTATCATACAGAGCATTCTTAGAAGAACACACCTATGTGAGCCCAACTGCTAGTTACAGTCTGTGAAAAATGAGTACTCTATAAAAAGCTCATGAAGACACACCAGCGTGTGACTTATATGCTCCACCCAAGGGATAGCCTATTGGCAGCCTAGTATCAGTCAAGGCTTTAGGTGAAACTCATTCACGTAAAACTGCCAATTCGAGGCTTTGTCTATTGTGTAGTTATGAATGAATGTAGTTTAAAGCTCTAGGTGGATGTTCAACCCTAACAGGTTTCCACTAAAAACGGTATAATAACAATGCTTTAGAACAGTAGGAAAACTTTATGAGCCTCTGGGATCTGGTGAGGGATTGTTGGAATTAAGTGGGCTTTGGCCCATCCTTTATCAATAATTCCTAAAAAATCCCAAATGCCGACTCATGCATGGTGGCATGTGGAATACTTTAGTCACATATTGCTAGCCAAGGTGGAGAGACAACACCTTATAAGGTGGAGCATGTATAGCCTTGGTAAAGCAAGAGAAAGGAGGAGAAAGTAGGACTACTCGCTCACCTTGCCTCGCCAGGCCAGGCCAGGCCAGGCCAGGCTTCGCGGCCGCACAACGTGCAAGTGAATGGTGTGGTCGTTCCGGGTTTGGTCATGGGTCCAGATGTAGCTTTCTTTTGAAGTTTTGTTTTGCCATGCAATCCTGTTAGGATGGAAAGAAATGGAAACGCTCTGATTACGAAATGGAAAAATGCTTTGATTACACGGTGAATTAATTACGATTAATGAGACTTAATATAATTGCGGTTTCCTAATCTGAGAGCGGTTTCTTTCTGCGGTCTTTTTAATCTGAAGATGCTGCCTGTCTTCTCTCTCTCGCATTGCGAAAACACATCTGTGTGAGATTGTTCCCAAGTGCTGTGCTGTTAAGCGTTACTCCGTCCCTACGCCTGGCATGCACCGGTGGTGGGGGGAGTAGGTCTACATAACCGTTGTCCTTGTGATCCTATACGAGAGAGGGCGAATCAGGTTTTTGGGAAGCGAATCTGCAACTGCTCACTGTTCCTTGAATCGTCTACATCGGCGACGTCCTCTCCTTCGTTTCTGCAGCACTCTTTGCTTCGCATCAGTAAAATCTAGTACTCCACACTTACTTCTGTTGTCCATATATGTTCTGTTGTTCATATTGCTTATCGTCATAGTTCATCTATATGTTCTATTGTTCATATTGCTTATCATCTATACGTTATATTGTTCATATTATTTATCGTCATAGTTCATCTTCTAGACATGTTTAGTTCTCATGTTATTTCTATAGTCATGGTTTATTTGTGGAATTATGTAATCACTAAGGTGCTAAATAATTTAACTGGAGATAGATGGTCTGATCTTTATAGTGGAAAAACACAGACCACTTGACGGTGTCGCCTTGTCAGAGTACCGAGGTGTCAGAAATCAACCCTATTTGTTGGGGATATACTTCACTCCTTTTTTAAGTAGTAAATATTGGAGGATATACCTGTGTGATTTCGAAAAACACCGATCTGCGTTGAGAACGTTGAAGGCTTGAAGCATATGGACCTGTCTGTTCATGTGTTGTGAATTGAGAACTGAAAGGTTTCCCCTGGTATGTTGGTGGTAGACATCAAAATGTCTGAGTAGTGGTGGGCATTGGGTCGGGCCGTGCCTGAAGGGATACGGGTAGGCTACGTTAGCTGACAATTCAAAAATTCTACCATGTAAACTAGGAAGCCATACAAGCAAGAGATCACAGATCATTATCATTAGACGCACAGTGCAGCAGAAGAAGAATTAGAGCAGCCTGATCCAACGTAAAGCGCGTTGATGTAGTGGTCGTAGTCGATCGTCCTCAGTACCGATTGTCTCCTCCAGCAACCAATCGCGATCCTTGCGAAGTCATGGATCGTCCTTAAGCGCAACAGCAACCGCAGTAGCGCCTCTACGGTATCCACACGTCCAGAGAAAGAACACCGTATGCCGATGTGCTAGCACCAACTCGTACGGTAGAGCTCTCAGGAAGATGGCGACTAGGGTTTCAGTGGAGCAACTCAAGTGTCTCGTATATCTTCCAACAACCTCAAGCATCCTCTTATATAGAGTCTATGATGGATCCTATCCGAACACGTTTATTCCAATCCGTTAAGTGTGTGGCCTTATAGGTTCATGCATAATTGGTTGTGACTCGAAAACCCCTTCCAATCACGAGTCGTTAGCGGTTCCTAGTAGGACATAACAATTCCCGAATACACACAAATTATATCGGACGAATCTTAATGCAATATGATCTACTACCAGGTCCTTATCACTAATGAGCAGCTCATATCTCTACACGACTAGTTCATATATGGTCTCGACCAGTTTGTAACTCTTTACGGGTAGGTTTCGACTACTTAGTGATTATGTTTGACCAGTCTACGACCAGCTCATATCTCCATACGAATGGTCCATATCTGATCGAACTGAATGACATTGTCGTGTATTTTCCCTTTGCCTCACGATATGTGGTTGAACTCCAGATGAGGTATTGTGTCATCTATGGATTGTTCAATACTTTCTCGATCTAGTGACAGATAACTTTACGTGGTCGACTCTTCGACCACTAGTGGTATGGCCATGCACTTTCTTTATCCGACCACATCGAGGGGCCTAGAGATATCTCTCCTATTATATTAGGAGGGGCAAATCCCATATCCAACCAGTCACATCCTTCTGCATGTTTCATAACATACCCAAAAGCTACCTTTATAACTACCTAGCTATAGAGTAGCGTTTGGCAATCCCTAAGTGTACTATTACACATGTAGAAAACCATACTGATCTCAGGTCTAAGGATTATACATCATCATTGCTTAAGACCAACTGATGACACATGAAATCATAACAATCTCAGCAGTGTCTCAAGGTGGATCAATCCAACTCCACGTTCTCTAACATGTATTTACATTATTGATTTGATATCCCTATATCCATGACCGGTGAAACATGGTCATCAATCAATATATTTGCTGGTCGATAAGTCATTAGTATTCGGACTAGTGACATCCGACCAGGGATACATTTAGAATGACATCATATAAGTTAAAGAACTTCACCAACAAGTCACATATTTGTTAATCTTTACAACTAATGATTCATTCAAGGAACATTATAACATTTATTCAATAACTCATAAACATAGACGTGATACAATCATCTCTATGATTGCCTCTAGGGCATATCACCAACAATCTCTCACTTGCACTAGAGTCAATCGTACAAGTATCGAATACCCATAACTCTTGTGTGCACCTCATGCTTGGGTTGCGGAAGAGGCTTTATCAATGAATCAGCAATATTCAAATCCATGTGCACTTTGCATATCTTTACATCACCTCTTTCAACGATCTCACGAATAATGTGATATCATCGAAGTATGTGTTTGGATTTTTTTATGCGACCTAGGCTCCTTTTTTTACGAAAAACAGGAGGGGAAGCACATGTAACATCCCAATTTTGGACTTGTATTTCAAATGTAACAAAATGAGTAGAAATTAAAACTTTTTCTTACATCATGTATTTCCTGTATGTTCTAAACAATTCCTGTACAAGAATTATGGAAATACAAAGTCACAAGTCTTTTGATCCAACACCTTGTCTTCCAAAAACATTCATATCAAATCTTGTGATCATCCTTTGGAAATAATTTTCTTAAGTTCCTGGGATGGCATGTGGCCTCTCTGAAAAATTTCACAATTTTTAGAAATCGTTTAATATTTTTAGAGGGCAGTCAAACCTTAAACGAGAGCCTTGCATAATTTTTGGAGGATAATGCGCAGCATCAAAACCTCTAGGAATTTTATACAAGGTTAATATCTGAGTTAGCAAGTTCCAGTTAAAATTTCAGAATTTTTGGAGATGTTTTGCTATCTCAAATAAATCCTCAAAGTCCCAGCTCAGTTTAAAACTCAAAACCTAATTTCACTGTTCGTTGGGTTCGAGTCAGACTCGGGCTCGAGTCACTTGTCTTGGTCCTGTCAACTAACTGCACCGGGCCTCCTTTTAAAAGCGCGCATCCAATCTCAGCCGTTGGATCCTAATCGCACGGCCCAGCTTCGCGAGAACATTCGGACCGTGCGAATGTGCTAATCCTTTTGAACCATTGGATCTTGATCCAACCGTCCTGATTGTTTGAGAACGTTCGGACCTCCGAAGGTCATATTCAATCGTGACCGTTCATTTCTGATCCAAGGGTTCTCGGTCTCCTCTGTTTATTTTAAACTTCAGAGACCTTGGGCGAACCTCAGCCGTTGGATTGAAATCGGACCATCCTCGTCGCATGAGACATTCGGACCTCCGATTGTCTTGATCGGTCTGAGCCGTTGGATTAAAATCCAACGCTCACAATCTCCTCCGTTGTAATTAAACCTCACGAGCGTGGCGCGATATCAGCCGCCCGATCAAAATCCAAGGGCTCAAAATCGCCGAGCCTTTCTCTGGTCATCTTCAACCTCGCACCGTGCGTGAACAGAGAAAGAGAGAGGGAGGCATGGCACTGTCAAATCGTGTTCCCTAGTGAACGTCTGTTTTGCCGGCAAATCATGGGCGCATGTGTTTTCGGCCTCACCCATGCCCTACTCCTGCACCCCATCACTTCTTTTTCGGGCTATGGCAGCCCTATGAACCTAACACCCGGGAATATCGTTTTTGTTGGCCAAACCCTAATCCTTAGCTTTATAAGGTCCCAAAACCCCTTCCTAGTGTTCTTTTACACCATCCAAAGCTCCTTCTCTGGTTGAGGAGCTCAGAACACCAAAAACACCAAATCATCATTGTTGACCCGTGGAGCTCGTCTGAGGATCATGAAGTTCCAATTGTTCTTCTTCAAATGCTCTTGTACCCTTTTCAACTCCTTAATGCCCTAACCATTTCCCCTCACTCAATTTTGGGTTTCATTAACAGGATTTGACAATTTTGGGGTTTGTTCAAATTCGGCCGAAGCCATCCCCTTTCTTCCTCAGCTCCGGTGAGTGCTCCATTTCTCAATTAATTGCTCATGAAGCTTATATGGGCTATTTTGTAGCTATCTTGACCACCAGTGGTGTTCATTTTGGCTCAGGTCTCTAATTTCATATCTTCTTCCTCGGGTCTGGCAAGCTCCATCGTGGTCAGACCTTCTCCGACCATCTTTGAAGCTCATCTCGTTCATGGTAGCTTCTTATTAGTCCCTAGAGGCCGTGGCACTCGCTTCTTTGGACTGCAGCGGAGTTTTTTTTTGCTATTTTCGCTCTTGGCAGTAAAAGCCCCCATCTTCATTTTTCGGCTCGCCGACGTTTAGGGCAATCGCCGTCGGCGAGGTCACCACCATTGGGTCTGCAAGCCTATTGCGAATCCTTTTTGATACTTGGTGGGCGCCGCCGTGGCCGGAGTCGCCGGCGACAAGCCGTAGATCCCGCTCGAGTTTTGTCGGGCGTAATCGCCTGTTTTCGGTCGTCATTAGGGCACCAATAATGATCTAGTAATTATCATTCATTAGGGATAATTAGTATGTCTTAATCTGGTTCTTTGTCTCATTGTCATGTGGGTCCGCTCATTAAACTCCTCCCGGCGCTTTTAAACCCACGTGCGTGAGTGCGTTATGCGTTGTTGATCGTAGACCGTCGATCTTGTGATCAACGGCCCAGATCTGAGGAGCATTCGGACCTCCGGATGTCCCTATCACTCGGAGCCGTCCATCTCACGATCTGCGGCTGAGATCGTGGGTGCATTTGGACTTCCGAATGCGCTTGCGCTCCAGGTCCTCCATCTCCAGATCTGCGGCTGTGGATGGTTGAGACATTCGGACCTCCGAATGTTTCTATCCACGTGAGCCGTTGGATCTAGATCCAACGGTGACTCTCGTTAGGATCGCGCGTGTGCGCTGTTCTTCGTGCGCGTGGCCCATTTGATTTCGCATCAACGGCCCACGAGCGTCCACGTCGTTTTATTTCTGTTAAGTTTGACATTGTTTCGGTAAGTCTTTATTTATCAACTGAAAATTGTAGTTAAACTTTAAAAACTCATAACTAATTCATTTTAAACCCTTTTTAGATGTTTCCAACCGCATTAAATTCTTGTTTCACTATAGTTTAATTTAAAAATACATTTAGACTTGTCTTTGTAGCAGAAATTGTTATAGGCATTATTAATTTATTTATGCCATTATTTAATGTTCTTGTAATTCTAGGAAAGCTTAGAACATGCCTAACTAAATTGTTATAATTCCTTTTTTGTTGATTCCAGTTGGGATAAGTTCATGTTTAACTAAAATTTAATCTAAAAATGCTTTTAGATAAGTTTCGGTAACAGAAAGTTTTACAAACATTAATAACTTGATATCAGCCATTTAAAAATATTCCAAAAAATGGATTAAATCTTGTAAAATGCGTATCTTTTCCTGTATAATTCCAAATTGTGCAAAATCAATTCTGTTAAATTCCTCTGTCAATGTACTTTAATATAAAATAGGTTTTGAACATGGTCATTTCTGGAACATGTTATGTGCTAAATTTACAACTTAGAAAAATCATAAGTAAATCTTATAACTTCAAATTTAGTAAACTCAACTTTGCTGACCTTAGGATGTCATAATCTACCTGTCATAAAAATTCCAGACCTTAGGTCATTCCAGAAATTTTCGCCATAAACAGTACCAGTAGTTAATTTAGTTGATTTAGCTGGTAAGAGAGTGTATTTTGGCTATAACTTTGGCATACTAAATCCAAATTGCATGATTCTTGTTCCTAAAATTGTCTAAAATCATTCTCTTGCCGCTGTATAAATTTCATTAAATTTGGATGTCTTTTGCTGTTGGAGTTATTTGGTATTCTTCGTTCTTATTGGTTTATCGCCTTTTCACGTTAGGTTCCGAAGATAATATCGGTATTGATTCTGAGCCACAGCCATTAGATCCTGCACTCCAGCAAGGCAAGCAGATGTAGCATCATTTGATCATGTTGTTCCTACTATTTTCAAATTCTAATATATTATTTGCAAATTCTATGTTTGCATTGCTGTGTTGTTTTAACTATTGTCGATAGTTAACCTAGTAGATGCATTACCAGCAGGCAAATGTTTATCCTCTACTACTGAGCCTAGGTTTATCTTGCTGTGATTTTGGGTTCGTTGGATGAATCTTTGTCACTTAGTAGTTTACGAGTTTGTTTCTTAGCCATGCTTAGCTATCGGTAGAAATGGGCGGTTATCGACTTGTCGATAACCTTGATCACACAAACTTATTATGATCTCTATATTTCAGTTATATGCTATGTTCAAATTGCAAAACTAAAACTGAAAATAAAAACAATTTGGACTTGGGCACATTGGTAAGATGGTGTGATCTTTTGGGGTGTGATTGGAATGGTGCCCGAGTCAACAAGGACTGAACATCTTGTTGTACCAAACCAAGAATTCTTGCGTGCTAATCACACTAGAGGGTATGGGATCTCTCTTGACTTAGTACTTTGGCGTGTGTTGGCTACAAGTCGCAGGAGGGCATGTGTGTGTTGCGTTGTGGTAAAATGAGATGGTTGTGTGTAGGAGTATTCTAGTTGTCCAAAAAGCTTTACCCCGTGGGGTAGTTGTCTTTTGGCTTTACAATGTAAGCGTATGGATTTCTATCCATACGAGCGACTCGTAGTTGATTCACAATATTGGAAATGTCTCGTAGGACTTAGCCGTGCTGGCATACCTTCGGAAGTGTGCTAATCTTGTGGCTTAAAGGCGGTCTGAAGTGTGGGTACATTAGTACACCCCTGCAGGGTTAAAACTATTCGAATAGCCTCGTCCTAGGTTATGGACATGCTTGGGGAAGTCTTTCAAGAGTTAGACTACAACATTTTAATTAAAACTTGATGGGTGGTATGAATCAGGGGATTCATGCTATTTGTGGTGGCTATTGGGTTAGTCACTTTTAGGTGGTTACTTGATAATTATTGTTACTCGCTGCTATTTCAATGCTTAAAAACCGAATTGTCAAATTACTTTCAATCTATTACATTATTGCAAATAAAAATTGCTTTATGCGTCCAAATAACCATATAACCAACCTTCCTTTGATACAGCTTTCATGTAGCTATGTATAGGCTTGTTACTCGTAAGTCTTGCGAGTACATTATTGTACTTACCTGCATTGCTTATTGTGTGCAGAGGAAGAAGGTGAGCCCGAAGGGCCTCACTTTTGTGAGTTGTGCTGTGGCAGTGTGTGGGGCGATTAGCTTGGCGGCCCGGTCGGTTGCCCTATGGTGTTATGTGGCTAACCGGTCGTCTTTTGGTTTAAGCCATCTTATGGCACCTTTTGCTTCCGCTGATACTTAATACTTGTCATTTGTCCGGTTGGCTGTTCTGTAATAACTTATTATTATGTATGTCTTTTGCTAGACTTGTTATATTATGTTGTATGGAATTGATGCATGCTTTTGTATGATGTATATGTGCTGCAAATTCTGGGAGGCACATGTCCATCGAGACACGGTGTATTTGGTTTGTGATGCTAGAGCCAATGGAAGGTTAAGTATTACAAGCTAAATAAACCGGGGTCTCACAGCACACCTACTGTAAAATTAAATTAAAAACCAGGGAGTTTAATTACAAGAGAGAGGAGGAAAGAATAAACATATAGAAACAAGCTAATCTTTAACCAAAATCTCTCAATCAATCTACAAAAACCTCCCGAAGAGAAGGTTTGACCCTATGGATAACCAGGGCAAAAGCTTCTCTAATGATTATCCTCCACATTGCCAAAGATGCAACCCGTGATTGAAAATGATTTTATTTCAAAGAATCCAAATGCTCCAGCACGCAACTATTATGATCTCCTTGAAACACCTTAAACAAAATTGAATCTTGCCATCTTGAATGAGGTCACGGACTGATAGAGAAAGATCCCAATCAAAGCCAATGCCCGGCCAACACCTTTGACTAAAAGAACAACTGAAAAAAGGTGCTTCAAATCTTCCAAACTGTGTCCAGAGCAAAGCACACAATCATGGTTGTCAAGATGAAACCTCTTGTGAGAAAAAGAAGCTCTTTGGTATTTAACCTGTCTTTCAAAAGTAACCAGAAAAAAATTTCTGCTTACTCAAACAGAAAGATTTCCAGAGCCAGAGAAATGGAGGCTGGGTAGGAAACTGTCCCATAAGCTGAACATAAGCCTGTTTAGATGAGAAAAAAGAAGATCCATAAATATAGAACCACTCATCAGCCCGGTCAGGAGATAGCTCAAAAGAACTAATTCACTCAACCAATAAGTTCAGTTGTAACAAAGCAGTCGGTGAGAGAGGCAGATGGAAGAGCGAAATCACATCTACCTCACCCAGAAAAGACGCAACCGGTGCTTCTTTGTTCTTAGCAAAAGAGAAGAGATGAGGCCAACTCAATAACAGATAACCTAAATTCCACATATCCTTCTAGAAGTGACAAGATCGTTCATTAAATACCGAACAGCAGGAGAAACCTTTAAACTCATCCAGCAAAAGAAGAAGACCCCTCCACCAAAAGGATCCACACAATCTGCTTGAGCTCGGAACCAAAAGATTTGAGTAAAATGCTTACCAAGTTAATTTAACCCAAGGTAAATCCACTTTGTTAATAAACTTATGTAAATGCTTCATCAACATAGCTTTATTATGGATCCTAAGATTCAGAATGCCAAGACCACCTTGCTACTTAGGTCTACACACTTGTTTCCAAGAAACTAAATACCCTCCTTTTCTATTGATATCTGCTCCATGCCACAATGCAGGCATGCGAAGACAATCAATCTGGGAATGCACCTTAGCAGGGAGTTTCAAAGAAGCCAAGTGATAAATTGCTTGCGAGGAAAAAACTGAATTTACCAAGACCAGACGCCCACCAAAAGACAAAAAAGAAGATAAGCCTAATAGTCTTCTACTAATCCTATCAAGGAGTGGCAAGTAACTAACAAAACTAGGCTTCGAAGTTCCGAGAGGCAAGCCCAAGTAAGTAAATGGGAGTGAACCTACTGAACATCCAAAAGTGCTAACCAAGTGCACCATTTTTGTGGCATCCACATTAATTGGAAGCATGGAAGATTTATGAAAATTAACATGTAAACCTATAGAATCCGCAAAAGAGCGTAACAGACCTTTGAGACAAAAAGAGTTGAAGTGCATCGGCGTGCAAAAACAACAACGTATCATCAGCATATTGAACAATAGGATAGTCTTGGGAGAAACCCGAATCCAAAGGACAAGAAATTAATCCTCGATGAAAGGCTTGATTAATAATGGACTGTAGAAGGTCCGCTGCTAGAACAAACAGAAGCGGGGAAAGAGGATCCCCATGTCGCACACCTCGTTTACAATGAAACACTTTACCAGGAACACCATTTAGCAAAACTGAAGAGGTACCAAAATGAAGAATATTACGAATCCAGAGTTGCCATTTTTCACTAAAACCTTTGTATTTGAACATGGCAAGAATAACATGATATTCTACCTTATCAAAAGCCTTCTAAAAATCCAATTTCAGAATGACAATTTCCCTTTTTGACTAGTGGCACAAATGGAGGTATTGAAAAGTCCAAGCCACACAGTCTTGAATAGTTCTCCCTTTTAAAAACCCATATTGGTTAGCATAAATGACCTGAAGAATAATTGATTGCAATCTATTAGCAACCAATTTTGTTATCAATTTGAGCGAACCATTTAAAAGGGAGATAGGTCTGTAGTCATTAACTGTTTCGGGATTCAACTTCTTTGGAATCAAGGTGATAAACGAAGAGTTAATACTTTGAATATTCAGATGATTATCATAGAAATCATTGCATAATTGATAAAAATTCAAAGCCACGAGGTGCCAGCAGGTCTTCAAAAAATGGCCATTGAAACCGTCAGGACAAGGAGCATGATCTGGTTGTTTGGAGAACCCAATGTCTAAGTTGAGCAATAAATCTGAGTCAACCGGTGTAATCAAGGAAGCCAGATGAAAATGCATGGTGGTAGACTCGGACACCCCCAACCTCACTTTAAACGAATTCCACAAAACTGCTGCCTTTTGATCATGAGTAGAAAGACATGACCCATCTTCCAAGTATAACTGAGCAATAAAATTCCGCCGAAAGGTTGAAGAAGCAATGGTTTGAAAGAATTTGGAATTTTCATCCCCAAACTTCACCCATCTGATGGTAGCTCGTTGCCTCTAGTAAGTTCTCTTGGTTGCTAAAAGCTTGGTCAAATGGCGCTGAAGGATTTTTCGAAAATTCCTTTCCACCTGACATAAGGCTCTTTGATCTTCCAATCCATCCAAAAGAGCGAACACCCAACTACTATTACTAATGAGCTAGGCTAGATTAGAAAGGCTTTTACTCCAGATTTTCAGCCCTCTCCTTAAAACCTTGAACTTAAAAGAAAGGAGCTGAGCCCAATTAAGAGAGCGAGCCGAAGACGTCCAGAGAGAAGAAACCATGGGAAGAAAGGAGTCAAACTCCGCCCAAAAATTTTCAAACCAAAAAATGCTAGCTCTTGGAATGGAGGAAGAGATCTGGACTGAGCAGGGAATGTGGTCTGAAGTCTAGCCAAAGGAATAGCCACAGTATTCGAAAAAGCAAGAGACCAGTTTGCTGATGTGAAAACCCAATCCAACTTTTGTAAGAGAGCATCCTCCTGCATGTTTCTCCACGTGAAAGCCCTACTCTTGAGTGGAATTTCCACCAAACTGAGACTATGAATCACCTCATTGAACCCAGCATATTGGCAACGTTACCACCTAGCTTGTTCCGGTTTTTCGGGCTTCTTAACAGATTAAAATCACCCACTAACATCCAAAGTTCAAAAAGGCTAGGATCCAGGCTAGACAGCCAGGATAAGAATTCAACTTTGCCCCCGGAGTGCAGGGTCCATAAACATTGGTAAGGAACCAACTTTGAGCATTAAGTGTTGAAGTAAGTTTAACGGTCAATGAGAAATTATTGAGAAGCACAAGCGAGCCATCAAACAAAGCACCATTCCAAGCCGTGAGAAGACCACCAAAAGCCCCTACAGTGGGAGCAAAACAAAATTTGTTAAAACGCTTATGCACAAAGTTAATTCAAAGAAACTAACTGTCAAACATTTCCTTTTTGGTTTCCTAGAAGAAAACACTGAACAAGAGCTTTCATCGATCTTAGCCCTAATATCATTCCATTTATCAGGTGAATTAAGACCTCTTACATTCGAGGAGAGAACATTCCAATTTCTTGATGGACTCATAAGAAACAAATAACACACATAACCGTACTAGTGGCCCAAGGCCAGCTAGCCGTAGGACCCCATTCCAAACAATCGCCAAAGCACAATATACGACCAGTTTGTATCTCCATACGACTGGTCCGTATCTGATCGAACTGAATGATCTTCTCGTGTATTCTCCTTTTGCCTAACAATATCTGGTTGAACTCTATGTGATATATTGTATCATCCATGGACTGTTCAATACTTTCTCGATCTAGTGTCGGATAACTTTATGTGGCCAACTCTTCGACCACTAGTAGTATGGCCATGCACTTTCTTTATCCGACCACATCGAGGGGCCCAGAGATATCTCTCCTGTTATGTTAGGAGGGGCAAATCCTATATCCAACCAGTCACATCCCTCCACATGTTTTATAGCTTACTCGAAAGCTACTTTTATAACTACCCAGTTACAGAGTAGCATTTGGCAACCCCTAAGTGTGCTATTACACATGTAGGGAACCATGCTGATCTCAGGTCTAAGGATTATACATCAACATTGCTTGAGACCAACTGATGACACATGAAATCACAACAATCTCAACATTGTCTCAAGGTGGGTCAATCCAATACCTTGTTCTCTAATATGTGTTCACATTATTTATTCAATATTCATATATCTATGACCGGTGAAACATGATCATTAATCAATACTTGTGCTAATCGATAAGTAACTAATGTTCGAACCAGTGACATCCAACCAGGGATACATTTAGAACAACAACATATAAGCTAAAAGAGCTTCACCAACAAGTCACATACTCGCTAATCTTTATAACTAATAATTCATTCAAGGAACATAATAACATTTATTCAATAACTCATAAACATAGACGTGATACAATCATATCTATGATTGCCTCTAGGGCATATGACCAACAATCTCCCACTTGCACTAGAGTCAATCATACAAGTATCGAATACCCATAACTCTTGTGTGCACTTCATGCTTGGGTTGCAGAAGAGGCTTTGTCAAAACCCTCTCATGGATCGACAAAACCCTCCTGTTGTATCATGTACACATACTCACTTAGGTTTTCATTTAGAAAAGCCGTTTTGACATCCATTTGCCATATCTCATAATCAAAATATGCAACAATAGCTAGAATGATTCGGATAGACTTAAGCATAGCGACATGCGAGAAGGTTTCATCATAATCAACACCTTGAATTTGTTTGAAACCCTTTGCGACTAGTCGTGCCTTATGAGAACATTTTCATCCATATCTATCTTTTTCTTAAAAACCCATTTACACTCAATGGTTTTAACACCATTAGGTAGATCAACCAAGTTCAAAACTTGATTATCATATATGGATTTTATCTCGGATCTCATGGATTCAAGCCACCACTCAGAGTCTGGTTCCATCATCACTTCCTCATAAGTCTTAGGCTCATCATTATTCAATAATAAAACGTCATGTCCATACCTTATAGGAAATTGATGTGGCCTTTTAGATCTACGTGGGGCTGATGCCTCATCTACAGGTTCTACAATATTTTATTCATCCTATAGAGGTTTAGTAGGAGTTGAAACATTTTCAAATATTTTCCAAATTTCTTCGAGTTGCACCTTGCTCCTATTGACTCCTTTGGAAAGAAACTCTTTCTCCAAGAAGATACTATTTCGGGCAACAAATACTTTGTCATCATCCCGATTATAAAAGTAATATCATTTAGTTTCCTTAGGATACCCCACAAAGAAACACTTATCCGACTTAGGTGTGAGTTTATCAGATGTCAAACGTTTTACATAAACCTCATAACCCCATATTCTGAGAAAAGACAATTCAGGACACTTCTTGGTCCATATCTCATATGATGTTGTTTCTACAGTTTTTTATGGAACCTGGCCCGCCTCGCCTTCGGCCAGGCCTAGGCATGGCCCAAAGCCCGCTGTGTCAGGGCCATGCCGTGCCGGCCCAAGCCCAGCCCTAAGTTACTGTCGGGACCCAGAATTACGATTCTGAAACCCTCTGTGAATACTGCACTAGTCCAGGATCACGCTAGTGCACACAGTGTTAACATAGGTAAATATCGATCCACACAAGCGATAAATAAAGTAAACGATTAGTTTGAATAACAAATAACGGTTTTGACCTTATGGTCGAGTTTACACTTATTAAGCCACGCAGGGCTAACAGAGAATAAAACAGCAGCGAAACAGAAATAACTCCAGCGTAG
The DNA here is from genome assembly GCA_036346255.1 of Ampelocalamus luodianensis. Lineage (NCBI taxonomy): Eukaryota > Viridiplantae > Streptophyta > Magnoliopsida > Poales > Poaceae > Ampelocalamus > Ampelocalamus luodianensis. The sequence continues at coordinate 49,064,281 of CM070629.1, read as the reverse complement.
ATCCCATCAATTCACCACAGGCAACCGACTGGGATCCAAACCTTAACGATCAGCAACCTTTGGCGAACTTCTCCTCGAAAGCAGGCGTAGACTCCTCCTCTTCTGTAGGTTTGGGCGCAAGTTTTACAACAAGCGTGAGTACACAACCGTACTCGCAAATCATACCACAGAATGCAATTTATAGATGCAGGCTTATTCCAAAACAAAGGCTTCTGTGGTTCTTTTGCATAAAGGCAACTTTTGCAATTGCATACAAGTAATAGATTGAAAACATAATTCAAAACAAATAGACAATATTAATTTAACGTTTGTTTCCACAAAGACACAAAGCTAAACAGATTATTTCACATAGCCATATGATTGAGGTCACACAGCTCCCATCCCAACATTTTATAAAAACTACCCCTCGTGTGAAATCCCCGAGCATGTCCATGACCACGGACGCGGCTATTCGAATAGATTGATTTAACACTCTGCAGAGGTTGTACACTTTACCCACAAGATACAACTAGTGTAGCAAGCACTAATCGTAACAAAATAGTTCGGAAACTTCATCTCAAACATTGACATTCCCGATGTGCTTTCCCGCTATACCAGCTCACATAGAATTAGTATAACACACACCGCTGGACAGGGATGCGGCGAACCGTCCCGCGATGTAACCACTAAGTAGTCACACCTCCACCCTGGCACACAGCCTAACCTATCCACCTGAACATCAATGCCGAGAATCCATCACCTACTAAGTTAGGCCCGTCCCATACCACACATGTGGTCGTACAGTAAGGCTCAGTTCAATGGCGCACAAAGTTAAGTCCTTAATTGATCAAGGCAAAACTTCCATGTTCTAACTAGATCACAAAGATTATCAAACTCATGCACAAAGCTTCCCCCATATCACACAGCTTCCACCACTTGCCTCAGTCTAAATCCTTTACCACCCAGTTGGTTTTAGTGCAACACATGCCATCACGAAGTAATAACACATAGCACACAGTTTTACACAAAGTTCCATAATCACTTAGTCACATTTGATAATTGCAACTTACATGAGATGTGAGACTCGTAGCATGGCTAAGCAATTGTACTCGCATCTAACCAACCCATGTTGGTGCTATAATATTACCAACTAGTAACCAATCTAGGATGACAAGGAATTATGACATACAAGGCCAAGGTGTGATAACAATTTGGATAATAACTATGCCCAAAGCATTTAAATAAATAATTAAAGTAGAATGCAATACTTTAACACAAAGTAATTTGAAAACTGGGTTCAAGATGATCAAAGGTATGACTTGCCCTGAAAAAGGTCTATGTACTGGTCTTGATCTTGGGGTGCTCCTTCTTCAACGAAATTCCCCGACGAATCGACGTCTACTCGCAAACGAAATAAATAAACAAAACAAATAAATAACAGAGGTTAAACAAGCTCCAAAAATTAAATAAAAATCTCAGATAAATAGAGCTCGAATTTAGATAAATTTAGAAATTTGGATGGGCTCAATCGGAGTTAGGATGCAAAAGTTATGGCCTCTCGAAGTTTTAAATCTAAAAGAAACCCTAATTTGGATTTTCTGGAATTTCCGAATTATTTCTCTAAAAAAAATCGGATTATTGCGCAATGCTGACGTCAGCAGGGGTTTTTCGGAAATAAAAACAAATCCTGAGAAAAGGTTAAGAGGCTGACAGTGGGACCCTCGGTCTATAGACCGGGTCCACGAAGATGGGTTCATGGTCTACGGGTGCATGAGTCCATGGAACAGTCCACTGACACGTGGGGCCCACGAGTCAGTGGCTCGGCCCATGGTGGAACAGATCCATACGGGATTGGATCTAGGGTTTAGCAGAGGTGGCACGTGGGCTACTGACAAGGTTGATGACTGGGCGACACGCGAGCAAACAGGCTGAGGTGGCAGGTTGACTCGGACCGCCACGTTGGCTAGACGTCGACGAGGCTCCGGCGAGATTTGTCGGTCGTGTACGACAATGGTGATTCCGGCCACGACGGCGACAACGGAGGGTAGCGCTGGACTCCTCGCAACCTCGCGAATCTGGTGACACGGTTGGATGGTCCCGGCGGCGACCAAAACTGCGGCGACGCTCAAGGTTGGCGGCGGAGCGGCTCGATTGAACGGCGGCGAGGCGACACGGGGCTCCGTCGGGGATGAAGAGTTGCGCATCATGTAGACCGTGCGGCGGCGATCTCAGGGCTGATGACGACGAGAGCAAGGGCTCACCAACGGTGGCTCAAGACGACGAGAAAAGCTTCGGCGGCGCTGGGCTTCCAAGGCTCGATTCTCCCAGATGGCGGCGCATTCCGAGAGGCGGCCCTAGGGTTTTGGAGGAGAGAGGCGGTGCGGAGATTTTGACGCGGGCGCGGGCCTTAAATAGCCACGGAGAAGGTAGAGTCCGCGAAGAAGGCGGTGGCGCTGCAGGGTCCGGCTCGGACATGAAGGAGAAGTCCCGAATGAAGACGACGCTGACGTGGCGGGTGGGGCCCACAAGTCAGCGGGAGTGGCTCGGACAAGGCCACGTCGCCCACGACTCCACGGACACCGACAGGTGGGACCGGGAGCGCGCGCGGGAGGAGAGAGGCGGAGGTGGGCTGTGGGAGTTTTGGGCCGGCAGCGAATAGGATTGGGCCGGAGCTTTGGAAATTCGGCCCGAAGGAATTTCTGAGATTTTAAATAGCTTTTCTAATTTAGAAGATACCAGAAATTCAAATAAGCAATAGAAAATAGCAAATGAACTCAGAAAAATTCTAGAAAAATCTAGAAAATATATCTGAGCACATAGAACCCAAATAAAATAGTTTTGGCTATTGTTCATGTTGGGATTATTCACATTAAATGTTTTTTATTGTAAAGTCCCATATTAAGCTTTTGAATTTAAAACCAAATAAATCCAAATGGTGAATTTTTCTCCCTACAAACTATTAAAAGATTTTTAACTCAGAAAATTGGGATGTTACAATTACTATAGACGGTAGAGGCGGCGGCGATGATGGTGGCGGTGACCGCCATCTTCATTCCTCTCGTGTCCGCCTTGTTAAAAACCTAGTTAAAAATGAATTAATTGCATAAAAACATGAGCACATGAATATTTTAGTGGAAAAGTGGAATTTTCTTAATATTTTACAGATACAATGTCACTGCCTCGTTAAAAACCTTATGCCCCAGAGTGGGGTTCCCCGAGTAAGGAAAAGAGTACAGTAACAACATGCGTACATATGAACTACTTATCAATGTCAAGATCATTCATGCATTCGAGGTCAGCGTACACCTGCACGATCTCAAGATCCTCTAATTGATGTTGTTGTCACTCTTTAGCCAATTCCCAATCCTTGGCTCATGTGATTGCCTCCATTATCCTAGGCGTGAGGGATGATCTTCTGTAATGTGGGGACTTACGTATACGAGAAGGAGATCAAAAGTTCAGTTTAGTATTTGTTTTCTAGATTAGAAAGTCTGTTATTTAAAGAAGGGTTAATTTAGGAGAGTCTATTTTGAGTTAGTCTTGGAGATAAGAGTCAAGTTAGATAAGGAGTTAGAGTTATAATACAAGATTGTATTACGTGACCGAATCCCTATTTAAAGGGTACGACAGTATCAATGAAGCAAGCAAAAACCAATCTGTCTCCCTCCTTGTTCTCTATACACGTCTTCTGCCCCTTTCGTTCTGCGCCCGTTCCCCTGCGCATCTTCTATGTCGTTTCCGGCAAACAGCACGGCTCCTCTAGGGAGACGCGGAGGCCCCGGCCAATGCCTACGATCCCAAGACTCTGCACAAGACATCTTCTTTCTTCAATTATTCTCCCTACCATGCTGAACGATGTTTCTGAAGAGACAGTGGACACTAGCACCAACAGAACACCCCGTGCGAAATGTGACAGCACAGGAAATATCCGCTTGTTGTTCTTGCATCACTCGAGCAAGTCTATCTTGCCTCTGCTAGCAAGATTAGGATCGATGTTTGCAAAATCATGCTCCAGGTAGTAGTTTAACTCTGAGATAGAATTCTACTTGGGGGACGACTGAGATTGAGATGATGAAGAACTAGAGTTGCCATTTAGCTTCTTCCACAAGTGGGATGTTAAACTTTTCTTTCCTTGTTGCATCTCCTGTGAGGCCTCTGATCTCATGCTGCTGCCGAATTTATCATGATACATGCGGAAAACACAAAAAAGCTCCTCTTTGACATGTGCGAAAGCTTTTGAGTCATCAGGACCGAGGCAATCACCTATTCCCACCATACCGATCTGCAAACCTGCCAACTTTTTCGTAGGATCAAAAATGATAGCAAAGCAATACATGTGTGAAATAGAACTAAAATATTTAATAAATTTTCCCTCCATTAGTGCAACACGATGACCTAAAAGGGGATCCTCCCTAGATTTGGCAATCATGCTGCAATTAACCAAATAAATTCTATAACTAAGCAAGAGATAGGGTAATAAACACCAGATAGAACCTCATTATAAAAAGGTCTTAAAAACTCTCGAAAATGACTAGTAATCTGCCAATCTGAATTAGTAACTACCAATTCATTGTTTTGAGAGTTAGCATTGACAAAAATAGATATGACATGTTCGTACCCTTGTAACTTAATGAACTCTATTGGCCCGATATTTCGATGAGAAGGATGAATTCCAATTGGATGATGATCAACTCTCACGATCCAGGCTATGAAAGTAGCATGCACAAACCAAGCAATCACTGAACTAATTTCCAAGTCGTTATCAACCGTGCCTAAGATCCGATTGACCTGATCACGAATATCAATTCTGCAAGCAATCGAAGAACAAGAAAGAATGAGATGACAAGCAATCTGAAATTACAAATATATGTTTGAGTACAAAAGGTGGGATTCTGCAGAGGTCCTTTACGGTTGGTCTAGTCGACACAAGCGAAGAATAAGAGTTTTCACAATAGAGAAACTAAGCAAACGAAATCCAAACCATAAAGTGTAGCACACAAGAGTATATATGAGGGAGCCGACCAGGGGGCGGCAGCCAGAGGAGTGGATGCATGTCCCAAGGGGTACAAAGCTCATGGGCCCAAGTGGAGGTGGCGCAACATCCTTTCGATTCGGGCTTAGAATTAGCATTGGATTGTTTTGGCAATTGCAGCACACACAGAAGGAATTTGAAGGTGGGGCTAAATCCATTGGAAAGAGGATGAGATAAGCTTTCAATCAAGTACTCGTGCAGCTCAAACGGAGTCTATATGTAAAAGTTATGCACGTTTGAAGTCGATACTACCTCTAGAGGCCGAATTGAACTGCACATGCTTCCCCTCATGTTGTACCCCTCCTTGTGCTTGTTCAGCCCCTACGTTCCTAATTAAAAGAACATCACATGTATTTGGTAGTAGCATATTCTTATTATAAATATAATGCACTCATAGAAAGAAAGTTACCTGATAGTTCAATTGATGTACACAAGCTCTTGTGATTGGACCTTGCAAGTGCATCGGTTCAGATATATTTTGAGGAGTGTTAGTTGTATGCATGGAAGGGATGTCCTCATCATCCTCCTCTTTGTGCTTTTGAGTCGTCCTCGACTCATGCTCATCTTCTTCACCCAAAAATGGTTTCAAATCTGCAATGTTAAATGTGGGACTAATCCCGAATTTTGTAGGCAGATCAAGCTTATATGCATTATCATTAATCAGCTCTAGGCATCAACTTAGACTTTCGTAATTCAGGAAATCTATCTTTGCACAAATGTAACCACACGACATCACCAAGCGCAAAAGTTAAACTCTATCTACCCTAACCTTACGTTGGAAATATGCCCTAGAGGCAATTATAGAGATGATTATATTTTAATATGTTCATAACATTGGATAATATGTTATCGTGTTCCTAGAATAATATCGTTAATATTTATCATCAAGTATGTGACTTGATTGTGAAACTCTGTATTCTTGCGATGATTATTCTTAATCGTTCTCTAGTCAGAAACATATGAGGACACTTATAAATAGACTAGCATATGTATTGGTTGATGACTATGTTTCACAGGTCATAGATGGAGATATCAAACCAATAATATGTACACATGTTAGAGAACATTGTGTTGGATAAGACCCATCTTGAGACACTATTGAGATTGTTATGTTTCTATATGTCATTAGTTGGTCTCAAGTAATGATGATGTATAATCCTTAGACCTGATATCAACATGGTTTCCTACATGTGTAATAGCACTTTTAGGAGTTGCCAAATGCTGCTCGTAACTGGGTAGTTATAAAGGTAGCTTTCAGGGACGCTATGAAACATAGGGATGAATGTGACTGGTCAGATATGATATTTGCCCCTCCTAACATAACAGGAGAGATGTCTCTGGGCCCCTCGTTGTGGTCGGATAAAGAAAGTGCATGGCCATGCCACTAGTGGTCGAAGTGTCGACCACATGAAGTTATTCAACACGTGATCGAGAAAGAATTGAACATTCCATGGATAACAAATAATCTCACCTAGAGTTCAACCAGACATCGTGAGGTAAAGGGATAATACACAAACAGGTAGTCCAGTTCGACCAGACGGACAACCACTTTCTAGGACCTCCTCCGCTGGGAGAGGTCCTGGAGAGGTTCTAGAGGTCTCCAAGCTGGTCATAAACTGGTCGTATGGAGATACGAGCTAGTCGTAGATTGGTCGAACATAATCACATAATGGTCGAAACCTGGTCGTAAGGAGTTGCGAACTAGTCGTGACCAAATATTCTTTGTGTGTTTGGGAATCGTTATGTGCTGCTAGGTACCGCTAACGACTCGTGGTCGGAAAAGAGTTTCTGAGACACAACCAATCATGCATGAACCTATAGGGTCACACACTTAAAGGGAAAGGATTTGGTTTGGATAGTGATCCAAATTCTTGTAGGCCTCGAGTTCCTAATGGGCCTCAAGTTGGAGACCTGTCATAGATGCCTATATATAGAGGGGGCGGTGGCATGGGGTAAGATAAGCTTTTGAAGAACTCATGAAACCCTAATAGCCACACCTTCCTCAATCACGCCACCAGCGCTAGCACTCCAGCGTGTGGTGTCCCTGCCCCGTATGTGTGGATACCTTAAAGGTGTTGTTGCGAAGCATCAGCACTAGGATGATCCGCAACTTGTGACGATCTCAAGAGCAGGAGGAGAAGACGTGCGGCGAGCACGACTACTACTGCATCAACTCGCTTCATCGACTCTACTTCCGCTATGAGTTAGCGCGTCTAGTGGTAATCTCGTGATCTGTTACTAGCGGATGTCCTTGGTTGCGTGGCATTTTTTTGTTTTGTGCTATTGTAACCTTCCCGCGATCCTTCACCTTATACTTAGCATTCATGTGCTCTATGTTTTCTTTAGTAGTTTCATGAAGTTTAAGGACAAATTCAGCACGCTTCTTAGCATCTATATTTACTTTTTCAGAAGTACGAATAGGCAATAAATCAATAGGAGCGTGAGGATTAAAGCCATATACTACCGGAAAAGGACTCGTCTTTGTCGTAGAATGCAGCGATCTCTTGGAAGCAAACTCTATATAAGGTAGACATTCTTCCCACATCTTCAAGTTTTTCTTCAAAACAGCCCTCAACATAGTTGATAATGTTGTAGCAGCCCAAATCTGGGTTTGTGTTTCAAATGTAAGAAAATGAGAAGAAATTAAAACTTTTCTTCCATCTTGTTGTTGTTTGAATGCTCTAAAAATTCTTGTAAAGGAATTTTGAAAATTCAAAATCACAAGCCTCTTTTAACCTAAGTCTCTACCCTTTGAAAACTCTTCTGGTTAATCTTGTGATCATCATCTGAAAATAATTTTTCTTGGTTCTAGGGATGTTGTGTGACTCATCTGAAAAATTTCACAATTTTTAGAAATTGTTTGAATATTTTAAGAGGCTAGTCAAACCTGTTGACCCTTGGTCAAACTCTAACTCAGAACCTTGAAGAATTTCTAGGGAAATATGCTTTGCATAAAAGCCTCTGAAAATTTTATACAAGGTCAATCCTGTAATAGCCCAAATCTGGGTTTGTGTTTTAAATGTAAGAAAATGAGTAGAAATTAAAAACTTTTCCTGCGTCTTGAAGTTTTTGAGCTTTTCTGTAATTCTTGTAAAGGAATTGTCGGAAATCAAAAACCCAAACCTCCTAATTGACTAAAGTCATGACCCTTCTTTTCCAACCCTTGTCAAATCTAGTTATCATCCACTGGAAATAATTTTCCTGGGTTCTACGGATGTGGTGTGACCCCTCTGAAAAATTTCACAATTTTTAGAAATTGTTTGAATATTTTAAGAGGCAGTCAAACCAGTTTGACTATTGGTCAAACCCTAATGCAAACCTTCTAGAATTTCTGGAGAAAAATGTTGCACATAAAAACCTCTGAAAAATTAATGCAAGGTTTATCCTGAAGCTAGGAACATCCAGTCAAAATTTCAGAATTTTTGGAGTTAGTTTACTGTCTCTAAAAATTCCCCAAAGCTTTAGCCCCTTTCTAAAACCCTAAGTCAAAGCTGTTGGACTCGAGTCGGACTCGAGCCCAACCTCCATTTCTTGGTGCGACCCAACCCCTTAGCGCCATCCTGAGCCCTATGGAACGCGCAAGCAATGTCCGCCGTTGGATCGCCATCGTGCGGCCCTCGTTCGCGTGGCCGTTTGGACCTCCGATCCCGCCCCCCGCTTGTGAACCATTGGATTCTAATCCGACCGTCGCTTTGCACTCGGTCGCTTTGAACCAAACCAACCCAAGCCACTTGACTTGATCCAGTCAACTAACTGCATCGGGCTCGAGCCACTTTGGCGCGCGTGGTTTGGACCATTGATTTTCAATCCAACGATCAAGATCGTTTCGGCCGTTTTAAACGCCCGAGATTCATGTTAAATGTGAGCCATCCATTTCTAATCCAGCGGTCATAAAGCGTTGACTCAAGTTAGTTGGTTCGACTCAACCCATTTGGGAATTTAGGCCCGAGCCACTTTAATTTGTGTCACTTACATGTGGGGCCCGCGCCTCCTGGTCATCTTCTTCGTCACGCCCGCGTGCGTGCGTGTGTGCCCATACGCCATGGCAGCGTCTAGTCACCTCAGTGAAGACCTTTAAATGGCTTTTTGCCACTTTGTAATTAATGCTGGTCAGCTTTAGGCCCCGAAGTCGCCCTTCTCTGGCTCCCATCTCCTCAACATGTCCTAGCAGAGCTGTGGACCGAGCCATGGGCTAAGCTCACCATGGGGCTTAACCCTAGCTCAAAACCATGCTCCTCTGGCTATAAAAGCCCATAGAGCCCCCTCTTGAACCCTTTTTTCAGCACCCTTTGCAAACCCGAGCTTCTCGGCGCTTAGTTGAGCTCATTTCACCAACTCCCCCAAACCACCATTGTCAGCCGACAAGAAAACTTGGTCGGCACAACGCTCCAGTGGTTCATTTTCAATTCCTTTCACGTCACTTGGCGCCCCTTATCATCTTGAGCAAAACCCCTAACTTACTTTGGTTTGACATTCACAGGAATTGTCAAATTTGGGGTTTGTTCAAATTCGGCTGAAATCACCCCTTTTTCTTCCTCAGCTCTAGTGCGTGCTTCATTTCTCAATTATTTGCTCATGGACTTTCTCTGAGCTATTATGAAGCTAACCCTACCACCCATTTCTGTTATTTTTTCTCAGGCCGTCATATCCACTTCTTCTTCCTCAACTCCGGCAAGCTATTTGGTCGCCGGAGCTCCTCCAGCTATCTTCTTGCTTCTCAGTGCTCAAGTAACTTCTTAATAGTCCCTAGAAGCTTGGCACTCACTTTGTTGGCTGCTGCAGAGCTTTTTGACTATTTTCACTTTCGTCCACACTTGTCACCGTCCTTCTTCTCCAGCTCGCTGCCGTTCTTGGCCGCCGCTGCCGTTGAGAGTGCCACCCTTGGGTGCACATGGCTATTGCCAACCCATTCCTGTCCTTGGTTCACGCCGCCGCGGCCAGAGTCGCCGGCGGTGAGCTCAAGTTCAAACTCGGGGTTTTATCGTGCCTTACTCGGACACACTATAGCTTGATGATTAGTGTTTAATTTGTCCTAGTCTAATCATTAGCTTTAATTACAGTTCTTGTCGGTAAAACAGGCGTGCCGTTAAGTTTGGGACCTCTTAGGTGAGATTTTAACCGTTAAAGACCTCTCTAGATTTAATCTGGACCGTTAGGATCACCCTCTGAGTTTCCGCAAAAGACCTCCCTCTCACGACCTCCCCTTTTTCGTTTTTTAAAAGGCCACCTAACGGCCTTTTTAAAAAAAACAACCCCAAGACCTCCCTCGGGGTCCTCTTTGCAAAAGATCACCCCTTGGTCTTTTGTAAAGAAAACCTCCAGCACCTTCTCTTGTAAATCGTTACCGTCAAGACCACCCCTTGGAGATCTGAGCCGCTAAGACCTCTCCTGAGTAAATCTTAGCCATCCAAGATCTCCTCACCATTATAGCTTATCGCCCAGGACCTCCCTCGTTGAAATCTTAGCCGTTCAGGACCTCCCCCTTGAGATCTTGACCGTCTAGGATCTCCTCTTGTAAATCTAACTTTTAGGACCTCCCCTCAGCTCTGGGCTGTTAGATCTGGATCTAACGGGCTAGACCTCCTCGGCGCGTTTAGAGTTCTAAACGTTGTGGTCTCGGTGGACCGTCCAATTCTTGATCTACGTCTCAGATCTTGGGTGCATTCGGACTTCCGGTTGTAACGCTGATCTGGGCCGTCCATCTTTAGATCCATGACCCAGATTGGTTGGGGCAATCGGGAGGTCTGAATGTCACTTCTGTTGGGAGCCGTTGGATCAAATCCAACCGCTAAGGTCTTAGGGCCGTTCGCGCGGTCGTTCTCCAGCACGCTTGGGCCGTTGGATTCAAAATCAATGGCCCAGGGTTTAACCTTTGGTTTGGTAATCAATAAATCCCGAAACCTTTTATTTGTAAACTGAAAATTGTATTCAACTTTGAAAATGTCATAACTAATTCTTTTTAATTCCTTTTTAGATAATTCCATTTGTGTTAAATTCCTGTATAACTAAAGTTTAATCTAAAAATATCATTAGACATCGTTCTGTGCCAGAAAATTTTGTAAATAATATTAACTTGTTTTAGTCATTATTTGGTATTCTAGAAATTCAATTAAAACTTGTAAAATGCATAAGTAATTCTCTGTAGCTCCAAATTTAGCAAACTAAAATTTGTTAGGTTCCTCTGTTAATATGATTTAGTGTAGGATAAGTTTCATGTGGTCTTTGTTGTTGAAATTGATAATGCACTAATTTCATAACGTAGAAAAATCATAATAAATTCATTTCAACTCCAAATGAAGTAAACTCAATTTTGCTAACCTTAGGATGTCAATATCTACCTACCATAAAAATTTTAGGTTCTAGAACTTTATGGAAATTTGTGTCATAAACATTACCCGAAATTAATTTAATTTGAATTTTCAGGCTGAAAGAAATTGTTTAGGCCATATCTTTTGCATGTTTAGTCCAAATGAAATGATTCTTGGTTGCTAAATTCATTTAAAATCATAACCTTGCTGTTGTGTAAATTTCATGGGATTTGGATAACTTTGGGTTTTGAGTCTTTTCTGGTGTTCGTCATTTTTTTTGGATTTTCTCGTTCTTGCGATAGGTTCCGAAGAAATTATTGATTGTAAGAGTGACCCTCTGGAGCAAACCGGTGATCTCCAGCAAGGCAAGCAGATGTAGCATCATTTGATCATATTGCTCCTATTACTTTTAAAGTTTAATATCTTGTTTGCAAAAACTAAGTATCCATGCTTCTTGAGTCAAAGTTATTTTTTGTCGATTAGAGGTAGTTAATCCAATTGCATTGTTGCCTTGAAATTGTTTACTCCTGCCACTGCCCTAGGTTATTATTCTCACTGGTGAATTAGAGCCCGGTGAATGATTTATGGTCTTTTATTGTCTTTACGATATAATGCTTAGTAATGCTTAGTTACCGGTAGAATTGGGCGGTTATCGACTTTAGTCGATAACCTTGATCACACAAAATATTTATTATGATTTTATGTTCAGCCTTTGTGCTATGTTTAATTGTGAAAACTAAAACTGAAAACAAAATGATTTGGACTTGGGCACAATGGTATGTTGGTGTGCTTTTGGGTGTGCCTGGAATGGTGCCCGAGTCAACAAGGACCGAACATCTTGTTACACTAAACCAAACATTTTTGCGTGCTAACCACACTAGAGGGTATGGGACCTCTCTTGACTTAGTACTTTGGCGTGTGTTGGCTCCGAGTCGCAGGAGGTTGTAGGAGGGAAGATGTTGGGAGCATGGTAGTTGTCCGAAAGCTTTACCCCGGGTGGGTAGTTGTCTTTCGGCTTTACCATGTAAGCGTATGGGTTTCTATCCATACGAGCGGCTCGTAGTCGATACATAATATTGGAAATGTCTCGTAGGACTTAGCCGTGCCAGCATACCTTTGGAAGTGTGCTAATCATGTGGCTTAAAGGCGGTCTAAAGTGTGGGTACATTGGTACACCCCTGCAGGGTTTGATCTATTCGAATAGCCTCGTCCTAGGTTATGGACACGCTTGAGGAGGTCTTTCAAGAGTTAGACTACAACCTTTTTAATTAAAACTTGATGTGGGTGGTACGAATGGGTAATTCGTGCTATTGTTGTGATGGCTATTGGGTTAGTCATCTCCAGGATGTCTTTATGTTTATTACTTATTGTGTCACTGTTATTTATGCAAATAAAATTCCGATTGCTAAAACTGCCTTCAACATATTATCTGTTGCAAATAAAATCTGTTTTATGCTAAAAATGAACCTTGAGCCTTCTCCTTTGATTAAAGCCTGCATGTAGTAGTATCTAGGTTTGTTACTCGTAAGTCTTGCGAGTACATTTTTGTACTCATTTGCATTGCTTATTTGTTGCAGAGGAGGTTGATCCCCAAGGAATCGACTTTTGTGAGTTTTGCTGCGGCGTGGACGACTAGCTTGGCGGCCCGGTCGGATTGCCTTGTGGGTGTGAGGCAAACCGGTTTGCTTTTGTTTATAGCCATCTTATGGCAATTTGCTTCCGCTGTTGATTAACTCTTTTTACTTGTCTTGACCGGTTGGCCTTTCTTTTGTAATAACTTCACTATATCTCTTTTGCTTGTAAAGTTTAAGCATTGGTTCTGTGTGTTGTATGGAATTGATGCAATGTTTTGTAAAAGTGTCAAGACCCAGGAGTAACTCTCCCAAATCCTCTGTGCCACCCCAAAGGACCAGTATGTCAGAATTCATGTTGTTGATGGACTGGGAGAGCAGTTCGAAATGTTGGGCGAAATGGATGATTGGTGGGTGCAGGTTTATGCACGAGCTTAATCTGGTTAGGATTAAGGCCCAAGGGTTTTTATGGAAAGTTGCTCAAGTCAGTTAAGGACCGGTCTTCGAGTGCATGATGCTACGTCTACCGTACTACCATAAGTCTGGAGTGGGACAGATTTGGAACTTCTCCGTCAGGCTGCATGGCGGAAAAATTATCCCACCATGCACTAGCAGCACCCTCCAGTTGATAACTGGCAAAGAGGACCCTCTCAAGGCCCGTGCACTGAGCAATGGCTAGCTTCTTTTCAACATCTCTAAGCCAATCTTCAGCCTCCATCGGATCTCCGGTGCCCGCAAAAGGTGGGAGGATTTGTTCGCTGAAATTCAGCGAGACCCCCACGCGGCCGAAGATTTCCCCCTCCCCCTGCTGCCGCAGGAGCAGGAGAAGTGTTGCGAGCGATAGCTTCGAGAATCCTCGTCTGGTCCATCCTATTCCGCTCGATTTGAGCCAGGACCCCTGCCATTGAGGGCGGTGGAGGAAGCACTTCCTCCTGGTCTACAGCAGGAGGGCGTCGCGGGGGTGGAGACCCCTCGCCACGAAGAGCTCTCGCACGAGTGTTAGGGCCTGACATCCTGAAGTGACAAGGAAAATTAAAAGAGGCCAAGATTACTGGAAAAATATGTGAATTAAAAATCTGGACAGCAAGCGCATAGGTCTTAATTAAGCATGCATAATGATATAGAATGCACAAAAATATAACACCAAAAGGGCGTACAAAGGCGCTAAGGCCAGTACAAGATCCATAAATTCAAATCATAGTTTTCCCAATGCAATTACATCCATAAAGGCCCGTGGTCGAAACGCAACCTTCTAAAATAAAAGTTCTTGCAAGAGAAACATTGATAGTTCAATTACTACTAGCTTATTACAGGAATTTAAAGATACATGCTCGACCATGAGCTTACACCTACAACATCCTAAATGTTGTTCCGGTCAAAATTCACCGGGAACTCGTTCAGAAGATGTGCCCTAGGGGATCCCGTATCATCGGGGTCTCCTAGATTAGGAAGATGCAAAGGGGAGCCTTGCTCTATCACATGGCCTCCAGCAGGTTCCATTCTATGGGTACGAGCAAAGCCGACCGACATACGGGCCTGGCGTCTCGCCCCATAGTTGGGCACATGCCCCGGTACTTTCGGAAGACGGTACATCGGTGGTGCTGAAGCATATGGGGGAATCTCATTTGCGCCATAAATCACATGGCGGTCGACAATCCCCATGTTACACATGAGTTGTAAGTGCTCTTAGGCCACCACGAGACATTGACGAGTCTCGTACAACTCATACACAGTGCACCGATGAATTTGGTCCATGATATGAACCAATCTTGCCAACTGCCTAACCTGGGGATCTTCCCCAAACTGGATCCGGGCAAAGGTGTCCACCTCTGTGCCACGCTCTCTCATAGGAAAATGGTCATAAGGCGGCTGAGACAACTCCGTCAGATCATAACGGAGATGGCTCATAGCCACACGAGCTACTTCCTGTAGAGCCATGGCCTCAGAAGTGCCACGTGCCTGGAAACAATATGGGATACTACCCGTGACTTGTCTGGCGATAATGTTGATCACGGCCAAGTATTCCTCCATGCCTGGCCCCCTGTCGCGGCGATAGATGGCGTAGGTCGGCTGGTAAGTAAAGTTTGCCCTCCACATCATATCTCGGAGAAGCACCGGGTATCCATCCACGTTCTCAGCTTGAGTTTCCTTGACCAGGTATTGACGACTCATCTAAAGGCAAGAAAAACAAGGTAAGACTTCTTTTTCAATCCAAACAAGAGTAAGGTAAGAAAAGACACTAAGAGGGATGAGGAATAAAAGATATTCCTAACTTATACTTTCTGAAAGTAATTTGATAATTTCAAAATATCTTGACTCAAAAAGGCTTACTAATTCTAACGCCAGTGCTATCTCTAACCTACGATCAAGTATGGCTCGATACCTGTATTGTGGGGACCCCGGAGTTATCTCCGTAAGACCGAGACTAATCAAGGCCTTAGGGACATAATTCTAGATCTCCAGTAAATGGATTCCAACTTAACTCAATCTAAATGATAGGCTTAACTAAAACTAGAGCGCCGACGATCATGTGCGCCGCTCCTCCGCGAGCACTACATGATTGTCGGTTATCCAACAAGTCAAGCACTACACTCAGTGAATTAAATAGGAAGCCATGAACAGCGAGTACGACTTATATTGGCTCCCAAGTTCAGCGACCAATATAAACCAAAATACATAAATAGTACAAAAGTTATACATCACAGTTTCCAGTTTACAACTACATAAGTGGCTGACTGGCCAAATTAAACAAGTTCATAGCGGAAGCAAGTAAATAAACCAAAATGCCTGCAGTGTTATGCCACATAACCCATTGGCAACCGACTGGGAGCTAAAGATAACACACTACTCATCGGTGTCGCCTAAATCGACACCGACAAGCTCATCGGTCTCAATATCCTCCTCACCTGCAAAAGCCAGCAAACACCTGGCTGAGTACAAAAGAGTACTCGCAAGTCTTACACAAATAAAAAATTAGTTATGCATAAGGCTGTTCCAAGGGATGGCTCATATGGGCTTAGTTTTGCAAAAGAGACGCAACAAGTTACAACCTATACATACTAGTTTTCAAGTGCCATTTCAAATTCAGATTTGAAGTAGAAGTAAAGCATGTGAATAAGTAATGAATTCAATAACAAATAAATCATACAAAAGACAAGGTGGCTGTCCACTTTGATACAACACCAAACATGATTAGCCCATTCATGACGATACCGAGTTTACCCACAATTTTAATACCAAGTCTAACAATAAGCAGCCACAAATTTCAAGCGGTCGTCCATAACCGTGGACATGGCTATTCGAATAGATTTATACCCTGCAGGGGTGTACTACTTTACCCACACGACTTGATTAGCCCGTAAGCCTCCAGATGCCTCCGAATATAGCATACTTCCTATGGTATGCCGGCCGGGTAAATCAAGATATGGTCGTTTTTAGCAAGAAGATCCCATTGAGCTAAGTCCCTCAACCCAGGGCTCCTAGGAAACACAAGACGTTAACATCTCCATCCTATCGGCCCAAAAGGAAACATAGGATTTCTCGGTCCTATATCCTTACAATTTCACCACCGTGGGACTCAACACAATAAAACCCTCCCCCTACTTAACCATACGGCACCCATATACCGCGTGTGATAGCATGAGTGTTGCTTGAACAGCAGGTACCCAAAGTTCGGTCCTTAATTATCCAGACAAGTCAAACCACATACCCAAATCTCGTGCACAAAGCACCATCACTAACAAACACTTGTCCAGACCAAAAACTTCTTTAAAAAGTCCAAATTTAACTCATAAAATAGATACGAAGATCTGAAAACAAAAGTATGTAATGAGAGTTGTGTTTATCCCATGATTGTCGGGTTATTCCCGGCAATCAGGCTACCATTCTAGACTTGCATGGCTAAGCATACCCGGACAATATACTTTCACACATCCTATTATAAACATTTCAGTACTGGAATAATTCATGGATAGCCACAATGACAAGATAATAGGATGTGTCTAACTATTCATCACAAAAATAGCGACAATATCAAAATAGCATGCAAGCAATTATCATTGCATCTATCCTAACAAAACTGGGATCAAATATGATGCAAAAAGAAAGTTCAAAGGATGCTTGCCTTGCTGGTAGGCTAATTGTTCTCCCTCAGTAGCGTAAGAGTCAATATCAATTGCTTCGGAATCTAAAGAATAAAGACCGATATAAACACCGAGAAATACCCCAAAAATCAAGATGCTCAAAAATGCATGATTTTTCTACAGTAGCCAAGTCATGATTTTAGATGATTTTTGGTGAAAGAATCATTTCATTTTGATTTAGTATATGAAAGTTATGATGGTTTGAATTTCAGTTTTCGATATGTCCTCTTTAAGTAATTTAATTATGAGGTGAAAATTTGTAGAGCAGTGGCGAGCATAAGGATTTCATGGGTAATTGGGCAATATTATTACAAGTTCAAAACAGTTGAGTTTGTTCCAAAAGGAATTTTCATGATTTAGTTATTGATTTCTAAAGTTATCAGTATTAATAGTGTAAAAATAATGCCCTTTAGGATCATTCTCCTCAAACTATAGTTTCTGTGACAGAGGTAAGATTGAAACCTATTTTACAAATCAGTTCACTTAAAATGAAAAATATCAAAAGTGGTTTCACTGTTTTTGGAGTTAATATGAATAGTTATGTATTTTTGAAGTTAAAAGGCTTTTTCTATAATGCAAATAATAGAGTTATGGGTTATTCTTCCCAAAAGAATACTCTCTGTTACAGGGACATGTTTGAAATCAATTTTAATATACAGTTCCTCAAAAATGAAAATTATAAGAAGTGATTTCACTCAGTTTGGAGTTAAAATGAATTAGTTATGTATTTTTCAAGGTTATACATATTTTTCAGCTTACAAATAATTAGATTTCGAATTTTGTATCTCATTTTAACCTTTTCTCACCGAGTACAGCACTAGCCGAGGTCACTGACCAGCGGGCCTGGTGAATAGTGCATTTTTCATTTTAACTCAGATTTAAATTGCATTCTAACCAGTGGGTCCCGCTGTCAGCGACACGGTCCACGGGACTTGGTCCACGCACACATGCACACGGTGCACGGCACTTACACCGCTGGTCCCACTTGTCAGCCACTGTGGCTTTAAACTCAACGTTCCCGTTACTGTGTGTGGGGCCCGTGTGTAAGCGAAACATCAGTCCGACTAAGACATCATTTAATGACTAACTCATCATTAGCTAATTAAAGATCGAATCACGGTCCTAATGACCTTGCTACAGTGCGCCGGACGGCCCGACACGCTCCCGTTCGCTTGCCCGGCGGCTCGCCGGCGATTCCGGCCACGGCAGCGCCAGCCAAGGGCATGTACGGGTGCACAATAGTGTGGCGCTCCTACTGAGAGTAGTCTCGGCCACTGAGCCGGCCTGCACCGGCGGCTAGCCGGAGTTGAGCGGCGGCGGTTCTTCGGCAAAAGTGCACAAAGCAAAGGAGAGCTCCGCAGTGACATACAAGCGGTGCCTGAGGTTCTAGGGGCTAAATAGAAGCTACCTGAGTAAAAGAGGGTGCTCGAGGAGGCTCGGAGCTGCTGGGGCTGCGTCGGCGCTGGAGAAGAAAATTGGTGGCAACACGGTTTCACGAGGAGGAAGCGACTGGAGCAAAAAGGTGACAAATGAATGGTCGGAATAGCTTAAGCACTCTATCAGGATGCTAGAAGAGCAATGAATCGACATAAGTCTTACCGAATCAAAGTGGGAGATGAAGGGTTAGTTCCTCGGCCGAAAACCCAATTTCTTCAAATCTACGAAGCCCTGTCGTGCATTGGCGAAATAAGTTTAAGGTTTTTCACAACCATGCTATAAGGCACGATATGACGCGAAAGAAGGTTCGAGTACCTCACCGGAGACGAAGATCCCCAAGATGATGTCCTCGGGAGTGTGCTCTGGAGCTTGCAATGGCACCACGATGGTCCAGGTGCTACAAGCAACGAGAGAAGCCGAGATTAGCAAAAATGGAAACGGGATGAACCACAGAGCAGGAAGGAGTCACGCGGAGGAAGCTCACCCGTGAAGAGAGCGAGAATAAGCCCCCCTCTCCTTGGTCAACAAAGGAGAAGTGAGGGAGAAGGAGGGGGTTGCGAGGGGTATTATGCCCGGGCGATGACGGCATTGGAGGCGGCGTCGAGTGTCGAAGTTCCAGGACTGGTGGATCGGGGCGGTGGATTGACGGCGTGAGCCTCGCCGTTGCTGAGCATGTCGGAGCAGCGCGAGCGCGTGGCGCTCGGCCTCTGCGCGAGGTTGATGAAGCAGCTGACCAGTGGGCCCCGCTTTGTCAGTGACACGCACACGCGCGCGAGAGTCAGAGCTAGTGAGTCCACGTGGACCGTTAGATCTTGAGCGAGCGGCTCAGATCGAAGGAGGGGTTCGGACGGGCTAAAGGGGTCGCAAGATCTGGGCCGTTGATTCTAGATCCTAAGGTCGGCATGCTTTGGTGCATTTAGTTGACTCACCCGAGTCAGCTCGCCTGGTCGGGCTCGAGTCCAAGGAACAGTGCGACCGGTTTGGGTCCAGGGTTTTGGTTGGAATATAAATTGTTTTTCCTACTTTGACCAGTGATTTAAAAATAGGAATAAAATTTCTAAAATCATGAAATAATTTTTGGGGGTTCCTAGGATAGCCTAGTATCCATAAAAATTATTGAACCCTACTATTCATAATATATTCTATAATATATAAATTCAAACTTAGGCTAGGTCTTTTAATGGTGTTTGAATTTTTTTAGGGTTCAAACCAGTCCCAAAAATTTGGAAAAAATTATATTAATTCGTGATAATTAGTATAGTATTTTAATAAGTTATTTCCAGAGATACTTTAGTAGCATTTACTTTAGTTTTTAGTTTGGAGTTCAATTTAAAGTGTATGTTTCATTTGTATTTTGAGATTTTCCAAGTACAATATTTAAATGAAAAGTTTCAAAACATGATGCATGCTAATGAGATGCATAATAAGCCTCTTTATTAATTTGGGGATGTGACAAGCCGTGTCCATGGTTACGGACATGCTAGCAGAACTACTCAAAGTTAGATCTTTGGTTTTGTTTGAAAAAGACTTCTTCAAACTAGTTTATCTAAATGGGAATTGGGTAGGAAGCCATATGATAGGAGGGTATCCTTCACCATTCATGTGTGAATGTTATCTGACTATAAAATTGAGAATTTATAAAATAAATTTTAGTTATAAAATAACTGCTTTGGAACTTAGTACAAGTATTTAAAGAAAATGCTGCTTTATGCAAATCAACCAATAAATCATCCTTTGTTACATCCATATATGCATGTCATTCTATTATTTGACGGGTGTAACTTGTGAGCATGGAAGTTGTGCTCATACTTGCTTTATGCAAACAAAATTTTAGAGGAGAAAGACTTTGCTACCGATGTGGACCTCGACGACTAGGCCGCTTCC
Source organism: Ampelocalamus luodianensis (assembly GCA_036346255.1). NCBI lineage: Eukaryota > Viridiplantae > Streptophyta > Magnoliopsida > Poales > Poaceae > Ampelocalamus > Ampelocalamus luodianensis. Next base: position 49,043,928 of record CM070629.1, on the reverse strand, counting down.
CCAGTCGATTGCCTGTGGCAGATTAACTGGACCCTACTACATCTTCGTCTTCCGCTGTGTTTATTTTATTGTTGGCCTGTAAGCCTCCTTTGTAATCAAATCTGTTGGTATTTATTAATAAAGTTGTGATATGATTTTGTTTCCATATTTGTTTACTGCGTGAACTAGCTACTGATCATGGGACTAGTTCAGAAATGCACAGAGGATTTGGGAGAGTTACTCCCGGGTCTTGACAAAAAGGGTGTGCATACTGCAATTCTGGGAAGTATACATTTTCCCGAGGCACGGTATATTTTGTTTGTGATGCTAGAGTCAATGGAGGACTAAGCATTACAAACTAAATAAACAGAGGTCACACAAATCCTAGAGTTAGAAAGCTCTTGTAAAAATTTTAGAATTTTTTGAGTTAGTTTGCTACCGCTAAAAATCTTTCTAAGTTTCAGCTTATTTCTAACCCTAAGTCAACTATCTTGTTGGGTTCGAGTCGGACTCGACTCACTTGGTTGGACCAAACCCTCTCAGCACGCTCAAACCAGCTCTTCTAACGCGCAAGCCTTGAGATCCGTTGGATTCCCATCGGGCCGTCCACATTCACTGGGAACGTTCGGACCACCCCTTCATCTGCCTCAATCTTGAGCGTTCTTTTCCTTTGGACCACCCAGATTTGATGGAACGTTCGGACCTCCGAACATCTCTTTCAATCGCGGTCGTCCATTTCTAATCTGACCGTCAAGAGTCCGGGCTTGGGACTTTTGACTCAGCTCAACCCACTCGTGTGTTTTCACGTGGGCCACTTTGAGTTGGTGTGGCTAACAAGTGGGACCCCCTCTGGACCTGATCATCTTCCTCAACCCGTGCACGCATGCGCCATGGCAGAGGAGGAGCAGAGCCTTGTCACCTCTATTGTGTCCTCGTCAATGTCTCTAAATCCCGTTTTCAACTCTTGTCAGTGTTTAGCCCTCAAAGTCGTGGTCTTTACCTGCTCCCTTCCTCTTTTTCGCCTTGGCAGTGCTTTAGGGCTTGTCCGCCATTAAGGCTTGGTCCTTGCTCCACCGTTGCTCCTCCAGCTATAAATAGCCTAGAGCTCCTCCTTGGATTCTTTCAGCACCACCTTGGGTTCCCTAGCCCTTTCTCTGCTTGTTGGAGCTTAAACACCAGAGAGCCCCCTTTTCGCCATTGACGTCCGGAGCAAGCTCCTTGCGGCGCCAGTGCTTCAAGGGTTCCTTGCCATTTCCTTTCGTGTCACTTTGCGCCCCTCCTCACCGTGGTCATTTCCCCTAATTCAATTTTAGGTTGTTTTCACAGGACCTGCCTGAATTTGGGTTTTGAATCTCTTCGACCGAAATCACCCCCTTCGTCCTCAACTCTGGTAAGAACCTCCTCTCTTCAATTACTTGCTCATGGACCATCTATGGGCCCTATTGAAGCTATCTTGATCACCCGGTCTTTGTCTTGTTGCTCAGGCCATCTTCTCCACGTTGTCTTCCACGTCGTCGGTACTGGTCTTCGTCGCCAGAACTCCTCTGGTCACCTTTGAACCTCTTCTGTGCTCAGGTAACTCTTTGGTAGTCCCTAGATGCTTGGGCACCCACTCTCTTGGACATTACGGAGCTTTTTCCCTTTTGTCGTTTTGGCCGTGCCTTACACCACCGCTGTTTTCTGGCTCGCCGCTATTTTAGGCCAGCTCTACCGTTGAGATCACCTCAGTGAGTTGCGCAATACTATTGCGCACTTGTTTCAGCCTTTGGCTTGCGCCGCCGTGGCACGTATCGCCGGCAAGCCACCGGGCAAAGCGTGTCGGACGTAAAACCCTGTTGTCGTAAGCGTAAGACCACTCCTTGGTCTTTTTACAAAGACCACCCAAAGACCTCCCCAAGGACCACCCTCTCAGACCTCCCCTAAGACCACCCTCAGACCACCTTCTGTGTTTTTGCAAACACCACCCCGTTGGTCTTTTGCAAAGACAACCCTCAAGACCACCCTCGGGATCCTCTGCGCAAAAGACCACCCCTTGGACTTCTGTAAAGAAAACGTCCAGGACCTCCTGTTGTAAATCTTGGCTGTCAAGGACCTCCTCCTGTAGATCTTGAATGTTCAGGACCTCCCCTTGGAGATCTGAGCCGTTTAGGACCTCCCCTCTTGTAGATCTTAAACCTTAGGACCTCCCTTTACAGATCTAGACCGTCAGATCTAGATCCAACAGTCTAGACCTCCTCAGCGCGTTCAGAGTTCTAACGTTCCAATCCCTTTTTATCGTCCATTTTAGATCTGCAGATCAAATCTTTTGAAATGTTCGGATCGTCCGAACGTCACTTTGATCTGAGCCGTCCATCCTCAAATCAATGCTCCAGATTTGTTGGGACGTTCGGACCGTCCGAACGTCTCAAGCATTTTGGACCGTTGATTTGAATCCAACCGCTGAGATCTTAGTGTTATTCGCGCGACTGTTCTCCGGCGCGCTTGGACCGTTGGATTCAATGTCTACGGCCCAAGTTTTTCCGCTTTGGGTCAATATTAAAGAAATATGGAAATCCTTTATTTATGAACTATAAAATGTGTTAAACTTCAAAATAGCATAACTAATTCATTTTAACTCCTTTTCGGTTGATTCAAATTTTGTTAGTCCTGGTTTTAACTAAGCTTTAATCTAAAAATGGTTGGAGGCTTAGTTTTGTTCCAAAAAAATCTATTAGTATATTTAAATTCTATTTAGCTTTAATTATTACTCTAAAAATTCATTTAACTTGAAAAATACATAAGTAATTCTCTGTAACTCCAAATCGAGTAAACTAAAATGTGATAGATTCCTCTGTTGCCATGCTTTCGGGTAGAATAGGTTTTCACTATGTCTTTGCCTCTGCGATTAATTATGCTCCAGTTTCATAATTGGAAAAATCATAAGCAATTCACTTTAACTCCAAATTAGGTGAACTAATTGTTGTTGTTCTTAGAATACCATGCTCTGTCTACCATAAAATTTTCAGGTCCACCAACCTTCTAGAAACTTATGTAATGAACAGTAACAGAAAGATTTTAATTGGATTTTTTGAGCCGATTAAAATTGTTTAGGCTATAACTTTTGCATGTTTAGTCCAAATCAGTTGGTTCTTGTTGCTAAATTCATTTAAATTCATGCTCTTCTTGATGTGAAAAATTTATGGATTTGGTTGACTTTGGTTTTTGAGTCTTTTTTGCTATTCTTTGTTCTTATCTGTTCTTCTCGTTTCTTTCGTTAGATTCCGAAGAGTTTATTGACTACGAAAGTGATCCTCTGCAGCAATCAAGTGATTTCTAGCAAGGCAAGCAGATGTAGCATTTATTTGATCATATTGATCCCATTACTTTTAAAGTCTAATATTTTATTTGCAAAGAATATGTATGCATGCTTCTTTGTGTCAAGGTTAATTTTATCCTTTAGAGGTAGCTAATCCTATTGCATTGTTTCCCTGAAATGATCCACCCATGCCACTAACCTAAGTTAATATTCTCACTGGTGAATTAGAGCCCAGTTGATGATTTACGATCTTTTTATTTGTCTTTACGATATGATGCTTAACAATGCTTAGCTACCGGTAGAATTGGGCGATTATTGACTTAGTCGATGACCTTGATCACACATATCATATTATTTACATTATGTCCAGCACCTTGTGCTTTGTTAATTTGTGAAATCTAAAACTGAAAATAAAATGTTTTAGACTTGGGCACATTAGTGTGATGGTGTGATCTTTTGGTGTGAATGGAATGGTGCCCGAGTCAACAAGGACCGAACATCTTGTTACACTAAACCAAGAATTTTTTAGCGCTAACCACACTAGAGGGATATGGGACATATCTTGGCTTAGTACTCTAGGAGGTGTTATAGAGAAAAATGTTCGTTGTGGGGATGAGAGGGATGGGGTCCTTTCTAGGTTCTCCATACCCAGGAGCACCCGTAGTTGCTTCCGCTGGGCCGGTGCGTCTGACTCCACATGTGGGTCCTTAGTGGGAGCCCGCAACGGCGGTTCACTAACGGTTAACCCCCATACGTGCGACTCTTAATTAATACAATCCATTGGAAATGTCTCGTAGGACTTAGCTGTGCCGGCATACCAAAGGAAGTGTGCTTAATAGCTTGGCAAGAAGGCAAGGTAGTGGCCTATGCATCAAGACAGTTGAGACCTTATGAACTCAATTACCCAACCCATGACTTGGAACTAGCTGCTGTGGTCTATGCACTTAAGATTTGGCGACATTACCTAGTCGGTAATCGCTGCGAGGTGTATTCGGATCACAAAAGTCTGAAGTATTTGTTCACCCAACCCGATCTGAACCTCAGGCAAAGAAGGTGATTGGAATTGATCAAAGACTATGACATGGGTATCCACTACCATCCGGGCAAGGCTAATGTTGTTGCCGATGTACTTAGTCGAAAAGTGTATTGCAATAACTTGTTGCTCTAGGAGCAGCAGCCCGCCCTTCTTGAAGAATTTCAGCGGCTCAATTTGGAGGTGGTTGAGCATGGTTTCCTCGCTACCTTGGTCGTGCAACCAACTTTGGTAGATCAGATCAAGGCTGCGCAGCAATCGGACATTGGAGTGAACCAAACCAAGCAGAACATCAAGAACGGGACAGCCAAGTGCTTCTCGGAAGATGAACATGGTTTTATGTGGTTTGGACAGCGCCTTGTGGTTCCGAAGGTCATGGAATTGTGGGATTTGATTCTCTGAGAAGCCCATGATTCTCCTTTGTCTATTCATCCTGGAGCCACGAAGATGTAACAAGATCTCTGGCAGAGATTTTGGTGGACCCGAATGAAGCGCGAGATCGCAAAGTTCGTTGCCGAGTGCGACGTGTGCCATCGTATAAAGGCCGAGCATCAGCACCCAGCAAGTTTGCTCTAGCCTTTACTAGTGCCAGAGTGGAAGTGGGATTCCATCGGCATGGACTTTATCACCGGTCTACCCAGAACCTCCAAGGGAAATGATGTCATTTGTGTTGTCATTGATCGGTTGACTAAGGTGGCACATTTCCTCCCTGTCAAGACTCAGCTTCGCGTGGGTCTGTTAGCTGAGCTCTATGTTTCTAGGATTGTGAGCTTACACGGGGTACCAAAGACGATTATTTGTGATCGTGGCGCTCTGTTTACCTCCCTGTTTTGGCATAGTTTGCAAGAGGTTATGGGAACTCGTCTTTCCTTCAGCACAGCTTTTCATCCTCAAGCAGATGGCCAGACGGAATGAGTCAACCAAGTCTTGGAAGACATGCTCCGTGCTTGCGTTCTCTCCTATGGTAAGAATTGGGAGAAATGCTTGCCATTCGCCGAGTTCTCGTACAACAACAGCGTTCAAGCCAGTCTCGGCATGGCACCTTTCGAGGTCTTATACAGAAGAAAGTGTAGAACCCTGTTGAATTGGTCTGAGAATGGCGAACGACCCTTCTTTGGCCTGGACTCGATCAATGAGGCTGAAAGCCAGGTTTAGTTTATTCGAGATCGATTGCACAGAGCTCAATCCAGGCAAAAGAGCTATGCGGATCGTCGTCGTCGTGAATTGAGCTTTGAGCCCAATGACTTCATTTATCTCAAAGTTTCTCCTCTAAAGGGCCATCAACATTTCGGCGTCAAGGGTAAGTTAGCTCCTCGATATGTTGGTCCTTACCGTATCATCGAGAAGAAAGGAGTTGTTGCTTACAAGTTGGAGTTGCCCACTGCACTTGAGGGAGTACATCATGTATTCCATGTGTCCCATTTGAAGAAGTGCCTTCGAGTTCCAACCGAGGAAGCTCCGTTGGAAAATCTCGATGTCCAAGAAGATTTAACCTACCGTGAGCACCCTGTTCGCATCCTTGAAGAAGCTGAACAAAGAACAAGGAATCATGTCATCAAGTTCATTAAAGTTCAGTGGTGGAATCATTTCAAGGATGAAGCTACTTGGAAATAGGAAGATCGTCTGCGTGAGGACTACCCATGTTTCTTTTCCGAGTGAGCCAAATCTCAGGACGAGATTCTTGTAAGGGGGGGGGAGGTTTTGTAACAGCCCAAATCTGGGTTTGTGTTTCAAATGAAATAAAATGAGAAGAAATTAAAACTTTTCTTCCATCTTGTTGTTGTTTGAATGTTCCAAAAATTCTTGTAAAGGAATTTTGGAAATTCAAAATCACAAGCCTCTTTTAACCTAAGTCTTGACCCTTTGAAAACTCTTCTGGTTAATCTTGTGATCATCCTCTGGAAATAATTTTTCTTGGTTCTAGGGATGTTGTGTGACTCCTCTGAAAAATTTTACAATTTTTAGAAATTATTTGAATATTTTAAGAGGCCAGTCAAACCTATTGACCCTTGGTCAAACCCTAACTCAGAACCTTAAAGAATTTCTAGGGAAATATGCTTTGCATAAAAGCCTCTGGAAATTTTATAAAAGGTCAATCCTAGAGTTAGAAAGCTCCTGTAAAAATTTTAGAATTTTTAGAGTTAGTTTGCTACCTCTAAAAATCTTTCTAAGTTTCAGCTTATTTCTAACCCTAAGTCAACTCTGCTGTTGGTTTCGAGTCGAACTCGACTCACTTGGTTGGACCAAACCCTCTCAGCGCGCTCAAACTAGCTCTTCTAACGTGCAAGCCTTGAGATCCGTTGGATTCCCATCGGGCCGTCCACATTCGCTGGGAACGTTCGGACCACCCCTTCGTCCGCCTCAATGTTGACCGTTCTTTTCCTTTGGACCGCCCAGATTTGATGGAAGGTTTGGACCTCCGAACACCTCTTTCAATCGTGGCCGTCCATTTCTGATCTGACCGTCAAGAGTTCGGGCTTGGGACTTTTGACTCAGCTCAACCCACTTGTGTGTTTTGACTCGGGCCACTTTGAGTTGGTGTCGCTAACAGGTGGGACCCCCTCTGGACCTGGTCATCATCCTCAGCCCGTGCACGCGTGCGCCATGGCAGAGGAGCAGAGCCTTGTCACCTCTGTTGTGTCCTCGTCAATGTCTCTAAACCCCGTTTTCATCTCTTGTCACTGTTTGGCCCTCAAAGTCGTGGTCTTTACCTGTTCACTTCCTCTTTTTCGCCTTGGCAGTGCTTTAGGGCTTGTCCACCATTAAGGCTTGGTCCTTGCTCCACCGTTGCTCCTCCAGCTATAAATAGCCTAGAGCTCCTCCTTGGATTCTTTTCAGCACCACCTTGGGTTCCCTAGCCCTCTCTCTGCTTGTTAGAGCTCAAACACCAGAGAGCCCCCTTTTCACCATTGACGTACGGAGCAAGCTCCCTGCGGCGCCAGTTGTGAGACCCCGGTTTATTTAGCTTGTAATGCTTAGCGTTCCATTGACTCTAGCATCACAAACAAAATATACCGTGTCTCAGAAAAATGTATACTTCCCAGAATTGCAGTATACACACCTTTTTACAAAACATTGCATCAATTCCATACAACACACAGACCAAAACTAAAGCTTTCCAAGCAAAGGACATACATAATAGTTATTACAAAAGAGAAGCCGACTGGCCAAGAACAAGCTAACATAGTTACTAAACAGCGGAAGCAAAATGCCTTAAGATGGCTATAAACAAAAGCCAACCGGTTTGTCATATACCCACAAGGCAATCTGTGGATATCATGGGGATATGCTCATGATCGTAGGATGATGTGACAATTGGCAATGACGTTGAAGGATTGCGGAAATACGAGTTTTCGGCAAAGTTCAGGTTCTGTCAGGTCTCAAGCGGTCTGACCGGCCTTGGTGGCGGTCAGACCGCCCATGCCTCGGGTGTTTTGGACTGGCGGTCTGACCGGCCAGGTCGGCGGTCCGACCGTTTGGGTAGCGGTCTGACCGGCGTCTGATGACCGGTCGGACCGGCAAGTTGAGTGGCATTGGAGTTTGAGGCTGGGCCAAAAATAGAGGGTGTAGGCAAGTGAGGAGTTTCTACTGCACTTGGTCCCATAATTTTTGGAGCCTCGATCAAAAGTTCTATTCGTTTTAAATTTCGAGAGGTTGCGATTTGGTGTTGAAATTTTGGCAAGTCCTTTGGTGGCGGTCGACCGCCTTGTTGGCGATCGGGCCGGCGATGGATCGGCCGACCGCCAAGGGTGGCGATCGGCCGGTTTGCCACTTAAGACGTCGGCCCGTGTGTTTTGGGCCTTAACGGGAGCCCATTAGGGAGACTCTATTAGAAACCCTAAGTCTCAACTATAAATAGAGGAGGGAGGTGGCTGCACCCCCTTAACCCTTAGATATCTAAAACCCTAATTTGTGTTGTTAGGGGAGGAGAAAAGAGTGGAGGCTCTAGGGTTCTAGAGAGTTGGATTTGATTTCGTGCTCATGTATTGAGTCTTTGTCCTCCATTGATGGAGTGGCTGTAAACCAATACCATATCAAATCAATCCAAAGAAAGTTTCTTCAAGATGAGTTCATTTGCTTTCTTTCTCTCTATTTGATGATTTGAGTATTTCTTTGATCCGCGAGTTTTTGCGTGGTTTCTGGACGTGATCTAGGTTGCTGTGACGTGTGGGAATACATCTAGGATCATCAAGATCATCAACCACCCACGAGCAAGTTTCAAGATCATATTTTCGTTTTGACTCGGTTTTTGACCTAACTTCGCTCAAACGGGAAAAGGTCAGAATCTTGGCAAGGATCATCACGATCGTTGCTTGGAATAGGTTCCTGACATCCTTAGGAAGGTGTGTGTCAAATTTCACGAAGTTTGGACGCACGAATCAAAAGTTAGATCAATTTGCGTTTCGGTTTTTCGGGCTGATTTTCCTGTTCATCGTGCTAGAGGTCAGACCGCCCACCTGAGAGGTCAGACCGCTAGGCAAATCGGTCAGACCGCCCGTGTGAGAGGTCTGACCGCTAGGCAAAATATTCGACCCGATTTCTGAGAGGTCAGACCGCCCATGTATTGAGAGGTCATACCGATTCCAAAGGTCAGACCGATTTCTGAGCGGTCAGACCGCCCGAGACTTGGTGATAAGAGTTTTTGTAGGTTTTGCCTTGGGGTTTTGATTGGATTTAATACAAGTCTTCTGCTGTGCTTGATTGATTGATCTTCATAGCTTTCATAGCTATTGGAGTGAGATTCGTATTAAATTCGATCGTTGGTAAAAAAGTTGAGCGTGCTCCTATTCACCCCCCCCCTCTAGTCGCCTTTCCGGTCCAACACAATCCGACCGGGCCGCCAAGCTAGTCGTCCACACCGCAGCAAAACTCACAAAAGTCAATCCCTTGGGGATCAACCTCCTCTGCAACAAATAAGCAATATAAATGAGTACAAAAATGTACTCGCAAGACTTACGAGTAACAAACCTAGATACTACTACATGCAGGCTTTAATCAAAGGAGAAGGCTCAAGGTTAATTTTCAGCATAAAGCGGACTTTATTTGCAATAAGTAAGAGTTTGAAGGCAGTTTTAACAATCTGAATTTTATTTGCATAAATAACAACGAGACAATAAGTAATAATCATAAAGACATCTTGGAGATGACTAACCCAATAGCCATCACAACAATAGCACGAATTACCCATTCGTACCACCCACATCAAGTTTTAATTAAAAAGGTTGTAGTCTAACTCTTGAAAGACCTCCTCAAGCGTGTCCATAACCTAGGACGAGGCTATTCGAATAGATCAAACCCTGCAGGGGTGTACCAATGTACCCACACTTTAGACCGCCTTTAAGCCACATGATTAGCACACTTCCAAAGGTATGCTGGCACGGCTAAGTCCTACGAGACATTTCCAATATTATGTATCGACTACGAGCCGCTCGTATGGATAGAAACCCATACGCTTACATGGTAAAGCCGAAAGACAACTACCCACCCGGGGTAAAGCTTTCGGACAACTACCATGCTCCCAACATCTTCCCTCCTACAACCTCCTGCGACTCGGAGCCAACACACGCCAAAGTACTAAGTCAAGAGAGGTCCCATACCCTCTAGTGTGGTTAGCACGCAAAAATGTTTGGTTTAGTGTAACAAGATGTTCGGTCCTTGTTGACTCGGGCACCATTCCAGTCACACCCAAAAGCACACCAACATACCATTGTGCCGAAGTCCAAATCATTTTGTTTTCAGTTTTAGTTTTCACAATTAAACATAGCACAAAGGCTGAACATAAAATCATAATAAACATAAAGACATCCTGGAGATGACTAACCCAATAGCCATCACAACAATAGCACGAATTACCCATTCGTACCACCCACATCAAGTTTTAATTAAAAAGGTTGTAGTCTAACTCTTGAAAGACCTCCTCAAGCGTGTCCATAACCTAGGATGAGGCTATTCGAATAGATTTAACCCTATAGGGGTGTGCCAATGTACCCACACTTCAGACCGCCTTTTTGCCACAATAAGCACACTTCCGAAGGTATGCCAGCACGACTAAGTCTTACGAGACGTTTCCAATATTGTGTATCAACTACGAGCCGCTCGTATGGATAGGAACCCATATGCTTACATTGTAAAGCCGAAAGTCAACTACCCTATAGGGGTAAAGCCTTTAGACAACTATAATGCTCCCAACACCATCCCTCCTGCGACCCCCTGCGACTCAAGGCTAACACACGCCAAAGTACTAAGTCAAGAGAGGTCCCATTTCCCTCTAGTGTGGTTAGCACGCAAAATGCTCAGTACGATGGCGCAAGTAACTCGGTCCTTAATGACCCGGGCACCATTCCAGTCACACCCAAAAGCACACCATCTTACCATTGTGCCCAAGTCCAAATTATTTTGTTTTCAGTTTTAGTTTTCACAAATAAACAAGGCACAAGGGTATAGAATATAAGTAATAACAAGTTTTTGTGTGATCAAGGTCATCGACTAAGTCGATAACCGTCTAATTCTACCGGTAACTAAGCATTGCTAAGCATCACATCGCAAAGACAATAAAAGACCATAAATCATTCACCGGACTCTAATTCACCAGTGAGGATAATAACTTAGGGTTGTGGCAGGGGTGAACAATTTCAGGAAAACTATGCAATGGGATTAACTACCTCTATACGACAAAATTAACTTTGACACAAAAAAAGCATGCATACTTAGTTTTTGCAAACAAGATATTAGAATTTAAAAGTAATAGGAGCAATATGATCAAATGATGCTACATCTGCTTGCCTTGTTGTAGATCACTTTCTTGCTGCAGAGGAACACTCACGCAATCAATAATTTCTTCGGAACCTATCGCAAGAACGAGAAAATTCCAATAAAAACGACGAACACCGAGAAAGACTCAAAATCCAAAGTACTCCAAAATCCATGAAATTTATACAACAGGAAAAAAATGAGTTTGGACAAATTTAGCAACAAGAATCATTTGATTTGGATTAAGTATGCAAAAGATATGGCCTAAACAATTTCTTTGAGCCTGAAAATTCAAATTAAATTTCCAGAAAGATCTAAGACCTACGACAAAGGACAAGCCGAGATACACGATGACCAAAACAGCAAAGACTCGACGCTAGAAACTAGATCACGACGACTAGACCAGCAACAAAGACACCGACGATGGACTCGAACTCAACAACGCGAATACTGAAAACAAAATTGTGAAAGGCACAACGTGGTTTGGACAGCGGAAAAACTAAGATCTAAAACTTTTTGTGGGGCAATTTTCTGGACTCTAGGTGATGGAAACAACTAACAAAAGGGGATAAACGAGATTACCTAACGGGCAACCTTCGCTTTGATACCAACTGATGGCTACGGTGTCCCGATCTTCCGATAGGGTCGATTGATTTCGTCGTGGGGACGTTGACGCTTTAAGGCTTTCGACCAGCAGATCATCGCCTCGCAATTCGCTACACCCACACGACTGTCGTTATCGACCACGCTTGCACGCGATCGACCTTACCACGAGGGTTATTGTTCCTGCAAGCAATCGAAGCAACTCACAAGAACAAGGAAGATGCAATCTGATTTGTATTGCGAATATGAATAAAGATCAACAAAGTGGGGTTCCTCAAACCGTACAACGGCGAAACTGCAAGTGGCAGAATAATTCTAAGAAAAACCCAACCCTAAACTGTGGCAGCTATTGTATATATATAGGGGGGACGTGAGGGGGTTGACCTAGGGTTGTGCGACCATGGGGAGAGGCGTACACAACCTAGGCTTTGACCCCGACACGCTTACAAGGCCCTATTAGGCCCAAAACGGTGTCGCGGCACCTAAAGACTGGTCGTAGAGCTTGAGACCTAGTCGTAGCGCTGGCTGGTCTGGTCGTAGCGCTGGCGAATCTTATCGAGGAGCTTGAGACCTGGTCGTAGCGCTGGCTGGTCTGGTCGTAGCGCTGGCGAACCTATGGCGAACCTAGTCGAGGATCTTGAGACTTGGTCGTAGCGCTGGCAGGACTTGTCGTAAGGCTTATAGACCTGGTCGTAGACCTTGGGGATCCATTATTCCTAAGTAACAAAAGATCACAATTATTAGGTAGTATACCATTCTGCATAGATAAATTATTAGCACCTAGAAACGAGCTCACCTCATAATTTAAGTGACGTGCACGAGCTCTTGTCATAGGACCTTGTAGTTTACCAACTGGATCTAAAGGATTTTGTGTAGTGCGTGTATCCGAAGGAGTGATGTCCTCATCATACATGAAACACATTCTATGCTGACACATATTAACTAGGGATGGGCGTGGTTAGGGGCAGGTGCGACCCGCCCCTAACCCATGCTACCAGAGCGTGGAATGGATCTTAAGGGTTGCTCCATTTGGAGCAGCTACAGTAACCCTAATGCTCCAATGGATCTTAAGGGTTGAACCTTTAAGGAAGTATTAGCATGTTTCTCTCTTTACATTACATCCCAAACTATCAGCCTATCACAAGAATGTCCTCCACCACTGTCCAAATTAAAAGGAACAAATACAGATGGTCTGGCTCTGCTAGCAATAGAAATGTCCATCGCGCTGAACCTATTAGCAAAATAGTGTGTTTCTGTCCAAACTGTGGTAGTTTGATGCTCCCGCACCTAGATCTCAGTGCAACAACCACGAAGAGAGATCTGCTGCCGCTTCTCGGATCTGGATCTGTTCATACCAATGCACTCATCATCGATCTCATTTGAATCCAATCAAATTTAGGAGTAACAATGATTGTATATCGTAGAAGTACTACTACCAATGTATACAAAAACAAGTTTATGGTCATCCCAGATTAATATCAATATCACCGTTATTCCTCTCGACACCACCAAAGAATCAACAGCAAGAAAGAATGAAGAATCTAACATCGATCGATCGATCAAGAAGGATACATGGACACATCACAGAACCACACGGCCATGGAATGGACGCATCTTCTATCTCATCTCCACAGTGGTACGACGTCATATCGTATGATGACTGTACTATATATCTCCAATTCCCACATGAGTGAACATCAATCGAGCTCGAGGTGCGCGGAGTAGTCGGCGTACCTAGAGTGCCGAATGTTGGCCTGACGCTTCCTCCAGACGACGGCAGCCAGACCCACCACCGCGGCAGCCGTGAAGGCGCCGACCACCACGGCGGCCTTCTTGCTGCCGTTCATCTCGCCCTCGTGCCTCTCCGACTCGTCCGCGTCGACAGTGTGCCCGCCGCCGATGCCGGCCTTGATCTCCTCCCCGTGGGGGGCAGCCGCCGAGGACAGGTGCTCCTTCTCCTTCTTGTTGTCCCCGTCCTTGTCCTTGCTATCGTCGCCCTTGTCGGCAACAGGGGCCTGAGAAAGAGCGGCGGAATGCGAGTGGGCCGGTGCTGATGGCGACTCGGAGGGGGAGAGGAGCGGGGGGGTTTCGGGAGGAGGGGCAGGAGGGGAGAGCGCGGTGTCATCGGCGGCGGCGGAAGGTGGTTGGGAGGGAGCGAGAGGGTCGGGGTGGAGGAGGGCGGAGGACGGTAGGGAGATGGGCGCCTATTGCGACCGGGACTAGGGGAGGAGCCTTAGGGTCGATCCGCTCGATCCGACGGAGCATCAGGTTACCCAGACTTTCGCGTTGATTTTGATTTGGATCGAACCTCTGGCCCATTTGGCCGAATATTGTGGGGCGGATCGGTGGTCCATTGGGCCGGCCTGATCCATTCCCACCCCTAATATTAACAGAGGAAACTAACACATTTTAGTTTGCCCAGGTTGGAATCACAATGAATTACTTATACATTTTTCAAGTTTTAATGAGTTTCTAGACAATATTTTATATTAAAACAAGTTAATACAGTTTATCCCATTTTCTGCTACAGAACAGCACCTAAACATATTTTTGGATTAAAGTTTAGTTGAACAGAAATTTAACCCAACAGGAATCATCTAAAAAGGAGCTAAAATGAATTAGTTATGAATTTTTGAAGTTTTAAAAACTATTTTCAGTTGGCAAAAAAAAGCTTACCGAATTTAAGACAAACTGATCAAAAACGAAAAGACATGGACAGACGTGGGCTGTTGAGATCCGATCTAACGGCCCACACGTATTGGAAAAAACAGCGCACGCGCCGCCCAAAAGAGCTCACCGTTGGATCAAGATCCAACGGTTCACAACCATCAGGACGTTCGGAGGTGCGAACGCCCCAATCAACCTGGACCGTTGATCTAAAGATGGAGGGCTCAGAGCGCACTAACCTTCGGAGGGCCGAACGCAACAGAGATCTGGGCCGCAAATCTCAAAATAAACGGCAAAAGAGGACTTGACTCACTAGAACGCCTAATGTGCTGAGGAGGTCTAGGCCGTTAGATCTAGATCTAACAGTCGAGGTCAACACGGGAGGTCCTAAAGGTTAGATTGACAAGGGGAGGTCCTAGACGGTCAAGATCTCCAGGGGGAGGTTCTGAACGTCTAAGATTTCATCGAGGGAGATCCTGGGCAATACGATCTAATCGAGAAGAGCCTGGACGGCTCAGATTCACTCAGGAGAGGTCCGAACGGCCAAGATCGAACTGAAAGAGGTCCCGATGGCTAATATCTCACAGAGGATTTCTTAACGGTCAAGATCTATACGCGGGAGGTCCTAATGGTAGCGGTCTAGACGGAGGGAGGTCCCGACGGTTAAGATCTCACAGGAGAGGTCCTAAACGGTCGAGATTTGCTCGGGGAGATCCTTAAGGATGACGTTTAACAGAGGGGAGGTCTGGAACGGCTCAGATCTCCACTAGGAGGTCCTGAATGGTCAAGATCTTCCCGGGGTGGTCCTAAGGGTTAAGATCTGCGGAAAGGGGAGGTCCTGAGGTTTTCTTTACAAAAGACCAAGGGGTGGTCTTTTGCAAAGGGGACCCCAAGGGTGGTTCAGGGGTGGTTTTTGCGAAACACCTACGGGAGGTCTTTCAACAAAGAGAACCCAGAGGGTGCTCTGGAGGGTGGTTCTTGCAAAAATGACCACGGGGTGACCTTTTGCACAGAAACGATCCCAACGGCCAAGATTAACCCGAGGAGGTTCTTAACGGCTAGGATCAAACCTAGGGGAGGTCCTGGCAACTAAAGTTTTGTGAGGGAGATCCTACGGTTAAGATCTAACCTCCAAGAGATCTTTAACGGTTGAGATCTAATCTAGGAGGTCCTGGGGGTTGTCAAGCAGGTGGTTTAACGTACGACAATAGAAAACGCAGCCCACATGTAAGCGACACGAGAGCCATTTCCGACAGCCATAACGTGCTAGCCAAAGATTAACTATGATTAGCATTTAATGCTCAGATTCTTGTCTTAACTTGACAACGCAAAGTGCCGACGTCGTCCGACAAAAACCCGAGGGCAAAGAAGAGCTCACCGCCGGCAATGTGGACCACGTCGGCGTGAACCAAGGGCACCCCTAAGCGCATAATAGCATGGTGCACCCACTGGGACCACTAACGACGGCAGCGGTGACCTAGGACGCCGGCGAGCCGGAGAGAGGCAATGACAACAAATGCGGCAAAACCCGAAAAAGCAAAATGAGCTCCGCAATGTTCTAAGAAGTAGGTGCACAAGCCACTAGGGACTAATAAGAGGTTACCTGAGGACGGGGGAGGCAAGGAGATCGTCGGAGGAGCTCTGACGACCAAGTAACTTGCCGGAGTTGGGGAAGATGATGGAGGTAGGGAGGTCTGAGCAAAAAGGAAATGAACTAGAGTAAGGATAACTTCAATATAGCCCATAGAAGGTCCATGAGCATATAATTGAAAGGGTGAGATGCTTACCGGCACTGAGGAAGAAAAGGGTGAGTTTGGCCGACAAAGAGCAAGTCCCCAAGTTTGACAATTTGTCTGAGGATCAAACAAAACAAGTTAGGGAATTGCTCGAGCTGACCAAAAGAACAAGTTGATATGCCAAGAATTTCAATTGAACCACTGGAGCTCGGATGTCCTTGAGGAGCTTTAAGGTCTGGCAATGTCAAAAAGGAGTTCTTGGGGTGCTTGAGCTCAAGCAATAGAGAGGAGAGCCAGAGTGGCACGGTAGTGTCTAAAAGAACCTAAGGAGGACCTCAGGGCCCTTTTAAAGCCGGAGAGCAAGGAGAAACAATGGCAGTGCCCCACGGGTGCACTGAGCCAAAGGTCCTGCCATGGACGTACTTGAAATGACAGGGGCAGGTAAAAGGAAGACTTCGGGGCAAAGCTCTCGCGCATATTTAATGCTTAGCAGCAAAGGAGCCATTGAAGGGGACGAGTGGGATGTGACAAGGCTCTGCTCCTCTGCCATGGCGCTCGTGCACGAGGAAGGAGAAGAACAGGTGTGGTGAGGGCCCACCAACCAGTGAGAAATCCCAAGTGAACTGGCCAAGGAATATAACGGTTGGGGTTAAGCGTTGGGACCGAATTGGGGAGGTCTTGACGGTTGGATTTGAAACGGAGGGCCCAGATTTAAAGAATTGTTTGGAGGTCCAACCGTTCAATGAGATCTGAAACACTGATATGAAAATGGGCGGCCCACGACCTCCTAGGCGCTAACAAGGTGGTCGCCATGGGTGGTCTGAGAGGTGGTCCGGAGGGTTATCTTTGCAAAATACCAACGGGGTGGTCTTTGCAAAACGCCAAAGGTGGTCTGAGGTGGTCTTCAAGGTGGTCCTGGAGGAGGTCTTTGAGGACGACCTAGGGTGGTCTTAACAAGAGGAGGTCCAAACAAAAGTGGGCGGCACGATGAAGATCCAATGGTTGACCATGAGTGGCGCGTTCGGGTAGTCCAAACGTTCACGGCAATGTGGACCACCCGATGGGGATCCAGCGGCTGAGATCCAACATGCGTTGAGGAGGGCTCGGGGTGGCGCTGAGATAGTTGGGTCGCACCAAAAATAGAGGTTGGGCTCAAGCCCGACTCAAGTCCAACAACTTTGACATAGGGTTTTAGAAATGGGCTAAAAACTTTGGGGAATTTTTAGAGATAGCAAACTAACTCCAAAATTTTTGAAATTTTAACTGGAGGTTACTAATTCCAGGATAAACCTTGCATAAATTTTCCAGAGGTTTTCATGCTGAGCATTTTTCTCCAAAAATTTCTCAAGGTTCTTAGTTAGGGTTTGACCAAAGGTCCAACTCGTTTGACTGCCTCTTAAAATATTCAAACAATTTCTAAAGATTGTGAAATTTTTCAGATGGGTCACACAACATCCTTAGAACCAGGAAGATTATTTCCAGTGGGTGATCACTAGGTTTGACAAGGGTTGGAAAAGAAGGGTCATGACTATAGTCAATTTGGAGGTTTGGGTTTTTGATTTCCCATAATTCCTTTACAAGAATTGCAGAAAAGCTCAAAAACTTCAAGATGCAAGAAAAGTTTTAATTTCTACACATTTTCTTATATTTGAAACACAAACCCAGATTTGGGCTGTTACACCAGTGCTTCAAGGGTTCCTTGCCATTTCCTTTCGTGTCACTTTGCGCCCCTCCTCACCGTGGTCATTTCCCCTAATTCAATTTTAGGTTGCTTTCACAAGACCTGCCTGAATTTGGGTTTTGAATCTCTTCGGCCGAAATCACCCCCTTCGTCCTCAACTCCAGTAAGAACCTCCTCTCTTCAATTACTTGCTCATGGACCATCGATGGGCCCTATTGAAGCTATCTTGATCACCCAGTCTTTGTCTTGTTGCTCAGGCCATCTTCTCCGTGTTGTCTTCCTCGTCTCCCGTACTGGTCTTCGTCGCCAGAACTCCCTCGGCCACCTTTGAACCTCTTCTGTGCTCAGGTAACTCTTTGGTAGTCACTAGATTCTTGGGCACCCGCTCTCTTGGACATTACGGAGCTTTTTCGCTTTTGTCATTTTGGTCGTGCCTTACACCACAGCCGTTTTCCGGCTCGCCGCCGTTTTAGGCCAGCTCCGCCATTGAGATCACCTTAGTGAGTTGCGCAATGCTATTACGCACTTGTTTCAGTCTTTGCCTTGCGCCGCCGTGGCATGTAACGCCGGCAAGCCGCCAGGCAAAGCATGCCGGACGTAAAACCCTGTTGTCGTAAGCCTTAGACCAGCCCAAAGACCTCCCCAAGGACCACCCTCTCAAACCTCCCCTAAGACCACCCTCAAACCACCTTCTGTGTTTTTGCAAAGACCACCCTTAGGGTCCTTTGTGCAAAAGACCACCCCTTGGACTTCTGTAAAGAAAACGTTCAGGACCTCCTCTTGTAAATCTTGGTCGTTCAAGACCTCCTCCTGCAGATCTTGAATGTTCAGGACCTCCCCTTGGAGATCTGAGCCGTTCAGGATCTCCCCTCTTGTAGATCTTAAACCTTAGGACCTCCCCTTGCAGATCTGGACCGTCAGATCTAGATCCAACAGTCTAGACCTCCTCAGCGCATTTAGAGTTCTAACGTTCTACGGCCTAAGTTTTTCCGCTTTGGGTTAGTATTAAAGAAATCTGGAAATCCTTTATTTATGAACTGTAATATGTGTTAAACTTCAAAATAACATAACTAATTCATTTTAACTCCTTTTTAGTAGATTTAAATTCTGTTTAGCTTTAATTATTGCTCTAAAAATTCATTTAACTTGAAAAATACATAAGTAATTCTCTGTAACTCCAAATCGAGTAAACTAAAATGTGCTTTCAGGTAGAATAGGTTTTAATTATGTCTTTGCCTCTGAGATTAATTATGCTCCAGTTTCATAATTTGGAAAAATCATAAGCAATTCACCTTAACTCCAAATTAGGTGAACTAATTTTTGCTGTTCTTAGAATACCATACTCTGTCTACCATAAAATTTTCAGGTTCACCAACCTTCTAGAAATTTATGTAATGAACAGTAACAAAAAGCTTTTAATTGGATTTTTCCAGCCGATTAAACTTGTTTACGCTATAACTTTTGCATGCTTAGTCCAAATCAATTGGTTCTTGTTGCTGAATTCATTTAAATTCATGCTCTTCCTGATGTGCAAATTTTATGGATTTTGGTTGACTTTGGTTTTTGAGTCATTTTTGGTATTCTTTGTTCTTATCGGTTCTTCTCGTTTCTTTCATTAGGTTCCAAAGAGTTTATTGACTACGAAAGTGATCCTTTGCAGCAATCAAGTGATCTCCAGCAAGGAAAGCAGATGTAGCATTCATTTGATCATATTGATCTCATTAGTTTTAAAGTCTAATATCTTGTTTACAAAGAATATGTATGCATGCTTCTTTGTGTCAAAGTTAATTTTATCGTTTAGAGGTAGCTAATCCTATTGCATTGTTTCCCTGAAATAATCCACCCCTGCCACTAATCTAAGTTAATATTCTCACTGGTGAATTAGAGCCTGGTGGATGATTTACGGTCTTTTATTTGTCTTTACGATATGATGCTTACCAATGCTTAGCTACCGGTAGAATTAGGCGGTTATCGACTTAGTCGATGATCTTGATCACACAAATTCTATTATTTACATTATGTCCAGCACCTTGTGCTTTGTTAATTTGTGAAATCTAAAACTGGAAATAAAATGTTTTATACTTCGGCACATTGGTGTGATGGTGCGATCTTTTGGCGTGAATGGAATGGTGCCCGAGTCAACAAGGACCGAACATCTTGTTGCACTAAACCAACTATTTTTGCGTGCTAACCACAGTAGAGGGATATGGGACCTCTCTTGGCTTAGTACTTTGGGAGGTGTTAATTAATGAGTCGCTGGTGGTAGTTATACAGAAAAATGTTCGTTGTGGGGATGAGAGGGATGGGGTCCTTTCTAGGTTCTTCATACCCAGGAGCACCCGCAGTTGCTTCAGCTGGGCCGGTGCATCCAACTCAGCGTGTGGGTCCTTAGTGGGAGCCCATAACGGCGGTTCACTAACAGTTAACCCCCATACGTGTGACTCTTAATTAATACATTCCATTGGAAATGTCTCGTAGGACTTAGCCGTGCCGGCATACCAAAGGAAGTGTGCTTAATAGCTTGGCAAAAAGGCGGTCTGAAGTGCGGGTACATTGGTACACCCCTGCAGGGTATAATCTATTCGAATAGCCAAGTCCTTGGTTATGGACATGCTTGGGGAGGTCTTTCGAGAGTTAGACTATAACTTTTCATTAAAACTTTATGTGGGTGGTACGAATGGGGAATTCGTGCTATGTTCTGGTGGCTATTGGGTTAGTCACCTCCAGGATGTCTTTATGTTACTACTTATTGTCTCGCTATTATTTGAGCAAAGAAAAATCAGATTGTAAAACTGTTTTCAATCTATTACTTATTGCAAATAAAATCTCCTTTATGCTGAAAATGAACCTTTAGCCTTCTCCCTTGATTAAGCTTGCATGTAGTTATATCTAGGTTTGTTACTCGTAAGTCTTGCGAGTACATTTTTGTACTCATTTGCATTGCTTAATTATTGCAGAGGAGGTTGATCCCTAAGGGGTCGACTTTTCTGAGGTGCGCTTCGCCTGTGATGACTAGCTTGGCGGCTCGGTCAGATTGCCTTGTGGGTGGTTGGCAAATCGGTTGGTTTTTGTCTTCGCCATCTTATGGCTTTTGCTTCCGCTGTTTACTCTAGCTCTTTAGCTTGTCTTGTGACCGGTTGGTCCCTTTTGTAATAACTATATTGTATGCCTTTTGCTTGTAAAGCTTTAGTTCGGTTGTATGCTCTTGTATGGAAATGATGCATGTTTTTGTAAAAGGGTGTGTATACTGCGGTTCTGGAATGTATACATTTTTCGGAGGCACAAAATATTTTGTTTGTAATGCTAGAGTCAATGGAAGACTAAGCATTACAAGCTAAATACCCTGGGGTCTCACAAACGTGTTGTTGACAACGTCAGTTTGTCCATCCGTTTGGGGATGACAAGTAGTAGAAAACAGCAGCTTGGTCCCCAAATTCGCCCAAAGGGTGCGCCAAAAGTGACTCAAAAACTACGTATCCCAATTTGAAACAATGGTATTGGGCACGCCATGTAGTTGAACGATCTCTCTGAAAAACAAATTAGCTATATTTGTAGCATCATCGCTCTTTTGACAAGGTATAAAATGTGTCATTTTAGAAAATCTATCCACAACAACAAAAACACTATCTCTCCCCTTCTTTGTTCTAGCAAGTCCTAAAACAAAGTCCATTGAAATATCCTCCCAAGGAACACTAGGCACAGGAAGAAGCATATATAAACCATGTGGATTAAGTCGGGACTTAACTTTATTGCATGTAGTGCAGCGAGACACGTAGCGCTCAACATCGTGCCTCATTCGGGGCCAATAGAAATACTCGGCCAGAATGTCTTCTGTCTTCTTGACACCAAAGTGTCCCATCAATCCTCCGCCATGCGCCTCCTATAACAACAAACGATGAACGGAGCTAGCTGGAATGCATAGCTTGTTAGCTCTAAACAAGAATCTATTACTTAACACAAATTTATGCCAGCTCTTTCCCTCGGTACAATTCATCAGGGCATCTGTAAAAGTATCATCTTGAGCATAAATTTCTTTAATTGTTTCCAAACCAAAAATTCTACAATCAAGTTGAGATAACATGGTATAATGCCTAGACAAAGCATCAGCAATAACATTCTCTTTCCCTTTCTTGTGTTTGATAACATATGGAAACGATTCAATGAACTCAACCCATTTACCATGTCTACGGTTCAATTTACTTTGACTACGAATGTGCTTTAAAGATTCATGATCTGAGTGTATAACAAACTCTTTAGGCTATAAATAATGTTTCCATGTTTCTAAAGTTCGAACGAGAGCAAATAATTTCTTATCATAAGTAGAATAGTTCAAACTAGGCCCACTCAATTTTTCACTAAAATAAGCAACAGGTTTACCATCTTATAGTAACACACCTCCAAGCCCAATGCCACTAGTATCACATTCAAGCTCGAAAGTCTTACCAAAATCTGGAAGTTGGAGAAGTGGCATATTTGTGAGCTTCTCCTTCAGAAGGTTGAATGATTGTTCTTGTGTAGGGCCCCAATGGAAAGGAGCACCTTTCTTAGTGAGCTCATTCAATGGTACGACAATGGTGTTGAAATCCTTGATGAAGCGTTGATAAAATCCAATAAGTCCATGAAAACTTCGCACTTGTGTGACCATGTTAGGAGTTGGCCAAATCTGTATAGCCTCAATCTTAGCTTGATCAACTTCAATGCCTTGTGGAGTAACAATATAGCCAAGAAACGATACTCGATCGGTGGAAAAGGTGCACTTCTCAAGGTTACCAAATAAACATGCATCTCGTAGAGCATTTAAAACATCACGTAAATGATCAAGATGTCCCTCAAGTGACTTGCTATATATCAATATGTCATCAAAATATACCACCACAAATTTTCCAATGAAAGCACGCAAAACTTCATTCATCAATCTTTCGATGAACTCTGATACCACTTGATGAGTTGTTGGTCCGATCTTTCGATAAGAAGGATAAATTCCGATTGGATGATGATCAACTCTCATGAAAGTACTAGGTGTATTAGTTAAACCGAAAGGCATCACTAACCACTCATATAGATTGAACTTAGTTTTGAACGCTGTTTTCCATTCATCTCATAATTTTATGCGAATTTGGTGATATCCACTACGCAAGTCAACTTTAGAAAACAAAGTAGAGCCAATTAATTCATCAAGCATGTCGTTTAACCTAGGAATAGGATGATGATATCTAATGGTAATATTATTGATAGCTCTACAATCAACACACATATGCTATGATCCATCTTTCTTTGAAACCAAAAGTACAGAAACAACACATGGACTAAGGCTCTCGCATGCGTACCCTTTGTCAAGTAAGTCTTGCACTTGACACCCAATCTCCTTAGTCTCCTCTGGGTTGGTTCGGAATGGTGCGCGGTTGGGTAGGGAAGCTCTTGGGATCAAGTCAATCTGATGTTCAGTGCCCCTAATTGGAGGTAGCCCCGGTGATACCTCACTTGAAAATACATCATCATACTCCTATAAAAGGTTAGCAACAGCAGCAGGCAAAGAAGGAGACATATCCTCAAATGAAAATAATGCTGCTTTGCACACTAAAGTATAGCAAACAGAATTACCAGTTTCCACCTCACTAATATAAGACTTTGTAGCTGACAAAACAAAACCTCTTAATTTAATTTCACCTTTCTTAGCACTAGGTTCCTTCTTCTTATGTGGTGCAATTTCTTTAGCTACAATCTAATTTTTACTTTGGCTACTCATATTTTCTTTATTAGCTCTTTCTAATTCATCTTTTAAAATTGATTCTAGAGACATGGGCAGCAAAGTGATTTTCTTGCCCTTAGACATGAGAGTATATTAATTAGTTCTACCATGATGCACAGTATCTTTATCATATTGCCATGGTCTATCTAATAGTAATGAACATGTTTGCATAGGTACGACATCGCAATCAGCATAATCATGATATAAACTAATAGAAAAGTGAACTCTCACAACACGAGTTACCTTCAGCTTACCACATGAATTAAACCATTGAATGTAGTAAGGTCGATGGTGTTGTTGTGTGATCAAGGCAAGCTTCTCAACCATATCAATGCTAGCCAAATTATTGCAACTTCCTCCATCAATAATGACATGACAAGAACACTCATTGATTACAAATTTTGTTTAAAACAGATTGTGGCATTGATTCTGTTTGGCACACTCCATTTGAGCACTAAGGATACACTTCACAACTATGCTCAAAAACTTATCACTTGCTTTAGTTCAAAACATTCTTCGTCATGTTTAGATTCATATTGCTCACCTGCGGGGTTAGTCACAAGCAATGCATGCTCTTCATCAATATCACTACCTGATGTATACTCACCATCGTCTCTAACAAGAAGTGCTCACTGATTTGAGCAATCTCTCATCATGTGCCCGAAGCCTTTGTAGCAATGGCATTATATTTCTCGCGTTCTCCCGATGGAAGCAACCGAAGTGGAACTCTTAGCTGGCTGAACCGAAGTTGATTTGCTTGCGTCGGAGGTGTGGGGAGTTGGAGTGGTGCTTGCTGGTCGCCCACGGCCAAAGGGGGGTCGAGGACGGCTAGGAGTGGCATGGACAGTAGGGTGTGGTGCCCTGCCCGAGGACTGCACCTGATTCTGCCTACCTACAAAAGAAACTCCAAAAGAGCCTCGGGAGCGAGACTGTCTTCCCTGCACTTCACGTTTAGCTTTGCAAGCAATATGGAACAAATGGGTGATAGAATTATGCTCCTTATAATTTAGAATGTCCTGAATGTCCCGGTTAAGCTCTCCTAAAAATCTAGCCATTTTAACATCTTCAGTTTCTTCTAAACTACAACATAACAAACTAGTTTGCAATTCTTGATAGTAATCTTCTACGGTGTTACTACGTTGTCTTAAACATTGTAATTTATTCAGGAAATCACGAGAATAATATAAAGGCACAAATCTAGCTCTCATAGCACTCTTCATAGCATCGCAAGTTCTAGGTATGTTTTGTTCATTACGGTACAATTCATTCCACCAAATAGATGCAAAATCAGTGAATTCACTAGTAGCAGCCCTAACCCTTTTATTGTCAGGAAATTCATGGTATGCAAATTTTTGGTCTAAGACTAACTCTCATGTGAGATAAGCATCAAGATCATATTTACCAGCAAAAGGAGGCATAGTGAATTTAATTTTACCAAATGCATCATTACGATCACGTACCTCACGTGGTGGGTCTCTTCTCATACCTTGTCGATTGAAGCGTCATCGCCGATGATCACGATCATTGTTGGGATTAAAAACACCATCGGACTCCGTATCAACAACGTATGGGTTTGCTTCATCTTCTACCTCATCGGCCCATGATCTAGCAACGGATGGGTTACAGCACGGTTGTGCAACACCGGCAGCAGTGGTGACGGCAGCAGGGGTGGAGCTCTCTCTAGCTGCTCCACACGTGTAGCAATCGCAGCAAGATCATCATTGGTGAGATCTAGAGCCCCCTCAAGACAATCTAGAGTCTCCTCAAGATGCTCCGATTATTGGTTTAGCAAGCGTTTAATGTGTTGCACGATTCCCTTCGTGCGAGGTGTGAGAGGTGCATCCTCCTCAACATTGGGCCTACTATTCTCCTCTTGCGATCCTGAACCTGCCATTATTAGTATCAACAAGAAAAATACACAAGTGTATAAAATTCCCTATCAATTACTAGGTTCTGGAGGTTACAAGTCACACACGCTCAAGCTCTTACCAAGATCTTGCAACATTGGGCCTGCTATTCTCCTCTTGTGATCCTGATCCTGCCATTGTTAGTATCAACAAGGAAAATACACAAGTGTATAAAATTCCTTATCAATTACTAGGTTCTGGAGGTTACAAGTCACACACGCTCAAGCTCTTACCAAGATCTTGCAAATTCTTGCGAAAGCAAACAGGTGGTGCAACCGGTGGCTGGTTCATGATAAGCGTGACACCAGTGATGAGCAAAGCGATTGCAAGGGTACAGTACCTATTCAGTTAGTAGAGCTTGGACAGATTTCAATATGGCAGCAAGGATTAGCAATAATCAAATCAGTAAATACAAGTTGAAAAATTATTCAAAGTACTAGTCAATGCTGCTGATCCTTGCCTGGAAAAAGACTAGCTAATCAAAGCCTACAAAGAGAAGTGTAGGGACGCACACGCAAAGATCAATGTGATTTGATGTAAGCAAAGAAAAATCTCACACCAAGTGATAGGAGAAACACTATCCAACTACTCAAACTTCTGTCTAAGGTATAAGATTGTTCACATGATGTAGAGCACAAAAAACAGTATAACGTGCAATGTAAGACATCCTCTACTTTAAGCAGAAAACAACAGCTAGTTTCAAACGATGAAAAAATCAATGTTTTATATGGCTTAAATATACTCAATTGAAAGGTTTCGACGAGATCTACAACTTTGCAGTTGAGGAGAACCCCAAATTTCGGAGGGAAGACCGAAAGAAACGGTAAAAACAAAGACTGAAAACTTACGATGTGAATTCGGGGCCGAAGATAGCCGATTTTGGGGGTCTTAGAGGGCGACTAGCGCAAGCGGGTCAGTTTTGTTGGATGCAACTTGTCGTTAGCTTTCAAACGAGCACAAGGACGTCGAAAACGAATACAGTATGCAAAAGTTATGCCTGTTTTACTGAAGATGTCTCAGAAACGGAATCCTACTTGGACTCGAAACCGACTCGGATTCAAAATTAAAACTGCTATATCTTTCAATCCCGTAAGACACACTTTCTCAATTTTTTGTGGAAGCTTGTGGCTATATGTAGAAGGTCTCCACCAATTTTTACACACTTTTCTTTTCTCCTTTTTTTTATCTACCGCGACTTTTGTTTATGCGGTTACCACTTTCTCTTCTATTGTTTGGCCGGTCCTAGGGTTTTCCGCAAGTCGCAAATAACAGCAAAGGGTGGATGCTGGACTCAAACACCAACTCTCCCAAAATATCATGGCAATCCTCTCAATTTCGTGGTGAAACCGACCTGAACTCCAGCAAGCAACTCGGATTAGATGAAGTGGAAATGAAAACAATTTTTTGGTGCGAATTAGAAGAGTTCTAACCCACGAATTTTTTTCCTGTTTTAGATGCAAAACTAAGAACCCTAAAAAAATGATCAAGCAACGCGAAGAAAACACGAGATGCAACTAGACAAATACTAACTAGATAATAACTAGAACTAGAGATCAGCAACCTAACACGACCATGCAACCAAAAATGCAACAAGCAAATTACCGAAAAGAAAATTACAAGGCACATATTGGTTTGGACAGGATGAACTTACCCTAATTTTTTTTTTTGTGGACAGTAGGTAAAACAAAAATTCTCACTGATCAACTGTAGCTCTGATACCACTTGATGAACTCTATTGGCCTGATCTTTCAATGAGAAGGATGAATTTCGATTAGATGATGATCAACTCTCATGATCCAAGCTACGAACGCAGCACGTATGAACCAAGCAATCGCTCAGCTAATCACCAAGTTGTTATCAACTATACCAAAGACCTAATTGACTTGGTCACAAAGATCAATTCCTGCAAGCAATCAAAGAACAAGCAAGAACGAGATGAAAAACAATTTGAAATTGCAAATATATGTTTGAGTACAAAAGGTGGGATTCCACGGTGATCCTTTACGGTTGGTTTAGTCGACACAAGCAAAGAACAAGAGTTTTCACAATGGAGAAACCAAGCAAACGAAATCCAAACCCAAAAGTGTAGCACACAAGAGTACATATGAGGGAGATGACTAGGCGGTGGCGGTTAGGGGTGTGGACACATGCCCCAAGAGGTACAAAGCCCATGGGCCCAAGTGGAGGTGGCGCAGCACCCTTTCGATTTGGGCTCAAAATCAGTGTCGGATTGTATTGGCGATTGCAGTGTGCACCAAAGGAATTTGGAGGTGACACCAGATACGTTGGAAAGAGGATGAGATAAGCTTTCAATCAAGTACTTGTACACCTCAAACAGAGTCCGTATGTAAAAGTTATGCACGTTTCAAGTCGACTCTATCTCCGAAGGCCGAATTTAATTGCATATGCTTCCCCTCATGTTGTGCCCCTCCTTGTGCTTGTTCAGCTCCTACGTTCATGATTAAAAGAACATCACGTGTATTAGGTAGTAGCATATTCTTATTATAAATAGAATGCACTTCTAGAAACAAAGTTACCTGATAGTTCAATTGACATGCACGAGCTCTTGTGATTGGACTTACATGTGCATCGGTTCATATCTATTGTGAGGAGTGTTGGTTGTATGCATGGAAGGGATGTCCTCATCACTTCTTTAACATGATGTATGTCGATTTCCACCTCACCTTCATGTCAAGACTAAATTTTCTTGGCTCCTTCCCATTGGCTACGCAGTACTCCGCAAACCTGGCTACCACTTGTGGGGAATTTACGAGGTAGCGAATGGCATCGCGGACACTGTTCAAATATCCTCCGATCACTTGCATACCGTCTTGAACAACAAGATTCAAGATATGACATACACATATCTAGTGGAGAACATAACCACAAATATACGTCTGGAATCTTGGGGTGAGGATGTTCATAGCAGTTGTGTTCGCTGATGCGTTATCAAGAGTTATATAAGCAATATTATTATCTATCTTAAAATCATCAAGTACGTATAGTATACGGTCGGCAATAACCTCTCCCATGTGTGATTTTTTAATTACCTTAAACCCCATGACTCTCTTGTTTAGCTTGTAATTGTCGTCTAAATAATGGGCTACAACACTAAGGTAGGCACTTCTCTAATGTGATGATGTCCAAATGTCTAAAGTTATAGAAAAAGAGAACTGAGCTTGTAGGATTAGTTCTTTTAGCTCTGCTAGTTCCTTATGATGCATCCGTAAAATATCAGATGTAGTGGTTCTCCTACTAACATGTTGGTACTATGGGCAAAAGCCACATTGGATCATTCTTTCAAATTCGTGACTTTCACCCATTCTAATCGGTTGATCTTTTGAAACAATATATCTAGCAATTTCCTCATGGGTAGAAAGCAGGTTGTATACCCAAGTACTTATAGATCCATCGGCCTTGAAGTTTAGCTACGTTTGTACCCCTCCCCCCATCGGCTCTATGCCCCGATCTTGCGCAAGCATGCTTTGTAGTGCCGGTTCAAGTGCCCTGTCCCTACAGCTGTACGAGTAGTTAATTTAGCTTTGCAATAATTACAAGTTGTGATCTCTACTGTTTGGTCGTCTTGGATTTCCTGGCTCCAGGTCTTGTGCTTCCAGCAATTAGCCCTTTGTCCAGACCCACCAATGTTGTCGTCCGTGAACGGGGGAGAGAACTCTGGTGTCCCCATTGGCTCCAGACCGCCCTGGTACTCCTCGTAGCCCTCCGTACCGTCCATATGACAGTCATCCATGCCATAGTCTCCCATGCTTGGTGAGAGCTAACGAGCATCAACGGGAGTCAGAGCCAGAGGAGGACTAGGGGAGCGACGGCGGGAGCTTACACTAAGTCACCGTGCTGCCCTTTTCGTGCTACGACTCCTTGATAGCATACTTCTCAGGAGCTCCTTGGTGCTCCAACTCCTTGGTAGCATAATGGATGAATGGATGGTGAATAAATGGAGAGAGTAGATGGATGTTGAAGAAATGAGGATAGTAGATGTATGGTGAATAAATGAGGAGAGTGGATGGATGGTGAATAAATAAGAGTAGATAGATGGTGAAGAAATGAGGAGAGTGGATGGATGGTGAAGAAATGGGAAAATGAGTTGATTTTATAGCCATCCATCAAGAAGGACGTTGCTTCCAAACGTTGCTCCCGAACGTTGCTATTGACCATTGTCTGCAACTCCCGAATGTTGCTAATGACCATTGTCCGGATGCATGAAACTATGCAAGCTTGATTTGAGTGAAAACCAAACAACCATGCATGTACCCATACACCGGTCACTCCCTCTATCTAACTTTCCTCTCTCTTGTCCCTGATTCGCGCTCTTAGTCTCAGTCTCTGTCTTGCTGGCCGAACCGAAAAGTCACAAAACCAGTCACATTTGACTATTTGAGTGACCCCTCTTCTCTCTTCTCTCTAATCGGATTTCGGCCAAACCCCACTCCCTGTCGGCCAGTCACTCCATAGTCCCATCTCCCATGACCCCAGACCCCCAGTCCCCCATCCCCACCAGTCCACCACATGGGCGAGCGGTGCAGGAGGTGGGAGACGGGAGACGGGAGGCCGAGCGGCGCGACGAGAGGTGAGGAGGTGAGGCGGAGCGGCAGGAGGCGAGGAGGCACGACAGAGGAGACCGATTAGCGTGGGAGCCGAGGCGGGAGGCTCAGCGGAGGAGGCGGAGTGATGGGAGGTGAGGAGGCGTGGTAGAGCGGCAAGGCGGAGGAGGCGAGGTGGAGTGGTGGGGTGGAGCGGAGGAGGCGAGGTGGAGGAGGCATGGCAGGAGGAGGCGCTGCAGGAGGTGAGGAGGCGCGGCGGAGCGATGAGGCGAGAAGACGAGGTGGAGTGGGAGGCGAAGCGACGGGAGGCAAGGAGGCACGGCTAGGCGAAGCGGTAGGGCGACGGGAGGCGACATAGAGCGGTGGGAGGTGAGGTGGAGCAGCAGGGGGCGAGGCAGCTGCCAGTGCTTATGTGTTGGTCGTGCTAGGCGTGCTTGCCGTGCCAAGCCAGCCTGAGCATGACACGCCACACCAGGTTGTGCTATGCCGCCCGTCGTGCCGTCTTGGCCTGGCCCAGCCCACCATCTATGTCGTGCTAGCCCGGCCCGCCATGTGGCATGCCTAGGTCGTGCTTGGGTTGTGCCGTGCCGGCTGGGCCTCGGGCGAGCACGGAATGGCCCAGCCCAACACCCACCTCTAAGTCTGAGGGAAGCACGTTGTGTAAGTTGGGCAGCCCTAGTTAATATTTTATGGGTACAAATGTACAATTGCTAGTTCATATCCACCTCTTATGGAACAATATAGCTTATGTTGGTAACTTGTTTGTACAAAAATGGATATAATAAGTGCACATAGACTCACATGGGGTGCTATAATTTGGACCTCACCCTAAAAATTTCTTATTTTCTTCTGTAACAATGCCATCCCTGCTCTTCAACCCATTTGTATAGACTGCGTTACCAACCATTCTGACATCCTCGAATGCATGCACCGACGGCATCTCACACATTACACTTTGAAGAACCCGGCCTTCCTCACAGGAGAAAAGCAGAGCAGATGCTTCATTTTTGGTCGAGCTCCAACCTTTGTCGGACTCAACGTCACGGACTATTCCATCTCGGAACACCTCCTCGTCATGCTCGTTGTTCATTATAGCGCCATTGAAATCAGTCACAGGGTCATTAACATTGGGGGGCCTTGCGAAAGTTCCACAACGAATTCAAGTTCCTCCATGGTACCGTTCACCATATCCATATTCTTTCACATATCCTCGCCAACGATTGTCCTCTCCACCATAACCTCTAACGACCAGACCTAAGATGCAAGCACAACATTTTTGTATGTGTCCCAATCATCGCTGTACAAGATTGACATCAATAAGGCATGCACCTTTGAACCCAGCCCAGCATCGTGCCGCCCCTCCATTCCAACAACGACCCTAGGCTCATCCATCCAAAGGTCGACTTAATCCTCGTCAGAAGAGTTCGAAAGTCTGGTGATTCTCGAAATACAAGCACAGTCACTTCCATGCCAACAAAGTCAGCAACATTCCACGTTTGGCTAACCGGCTACCAATAAAAACATGTACAACTTTATCCATCTATATCCAACAATACAAACAAAAAATTACAAAGTCAGTACTAAAGTAAGAATCTAGCTAAGCTAAATTTTCTTTTGTTCCTTTACAGAAAATAAGTGTGGTATTACTTGGACTCATTGAAGTTGGAATCGCCAAAAACAAACATAATCCACAAAAACCATACAAAGAGACTTAGAGGGATGGATCTTTTAGATATATATGCATGCATGTTAAGCTCCTCACCAAATTCTAAATATTTTTTGGCATCATTGCATGCTTGTATAGGATGGACTGGGCTTTAGCAGATCACAAGTTTAGCGCAACTAGTTGTTGGGTGTTATGATGGGTCTTGCTTCTATCTATGTTCCACCGTCAGCCCACTGTTATATGTATGAGATCCATTTTTGACTTTTAGCTTGACTGCCTCGTTAGTTCTATACTTCTTCTATCTACTAGCGATAATAAAAGGATCTTCTCGATGAAATCTGCTTATAAGATTTGAATAGAGAAAATTAGGAGAGATTCCAATAAAGGTATTGTAGGAACATCAAGTACTAATGCAGAACAAGATAGTTTAAAGTGGAAGTATGTATGGCATAATGGCAATGTAGATGTCCAACAAACATTAAACACTTTGTGTGGCACCTAGCACATAACAGTTTGGCAATGCGTATGAGCATTATAACAGTGTAGTCTCATGTTCTTCTTCATCCTTTGAGTAGATAAGAATGTCATCGATGAAAACAACCATAAACTTATCCAAGAATTCCATGAACACTTTGTTCATCATATTCATGAAATAAGCAGGGGCGTTCGTCAAACCGAAAGACATCACTGTAAACTCGTACAGTCCATATCTAGCGGTGAAAGCTGTCTTTGGAATATCTTCAGGTCTGATCTTCAGTTGATGATAGCCAGATCTTAGATCAATCTTCGAGAAGACACTTGCTCCTTTCAGCTGATCAAACAGATCATCGATCCTGGGTAACGGATACTTGTTCTTGATCGTCACCTCATTGAGTGATCTGTAATCTACACACATCCTCATACTATTGTCCTTCTTTTTGACGAATAACACTCGTGCTCCCCAAGGTGATGAACTGGGTCGGATATATCCTTTGTTCTGCAATTCCTCAATTTGCTTCTTTAGCTCTACCAACTCATTGGCCGGCATTCTGTAGGGTCGCTTCGAGATTGGGGCTGTCCCGGGGACTAAGTCAATTAAGAACATTATGTCCCTATCTGGTGGCATGCCAGGTAGATCATCAGGGAAGACATCGGGGTATTCTCGCACCACAGGTATGTCTTCAAGCTTTACTTCCTTCAAGCTGGTGAGGATGGAACTTCCTCTGGTGCAAGTCTTGGGCTTGAATTCAACTGAAATTCCTTATTCATTGGTGAGGATGATAGACCTATTGGCACAGTCTATTTGTCCATAATTCTTGGCTAGCCAGTCCATTCCAAGAATTACATCCAAACCTTGGGAATGCAAGACTTATCAAGTCTGCCAGGGAGGATACTCCGGATATTTCAAGGGTGAGGTTCGGGCATAGAGAACTAGTTCTCATTTCCGAGCCCGGGGAATGGATTATCATAGGATTGGTCAAGGAGGATATAGGTAGCCCATTTTTACCCACAAACTTATTTGATACAAAAGAATGTGAAGCTCTAGAATCAAACAGAACTGATGTTGGTATCGAGTTGACAAGGAACATACCAAGAACGACATATGGTGCTGCCTGGGCTTCTTCAGTTATGACGTGGTTCACACGTCCCTTGGTAAACTGAACCATCATCTTTGAAGTGCCGCCGGTGGCTGGGGCTGCTGGTGCTGGCTTGGAAGATGTCGCTGCCTGCTGCTTCTTTGGGCATCTATTGGCGTAGTGCCCTGTTTCGTTGCAATAGAAACAGGTCACTCCTGTGGCTGAGGGAGTGGAGTTCTTCTGCTGATATTGCCCTACAGATGAAGTGTTGCGGAAGTTAGAGGTGTTGGGGCACTGATTCGGCACTAGGGCTCTGGACATGGAGGACTGGAACTTCCCACGCTGCGGTGGCTACGGCTGGGTGAATCGAGGCTTGGGAAGGCCTCCTGCATTGAACCTCTGAGCGGCCATCCTCCCCTTGCGATTCTCCATCTCCTGATGCTTGGCCTCCTGGCGGATCGCCTTGTCCACCAATTGCTGGAAGTCGGTGAAGGTTTGGGAGATCAACTACACAGAGATCTCATCGTTTAGTCCCTCCAGGAACCTCTCCTGTCGATCCTCATCTTGGGCTACGTCGGCTGGGGCGTAGCGAGCCAGCTGGTTGAATCGATGTAGATATTCACTCACCGAGCGACTGCCCTGACGGAGCGCATGGAACTCTTTCTTCTTTAGGGTCATCATCCCAGCGGGGATGTGAGCATGGCGAAAGGCTCTCACAAACTCATCCCATGAGATGGCTTGAGCATTGGCGTGGGAGATAAAATAGTTGTCCCACCACTCTAAAGCTGGTCCATTAAGCTGGTGAGAGGGGAACAGGACCCTCTCACGGTCGGAACATTGAGCGATGTCTAGTTTCTTTCCGATTGCGCGGAGCCAATCGTCAGCATCCATTGGCTCAGTGCTGCTGGAAAAGGTTAGGGGACGCATGCGCATGAATTCTGACATCGTCACCCTTTGAGGAGGTTGCGTTGGTGCATGAGTCGCGGCGGTGGCTGCTGCTGTGGCCTGCACATTCTGGGAATTGCTAAGCGACTGGGCCAGCAAGTCGATAAGATGAGTCTGGTTGGCCATCATTTGTCGCCAGTTGGGCCCTTCCGCTGGCGGTGGGGGAGGCTGCTGGGTAGGTTGCTCTTGATAGTCAGCGTTCTCGTTGCCCTGGCCTCGGGTACTGCCACTTCCAGTGCGGGTGGTCACCATCTGCTGAATTCCCAAAGACTTAGAAAAAAGAAGAAAATATAGCACTAAAGGGGACAAATTTATATTAGCCCAAAAAGCACACAAACACAAGGCAAAGAACAAATTTTTCTTTTTCAATGTAGTTCTTTATTTTATTCATTTGATTATGGCTACCACAAAGGGTTAGTAGCTCATAATTCGCAGCTAACAAACGAAACTAAAGGGAAAAAGGATCTATGGGGTGGATGGGGTGTAATCGGGAGAGTTGCTGGTACTGGCTTGGCCCGCCTTGTAGAGAGCCAGTTCTGCTTTAGCTGCCTTCAGCTTCTCCTCTGTGGCTTCCAATCTCCCCTGAACTAGGTACAGCTCGTCCAGGGTGTTGCCATAGGCCTAATCCATCGCCTTGGCTAGCTCTACCTAATGGGTAACCTCTGGGGAATCCTCATTATCCACTGAGCGAAAAGCACTTCCCAGTCGGGTGGGGATGTGCATTGGGTAATAGTGGAACCTGGTGTCCTGGAGGCGATAGTCATAGGTATATCGGAGTCTGCGAACGGCCTCTCTTGTTGTGTCCTGGATGCCGTCAGAGAAGTTCTCCCGACGCATTGGAGCGTCGAAGATGTGGAACATCGTATCATGTGCCAGATTAGAGTAGAGGATAACCTCCACCCTCCAGCGTTCCTGTTGTCCCACTATATACTTATAGCCTTGATACGTGGGTCTCTTCTTGAAGTCCAAATGCTGCATCATTTTCCACAATATGTCGGCCCATTCTCCAGCAAAGATTCTGTGGGAGATGCGGGTGGGTCTCTCGGCCATCTACAAATTTGGAAAGGACAAGGGTTTAGAAATCTTTTAATAGAGAAAGGATGAGTAAGACTCTGGAAGACAGGTAAATACTTTTAAATTTTTGGAAATATTCCTTAATGGTTTTGCCATTTCTACCTAAGGCCACGACCTACAGTCGATATGGCTCTGATACCACTTTTGTCGAACCCGGGAACGAAGGATCCCGAATTCTCTGTGTGCATACACCGGTCCAGGATTTCCAATGTACACAGTCTCACAAAATTGATATCACAATCATATCACGGAAACGTAAATAACATTAAGTAATCAAATGTTTAATACAACTGAGTCTGATAAACAAATATCAAATAACATTGCGGAAGCATAATAATATAAGTGAGCCACACGATTCGCCACAGGCAATCGTCTGGAGTCGAAGGCCTAATCGTCATGGTCCTCACCGTCGGGGAAGAAGTCTTCTCCTGAATAAAAGTTATTCAGCAAGAGTGAGCGCTACTACCGTGCTCGCAAGCTACACCCAATATGGAACGAAAATGCATGCATAAGGTAAACAAGTGAATAAGGTAGGGTTTATTTTGCATAAACAACATTTTCAATTTAAATATCCATAGTAATTTCCAAGGCCATTTTCATATTATAACTAAAATCAGATTTTAAAATGTCAAAGTTCTAGCATGGATAACCTCCAATGAACAGGTGAAGGATACCCTCCTATCACATGGCTAACCGCCCAAATTTTACACAAGGATTCACCATCCTTAAACCACTGGTTAAAACATTTTGAAAACCAAAAACAAATCTAACTTCAAGTGGCCTTGCTAGCATATCCATGACCGCGGACGCGGCTATTCGAATAGTTTCTACTCTGCAGAGTCTGTACAACTTTAACCACACGAGATGACATGCTCATTATGTCGCCCAATACACGCTTCCGTAGGCGTGCGACTGAGCAATTATCATGAGGCCTTTACAATGTTCTGTCCTAGTGTACTTATGCCCGCTAAGGTTTCACCCCTTTGGACTAACCGTCCTCTGGAAGCCCTCTCTTGCGCGAGGTGGGAATAAATGTCTAACTGACACCCACACAATCAACTTGGCACAAATACACTAAAATATTACAAATTATTTAGTCAAATCCTACCCATACAGGACGTGTGGTGGTACGGTAAGACATAGCAAAAAGCGGCTCAAAGACCGATCCTCAATTGACTCGGGCGTCTATCCAACAAACCCTGGACCTTAATCTTAACCAGATTAAACCCGTGCATAAACCTGCACCCACCATTCAACCAATTCGCCCAAGTCCAAACCCATTTTTGATTTTGTTTAGAGTAAAACCCTCTTTATAAACCTTCTATGGTAAAATAATACTACAGCGTCAAATTTAAATCAAGTTTATAAAAGATTTGGCTAAACCTTCCTAAATTCATAAGTGTGTTCTAAGCATGGCTAAGAATATGACTATTTTGTACTCATTCTGTCTAATGGTGACAAGGTATTCATGTACAATAATCAAATTGGCCATGCAATGAACATTGGAATAACTATGTATAAAACAGGGTATTGAAATAATTGTATAAACATATGCATGCATTAAATAATTTAAAAACTGAAAATAAATTTAAAGTACTGGGCTCAATATGATCAATGGTATAACTTACCTTCGTTGACGTCCTGAAAATCTAGGTCCTCGGGATGGTCAAACTCTCCGGAGTCGTTGAAGTCTATACGCGAAAATACGACAAATTCAACTCAAATTCAAATAAATTCAAAAATACAACTCAAATTAACTCCAAATTGAAATATTTTGGTTTATTTAGCTAGATTATAATTTTATACAAATTTTACAACTTGAATCACCCAATTTGGAGTTCAGATGCAAAAGATATGAATTTTTGAAGTTCAAATCTATTAAAAAACTAAATTCTGAATTTTATTAGATTTTCTTGATTTATTTTTCTAAAGGAAAAGCCTTTTATTGCGTAACGATGACGTCAGCGCTGAGATTTTTGGAATTTAAAGAAATAAAACCATTTTCTAACGTGTGGGACCCACGTGTCGTAGACACGATCCACCGTGGACTGGGTTTATGGGCTTTGGTTCGGGTTGGCGGATCGCGCACGCATGCGCGCGCGTGGCGGCGATCGCGGCGCCACATAGGCGACACGCGGGTGCCACACGAACAAGGGAGGTGACGCGGCGCTGAGGTGGTGATGCAACGGTGGTTTGCCGGTGATAGGGCTCGGGTTCGCCCGACAACGGCGAACGGCGACGTGTTACCGACGAGGAGGGGTGTGGGCGTGTAGCTACGACTATTGCGAATCTATTGGTATACCTTTGGGTGGTCGCGGGTGACTGTAGTGGCCGGCGACAAGTTCGAAGCGGCGGAGGAGCTTTGGGTGTTGTCGGGAAGGGGCTCGGGGAAGGCTCCGGCGATGTGGATGTGTGCTCCAGGTAGCCTAGGCGTCGAGGATGCCGGCGGTGTACTCCACAACGACGAGGCGACAGAGATGGTGGCGCAACTCGAAGTTTTGCCGCGGCGGTGAAAAACCCTAACTTCACGATTGCGGCGGTGCTGGAGCTTTAGAGGAGCAGTGGATGGTGGTTCTGGAATACGGGGAGTATTGCAAACCCAGGGGTCCCTTTTATAGGGCGAGGGGAGGCCGGGAGTGGCGGTGGTGGTTTGCGAGATCGTGGCATGCGTGCGGAGAAAGAGGGGGAAAGGCTGGGGATCATGTGCGGCAACGAGCGCGGGTCGTGGGCGATGACGCGGGGACGTCGGGGCAGTTGGAGACACCCGTTTTCAAAGCTTGGCGCGAGCACGTCCATGGCGGTTGCGGCGCGGTCGTGCGGAGAAGAAGGTGGGGGGAGAAGATGACGCGGAGCCGTTGGATGCTGATCCGGCGGCCGAGATCTCGCGTGGTGACGTGGAAGGGAACGGGTGCGTGCGGTTTGTTGGATTTTAATCCAACGGCCGAGGTTACGAGCAGCGGAGAGAGAGAGAGAGAGAGAGGTGCGGGCGGTAGTTGGATTTTGATCCAACGGTGGAGAGAAGGAGGGCTGCGGCGGCGTGGGCCGGTGCGGGCCGTGCGTGGGGAGGGTTTGGGCCGAGGCCTTTGGGTTTCGGCCCAAAAACAGATTTTTATTTTCTTTTGATTTTCTATTTGTTTAAATCCTGATAATTCAAATAAGCTTTAGAAAATAGCAAAATAATTCCAAAAATTATGAAAAAATTCACAGAAATTCCCTTATTTATTTTGGACTTTATAAAATTATTTCCTACTTAGTGTTGGCTTTTAATTTTGCAAATAAATTTGTTTTGACTTTAAAATAATTATAAAAAGCTTTTAAAAATTTCAGAAAATTCCACAAAAATACATAAATTTTAATTTCTACTAAAATTTAAAAATTGGACTGTTACAACTTCGGTGGAGGCGAGTGTAGTGGTAGCTTCAGTGGGTCACGAGAAGTGTGTGGGTGGTCATGTTTTGGCTCGCGGTGCCATGTAGTGGCATGACGGCATGAGGGGTGGTGGTACAACCACGAGCGAGCATGTCTGGCTCAACGTCGGCGAAGATTGTCACGGGACAGTGAAGGTTTTTTATCCATGTTACATGGAGGAGCTAGAGGAAGATGTGATTTGAAAGATGAGGTAGTGTGGAGCTCGAATTTACATGGTTTTTGGGCGCGGTCCGAAGCGAGTGGCGACGGTTTGCCGGTGTTGGAGAGGAGTACGGAGTCGGCGGCGGCGGAAATAGCCACTGGAGGGCGATGCCTGGTGCGAGGAGGAGCTGCGACGCGGGATGGCTGGGATCACGGCGTGTGGGCACAGCTTGAAGCAGGAGGTGCCAGCTACAGGTGAGGCGATGACAGAGGGTACAACGGTGGTCATCACGGTGCGAGGAGTTGCGGCTTTGATGTCACGGCGTTCGTCGTGGCATGCTCTAGCTAGGAGGGCGTCGGCTCAGGCTGCAGTGGCCCTGTGCGAGAAAGGGAGGGGAAGGAGCGAGAGAGATCGAGGAAGAAGAGAGATTGAGGAAGAAGACACCTCAGCGGCTACGTCACTTTAGCGACACCTCAGCACCATGTCACTCGCCACGGTGCTAAAACCGTCTTTGAAACCACCTTAGGTGGTTAAG
The DNA here is from genome assembly GCA_036346255.1 of Ampelocalamus luodianensis. NCBI lineage: Eukaryota > Viridiplantae > Streptophyta > Magnoliopsida > Poales > Poaceae > Ampelocalamus > Ampelocalamus luodianensis. The sequence continues at coordinate 49,004,619 of CM070629.1, read as the reverse complement.
TGCACTAGTTTTGCAACGTGAGTGTGTCAAAGGATCGATTTTTTATGTTAGGAGGTTAAGTGGCCGGACAGCGATACTTCAGGGGGTCAAACGAACATTTTCCCAAGCTAAATGTGATAAACTAAGTGTTGTGTTTACGATGAACTAATTAATGCAGTTTGCAAGTGCTAATGTTACATGTGATTGCTGAAAATATGAGCAATTCATGAATATTTGTATCAAATAAACTATTTATATATTTTCGTTAATTTTTGACGTACAATCTAAAGGGTTTTCATGTTTAAAAAATATTCGTGACCATTTTTTTTATTCATGTCCACTTTATATTTGTATTTGATATTATTCATATTCGTATCCGGCCATATTAGATCCGTTTTCACACGTAGTCTTGTGACTCTGTTTGGAGCGCTGCAGTTTTCGCACATTTTCTTTGGAATTAAACTGTTTCCGATAATTCTTTTTGTCAAATTACTCCGAGTCCCGAGTAGACCCGAACGACCGCCTCCTTCCCAATCCAGAGACATACCGGCGGAGGCGACGGCGGCGCACCCCGGCAACGGCGACGGCGGCTCCCCCTGGCCGAGGTAACGCGTCCCCTTCGCCTCCTAGCGCCCTTCACTTCTCCCGCGCGGCCGTCCCCTTCTCCTTGCCGCCCTCTCGCGTCGTCCCCGTCGAGGAGAGCCGGCCGGCCGGATGGAAGCAACGCCGAGTGGAATCTGCCGGCTGCTCTCGAACTCGGAGCCTCGATCAGTCTCATCTTTTCCTAATCATCGGATAATCTTAGATTAGCTCCACGCTTAGATTAGCTGCCAATTTCTTGGTACTACTAATCTCTAGGGCCAGTCCACACTTGTGCAAAAGCTAAAAAGTCCAGCATTGGGTGTTGCGTATGCCTCTTGTTGTACCTCTAGTATTGCTCATATTCTAGAGTTTGGATTTGGAACCTGTGATTAGGCTTTCAATTCAATATAGGACGAGCCACATTTAGTATTCCGTAGGGGCATGATTCGCAATAGAATCCAACAGCACCACGCCTTGTATCCATGTTCGACGAATGTAGGAGTACGTTTTTTGAGGGTTATATGGGAGTATATGAACTGGAGTTAATTTTTCATTTTTTTCCATTTTATTTAATTTAGGTCTGAGTACACACATATTTCGATTTTAGTGTGGAAAAGAGTTAATTTGACTGTCTGTTTCAGTCATTCCAGCCCCAACGAAAGTCCTTCTTGTGTCACTGGAATAGGACGTGATCATGACATGATAACACATAACTCTTTTCATATGTCTGCAACCCCACCATGAATGCATACCTTTACTAGTTTGTAGAACCAAAGATCAAGTCTGGTCTCTTATTGAAACCCAAAGTTCTGTTACAGAGAATTCAGTACTACAAGGGGACTCATTCTGTAATCTATCCTAGGAGAAAGTATGATAAAACAGTACCAACAAGCTAAACAAAGAAACAAAAATAAGGGGCACTAGAGAAGAACATCATCTTCCGATTTGTCATCTTCAGCTCCCATCAGCTTCTTCCTTCAGCCAGCTGCAGGCAGCACCTTTGAAGTTGGTTGGCTTCATCCAGCCATCTTCCATCTTTGCTTCTTTCTCCTGCAGTAGGATTTTCCACAACTGTAGTGATGAGGTGCATTTGAATATTACGTGAATGGGATCAAGAAACTTGTGGTAAGATAAATCATTTATGCTAGTTCACAGAACACAGCAAAGCCAAACATGGCAAACTCAGCTTTCTTTTCCTGATCCTGACATCCATGTTGATACAGGTTACAGGCTCATCAGTAGAGCCAGGTTTAGACCTCCACTCCAGTGCATCCCTCACTGTAACATTATATACTTTGAGCCATGGCCATGGGACACTAAAAGAAAATACGGTCATTGATCTCCTCTTGACCAAGAAATTTGCAATGCTTGTCTGGTTGCTAATATTTTCTTTTCAGGTTAACCCCTGAGGCCCTGACAAGATGCAATCCTAGACTAAACCACACAAATAATTTAATTTTGATGGAACCTTGCATTCCCACAAACACTTGAACAACATATGTTTTACTCCAGTACACTTAAGCAAATTATGAATAGATTTAGAAGTCTAAACCCCTGTTCTATCCAAACCCCATTTAATTGTGTCTCTCCCATCCATAAACTGAACAGCAGGCAGCTTATCTTGCAGGCTATACCATGAATAAAATTATCTTGACTTAGAGCTCTTACAAAAGCAATGTTCAGAGTCTCAAGCTTTACTCACCAGAATATTTGGATCAATCATGTTCTGGCAAAGACTCCGATATTGGTTTAGTGGACAGTCTCCACACCATGCATGTAACACCCCGACCCGCAACCTGGGTCCAGAATGCTACCATTACACATTATTCATTACAAACTTTGCACAGCTAATCAAACAGCTAGACATAATACAACAAAAGTAGATATCTAGAGAGGGTGGTTTGCAATAGTAACTATATGTGACGTGGATGTTCTATTCCCCCTTCCTGAAGCATATCAACTTCGTCATTCACCTAGACATAAAAAATAAGCAAGGGTGAGTCCGAAGACTCAGCAAGCACATGATATGAACGATAAACACTGCCACACATTATAAACATAACCACATCATTATCTCTTCATTAGTGCGATGTATCATAATTCTACATGCACCAATATGCTCATGCTCATATGCATCTCATCAGCTGATACCGGTATCGCGGAGTGTCCACCCGTCGATGACACACTCTTTCCCCATCTTCGTTAGGATGGGGTGCTTACATTGTAGGACTTCAGTTAGTCCCTACAAATGTAAGACTTCATTTAGAGCACACCGGATTAGTCATGTATTTTTCTCACCGACCTCACCGGAATAGTTACATGACTTTTTCACCGACTTGGCTCATGCAACCTTTCCATGTTGCAAATGCACATGTCCATTGTCATTAACATGATTCATCATTATCATCATTAATAGGGTAGCATCATTACTTACCTCGTCCCATCATTATCGCCATTATCATAAGCATCATCACATAAGCATCATCACACAAGCATCATCATGTCATGAAAACATCACATAATTCATTACATTTATATGCTATCGCTCTACCATGCACTTGCCTGTTAACCAAATGGAGCGGAGCAACATGCGGATGACGCCGTTCCAGAACCTCCACCTGAACAGGCATCCCACCATACTCAATATGATGTAACAATACATGCACATATACGGTCGACATCGTCGCTACGCGCCAACCGTCACAACCAACCCCTTCTCACTGGGCATTATACTACTGGCCAGATGCTAAAGTTAAATAATATGATTAGAGATCTCTTCGTCAAATCTGGCGAGTAAAATTTATCCGCAAGCCCCCAAATTTCTCCCCCCCATCCTTTCTTTCTTTCCTCCCCTCCCTTTTCCCCAACTCCTGGCCGAAGCCATCCCTTCGGCTGCTTACCTCCCCCTTTCCTCACACACTCACTCATTCTCTCCCTCTCTCTCGGTGGCTCTCCCAGCCGAAGCTGGCGCATGGCACCGTCTCCTCTACTCTCCCTCCGGTCGACCCGCCTCCCTCTGGTCGACCCGCCTCCCTCTGGCTCTCGGCCCGGCGTCGCCGCCGACGTCGCCTCCTGCTCGGCCGTAGCCTCGCTGAAGCTGCGCTTCCTCAGCGCCGCTCCGCGCCCTCGGCTCCTCTCCCACGCCACTGCTGGCTCGCTCGGTCGGCTCGGCGTCGGCCGCCGCCGCCTTGGTGCCGGCAGCGCCGCTCTCCTCGGCTCACCTCCGGCTGTGTGCACCTCCCTAAGCGCGTCGCCGCTGGCGCCTCGGCCTACCGCGCCCTCACCTCACTGTATACCCTTCCTCCTCCACTCCCCTTTGCTCTGAAGTGGACTTGGTTGATGACGGGTTCGATTTGGGCAAAAGAGAAATGGGGAAGGAAAAGGTGGGTCACCTGGTTTCGCCGGTTAGAAAGGGATGGCAGTGATGGTGAGGCTGTGCTCCCTGGTGTTCCCTTCGATGGGTGCTTCTCTGGTGGCTCCTCCGGTTCTCCTGGTGACGCTCTCCCGGCGTCGCCGATGGCCCGGCCCGCACTCCCCTGCCTGGCCGCGCCCTCGGCTCCCCTTGCACCCGTGCCTCCCTGCGCCTGGCTTGGTTCTTTGGTGGCGAAGAAATGGGATGGGAGGAGAGGGTGGCCTGCGGTCTTGGTCTTATTCCCTTTTCTCTCTGTACTGTTGGTTTTCTTCTACTGTAGGGGAGGTAAATTGGTAAAAAAAAAAATAGGTTCTCAAATTCACTTCTATTCTCTTTGCTTTTCTACTGGTATTACAATGTATCTTGCCAAAAGAGACTTTGCTCTCTGGATTCAAATCTCGAAAACCATATAGTCAAGAAAGCATATGTTGTGAGTCCCCTCAGGTCAATGACCTCCAAGCCATTGTATTCCTTTGGACTGCACATGCCCTTTGTTTGGGCTTAAGCATTAGCTTAAAAAAAAGCCAAAGCCCAAACAAATGGGTGGCTTTTTAACCAGACTTTTGGAAAAGCCTAGGCCACCCAACAACTGTAAGCCACAAGCCAGCCCAGGGTCGCTTTTTTGGCTTTTGCGGGTTAGAAATAGCTTTTTGCCACTCAACTTCGTCAAAATTACCCAACAAATGCCATCCATATATAAGTCAGAAAACCTTCAGTTTTTCCCTTCAATCCTCCCTTCTCCGACCGAATGAGGCCGCCTCCTCTCTCGCAAGTCACCTAGGGTTTGGGCCTTGCCGATCTGGTCACCTCCACGCCAGCGGTGCGCTGGCGACCACGTCTCCCGGCGCCGCCCTCCTCCCCTGCACCTCCGTCCTCCCTGCGACCGACGCGCCTCCGTCCTCCCCGCGCCCGTCGCCTGGCGCCGCCGTCCTCCTCTCCTGTGCCTCCGTCCTCCCTGCGCAATAAGCTGCTTATTGACAAGCCTAAACCCAAACAAACAGGCCCACAGAGCATGCATAGCTTCATGGCATATTTCTTTTTTAGAACACTATTTGATGTATTGCTTGATCGTTGAAACATGAAAATAAGATCTTGTGGTTGTCAAAAATGTCAAAATGTGATGGTAGCATTGTGCTACCTTAGATTTCTTATTATGTTGCTTGTAAGAGATTATTATTCGATCAATCTCTGAAGTAATGTTATTATTTTACAGGAACCTTGATAAGGATACTGCAGCCATCATTTAAAGTGAGGAACAGCCAATCTTGTGGCAATTAATAACTCCTGACCGTCCATGGCCCGACCCTCTGCTGAAAAAACACCATCAGTCTATCTGTACATCCCTAATATCATTGGTAAGCTTCTGGTTGGTTGCTTGTTTACATATCAGCATATCACTATTGCTATTACCAAAATTACTGGGCAGATGCTATTTTATAAGAATTATCATTTCTTCTGCTGATTATATATCTCCACAAAATCCACATTGAACTTTGCTGGATCTGGATGGTTCTATTATTGACATGGTGCAACTGGAAACATTATCACTTTTCTGTCATTTTTTTTACTTCTTCAAATTCTTATATCTATATCAGATGTACCACTGTTCTTATAGTTTTGTTGCCACTTTGCTGCAAATAGCAATGGCGCGCAAACAATAGTAACCCAAAAGAAACTAGAAACATAATAGTAGAAACTAACATGACAGAATGCGTGCTATAGAATGTTTACAACGAGGCAATCTTTTTCACTGAGAAATTGTCGCTAGCAAGTGGATGAAAAGTGGAATTTTCGACATATGATAATTGTTATTTTGCAGGATATTTCAGGATCATCATTAACTTCATTGCATTTGCTGTTTGCTATTCCAATAGGCCACTCTTTGCTATCCTGTACTTCTTCAGGCGAGTGTCATAAATTTATCTGCAGACCACTTGTGTTCATTATCTTATGCAATTGATTTATCTCTAGGATTCTAACATCTTTGGAAAAATATCAGCTTTTTATGTGATGGCTTGGATGGATGGTTTGCACGGAAGTTTAACCAAGGTAACAAGTCGAACCCCTTTTGATGTAGCTTGCCCTTCTGCAGAGAAGGGCAATTTATAGTGTTTTCTAACTTTTCTTCTATGTTGAAACTTATGGCATTTTGTATTAATGAACTTTGAAATAGCTAATGTTAATATATTGGTCACAGCTAAATCTCTTTATGGCCTGTTTGGATGAGGGGGATTTTCTTTGGGATTCTTATTTATTTTCCCCGTATATATGATAGGGTGTGTTTTTGAAACTATCTGATCAGTTTATCTCATTCTCTGAATCAGCATCAACATTTGGAGCTGTTTTGGACATGGTAACAGATAGGTACTCCTTGAATAAATCATTAAACTCTGTAAAAGCAAATAATTCCACTTCTCATATTGCTCTTCTTCAGGGTTAGCACTGCTTGTTTATTGGCACTTCTCTCCCAGTTTTACAGGTAAATGAAAGCATAGAGCAGAGCACTTCAATTGTTCTATTTGAATCTCGATACCTGCCTTGGTTTTCTTTTCAGGCCACATTGTATCTTGAAAGCACTCCATTTGCAAATTTCTTTGCAGACCTGGCTTAGTTTTCTTGATGTTGCTTGGGTTAGACATTACAAGCCACTGGTTTCAAATGTACAGGTTAGTTTTCTCTACCATTTTTGTTCAATTCATACCATTTCTCACTTTGTTTCTCCTAGTAGGCACCTAATCCTGTTTCAGAAGGTACTAAAAGAAAGATAATAAATACAAATATTAACTGTGCAAGTACTGTGTGATGAGATGACTTCATGATGCATACATTGTATGCTCATTGTTCATGAGTTTCTTATGTTCTATTTTGTTATGCATCTCTATTTACTTTATACATTAGTTGCTAACTATATGTATTTTCTGTACTAGTTCTTTCTTATCAGGTAAGGCAAGCCACAAGGATGTAAAGGACACAGGCAATTGGCTTCTGAAATTATATTACGGATATCGGCCATTCATGGCCTTCTGTTGTGTTGCTTCTGAGGTATGTGATTGTCCACAAACAGTATCGTCACGGATGTTTGGCTGCTGGTACGAGGTACACATGAATAAGTAGATACAACATGAGTGCTGTTTGGGATGGCATTTGGTTGGGTGAGCTGAATGATGGAACATAGGATGAGTATATGTGTTTTTTGAGGGCTAGATACAGGATGTGTAGTGACCAAAGTGACCAAAACCAACCCATTGAATGAGGCCATCGTGTATATGCAGTTTCTGTACATGAAACCAATATAGAAAACTCAACGCTAGACAGCCATTTAAACCAGCTCTGCACATCTAACACCCTTTTGTACATTATCATCTATATATTCCATATTCTAACTTCGAAAGTTTCCAAATTACAGGTTCTATACATTATCCTTTTTCTCTTTGCTGATGACAAGTCGACAAGCTTGCTTAATGTAAGATGACATCATTTCTGTAGTTGCCTTCTCTAATTAACAAGTGAGTTGCTTAGCATCTGGTATTCCTGTGTGCAACAGGTGTGCAGAGGTATTTTGAAGCAAAGTCCCCTCATTGCCATCGTGTTTATTTCAACTCTTCTTGGCTGGGCATTGAAACAAGTGATCAATGTCATCCAGGTATTAAAAAACAACCTTAAGCTTTTGTGCAGCTAATTGCTATTAGCACATCTGCATCTATTGAGGTTGAGCTGGAACCGTGGCATTACTAGATTATTAGATGTAGAGCAAAAGAAAAAAAAATCTGTTGATGCAGTAATTGACCTAGGCTTTTTGCAATTAGGGCCATAACTAGCCTTCATTTTGGATTGTCGTCATGTTCAAGCTTACTGTACATGATTCTGACAGTACAAATGGATATACTTCAATATGAAGCTCAAAATTTTGACATTCATGCACCTTTCCTGAGTGCAGATGAAAACAGCTACAGATACTTGTGTTGTGTTTGATTTGAAGAGAGGCAAGTGAGCAGAAAGGCACCGAGATTTCGTTCACATTGTGTTGGCATATCCGAGAAAACTTATCATGAGGCTTGGTTGTACCAAGGCACATATAGAGGCTCCTAGATGCATCTTTAACATTCCTCTGATTTGAGGAGGGCCGGCATGTTGTGCGAGAAGCACCCTGAAAAGAAAAAGACAATTTCAGGAAAACAGAGAGATTGTCAAGTTTTGGATCTGTATGTCTTTCTACATGATGATGATTCGACCTTTGTTTATGTACCAGCGTGATGTTTCGTTACCAAGCAGTAAATATTTTCACGGCTACCTCCCGTTATACTAGTTCACACGTTCAATATGTACTTGTTGTTTTGGTTCAGGTTTCGTATTTGCTCCGTTTAGTTAGGCTGTCTGGGGATATGTTTCTCAGTTTCATAAGTGTTTTGGAGCACTAATCTAGCGATCCTCCTTTAGCATTTTTACATAAAGTTGTGCATTAATCTGGTATTCTCCAGACCAGGATCTCCATTCAACCGTTGGTTTGATCCATTTATTTATAATATTTCTAGCAAGCATGGCAAAGTATTATTTGCAGTGTTAGGCGTACAATTTACATATTTTATTTTATGCAAGGTTAATAATTTTACTACAGGTCAGTTGTACAACATGCAAGGTTTTTTTTACTGTAGGTAAGCTACGCCACTGGCAAAGTGGGCATTATAAATATGTCAATGATCGCAGTGGTGAAATTTCCTAGACAAAAGCTAATTATCTACCGTTATCCAGCATTTTGCCATAATTTTTTTTTTGAAAAGATAACAGCCTAATGAAAAATGATAAGAGTTGCTCTGTTCGACAGTAATTGAATCTAAACTAATGATGCGCCTTGTGTAGTAAAATCTCATGCAAAACATAGCTAAATGATAACTAGAAGCTAATTCTTGCTTTTTAATTCGTCTCCATAGGCAAGTTCTTGCTTTTGAATGCAGTTACATTCTTACATTTCTTTCCATTTTGCCCATGGCCATTTGAGCAGGGCTTGCAATGAGAACATCTATAGTGCTCCCAACAAATTTGGTACTACCGGTACTCCTACTCATAAAAAAATGGTCTAAATAATTATGAAAAAATCTTTAAAAAAATCCAAGCAGTCCCATCCTCCTAACTGTTGGCATGTGTAAACATCCTATTTTCTTTGGCATTTTGTAAAATAATTATAAAATATTCTTAATTTTAAAAAAATTCTTGTTTCATTTGGTTCTTATTGAGTTCAAATCCAAATTCAAGTTCCAATTTCAACCGAATTATGTCAGACCAAAATCAATTCAAAGATCACCTTTCGGCTCAAAACTTTCTTTGGGCCCAAACCAATCTCTCCCATTCTCTAGGGCCCAGCCGGCCCAAGCTAGATCCCCTGCCCCCCACTTCCTCTCTGCTCGCGCCCAGGCCACGCCGTGCGCAGCGCCACACCACGCCTGCGCCGCTGCTCGCACTCCTTTGCCGAAACGTCGCACACGGTCCTTCGTTTGGAAACGCCCACAATCAAGCCGTCTTCACCGCGCGCATTCAAGCTCTTTCCGTTCCTGCAGGTACCAGAATACGGATCGAAATCGTCGTCGCTCAGTCAATGGCAGCCGCACCAGCTGTGCTCCCCTCTATCCCTATAAATAGCGTCACCAGAGCTGCCACGTTCTACTATTTGGCATTTGCTACACCGAAACTCCCACCCCCTCTCGAGCTTCGACGCCGCCGGAATGAGGTTGTCTTCCCCGAAGCTGGCCGCCGCGCCGCCACCCTGTTCCACTGTCTCGGTGAGTCTCCATCGAAATCGGCGGCGCCATGCTGTGTTCCACCCCTCAAATAATATTTATTTTCAATCAATTTTGTCGTTGTCGTAGCCGTCCGCCGGAATCGAGCCTAACTCTGTCATTTCTGCCCGATGGCCGCTGTCGTCGATTGCACCGCCGCCAGTGAGCATACGCCTTCTTTGTCCCCTCCTACCTTTTTCGAACCTAGACTTCGCCAAAATGCCATCGTCGCGGTGGCCCGAATCCGCACCGCCGCCACCGCTGCCGCTTGCTGCTAGTGCGCCACTGTGCCTCCCCGTCTGCGACGTCGCCTCCTAGCGCATCCCAGGATCCCACATGTCATTTCCTGCCATTTCCAGCGCTTCCGAACCGTCGCTCGCTGGAGCCGCCGTTGTCCGGAGACTGGCCTCACCGTCCTCTGTTTTTCTTAACCGGCGAGTTCAACTGGCTCAGTTATTCCTCCTATGTTTGACACGTGGGTCATCCTCGGTATCAATTTCTAACTATTTCGGTTGTTACAAAATCCAAAGGGTTAAGTTTTTTTTTTGGGCAAATACCTAAACTGTCCCGAGTGGATTTTACTCTATAAAATAAGACACATCTTTGTACTTGAGTTGATATATCAGCAATAAAAAATCAGATCCCACTGCATTTTGTCTCCTACATTGTGTGTTTGGCTTGGTGTTTTCCGTGTGTTTGGCTTGGTGTTTTCCTGTGCGACGACTACGATAATGTAACACGTCATCAGGCCTGTTTGCTCTTCAGGGTTGAATCGGTATGTTGCCAAGATCCCCCTTTCCAATCCCCATATTTTAGATTAATCTTGTAGATTAATTACTGCTAGATCCTTAAATTAGATCAGTTTAGCTGCTGTTTATATTAGATATGTTTAATCGTTAATTAGGGTACTAGATTGGGATTGCTGTTCATAGTGTAGACTAATCCAGTAGATTCAGATCGAGTGTAAATCGCGCACGCGCACCTCCGTGGAGCCGATGCCCATGGTGCTCGGCATTCCGACGCGACGCTGCCCACTCGTCGAAGAACCCAGGGGCCTCGATCGGTTCGAGTCGAAGCGCCGTTGCTGGAGCCTGAGCCGCGCACCCGTCGTGCGCATCGGCAGCCTCCGCGCGTCCGATGTACTCGCAGCTGTCGACCCGTCGCCGTAGAACAGCGATGCCATACCCGCCGTGCGCCTGTGGCACACATCGCCGCTGGCACTGTCAGACCTCAAATAAATTTGTAATTCGGAATCATCTGTGTTTACGGCATCAATCTCTGGATCAGAAGCTAGTGTCCACAATTACATCATTAAATATCAAACACATAACTCAAAAATGTACATCTATTGCATAATAATAAACAAAATGTAAATATGTCTTGCGGCTTTTGACTTTTAGAATGGCCAGCCAAACCAAATATCTTTAATGAATCAGCAACGGAAGTGAAAATAAAATACAACACGTGGAACCCTCAGGATATACCCATATGCAATCAACTGGGACTCGCGATCTAACTCTTGGCCTTCTCGATTTCCAGTCTTGATGATCATCATTAAGAACTCACAAAGTCTTCTTCCTTTTCTTAGTGAATGATCATATTGAGCGAGTACGAGTACACAGCCGTACTCAGCGAGTCAACTCACATAATACAGTTTATAATATATGCAGGGCTAATCAAGGAAAGGCTTATGGTTCTTTCATTTGCACAAAGTTGCATTTGAGTTAGACTAAATAGTGGACAACTCCTGAGACCTAGCATTTTGACTAACATGGGTTTTAATAAAAACTGAGTTTTGTTTTATAATAATAGCGAACATTCCATCCACCCACTAGTGGAGAGCAATACTCGAAGGTTCCATCCAACATGAGTTGCTTTCAATTCTATTCACATCATGCTATACCATTTTCTAGGGTTGTATCCACCTCGCGATCCCAAGGTTGCAACCACTGGCAATTCTGGGCGGACTACTCCTGGCAATTTAGCGCTAAATGCCCCAAGCAATTCCAAACTGACTGCCCTTGACGACGCAGGCCGCACTAAACACGAATTCCAAGCTACATTCCCTCGGCAATCCGAGTCGTATTCCCCCACCAATTCCAGGCTGTATCCAACCGTGAATCCTAGGCCACTTTCCTCTTGCAGTATTGCGGCTGCATACACCCTTCTCTCTCCACGGGCTCCAGCCAGAACAAACCAAATTCTCAGGCTCCCACTTGGCTTTTCATTCCACTCACAAATCGTTTTGTAAAATTCAAGACATAATCAAGCAAGTTCTCAGCATCACCCATGACCATGGGCACGACTATCCGAACAGTTTTACACTCTGCAGAGGTTGCATAACTTTACCCACAAGAGACAATTATCATATAATTTCAACACACTGCCGTAGACGTGAGACTAAAAAAACATCACGTGACCTTTCTAATGCCCTTACTCCAACGGAACCCCACCTGCTAAGGTTTCATCCGTTGTGGATGATAACCCAGAAGGCCCCCTCTTGCACTATAGTGGTTTTTGTGCCTTATAGTTATGCCTCCCTCTAGGTGGTCTCAGTAACTATAACCACACCACATTCTGGGCATGATGAAGTAACGCTGAAGCAAAGCAAATTAGTGAGCCAGGTCATAAACATGATAGTAGACTTGTGGTTGCATTGTTAGTGCATGAGAGGTCATCATATGAAGCAGTCCTTAATTGACTTGGTGGTTCTTCCCCATACCTATCTCGCCTACTCCTTTACATCACGCTTTCCATTCGTCCAAGTCTAAAAACAGTTTCTGGGTTTTCTCTTTTGAAATCTCCTTCTCTTTTTAACATACCAGCTAGGCTCTAGCCTCGACTGTCCAAATTCAGTTTTGAGTTTCGAAATTTGTCGAGGCAAATTAATGCCTACATATCAATGTATCTAAGCAAAGCTAAGCATGGTACTTAGATATAGAGTTAGTAACTAGTCATGTATACCATTATTACTAGGGTGACAAAGGATAGTGTCTAAGTTCAAGGATTGGTAGTTTATACCAAATTAACATTAAGATATTATCTATAAGCTAAGTCAACATAATTGTATAAATAATAGCAATGCCATTTTAGTAGTTTAAAGCAATATAAGTTGCATTCAAATATAGGTGCAAAATGATCAAAGTGTTGACTCGCTTTGCTGCTGCTTCGTCATGGATTTTGATTCTAATTACGTGAAAATACGGTTGAACCCAAGAACGTGGAGTCTGGTTATTTCATAATTTCTCTTATTATTTTATATTTATCAAGAAAGTTCCATGAGCCTTAGGTGGAACCTCCCTGCATTAGCTAGACATCAACCTCTGAATTTAATCAGTGGTGCCTGTGGGTTTGATTTTCATTATGGAGGTGACTTTTATTTTAATTACTTACGAGGCTCGGCAAACACTAAAGTGTACTTACTACACTAGGTTGACCTTCAATTGTAATTCCTACTAGTGACTATTTTTAGTTAAGTAGCTAGCTATCTCATTCATTATATAAGGCCTATGTGCTTCCGTCTTTTAATCCTTGTTTAGTTTTTATCCTATTTTAGCCTCTAATTCCAATTAAGATCCAGTCATGTGTTTCACATAATTATCATAACATGTCGTAATTGAATTAACTCTTGTCAAGGTGCAACTTTATGGTCTGGCACCATTTCTAGTTAAATTCTTTATTTTATTTTAAATGTTAATGATATACTAACTAGCTAAATTTAGTGTTCATCACTACTACATGTTAATTGGTAATTTAACTAGTTAACCCCCTATGCCAAGGGATGGATCTTAGGACTGTCACTTAATGTTATACTAATTATCCCTGGTCATCCTGTGGCACTAACCAATTTTAGTTCATCCACCAATTAGCCGGTTCCTAGATGTATTTGATCTATCCAACAAATTGTTTATGTCTAACTTAACCACAAACGTAGTACTTAACTAATCAATATATTTATTAATTATTGTCTGGATCCTATGTGTCAATGACATTCTAACCAACCCTAGTTAACTTTCTATTTTAGTTCAAATATTACTGGCACCCTTAATTAATTATTAGCAAGGCCTACAAGCCATTGACATATTTTTGTCACTATTATTTATTATAAAGATTATTTTGCTGGTCTACTTACAGCAGGTAACTATACACTAACTTACCTAGATAGCGTAGTGAATTAACCAAAATATAATGAGGGCAATTAGTCAATTTAACCTCAGTAACTTAATTATCTTTGATTTAAGGGAAATTTTGATATATGCCATTGCTAAGTGGCCGTATCAGAGAAATGCCACCGCTTATTTCGAAATTCGAAAGATGCCACTGGAAAGCTTGGAACATCCTACAAATGCCACTAGTATACGTATTCTATCAGTATTGGACCAAATTACCCCTATATTCTCATTCCTCACTCCTTACACTGTCTTCTTTATCAAATTTTAGAGCTCCATGCCGCATCTCCTCTCGGCCTCTTCTGCCCTCATGGTGTCGCCCCCGTCGTCGCTGGCTCCCTGCCGCCAGCCTGCCGCCGCCTTGGCCGCCTTGGCCCGGCTCCTCTCTCTCTCTTTGGGTCTCCCCATGGCGCCGTTTCTAGGGTTTTTGGTCTTCATGTCTGGCGGCGAGGCAAGATGTTAGAGGGTGAAGGGGACGGTGAAGTGGTTCAACACCACCAAGGGGTTCGGCTTCATCTCCCCCGAGGACGGCGGTGAGGACCTCTTCGTGCACCAGTCCTCCAAGTCCAACGGCTTCCGCAGCCTCAACGAGGGCGAATCCGTCGAATTCGTCATCGGCTCCGGCAACGACGGCTGCACCAAGGCTGTTGACGTCACCGGCCCAGGCAGTGCCCCGCTCACCGGCGACTCCTGCCCCAGCGGAGGCGACCGTGGAGGTGGCTACGGCGGCGGGAGCGACCGCGGCTATGGCGGCTACGGAGGTGGCGGCGGAGGCGGCTACAGGGGCGGTGGCAGAAGCGGTCGTGGGTGCTACAAGTGTGGTGAGGAGGGCCACATGGCCAGGGACTGCAGCCAGGGCGGCGGTGGCGGTGTGTTGCTCGTGTGAAGAAGAAGAAGATGCTGTAAGATCTAGAAGAAGCGATATGGATGGATCATGTAATGGGATGTAAGGGGAGTTTGAGTAGTTTCCTTTCCCAAGTTATCTGTTTGTGTGTGTTCGAGAGACAGCCATGGATGGCACTGTCCAATCTACCGAAGGGCGATGGTGACATGGGAATCGAAGAAGACAGGGGCAATAACATCAATATTTGTGAAATATGTAGATCGGTGGCATTTCTATGAGAAAAAGATGTTTGCAATGGCATCTTTCGAATTTCGAAATAAGCAGTGGCATTTCTCTGATACGGCCACTTAGCAATGGCATATATCAAAATTTCCCTTGATTTAATGTTAAGGCAGTATTTAGCTAAAGGAACAAGTTTGGTTAGTCAATAATTAAAGTGGCCCATTAGTTTTATTCTAACAGAATTTTTATTTTAACCTTGGACTTTCAATTACAGCTAACAACACCCTAACTAGCCTTAATTAACATTTATCAATAATTAATTCATTTAAACCTTACTCATATGAATCCTAGTTGACACCTGGTTTAACAGTAAATTGCACTTTTAATTAGCCTACTAATGGCCTAGGGTCTACTATGGGATGAAACATTACCTAACTAATTATCTTTAGCCAAACCTGGACTAATATGGTCTATGAGTTAAGAAAATATTACTAATTAATGCTGACCTGCTGTCAATGGCACACTAGCTAGGCTCGATACATCTAAGCTAAGAACTAACGATCAACTCTAATCATTTATATTCCCTTACTTATTTCAAATCCTAAATATAAGTTGTCGAGACCCAAAAATACAATTCTAGACCCTCTGTGTATAATACACTAGTCTAGGATCACGTTAGTAAACACAGTGTCAATATAGATGAATATCATTTCACACAAGACGAATATAAGGATAAATGACTAATTTGATTAAATAAATAGCACTTTTGACCTTATGGTCGAGTTTACAATTATTAAGTCACGCAGGGCTGACATTAAATAAAGAAACAACAGCGGAATGAAAGCAACTCCAGCGGATACTCATCGACTAGCTACAGGCAACCGACTAGGATCAAGACCTAACAATCACCATCCTTGTAAAGCTCCTCCTCAAAGGCAAGCGATGATTCCTCCACTTTAGCTGAATGATTGCAGCAAGAATGAGTACTCCGAGTACTCAACAAGTTGTAACACAGAATGCAATTATAGATGATGACTTATTCTAAAGGAAATCGCTTCTGTGATTATTTTGTAATAAAGCAGCATTTACAATTGAATACAAATAATAGATTGGAAGTGTAATTCAAAACAAATAAACAATAATAATTTTAACAAGTATTTTCACAAAGCTTAAATAACCAAATCAATTTCTTTCACACAGCTGCACAAGTTATCTCTCACAACTGTCCCTTCCCAATTGTTTTTACAAAAATCTACCCCTTGTGTGAAATCCGTGAGCATGTCCATGACCGCAGACGAGGCTATTTGAATAGTTTGATTAACACTATACAGAGGTAGTACACTTTACCCACAAGATACAATCAGCTGGATCAGAGTTGATCACAACAAAACCTTTCCAAAACTTTATCTCAATAATTGACACTCCTGTTGTGCTTACTGCCAGCACCAACCCCCACACAGGTGGTTAGCTCGTTGCACACCATTGAACCTAAAGACGACGAACCACTTATAAATGTGAATCGCCACACAAGCAGAAACACACTTCCACCCTAGCACACAACTTAAACTATCTACCTGAGTAATCAATATCAAGACTCCATAGCATGTGGTTGTACAGTTGTGGCTCAGTTCAATGGCGCACAAAGTTAAGTCATTAATTGACCAAGACGAGACTACCAATTTCTACCAACTATCACATTCATATTTTCCCAAACGTACACAGCTTCACCATAACACATTACCATCCACTCGCCTCAGTCTAAATCTTTTTCCACCCTATTGGTTAAGTGCAACACATGCCATTAACGAGTAACAGCATACATCACACAGTTTTACATAAGTTCCATAATCACTTAGTCAAGTTTATATTTGCAACTCAAATGATATAAGTGACTCGTTGCATGGCTAAGCAAACTATTCGTAACTAACCAATCTACGTTGGTGCTATGCTATTACCAACTAATAATTAACCAAGCTAGGGTGACAAAAGATTATGATAATACAATAGGCAAGATGGATATAATAAAATTGGTATATAACTAATCCCAAAATATTTAAGTAAATACTTGAAGTAGAATGCAATAATTGAATCAAGTTAATTTTGGAAAAATTGGATTCAACATGGTCAAAGGTATAACTTACCTTAGAACAAGTCTTGGTATTGGTCTTGAGCTTGATCAACTTCTCCTCTCTCGAAAACTCCTGAAGTATCAACGTCTACTCACAAACGAAAGAAAAAACTAAAATAAATACAAAATAGAGAGATAAACAAAATCCAAAAATTAAATAAAAATCTTAGGAAGGTAGAGCTTGAATTTAGATGAATTTAGAAATTTGAATAGGCTCAATTGAAGTTCATATGAGGAAGAACGGGCTTTCGGAATATTTAAACCTAAGAAAAAGATAAAGGAATTACTATTTTGAATTTTTTGAATTATCTTTTTTAAAGAAATTCCGAAATATTGCATTAGCATGACGTCCACAATCAATTTCAGAATTAAAAGAAAATCCCCAAAATAGAGATAGTGGCTAACACATGGGGCTCTGGGTCTATGGACCAAGTCCATGGATCTGGTCTATGGTCTACGGCTCACTGGTCTATGGAATAGTGAATCTGACATGTGGGACCCACATGGCACAGACATGGCTCACAGTGAACCAGATTTAACTGGGTTTAGGGTTTAGGTTTTGGATCTGGTTTGGATTGGGTTTGCCATGTGGCTGCCACGCGGTGATGACAGGGACAACACAGAGGTGACAGGGTGATGTGGCGGCTAAGGTGGCGTGCCAAGGTGACTCAATGGTGGCAGAGGCTCTAGGCTCGAGGGGTTCCAGAGAACGGCGGCTCTTCGGCGACGACAAAGGTCTAGGTCTGGGCAAAGCCGACATGGGGAACACGGTGATACGGGTGATTTACACAAGGGATGATCACAACGGCGGTGGCGAGGAATTGAGAGGCGGAGCGGTGTGGCTCGTGGTAGCGACGGCAAAGTGGTGGCTCCCTGGAGACGGCGAAGTGCGCCTCACATAGAATGCGCGAAGGCGACCCCGTTTCCAATGACGAAGGGGGTGAAAGCTCATCGACGGCGAAGGAATCGATGGTTGAACGATGACGTCACAGGAAGAAGAAAAGCTTCAATGCTCGGCAAAGGCAACTCCTCGCTCCGATTGAATGCTCCTGAAGGTTGGCGATGATGAGGCGATCCTTTTGACATGAACGGGACCGTCGGAGAAGAAACACAGTAGCGGCGCGATGAGTTTTGACCTTCGGCTTCAATGGCGGCAGTGACAAACCGAAGAGCAGTGGCTAGGGCTAGGGTTTTCGGGGCGATGGCGGCTCAGGGTGAAGAGGCGAAGGGGGTCGGGCGACTTTTATACGCGAAGGAAGGGTTAATCCGGAAGAAACATGGCGGTGCAGTCGTGTTGGAGATGGACACGAGCAAGAAGTCCAGAACGGAGACGAAGCCGGCGTCGTTGAAAAGATGGGCCCACTCGATAGTGAGAGGGAGAAGGGAGAGGTGGCTGGGCTGCGGGCGAAACGAAAAGGCCAGGTGGGTTGGGCTGGACTGATGAAGAAATGGGCCAAGCAAAAGGGGATTCAGCCCATTCGATTTTCTGAGATTTTTAATAGGTTTTCTGTTTTAGAAATACCATAAATACCAAATAGCAAAAGAAAAATAGCAAATGAACTAGGATAAATTTCAGAAAAACTGAAAAATATTTCCAAGCACAGAGAACTCAAATAAAATAGTTTTAGAATTAATTGAGGTTCAGATTAGTCACATTAAATTATTTTGGGCTAGCCCTGGGATAGGGGGTCCCAAGTTGACATCCGCCTCATTGCCTTAGGCAGCATCTGCAGATGTGCCTTGTCCCTTTCGGTTAGCTGGACCTCCGAGAAGGAGTCAGGTCGATGGGTCTTCCAGAGGAGCATAAGACATCAACCAATGGCGAGGCATGGTAGAATCACCTCCGTGTCCACTCAGTTTCCCACTGGTTCCGAGACACGGGGGCTAGCATGTATCATAACTTTGAGGCCTTCAGCTGGAAATTGACGCTCCCGAAGTTGACCACCATGTTGGTGCCCTTCTTTCACTTTGGTTGGCACTGGGCGTTGTGCAGGTATGCGAATAGGGGTGCACTACCCTTCACTCCTTCGGCCCGCAGTGTCTACTCGAAGACACTAGCCGCACGATGGAGTTGGGAGTCAACTGCATTAACACCACGCCGTACAAATGCAACACTCCCACCATGAGCCCGACCAATGGAATCTGCATGCCCGCGTTGAAGAAGGCAACGAACACCATGGCTTCGTCATCCCATGGCTCGGGCACTGTCTGCATTACAGGGGCCCACACAACAGCGAGGCTAGATACCTTCTCCCTCCTCAATGAGAGTGCAAAGGGTCCAGTTAGTCACCAGCTAGCGATGAAGCTCACTGGTATATGTCACTTTGCCACCTACCTCTCTAGGTGGACTTGTGGTGCTTCAGCATCTTGACGAGGTAATGCGAGGATTAACAGAGCTACAGAACAACTACAAGCTAACCATAGGCAAGAAGAAAATTAGGATTTCAAGAAGCGTAAGAGGGAAACTCAAGGGCACCTAGGCCCTTTATAGGCCACAGGGCACCACCCACGATGTGGCGTGGCCCAAGGAGGCATTGCCACGTGCCGCACTCACAGGGCGCACATGAGCCGTTGTCACTTTGCAACAATACCACGACGCACGTATCAAGGAAGTACATTAAACCCCAACATGGCGCACGACAATCAGGGAAGCATAATAACTTCCTTGTATGATGTGCGCCAATCAAGAGGATGCAACAACTCTAGCCACCGATTTTTTAAAAAAATAATATTATTTTAATAAATAATTACAAAATAAATAGTAAAAAATTACAAAAATGGTCCTCTGTCGCCATTTCAAATGGCGACAAGGACCCTACTGGCATGAAAATACTTCGGTTGCCAATTAAATTGGCGACAAGATCTCTGTCGCCATGGAAACAGTTCGCTTGAACAATTCGGTACCCTATCGACACGAGTAGCCTACATGGGTGTCGCAAGAGGGGGTATTGCGAGAGGGTGTTGCATTGGCTGGCTCGCACTGGGTGCACCATGCAGATGTAAAGCCCCAACTGAGACCTGACTACTCACGCTATGCGAAGGCCCATTGCCCTGTCATCGTAGCGTCCACTCCTCGTTGAAGTCAAAGTTCGAGGTGTGAGCTCCCTCGTGCAACACCAGCTCCTTATTCCAAAGTGTTGTATGCCCTGTGGAGTAGGATGTTATGCATGTAAACAAGATGGAAATGCTGAAATGGTACATTATGCATGTAAACAAGATAGACATACCTGGTCGTTGCATCACAACGGATGGCTTCGGGTAGTCCTACCCCATGTACGGGTGGAACCAAGGACCTGTCAGAAGAAATTGCCATTAGTAACTAGTGGAGTTTGAAATAAATAAGCAAAAGTGAGTGCTTCAAGTGTACCTGCGAACTGTGCTAGGATACTCCCGACACGGTGCTATGAGGATCCACCCTCCACGTCCGGGTGAGGAGCCGTGGGGCGTGACGCACCGTGGCTAACCTCGCACTGGTGGGTCCACCATGTCCCTCGATCTCTAGCACAACGTAAGCTGATGCGCTCCTCGACCGACATGCTAGCATAGAGGTCGCTAACGCGTGCATATACCATTGTAGATCGTTCTGTACATAGAAATAAAAAGTTAACTTACGTGTGGATGTTCAACGGTAACTTCTCCCCCCCAGGGAGGTGGGATCTATTGCCGTAGTCCAAACTAGTTCATCACTCGGTGCACATGGTACTCCTTCACGAAGACGTCATACACCAAGGTCCTCCACGTGAGCCAGTACCGTACACCCTATCAAGAGTACATGGTGTCTAGATGACGAGATCATTCATCAACTGATCGAATATTGCAACATAGTCCGGGTAGGACGTGTGTGTAGTGATCAGAGTGAAGGTGACCTGTGGAATAAAATAACAAAATCTGAGCACTTGCAATTAAATTATATTACGGAAATGACTAAAGGTTCAAAAAACTTACCTGTCGGCGACACCACACCATACCCATCGTCTAGCTATCCACGTCGTCGTCAGTGGCGTAAATGGAGTCGGTGTAGGTTCTAAGGTCCAATGGCGTAAATGGCATCGATGTAGGCTCTAAGGTCCAGCTATGCCACCATTGCTTGAAATGGTAATATGAGCCTTTTTTTGTAATTTTTTGGATTTTTATTTTTTTAATTATTTATTAAAATAATATATATATATATATATATATATATATATATATATATATATATATATATTTTAAAAACACATGACACTTCGCCAGACCAAAGGGGATGATATGCCTAGACCCTTTGGGGGTAACAAGGTGAGGTTTCGGTCAGGATGAAGTAAGACCTCGGCCATGAGGGGTTCCGTCGTAGGGGCGGCCCACCGGCCCCGACGACCTAGGGAGGACACCAAGCCAGGGGCACAGACCAAAGGGTACAAAAAGATTGCCGAAGGCAGCCTCAACGAAAGAGTTCGACACACTCTAGAGCAAAGGGGTCCAGAGACTCCTTGCTCGAGGCCACCTCGCATAGAGTGAAGGGGTCCAGGGAGCCTTCGCTCTAGGTCCGCCTCTCATGGAGTGAAGGGGGATAGAGCCGCTTGGGGGCCTGGAGTATAGGCACGGTAGATCAAGCTCACGAAGGTCTACCATGCACCAGAAGCTACACCTAGGGAGGTGTAGAGACCCTGTATTCTCTATTGGCATAGGACCATTTTAGGGGTAGAATCGGAATCTCTTGTACCCTGGATGTAACGCTATAAATAGCTAATTTCCCCATGTGGTTGGGGAGAGGATTTTTTAAGCAATAAAGAGACACATTTAACACACCTTAGTACTGTTTTCCTATATCTAAGGACCTTCGGGTTTCCCCTTCGCATTGTAGGAATTTGAGGGTCTCCTTCTCTACTATCTAGTTTGTAGTTACGACAATTATGATTACTGATAACTCTGAATGTATCATTCTTATATGCCATTCTCTTTTACATTCTATGTTCTATCCACTGCACTACTCAAGAAGACATCACCACCATAGTTTGCTTGATTTGCTAGCATGGAGTATCGCGCAAGAAGGCCGTTGGAGGAGACTAGTGCCGCGCTCGTACGAATTTCGGTTTCCATCGTATACTGTGAATTGAGAGCACCTTCAGGCCTCAGCACCAGCAACCATGATGTGGATGTGGGTGAACAACATTACTGTAACTTGGTGTCTTCCCCGTTTCCGACACCTTCCATTCCTACTAAAATTCATTTCCCTATCTTCTCTTGCCCGCACATTTTTTTTTTGTGTGTTTTATCCCAATACTGAATGGGCGACGGATATGTTGGGAGTCGGGGGAAATTGAGGACATCGTGGCATCTTAAATAGCTCGATGGCACTTGAGACTGTACAAGTGTATATGAATGCCCTTTAAAACTACTGTACTGTAGTACAATATGGCCTAAAATTCACTCAAAACTCTGCCCTCACGTAGGATGGGCCTATCAATGCGTAACACCATGCTTGGGCTTTTGTCCATACTTCGCTCGAAAGGTTTTGGGCAACAAACATTGTTATAACTCATTTTAAACTGGCAACATGGTACTAAGACCTGGGGTGTTACATTCTCTTTTCTGAAGGGCTGAGCACCATTGATAGCGTTCAACCCAGAAATGCCCCTTGGTACGTGTTTCATGTTGTGTGCTGCTACAGGGCTTTCATACTTCTGTTTTAGTGGGGTAAATGTTTTTGAATTTTGCCTGATATCCGAAACCCGACTTTGAAAAAGCACAGATTATTACGATAGCAATATGTTAGTTAAATGTATGAAAAAAATTATACATTATGAAAATTATTTTTTAGATGAATGTACTAATTAATTCATATAGCAGTCTGTTAGGAAATTTTTAAAAAAAGATATTTTGTATTGTTCCTTGTTGGAACACCATCGACACATCTACAAACCCTTCTTTGATGACACTAGGATTGAGCAAGCACGATGTTGCCGTAGTTCTATTCTGTTTTTGCAATGTAGTATGAAAAATTTGTATTATAAATATTCTTTCCTATTTAATTTTATTGTTTCTTAGAAATATGTAGTAGGTTCTAGATTGTGTGATTTAAAGATGTCTTTTGTAGTATGCTGTAAGGTTTAAGCATGATTATTGAGTGTTTTTATAATGTATCAGAGAAATTGATGAGATGCTCAAACACGTTTCGAATACAAAAATCCAGCCATATATTGTCTTGGTGCCAAAGTAAAAATTCCAGCCATATATTTGCACTGTGATTACCTTTCTACAACTTTATTCCATGAATTATTTGTTAATTTTAAGAAACACGCAAGTGGGTACAGCTTGAGGCAGACTGGATTTGCATGTTACTCACTTCGTTCGTTTATAATTGACATAGTTAACATTTTATGGTCCTTGAGAGGGTACTTTGACAATTGATTCAACAATATTAGGAATAAATCCATTTTTCACATCCGAACTATTGAAAAGGTCCAAGTAACCCCCTCAACTTCAAAACCAGTTATTTAACACCACAATATTCTAAAACCGGGTTAAATCACATGTCATGGTGGTTTTGCTTGGCAGTTTTGCTGAGTTCGACGTCCTCTGGTTCGGGAAGCGGCAATAGCGAACGGCGAAACGCGTCGTAGGCGATGAGAAGGGAAGACTCGATCGGAGCACTCGGCTGATCATGGATATGTGATGCATACGCATTGCTCCCCGTCTGGCAAGGTTGCAGCTAGTGCCAGTGTCCGATACGGTGACGAAGTTGTATGCAATGCGGATTCATGCCGAGCACCTATCGGTTTTTCTTGTCAAGATTGATTTTTTATACATAGAGCAGCATGCACATTATTTTCCAAATCCCGGTTTGAAGTAAGAGTTTATAGTGCTATCTGCATGACATCTTGTTTTTATTTTTTCCGCTAGATCAAATATGAATATTTGATTTGTTAACCTCAGATAGATCAAACAAAGCAGCTTGCAGAGAATATGCAAGTTCAAAAGACTATACATGCAGAAAAGTCAACATGAGTCATGATATACTCGCCGTGCAGCTAAGAGTGGTGGCCCCTTTTGCCACTTGTGCGCACCGACGAGGCAAAATAATGCAAAGAAACGTCCAACTCAGCAAAATAGACGAGCAAAACCATCATGGGGTGTGATTTAACACGGTTTTAGAAGATTGGGTGTTAAATAACTGGTTTTGAAGTTTGAGAGGTTATTGGACTTCTTAGATAGTTTAAGGGTGAAAATGGACTTATTCCATAATATTACTCCTCCGTTTAGGAATATATGACGTTTTAAAAAACGTGCACTCAAAATTCTTGAACTCTTTAACTTTGACCACTAATATATATAGAAAAATGTATTGGTCATGTTAAAATGATATCATTAGATTAGTCATGAAAAATATTTTCATAATATAATAATTTTATATTATTCTACGAACATATTCATATAAAAAGTAATAGTCAAAGTTGCATGTTAGAGACCATGTCAATATCCAAAACGTCATATATTGTTGAACAGATGGAGTATCTTAGTATAGGTTAGGAATAAAAACCACTGTGCAAGGATTTAAAAACTATTTTTAAGGACAAAACCAGTGATACAATTTTTATGTGGCCACTGGTCAGTAGACCAACATAGATACTTTATAGACATACTTGAAATGTCAAATTTGAAGAAAACAAATTGACTGCGCAAGTTTACCGCAGTGCAACAAGTTGCTTTATAGCGAAGATTAATCGGC
The DNA here is from genome assembly GCA_036346255.1 of Ampelocalamus luodianensis. NCBI lineage: Eukaryota > Viridiplantae > Streptophyta > Magnoliopsida > Poales > Poaceae > Ampelocalamus > Ampelocalamus luodianensis. The sequence goes on along the minus strand of CM070629.1, from coordinate 48,979,807 downwards.
AGCGAAATTACATGCTTCTGTCAATGACCAGTGGTTTCAATTTACTAGACTACAGAAACACTTCGGTTGGTATGACAAGAGTTTCCGTTCCAAATGACTGGAGTGTGGAGTAGCTCCCTCGCATTTAGGCAAGACATGGATGGTATCCTCAATTAGCACACTGTCTACTGGACACCACTTGCTAGGTTTCGCCTGCAACAAAGATGATGTCCTGTACTGCATATACTTGCGCTTGTTGTTCGTCCAGCAGTGAAAGCGCAATACGCGGTTCTCCTCCGAACGTGCTGCTCACACGGTCACACCTATGAATGCCGCTGCCGATGGGTCTCGGAAGACTAACTCCAGTGACACAGGGAGGCCGGGTTCATAGGCATCGCTCTACGTTCATTGCATTGCCAATAGCTGGGTTCAACACATAAAACCTGAACATACTTCAGCCGTCGGCTACACACCTTTGGGCAGGGTGTATGTTTTGCACTGCAGGCTATGAGTTTAGCAGCAGGAGCTTGTTTCGTTCCTAATTCCTCCTATTCCCATCGACATTGCTGTACGATACACCTACTTTCACCTCGCTCTTTCTCTTGCATTTCTAGTGGACTCAATACTGCCACCAATGGGTGTTGTACTGAGATAGGAGAAAGCAAGGCCACAAACCTGTTTTTATGTTATGCTATTCTTATTGGTGAGCTGGTGCTGCGTGGAGTTAGAGCAAAGGAAAGACTGCCATGATATTTAATACAAGCTTTCTGTGTTATTTACTCTTTGATAGATCAGGAGTTGATTTGGTGGAAGCATTTCTTCTTCCATATCCAAACAATGTGTATCATTTATTTTGGTGGACAGACCTTGCATGTTACTATGTAGTACTACGCTGCTGATTGGATTAAGTCCACTTGCATATAGCGGAAATTGGCTCAGTAACATCACGTTCAAACGTATTTAGAGGAATGACATTCCATTCATGATATATTGGATTTTGTCTCTAAAATTCATCTAAACCAAGCATCAGAAACAACAGAGAATTATTACAACAATTAGCTCTTGAAGTCTTCGGTGCCAGTTAAGCACAAAGGAGGCCTTCGTTCATTTTCATTTTCATTCGCGTAGGCCCATATTCTTATCATTCGCGTAGGTCCATGTTCGTTCATTTTCATCAAGAGCGTAGGTAGATGGGTTATTGAGTGTGCGTGGTGATTGCCCGGGGTGTATGTCGCGATCTTGAATCGTCGTTTACAGCCAGCCAAATTATCGGTCATTCTACTACCAGTTATGAATTACTTCAATGGGCATTTGCTCCTACCGTGCCCTTTGGCGCATGGTTATCACCATAGCCAAGCCCTCACCAGATCCTAAGGTCTTGTTTGTTTGGGCAAATGGTTGGATCACTAGGGATTGTATATATTAAAAAATCTGAAAGCAAAAAAAGAATATAAAAATTCCAAAAATAATATTAAAAAATTGGAACAATTCATGAAAATTTCCAAAACCAAACCAAAAAATTCGAAAAATATCAGAAATTTTTCACAAACAGTCTAGAAAATTTTAAAAAAAAGTGCAGAAAATTCAAAAAAAATCATAAAAATTCAGAACAAAAGGTCTAGAAATTTCAAAATAAAAAAACACAGACACAGATTATAAATTTCAAAAAAATATTAAAATTTTGAATACAACCTCTAGAAAATTGGATAACAAGTGATGCTATTACAGAAACATCTGATATCAGGCTTGGAGTTAGCATGCCATTGGTACATGTTTACTGAGTTGCTGAATCGCATCAAGACAGAAAGGATGAAACAATTGTATCAAGTTCATGATGGTATAGACAAAAAAAACTATGACATCAAGAGATCTCAAGGATTTTGTTCCAATGCATCAAAACTCTAAACATGTCTTGCATTAGAGCAACTGATGACTTCTTGATAATCCAAATCAATCCACAAGGGTGTCCAATATGTCATACTCTCTGAAGAGGAGGTACCTGAAATTCCACAAAGCAAAGATAATTAGAGTACTGGCTCCAATACAACTTAGATCGGTACAAAAACATAAAACGTAGATTATAGATGGTAATTATATGAGTCCACCAAAGTTGATGAAAAAATTATGGCCTTGGTACATGTTTAATAAAAACTACAACTAAGACCAAGACATCATGGAAACATTAGTAAATGATCTTACACATATTATGTTTGCACAAAGATACTACACAACAATGTACTATACTTCTACCTGTCCACACAAATAAGTGCTACTCTACTCCCTTCCCTTCTACTGCTACTGGTTCTATTCCACAGCTATCAATCAAATGCAAAGTGTTTTGTGTTATCCACTTACCATCACACTTCTCAACCACAAGAGACGAGTAAACATAGAACTAGTATTTATCAATAGATCAGTGCCAGGCACAGAACAGAACACAAGAGAGGCAAAGGCAGATAGGTTTTTGGCAGTACAATTACATAGCATCAGAAAAAAAGTGTCATACTCATATCAGCAAAGATGCATAATTGCTACCAAAAGAAAGAAAGAACAATGAGAAAAATACATGTGTTTAGCTAAAAATGCTATTACATAGCTCTTGCAAGCTCACCTCAAAAGTGCTCTAGAACTAAACAATAACCTAAGGAATGAATGAATCTCAGCTAATTATGCTAAAACTTTCTAAACTAATATGATTTGAACTAGTGTTTGACCACTGAACTTTCTAAACTACCATATTTACACCAAAGCATAGCACTGAGGTGCAACTACTTGACAAGAGGTGGATCAACACTAGATGAGTCCAGGCAATGCCCATTTGCCATGCAATGCATTCCATGACCAAATCTTGGAGTGTTCACGCCACGCATTTATTCACTGTGTATATGTGGGATCTGTGAGGATATAACAGTCCAAGAGCATTGGCATACAATCTTAAAAATATGAAGACAAATAATATCTATTGGGCAACTTCAGTTGGTTCTGATGAACTCTCCACTGACCATGCACTTTGACGAGGATATGATAATCCTCATTTTATTATTCCATAATCATGTAATATGATGTCACATGGTATACCCTTTAATGTTATAAGGGAGGAGTAAGTTAGGTGGTCGTAAGCTCTTCTACGACCACTCCTCTAGTCGTAAATATTTCTACGACTATGGTGTAATCGTAAGTCCTGCTACGATTACGTACGGTCGTAAGTCTTTTCTACGACCAGTACCAGTCATAAGCTCTTTCTACGACTACCCCCTATTCGTAAGTTCTGCTACGACCAGCCCTGCTACGACATCCTCACAATTAGTTGAGTCCACCCATCAGAAGGACATTTACTAGTGAGGATCTGAGCAGTCAAATTACGTAGTTATACCCGAAAGAACTACAGATAATTCTCCACTATCTCTGATTGGTAACTGTTAAACAGCGTGGGGAGGTTACTACCCCGGTAATTACTCTCATTATTACGCAATAATGAGCGCCTAAGGGTGTGTTTGGTTCGTCGAATCATTTGGTCCTGAACCGTCCGGTACGGGAAATGAGCTCGTTCAGGTGTTTGGTTGGTTGAATGGAACCAAACCATTCAGGATGAAATGGTTCAAGAAATGGGAATATTCCATGTTTATGCTGTATCATCCCGTTCGGGAAAAAATCCCGAACCACACCGTTCACTCGAATTCCAAGGTGCGCACGGAAAAAAGGCATGATTTACGAGTTTTAAAAGACCATATTTCCTAAACTGAGTATCCGATTTGCGATCCGATTCAACCATTGTGTTCCTTGTCATTTAATCAACAAAACAATACCACTCTTGGCATATTTTACTACAAAAAATATCATTCATGTATCATCCTATCCCACCAACCAAACACCATACTTGAATCATCTCATCCAGGACGATCCCATCCTACCTGTACCATCCCATCCCATTCATCCTCATCCCACCAACCAAACGCACCCTAATTGCCCTGGAACGACAACCACCCCAACAACATAGTATAAATAGGTGTCTCTTGGAGATAGTGGGGAGAGGCTTTTGAGAGACAGTCAGTAGCAGAATTAGCGCAAGTCTTTTCACTGATTATAATCAGGATACCCAATACAATACACACAGGAGTAGGGTTGTTATTCTCACTAGAGAAGGCCCGAACCTGTATAAAAATCCTCATGTCTCTTTTGTCTGCATGATCAATTGTGGAGACCCCCCGAATCAAATAATCTTTACGTAAGATCGGTTCTAAAACACCTACAGTTGGCGGCGACCGTGGGGATCTTCTGATATCGACATGGATGCCGGCTTCGATTACGAGCCAAGTATCGAATCCTCTGACGGTATTGCCGCCTCTGGAGATCTTCTATCAGATCTCGGAGACTGCACCACAGCCGGAGTCTAGGAGGGATCCTCATCCTCCGCAACAGTACGCCCAGCTGAGGAACCAGCTTCCTCAGGGGGCAAGGTTCAACACGACCACCAACAGGGCTGCCTCGGGACAGATTCACAACACGATGAGAGTTTTTCCTCTAAGTGTTCGAGTCCCCCCAAGGCAGTACGACTTGGCAAGACAGGTTCTGGAAGCCATCATTCCGGAGCTCCATCGACATCTAATGGTCCTCTTTCTCTGGGTGATTCCGCAGAGAAGAGGATCGAGCACGCTGTTCCTCCAAGTCCAGCCATCCCGACGCATGATCCACCTACAGACGGAGACGGTTATAACCCGGAGTTCCCCTACCTGGAGGGGGTTTACTCCAAGTCGCCAGATGGTGTCGCTCGACTACTCCTCAAGCGAGGAGGCCTCGAGCACAAGTGGAGGTCATCCATGGGAGGTCTTCGTCCTTCCCTCTGATAAGAATCATTCTCCCAGAGGAAGGGTTGACGATGCTCCCCGACGGTCACACTCTACACCCCCTCGTGGCAATGGCAAGGACACCACCGCTGATGAACGAGACGAACACTTTAATGAACGTGCGAGACATCCTCAACATTCTCGCACTCTATTAAAACCAACTCAGGGGTCTGATATAGGCTATTCTGAGACAACCCGACGGAGGAAAATAGTGGCTCAGAAAAACCTTCCCGAGCGTGCTTATTTCTAGTCGGAGGAAGCTCAAGAGCTCCAGCACATCAACAACTTGCTGAAAAATCCGACCCAAGAACTCGCTCGAGCACCAGGGTACAATCTCTTTGCAGAGGAGATCACACAAAGGCTTCGTAACACGATGGCCAAACTCGAGCGTCTTCGTCGACCACAACCAGGAAGTCGTAGCAGTACGATTCTGTCTTCTGCCAGCCGTTCGGATAACTCATCGCATGGGAGACGACATGACCCTCGCTCACGTCGTTCTCCCGACCTGAGGAAGGCTCGTTGGACATCTGGAGACCGACAAGCCCCCAGGAGAGGTGATCTTTCACCACTTCTGGGATGGAATGCACGACGGCAAGCAGAATACGAGGAGTATTTCCCTCGTAAAGCTGAGGCTTATCACAGGTCCAGCCCAAACGTAATTGGATATCGTCGAGTACGATCACCCGGTGACGTTAATCCTTCTTTTTTACAAAGAAGAAGGCAAGAAGTTATCTCGGGATGTCGGGCGTTTTCACCCGATCTTCGAGCAGTTCGTTGGCCGCCTCGTTTTCGATCACCGAACATGGAGAAATTCGATAGAATCCAAAATCCCATCGAATTCCTCCAGATCTACACTATAGCTATTCGAGCAGCAGGAGGAGGAGAGCATGTCATGACGAATTACCTTCCGATTGTACTCGAAGGATTGGCTCGATCATGGCTTTTGAACCAGCCATTCGAATCGATCTACTCGTGGCAGCACCTCTGCGACCTTTTGCTGCAAACTTCCAAGGCACTTACAATCGCCCTAGAAAGGAGGATGACCTGCACCGGATAAGACAGAACGATCATGAAACTCTACGACAGTTCATCAGGCGCTTCAGTCAGGTTCAAAATTCTATTTCGAAAGTTTCTGACTCATCCGTGATTAGAACTTTCAAGCAGGGAGTCCGTAGCAGAAGGATAACAGAGGACATTGCTTTACATCCTCTGCCACCGTTGCCAAACTCTTTGAGATGGCCGATAGATACGCGACTGCTGCTGAAGCAGTCGAGTGGAACAATACTATCGATCGTGAAGACAATATCCCTCAAGAGGCGGGCGAAAGTGGTAAGAAAAAGGATAAAAATGCTAGGAAGTCCAAGAACAAGGCAAAGAGACACAAATCTCCAGCTGCCGGTTCTAAGGACGTCTTGGCCGTAAGCGACAAGGAGCCGCGCAACCCCAAGCAGAATCCCGATCGAGGCAAAAGTAAGCGCCAAGATTGGAGGAATGACAAACCCAGGTGGTGTCCTTTTCACAAAAAAAGAAGGGCATGACCTTCGTAACTGCCGAGTTTTTCTACGAAAACTCGAAGACTACTACTCTGGGAAAGGGCCACTTCCTACTCTTGAACAGGTAGGTCAAACAAGTAGACGGAAGGAGTCGGATGACGAGGAGGAGATGTCGTATTAGGACCCGCAGCACACCGTCGATCACATCTATGGACCATCATCGGCATACGAGTCACGACAACAGCTAAAAGCTGTCGAGCGCGAGGTAAATACAATTGACTTACCTCTCGTTAATAAGCTACCGAAGTGGTCGGAAATCACCATTGCTTTCGAGAAAGGTGATTGCCCGATCCCTTCGACCAGACCCGGTTGGTTCCCGATCGTGGTCAAACCCACCATCAATAACTGTCGAGTTAATCGAGTTTTAGTTGATGGTGGAAGCTCGTTAAACATACTGTTTACGAGTACCCTAGACAAGATGCAGGTACCCAGGACAAAGGTAAGGCCGGTACGATATTCATTCCATAGAATCGTTCTGGGGTCTTCGGCCAAACCAATTGGCCAAGTTTCTCTTCCTTTAACGTTTGGCTCACCAAGCAATTTTAGGACAGAGAAAGTCTCCTTTGACATGGTCGATTGTGATACGGAATATAATGCCATACTCGGACGACCTACTTTGGCAAGATTCTTAATAGCTACTCATTATGGGTATCAATGTCTTAAGATGCCAGGTCCCAAAGGAGTAATCACAATTTATTGTGACAAGAAGATGGCGCACTCCTACGACCGTCGCTTCCTCGAGATGGTTGGACGTACAACTACCAATTCGAGACGAAAGTCAGCCTTCGACTAGCAAGTCGAAGCCTAAAGCTGCACCTAAGGCGAACGACCAGGTCAAAGAGGTTCCTCTAGACGTAGGGGAGCCCTCAAAGACTGTTCACATTGGGGATTCTTCCGACCCCAAATAGGAAGACGCCCTGCTCTCATCACTTTCCTCCGAGAAAACGCAGATGTCTTCATGTGGCAAGCATCCGACATGCCCGTAGTCCCCAGGGAAGTGATCGAGCACAGGCTAGCCCTGCGGCCTGATAAATTACCCGTAAAACAGAAGTTACAGAGATTTGCCCCTAATCGACGAGATGCTATTAGGTCAGAATTGGACAAGTTGCTTAAAGTAGACTTCATAAGAGAAGTTAACCACCTAGAGTGGTTGGGCAACCCTGTAATGGTTAGAAAGTCGAAAGGCAAATGACGTATGTGCGTAGACTTTACTGATCTTAATAACGCTTGTCCAAAAGATGATTTCTCTTTACCTCGTATCGATCAGCTGGTTGACTCTACTGCAGGATGTGAGATGTTGAGTTTTCTAGATGCATACTCTGGTTACCACCAGATCAATATGTGTCGAGATGATGAAGAGAAGACCGCATTTATTACACCGTTTGGAATATTTTGCTATGTCGAAATGCCATTTGGTTTAAAAAATGCTAGGGCTTCTTTTAAACGTTTGATGCAAACAACTTTTGCTCCTCAACTAGGCCGAAACTTGGAAGCCTACGTTGATGATCTAGTCGTAAAAAGCAGCAAACAGCTCAATCATATCACAGACTTACAGGAGACTTTCGACAACCTCAGAAAACACCACTTGAAGCTTAATCCCGAGAAGTGTGTGTTCGGGGTCTCTTTAGGAAAATTGCTTGGATTCCTGGTCTCTGCACGAAGAATCGAAGCAAATCCTAAAAAGATAAAAGCCATCACTCACAAAAAAAGAAGTCCAGAAACTCACAGGATGCATGCTGGCATTAAGTCGTTTCATCGCACGTCTGGGAGAGAAAGGACTGCCTTTCTTCAAATTTCTAAGGAAACATGAGGGCTTCGAGTGGTCGAAAGAGGCTAACCTAGCCTTTGAGGAAGTCAAGAGGTATCTTACGAGTGCTCCTGTTCTGGTTTCCCCAAAACCAGGAGAGACACTCTTAATTTATCTAGCTGCCACACCACAGGCAGTGAGCGCAGTACTGGTCATAGAACGTGAGAACGTACAACGACCAGTTTACTACGTTAGCGAAGTTTTACACAGGCCTAAGGAGCGTTACCCTCAGGTTCAAAAACTTTTATATGCCCTCCTCATGTCTTCGAGGAAGCTGTGGCATTATTTTCAGGCGCACAAACTAGCTATGCCGTCTGAGTTTCCCTTGGGAGCGATCCTCCAGAATAGGGAAACAGCGGGACGCATGGCAAAATGGTCAATCGAACTTGGGGAGTTCGACATCCATTTCGTGTCCCAAACGACCATTAAATCCCAGATCTTGGCAGACTTTATCGCCGAATGGACAAATCCTGAACGTGTTCAGGATCCCCAGTACGATTCCCACCACTAGTGCATGATGTACTTTGACGGGTCACTTACGATAAGTGGCTCGGGGGCTGGTGATGGAGGCGGGGTTCCCGATCTTTCGATGAGATTGATAACTATTGATTTTGGTAGAGGTGACTCTCGCGATCCGGCTACAACCGTACGACGACGTTTGCGCCTTAGCAATCGTTGAACCAACTCCGAGATGTTATTGACCTTGCTGGAAGCGCGATCAACCTGACCACGAAGGCCTATTCCTGCATGTAATCGAAGAACACGCAAGAACAAGATAAAACACAATCTAATGTATTGCAAATATTTATGAAATATTAATAAGGTGGGATTCCAAATGCTGTCTTGACAGGTGGTCGTCCGACACAACTGAAGAACAGAAATTTGCACAATGGCTAAACCTTAACTCAACGAAATACAAGGAAACTAGAGGGGGTGCGTCCTCCTTAAATAGGGGACGAGGAGTCACAAATCTAAAAGAAATAGTGGGTGTAACAGCCCCAAGTTTATAAACAGTAATAAAATGCTTTATGAACAGTAATGAGGTACTGTTCATAACATTACTGTTCATTTCTACACTTTGGGCAGCATGTTACAAATTAAAAACCTTCCTTTTTAGCCAAAACCCTAAAGAACCATTTGAAGTCTTAAAGGAATACAAGATAAAACTTGTATTATGGTAGGAAGTATTTTTATTAAAGCCTAGATAAATTATCTTGGCTAAAAATATTTTGTTGCATTTTAGAAATTATTTGGGCTTAAAGGAAAATTTATTGTCTTTAAATAAATATTTTCGGCCTGAAATAAATATTTATGTATTTTACAAAGTGAAAATGTGGTTTATAAAATTTATCTGGGAAATATGTTATCCCAGTAGCTTCCAGTAAAAATTTCATGATTTTATAAATTTATTTGCTATTTTTAAAAGCCCAGTCAAACCTTTTAAATATTTGAATAAGGTTTGGTCAACTAAACCGGTCTAAACCTAAACCCTTGCACTGTAGCGACTCGGTCTCATGTGGTTGGGTCCAACCCAGTGCAATTAGTCTGGCTCGGTCACGTTCGGGCGCAAGCCCAAAACTCCACGCGTGATATGAGCCGTTGATCTTCAATCGAACGGGCGAAGCTATAACACCCCGCGAGCTGTCCACGTGTGCATCTTAATCTCCGCCGTTGGATCTTGATCTAACGAGCAAGATCAGTGTGTGCAATCGGACAACTCGGATCCCTTTTCAATCTCCACCGCTCATTCTCGATCCAACGGCGCACCCTTTTCGTTTTAAACTTAAAGCGCGCTTTTATCTCGAGCCGTTAGATTCAAATCCTCACGCTTTTCCTTTTACCGCGTGTTATAAAGCCCGCACTCCTGCGGGCGTTGGATCTTCATCGTGTGGTCCAGATTGGTGTATGCATTGGACGACTCGAATCCCCTCACGATCGCGACCAATCATTATTGATCTAACGGCGTCGCTTATTCCAATTTGAAATCGAGGCGCGTTTATGCGGGCCTTTGATTTCAATCTCGGCGCTCCTTTTTGACCGTGGGCCAGTAAAGCCCAAAATCGGTGGATCGTTGGATTTCAATCGTAAGGTCCACATGAGTGTATGCAATCGGACCATCCGGTTCAATTTTCCATCCTGACCATAGAAATCAGATCCAACGGTGTTGTGCCATCGCATCTAATCGGAGCGACGTGTATCCTTTTAATCGATCGTTGGATTTTAATCCAACGTCTCTCTTTGAAAGCGGAGCCCCGCAGCCTTTCGGGATTTCGATTAGATCTCGATCAACCGATCTAGATCTGCGGTCCATATTAACTGGTACCGATTCAAATCATTTAATCTCTCTATTTATCACAGCCGCCCATTTCCAATCGGACGGCTGACATTCGTTTGAGCCTTTGTGAGGCGCGCGCGGCTGTGACTGCCAGCGGGACCCACATGTCAGATGGTTCTTATCATCTTCCTCGACTCTCTGTGCGCAGCTCTCTCTGGAAATCAAGGAGAGGTTTATCCCAAAGTTTTTGCAACTAATTTTGGGATAATTAGCCCTAAATGGACACCTCATCAAGCTCTAGACTTTTCCCAATTGTCCTGTAGCTCAACTCCCTTATATATAAACCCTAGTTTTTGAGTCATGACCATTGTTGACCACCAAGCTCACTTTCTTCCTTGCTGCCCATGGGATTTTGCTCCTATCCTTTGCTTATCCATCCTTAAGCCTGGTTTTACCTTGCATTAAAGATTTGATATCTTTTGCGAGTTAAATCGAATTTATCTCTCTGTCGATCAACTTTGAGTTTTGAATCTTGGTATCTTTCCTATCTTGGTAAGCCAAAACCCTAGTTATGATATCTTGAGCATCTTAAGGACTTAAGAAGCTCCTGTGAATCATTCTTTTAAGCATCGTAGCTTCAACTTGCTTCAAATGAAAAGTTGATATTATACCTTTCGGTTTTCCATGTCATTTTCAAAACCTAGGTTCTTCTTGTCAACTTACCATCTTATTTAGGTTTTGACTAAACCCTAGCGACATGACAAGTTGATCTTTCAATTCTTGTCATCATCTATTTTGACTTCTAGTTGAGATCTCTCGATTCTTTTGTCGCTTAACAGACAAAAATGAATTTCTTCTTAGTTGATGTAATCTAACTAGTTAGGGTTAGAGTAAGGTTGGTTTGGGATATTAATTACCTAAAAGATCATGCTAAGTTTCATTTATGAACTTTTGCATGTTCTATATTCCTCTTCCAAACTTGCAATCTGTCTGTTTTGACTCTTTTCAAATCAAATCGGGACTTTGCACTAAACTCTAGTTTCGTCTTTTGAAAACAATAAGCTATATTATGGGTTATTATCACTAATATGGGTAGTTATGGCTTAAGCATCTTTGTAATCATGCATTTCAAATTGATCATGCCGTTTCCTTCATTTTGAGCCATCACGATTTGGCATTTATTGGATTTATTTGCTTTCTATAGAATCGGTTCATTTGAAGTTTTGAATCTACCTCGTAACAGATGCAACACATGTAAGTATACTACTACCAAGACAAGCATCCTCTTTGCACCATATTGATCCCAAATTTTGTACAATAGCTTTTACAAATCCAGTGATATCTGTGCATGCTATTTTTCCAAAATACAAAATGTGATCTGTTAGTAGTTAGCTATGACCAAACATGATGGATTACCTCAATTGTCACCATACACTTAACCTAGCATAGTCTGTATATCATAAGCTATATTTTTAGTTTTAGCTTAGACATGCGATCTAGAGATTTTAGAGTTTGACAAGCATATCTTGTCAAACATGGGAATCACAAGCGAACTATTGTTATTTTAAACTCTTTGTCCAGTTTCTTTAAATCAGTCTTGTATTTGAAATTCAAATTGATCTGGACAAGAGGAAGCTAGTGATGGTGCTTTTGTGCACGAGATTGGGTTTTGTGGTGGACTTGTCCGGGTTAATTAAGGACCGAACTCTGACCATTCAGTTCAAGTCCCCCACGTACTTCCACATGCGATGTATGGGCGTATTTGTTTGGTTAAGTAAAATGTTGAGACTATTGAGTTGGAAACAGGAGAGTAAGGATATGTGTATTGACCTTGTATGGCATAGATGCTTTGGTCTGAGGACTGCGTTTTATGCCATGTGAGCTTGTATGTCAGTATCAGATGTTCTTAGGAGGGTGAGGGCGTATATGTGCCTCGTCGCATATACGATACCTTAATGGTGCCGATAGCATTCTACTATGGGTAGGGAACCCAATTCGCATTAAATTGTTTGGATCGGCATTTCGACGCAACATGTGTGCGGGTTAGCGGATGCTATCGATCGTTGTTTAAGCGGGATCGGTTCACACATGGGGTCCAACTCAATAGTGTTGGCTTGTTGAAAATACCAAATCTTAGTTTCCGGTCGGCATACCAAAGGAAGTATGTCATCATTCGGAGGCATCCGAAGGCAACGGGCTAGCTAAGTCATGTGGGTAAAGATGTACACCTGCGCAGGTATAAACTGTTCGAATAGCCGTGTCCACGGTCATGGGACGATAACTTGAATTGATGTCACTGTATAGAAGTTTTGATTTTGAAAAATCTGGTTTGGGTTTATTTTCGGTTTGCATGAGGGAATCATGCACTGTACTGTTTACTTTTATGTCATTTACTTACTGTTCTAAGCAAACTTTGATTTATTAAATTGCTTTGTCAAAAGTCAGCCTTTGTAGGTTAAGATGTATCGCTTTATGCAAATTTGAACCTTTATACCTTCCTGTTGTAACCTTATGCATGTAAAAACTCTACTCCTTTGAATAGGCTCTAATAACCACTTTCTTTAATTAGTTTGTGTAAGACTTGCTGAGTACCTTCCGTACTCAAGGTGCTATCACCTATTGTTGTAGGTGAGGACGGTTTCCTTTATGAAGTACCCGTTAGCGCCGATCAGGGTGACGCTAACGAGTAACGCTACTTCTTTCCTCCACGCAATTGCCTGCGGGTGGATGAGGCCATTGGTGGATTTTTTCAGTTTATTTTGCTTCCGCTGTTGAATATGTTGTAGTGACCAAGTCACTCTATATTGTAGTACTAAACCCGAATGTTGTAAACTTATGTTTAATTATGCAAATGTACGACTTGTATGTGTATGATGCAATGTTGTTAAAGGATATATATATGCAATGGTCATTGATCCTGGGAACCATTGTGAGATATATATATATCCGGGGATCCTGTTTATTGGAATTGTTACTTGTTGAATTTATACCTTTAGCATGATCTTTAATTAAGGGACAGTACTGTTCCTTCATTAATAATCATGTTACTGTATGAATTTAATTAAGTACATTTCCAATAACCCGGGGAGCCCACAGTGGGGTGGGACTAAAACTCGTGGTTACTGTTCACATGAACAGTAACCACACCCCCAGGTGGTCCGCCGGCAGATGGGCTAAGTTCAGTATGATTACAAAGCCCAAATTGGCCCAAACAAGTGATGTGACATCTTCTTTTGATGATTTCGATCAGTCCATAAGGAATTTGGAGGTAAGGCCAGATCCGTTGGAAAGAGGACGAAATAAGCTTTCAATCAAGTACTCGTGGACCTCCAATGGACTCTGTATGTGAAAGTTATGCCTATTTTAAGTTGGTGTTGTCAAGCTGATTCTAGAGGCCGAACTGGATTCCAAAACGAGTCCAACTCGAACTGCTTGCTTGTCTTGGACCAAAAATAACATAGTGCTGCACATATATATATTTCAGCATCATATAGTTCATATAATATAAAGACACTCCTAAAAACGAGCTCACCTGATAATTTAAGTGAAGTGTACGAGTTCTTATATTTGGAACAGCAAGCATAGCAAATTTGATTGTATCTATAAGGGTCATGTCCTCATCATCCTCTCCTTCCTTAAAACAAAGCCGTCCTCAGCTTTTGATAGACTGAAAATAGGGTAACAAAGAAGCCAAGGTGTATGCATGGTATATGTATATGTCATCCGTTTTAACAGTTATTCGTTGTTGCACAATTAATGTTATAAAACAACAGCGATTGTAAAACCTCATTGTATTATTACCCCAAGAATAATCATATATGTTAATGCGCAAAACAAAATTTCTCACATAGCAATTATTGCAACTAGTTTTGCAAATATAAGTGAAGTATTTATGCAATTCAACTCTCCGAAATTGTAAACTTGCAGTGGTAGCACATATGGGCAAATCTACAACTTTTGGAATCAAACAAAGTTTATCCATATTATCATATTTCAATCGAGCAATAGGAAATCCATCTAGCAAGGGTGAATGGATGTGTAAATTCTTCCATACTTCAATATCTTGATGCAGATTATCCATACTAAATGGTGCAATAAGAGATGAACACATGGGCATTGAATAATCACTAAATTTTAAATTTCTCTCATAATGAACAAAATTCGGCATATAAGAATTGTTGTTCAAAATAGCAAGCTTCAATTCATCCATGTAATCACAAGTTATGCATATTCGATAAACAAGAAATTGATTGTCTACACCATAATGTCCAATCAAATTAAACTTATACCCAGGAGTGTAGGCACTAGACAAACATTTTGAACGTACGATTTCAGAAACTTTCTCCATAGCATGTGACAAATTCATAGGTGAATCCAACATAATGTAACACAAAGAATCAGCAGGAGAAATTCTAGTCAAAATTTCTTTATGTCTAACCAATTCCACATGATAATTATATGCGATTAACTCATCACATGAATCACTCAAAACAGCAGGCAATTCAATTATTTCATCATATGGTGCAATCAAATCAATGCAGTCTGTATTCTCTACTTGAAATATGTGCATATCAGAATTGTTTTCCACTAATTTTTGCTCTAAAATAGCATGAACAGTGGACAAATGTAGTTCTTCACAAGCATACTCACCTTGAGTGATGATAGCACCATGATCTTTACCTTTTTGGCTCTCCTCAGATGATGTAGGTGCTTCCATCTCCTCATCTCCCTTCTCAACCAATGGAGTCGGTGGTTCAATCAACTTATTCTTCTCTTCGGCATGGCTCTCAACTTCCTGCAAGTCGTTATTCACAAAAAAAGACACAAACATAGGTTTGTTCTCATGTTTCCTATCATCATGTATTTTTAATTTCTCCTCAATTTGACTTTCAACCTTACAGGCAAGTATAAACAAATAAGAGAGAGAATTATATTCTTTATGAACAAGAAGGTTCTGAATTTCCTAATTAAGCCCACTTAAAAATCTATTTTCTGTAGCTTCAGCATGTTCCTCCAAACCACAACGCAACAAACGAGTTTTCAATTCATGATAGTATTCCCTTACAGTTCTACTACGTTGTTTTAAATGTTGTAATCTAGCTAACAAATAATCAGCATGATATTTAGGAACAAATTAATCTCTCAAAAGTTTCTTTAATGCATGCCAAGTTTGAGGCACTCTTCTATGTCTACGTAAATGTTTCCACCAAAGTATTGCATCTTCAACAAGAATACTAGTGGCAGTTCTAATCTTTTGCCTATCAGACCAATCATAATATTCAAATTCTTTCTCTAATGCTATTTCCCAGTCAACATAGGTATCAGGATCAAATTTACCAGCAAAGTATGGAAATACATACTTAATTTTACCTCGTTCAGGCATAGGAGATGAGTCAATGGTGTTGTTGATCTGACGAAACTCCCTACTATGTGATCTTGAACCTGTCATGGTTAGTAGAAAACAAGCATATGTCCCTAGCAACTACTAGGATGTGGTGGTTCAAAATTCGCTCACACTCAAGCCTTTTATCAAATTCTTACCAATTCTTACCAAGCAAACAGGGGTGATCGGCAACCAGTGGTGTCAATGTATCTTCGAAGATTGGATGGAGCGATTGCTATGAGAAGTTCAGCATGTACGGTGTAGAAGAGGTGTAGTTGGGAAGGCTCAAGTATGGTAGCAAAGATTAGCAACAATCAATTCAGCAAATGCAAGTTGAATAAATGTTCAAAGTACTAATCAATGTTGCTGATCCTAGCCTAATCAAGGCTAGCTAATCAAAGCCTATCAAGAGAAGTGTATGCACGCACACGCAAAGATTAATGTGACTTGATGCAAGCAAAAGAAATTCTCACACCAAGTGATAGGAGAGACGCTATCAACTACTCAAACCTCTGTGTAGGGGCACAAGATTGTTCACACGATGTAGAGCACAAAGATGCAATAACGTGAATGTAAACAGCCCTCTAGTTTAAGCAGTAAATAATAACTAGTCTCAAGAGATGAAAACTCAAAGTTTAATATGGCTTATATATACTCTTTTGAAAGTTTTTGACGATATCTACAACTTTTTAGTTGAGGCGAAGCCCAAATTCCGAAGGGAATACCGAAATAAAAGGCAAAAACAGAAACCGAAAATGTAACACCCCAGCTCAGCATTGAGCCTGGAATGCTATTAAAAAAATTAAACTAAACTAAACTAAGACCAATTACAAATTTTTGGCAAAACTTCCTTTGTATAGTCAGCTATACCGAGGTTCCAACAATTAATCATGTCATTTATCAATATCTTCATAATCAGGTTCATTCAAGCATGCAGGATAACCTCATAAACATAACCAAAATTTGCTATTCTCATTATTACAGTTAATCTGAAACTCAAACCATCCATAAGTAATTCTTAAGATTGAGTGGTAGTGCGTGCATCCAAACATCTACTCCCTCCCATGCATGCGAGTCTTGCATTGTACCTAAAACACATCAAAGCAAGAGTGAGCCCAAAGACTCAAGCAAGTACCAACAAGGCTAAGCAAGTTATCATTCATAGCATCAACAATCCAAGATAAACAATGCACCAAAGTATAGCCTTCATGCCCATGTGAATGCAACCAATGCAATGCACCTTTTCAACTTTAACTCTTTTCGCATTTTACCGGTGAATGGGGTATACAACCGTCATTGATACCCTTGCACGTGCCCTCCGCACAGGGACCAAGAGCCTATACACCACATGTATAGGGACCTTTGCCCATCATCGAATGATGGGGACCTCTTACTCATAGCCCACATTCCACGAATGTGGGGATTTCAAGCCCGCCATTTACATGACGGGACCTCAATCAGATATGCTTGGTCACCACGTGACCAAGGCACTGTATGCCCTCAACATGCATATGCACCATGATAACTTTCTTCATATGCGAGAATTCAACATGTTCTCATTAACATGTATGCAACAACAACATCGTACATGAATAAACTTATTCATGCCTTTAGCATTTCATAACATTGATATTCATAGCATTCTAGCACCCATGAATAGCACATTTAATCATAATACTAGCAAACTTGAGCAGTCACTCATGAATATCAATTATTCATTTCTCTAGTATTCACCATCTTTAATCATGCTTATCACACTTTCAACCTTGCATGGTTATTACGCATCAAAGCATTAGCATCCTCTATCAAACAATCATAAATATTCACTCAAACAGAGTACATGCATTCACCAATATAAATTGGAACTCATCACCATAACATCCATGCATAGCTATTACTGAGCCAAACACAACAGATCCACAAAGATACAGGCATAAATATACAATAGCCGAATACTTGCCTTAACAGTGCGAGCGGTGGGCGCAAAGAGGGCGCTGCCCTGGAATCACGCTCCTACCGAACAAAAGATAACCAGACTAAGTCCAACATACTGGACCAAAAGCATAAATAACAACACAAAAGAACTCGTTAAACCCCAAGCGATTCAAATCTTCCAATTTCTAGCGATCGCTTTGGTGTTCACTGGGACAGATCAAATTCTAAAATACATAACTTTCTGCTCAGAGTCCAAATAAGGTGTTCTCAGACTTTCTGGAAAGGTAATCGAATCCCCTTCTAAACCTAGTTGGTGAGATCCTCTGATTTGGCCATCTGCTAGCCCTACCAATCCATTTAACAGAACATACATTTTTTTGTATCGGGTTTCTGGACAGCAACATTCAAACTATCATAACTTTCTCTACATTCATCCAAACTTCGTGATCTTTAGTTTTCCTGAAAGATAAGAGGATTATATTCGTTTTTCGTTATGGTGAGACCCTCTGAAATTCCCTTTAATTAAGCACTTAGGTCAGGTTAAGACAATCTGTCAGATTATCAATCCACCAGCAGAGCAGTATTACTAATAAACTCGTAACTTTGGCTACAGCAGTCCAAATGACGTGATTCTTGTTGGCAACGAAAGATAACGAGATAACCTACAACTCTCTAGGTAGTGGAGACCTCCAGTTCGGCCTCTAACAGCTTCTTAATTATTAATCAAAACGACTGCAGATTCTCGTCAGAATTTTTGGGACAGCAGCACTAAAAACAATGTAACTTGTAAACCGTAACTCGGAATTGGGTGTTCTTGGTGGCCACTTCAAGCTAACAACGAAACCCAACTGTCTTTAGGAGACGAGATTCCCAGATTCTACTTCTAAGGATGTGAAAACCGCCACACACTAATATGGACAGAAAAGAATCTACAGCACACCGAACTTGATCAAATCAATTCTAACGAATTCGCACCTTCGACTAATCAATCAACTAAAAACGACAACCGTTACCCTTGAAGACTCGCGGGAAGATGAAGAACAATCCCCATGGTGAAGATCTTCTTCCTCTCTTCGCCCCCTTTCCCTTCTTCTTGATCTGCAGCCCCAAAATAATTCTTCTCGGTCTTCCTCTTGGCCAGCAGCAGGGAGGATCATAGGGAGATGGGGAGGCACCACCATGGGAGGGGAGGAGATGAGGGAGAGGTGCTGGATTGGAAGGGGTAGGGGCAGCCAAGAAGGTGGGGGCGCAAGGGAAGAATGGGGAGAGGTGGGAGGCGGCTAGGGTTTTGGGAGAGGATGGCACCTCTCCCCCCTATGGCCGGCCAGCCCCCTGGGTCAAGTGGGCTAAGGCCCAAGCCCAGGTTGACGTAAAATCGCTGAAAACCCCTTCTTTTTATTGTCATTTAACTGTTTTCCAATTAATCCTTTTCAAAAACCATTGAATTTTCTCCCGAGTAATTAATCTCCCCCGAATAAAGCTTAACACACTTTCGGGGTATTACAGAAAACTTGCGACGCGAATTTGGGGCCGAAGATGACCGATTTTGGGGCCCCAGGAGGGCGACATGTGGCTTAGGTGGAAAGGACGCGTCTCGTCATTAGCTTTGAAAAGAGCACAAGAACGTCAAAAACGGACACCGTATGCAAAAGTTATGCCCATTTTACTGAAGGTGTCTCGGAAACGGAATCCTACTCGGACTCGAAATCGTCCTGAGTTCAAATTTGAAACTGCTATATCTTTCAAATCCGTGGGCCAAACTTTCTGAATTTTTTTGTAGAAGCTTTTGGCTATATTTAGAAGGTCTCTAATAATTTTTTACACGCTTTTCTTTTCTTTTCTTTTTTTTTTTTACCGCGGTTTTGTTCTTGCGGTTGCCTCTTTTGCCTTCTATCTGGCCAGCCCTACGATTTGCCGCGAGTCGCAAATAACATCAAATCTCCCAAAAGATCACAACAAAATCTCATCTTTTTTTGGATTAACAACAGGATGAATTTTCGATTTTTGGTGCGGATTAGGGGAGTTCTAACCCACGAATTTTCTGTTTTAGATACAAATACTAAGAACCCTAAAAGAACGATCAAACAACGCGAAGGAAAACACGAGAAGTAATCTAGACGAACGGCCAACTAGATAATAACTAGAACTAAAGATTAGCAACTAGACACGACGATGCAACCAATGATTCAACAAGCAAAATACCGAAAAGAAAAATTGCAATAGCTCACCCAGCCAGATCTGAACCTCAGGCAAAGGAGATGGTTGGAATTGATCAAGGATTATGATATGGGTATTCAGTATCATCCGGGCAAGGCAAATGTTGTTGCTGATGCACTTAGTCGAAAGGTGTATTGCAATGCTTTAGTGCTCCAAGAGCAACAGCTGACCTTCTTGAAGAATTTCAGCGGCTCAATTTGGGTTTAATTGAGCATGGTTCTCTTGCTACCTTGGTTGTGCAACCAACCTTGGTGGAACAAATCAAGGCTGCACAGCAGACAGATGTTGGTGTGAGTCAAATCAAGCAAAATATCAAGGATGGGACAGCCAAGTGTTTCTCAGAGGATGAACATGGTGTTGTGTGGTTTGGACAGCGCCTTGTGGTTCCAAAGGTTGTGGAATTGCGGGAATTGATTCTCCGTGAAGCCCATGACTCCCCCTTGTCCATTCACCCCGGGGCTACCAAGATGTATCAGGACCTTCGTCAGAGATTATGGTGGACCCATACGAAGCGCGAGATTGCCAAGTTCGTTGCCGAGTGCGACGTGTGCTGTCGTGTCAAGGCTGAACATCAGTGTCCAGCAGGTCTTCTTCAACCTTTGCCAGTACCTGAGTGGAAGTGGGATTCCGTTGGTATGGACTTCATCACCGGTCTGCCCCGTACTTCTTCGGGGAAGGATGCCTTGTAACATCCCAATTTTCTGAGTTTAAAAAAATCTTTTAATAATTAGTAGGGAGAAAATTCACCATTTGGATTTAATTGAATTTAAATTCAAAAGCTTAATATTGGACTTTCCAATAAAAAATATTTAATGTGAATAATTCCAACTTGAACAATAGCCAAAACTATTTTATTTGGGTTCCTTGTGCTCAGATATATTTTCTAGATTTTTCTAGAATTTTTCTGAGTTCATTTGCTATTTTCTATTGCTTATTTGAATTTCTGGTATTTTCTAAAATAGAAAAGCTATTGAAAATCTCAGTTAATCCTTGGGCGAATTCCAAAACCCCGCCCGCTTCCCTCCGCCTTGACCCAAATCCGCGCGAGGCCCAACCACGCGCGCTTTTCCAATTGACATGCGGGCCCCGCATGTCAGTCTCTCCGCCTTTTCTCTTTCCTTCCGAGCGCCCTGCTTGTTCTCCACCGTTCGATCGAGGATGAACGGCTCGATGTGCACGATCGATTGGCCGTCCGAATGTTCCATCGATTTTGGGCCGCTCGATCTAGGATGAGCAATGATCCTTGAGTCTGCTTTCGTAGCCGTGTCGCTTCACACGCGCGCGCTGAGCCATCGCCGCCGGCGTGTGGGCCCCGACCGCCACGTCATCGTCGTCTCCGACGCGGACTCTACCTTCCGCCCGATTTCTCCGTCGTCGCGTCCTGTCCTTCGCGGACTCGCCTCCCGGTGCTATTTAAGGCCCCGAGGACTCTCGTATCCCGCACCCCAGCCTCGCCGCCTCTTAAAACTCTAGCCGCCACGAGTTCAGCGCAGCCAGAAACCCTAGGCGCCGCCTTCGTCTTCATCTCCGGCCGAGGAACCCTGCTGCCACCGCCGCCGTTCCAGCCCTCCCCGTCGCCACCGGACCCCATCTTTGGGATCGCCGTGTCACCCGCACCTCGGCACCGCCCTCATCTTCGCCGGACGACCCCTCCAACGCCGTTGCCATCGAGCCCGAGCCTAAACCTCCGCTTCGAGCTCGCCGCCGACCACCGCCGTCGTCCTCGACCACCCGGAGTTGCACCCAGAGGTTCGCAATAGCGAGAGCTACACGCCGGTACCACTCACCGCCGGTGGATCGCCGCCGTTCGCCGTTGTCGTCGGTTTCCGAGCGCCGCCACTCCTGTTGTCGTCCACGTCACCGCCACCTTGCCGCCATGTCAGCATCGCCGCCTACGTGTCGCGTGCGTGGCGCCCATCATCGCCCACGCACGCGCGTGCGTGGCGATCCACCGGTTCCAGATCTAGTAGGCTCGGTAGACCTGGTCTACCGTGAGCCATCTCACTGACATGTGGGTCCCACGTGTCAGTAAAGTCTTTTTATTTATTTTAATTCCGAAATCCCTTGTGGCGACGCCAAGATTGCGCAATAATCCGATTTTTACATTAAGAAATAATTCGGAAATTCGAAAAATCCAAATTAGGTTTCTTTTAGATTTAAAACTTCCAGAGCTCATAACTTTTGCATCCTAACTCCGATTGAGCCCATTCAAATTTCTAAATTTATCTAAATTCGAGATCTATTTATCTGAGATTTTTATTTAATTTTTGGAGTTTTTTTTGCCTCTGTTATTTATTTGTTTTATTTATTTGGTTTCGTTTGCGAGTAGACGTCGATTCGTCGGGGAATTTCGTTGAAGAAGGAGCACCCCAAGATCAAGATCAGTACATAGACCTTTTCCAAGGCAAGTCATATATTTGATCATCTTGAACCCAGTTTTCAAATTACTTTGTGTTAAAGTATTGCATTTTATGTTAACTATGTATTTAAATGCTTTGGGCATAGTTATTATCCAATTTGTTATCACCCCTTGACTTTGTATGCCATAATTCCTTGTCACCCTAGATTGGTTTATTAGTTGGTATTATTGTAGCACCAACGTGGGTTGGTTAGATGCGAGTACAATTGCTTAGCCATGCTACGAGTCTCACCTCTCATCTAAGTTGCAATTATTAAATGTGACTAAGTGACTATGGAACTTTGTGTAAAACTGTGTGCTATGTGTTATTACTTCGTGATGGCATGTGTTGCACTAAAACCAAATGGGTGGTAAAGGATTTAGACTGAGGCAAGTGGTGGAAGCTGTGTGATATGGTGGAAGCTGTGTGCTTGGGTTTGATAATCTGTGTGATTTAGTTAGAAATTGGAAGTCTTGCCTTGGTCAATTAAGGACTTAACTTTGTGCACCATTGAACTGAGCCTTACTGTACGACCATATGCCTGGTATGGGACGGGACTAACTTAGTAAGTTATGGATTCTCGGAAATTGATGTTCAGGTGGATAGGTTAGGCTGTGTGACAGGGTGGAGGTGTGACTACTTGGTGGTTGCATCGCGGGACGGTTCGCCGCTTCCACGTCCCGGCGGTGTGTGTTATACTAATTCTATGTGAGTGGTATAGCGGAAAGCACATCGGGAATGTCAATGTTTGAGATGAAGTTTCGAACTGCTTTGTTACGATTAGTGCGTGCTACACTAGTTGTATCTTGTGGGTAAAGTGTACAACCTCTGCAGAGTGTTAATTCAATCTATTCGAATAGCGCGTCATGATTATGGACATGCTCGAGGATTTCACACGAGGGGTAGTTTTCATAAAATGTTGGGATGGGAGCTGTGTGACCTCAATCATATGGCTATGTGAAATAATCTGTTTAGCTGTGTGTCTTTGCGGAAACAACTGTTAAATTAATATTGTCTAATTGTTTTGAATTATGCTCTCAATCTATTATTCGTATTCATTTGCAAATATTGCATTTTTGCAAAAGAACCACAGAAGCCTTTACTTTGGAACAAGCATGCATCCATAAATTGCATTCTATGGTATGATTTGCGAGTACGGTTGTGTACTCACGCTTGTTGTAAAACTTGCGCCCAAACCTACAGAAGAGGAGGAGTCTACGCCTGCTTTCGAGGAGGAGTTCGCCGAAGGTTGTTGATCGTTAAGGTCTGGATCCCCGTCGGTTGCCTGTGGTGAATTGGTGGGATCTACGCTGGAGTTATTTCCGTTCCGCTGCTGTTTTATTTTCTGTTATCCCTGCGTGGCTTAATAAGTGTAAACTCGACCATAAGGTCAAAACCCTTATTTGTTATTCAAACTAATCGTTTACTTTACTTATCGTTTGTGTGGATCGATATTTACCTATGTTGACACTGTGTGCACTAGCGTGATCTGGACTAGTGCAAGATACACGAGGGTTTCGTAATCGTAATGCAGGTCCCGACAGAGGTGGTATCAGAGCCATACTGACTGTAGGTCTTGACCTTAGTTAGATTGGCCGTCTTTAGAGTGTCCAAACTATTTTCTAAAAGAAAAAGTAACTTGCAAGAGTAATTAATTGTTTAACTCTTCTCATATCTCTCTCGACTCAACTTTTGCTATGATCTTCTCTTTCCGATGTTTTAAAGTTGCCCTTACCCTCTTCGTCTGTCTTGACAGATGCCTCGTCTCCAGAGCTATGGTGAGCGCACAGGAGGATACGCCGCCGAGCTTTGGAAGCTGTTGCAGGTTCTTGGAGGCTTTGATCATCCACTGTACGTCGGCAACAACTGGACAGTGAATGGACAAAACCGTGGGGTGATCTGTCGCCTGACGATCTACGCCAGGAGGAACGACAAGGCGAGCCAGCCTTCGCACGTCTCGGTGAGGAAGATCACTTGGGTGGAAGGAATCCAGGAGTCGTCGCGCTTGGCCATGCTACGTATCTGCAACATCTACGCACGGGAGCTTCAAGACACCGTCTTCCGTTACCACCCCAGAGCTGCAGTCGTGGATTTGCCAGCACGCTACCCGTCTACACAAGAAGAGAGCAATGCTACAGTCGTGCACCTCGCCCGGGCTTGTACCGCCGGAGGAAGCCATGGAGAGGATCACACGAGTGGATCATGTCTATGAGGCTTTACAGAGAGCTGAAGAGAAGGTCGCCACTCTGCAAGAGATTCTCTACGACCAAGTTCCAGAAGAAGAGGAAGACCCCGAGGAGGATTTCGAAGAAGATCCAGAGGAAGGCCCAGTCGAGCTAGAGGAAGATGCAGAGCCAGAGGAGCCAGCTGAGCTAGTTGCACCGGGAACGCCTGTTCCTGCTGCACCAGTTTCAAGGCATCGGGATCAATTTGCCAAGATGTCGGCTCTCTTCCGAGTCTACAGCCGTCAGGAGCGCCGCCGCGGTTGTGGAGGCTTTCTCGAGTAGTTGGTCTTAGTTTCAGTTTTGTTGGCTTAGCCAGTTTCAGTTAGTAAGTCGCCCTTTAGGCGGTAGTTTTGTGTGCTTAGGTCGTTGTTTCTTTTGTGTGCGAGTATGAGCTGCAAAGGCTCTTAGGCATTTGTTGCAGCCATGCTAAGACCCTAATTAATAAAGGTATTTTATTGGAGTTTCTTGAGCTGTGTTTCGTTGGGTTTAACCTACCCCCTGCTTAGTTCTTAACTTATCTGTGCTTGCTACCTTATCTAACCCATGGAGCTTCGCCAGATGGTTCAAACTCGTCGATCGCGCTAGTGGTTCCGCACCCAGTTGTAGAGAAGCAATGAGCAACCAGCCGCAGGAGCAGTTCCGCCACAAGCACCCCTGATTAACATGCAAAACTTTGGAGCTTTCATGGCAGCGCAGACCCAACTGATGAATACCATGATAACTCAGATGCAAACTATGAACAACTAGGTCAACAACAACAATCAACATCATGGAGCCCCAGCTGCTCATGGTCACCATGGACCATCCAAACTTGCGGAGTTTATGAGAACCCGTCCACCAACATTTTCTGGACACGTTTCTCTAGTGGAAGCAGATGATTGGCTCAGGGTTATTGAGAGAAAGCTGCTGATCACCCAGTGCAGCAACCGTGAAAAGGTTCTGTATGCCACTCACCAGATGGAAGGCACCGCTGCTGAATGGTGGGAGAATTTCTGTGCCGCTCATGAGACGCCACAGGATATCACATCGGAGGAATTTTCTGCAGCATTTTGCCAGTATCATGTACCAGAAGGCATTATCGATCTGAAGAAGGATGAGTTCCGCGCTCTCAAGCAAGGAGCTATGTCAGTGTCTTACTATCTCAACAAGTTTTCTCAGCTAGCTCGCTATGCAGCAGAAGATGTAGCCACGGATAAGGCTCGCCAGAGTCGTTTTTTGAAGGGACTAAACACTGGACTGCAAGTCAGTCTGATCGCCCATACTTTTCCTGACTTTCAGGAGCTGGTCAACAAAGCCTTTGTTCTAGAGGACAAACGCAAAGAACTGGAAGATAACCGTAAGCGCCGGATGGCTCAGCAAGGAAATCACCAATCACAGCAGAGGGCAAGAATAGTGCCATCACAGTTCAACCGGTTTCCAACCCAGACTTCGTTCAGAGCACCTGCACCAACTTCAAGACTCGCCCAATCGCCCGAACTTCCGCAACCCCGCACTGTCAACCCCAACTCGGGAAGCAATCGCCAAAGCGCGCAAAGGTCCGCTATGCCTGTCGTCAAATGGGACATTTTGCCAACCAAATGTCGCAAAGGGGAAAAAGATTACTCGAAGACGCTTTAACCTTGGAACTACTCCATCCAAGACGCCAACGCCGGGCACCAACCAAGGAGCTTCACAAGTTGCTGGTCAAGCTGGAGGAGAACCACAGTCCGTGATCAGAGGCCGTGTCAACCTCGTCACTCTGGAAGGAGCCCAGGGATCACCGGACGTCGATCGGGTAAGTTTCGTTAACTCGCACGTGATCGCTTTGTTTGATTCGAGCTTCGATTCGCTTGTTTCTGCAATGTTTGCAACCAAGAATAATTTCGAAGTTATGCAACTTAAGCATACTCTGTTAGTCCAGTCGCCTGGAGCAGAGCTAAGTACTAGAGTGGGATGTTTTGGAGCTAAGTTACTCATAGCTGGAGTTGAGTTTCCAGCCAACCTAATTGTCCTAGATACCCAAACCTTAGATGTCATTCTTGGCATGGATTGGTTATCCAAGCACAAAGCCGTGCTAGATTGTTGCCGAAGAGCCGTAACAGTCAAGGATGCCAAAGGAAACAAGGTAGAATTTCTAGCCACCTCAGTTCGTGATGTACATCTGATAGTGAACAGTCTGAAGACCCTGTCCTTGGAAGAAGTACCAGTGGTCAGTGAATATCCGGATGTGTTTCCAGAAGAATTACCGGGAATGCCACCAAATCGTGACATTGAGTTTGTCATCGACTTAGTGCCAGGGACAACACCAATTTCAAAGAGACCTTATCGGATGCCAGCCGATGAATTGGTAGAGATGAAGAAACAGATAGAAGAACTTCTTGAGAAAGGTTTCGTGAGACCTAGTTCGTCGCCATGGGGAGCGGCAGTGTTGTTTGTCAAGAAGAAAGATGGAAGTATGAGAATGTGTATTGATTACCGTTCGCTCAACGAGGTTACTATCAAAAACAAGTACCCACTACCCCGGATAGATGATCTGTTTGATCAGATGAAAGGAGCCGGAGTGTTCTCAAAGATCGACCTGCGCTCAGGTTACCACCAGCTAAAGATTTGTCCTAAGGATATACCAAAGACCGCCTTCTCAACGCGGTATGGACATTATGAGTTCTTAGTCATGTCTTTTGGTCTAACTAATGCCCCTGCATACTTCATGAACATGATGAATAAAGTATTCATAGAATATTTGGACAAGTTCGTAGTTGTGTTCATTGATGATATTCTGGTGTACTCCAAGTCGGAGGAAGAACACACCGAACACTTAAGGATAATCTTGGAAAAGCTCAGAGAGCATCGGTTGTATGCCAAGTTCAGTAAGTGTGATTTTTGGAAGAAGGAAGTGGATTTCCTTGGTCATGTGATGACAGCCGAGGGAGTAACAGTTGACCCCGGTAAAGTTAAAGCAGTGTTACATTGGGAACAGCCCAAAACTGTAACTCAGATTCGTAGTTTCTTGGGAATGGCAGGTTATTACCGCCATTTCATCGAAGGATTCTCATCGATTGCTAAGCCTCTTACGCAATTGTTGAAAAAGGAGAAGAAGTTCACTTGGACTCCAGCCTGTGAAGAAAGTTTTCAAGAATTGAAGAAGCGATTGACTTCAGCCCCAGTGCTGATTTTGCCAGATATTCGCAAGGTTTCGATATCTACTGCGATGCTTCGCGTCAAGGATTAGGATGCGTCCTGATGCAAGAAGGAAGAGCTGTCGTTTATGCGTCAAGGCAATTGAGGCCTCACGAGGAGAATTACCCTACCCACGATCTGAAATTAGCTGCCATAGTGCATGCTTTGAAGATTTGGCGTCACTACCTCATTGGTAATCGCTGTGAAGTCTACACATATCATAAGAGCCTGAAGTACATCTTCACCCAGTCAGATTTGAACATGAGGCAGAGAAGATGGTTAGAATTGATCAAGGATTATAATCTTGGAATCCACTACCATCCCGGAAAAGCCAACGGAGTTGCAGACGCTCTAAGTCGTAAGAGTTACTACAATGCTTTGGAAGTAAAGGAAAGTTGCCCAGAACTTTATGAAGAATTTCAGAAGCTAAGGCTAGAAGTTGTGTCCGAAGGATTCGTAGCCAATTTGGAGGTACAGTCTACCCTGGAGAAGCAGATTCGTGAAGCGCAACCAAAGGATCCTGTGTTGTCAGACATCAAGGTCAAAATGGCAGAAGGGAAATTCAAAGATTTTACCAAGGATAACCAAAACATACTTTGGATTAATGGTCGTATCTGTGTACCAGATATCGATGGTCTAAGACAGTTAATCTTAAAGGAAGCCCATGAATCAAAGTATTCGATTCACCCTGGAAGTACAAAAATGTACCAGGATATTAAGACTAAATTTTGGTGGCCAAATTTGAAGCGAGAAGTCGCAGAGTTCGTTGCCTTGTGCGACACCTGTCAGAAGGTAAAGGCAGAACACCAGAGACCCGCAGGTTTGTTGCAACCGCTAAAGATTCCAGAATGGAAGTGGGAAGAGATCGGAATGGATTTCATCACCGGTTTACCCAAGACCCAATCGGGTTACGATACGGTCTGGGTAATAGTCGATCGTTTGACCAAGGTCGCCCATTTCCTGCCAGTCAAAACCACGTACTCAGGGGATCGCCTTGCGGAGTTGTACATGGCCAGAATTGTCAGTTTGCACGGTGTGCCCAAAAAGATAGATCGGTCGGGATCTCGTTCACTCTCGTTTTGGCAAAGTTTGCATGAAGCATTGGGTACCCATCCGAACTTCGATCGCGTATCATCCACGCATGATGGACGATCGAAAGAGTTAATCAGATATTGGAGGATATGCTGAGAGCTTGTGCTCTAGCCAATGCCGCCCGATGGGATAAAAGTTTACCATATGCAAAATTCTCGTACAACAAAAGTTATCAAGCTAGTCTGCAAATGTCACCATTTGAAGCTTTGTATGGTCGTGCCTGCCGAACCCCGTTGAATTGGTCAGAAATAGCTGAACGTTCAGTATTCGGCCCGGACATCATTCAAGAAGCAGAAGAGCAAGTGGCTATGATAAGAGAAAGACTGAAGATAGCTCAGTCCAGGCAGAAGAGCTATGCAGATAATCGTCGTCGAGATCTCAGTTTTGAACCTGAGGATTTCGTTTATCTTCGAGTGACTCCGCTCAGAGGTGTTAAAAGGTTTCATGCCAAAGGGAAGCTTGCCTTAGGTATGTTGGTCCGTTCAAGATTTTGGAACGACGTGGAGAGGTTGCTTATTAGTTGGAGCTACCGCAGTCGTTAGCAGGAGTGCATGATGTCTTTCATGTCTCGCAGTGGAAAAAGTGTCTTCGTGTGCCAGAAGAGCAAGCCCCGCTAGAATCGATTGACTTGAAGGAGGATCTTACCTACAAGGAACAGCCAATCAAGATTTTGGATGTCGCAGAGCGCCTCACCAGAAGCAAGACTGTTCGTTTTTGCAAGGTCCAGTGGAGCAACCACTCAGAAGGAGAAGCAACGTGGGAACGTGAAGAAGAGCTGAAAGCGGAGTTTCCTAGCCTTTTCTCTAGCTAGCCGAATCTCGGGGTCGAGATTCCTTTTAGGGGGGGAGGTTTGTAACATCCCAATTTTTTGAGTTTAAAAAAATCTTTTAATAGTTAGTAGGGAGAAAATTCACCATTTGGATTTAATTGAATTTAAATTCAAAAGCTTAATATTGAACTTTCCAATCAAAAATATTTAATGTGAATAATTCCAACTTGAACAATAGCCAAAACTATTTTATTTGGGTTCCTTGTGCTCAGATATATTTTCTAGATTTTTCTAGAATTTTTTTGAGTTCATTTGCTATTTTCTATTGCTTATTTGAATTTCTGGTATTTTCTAAAATAGAAAAGCTATTAAAAATCTCAGTTAATCCTTCGGGCCGAATTCCAAAACCCCGGCCCGTTTCCCTCCGCCGCTAGCCCAAATCCCGCGCGAGGCCCAGCCCCGCGCGCGCGCCGCCTCCAACTGACATGCGGGCCCCGCATGTTAGTCTCTCCGCCTTTTCTCTTTCCTTCCGAGCACCCTGCTTGTTCTCCATAGTTCGATCGAGGATGAACGGCTGGATGAGCACGATCGATTCGGGCTGTCCGAATGTTCCATCGATTTTGGGTTGTTCGATCTAGGATGAGCGGTCAGATCCTTGAGTTTGTTTCGTAGCTGTGTCGTTTCACACGCGCCCGCGCCGAGCCACCATCGCCGACAGGTGGGCCCTGACCGCCACATCATCGTCGTCCCCGACGCGGACTCTACCTTCCGCCCGATTTCTCCGCCGCCGCACCGTGTCCTTCGCGGACTCGCCTCCCGGGGCTATTTAAGGACCCGACGACCCTCGTATCCCGCACCCCGAGCCTCGCCGCCTCTGAAAACCCTAGCCGCCACGAGTTCAGCGCCGCCAGAAACCCTAGGCGCCGCCTTCGTCTTCATCTCCGGCCGAGGAACCCTGCCACCACCGCCGCCGTTCCAGCCCTCCCCGTCGCCACCGGACCCCGACCCCATCTTTGGGATCGCCGTGTCACCCGCACCTCGGCACCGCCCTCATCTTCGCCGGACGACCCCTCCAACGCCGTTGCCGTCGAGCCCGAGCCTAAACCTCCGCTTCGAGCTCGCCGCCGACCACCGCCGCCGTCCTCGACCACCCGAGTTGCACCTGAGGTTCGCATAGCGAGCTACTGCCGGTACCACTCACCGCCGGTGGATCGCCGCCGTTCGCCGTTGTCGTCGGTTTCCGAGCGCCGCCACTCCTGTTGTCGTCCACGTCACCGCCACCTTGCCGCCATGTCAGCATCGCCGCCTACGTGTCGCGTGCGTGGCGCCCAGTCATCGTCCACGTGCACGCGTGCGTGGGCAGTCCACCGGTTCCAGATCTAGTAGGCTCGGTAGACCTGGTCTACCGTGAGCCATCTCACTGACATGTGGGTCCCACGTGTCAGTAAAGTCTTTTTATTTATTTTAATTCCGAAATCCCTTGCTGACGTCAGCATTGCGCAATAATCCGATTTTTCTGTTAAGAAATAATTCGGAAATTCCAGAAAATCCAAATTAGGGTTTCTTTTAGATTTAAAACTTCCAGAGCTCATAACTTTTGCATCCTAACTCCGATTGAGCCCATTCAAATTTCTAAATTTATCTAAATTCGAGATCTATTTATCTGAGATTTTTATTTAATTTTTGGAGTTTTTTTGCCTCTGTTATTTATTTGTTTTATTTATTTGGTTTCGTTTGCGAGTAGACGTCGATTCGTCGGGGAATTTCGTTGAAGAAGGAGCACCCCAAGATCAAGATCAGTACATAGACCTTTTCCAAGGCAAGTCATATATTTGATCATCTTGAACCCAGTTTTCAAATTACTTTGTGTTAAAGTATTGCATTTTATGTTAACTATGTATTTAAATGCTTTGGGCATAGTTATTATCCAATTTGTTATCACCCCTTGACTTTGTATGCCATAATTCCTTGTCACCCTAGATTGGTTTATTAGTTGGTATTATTGTAGCACCAACGTGGGTTGGTTAGATGCGAGTACAATTGCTTAGCCATGCTACGAGTCTCACCTCTCATCTAAGTTGCAATTATTAAATGTGACTAAGTGACTATGGAACTTTGTGTAAAACTGTGTGCTATGTGTTATTACTTCGTGATGGCATGTGTTGCACTAAAACCAACTGGGTGGTAAAGGATTTAGACTGAGACCAGTGGTGGAAGCTGTGTGATATGGTGGAAGCTGTGTGCTTGAGTTTGATAATCTGTGTGATTTAGTTAGAAATAGGAAGTCTTGCCTTGGTCAATTAAGGACTTAACTTTGTGCGCCATTGAACTGAGCCTTACTGTACAACCACATGCCTGGTATGGGACGGGCCTAACTTAGTAAGTTATGGATTCTCGGCATTGATGTTCAGGTGGATAGGTTAGGCTGTGTGACAGGGTGGAGGTGTGACTACTTGGTGGTTGCATCGCGGGACGGTTCGCCGCTTCCCTGTCCAGCGGTGTGTGTTATACTAATTCTATGTGAGCTAGTATAGCGGGAAAGCACATCGGGAATGTCAATGTTTGAGATGAAGTTTCCAAACTGTTTTGTTACGATTAGTGCTTGCTACACTAGTTGTATCTTGTGGGTAAAGTGTACAACCTCTGCAGAGTGTTAAATCAATCTATTCGAATAGCCGCGTCCGCGGTCATGGACATGCTCGGGGATTTCACACGAGTGGTAGTTTTCATAAAATGTTGGGATGGGAGCTGTGTGACCTCAATCATATGGCTATGTGAAATAATCTGTTTAGTTATGTGTCTTTGTGGAAACAACTATTAAATTAATATTGTCTAATTGTTTTGAATTATGCTTTCAATCTATTATTTGTATTCAATTGCAAATGTTGCATTTCTGCAAAAGAACCACAGAAGCCTTTACTTTGGAATAAGCCTGCATCCATAAATTGCATTCTGTGGTATGATATGCGAGTACGGTTCTGTACTCACGCTTGTTGTAAAACATGCGCCCAAACCTACAGAAGGTCTACGCCTGCTTTCGAGGAGGAGTTCGTCGAAGGTTGTTGATCGTTAAGGTCTGGATCCCAGTCGGTTGCCTGTGGTGAATTGGTGGGATCTACGCTGGAGTTATTTCCGTTCCGCTGCTGTTTTATTTTATGTTAGCCCTGCGTGGCTTAATAAGTGTAAACTCGACCATAAGGTCAAAATCCTTATTTGTTATTCAAACTAATCGTTTACTTTACTTATCGTTTGTGTGGATCGATATTTACCTATGTTGACACTGTGTGCACTAGCGTGATCCTGGACTAGTGCAGTATACACAGAGGGTTTCAGAATCGTAATTCTGGGACCCGACATGCCTTGTGGGTTATCATTGATCGGTTGACTGAGGTGGCCCATTTTCTTCCAGTTCGAGCGAAGATTGATGTGGGTCAGTTGGCGGATCTCTACATATCTCGCATTGTGTGTTTGCATGGTGTGCCACGAACGATTGTGTCAGATCGTGGTTCTCTTTTGACCTCTCGGTTTTTGCACAAGTTGCAAGAGGCTATGGGTACCCGTCTTACTTTCAGCACAGCCTTTCATCCTCAAACTGATGGTCAGACGGAGAGAGTCAACCAAGTTTTGGAGGATATGCTTCGTGCTTGTGTTCTTTCCTATGGGAAGAAGTGGGTGAAGTGCCTGCCGTTTACTGAGTTCTCCTACAACAACAGTTTCCAAGCCAGTCTTGGTATGACACCTTTTGAGGCATTGTATGGGAGGAGATGTAGAACCCCATTGAACTGGTCAGAAACTGGTGAGCGTCAGTTCTTCGGCCCAGACTCAATCAATGAGGCTGAAAGCCAAGTTCAGTTGACTCGTGAGCATTTGCGTGTGGCCCAGTCCAAGCAAAAGAGCTATGCGGATCGTCTTCGCCGTGAGTTGAGCTTTGAGCCCAATGAGTTTGTGTATCTCAAATTCTCACCTTTGAAGGGCCATCAGCGTTTTGGCATCAAGGGCAAGTTAGCTCCTCGATATGTTGGGCCTTATCGCATCATCGAGAAAGTGGGAGCTGTTGCCTACAGGTTGGAGTTACCAGCTACACTTGAGGGGGTGCATTATGTGATCCATGTGTCATACTTGAAGAAATGCCTCCGTGTTCCAATTGAGGAAACTCCGTTGTAAAATCTCGATGTGCAGGAGAATTTGACCTACCATGAGCATCCGGTTCGTATTCTCGAAGAATCTGAACGGAGAACTAGGAACCGTGTCATCACGTTCCTTAAGGTTCAGTGGTCAAATCATTCAGAAGATGAAGCAACTTGGGAGCGGGAAGATCACCTTCGTGCAGACTACCCGTCTTTCTTCTTCTAGTAAACAGAATCTCGGGACGAGATTCTTGTAAGGGGAGGAGATTTGTAACATCCCAATTTTGGACTTGTGTTTCAAATGTAAGAAAATGAGTAGAAATTAAAACTTTTTCTTACATCATGTATTTCTTGTATGTTCTAAACAATTCTTGTACAAGAGCTATGGAAATACAAAGTCACAAGTCTTTTGATCCAAAACCTTGTCTTCCAAAAATATTCATCTCAAATCTTGTGATCATCCTTTGTAAATATTTTTCTTAAGTTCCTGAGATGGTATGTGACCTCTTTGAAAAATTTCACAATTTTTAGAAATTGTTTGAATATTTTTAGAGAGCACTCAAACCTGTTTGACTTTCAGTCAAACCTTAAACCAGAGCCTTGCATAATTTTTGGATAATAATGCGCAACATAAAAACCTCTGAAAATTTTCTACAAGGTTAATATCTGAGTTAGCAAGCTCCAGTAAAAATCTCAGAAATTTTGGAGTTGTTTTGCTATCTCAAATAAATCCCCAAAGTTCCAGCTCTGTTTAAAACTCAAAACCTAGTTTCACTGTTCGTTGGGATCGAGTCAGACTCGGGCTCAAGCCACTTGACTTGGTCTAGTCAACTAACTACACCGGGCCTCCTTTTAAAAGCGCACATCCAATCTCAGCCGTTGGATCCTGATCACACGGCCCAGCTTTGCGAGAGCATTCGGACGTCCGAATGCAATCTCTCATTGTGGCCGTTCATTTCTGATCCAAGGGTTCGCGATCTTCTCTGTTGATTTAAACTTC
Organism: Ampelocalamus luodianensis; assembly: GCA_036346255.1. NCBI lineage: Eukaryota > Viridiplantae > Streptophyta > Magnoliopsida > Poales > Poaceae > Ampelocalamus > Ampelocalamus luodianensis. The sequence continues at coordinate 48,945,046 of CM070629.1, read as the reverse complement.
AGAAGCCTTGGGCGAACCCCAGTCGTTGGATTAAAATCGGACCGTCCGCGTAGCTAGAAATGTTCGTACTTCCGATTGTTTTGATCGGTCTAAGCCGTTGGATTAGAATCCAATGCTCACAATCTCCTCTGTTGAGTTTAAATCTCAGAGGCGTGGCGCGATATCAGCCGCCTGACCAAAATCCAAGGGTTCATAATCGCCCGAGCTTTTCTGGTCGTCTTCAACCTCGCGCCGTTCGCGAACAGTAAAAGAGACAGAGAGAGGCATGGTTTGAGTCAAAATCGTGCTCCCTGACAGCCACTTCTAGTTGACATTTAGGGATTGTAGGGTGCTTTCGGCCACGATCTCAACCTACTCCTACATCCCCATCACTTCTTCTGTTCGGCACACCTTTTGTGCCCTAAACCATTGTCACCCGAGAGGCTCCTTCTTGCCAAACCCGAATCCTTAGCTATATAAGGTCCCAAAACCCCTTCCTGGTGTTCTTTTACACCATCCAAAGCTCCTTCTTCATTGTTGGAGCTTAATACACCAAAAACACCCCAAACACCATTGTTGACCCGAGGAGCTCCATTAAGGATCATGAAGCTCCAGCGGTTCTTCTTCAAATATTCTTGTACTCTTTTCTACTCCTTACTATCCTAATCAATTCCCCTCACTAAATTTTGAGTTTTATTCACAGGATTTGACAAATTTGGGGTTTGTTCAAATTCGGCCGAAACCATCTCCTTTCTTCCTCAGCTCTGGTATGTGGTTCTTTTTGCAATTATTTGCTCATGAACCTTCTTTGAGCTTTGTTGAAGCTATTATGACCACCCAGTGGTGTTCATTTTGCTCAGGTGATCGTTTTCGTATCATCTTCTTCAACTCCGGCGAGCTCCTTCTCTATCAAGCTGTGTCGGCCATCGTTAGAAGCTCTTCTTGACTAAGGTAGCTTCTTATTAGTCCCTAGAGGCCTTGGCATTCGCTTCTTTGGACTGCAGCGAAGCTTTTTGCTATTTTCACATTTAGCAGTAAAAGCCTCCATCTTTGTCTTCCGGCTCGCCGGCGTTCTGGGCCACCACCGCCGGTGAGGTAACCACATTTAGGTCTGCAACGCTATTGCAAGTCCGTTTTGGTACTTGGTAGACGCCGCCGCGGCCGGAGTCGCCTGCAATGAGCCGTGGAATCCACTCGGGTGTTGTCGGTCGTAATCACCCGTTTTTCGTTCGTCTTTAGGACGTAATTAATGCCAAATCATTATCAATCATTGGGAAGTATTAATTATGTCTTAATCGGGCCCGTTGTGCCACTGACCAGTGGGCCCAGCATCTTTAAAACCCCCCGTCGGCTTAAATCAACACCTTTAAGACATCATTAATGCTTATGATTGTCTTTAATCACTGTCTTAGCATTAATATGTCTGATTTTGCCTCATGTCTCACTGACATGTGGGCCCACTCATTAAAATCCTCCTCGCGCACTTAAGCCCTGTGTGTAGCACTTTGTTGATTGTCGACCGTCGATCTCGTGATCAACGGCCCAGATCTAGAGAACATTCGGACCGTCTGGTCCCTTATCTTTCTGGATAGTCCATCTCACAATCTGCGGCTGAGATCGTGGGTGCAATCGGACTCCCTGAAGGGAGGTGCGCTCTGAGCCGTTCATCTCCAGATCTGCGGCTGTGGATGGGCGAGGCAACTGCACCGTCCGAACGTTTCCATCCTCGTCAACCGTTGGATTTTGATCCAACGGTGGGCTCCTTTTTTGGATTGCGCGTGTGCGCTGTTGTCGGGACCCAGAATTACGATTCTGGAACCCTCTGTGTATACTGCACTAGTCCAGGATCACGCTAGTGCACACAGGGTTAACATAGGTAAATATCGATCCACACAAGCGATAAATAAAGTAAACGATTAATTTGAATAACAAATAAGGGTTTTGACCTTATGGTCGAGTTTACACTTATTAAGCCACGCAGGCTAACAAAGAAATAAAATAAAGAAATGAACGGAAAACTCCAGCGTAGATCCCACCAATTCACCACAGGCAACCGACTGGGATCCAGACCTTAACGAACGATTAGCCTTCAACGAACTCCTCCTCGAAAGCAGGCGTAGACTCCTCCTCTTCTGTAGGTTTGGGCGCAAGTTTTACAACAAGCGTGAGTACACAACCGTACTCGCAAATCATACCACAGAATGCAATGTATAGATGCAGGCTTATTCCAAAGAAAAGGCTTCTGGGGTTCTTTTGCATAAAAGCAACATTTGCAATTGAATACAATAATAGATTGAAAACATAATTCAAAACAAATAGACAATATTAATTTAACAGTTGTTTCCACAAAGACACACAGCTAAACAGATTATTTCACATAGCCATATGATTAAGGTCACATAGCTCCCATTCCCACATTTTATGAAAACTACCCCTCATGTGAAATCCCCGAGCATGTCCATGACCATGACGCGCTATTCGAATAGATTGTTTAACACTCTGCAGAGGTTGTACACTTTACCCACAAGATACAACTAGTGTAGCAAGCACCAATCGTAACAAAACAGTTCGAAAACTTCATCTCAAACATTGACACTCCCAGTGTGCTTACAAACCGCTATACCAGCTCACATAGAATTGGTATAACACACACCACCGACGTGGAAGACGAATCGTCCCGCGATGCAACCACTAAGGAGTCACACCTCCACCCTGTCACATAGCCTAACCTATCCACCTGAACATCAATGCCGAGAATCCATAACTTACTAAGTTAGGCCCGTCCCATACCAGGCATGTGGTCGCGTGCTGATGAAGGCTCGGTTCAATGGCGCACAAAGTTAAGTCCTTAATTGACCAAGGCAAGACTTCCATGTTCTAACTAAGTCACAAAGATCATCATTCCCATCACATAGACCACCATGTCACACGTCTCCACCACTTGCCTCAGTCTAAATCCTTTACCACCCAGTTGGTTTTAGTGCAACACATGCCATCACGAAGTAATAACACATAGCACACAGTTTTACACAAAGTTCCATAGTCACTTAGTCATAATTAATATTTGCAACTTACATATGATGTGAGACTCGTAGCATGGCTAAGCAACTGTACTCGCATCTAACCAACCCACGTTGGTGCTACATTATTACCAACTAATAAACCAATCTAGGGTGACAAGGAAATATGGCATACAAGGCCAAGGTGTGATAACAATTTGGATAATAACTATGCCCAAAGCATTTAAATAAATAATTAAAGTAGAATGCAATAATCTAACACAAAGTAATTTGAAAACTGGGTTCAAGATGATCAAAGGTATGACTTGCCTTGGAAAAGGTCTATGTACTGGTCTTGATCTTGGGGTGCTCCTTCTTCAACGAAATTCCCCAACGAAACGACGTCTATTCGCAAACGAGACACAAACAAACAAAACAAATAAATAATAGAGGCAAAACAAACTCCAAAAATTAAATAAAAATCTCAGATAAATAGAGTTTGAATTTAGACAAATTTAGAAATTTGAATGGGCTCAATCGGAGTTAGGATGCAAAAGTTATGGGCTTTGGAAGATTGGAAATCTAAAAGAAACCCTAATTTGGATTTTCTGGAATTTCCGAATTATTTCTCTAAAGAAAAATCAGAATATTGCGCAGCTGACGTCATCTGAGGATGTTCGGACGGGGTGACAAAAGGCCTGACAGGTGGGTCCCACCTGTCAGTGACTCGGTGCACCGTGGACCAGGTTTATGTAGATTGGATCTGGGGTGATGCGGTTAGGTGGCATGCTCGCGCACGTGGATGCTGTTGATGCCGCCACCTGAGCGACACCTCAGCGGAAAGGGTGAGGTGGCGGGTGACTTGGCGATGAGATGGCTGCCACGATGGTTGGTGATGACGACGTTGCCGGCGAGGGCTTCTGGACCGGCCGGCAACGGCTAGCGGCGGCACGACGCTGGCACCCGAGGCGCACAATGGGTAGGGGGCGCTATTGCGCACTACCTGGTACTGGTCTTGGCCTTGATGGTCACCGGAGATGGCCGGGAGTGGCGCCGGAGCGGAGAACGAAGGTCGGTTTTGTCGGACGAAGCCTCCGGCGACGACTTGGGGCAAGGGATGGGCGCCCGAGGTAGCCTGGGCGACGGTGAAGCTTCTGGTGTGGTCAACGTCTCCAAGGTACTCCCGGCGGTGACAGAATTGAAGCTTTAGGGTTTCGGCTCCGAAAAACCAATCTAGCAATCGAGTCCGCTCTAGGGTTCCTAAGGCACAAAGGGGTGGGGTTTCGAGATGAGTAATCGATCGCGCACCTAGGGAGCTATTTATACCCAGAGGGCGGCTCAGATTAGGAAACCCCCAAATCGGGATTTCTTCAGGTTCGTTTGAACTACGGGATAGAGTTCGACTCGTCCCCGATTGACTGCAGATATGGATGCGGAAAGCTAGGAGATTGAGTTTGGCATCAAAATCCGAGAGGTTTTAGATAAGGAAAGCGCTTGCCGGATCGAGCTTCTAGAAGAAACATGGCGGACGAGGTCGACTTGCGCGCGGAGAAGACGACGACTCAGAGACGACGACCTCGGCGGTCCACCAGTCATAGGAAGAGGGAACACGGCCCACCCGTCAATGGGGCAAGGGGAGCGGGCCCGCGTGTCAGCGAGTGCGACCGAGCGCCTGCGTGGGCGGAGTGAAATTTGTGGCGGGCCGGGCGGCGGAGGAGAATGGGCCGAGTTAGGGAATTCGGCCCAGGACCAATATGAGATTATTAATAGGTTTTATAATTTAGAAAATACCAGAAATTCAAATGGGCAATAGAAAATAGCAAATGAACTCAGAAAAATTCTAGAAAAATCTAGAAAATATATCTGAGCACATAGAACCCAAATAAAATAGTTTTGGCTATTGTTCATGTTGGGATTATTCACATTAAATATTTTTGATTGTAAGGTCCAATATTAAGCTTTTGAATTAACTTCAAATAAAATTCAAATGGTGAATTTTTCCCTACTAACTATTTAAAAGATTTTTAAACCCAGAAAATTGGGACGTTACAGCTGTTCCCGGCGCACGTGGGCCGTAGGATTTTATATCAAAGGCCCACGAGCGTCCACGTCGTTTTATTCCTGTTAAGTTTGATTTTATTTCTGTAAGCATTTGTTTATCAACTGAAAATTGTATTAATACTTTAAAAACTCACAACTAATTCATGTTAACTCCTTTTTAGGTGATTCCAACTGCAATAAATTCTTTTGTCACTAAAGTTTAATATAAAAATGCATTTAGGCATATTTCAGTAGCAGAAAAATTGTGTAACTAGAATAGCTTGATTTCTGCCAATTTTGAATATCCGAGAAATAGAATTAAAACTTGTAAAATGCATATCTTTTTCTGTATAATTCCAATTTATGCAAAATCAATTTTGTTAAATTCCTCTGTTAGAGTACTTTAATATGGAATAGGTTTTGGATATGGTTATATTTCTGTAAAATGACTTACATTAGGTTTACAATTTAGAAAAATTATAAGTAAATCTTTATAGCTTCAAATTTAGTAAACTCAACTTTGCTGTCATTAGGATGTCATAATCTACCTGCTATAAAAATTTCAGGACTTAGATCATTCTAGAAATTTTTGCCATGAACAGTACCAGTAATTAATTTAGTTGGTTTTATAGGCTCAGAGAGTGTATTTTGGCTATTACTTTTTCATACTAAATCCAAATTGCATGATTCTTATTCCTGAAATTGTCTAAAATCATTATCTTGCTGTTGTATAAATTTCATTAGATTTGGATGTCTTTTGCTGTTGGAGTAATTTGGTGTTCTTCGTTCTTATTGATTTTATCGCCTTTTCGCGTTAGGTTCCGAAGATAATATTGATATCGAATCTGAGCCACAGCCATCAGATCCTGCACTCCAGCAAGGCAAGCAGATGTAGCATCATTTGATCATGTTGCTCCTACTATTTTCAAATTTTAATATATTATTTGCAAATTCTATGTATGCACTGTTATGTTGTTTTAACTATTATCGATAGTTCACCTAGTAGATGCATTATCAGTAGGCAAATGTTTATCCTCTACTACTGAGCCTAGGTTTATCTTGCTGTGATTTTGGGTTCGTTGGATGAATCCTTGTCACTTAGTAGTTTACGAGTTTGTTGCTTAGCCATACTTAGCTGTCGGTAGAAATGGGCGGTTATCGACTTGTCGATAACCTTGATCACACAAACTTATTATGGTATGTATATTTCAGCCTTGTGCTAAGTATAAATTGCAAAACTAAAACTGAAAATAAAAACAATTTGGACTTGGGCACAAAGGTAAGATGGTGTGATCTTTGGGTGTGGCTGGATTGGTGCCCTAGTCATTTAAGGACCGAGTTACTTGCGCCACTGTTCTGAGCATTCTTGCGTGCTAACCACACTAGAGGATATGGGATCTCTCTTGACTTAGTACTTTGGCGTGTGTTGGCTACGAGTCGCAGGTGGGCGTGTGTGTGTTGCGTTGTGGTAAAATGAGATGGGTTATGTGTGGGAGCATTGTAGCTGTCCAAAGAGCTTTACCTCGAGGGGTAGATGTCTTTTTGGCTTTACAATGTAAGCGTATGGGTTTTCATCCATACGAGCGGCTCGTAGTTGATACACAATATTGGAAATGTCTCGTAGGACTTAGCCGTGCCGGCATACCTTTGGAAGTGTGCTAAATCATGTGGCTTAAAGGCGGTCTAAAGTGTGGGTACATTGGTACACCCCTGCAGGGTTTTGAACTATTCGAATAGCCTCGTCCTAGGTTATGGACTCGCTCGGAAACGCCTCGTGAGAACTAGGCTACAACATTTTAAGTAAAACTTGATGGGTGGTATGAATCAGGGATTCATGCTATTTGTGGTGGCTATTGGATTAGTCACCTCTAGGTGGTTACTTGATAATTATTGTTACTCGTTGCTATTTCAATGCTTAAAAACTGAATTGTTAAATTGCTTTCAATCTATTACATTATTGCAAATGAAACTTGCTTTATGCGTCCAAACAACTGTATAACCAACATCCTTTGATACAGCTTTCATGTAGCTATGTATAGGCTTGTTACTCGTAAGTTTTGCGAGTACATTTTGTACTCATCTGCATTGCTTATTGTGTGCAGAGGAAGAAGGTGAGCCCGAAGGGCCTCACTTTTGTGAGTTGTGCTGTGGCAGTGTGTGGGGCGATTAGCTTGGCGGCCCGGTCGGTTGCCCTGTGGTGTTATAAGGCTAACTGGTCGTCTTTTGGTTTAAGCCATCTTATGGCACCTTTTGCTTCTGCTGTTACTTGATACTTATGTCATTTGGCCGGTCAGCTGTTCTGTAATAACTTATATTATGTATGTCTTTTGGTAGACTTGTGATATTTTGTTGTATGGAATTGATGCATGCTTTTGTATGATGTGCGTGTGCTGCATTTTCTGGGAAGCACATGTCCATTGAGACACGGTGTATTTTGTTTGTGATACTAGAGCCAAGGGAAGGCTAAGTATTACAAGCTAAATAAACCGGGGTCTCACAAAGTTGGTATAAGAGTCATACTGACCGTAGAAACTCCTAGCTTGGTCGTCCCTAGTATATTTTGAAAACTTATTTTCTAAGTATCAAATGTTTCATGAAAATTTTAAGTAAGTTTTCAGATTTTACTTCTTATCTATCTTAGCTTGCTCATCTCACCTTATTCTTGGCTGATTTTGAAAAGTTATTTTCCCTCTCATCTTCTCTCAAAAGATAGTTGTTTAATCAATTAAATTAGTTTTGGGAAAAACCATGAGAGTTTTAAATTGAAGTGTTGGCTGTTTTAGAGTAAAGATTAGGAGCTCCTGAAGATGAAGAATTCGGCCAGGAGCTTGGAAAGAAAATCTGGACAGCAAGTATAATTTCTGGACAACTAGCTCTTAATGAGTAGGAGTGCCTTTTGCGACCTGGGGTCTTGATATCCTAGGACTGTTACCCAGAGCTCCACGTGGATTCGAATTCCTTTTTGTGGCTATTGATACGTTCACAAAATGGATAGAAGCCGAAATTGTAACTGGGATAACAACAGAAGTAGCAAAACGGTTCATGATGAGATGTATGATAACTCGATTTGGAGTACCAAGTCGAATTATCACAGACAATGGCAAACAATTTTCGAGCGCAAAATTTCAGAAATTTTGCGACGAGTTGGGAACTCGTATGTGTTACACTTCTGTTGCCCACCCCCAAAGCAACGGGGCGGTCGAAAGAGCGAATGGCCAGATAATGAAGGGAATCAAGACCCGAGTCTTCGATCAGCTTGTAAAGCGCTCGGGGGCTTGGGTACAAGAATTACCTTTAGTATTATGGGCGAGCTACAGGAGAAACACCTTTCTTTCTAGTCTTTGGTGCCGAAGCCATGCTTCCGCTAGAACTAAAGATCAGGTCAGCACGAGTCGAAAAGTTTAACGACTCCATTCAAAAAAAACTTCGAGCAGACGACATTAACCTGCTCGAGGAAAAAAGGGACCAGGCCTTAATTCGATCAGTAGTCTACCAACAAGCCCTGCGCAGATACTACGATCGTAAGGTCCAACCTCGCAGTCTTGTTGTAGGTTACTTGGTATTGAGGCTTATCCAATCCTAGTCTAATCGGAACAAAATTTCCCCCAAGTAGGAAGGTCCTTACACTATGTTCGAAGTTACGCGTCCAGGATCAGTATGACTTGCAATGTAGGATGGCCGCGTTCTCTCAAACTCTTGGAGCATTGACTAGTTACACAAATTCTATGTGTAACAAACTTCTACGACAATAAAGTATCAGGTTCTTCCTATCTTTTTTGTCTCTTTTTGAATTTCGCTTTTATTTTCAACCATTGTTCATATGCTCATTTTCCCCTTTACACTGGTCGGAGAAAGGACATCAAAACTAGTCGAAGTCTCTCCTCTCTGCATGTGGTCCTGCTGTAACACCCTAGCCCCACATAAGCCTGGAATGCTACTAAACTAGCACAATAACATTTTTACATTGAAACAATTCTCTAAAATCCGACAGAACCTCCTTTGTTTAGTTACTAAACCAAGGTCCCAACATTTAAATATAACATAGTCAAATAATCCAACCTCCAAAGATAAACAAGAGATAACCAAAACTTTGCTAATCATCACTACAACATCCATAGCATGCTAAACAACTAAAGCATAAACAGAATGACATTCATAATCCTCTAATCAACTCTATTACAAATTATTCCAAGCATAGTGAGTAATCATAAGAAATTCTTTATGCAATTACTCAACTACTAATTTATCAATCTGTTAATCCAAATGTGAGTAGTTCGTGCAATTGTGCAACCACTTCTATTCCCTCCCATGCATGCCGTTCTTGTAAAGGGTACCTAAAAAACACAACAAAGAAGAGTGAGTCCAAAGACCCAGCAAGTACATTAAATGGCAACAATAACATAGACTATGTAATCATCAACATCCATATACCATCTCAATTATAAACAAGACATATGCTCATGCTATGCAAGATGCTCAAGTGCACTTTCTCTTTCTCTTTAACTTTTGCATTTTACCGGTAATGCAAAGTATGCAACCGTCGCTGCATACCCATGCCTGTGCTCGCAAGCACAGGGACCAATTGCCCATTACTCCGCAAGTAATGGGGACCTTAAGCCCACACTCCGCAAGTGTGGGGACCATAAGCTCATCGTTTTCACGATGGGGACCTCTTTTCAAAGCCCACATTCCATGAATGTGGGGACCTCAAGCTGTCATCTACATGACGGGGACCTCAACTGTATGTACTTGGTCACTACGTGACCAAGGCGCCTAGATGCTCTCAACATGCGTATGTACTAGAATGTAACTTTCAACAACTAGTAAAAGCACGAGTACATACCACATCTCAATCACTGAATAACATGTAGAGCATTATCACATACAAAATTACTCTTTAATCACACTATCATCCATGTATGACTAGTACAGGAAAGACACAACCAATTTCAGCAATCAAACATAAATATTCTACAACCCGAATACTTGCAACCCGATCCTTCATCATAGTCATTTTATCAAACCAGTACTTGTAAGTATTGGGTACTTCAAAGTTGTGCATACTTGGTCCTCACAAGACCAAGTCTAAGTATGAAATCAATATGCACAAGCACCAACACTATTCATCATCAGAGTACCAAAAGCAATAACGGCATTCATGTAAGGCATAACCATACTTCGAACATCCACCATTCTTGAAACAATCATCAATCAAGCAATCTTTCTACGCTATCATATATCGAAAAGCACACAAACATGGCCAATCAATCACACCCATACAACAGACAATGCACTTGCCTCAACCGTGCGGGAACGAAGGACGCGAAGAGGGTGCCGCCTCCGGAACCAGTCCCACACCTAAAAACAATTTAGGAGAATGCTAAGATAACAGTAATGGACCACTCAACCCAAAAGAGTAAACCTGAACTCGCAAAAGCTTGAAACGCGATCCCAACTCCAATTTCCTATAAGCTAATCTGTCCCCTCTGGAAATAGTCGCGTTCTAAAATTGGTATCTTTTAGTACAGTAGTCCAAATGAGGTGATCTTGGACTTCATTGAAAGGTTATCAAATTCTCCAACTAAACCTAGTTGGTGAGCCTTCCTGATTCGGCCAACTACTACCCCTATCAAGCCAAATAACAGAACAACATTTTCTCGCCAGGTTCTCTGGACAGTACACTAAAACCATCATAACGTTTAGCTCGTTTGTCCAAATTTCGCGTTCTTGCCCTTCCCTAAAAGCTACGACAATTATCTACAACTTTTGTTTTACTGAGCTGCTCAAATTCGCCCTTTAACAGATCGAACAAGACAGATTACTAAAACCCATCAGATTACCGACAGATTCGCAGAACAGTTCCACCAATAAATTCATAACTTTTGCTACAGAGGTCCAAATATCATGATCTAGTACTTCATCGAAAGCTAGCGACGTCCTCTCCAATTCTTTAGAAGACATCCGGACCTGATTCGGCCCTTAGACTACTAAAAAACGTCGCCCAACCCACTCTGCTCAAACCGACAGATTACCGATAAAACTTAATAATCAAATAATTGACTAATCCGAAGGGGATCGGGTCTTACCCTCGAAAAACCGTTGAAGATGACGCACCGAGGTTGTGATCTCTCCCCTTTCCTTTCTTCTCCCCGCACTCTTCTTCTCCCTTCTTCTTAATCGGTGACCACGATGGAGATCTCCCCCTTCTCTTCTTGGACAGCACCAATGGAGGGGAAGGTTGGAGGGGATGAATGCTACAGTACCATGGTGCTACAGTGCACGCGCTACAGGGGAGGAGGAGCAAGGAGGGAGAGGAGGGGGCGGCCAAAGGGGAGGAGGAGGAGGGAGTGGGGCGGCTAGGGATTGGGGGGGGAAGGTGCCTCCCCCCTTGGCCGGCCACCTATGGGCCTCATGGGCCGAAGCCCAGGCCCAGGTTGCCGCGGTTTTACAAAAAAACCCCTTCTCCTTCCTTATTTTGATGTTTTGATGAAGAAAACATTCTCCCAATTTAATTATTCCTTCCCGATTTAATTATTCTCTCCCGACTAATTCCTTTCAAATACTTTTGGGGCATGACTAATTCCTTTCGAATACTTTTGGGGCATTACATTCTACCCCCCTTAAACGGAATTCGACTCCGAATTCTAACCATGCTTAAGCCTAGAAATATAATCACCGGTAAATCTTACTAACATTGCCACGAATCTGCACAAACACACCAAACTCTTGATCCTTGTATCAGTCGATCTCTTCACTTTGACAACGAGCACATCTTTTAACCAGGGACGCACAACATTCCCGACTGAGACCATAAGAGTCTTAATGCAACCAACTCAAAACCATCTTCTCTTAGAAGAGACTAATCCAAAATCAATGGGTTTGACAAGAAAACTTTTTCACTTTTCAAGTAGGCAGTTTAGGAATAAATGTCACACAAGCCAAAAACGAAATCACTCGAATACCAGATTAACCATTTTTTTAACTGGAAGGAATCACACATACTGGCAAGAATCAACTCAATTTGTAATTGACATCAGTCATAACCACATAATTCAAGTAAGAACTAAGAGAATATCTCTCTATCCAAGATCAACTTCTTTTTAAGAATTTATCTTTCTATTAAACTATAGGATCCCAAATTATCGCATAACACATTAACTCGTTTATCTTAAATGGGCATCCTCAAAGCTATGTTCAACTGAGCACAAAACCTACACTTATGTAGGGAGACTCTTCCAATCCACAATATCACAGTCTAGCTAACTTCTCTACCGAATGAATTGCTTTGACAGAATAATCCTCAACACAACTCAATATAGATTTCAATCACCATCACATCCCAAAATCCGTTAAGGATAAACAATTTTGAAATTCACCACATTCACTCTCATTTACTGCTTTTAGAGATCACCATAACTCTTGGAACCTAATCCTGGGAACCAAGATGCTAGCATAATAATACAAAGCCCAATTCAACCTCTACGACTCTTACAATGAATGGTCGGTATACTTGCTATGTAACCCTCAAATCTGATGACCAAAAAAAAATTCACACAGCTCAACAATAATCTCAGTTCATTAATATCAACATTCCATACTAATCAAGTAACCACCCAAGGCGATTCATGTTACCAATCTTAGACCTTCTCTAACCTACACCAATCAAATGCAGCTAGTTGTCCACAATATACCCACTCGCAATATCCTAACTGATTGATCAGGATTCAAACATACTCAATCACTAACATCAATAAATGAATATATAAATTCTTGACCAAGCTATCCTTAGTGATAATCTAACTACCATAGAGTTACTCTCTGTGACCGAGTCACACTTGACAATACTCAACTATTCCTGCTATCCCATTGATTAGCACAACGCTTAGGTTTCTCCACACCGCTATTCTCATTAAACTTCACCATCAAAACTCTTCTACACAATCTTACTAGGTATCCAATTGTGATACTCTAATAAATTTATCAAGAGCCCATACTTTCGATAGTCCCCATATCCCAACATGGACAAAGGTTATTGATCAAAACCAACGCACTTTCTACTGTTCTTCAAATAGCTTGGTTCCCAAAATCTCACCACTACCAAATACTTGTCCACCATATTACATTGGAAAAATTGATTATTTGCCACTCCAAAAGAGTGGATTTGATGATTTGCCACTGCATGTGTGGATGACATCTGGGCCCCGGGACCACATGTCATCCACACATGAGTGGCAAATAATCAATTACCAATCTTTGGTAGTGGCATATGATCAAATCCCCCTATTACATTCTATAAGACTCTGGCAACACAAGATAGTTAATTCCTTTCTCAAAAGGAAGAAACAAACAAAACTAGTCTCAACGCACAAGAACAAAGTTGCTCCTCGGAGTGAGCAAGAGAACAAGAGAAACCGTCGAATAATAAAGATATCGAAAAACAAAATACAAGTTTGCTGACGAGGGTACATGTCCCACAAAAAGGAACTTTCAACCTCCAATACTTATGGTACACACTTACTGATAACAAAGAAAACAATTTTCTTTGATTACAACATTACTTGCCAACACAAACCAGAGATGCTCTTAAAAAAACAAATCACATTGACCACCTAGGAACCAATCAGAACCTTTGCATACGTCACATTGCTCACTTAATTCCATCTACTACCTAGATCATGAACTCCCAAAAGTCCACGAATACAAAACTCCAAATATTTCATTTGACTGCTATTACGAAAGGCAATAGATTTTTTTTCTCTAGAAGAATCATCACCACTACTACAAGTCAGAATCTCTTATGGACAGACTTAATAACATCAAGAATGGTCTACCCTTAACAAGACTCATTAGCGTCAACTCTTACTTTTATTAAGCCCCCAAAGGCTTACCAAAATATTACAGACCCCTTTATCATCTCATCCTCAATTGAATGTATACCAAAATCTTATCTTCTCACTACAATAACCTGTAACACCCTGGCTATTCAGAAGCCAAGATGCCACCTAATTACTCTAACAATCTACACATTGTGGAAGAATATGAAATAATTATATCAACCAAATGACAGCATTAACATAAACAGGACATGGTGAAGGTATCCTTCCTTCACCTTCTAAGTTATTTAATACTGATAATCAATAAAGAAGGTTCGCATTCAGTAATAAATCAACATCATCGTGGAGAAGGTATCCTTCCTTCTCCAATTATAGTTTAATTATTACAGTTCATCATTAACGAATGAAATATGGAACTAAAATTTAGTCTTGAACATGAATTTGATGTTGTGAACAAGTAGTGCGTGTCTACTCCCTCCCAAGTGAGCCAACATCAGGGGTTACCTAAAATAAACAAACAACGCAAGAGTGAGTCCACGACTCAGCAAGTACAGTGAAGGAGACAGAACATATATACAAACAGAATATCACCATTTAAGAATGCGAACATTGAATCGATTGAGTACTTAAGAAATACTTGAAATGAATGAATGCAATCAAGGATGGACTGTACACATGCTTATACCGGTATAGCGAGTGACACACCCGTCGGTGTTCACTTAAGCCCGCATCTTAACAAAAATGCGGGGATCCAATTCCCGTATGAAGAACGTTTCATACGGTGTCCAAAGTTGCCCATTCGGAATTAATGGGTCTTACATGCCCATTCGGAATTGATGGGTCTTTCAAATCCACTCCCGTGGATGGGACATGACAATGTCCAACACTGCCCACATTGGAATGGTGGGACTTGAAATCCACTCTCGTGGATGAAACATGCAAAATGAATGTATAACATGGATTGAGAATATTGAAAGACATGATATCTAAACATGGATATAACACATATATCAAAACATAAACAATCCACCTTCTCATGTATTATACGGAATCACAACAAGATCATAACAACATTCACCAATCACAATCAATAAAGGTGGCAAGGTACTTGCCTTCCGCGAAGCACTGCGCTAGTAGGTAAAGAGGATGTCCCTAAACCGAAGCCTCTCTGCCTACATAAGTAAGTACTCGAAATAAATACAACATATAACATAGCGCTTCCATTAACGTTCTACAACAACTTCCCGACAGTCCACAATTAACTAATTAGCTCTAATCTGAAAACAGACTACTCAGGCACAACCCGAAACTGGACAGCAGAACGGTAAAAATCATATCTATTGGTCTGGGACTCGGAATGAGGTGAGACCAATTTCTATGGATTCTTAACTGACATATATACAATACTCTAGTTGACAAGGTAACCCAATTCGGCCAATTTAATTTACTAACAGATAAATGAAACAGCGGAACATAATCTGTCCAGATCTGTCTAACAAGCCTGGACAGCAGCACGGTATCGGACATAACTTTTTATTGGCTAAACCAAAATTGGTTTTCTTTAACAATCTGAAAAGCTAAGAACAAAACCTACTAAAGTCTAGTTGGGCAAAAGTTCATATTTTGCCTTTAACAAAATTTGGCCCACGGCTGAAATCTGTTGACTGAATTAATAGACAGAAATATCGGCTAAAATAAAATATCCATAACTTTTGTTGTACAACTCCAAATTGAACGTTCTTTATCAATCTGAAAAGGTTATAGAATCCTCTACCATAACCTAGTTGGGATGAAACCCCGATTCGTCCATTAACATACACCTATTTTAAAAGACAACTCAAAAGGTAATTCTCGTCAGAATTCTGGACAGCAGATATTAAATCTATCATAACGTTTGACTCGAAAGTCGGAATGAGGTGATCTTGGCGGCCACTGAAAGCTAAGAACAAGACCTAAATATCTCTAGGAGATGATCAACTCAGATTCGGCCTCTAAAACCACAAAACAGACCCCGCAACAATCTGGATAGAATTGATTTTCTGAACGCAGCAGTTCGATCTAATCAAATATGAACCAAATCGCATCTACCACTAATCAAACGACGAGGATCGGTATTCGTTACCCTTGCAGCAACCAGGAAACAGGTGGAAGAACCTTGAGACGACGATCTCCTCCTCCTCTCCTTTTGAACGGCAGCCCGCAAAACCCCTCCTTCCTTCGCAAAAACCGCGGCAATGCGGTTCGGCACTAGGAGGAAGATGGCTCCAAGAGGTAGGAGGTGCAGCACCAATGGGGAGGCGCCAAGAGGAGGAGGCAGGGCGCAAGGGAGAGGGAGGGACAGGCGGCGGCCATAGGAGGGAGGAGTGGGAGAGGTGGGGGTGCTAGGGTTTGTGCACCCCCCCTTTTGGCCGGCCAACTCATGGGCCTTTGGGCCCCCCCAAAGGCCTTGTGGCTGCCCCCTCTTGGGTCTACAAGGGCCTCTCTTGGGCCTGCTAGCCAAAGGCCCAGGCCCAAAGTTGGAAGAACAGGCGAAACGCCGGAAATTTCTCCTTTTCAGTTGAATTCGATTTAAAACCACATTGTTTTTCGTTCTAAACTGAAACGGGATATTACATAACCACTTTATTTTAGAGGAAAACTACTGCACGAATTAAAAGGTTATTCCAACATCCTTTCATCAAAACATACTTTTATTTGATAGTTCTACCATCATGTAAACATTGGTCATCCGTCAAATCCCATCAATTTATCTCTTAGTGATGCTCATCACCAAACATTAATTGCACCTAGCAATTACTTATAATCACTAAGTATCCACAAAAAGGTTACTCCAAGATTAGTACCCACTAAGACAATAATCTAACTCTTTTTGAACTTAACCATCCCAAAAGGTTAGATTAAACTGTTGAGACACGTTAATCCAATTTACCAAAGAAGTTTACCAAATGTATCACTCTTAGTCATCGACTCAACTTCATGAACGTTCTACACCTCTTATTAACTCTATTGATTACAACTAGGTATAACCATACTATTAATCACAGCTCCTCGAGTACTACTACAAGACACTTTCAAATTAATCACCTTCCTTTCAAGGATCTTCGTTAGGATCGATCATACACACACTGCAGATTTAACATGATAACCCATATCATATCCATTAATTACTTTGGTTATAACCTCTCACTTAGCCAAGACAAAACATCGCTAACGGGTTTAACATCTTCTTTTATAAAAGAGAACCATCAATCTTCATCACTCAAAATACCCAAGAGAGATACATTGAGTCGAAGCCTCCACGTTCCAAAGGACTTGCAAAAGGAAACTTTCATTAACCAAAAACATCAACTGGATAATTGGATCATGCTTTCCAATGAGAATGACAAAACTCCAAAATAAAGGTCAAACTTGACAATCAACCCAGTTCACCAGCCGCACGAATAACTCATCAGATGGGAAAAAAAATAAATAATGATCGCTTTACAGGACAAATTAAGCCAAAGAAAACACACCAAATTTTTTTTTCTTCAAAGCAACCCATCAACCACAAGAATAAATAACCCAAGAGAAACTCATCAATCTCAACTGGATAAGAGTTGACCAAATTCAAATTCAGAGAAGAGAACAACTCTTTTAAGTATACTCGCTACCAACGCCTGTACTACAACCTCTCATGTGGATACTTCGCTATTCCTATACCACGAACAGTGGTGTAACCTCGTATAGCCCAGGACCACAACCAGTTCCTCCACCTCTCAACATGGGTTACCCCCACACATAATAACCATAGAATTATACTATAGATATATCAGATCATCTCATAACAGAATCATTAATACAATTCAACAGAAGCGTAAATGCAATGCTTGACCCATCCCATCCTACTGTGCACCAGTGTGTCAGGTTTAAGTTCATTAACCATTACAAAATTTTAGCAATTTAAGTTGCCTAAGTTGTAAATCCAATCACCTCGGACCTACTGCCCGCTCTGATACCAAATGTAAAACCCCAGCCCCACATGAGCCTGGAATGCTACTAAACTAGCACAATAACATTTTTACATTGAAACAATTCTCTAAAATCCGACAGAACCTCATTTGTTTAGTTACTAAACTGGAGGTCCCAACATTTAAATATAACATAGTCAAATAATCCAACCTCCAGCATAAACAAGAGATAACTAAAACTATGCTAATCATTACTACAACATCCATAGCATGCTAAACAACTAAAGCATAAACAGAATGACATTCATAATCCTCTAATCAACTCTATTACAAATTATTCCAAGCATAGTGAGTAATCATAAGAAATTCTTTATGCAATTATTCAACTACTAATTTATCAATCTGTTAATCCAAATGTGAGTAGTTCGTGCAATTGTGCAACCACTTCTATTCCCTCCCATGCATGCCGTTCTTGTAAAAGGGTACCTAAAAACACAACAACAGCAAGAGTGAGTCCAAAGACCCAGCAAGTACATT
This sequence comes from Ampelocalamus luodianensis, assembly GCA_036346255.1. NCBI lineage: Eukaryota > Viridiplantae > Streptophyta > Magnoliopsida > Poales > Poaceae > Ampelocalamus > Ampelocalamus luodianensis. Next base: position 48,926,710 of record CM070629.1, on the reverse strand, counting down.
AAATGGTAACAATAACATAGACTACTGTAATCATCAACATCCATATACCATCTCAATTATAAACAAGACATATGCTTATGCTATGCAAGATGCTCACACCCATACAACAGACAATGCATTTGCCTCAACCCTGCGGGAACGAAGGACACGAAGAGGGTGCCGCCTCCGGAACCAGTCCCCCACCTAAAAACCATTTAGGAGAATGCTAAGATAACAGTAATGGACCACTCAACCCAAAAGAGTAAACCCGAACTCGCAAAAGCTTGAAACGCGATCCCAACTCCAATTTCCTATAAGCTAATCTGTCCCCTCTGGAAATAGTCGCGTTCTAAAATTCGTATCTTTTAGTACAGTAGTCCAAATCAGATGATCTTGGACTTGATTGAAAGGTTATCAAATTCTCCAACTAAACCTAGTTGGTGAGCCTTCCTGATTCGGCCAACTACTACGCCTATCAAGCCAAATAACATAACAACATTTTCTCGCCAGGTTCTCTGGATAGTACACTAAAACCATCATAACTTTTAGCTCGTTTGTCCAAATTTTGCGTTCTTGCCCTTCCCTGAAATCTACGACAATTATCTACAACTTTCGTTATACTGAGCTCCTCAAATTCGCCCTTTAATAGATCGAACAAGATAGATTACTAAAACCCATTAGATTACCGACAGATTCGCAGAACAGTCCCACCAATAAATTCATAACTTTTGCTACAGAGGTCCAAATATCGTGATCTAGTACTTCATCGAAACCTAGCGACGTCCTCTACAATTCTCTAGGAGACATCCGGACCTGATTCTGCACTTAGACTACTCAAAAACGTCGCTCAACCCACTCTGCTCCAACCGATCAGATTACCGATAAAACTTAATAATCAAATAATCGACTAATCGGAAGGGGATCGGTCTTACCTCAAGAACCGCTGAACATGACGCACCGAGGTCGTGATCTCTCCCTTTCAATTCTTCTCCCGCACTCCTTCTTCTCCTTCTTCTTGATCGGTGACCACGATGGAGATCTCCCTTCTCTTCTTGGACAGCACCAATGGAGGGGAAGGTTGGAGGATGAATGCTACAGTACCATGGTGCTACAAAGGCACGTGCTACAGGAGAGGAGGAGCAAGGAGGGAGAGGAGGGGCAGCCAAAGGGGAGGAGGAGGAGGAGTGGGGCGGTTAGGGTTTGGGGGAAGGTGCCTCCCTCTGGTCGGCCACCTATGGGCCTCATGGGCCAAGCCCAGCCCAGTTGCGCGGTTTTACAAAAACCTCTTCTCCTTCCTTGTTTTGATGTTTTGTGAAGGAAACATTCTCCCGATTTAATTATTCCTTCCCGATTTAATTATTCTCTCCCGACTAATTCCTTTCAAATACTTTTGGGGCATGACTAATTCCTTTCGAATACTTTTGGGGCATTACATTCTAACCCCCTTAAACGGAATTCGACCCCAAATTCTAACCATGCTTAAGCCCAGAAATACAATCACCGGTAAATCTTACTAACATTGCCACGAATCTGCACAAACACACCAAACTCTTGATCCTTGTATCGGTCGATCTCTTCACTTTGACAACGAGCACATCTTTTAACCAGGGACGCACAACATTCCTGACTGAGACCATAAGAGTCTTAATGCAACCAACTCAAAACCATCTTCTCTTAGAAGAGACTAATCCAAAATCAATGGGTTTGACAAGAAAACTTTTTCACTTTTCAAGTAGGCAGTTTAGGAATAAATGTCACACAAGCCAAAAACGAAATCACTCGAATACCAGATTAACCATTTTTTTAACTGGAAGGAATCACACATACTGGCAAGAATCAACTCAATTTGTAATTGACATCAGTCATAACCACATAATTCAAGTAAGAACTAAGAGAATATCTCTCTATCCAAGATCAACTTCTTTTTAAGAATTTATCTTTCTATTAAACCATAGGATCCCAAATTATCGCATAACACATTAACTCGCTTATCTTAAATGGGCATCCTCAAAGCTATGTTCAATCGAGCACAAACCCACACTTATGTAGGGAGACTCTTCCAATCCACAATATCACACTCTAGCTAACTTCTCTACCGAATGAATTGCTTTGACAGAATAATCCTCAACACAACTCAATATAGATTTCAATCACCATCACATCCCTAAATCCGTTAAGGATAAACAATTTTTGAAATTCACCACATTCACTCTCATTTACTGCTTTCAGAGATCACCATAACTCTTAGAACCTAATCCTGGGAACCAAGATGCTAGCATAATAATACAAAGCCCAATTCAACCTCTACGACTCTTACAATGAATGGTCGGTATACTTGCTATGTAACCCTCAAATCTGATGACCAAAAAAAAAATTTCACACAGCTCAACAATAATCTCAGTTCATTAATATCAACATTCCATACTAATCAAGTAACCACCAAAGGCGACTCATGTTACCAATCTTAGACCTTCTCTAACCTACACCAATCAAATACAGCTACTTGTCCACAATATACCCACTCACAATATCCTAACTGATTGATCAGGATTCAAACATACTCAATCACTAACATCAATAAATGAATATATAAATTCTTGACCAAGCTATCCTTAGTGATAATCTAACTCCCATAGAGTTACTCTCTGTGACCGAGTCACACTTGACAATACTCAACTATTCCTGCTATCCCATTGATTAGCACAACGCCTAGGTTTCTCCACACCGCTATTCTCATTAAACTTCACCATCAAAACTCTTCTACACAATCTTACTAGGTATCCAATTGTGATACTCTAATAAATTTATCAAGAACCCATACTTTCGATAGTCCCCATATCCCAACATGGACAAAGGTTATTGATCAAAATCAACGCACTTTCTACTGTTCTTGCAACCCGATCCTTCATCATAGTCATTTTATCAAACCAGTACTTGTAAGTATTGGGTACTTCAAAGTTGTGCATACTTGGTCCTCACAAGACCAAGTCTAAGTATGAAATCAATATGCACAAGCACCAACACTATTCATCAGAGTACCAAAAGCAATAACGACATTCATGTAAGGCATAACCATACTTCGAACATCCACCATTCTTGAAACAATCATCAATCAAACAATCTTGCTACGCTATTATATATCGAAAAGCACACAAACATGGCCAATCAATCACACCCATACAATGCATAATGCACTTGCCTCAACCGTGCGGGAACGAAGGACGCCAAGAGGGTGCCGCCCGAACCAGTCCCCACCTAAAAACCATTTAGAGAATGCTAAGATAACAGTAATGGACCACTCAACCCAAAAGAGTAAACCCGAACTCGCAAAAGCTTGAAACGCGATCCCAACTCCAATTTCCTATAAGCTAATCTGTCCCCTCTGGAAATAGTCGCGTTCTAAAATTGGTATCTTTTAGTACAGTAGTCCAAATGAGGTGATCTTGGACTTCATTGAAAGGTTATCAAATTCTCCAACTAAACCTAGTTGGTGAGCCTTCCTGATTCGGCCAACTACTACCCCTATCAAGCAAAATAACATAACAACATTTTCTCGCGAGGTTCTTTGGACAGTACACTAAAACCATCATAACTTTTAGCTCGTTTGTCCAAATTTCGCATTCTTGCCCTTCCCTGAAATCTACGACAATTATATACAACTTTCGTTATACTGAGCTCCTCAAATTCGCCCTTTAACAGATCGAACAAGACAGATTACTAAAACCCATCAGATTACCGACAGATTCGCTGAACAGTCCCACCAATAAATTCATAACTTTTGCTACAGAGGTCCAAATATCGTGACCTAGTACTTCATCAAAAGCTAGCGACGTCCTCTACAATTATCTAGGAGACATCCGGACCTGATTCTGCCCTTAGACTACTCAAAAGCGTCACCCAACCCACTCTGCTCCAACCGATCAGATTACCGATAAAACTTAATAATCAAATAATCGACTAATCGGAAGGGGATCGGGTCTTACCCTCGAAGAACCGCTGAAGATGACGCACCGAGGTCGTGATCTCTCTCCTTTCCTTTCTTCTCCCCGCACTCCTTCTTCTCCCTTCTTCTTGATCGGTGACCACGATGGAGATCTCCCCCCTTCTCTTCTTGGACAGCACCAATGGAGGGGAAGGTTGGAGGGGATGAATGCTACAGTACCATGGTGCTACAGTGCACGTGCTACAGGGGAGGAGGAGCAAGGAGGGAGAGGAGGGGGTGGGGCGGCTAGGGTTTGGGGGGGGAAAGGTGCCTCCCCCCCTTGGCCGGCCACCTATGGGCCTCATGGGCCGAAGCCCAGGCCCAGGTTGCCGCGGTTTTACAAAAAAAAAAACCTTCTCCTTCCTTGTTTTGATGTTTTGATGAAGGAAACATTCTCCCGATTTAATTATTCCTTCCCGATTTAATTATTCTCTCCCGACTAATTCCTTTCGAATACTTTTGGGGCATGACTAATTCCTTTCGAATACTTTTGGGGCATTACACCTGCCCACTAGAAGGAGCTTCCTAGTGTCGTTTTGTTCTTAACTGTTGCTACCAGTACAAAGCTTTTTGGGCTCGGAAACATGGTCGAAAATTTTTAAGCAAATTCATAACTCTAAGAAGAGCGCACTTTTGAGATTCGTTCGACCGCTTCCGGTAAACTTGATTGGTTTTCACTGGTCGGAGGAAGAAACACACCTAGTCGAAGCTTCTCCTTTCTGCACGTAGTCCTGCCCACTAGAAGGAACTTCCTAGAGTCATTCCGTTTCCTACTCTTGCTTCCAAGGCAAACTTATCAGGTACAACGAAAAAAGTCGGATGAATTTTTAAGGTACTCTAGATGTTTGTTTTACTCAAGTTGTCGTTATTGATTTGATTAATCTAGTTGGAGATGGTAACATGTAACATCCCAATTTTCTGAGTTTAAAAATCTTTTAATAGTTAGTAGGGAGAAAATTCACCATTTGGATTTATTTGAATTTAATTTCAAAAGCTTAATATTGGACTTTCCAATCAAAAATATTTAATGTGAATATTTCCAACTTGAACAATAGTCAAAACTATTTTATTTGGGTTCCTTGTGCTCAGATATATTTTCTAGATTTTTTTCTAAAATTTTTCTGAGTTCATTTACTATTTTCTATTACTTATTTGAATTTCTGGTATTTTCTAAATTAGAAAAGCTATTAAAATATCAGAAATCCTTTCGGGCCGAATTTCCAAAGCTCCGGTCCATCTCTTCGCTGTGCCGGCCCATCTCCCACGCGAAGCCCAGCTCCGCGCACGCGCTTCCATGCCGACGCAGGGCCCCACGCCTTCGTCGTCCCCCTCGCGCCCGACTTCTTCCTCGCGAGAGGCCGCGCCGTCCGCCATGTTTCCAAGCTCGAGTCCCGTATGACAACGCCTCCTTTCCAATTGAACCCCTTCTAGAAAACGCGTAGAATCTTATCCCCAACCTCCCTGCATCTTCTCGGATCAAAATCAAACCCCGTTTCCGTTTCTAACTCCGATTTCCTCGCGAGTTCATATCGGACTCTTTTTAGGGTTCGCCCGCGACGCCGCCTAGCCCTCCCGCCCCTATAAAGGCACCCGCGGTTCGCCTCTCAACCGCAACCCGCAGCCGCCACCCTTTTCCACCGTAGAACCCTAGCGCCGCCGCGAGTCAAGGTTTAGGGTTTTCACCGCCGACCGTTTCTTCGCCGATTCCGCCGCCGTTGTCGCCGCATCATCGCGGAATCACGCCGACGTGTTCCTCGTCACAGCCTCTACCTCCCGTAGCCTTCGCCGTCGCCGGAACCCCATCGGAGCCACCGTCCGACAAAACCCGAAGCACCTCCGCCGCTCTGAGCTCGCCACCGGCCACCTCCGTTGTTCCCGACCACCCGGACCTACCTCAACAGTTCGCAATAGCAAGAGCTACACGCCGGTACCACTCACCGCCGGTGGATCGCCGCTCGCCGTTGTCGCCGGTTTCCGAAGCGCCGTCCGTCGGTCTGACGTGGTCGCCCACGTCGTCAGCCACCTCAGCGCCCGCGCCGGTGTGTCATCCCGAGTGGCAGCCGCGTGGCATCCCTGTCATCTCGCACGTGTGCACCCGAAGTCGGCGGGTCGTGGCCGCGCCGACGTGTCGCACGTGATTGGCCCACCAGTCCACGTGCGCCCACCGGTTTTCAAATCTCGAGGCTCAGAGACCTAGTCTACCGTGAGCGTGTCACCGACATGTGGGTCCCACCGCCGACCAATTTTCATCCCGTCCGAACGTCCTCCGATGACGTCAGCATTGCGCAATAATCCGATTTTTCTTCAGAGAAATAATTCGAAAATTCTGGAAAATCTAAATTAGGGTTTCTTTTAGATTTAAAACTTCCAGAGCCCATAACTTTTGCATCCTAACTCCGATTGAGCTCATTCAAATTTCTAAATTTATCTGAATTCAAACCCTATTTATCTAAGATTTTTATTTAATTTTTGGAGCTTTTTTTGCCTCTGTTATTTATTTGTTTTGTTTGTTTGTGTCTCGTTTGCGAGTAGACGTCGATTCGTACCTTTGTGGAAGAAGGAGCACCCCAAGATCAAGACCAATACATAGACCTTTTCCAAGGCAAGTCATACCTTTGATCATATTGAACCCAGTTTTCAAATTACTTTACTTCAAAGTACTGCATGCTATTTTAATCATTTATTTAAATGCTTTGGGTATAGTTATTATCCAAATTTGTTATCACACCTTGGCCTTGTACGTCATATTTCCTTGTCACCCTAGATTGGTTTATTAGTTGGTAATATTATAGCACCAACGTGGGTTGGTTAGATGCGAGTACAATTGCTTAGCCATGCTACGAGTCTCACATTTCATGAAAGTTGCAATTATTAAATGTGATTAAGTGACTATGGAACTTTGTGTAAAACTGTGTGCTATGTGTTATTACTTCGTGATGGCATGTGTTGCACTAAAACCAATTAGGTGGTAAAGGATTTAGACTGAGGCAAGTGGTGGAAGCTGTGTGATATGGTGGACTTTGTGATGGGATTGATAATCTTTGTGACTTAGTTAGAACATGGAAGTCTTACCTTGGTCAATTAAGGACTTAACTTTGTGCGCCATTGAATCGAGCTTCATCAGACGACCACATGCCCGGTATGGGACGGGCCTAACTTAGTAAGTTATGGATTCTCGCATTGATGTTCGGTGGATAGGTTAGGGCGTGTGACAGGTGGAGGTGTGACTACTTAGTGGTTGCATCGCGGGACGATTCGCCGCCCCGCCCGGCGGTGTGTGTTATGCCAAAGCGCTTCGTTTGGGTTGGTATAGAGGTTTGTAAGCACATCGGGAGTGTCAATGTTGAGATGATGTTTCTGAATCGTTTTGTTATGATTAGTGCTTGCTACACTAGTTGTATCTTGTGGGTAAAGTGTACAACCTCTGTAGAGTGTTAAATCAATCTATTTGAATAGCCGCGTCCGCGGTCATGGACATGCTTGGGGATTTCACACGAGGGGTAGTTTTCATAAAATGTTGGGAAGGGACAGCTGTGTGATTTAAGTCATATGGCTGTGTGAAAGAATTTGATTAGGCTATGTATCTTTGTGAAAACAACTGCTAAATTAATATTGTCTATTTGTTTTGACTTATGCTTTCAATCTATTATTTGTATTCAATTGCAAATGTTGCATTTCTGCAAAATAACCACAAAAGCCATTTCCTTTGGAATAAGCCTGCATCTATAAACTGCATTTTGTGGTATGATTTGCGAGTACGGTTATGTACTCACGCTTGTTGTAAAACTTGCGCCCAAACCTACAGAAGAGGAGGAGTCTACACCTGCTTTCGAGGAGAAATTCGTCGAAGGTTGCTGATCGTTAAGGTCTGGATCCCAGTTGATTGCCTTTGGTGAATTGGTGGGATCTACGCTCGAGTTATTTCCGCTCACGCCGCTTTATTTATCAGTTAGCCTGCGTGGCTTAATAAGTGTAAACTCGACCATAAGGTCAAAACCCTTATTTGTTATTCAAACTAATCGCTTACTTTATTTATCGCTTGTGTGGATCGATATTTACCTATGTTGACCTGTGTGTACTAGCGTGATCCTCGACTAGTGCAAGATACACGAGGGTTCCAAAATCGTAATTTTGGGTCCCGCAGAGGTGGTATCGAGCCATACTGACTGTAGGTCTTGACCTTAGTTAGATTGGCCGTCTTTAGAGTGTCCAAACTATTTTCTAAAAGAAAATTAACTTGCAAGGTTAATTAATTGCATAACTCTCCTCATATCTCTCTCGCCTCAACTTTTGCTATAATCTTTTATCTCCCCGCTGTTTTAAAGTTGCTCTTACCCTGTTCGTCTGTCTTGACAGATGCCTCGTCTTCAGAGCTATGGTGAGCGCACTGGAGGGTATGCCGCCGTGCTTTGGAAGCTGTTGCAGGTTCTTGGAGGCTTTGATCGTTCGTTGTATGTCGGCAACAACTGGACAATGAATGGACAAAACCGTGGAGTGATTTGTCGCCTGACGATCTACGCCAGGAGGAACGACAAGGCAAGCCAACCTTCGCACGTCTCTATGAGGAAGATCACTTGGCTGGAAGGTATCCAGAGTCGCCGCGCCTTGGCCATGCCGCGATTCGCAACATCTACGCACGGAGCTCCAAGACACCGTCTTCCGCTACCATCCCAGAGCCGCACTGTGGATTTGCCAAAGACGCTACCCGCCCACGAAGGAGAGAGCAACGCTACCGTCGGCACCTCGCCCGGCTCGTGGTCGCCAGAGGAAGCCTTGAGAGGACTATCACGAGTTGGATCATGTCTATGAGGCGTTACAGAGCCGAGGAAAAGGTCGCCACTCTGCAAGATATTCTCTACGACCAAGTTCCCGAAGAAGAGGAAGACCCCGAGGAGGATCCAGAAGAAGATCCGGAGGAAGGCACAGTTGAGCCAGAGGAGCCGGTGAACGGCTTGCACCGAACGCTGCTCGCTGCACGATTGTGGCATTAGGATCGGTTGCCAAGATGCCGCTCACTTCCGAGTCTACACCGTCAGAGCGCGCGCGGTTGTGGAGGCTTTCTCGAGTAGTGTCTTAGTTTCAGTTTTCCAGGCTTAGCCAGTTTCAGTTTAGTGAGTCGCCCTTTAGGCGGTAGTTTTGTGTGCTTAGGTCGTTGTTTCTTTTGTGTGCAAGTATGAGCTGCAAAGGCCCTTAGGCATTTGTTGCAGCCATGCTAAGATCCTAAGTAATAAAAATATTTCATTTGAGTTTCTTGAGCTGTGTTTCGTTGGGTTTAACCTGCCCCCTGCTTAGTTCTTAACTTATCTTGTGCTTGCTACCTTATCTAACCCATGGAGCTTCGCCAGATAGTTCAAACTCGTCAGACTGCTGCGAGTGGTTCCGGTACCCCCGCACCGAGAAGCATTGAGCAACCAGCCACAGGAGCAGTTCCGCCACAAGCACCCCCAATTGACTTGCAAAACTTTGGAGCTTTCATAGCAGCACATACTCAGCTAATGAATACCATGATGAATCAGATGCAAGCTATGAACAACCAGGTCAACAACAACAACAATCAACAGCATGGAGCCCCAGCTGCTCATGGTCACCATGGACCATCCAAACTGGCAGAATTTATGAGAACCCACCCACCAACATTTTCTGGACACGTCTCTCCAGTGGAAGCAGATGATTGGCTCAGGGTTATTGAAAGAAAGCTGCAGATCACCCAGTGCAGCGACCGTGAAAAGGTTCTGTATGCCACTCACCAGATGGAAGGCACCGCTGCTGAATGGTGGGAGAACTTCTGTGCCGCCCATGAGACGCCACAGGATATCACCTGGGAGGAATTTTCTGCAGCATTCCGCCAGTATCACGTACCAGAAGGTATTATCGATCTGAAGAAGGATGAGTTCTGCGCTCTCAAGCAAGGAGCTATGTCAGTGTCTGACTACCTCAACAAGTTTTCTCAGCTAGCTCGCCATGCAGCGAAAGATGTAGCCACGGACAAGGCTCGCCAAAGTCGTCAAGGGCTAAACACCGACTACAAGTCACCGACGCCCATACTTTCCCTGATTTCCAGGAGTTGGTCAACAAATCCTTTGTGCTAGAGGACAAACGCAAGGAGCTGGAAGATAACCGCAAACGCCGGATGGCTCAACAAGGAAATCAGCAATCACAGCAGAGGGCAAGAACAGTGCCACCACAGTTCAATCGGTTTCCACCCCAGACTTCGTTCAGAACACTTTCACCAACTTCAGCACCCCGTTCAGCTGCCCAGAACTTCCGCAACCCTGCACCTGTCAACCCCAACCCAGGGAGCAACCAACAGAACGTGCCACGAGTATGTTACACCTGTCGTCAGCCAGGACACTATTCTAACCAATGTCCGCAGAAGGGTACAATCACTCCAGTACGCTTCAACCTTGGAGCTACGCCATCCAAGACGCCAGCACCAGGCATCAACCAAGGAGCTTCACAAGTTGCCGGTCAAGCCGGAGGAGCACCACAGTCCGTGATCAGAGGCCGTGTCAACCACGTCACTCTGGAAGGAGCCCAAGAATCACCGGACGTCGTACTGGGTAAGTTTCTAGTTAACTCAGTACCTGCATTAGTTTTGTTTGATTCTGGAGCTTCGCATTCGTTTGTTTCTGGAATGTTTGCAACCAAGAATAAATTGGAAGTTATGCAACTTAAGCATACTCTGTTAGTCCGATGCTGAAGCGAGCTAAGTACTAGAGTGGGATGTTTAGGAGCTAAGTTACTCATAGCTGGAGTTGAGTTTCTAGCCAACCTAATTGTCCTAGATACCCAAACCCTAGATGTCATTCTTGGCATGGATTGGTTATCCAAGCACAAGGCCGTGCTAGATTGTGGTCGGAGAGCCGTAACAGTCCAGGATGCCAAAGGAAACAAGGTAGAGTTTCTAGCCACCTCAGTTCGTGATGGACATCTGTTAGTGAACCGCCTGAAGAAACTTTCCTTGGAAGAAGTACCAGTCGTCAGTGAATATCCAGATGTGTTTCCAGAAGAGTTACCAGGAATGCCATCGGATCGTGACATCGAGTTTATCATCGACCTAGTGCCAGGGACAGCACCAATTTCAAAGAGACCTTATCGGATGCCAGCCGATGAGTTGGTAGAGACGAGGGGCCGCTCCAGTCTTCTTAGGACAACTACTCGCGTAGTGGCCCTTGTTGTGGCGAGAAGCGGTGACGCCGGCGCGGGTTGCGGGAACACCTGCTGCTGGTCGCAGTGCACGCGATCGAGTCACGGCCGCGGAGGACGTGGAGTGGTGCCAAGGCCTCGGCGGTGGTGAAGCCAAAGAACGGGCCACCGTGTAGGCCCAACTGGGACGAACGAGGCCACCTGCGGCATCACCGGGCCTCCCACTTGCGCTATGGACTCGCCCAGCGCTCTCGCCTTGTGCTCGGCGATGATGGCCTTGTCCACCAAGGTCCGGAAGTCGGGAAGTCCACAATAGAGAGCTTATCCCAAGCTCCTCGCGACAAGCCCTCTATGAACTTCTCCGCTTGGCCTCATCGGTGGCCACCTCGGCAGAGCGCACTCGCCAAATGGTTGAACTCATGGAGGTACTCGATCACGCATTTGCGCCTGCTTGAGCGCAAGGAACTCCTTCTTCTTGACTTCATCAGCCGGCAGGACATGGGCCCGACGGAAAGTCGATCGAACTCCTCCCACGAGACCACGTGTCCCGCAGTCGCATGGCGAGGAAGTTCTCCCACCATGAGAGTGTCGCACCCTCCACCGATGAGATGCGAAAAGTGCCCGCCCCGCTCCCGGCATCGAGCAACGTTGAGCTTCGCTCAATCGACGCAGCCTGGGCCGTCTGCGCCCAAGGGATCTCGGACCGGAGAAGGTAGGAGGTCGAGTGCGGAGGAACTCCGCAAGTCCCCACGAGACTGGTGACCACCTCCAGATCCAGAGGCACCGGAGGGAGTGGAGGTGTTTCTGGCGATAACCTCCAACACCCTACGGTCCTCCGAACGATTGCGTTCGATCTGCATGAGGACTTCCGCCATGGTCGGAGGAGGGGGAAGTTCCTCATCGGGACTACCCGGCTGATTCCGGCCGCTACGTGTCCCACCAGCCATCCTGATTCACTAAGATAAGTTAGCTACAAGCCCAAGATAAAAAGAAAGCAACGAAATCCAAACTCAAAAAAAAAGGGCTCAGGGATAACCACCAAGAGCACCGGACCAAAATCACCAAATCGACTTCCTGAAACGACTAACCCGTATGGAAGAACGAGCAATCGTTTAAGAAGACCCAAAATTTCAGCACTAAGTTCTAGCTCAAAAACAGTCCAAAAATCAAGGTATAACCACCTAATAGAGTATAGGCATTAGCTAATCTCATATCACTTCTTACCCTTTCATTCCCACAAATTTTAGTTGTATTTACCTCTCATGTCCTACCTTAATTACTCACCACTAGCTAGCCGTCCAAATTCCTTTCTCCAAGCTCTCATGGTTCTCCCAAAACCAAGTTAATCGATAGAGGCTAATTTTTGAAAGGAAGAGAGGAACAACTTCTTCAAACTTAAGTGAGAGTAAGGTGAGATGAGCAAGCTAAGACAGGTAAGGAGAAAAATTAGAGAACTTACTTAAGTTTTACAAACCTTTTGAAAGTAAGTTTTCAAAATATTCTAAAAGCGACCAAGCTAGGGGTTTCTACGGTCAGTATGGCTCTGATACCAACTTTGTGAGGACCCGGAATATTTAACTAGTAACACTTAACCTCCAAATGGTTCTAGTGTTACTAACTAAACATTCTAAGCCTCGATGGACATATGCTTCCCAGAATTGCAGCATATGCACATCATCACAAAATTACACATCGTTTCCATACAACAAAAATTACTAAGTTCAACAACGACATACATAAAGTAAAGTTATTACAAAAGAGAGCCGACCGGCCAAATAGAACAATATACAAGAATGACAGCGGAAGCAAAAGGTGCCATAAGATGGCTAGAACAAAAGTCGACCGGTTAGCCATACACCCACAAGGCAACCGACCGGGCCGCCAAGCTAGTCGCCCATAGCTACCACAACACAGCTCACAAAAGTGAGGCCCTCGAGCTCACCTTCTTCCTCTCGCAATGAACAATTAAGCATAGCATCCGAGTACAAAGATTGTCTTTGTACCCGCAAGATCGACGTGTGGAATAGCAGACCTATTCATAAACTACATGCAAGCTTATTTAGGTGGAGGTTGTATGTCTCATTTTGCATGAAGCCAACTTTATTTGCAATCAGAATACATTTAAAAGCAAGTTTGCAAATCTGTTTTGTTATCAAAGTAACAATAAGTAAAGATACATACAAGTAACCACTGAAGTGACTATCCCAATAGCCACCACAACATAGCACTAATCCCCGATTCGTACCACCCATCAAGTTTTAATTTAAAAGGTTGTAGTCTAACTCTTGAAAGACCTTGCAAGCGTGTCCATAACCTAGGACGAGGCTATTCGAATAGTTTTAACCTCGCAGAGTGTACCAATGTACCCACACTCGCATCGCCTTCAAGCCACAAGCACACTATCAAGGTATGCAGCACTGGCTAAGTCCTACGAGACATTTCCAATCTTGTGTATTAACTACGAGCCGCCATATGGATAGAAACCCATATGCTTACATTGCAAGCCGAAAGACAACAAATCCCATCACGGGTGAAGTCTTTCGGACACTACAATGCTCCCAACACCATCCCTCCCGCGACTCCTCGCGACTCGGAGCCAATACACGCCAAAGTACTAAGTCAAGAGAGGTCCCATACCTCTAATGTGGTTAGCACGCTAAAATGCTTGGTTTAGTGTAACAAGATGTTCGGTCCTTGTTGACCGGGCACCATTCCAGCCACACCCAAAATCACACCATCATACCATTGTGCCCAAGTCTAAATCATTTTGTTTTCAGTTTTAGTTTTCATAAGTAGACATAGCACAAGGTGGAAATCATAATCATAATAAGTTTGATGTGATCAAGGTTATCGACAAGTCGATAACCGCCCATTTCTACCGGCTAAGCATGGCTAAGCAATTAATTCGCAACTACTAAGTGACAAGAGCCCATCCATGAACTCTAAATCACAGCCAGTAACCTAGGCTCATGGTAGTAGAGGATAATCATTTGCTAAGGAATGCATCTACTAGGCCAACTATTAACACAAAGTAGCAATGCATACATAGAATTTGTAATCAACATAAATACTTAAAATACTGGGATTAACATGATCAAACTGCTTGCCTTCTTGCTGTTGCTCAAACTGTTGTGGAGGGTCGCTCTCGGGATTACCGCAAATGTCGAATCCTAAGCGCAAAGGCAAAAAGAACCAAGAACAACCAATAAGACTAGCAACACTTAACAAAAGAGCAAGCAAAAATTATCCAAATGCGACGAAACTTATACACAAGGTGAAATACGAAGATACCTAGACATAGAAACTGGAAAAACCTAATTTGGATTTGTGGTGCAAAAGATATTACCTAAGAACTCATTTTCGGCCATAATTAGCACTGTAGCAAAAATATTTTTTAGAAAGATTTTGAAGCTGAAATTTTTATGGTAGCTACCTACTGGTATAGAGGTAACCCATATAAAATTTCAGGTCATTTGGAGTTAAAATGATTTAGTTATGATTTTTCTAAGATGCAAAACTAGCATAATGCACTTTCCAGAAATATAAACATGTGCAAAGCCTATTTCACATTATAGTATGATAACAGAGGGATTTCCTAACATCAAATTTCTATTTTTAGGATTTACAGGGAATTACTGGTGTCTATTACATAATTAAATGGATTTTTAAGTGCTACTAATAAGGTTAAATCTACTAACATATTTTTCTGGTGCTGATTTAGGCCTACCACCATTTTTAGATTAAAGTTTAGTTAATAACAAATTTATCAAAGTTAAAATCATACAATTCGCAGATATACAGAAAAAGATATGCATTTTCCAAGTTTTAATACAATTCTGGAATATATAAAAATAGCAGAAAACAAGCTATAAAAGATTACAGAATTTTCTACTACAGAAGCATAGCTAAAAGCATTTTTATATTAAACTTTAGTGTCAAACAAATTTATTACAGTTGGTTTCATGTAAAAAGGATTTATCTTGAATTAGTTATGAATTTCTAAAGTTTTGATACAATTTTCAGTTGATAAATAAATACTTACAGAAATAAAAACCAACCCAACCGGAGATAAATGACGTGGACGCTCGTGGGCCGTTGATGCAAAATCCAACGAGCCACACGCACGGAAAACAGCGCACGCGCGCGATTCGAAACAGGAGCTCACCGTTGGATCAAGATCCAACGGCTCACGAGGACGAATGCAACCGGATGGTGTGGTTGCCTTGGCCGCTCACAGCCGTAGATCTCAAGATGAACGGCACGGAGAGCACTTCCGGTCGGAAGGTCCGATTGCACGCATGATCAGGGCCGCAGATCAAGCGATGGACGGCCAAGAATGACGAGGGGAACCGGATGGTCCGAATGCATACAAGATCTGGGCCGCAGATCGCAAAATGGACGGCGGTCCAAAATTGAAGTGCATTTAGGAGTGCTGACACGTGGGGCCGCATGTCAGTGACTGAGAGTCACACATGCGAGATTTAACACACGTGCACAGTGCCCGCGGTCCCACCTGTCAGTGACTCAAAAAGGTAATTTCGGACACATTTATTGCTAACAATGATTAGCAATAAATAACCCAAAATCAGCCCTAATGACTTCTGGTTTTCGGTTTTGAGCTTATGGGCCCACCTGGCAGTGGCACAGGGGGTTATTTCCGACAGCCAATAGTGCCGACACTTTAATTAACCCATGATTAGCCTTAATGATGCCTAAACGCACGGATAAAAGCCAGCGGGTGATTTAAGGGGGCTGGACCCACATGTCAGTGAGACATTAGGCCAGATTAAGACACCATTAATGCTCTACTGATTGGCAATCATTAAACATTAAATGTGTCCTAATTATCTGACGAAAACGGAGCTTCTCAACTGACAAACCCGAGTGGCTTTGCCGGCTTGTCGCCGGCGACTCGATCGCGCGCGCGCCACAAACTATCAAAATGGGTTCGCAATAGTGTTGCGGACTCAACGATGATGACCTCGCCGCGTGGAGGTTCGGAACGCCATGAGCCGAAAACAAAGAAGGAGGCCGACACGGCAAAACATGAAAATAGCAAGATGCTCCACATGCGGTCCAAGGAAGCGAGTGCCATGACTTCTAGGGGCTATATAGGAGCTACCTTAACCGAGAGGAGCTCCAAAGATGGCCGGGAAGACTTGAACACGATGAAGTCCACCGAGCCGAAGAAGACGGTGGAAGATGAGGTTTCGAGCAAAATGAGTGGAACCAAATCACCACCACAGCTTCATTATAGCTCAAAGAGGCTCCAAAAGCAAGTAATTGCAAAAGAACCACTTACTGAGCTGGAGAAGAAAGGGGTGAAACCAACTCAAAATCTCCAAACTTAAAATTGAGTGATTCCTGTGAATGCAACCCAAAATCAAGTTAGGGAAATATAAAGGAGGTTGAGGAGCTCAAAAGGGTGCAAGAAACATTGAAGGTGAACCGTGGACACCAAGATCCACATTGGAGCTCCACGGCCAACAATGGTGTTTTGAGGGTGTGAAGTGGTTTTGCTTGCTCAAACACCGAGAAGAGCAAAGTGTGGTGTAACGGAACACCGTGAGGAGCTAAGGGGCAATATAAAGGAAAGGATTAGGTTACGAGCGCGAACATGAGCCCATGGTGAGCTCGGTTCATGGTGCGGCCGTGGACCACGAAATGATGGGAGCAAGTGAGCACGGTGACAATGGAGGAGAAAGCCTGTTGCGCATTAAATGCCTTGCAGAGAGACGTTGACGAGGCACGCTCGAAGTGACACAACAAGCCCCCCATGCTCTCTCTTTCTCTCTGCCATGAACGCACGCGCGCACGGAGAAGCAGAGAAGGAAGAAGAACGTAAAAGCTTAACGGTGACCGTTGGATTGGAAATGGACGGCTGCGATTTAAAAGAGCTCGCCGGACAGTCCGATTGCTTACAGAAATCTAGACGGTTGGATTGAGATCCAACGGTCCCAATTGATTAATGCAGCCGGATGGTCCGAATGCTCGCACGAACGTGGGCCGAGCGATCTAATTCCAACGGCTGAGATTGCACGCGCGTTATAAAACGCGGCTCGGTGCAGTTAGGTGGTTCAACCAAGTCAAGTGGCTCGGACTCGAGCCCGACTCGAACCCAAGGAACAGTGAAACTGGTTTTAGGTTTTTAAATATGCTGAGACTTTTGAGGATTTATTTGGGGTAGCAAAATAACTCCAAAAATTCTGAAATTTTTACAGGAGCTTGCTGACTGGGACATTGACCTTGTGTAAAATTTTCAGAGGTTTTTATGCATTGTATTTTTCTCCGAAAATTCTACAAGGTACTGGTTTTAGGTTTGACTGAGAGTCAAACAGGTTTGACTGCCCTCTAAAATATTCAAACAATTTCTAAAAATTGTGAAATTTTTCAGAGGGGTCACATACCATCCCAAGAACTTAGGAAAATATTCCCAGGAGATGATCACAACATTTGACAAGAATGTTTTTCAAGGAACAAGATTTGGATCAAAAGACTTGTGACTTTGCATTTCCATAAGTCTTGTACAATACTTGTCCAGTACACAAAGGAAATACATGATGTAAGAAAAAGTTTTAATTTCTAGTCATTTTCTTACATTTGAAACACAAGCCCAAAATTTGGGATGTTACAACTCTCCCTCTTACAAGAATCTCGACCGAGATTCCGTTTACTCTGAGAAGAAAGAAGGAAAATCTGCACGAAGGCGATCTTCTCGCTCCCAAGTTGCCTCATCTTCGTAATGGTTTGACCACCGAACTTTAAGGAACTTGATGACACGGTTCCTTGTTCTCCGCTCGATTCCTCAAGAATACGAACAGATGCTCGCGTAGGTCAAATCCTCTTGCACATCGAGAGCTTCCAACGGAGTTTCTCGGTCGACACGGAGGCACTTCTTGGTGTGAAACATGGAACACATCATGCACACCTCAAGTGCAGTGGTAGCTCCAATCAGATGCAATCGCCCCAACTCTCTCGACGATGCGGTAAGGCCCAACATATCGAGGAGCCAACTTGCCCTTGATGCCAAAACGCGATGGCCCTTCAAGGGTGAGACTTTGAGATACACAAAGTCATTGGGCTCAAAGCTCAACTCACGGCGACGACGATCCGCATAGCTCTTTTGCTGGATCGGGCCGCGCGCAGATGCTCGCGATCAATCGAACTTGACTTCGCCTCATTGATCAACTCGGGCCAAAACCGCCGCCGCCGCTCTCGACCAGTTCAATGGGGTTCTGCATCTCCTCCCATACAAAGCCTCAAATGGTGCCATGCCAAGATCGGCTCGAAAGTCGTTGTTGTAGGAGAACTCAAAGAAATGGTAGGCATTTCTCCCACTTCTTCCCATAGGAAAGAACACAAGCACGAGCATATCTTCCAACACTTGGTTGACTCGCCCGTCCACCATCACCGAGGATGAAAGGTGTCTTTAAATGAAGGCGGGTCCCCATAGCCTCTGCAGACTATGCCAAAACCGCGAGGTGAAAAGTGCACCACGATCGAAATAATCGTCTTCGTACACCGTGAAGACTCACAATCCTCGAGACATAAAGTTCGCCAAAGGCCCCACACGGCCGAGTCTTGACAGAAGGAAATGTGCCACTTTAGTCAACTCGTCGATCACGACCCAAATAGCATCATTCCTTTGGACGAGCGGGCAATCCGTGATGAAGTCCATGCCAACGAATCCCACTTCCACTCGCACCGCAAAGGTCAAGAAGACTCGCTGACGCCGATGCTCACCTTCACACGACAAAGACACATCGCACTCGCAACGAACTTGGCAATCTCACGCTTCATTCGGTCCACGTATCTTCGACGAAGGTCCCGATACATCTTGGTAGCCCCGGGTGAATAGACAAAGGAGAATCATGGGCTTCATGAGAATCAAATTCGCAATTCCATGACCTTAGGAATCACAAGACGCCGTCCAAACCACACAACGCCATGCTCGCCCTCCAAAAGCACTTGGCTATCCCATCCTTGATGTTCTCGCTGATTTGACTCAGCCAACATCCGTCACGCGCTGCCTTGATTTGGTCCACCAAGGTTGGTTGCACAACCAATGTAGCAAGAGAACCGTGCTCGATCAAACCCAAATTGAGGCGCCGAATTTCGAAATGAGGGTAGGTCGCCGCTCCCGAGCATCAACATGTTACAATACACCTTCCGACTGAGTGCATCTGCAACGACATTGGCCTTGCCCGGATGGTACTGAATGCCCACGTCGTAGTCCTTGATCAACTCCAACTCATTAGGAGGCATGCGATACGGCCTCTTAGAAATAGGGGCGGTACCGGGCAGCAACTCTATCACAAACTCCAGATCTCGAACAGGAGGCATCCCGGGCAAGTCTTCAGGAAAGACATCCGCGAAGTCACACACAGTGGGGACATCGCGAATCTCCAATGCTGGCTTTGCTTCAAGGACATAAAGATGGGGCTCTCGCAACTGTGGCGAAAACCCAACCTGTTCACCTGAAGGACTGGTGAGGTAGACAATCTTCCTGGCACAATCGACGGCCCCAAGTGTTGGGACAACCAATCCATGCCAAGAATCACATCCAAGCGCGCGAGTCGAAAGCAGATGAGATTCGCCAAGAATCTCACTCCTTCGATGTGGATAGGAACATCCCAAGATACTTGGTCACTCTCATTTCCAACCCGAGAGCGAATGAGCAGTGGAATCCCTGAGGAACACAAAGAAGTCCACAATCAACAAAGAAAAGACCTCGAAATAAAAGAATGCTAAGCTCCAGAGTCAAATAAAATCGTAGCAGATGCAAATTAACAAGGAGCGTATCCAACACCACGCCGGGCGCCTCTGTGCCTCCTCACCGAGATATGGTTGACTCGCCGCCCCAAGCCCGGTCTTCGGTCGGGTGGGTGACCACTCCCGCCGCGCCCTCCATTAGGACGAGGGGCCGCCCATCTTCTTAGGACAACTACGCGTAGTGGCCCTTGTTGTGGCGAGAAGCGGTGTGACGCCGGCGCGGGTTGCGGGAACACCCCGCTGGGTCGCAGTGCACGCGATCGAGTCACGGCCGCGGAGGACGTGGAGTCGGTGCCAAGGCCTCGGCGGTGGTGAAGCTAAAGAACGGGCCACCGTGTAGGCCCAACTCGGGACGAACGAGGCCACTGTGCAGGCACCGGGCCTCCCACTTGCGCTATGACTCGCCAGCGCCTCGCCTTGTGCTCGCGATGATGGCCTTGTCCACCAAGGTCCGAAGTCGGGAAGTCCACAATAGAGAGCTTATCCCAAGCTCCTCGCACAAGCCCTCCATGAACTTCTCCCGCTGGCCTCATCGCTGGCCACCTCGGCAGAGCGCACTCGCCAAATGGTTGAACTCATGGAGGTACTCGATCCGCGATTTGCGCTGCTTGAGCGCAAGGAACTCCTTCTTCTTGACTTCATCAGCCGGCAGGACATGGGCCCGACGGAAAGTCGACCGAACTCCTCCCACGAGACCACGTGTCCCGCAGTCGCATGGCGAGGAAGTTCTCCCACCATGAGAATGCCGCACCCTCCACCGATGAGATGCGAAAAGTGCCCGCCCCGCCTCGGCATCGAGCAACGTTGAGCTCGCTCAATCGACGCAGCCACCGCTCAAGGCCCAAGGGATCTCTGACCGGAGAAGGTAGGAGGTCGAGCACGAGGAACTCCGCAAGTCCCCACGAGATCGGTGACCACCTCAGATCCAGAGGCACCGGAGGGAGTGGAGGTGTTTCGCGATAACCTCCAACACCCTACGGTCCTCCGAACGACATTGCTCGACCGCATGAGGACTTCCGCCATGGTCGGAGGAGGGGGAAGTTCCTCATCGGCACTACCCGGCTGATTCCGGCCGCTACATGTCCCACCAGCCATCCTGATTCACTAAGATAAGTTAGCTACAAGCCCAAGATAAAAAGAAAGCAACGAAATCCAAACTCAAAAAAAAAGGGCTCAGGGATAACCACCAAGAGCACCGGACCAAAATCACCAAATCGACTTCCTGAAACGACTAACCCGTATGGAAGAACGAGCAATCGTTTAAGAAGACCCAAAATTTCAGCACTAAGTTCTAGCTCAAAAACAGTCCAAAAATCAAGGTATAACCACCTAATAGAGTATAGGCATTAGCTAATCTCATATCACTTCTTACCCTTTCATTCCCACAAATTTTAGTTGTATTTACCTCTCATGTCCTACCTTAATTACTCACCACTAGCTAGCCGTCCAAATTCCTTTCTCCAAGCTCTCATGGTTCTCCCAAAACCAAGTTAATCGATAGAGGCTAATTTTTGAAAGGAAGAGAGGAACAACTTTTTCAAACTTAAGTGAGAGTAAGGTGAGATGAGCAAGCTAAGACAGTAAGGAGAAAAATTAGAGAACTTACTTAAGTTTTACAAACCTTTGAAAGTAAGTTTTCAAAATATTCTAAAAGCGACCAAGCTAGGGTTTTTACTGGTCAAGATGGCTCGATACCAACTTTGTGAGGACCCGAATATTTAACTAGTAACACTTAACCTCCAAATGGTTCTAGTGTTACTAACTAAACATTCTAAGCCTCGATGGACATATGCTTCCTGCACTGCAGCATATGCACATCATCACAAAATTACACATCGTTTCCATACAACAAAAATTACTAAGTTCAACAACGACATACATAAAGTAAAGTTATTACAAAAGAGAGCCGACCGCCAAATAGAACAATATACAAGAATGACAATGAAGCAAAGGTGCCATAAGATGGCTAGAACAAAAGTCGACCAGGTTAGCCATACACCCACAAGGCAACCGACCGGCCGCTAAGCTAGTCGCCCAAGCTACCACAACACACTCACAAAAGTGAGGCCCTCGTGCTCACCTTCTTCCTCTCGCAATGTAACAATTAAGCATAGCATCCGAGTACAAAGATTGTCTTTGTACCCGCAAGATCGACGTGTGGAATAGCAGCACCTATTCATAAACTACATGCAAGCTTATTTAGGTGGAGGTTGTATGTCTCATTTTGCATGAAGCCAACTTTATTTGCACATCAGAATACATTTAAAAGCAAGTTTGCAAACTGCTTTGTTATCAAAGTAACAAGTAAGTAAAGATACATACAAGTAACCACCGGAAGTGACTATCCCAATAGCCACCACAACATAGCACTAATCCTCGATTCGCACTCACCCATCAAGTTTTAATTTAAAAGGTTGTAGTCTAACTCTTGAAAGACCTTGCCAAGCGTGTCCATAACCTAGACGAGGCTATTCAATAGTTTTAACTCGCAGAGTGTACCAATGTACCCACACTTGCATCGCCTTCAAGCCACAAGCACACTATCAAGGTATGCTGCACACGCTAAGTCCTACGAGACATTTCCAATCTTGTGTATTAACTACGAGCCGCTCATATGGATAGAAACCCATATGCTTACATTGCAAGTCGAAAGACAACAAATCCCATCACGGTGAAGTCTTTCTGACACTACAATGCTCCCAACACCATCCCTCCCGCGACTCCCGCGACTCGGAGCCAATACACGCCAAAGTACTAAGTCAAGAGAGGTCCCATACCTCTAATGTGGTTAGCACGCTAAAATGCTTGGTTTAGTGTAACAAGATGTTCGGTCCTTGTTGACCGGGCACCATTCCACCACACCCAAAATCACACCATCATACCATTGTGCCCAAGTCTAAATCATTTTGTTTTCAGCTTTAGTTTTCATAAGTAGACATAGCACAAGGTGGAAATCATAATCATAATAAGTTTGATGTGATCAAGGTTATCGACAAGTCGATAACCGCCCATTTCTACCGGCTAAGCATGGCTAAGCAATTAATTCGCAACTACTAAGTGACAAGAGCCCATCCATGAACTCTAAATCACAGCCAAGAACCTAGGCTCATGGTAGTAGAGGATAATCATTTGCTAAGGAATGCATCTACTAGGCCAACTATTAACACAAAGTAGCAATGCATACATAGAATTTGTAATCAACATAAATACTTAAAATACTGGGATTAACATGATCAAACCGCTTGCCTTCTTGCCGTTGCTCAAACTGTTGTGGAGGGTCGCTTCTGGATTACCGCAAATGTCGAATCCTAAGCGCAAAGGCAAAAGAACCAAGAACAACCAATAAGACTAGCAACACTTAACAAAAGAGCAAGCAAAATTATCCAAATGCGATTTAAACTTATACACAAGGTGAAATACGAAGATACCTAGACATAGAAACTGAAAACCTAATTTGGATTTGTGGTGCAAAAGATATTACCTAAGAACTCATTTTCTACCATAATTAGCACTGTAGCAAAAATATTTTTAGAAAGATTTGAAGCTGAAATTTTATGGTAGCTACCTACTGGTATAGAGGTAACCCATATAAAATTTCAGGTCATTTGGAGTTAAAATGATTTAGTTATGATTTTTCTAAGATGCAAAACTAGCATAATGCACTTTCCAGAAATATAAACATGTGCAAAGCCTATTTCACATTATAGTATGATAACAGAGGGATTTCCTAACATCAAATTTCTATTTTTAGGATTTACAGGGAATTACTGGTGTCTATTACATAATTAAATGGATTTTTAAGTGCTACTAATAAGGTTAAATCTACTAACATATTTTTCTGGTGCTGATTTAGGCCTACCACCATTTTTAGATTAAAGTTTAGTTAATAACAAATTTATCAAAGTTAAAATCATACAATTCGCAGATATACGTAAAAGATATGCATTTTCCAAGTTTTAATACAATTCGAATATATAAAAATAGCGTAAAACAAGCTATAAAAGATTACAGAATTTTCTACTACTGTACATAGCTAAAAGCATTTTTATATTAAACTTTAGTGTCAAACAAATTTATTACAGCTTGGTTTCATGTAAAAGGATTTATCTTGAATTAGTTATGAATTTCTAAAGTTTTGATACAATTTTCGCTGATAAATAAATACTTACGTAAATAAAACCAACCCAACCGAGATAAATGACGTGGACGCCGTGGCCGTTGATGCAAAATCCAACGAGCCACACGACGGAAACAGCGCGACGCGCGCGATTCGAACAGAGCTCACCGTTGGATCAAGATCCAACGGCTCACGAGGACGAATGCAACCGATGGTGCGGTTGCCTTGGCCGCCACACCGTGAGATCTCAAGATGAACGGCACGGAGGGCACTTCCGCGGAAGGTCCGACAGCACGCATGATCACGCCGCAGATCAAGCGATGGACGGCCAAGAATGACGAGGGGAACCGGATGGTCCGAATGCATACAAGATCTGGGCCGCAGATCGCAAAATGGACGGCGGTCCAAAATTGAAGTGCATTTAGGAGTGCTGACACGTGGGGCCGCATGTCAGTGACTGAGAGTCACACATGCGAGATTTAACACACGTGCACGCGTTCGCGTCCCACCTGCCGCTGACTCAAAAGGTAATTTCGGACACATTTATTGCTAACAATGATTAGCAATAAATAACCCAAAATCAGCCCTAATGACTTCTGGTTTTCGGTTTTGAGCTTATGGGCCCACCTGGCAGTGGCACAGGGGGTTATTTCCGACAGCCAATAGTGCCGACACTTTAATTAACCCATGATTAGCCTTAATGATGCCTAAACGCACTGATAAAAGCCGGGTGATTTAAGGGGATGGACCCACATGTCGTTGAGACATTAGGCGATTAAGACACCATTAATGCTCTACCGATTGGCAATCATTAAACATAAAATGTGTCCTAATTATCTGACGAAAACGGAGCTTCTCAACTGACAAACCCGAGTGGCTTTGCCGGCTTGTCGCCGGCGACTCCGGTCGCGGCGCCACAAACTATCAAAATGGGTTCGCAATAGTGTTGCGGACCAATAGTTGATGACTCTCGCCGCATGAGGTTCGGAATGCCATGAGCCGGAAAACAAAGAAGGAGGCCGACACGGCAAAACATGAAAATAGCAAGATGCTCCTGCGGTCCAAGGAAGCGAGTGCCATGACTTCTAGGGGCTATAGGAGCTACCTTAACCGAGAGGAGCTCCAAAGATGGCCTGGGAAGACTTGAACACGATGAAGTCCACCTGAGCCAAGAAGACGAAGTGGAAGATGAGTTTCGAGCAAAATGAGTGGAACCAAATCACCACCACACTTCATTATAGCTCAAAGAGGCTCCAAAAGCAAGTAATTGCAAAAGAACCACTTACTGAGCTGAGAAGAAAGGGGTGAAACCAACTGAAAATCTCCAAACTTAAAATTGAGTGATTCTGTGAATGCAACCCAAAATCAAGTTAGGGAAATATAAAGGAGGTTGAGGAGCTCAAAAGGGTGCAAGAAACATTGAAGGTGAACCAGTGGACACCAAGATCCACATTGGAGCTCCACGGCCAACAATGGTGTTTTGAGGGTGTGAAGTGGTTTTGCCGCTCAAACACCGAGAAGAGCAAAGTGTGGTGTAACGGAACACCGTGAGGAGCTAAGGGGCAATATAAAGGGAAAGGATTAGGGTTACGAGCGCGAACATGAGCCCATGGTGAGCTCGGTTCATGGTGCGGCCGTGGACCACGAAATGATGGGAGCAAGTGAGCACGGTGACAATGGAGGAGAAAGCCTGTTGCGCATTAAATGCCTTGCAGAGAGACGTTGACGAGGCACGCTCGAAGTGACACAACAAGCCCCCCATGCTCTCTCTTTCTCTCTGCCATGAACGCACGCGCGCACGGAGAAGCAGAGAAGGAAGAAGAACAGAAAAGCGAACGGTGACCGTTGGATTGGAAATGGACGGCTGCGATTTAAAAGAGCTCACGGACAAATCCGATTGCTTACGAATCTAGACGGTTGGATTGAGATCCAACGGTCCCATTGATTAATGCAACGGATGGTCCGAATGCTCGCACTAACGTGGGCCGAGCGATCTAATTCCAACGGCCGAGATTGCACGCGTTATAAAACGCGCTCGGTGCGCTTAGGTGGTTCAACTAAGTCAAGTGGCTCGGACTCGAGCCCGACTCAACCCAAGGAACAGTGAAACTGGTTTTAGGTTTTAAATATGCTGAGACTTTTGAGGATTTATTTGGGGTAGCAAAATAACTCCAAAAATTCTGAAATTTTTACAGGAGCTTGCTGACTGGGACATTGACCTTGTGTAAAATTTTCAGAGGTTTTTATGCATTGTATTTTTCTCCGAAAATTCTACAAGGTACTGGTTTTAGGTTTGACTGAGAGTCAAACAGGTTTGACTACCCTCTAAAATATTCAAACAATTTCTAAAAATTGTGAAATTTTTCAGAGGGGTCACATACCATCCCAAGAACTTAGGAAAATATTCCCAGGAGATGATCACAACATTTGACAAGAATGTTTTTGAAGGAACAAGATTTGGATCAAAAGACTTGTGACTTTGCATTTCCATAAGTCTTGTACAATACTTGTCCAGTACACAAAGGAAATACATGATGTAAGAAAAAGTTTTAATTTCTAGTCATTTTCTTACATTTGAAACACAAGCCCAAAATTTGGGATGTTACAGTTGTGTCCGAAGGATTTGTAGCCAATTTAGAGGTACAGGCTACCTTGGAGAAACAGATTCGTGAAGCGCAACCAAAGGATCCTGTGTTGTCAGACATCAAGGTCAAAATGGCAGAAGGGAAATTCAAAGATTTCACCAAGGATGCTCGGGACATACTTTGGGTTAATGGTCGTATCTGTGTACCAGATATCGATGGCCTAAGGCAGCTAATCTTAAAGGAAGCCCATGACTTGAAGTATTCGATTCACCCTGGAAGTACCAAGATGTACCAGGATGTTAAGACTAAATTTTGGTGACCCAATTTGAAGCGAGAAGTCACAGAGTTCGTTGCCTTGTGCGACATCCGCCGGAAGGTAAAGGCGTAACACCGAGACCAACAGATTGTTGCAACCACCAAGATTCCGAATGGAAGTGGGAAGAGATCGAATGGATTTCATCACCGCTTTCCCAAGACCCAATCGGGTTACGATTCGATCCGGGTAATAGTCGATCGTTTGACCAAAGTCGCCATTTCTCGCCAATCAAAACCACGACTCGGAGATCGCCATGGAATTGTACATGGCAAGAATTGTCGGCTTGCATGGAGTGCCCAAGAAGATAGTGTCGATCGAGGATATCGGTTCACCTCGCTTTTGGCGAGTTTGCATGAAGCGTTGGGTACCAATCTGAATTTCGCATCGCGATCATCCACAAACAGATGGACAGACCAAAGAGTCAATCGATATTGAGGATATCTTTGAGAGCTTGTGCTCTAGCTAATCTTTGCCGATGGGATAAGAGTTTACCATATGCGAATTTTCATACAACAATAGTTATCAAGCGACCGCAAATGTCACCATTTGAAGCTTTGTATGGCCGTGCTCGCCAACCCCGTTGAATTGGTCGAAACAATGAACGCTCGATTCGCCCGACATTATTCAAGAAGCGTAAGAGCAAGTGGCCATGATCGAGAAAGATTGAAGATAGCTCACCAGCGTAAGAGCTATGCGCGATAATCGCCGCCGAGATCTCGATTTTGAACCCAAGGATTTCGTTTATCTTCGAGTGACTCGCCGAGGTGTCAAAATGTTTCATGCCAAAGGGAAGCTTGCCCCTAGGTATGTTGGTCCGTTCAAGATTTTGGAACGCCGTGGAGGAGTTGCTTATCAGCTGGAGCTACCGCAGTCGTTAGCAGGAGTGCATGATCACTTTCATGTCTCGCAGTTGAAGAAGTGCCTTCGTGTGCCAGAAGAGCAAGCCCCGTTGGAATCAATTGACTTGAAAGAGGATCTTACCTACAAGGAGCAGCCAGTCAAGATTTTGGATGTCGCAAGCGCCTCACCAGAAGTAAGACTTTTCGTTTTTGCAAGGTCCAGTGGAGCAACCACTGAGAAGGAGAAGCAACGTGGAAACGTGAAGAAGAGCTGAAAGCCGAGTTTCCTAGCCTTTTCTCTAGCTAGCCTGAATCTCGGGGTCGAGATTCCTTTAAGGGGGGGAGGTTTGTAACATCCCAATTTTCTGAGTTTAAAAATCTTTTAATAGTTAGTAGGGAGAAAATTCACCATTTGGATTTATTTGAATTTAATTTCAAAAACTTAATATTGGACTTTCCAATCAAAAATATTTAATGTGAATATTTCCAACTTGAACAATAGTCAAAACTATTTTATTTGGGTTCCTTGTGCTCAGATATATTTTCTAGATTTTTTTCTAAAATTTTTCCGAGTTCAATTGCTATTTTCTATTGCTTATTTGAATTTCTGATATTTTCTAAATTAGAAAAGCTATTAAAATCTCAAAAATCCTTTCGGGACGAATTTCCAAGGCTCTGGGCCATCTCTTCGCTGTGCCAGCCCATCTCCCACGCGAAGCCCAGCTCCCGCGCGCACTGCCTCCATGCCGCTGACGTGTGGGCCCCACGCCTTCGTCGTCCCCCTCGCGCCCGACTTCTTCCTCGCGAGCGGCCGCGCCGTCCGCCATGTTTCCAAGCTCGAGTCCCGTATGACAACGCCTCCTTTCCAATTGAACCCCTTCTAGAAAACGCGTAGAATCTTATCCCCAACCTCCCTGCATCTTCTGATCAAAATCAAACCCGTTTCGTTTCTAACTCCGATTTCTCGCGAGTTCATATCGGACTCTTTTAGGTTCGCACGACGCCGCGCCTAGCCCTCCCGCCCCTATAAAGGCACCCGCGGTTCGCCTCTCAACCGCAACCCAGAGCCGCCACCCTTTTCCACCGTAGAACCCTAGCGCCATCGCGAGTCAAGGTTTAGGGTTTTCACCGCCGATCTGTTCTTCGTCGATTCCGCCGCCGTCGTTGTCGTCGCATCATCGTGAATCACGCCGACGTGTTCCTCGTCACAGCCTCTACCTCCCGGAGCCTTCGTCGTCGCCGGAACCCCATCGGAGCCACCGTCCGACAAAACCCGAAGCACCTCCGCCGCTCTGAGCTCGCCACCGGCCACCTCCGTTGTTCCCGACCACCCGGACCTACCTCAACAGGTTCGCAATAGCAAGAGCTACACGCCGGTACCACTCACCGCCGGTGGATCGCCGCCGTTCGCCGTTGTCGTCGGTTTCCGAGCGCCGCCGTCCGTCGGTCTAACGTGGTCGTCCACGTCGTCAGCCACCTCAGCGCCCGCGCCGGTGTGTCATCCCGAGTGGCAGCCGCGTGGCATCCCTGTCATCTCGCACGTGTGCACCCGAAGTCGGCCGTCGGTCAACGCCGCCGACGTGTCGCACGTGGATTGGCCCACCAGTCCACGTGCGCCCACCGGTTTTCAAATCCGAGGCTCGGTAGACCTAGTCTACCGTGAGCGTGTCACCGACATGTGGGTCCCACCGCCGCACCAATTTTCATCCCGTCCGAACGCCCTACGATGACGTCAGCATTGCGCAATAATCCGATTTTTCTTCAGAGAAATAATTCGGAAATTCTGAAAAATCCAAATTAGGGTTTCTTTTAGATTTAAAACTTCGAGAGCACATAACTTTTCATCCTAACTCCGATTGAGCCCATTCAAATTTCTAAATTTATCTAAATTCAAGCCCTATTTATCTGAGATTTTTATTTAATTTTTGGAGCTTATTTTGCCTCTGTTATTTATTTGTTTTGTTTGTTTGTGTCTCGTTTGCGAGTAGACATCGATTCGTCGGGAAATTTTGTGGAAGAAGGAGCACCCCAAGATCAAGAACAGTACATAGACCTTTTCCAAGGCAAGTCATACCTTTGATCATCTTGAACCCCGCTTTCAAATTACTTTACTTCAAAGTACTGCATGCTATTTTAATCATTTATTTAAATGCTTTGGGTATAGTTATTATCCAAATTTGTTATCACACCTTGGCCTTGTACGTCATATTTCCTTGTCACCCTAGATTGGTTTATTAGTTGGTAATATTGTAGCACCAACGTGGGTTGGTTAGATGCGAGTACAATTGCTTAGCCATGCTACGAGTCTCACATTTCATGAAAGTTGCAATTATTAAATGTGACTAAGTGACTATGGAACTTTGTGTAAAACTGTGTGCTATGTGTTATTACTTCGTGATGGCATGTGTTGCACTAAAACCAACTGGGTGGTAAAGGATTTAGACTGAGGCAAGTGGTGGAAGCTGTGTGATATGGTGGACTTTGTGATGGGATTGATAATCTTTGTGACTTAGTTAGAACATGGAAGTCTTGCCTTGGTCAATTAAGGACTTAACTTTGTGCGCCATTGAACTGAGCCTTACTGTACGACCACATGCCTGGTATGGGACGGGCCTAACTTAGTAAGTTATGGATTCTCGCATTGATGTTCGTGGATAGGTTAGGTGTGTGACAGGTGGAGGTGTGACTACTTAGTGGTTGCATCGCGGGACGATTCGTCGCTTCCCTGTCCAGCGGTGTGTGTTATGCCAAAGCGCTTCGTTTGGGTTGGTATAGCGGTTTGTAAGCACATCGGGAGTGTCAATGTTGAGATGAAGTTTCTGAACCGTTTTGTTATGATTAGTGCTTGCTACACTAGTTGTATCTTGTGGGTAAAGTGTACAACCTCTGCAGAGTGTTAAATCAATCTATTCGAATAGCCGCGTCCGCGGTCATGGACATGCTCGGGGATTTCACACGAGGGGTAGTTTTCATAAAATGTTGGGAAGGGACAGCTGTGTGATTTAAGTCATATGGCTGTGTGAAAGAATTTGATTAGGCTATGTGTCTTTGTGAAAACAACTACTAAATTAATATTGTCTATTTGTTTTGAATTATGCTTTCAATCTATTATTTGTATTCAATTGCAAATGTTGCATTTCTGCAAAATAACCACAGAAGCCATTTCCTTTGGAATAAGCCTGCATCTATAAACTGCATTCTGTGGTATGATTTGCGAGTACGGTTGTGTACTCACGCTTGTTGTAAAACTTGGGCCCAAACCTACAGAAGAGGAGGAGTCTACACCTGCTTTCGAGGAGGAATTCGTCGAAGGTTGCTGATCGTTAAGGTTTGGATCCCAGTTGGTTGCCTGTGGTGAATTGGTGGGATCTACGCTGGAGTTATTTCGTTCATTCGCCGCTTTATTTATCGTTAGCTCGCGTGGCTTAATAAGTGTAAACTCGACCATAAGGTCAAAACCCTTATTTGTTATTCAAACTAATCGTTTACTTTATTTATCGTTTGTGTGGATCGATATTTACCTATGTTGACCCTGTGTGCACTAGCGTGATCCTGGACTAGTGCAGTATACACAGAGGGTTCCAAAATCGTAATTTTGGGTCCCGACATAACATCACCTAGTCGAAGCTTTTTTTTCCTTTGCACGTGGTCCTGCCCACTAGAGGGAACTTCCTAGCGTCGATCCGTTTCCACTCTTTCGACTAGTGCAAGATAATCGATACTCGAGAACTATAAGTCGAACAAACATCTCTGTTTTCAGAAACCCTTTCTTTACTATTTTGTTAGTTTATTCCCAATAAACTAAGTAAATAGTCGGGGGCTAGGATAAAGTTATAAACATGACTTCATTTCTTAGTCTTAGTTTTTTCCGACTTGTCATCTTACGAGTTACTAACTACTCTACAAGATGATTCGCAGGGAAAAAGAAGGAGAAAGGAGGAATCGCTCATATCTAGTCTAATTATTTCTTCCTTTTTTATTATCTTATGAGTTACTAACTACTCTACGAGATAATTTGCAGGAAAGAAAGGATCATATATTTATGCATCACCAAAAAAGACTTGTCTTTACGAGTTCCTATTACAGACTACTCTGATAAAGGAGATTCTATCTGCATCTCCTCCGCAACCTTCTCGCCAACTGACTGCATCTCCTCGATCAGCCGTTCTGCTTCAGATTCGGTGCAGTCGAAGTCGGCTTCAACAGAATGTGGATTAAGGTTAGGGTCACGGGCCTTGAGCTTTGCTAAAACAAAGCTCACAGCTCCTTTGACCGCTTCCCTTATCGAATCATTCTGGTTGGTCTTCAGAGTAGACACCAACTCTTGCAAGGTATCGACTTGTTCCCCAATGGCACCCGTATGAGCAGCCATCGTGTCGTTGCGAGGAGCGACCCTCCCGACACGAAGCCCATCGAGTACATTGTTTAGAAGTGAAATGTTGTCTTGAAGATTGATCTTCATGAACTTCATCTCCTCCTGGGTATAAGTCGAAGCCTCGTGGAGTTGTTTTATTTCAATTAATCGCTCTGGAAAGAGTAGGGATTGATTAGATGAAACAATTCTACGAGAAGATAAAACAACAGGTAAAGTTCTACTTACCCGCTAATTGAGAACCTAACGTCTCAATTTCTTGGTCTTTCTCCTTCGCGATGCGGGAGATCTCGCGGACAACCGAGGACTTCTCCTGGACCTCGACCCAAAGAGCTCCCACCTCAGCCTGAAGGGCCTTATTTTTGACTTATTTTTTGGCAAAAGAATGAGAGGTTAAGAAAGCGGAGATCAAGATCAAAAGCAGTCGTAACTCCACGTACTGTTTATTTTTTTTCTACAATCTCTGAGTTGTAGAATTAGCCT
Source organism: Ampelocalamus luodianensis (assembly GCA_036346255.1). Taxonomy (NCBI): domain Eukaryota; kingdom Viridiplantae; phylum Streptophyta; class Magnoliopsida; order Poales; family Poaceae; genus Ampelocalamus; species Ampelocalamus luodianensis. The sequence goes on along the minus strand of CM070629.1, from coordinate 48,894,119 downwards.
CCGAAGCTTCTTCAAAAGGTCGGTGGCCTTATCCTTTAGCTTGTTCTTCTCGGCTTTCTCGAAGTCGAGTGCATCAGCTAAAGTCTTTTCGTCACTCTTAAACCTGAAAGGTTAAAGGAAGAAATGTATACACAGACGAATGGTCGTAAGTATTTCTACAACTAATGGATAATCGTAATTTTTTCTACGATTACCCCTTGGTCGTAAGCTTTTCTACGACTAGTACCAAGTCGTAAGTTTTCTACGACAATCTTCTACGAGTACTAAGTAAGTAATCATTTTGTAAAACGATTACGAGAACCAGTTACTCACCACCTCTCTGCTTGCTCGCAGAGTACTGCCTTCTCTTGTCGTAACTTGACAAGTTGCCGATTATACTCGCAAATCGTAGCAACTTGCTCTACGGCTCTCTGCAGGGGAGAAAAACGATAAGAGACAGGGATAGAATCATACCTAAATATCAATGAATACTTACATTCATGTTTGACCAAGCAAACATGGACATTATTCGCGACGGATCCTTCAGCCCATCCATCTCCTCGACTCGTTTCCACCAGACCCCCTCGAGACGTTCATTGTCGAAGACATCCCCGCAATTGGGAATGCTGTTGGGGTGAGGAACTCGGTCGCGAGATCGGTAGGCAGAAGATCCTACGATAGAATTGGGGCCAAAGAAATCAGAGCAAAAGTTAAAATACTCTTCTTCCTCTGACTCGGTGACGGGTGCACCACCTGGAGGGCCGGAAGGAGCGTCCTCGACAACCTCCTTACCGGCGCGGTGGTCGGAACTCCCACCACCACCGGCCTCTGGTGCGTCCCTCGCGGCCTCTCTCACCTCCTCTTCAATCTCTACGACAACCTCGGTGGTCGTAGCAACTTCGACAACCTCGGTGGTCGTAGCAACTTCGGCAGCAACGACTTCTTCCACCGCGGGAATAGTAGCTACGCCTTCAGCTACTGCCGCGGTCACACCCTCGCTACCTAAAGAAGTGACAGCGGGCTTCTCCATAGGAGCATCCCTGGGGGCTGAAGACGTTGGGCTAAGATCACAAAACACAGAAGTAAGTCAACTCGTAAAAAAGAAAGAGTAAATGCAGTTCTTACACTTATATTTTTTACATACCTCTGCGCGTTGGACCTAACTCGAAGCTTGGGAGCAACCTTCTCGACGAAAGGTTTCTTCAACTTCTTCTCGACCATCGCTGGTCGAGATTCGATCGGGATAATGGGAGTCTCCTCCCGACTTCCCGAGTGGCCGATATCTATCTCGACCACCTTAAGAGCGTTGCTCCACTCGGCCTCAGATCCCACTAGAGCAGCAGTTTTCTTCACAAAAGATATGAAGTTCTTCCAGTTCTCCTTTTCTAGCTGCCTTATGAAGCCACGAGAAGCAGAAACTGCGAATGATTTGTTGTCGTAATAGAAGAGTACCTTGACCTTGGGGGCTGTGCGCTTGAGGGCAAAGGCGGCTCCCTCTGCTTTTTTCCTCGCTGCAGCCAAGTCTGTAGCAAATTTAGCAAAAGGAGCAGGAGGAGCCGAACTCGAACCCCTCTTATCGCCGACTTTTACCAGTCAACGCTTCTTGGTTGGAGGGGACTTTGCTGACTTCGCCCACGCAGTCACCCCGACAACCACCAAATCGACCTCCTCCTCGTCTTGGCGGTTCTCCATGCCTACTTTCTGTTGAAAAACAGAAAAAGAAAGTGGTCGTAAGCTTTTCTACGGTCACTAACTGGTCGTAAGTTCTTCTACGACTAGCTTACAAGTCGTAAGTTTTTCTACGACAAAACCTTAAGTCGTAAATCGCTTTACGACAATAAGCGCCTAAAGACAAAGTCGTTTTTTGATTACCTTTAGGCGCTCCACTTTTTCTTCTGTGGTCAAAACCGCACGAATTTGTGGAGCTGCTATGCTGGACGGACTTTTCTCGCAGATGAGCCTGACGCGAGCGTCAATCTCTGCCTGCGAAAGATCTGTACATGTGAACAACGCAATCAATAGACCAGATCGAGATTACACAAGGTTGAAGTCAAAAAGTGAGTTTTTACACTTACCATCCTTATAATCCCTGGTCGGGTCTTCTTTCCCCGAATACCTCCACATAGGAGGAACTCGTGCCTTCAAGGGGTTGATGCGGCGCGTGATGAAGTCCTTCACCACGTGCCATCCGGTAAGCCCCCCTATCTTCAAGTCTTTGACGGCTTGAATGTAGGGGGCTATCCGGTCGAGATTACCGGGAGTCGAATCCCAGGAAGAGGACCTCTCGGCGGCTTTCCCGACGAATGAGAGGCTGTCTTCCTTGGTAACCTCCCAGTAAAACCACCTCTTCTTCCACCCCGGCCACAACGACCGGGTGAACATCTGAATATACTCCTTCGACTTACCGTCGTGGAGCTTTAGACCGCAACTCCCCGCAATTTCGGCCTGCCGAGCCATTTCGTAGTAGTACTAAAAAAGCTCGAGGTCCGCCGGAATCCCCAGGTAAGCCTCGCACAAATACACGAACACGCTCAGCATTGTAATGAAATTGGGACCAAGGTTCACTAATTCCACCCCGATGTGCTCGAGCACGAGTGTGAGGAAGGGATGAGCAGGCAATCGGAGGCCACACTCGCAGTACGCCTGGAAAACCGGAATTTGATCTTCCTCCCCCGACGGCCAATGTTGTCCATTCGTTGCAATCCACTTCACGAGTAGTCCCTCGGGGATCTTCTCGGCGGCGACCAGAGCAGTCATCTTCGCATTGTCCATTTCCGATTTGGCCCACTCGGAGACGACCCTAGCCATCTTTTTTGAAGAATGGAAGAGTTGGATTTGGGAAAGCTCCAAGAAAGTGCACAGTATCACCGGCGGCGGAAGAGATGAGAAAGCAACGAACAGTCGGGGTGAATTGGAAAAAAGGTAAGAACCCTAAGTTTACCTCCACAGTCCGTTTTATAACCGTGTGCTTGAAACGAAACACCGTGGAAGCCCAACGGTTTCCACCGCTTCGGGAATTGCTCCAACGGATAGGTCTTTAATCTGCCCGTTCGAAAGTACCGAAACCCTTTTCACACCTCAACTGAAATTACCTTCTTGACCTTCGGATCAAAAGAAATGCCGATCGGAAAAGATTTACTTCTGATCATAAGGCCATGATTACTCTAAAGTCGTAATATTTTCTACGACTACCTTATAATCGTGAGATTTCCAACAAATTACCTCGACCAAGCATATTTCTGGTCGAGAGAAATACATGTTGAAGAGTTTTTCCTTCAACGCTTTTCCTACAACCTCCTAGTGATCATAAGATCATCTATGACTCCTCAACCAAGTAAGTTATTTTCACTTGAAGCTGGGGGGCTAGATGACGAGGATATGATAATCCTCATTTTATTATTCCATAATCATGTAATATGACGTCACATGGTATACCCCTTAATGTTATAAGGGAGGACTAAGTTAGGTGGTCGTAAGCTCTTCTACGACCAGCCCCCTAGTCGTAAGTATTTCTACGACTATGGTGTAATCGTAAGTCCTACTACGATTACGTCCGGTCGTAAGTCTTTTCTACGACCAGTACCAGTCGTAAGCTCTTTCCACGACTACCCCCTAGTCGTAAGTTCTGCTACGATTAGCCCTGCTATGACATACTCACAATTAGCTGGGTCCACCCGTCAGAAGGCTCATTTACTAGTGAGGATCTGAGCAGTCAAATTACGTAGTTATACCCGAAATAACTACAGATAATTCTCCACTATCTCTGATTGGTAACCGTTGAACAGCGTGGGGAGGTTACTACCCCAGTAATTACTCTCATTATTACGCAATAATGAGCGCCTAATTGGCCTGGAACGACAACCGCCCCAACAACATAGTATAAATAGGTGTCTCTTGGAGATAGTGGGGAGAGGCTTTTGAGAGACAGTCAGTAGCAGAATTAGCGCAACTCTTTTCACTGATTGTAATCAGGATACCCAATACAATACACACAGGAGTATGGTTGTTATTCTCACTAGAGAAGGCCCGAACTTGTATAAAAATCCACGTGTCTCTTTTGTCTGCGTGACCAATTGTGGAGACCTACCGAATCAAATAATCTTTATGTGAGATCGGTTCTAAAACACCGATAGCACTTCTAAAAAGTAGGTGAGATCATTATGTACACTGAGAACTATAATGTAACTTATAAATCTAAAAGTACAAGTAGCATATAATGCTAGAAACAACACTTACCATCACACTTACCAGCTAATAGTTGAAAATGACCTTTGTTGACCTCAAGCTTACCATCTAACTGTGGAAGTATTCAGAATTTCTTTCGCTCAAGCTCAACAACACCATCCTCACAGCAATATACAAGGCATCAAGTAGCAGTTCCACAAGCAATTCCACCTTCAAGACCAACCGTGATCCAATCTTCTGCAAGAAGAGTTCCTGCTGCGAGTAATGTGAGCCAAAATCAACAGATGCATCTGTCTATTGGAGTTGCACAGAATGTGAGGCTAGCCATCCGTATGCCAAAAGCATCATCTCGGCAAGCCGTTCATGTGCCAAAAACATCATCTCCTAGGCCTAAAATCTCGCGCAAAATATTCAAAAGAGCTGGGGCCACTGCTCAAGTTTATGCACCCTCAAATGCTAGCAATCTGTACCCTGCTGTTCCTAGCAATCTGCACCCTGTTGTTCATAACTATGCCCCAATGCAGTCAGCATCCTCGCATGTATTTCAGACAGCACAAGTGGCACCAAGAAGTAACATTATTGGTGGCACTTTTCAGGGTTACCCCCCTCAGCATTCTCATAGTGCACCGATAGTATATCAGGGATTCCAGGTTTAGCCAACATCATATCTTCCCTCGCATGTATTTCAGACAGCACAAGTGGCACCAAGAAGTAACATCATAACGGGATTGCCTGATTTCATATCTCAAAATCTTACTACAGTGTATGCCATATAAAAAAAACAATAATATCCAGTAGATTATCTTGGCATCATTTCAAGTGAATAATAGTCAGTAATCTTCCAAAGACACCACCCTAATTGCCCAATGGATACTGGTATCATTTCAACTGAAAGATAGCCTACCAGTCCAAGTGCAAATATTTAATCTTCCTCATCAAATGGCAGAAAGAAGAGTACCACACATACAGTGGTGCAATTTGAAAGTTAACAATAATTAATTAAGCAGTATTCCATTTAGGCATTGAGATTCAACTAAGCATAATTTGTCAATGCACTCCTTAATTTTCTAATGCGACACGATTCTAGTTTGACTAATCCTCGTTATTAATTGTGTTTAATTCTTTGAGGCCATGCTAGTGTGCGATGATGGTGTGAGTAGTACTAGGAAGGAAAACTAAGGGGAGAGACAATACGAACCAGCGACAATGATCGGGGAGCGGTTGAGCTTGGAGTGGACGCAGCCGGAGCCGGAGTCGGAGAAGAGGAGCGAGTCCTGAACACGCTGGCATAGGGTGCAGGCCACCTGCACCACGCGCACCGCCACCTCCATATCCTTGGCATAATCCCTCCTTCCTCCCCCGATGCCGCCGCCGCGGTAATCCCAAAGCCACTCGTACTCCGTCCCGACCCGGAGCCGGCCCGCGCCAAGAGACAATGGCGCTGCCGATGCCAATGGCAGGGACGACGGGGCGCAGCGGCAGCGGGGGGCGGCGTGTGGTAGGAGGAGGAGGAAGAGGAGGAGACTAACTGGAGGAGGAGGAAGAGGCGGTGACGGCGGCGGGCTCCCCGTCACCGGAGTCAGGGGGAGAAAGGGGGAGGCGGCGCCGTTTAGAGGAGCTGTGCTCGCGACTCGACGGGATGAAACCACGCGACCGAGGCGAGTCTCGTTACCCCTGTGGATTGGGTTGGAACGGGGGAGGGGTTCTCGATCGCGAGTGTTAGCCAAGCAACGAAATGCATTGGGCCGGGAAAAAAATCCCCAGCCGGGATGATCCCCATGGATTCATCCCCGATCCCGATCGTTCCCGGTCGATCCCGACCCTTCCAAACAAGGCCTAAAGGTGAATCGCTAGGTATTGGAGTATGTTCGTGATCATTTCAAATGTCTGTAGGCTCACAAATATGACTGTAAGTTCACTTGTAGTTAAGTAAGTTTTTTCTTTTTTAAAAAAGGAATAAGTCTAATTTGCCTCCTGAATTATAGAGGTCTATCTACCTAACCCCTTATCTACAAAACCATTTAAACAGTGCCCTCAGTTTTGTAAACCCATTTACTTAGCCCCCAAGCGAGGTTTGGCAGGGCGGTTTTGTTAGTGATATGGCCTAGTGGTAATCATGAAGATGATTACCTCGCTTTTATGTTTATGAACTATTGAATAATATGTTATTTTATCCCTTGGATAAACTATCATTTTATATTTATTAACAAGTATATGACTTGTTTGTAAAACTCTTTATTCATATTATGATGTTATTAAAAATATCCCTATTCTTATATCATTATATGGGACACTTATGATTTATTGATCATCACATGTATTGATTGATGGACACGTTTCACGAATCATGGATATGAGATATATATCAAATCAATAAAATGGACATATGTTGGAGAACATAATGTTGGAATTACCCACTTTGAGATACTGCGAGAATTGTTATATTCTTAAGTGCCATCAATTGGTCCCATACATAGTGTATGTGATTTCCTTAGACCTGATATCGTCATTATTTCCTACATGTGTAACAGTTTACTTAGGGGTTGCCAAATGCTACTTCATAAGTGGGTAGTCATAATGGTAGCTTTCGGGTTTACTATAAAACATGTAGAGAAATGTGAATGGTCATGATGAGATTTGCCTCTCCTCTTTAATGGGAGAGATATCTCTGGACCCCTCGATATGGTTGAATTTGGAAAGTGCATGGCCATGCCGAATATGGTTGTAAAGTCAACCGCAAGTGTGTAATGAAGTGCATGGCCATGCCAAATATGGTTGAAGAGTCAACAGCAAGTGTATAATGCACTACAAGATCAAGTGAAGGATCGAGCTATCATAGGATGGCAGTCATCTCGCTTTGAGTTTGATCTAGTATCGGGAAACAAAGGGATCATCACATGAGCACTATTATGTTCGTCCACTCGAATCTTTATGCATATTCAGGGGTTGCTATGTTTTACTAGGGACCAGTGCTGACTTGTGATCGGAAAGGAGTTTCCGAGTCGTGGTCAAGTACATATTAATCTACAGGGCCACACTTATTGGTCTGGAATGAAACATTGAGCCCAGAATGTCACCTACATTATTCTAGCTACCAATTTAAAACTTAATTAACAATAATTCTATCAAGCGTGCAAGTAATAAAAACCCATCAACGGGTCACAAGAGACACAATTAAAATAAAGTAACTACTTAAGGATAAAAGTTCACAACTTGGTAACATGAACCAAGAAGGCTCTGGACACACGCGCCTAAGAAACAACCGAGATACATGCATTCGAGAAACGCTCGGGATGTCCACACCCCAGAAACACTTGGGACCTCACACAAGGAGCGCCAGAACCATGCTCCTGATATACATAGGATAGCAAAAAGAGATAATAATCAAACCAAGAATAAATCAATCGAAGTCTCAAGCATTTAAACTAATAATAACCAAGTCCATGAATAAATTCTAAAGGGAACTAATCAATATCACTAGATTTAATGGAAGCACTCTAAATAGATAATGAATGTGTGATTATTGTGCATGTCATGCTTGTGTGCTACTCCATCCCATGTATGTTGCCATCATTGGTCACCTAAAAACAACAACAAAATAAGAGTGAGTCCAAGACTCGACAAGTACATTACAGAACAATAACAAATAATTCAATATTCATTTTAATCATCATCATGGTCATTATCATTCATTGCAATTCCTTGCTCAATTAATCATATCACCTCTCATGTATGCAATGCTCCACTATGCATGCCACTCCATCAACTGATACCAGTATAGCAGAGTGATCACCCATTGATAAACTGCTCTATCCTTCACTCCCGTGAAGTCCCCACCGAAGTATGATTTTATCTAGAGCACTCCGGACTAGTCATGTATCTTTCTCACTGACCTCACCGGAAAGTTACATGACTTTCTCACCGATCTAACTCGTGCAACTCTTGTCATGATGAATGTAAATGATGCAACATATTTAATTATTTATTAACATAATTCATCATCATTATCTCCATGTCATTACCACATCATGTCATCAACATTCATGTTATCAATATTTCATGTAATAACCTCATTAAATCATCTTCATCGTAATATCATGGCATTTAAATCAGCATACAGAAAACATAAATATATGTCATATCAATCCAATTGTGAAGACAAGGGTTGACAAACCAATATCTACTGCTCTACCATGCACTTGCCTTTACCATGAAAGTCTGAACGATCACTACTACAAAAAGGCTAATACTGGACACCTCATTACAGACGGTTTACCAAAACCATCTATATTACATGCAATCACAGATGGTTTTGGTTTACAGACCGTCTATGTTACTGGCTGAGCTAAAAACCGTATGTAAAGAGGTAATATCTCAGACGGTTTATGATGAAAACAGTCTGTGAAGTATCATAGACGGTTCTTAACAATAATCATCTGTGATATTTAGAAATATCACAGACGGTTTTCAATAAACAACCCTTTGTGATATTTCACAGACGGTTCTTAACACGAACAGTTTATGATAATTATAGACTTCATATACAGTTTTTAATTATAACCATCTGTGATAATATCGCTACAGTCTCGGTGAGTTTCTTCGTTGGCGTCGTCGCCAATGCGTCTCTTCGTCGCATCAATGCTGTTTTGGCTCCCCGATGTGTCTCTTCGTCTTTCACGTCGAATTTATTCCTTATTTTATAAAAATGATCATTCACCATCGAAGATGATCATCCCCACATATAAACTCTACAATATATACTTTTAAGACAGAATGGCTCCCTCTTCTGTTTCCTTATCGCTGGCATTGATGGCCTTCCTGGCCATATTGTACGAGCACCTCTCCGGCCGTACGTTGGCAGATGACGCGGAAGGACACTGTTTCAACAGTGTCCTCACTCCTCTGCCCGAGGATTTGCCGGAGCAGGTGACGACCACCTTCCGCTGTCTTAACATCCTCCTTCGCCGCATCTCCGAGGTGATCTCCCACTTTCGGTGAGTGTACCGCGTCATCGACGTCGTCCTCCACAACGATGTTGCACGTCTCCAGGAGGTTTACCGTCACTTGGACTGCTTAATCGAGGCGGCGGGTGACTAAATTGACCAAGCCGAGACCCCTCAAGCAAGGGAAGAGAGCTTATAGGCTCAATTCTTCTTGATTCAATAGTCCGAGGGTCTTTGGGAGACACTTGAATGAGCATGTCAACGGGTGGACGTATTTCGGGCTTTGTTCGCTGATGATCACGAACCGTCCGATGTCGACGCCGCCGCCTACAAAGTTTTGAAGACAGAGATAGGAGCCTATCTCCGCCACTAGAAAAAATTTGTTTATTTAGGTTTCTAATTTTTTTTAATCTTTGTAACAAGCGACTGACCACACTGTTTGGCCATATGTAAATTCCAAAATGAAAAAAATATATAGTTTGGAGGTGAAGTTACTATATTATATGTTTAACTATATATTGTTACAGACGGTTTAGTGGAACAAATATCTGTCTGTGAAATGTATCATAGTTAAAGCAAATTCTTAGCAGTATTTCAATGATAAAATTGACATAGAAACATGCAATTTTTCATGTCACGTAAATGTATACATGATAATATGCTCAAAATATAGAACTTGAGAACAACCATATCACAGACAGTTCCATAATAGAACCATCCGTGATATGGTCTCATATCACAGTCGGTTCTATTATGGAACCGTCTATGTCTCATATCAAGGACGGTTCCATAATAGAACTGTTTGTTATATGAGACCATATCATGGACGATTCTATTATGGAACCGTTAGTGATAAGTATCACTCTTTATTAGTAGGAGCCCGCTAGGGTTTGCTCTATGTTCAGAAAGTGGCATGCATGCACAGGTATTCCAACTGGGAAATGACTTCATGTATCAGTAACCAACCATTCCTCGATGTCAAGTCCAATTACCTATCGACGACATCTAGGTAATTGTATGGAATCTACTGTCATATCCCCAAGTTAATAAAGAGGATTGTTATGCATCTCATCAGCATGCATCATTACTTTCAAGCATTTACTTTATATATTGTGCATGAAAAATCTCAAATAAAGACCAAACATACACATCAACTTAGAACTCTAACTAAAAACAATAACAAAAACTTATGATCATCATATGGAAATAATTTATTCAAATACTATATGAATTATAAGGAATTAATATATTTGTTTCCAAATTTGTGGGATTGGTTTCAACCCTCCAAAAATTCAAACACGATTTAATGACCTACACTAAGCTTGAATTTATATTATATGAAATATATCTTGAACAGTGAGGTTCAATAATTTTTATGGACACTAGACCTTCCCAAGAACCACCATGATTTATTTCATGATTTTAGGAATTCTATTTCTATTTTTAAAGCCTCGGTCAAAGTAGACAAGTTAAATTATTTCCCAGTCAAACCTCAGACCCAACCTGTTTGCACTGTTCCTTGGGCCCGAGTCCGACTCGACGAACTGACTCAGTCCAACCCCCTAACCACACCCCTCCAGGACCTTCCGATTTGAATCCAATGGCTCACGAGGACCCCCTTAACCTGATATCGCGCGCTTGCGTTCGAGTCGCTGGCAAGGTGGGCCACGCTGTCAGTTTCGTCCCTGACCTTGTGCAGGAGCTGAGCTCCATGTGGCCGCGACACTCCAACGCGCACAGAACGGCTCCAGTCGACGCTGTCAATCCACCGCCGCATGCGACCACTCCTAGAGCTCCCTCACTTCACGCCGCCTTCATTGCCGTCGTCGCATGAGCATATTACCCCTCGCACCCCCTTTGTTTTCGCCATCTTTCCTCAGGCTGGCTGAGGAAAGAGAAGCTCTATCGTGCGTTTCTCTTTGGTAAGCTACAACCGGGTGATTCCTCCCTACTCTATGTTCGTCCCTGTGTCCATTTTTGCTAATGCGAACTTCTCTTGTCACTTGTAGCTCTTGTTCCATCTTCGAGCTCTCGCTGTTCTCCAGAGCACGCTCCCGAGGACATTCCTGTGCCAACTCCGTGCTCGGTGAGTGTTAACCTAAACCTTGCGCGTCACCTTGTGTCTTTTGGCATGGTTAAAGTTTCCCCTCAATCAATTTTACCAATGCACGACAAGGTCTTGTGTAATTGAAGATTGGATCATTCTTGGCCGAAGAACACCTCTTCAGCTCCTACCTTGAATCCTGTAACCATTCTTCAATTCCTTACTTATACACCACCCTTGAGCCTCACTAGAGCTATCCTGACCACTCACTCCTTGTCTCTTTCATTAGGACAGCCCCTCCACGTTGAAGCTCACCGCCGCCGTGGACATCTTCGATGCCGGCACAGCTCCGACCACCTCCAAGCTTCTCCGAGCACCCTCCTAGCTCAGGTAACTCTCTAATAGTCCTTAGAGGCTTGAGCACCCGCTTATCCGAACTGCTACGGAGCTTTATCACGTTTTGCATCTTTGCTGTTTTTGGTAGTGCTGCTCAACTCCGGCTCGCCATCGGTACAGGCCGGCTTAGCCATCGAGACCACTACCAATAGATGTGCGATACTATTGTAGATCTGTGCGTGCCCTTGGCCGGCTCCGCCGTGGCGCGTAGCGCTGCCGAGCAAGTCGTGTATGACAAACGTCCCGTTGTCGTACGCTAGGACCTCTTTTGGCCTTTTTCAAAGACCACCCCTTCGGACCTCCCGTGGCTTTCCTTTTTGTAAAAACCACCCCGCTGGACCTCTCTTTACTTTCATCTGGACCGTCCAGGATCTCTTATATTTCATCTGGACCATCCAGGACCTTCTAGATCTCATCTCAACCGTTAAGACCTCCCTTGAGCTCATATCAACCGTCCAGGACCTCTTTTGCTTTGATCTTGGCCATCTAGGACCTCTTTTGTTCCGATCTTAACCCGCAGGACCTCCCTGTGGTTGTTTTCCAATGAAAACCCTCAGGACCTCCTCGCGGTCTTTTACAAAGACCACCCCCAAGACCTCCTCTGTGGTCGTTTTGCACAGACCACCCTAGAGACCTCCTTGTGACCATTTTGCACCGACCACCCTAAGACCTTCTCATGACCATTTTATACAGACCACCCCAAAGACCTCTTCGTGACCATTTTTCAAAGACAACCCTCTAGCCATTTTTGCACAGACGACCCTAACGACCTCCTCTGGTCTTTTTGGACACACCGAAAATCCAAAAATGAATTAATTGCACACTTGAAATTGTATTAACTTGACAAATGCATAACTAATTCATAAAGGCTCCAAATGAGATGAACCAAATTATTTTGAGTTTGTATTAACATTCTCTATTTATCTATGTAATTCCTTTATCCTCCATTACTCTGCAAATTTTCACCAAATAATTAAAATCAGTGAATAGTAACATATTCTAATTAATTTGGAATTTCAAGCAAAGTGAAATTCAAACTGCCATAACTCACACGCTAAATCCAAATAGAATAATTCTTTCACCTAAATTTATCTAAAATTATGATTTAACTACTGTAGAAAAATCATGCATTTTTGAGTAATTTAATTTTTGAGGTATTTCTCGGTGTTTATCGGTATCTATATGCTTTAGATTCCGAAGCAATTGATATTGACTCGTACACTACTGAGAGTGAACAACTGGTCTACCAGCAAGGCAAGCATTATTTGACCAAAATTTCGTTAATTTCGGATGAATTTTGTTCAAACGGTTTGATCAAATTTGAATTTTAAAATTTAAATATTTCCAAAAATTAAAAAGACTGGAAGCTAGGGAGCCTAGGATTCAAACCCAGGTCATGAGGACCATGTGGATAGGGCATACCACTAGGCTATCATCATCTTTATGGGTCATTCATTGCTTTTACTTTCTTTAACCCTCAAAATTCAAACAAAACAAAAAAAATTATACGAAACTATTTTTTTTTCGGAGGGTAACGAAATGTCCGAAATTTCACCAATTTAAGCAAAATTTCACTGAAATTGTGAACCATGCCAATGACACAGAGAGCTCAAGATTGCGAGTGTGGCTTTATGTTCACCGGAATGCCAGGAACTGGGTTCAATACATGAAACCAGAACATTTTCTAGTAGTCTGATGCCCACCTTTGTGCAGGCTGTATGCTTTGGACTGCAGGCTGTGGTTTCTCAGGCTTTCTCCTATAAAGGAGCATGTTCCATTCCTAATTCCTCTGTGGTTTCTCCTAAAGGAGCATGTTCCATTCCCAATTCCTCTTATTCCCATCAACGTGGCTCTGCGCTACACCTACTTCCACCTAGCTCTTTCTCTTGCGTCTCTAGTCTAGTAGAGTCAACATTGTCACCATTGCAGGATGCAGGGAGAAATATAGGAGAAAGCAAGGCCACCACCTGTTTTTATGTTATGCTATTCTTTTTGGTGAGTTGGTGCTGCGTGGAGTTAGAGGCAATCAAGCAAATTTAAGGAAAAATTGCTATGATGTTTAATACAAGCTTTCTGCTGTTATTTACTCTTGGACAGATCGGAAGTTGATTTGGTGGAAGCATTCTTCTTTCCATAACCCATATTAATTCCTTGAAACAATGTGTATCATTTATTTTGATGGACAGACCTTGCATGTTACTATTTAGTATTATCTGCTGACGACAGGATCGAGTCCACTTGCATTTAAGAGTACACTTAAAACTTTATTATTTTATTTGTAAGGCTCTCGTTTCTTTGACTTTGAGCATGTTTCATTTCTAGTTTACCCTAACTTATTTGGGACCAAAGGCTTTGTTGTTGTTGTTGTTGTATTGTGTTGGAGCTTTTTTATGTACACTCAATTTAATACGGGTCGTTTACTATTTTTGATCCAATGGTTCATATTAGCTAAAATTTAGTTATACTAAACCCAGTAGTGTGAGTAGTAGAATCCCAATGGGGTAAAATTGTAATTACCTATATGGGGATCACTTGACACAAGATTAATATTTTTAACCTTACATTAATGTATCATCTATTATGCCCTTAATAAATCAATAACCAGATTTGATTTATACTACCACTATATACTATGGTAAAATGTATTGTAAAATTTCTCTCATGTTAAGGTATTACAAAATTACACCCGTAGGGCAGCAGCACATTTCACACGTAATACTAATACAACAACCAAAAAATTTGGAGGCGCTTCTATGCTTCACCCCTTGTGAAATGCACAAATTTGAAGCACACATGAAGGGTGGATTCTAACAACTTACCCCTTCAAGAGCTTAAAATTTTGTGCAACTCCAATTGGAGGAGTGATGCATGGAAGCACTATCTTATTTTCTTTTTTGAAACCAAAGGTAGAAGGAGTTCTGCCTCTTCCTGTCTTCCAGATGCATCAAGAGGCCAAAAAAAAAAGAAAAAAAAATGAGTTTACACCAGGGTCCGAGTAACCTTAGCCCAAACGGCAACAAGTGAAACACTGTAGATATTATTGAAATGTAAGGGACAACAAGGGAGAAGGGACATCTGAAGTAGGGACAACTACAGGTATTCTATGGCCTCTCGCCTAGTCTCAACATCCTCCTTGATTTATGATGGAAGACCCGACGCATAGTGAGATATTAGCGGTAGAAAATTCTCCGATCCCACACCTTCCAAATGTTCTGGCACGTGTAATGAAAAACTGCGTCACTATCCCTTTTGCGTTCCTCTGGAATTCAGCTTCTAGCAGCTACGCATTCTTGAGGATTGCCACTAAGTGACAGCCAGCTGAACCCAGGGTTTTGGATACTGGAAACATTATTTTAACAGGGACGGCAAGGCCGAAAATTGGAAAATTTAAGACAATTTTGACCGAATTTTCCAAATTAAAATTTGAAAATTTTTGATTTTAAATTAAAAAAAAAAATCAAATTTGAGCAAAATTCAAACAAATTTGATTTTTTTTGGACAAAATTAATCAAAACCGATTTTTTAGGGACCGGTTTGTATTCCTATAGGCCTCCACTGGTATGGCTAAAATTTCTGATTTTCGGCCAAAATTCTAAACACCGGTTGAACCAACTAGGCACCTTGCTCCATACCTGCTTCTCAAAGCACAATACATTACGAGGTGGGACGGGGGCCATAGCAGGCTGGGCAGCCACCCTCTGGTGGTAACTCCATCCGCTGTTAGAACTACTGTCTCTGCAGAAGCAACAAGACAAAAAAACTTGCGTTTATTTTCCATGGTTGCTTCCCAAATACTGGAGGTATTGCATCCCTGAAACTACGCTTCATATGACGATTTGGCCGAGTGCTCGACGTCAGTCGTCCATCTCCATGTGATTGTGATGCCATGTTTTTCTTTCTCAAATGGCACATACGAGTGCACAATTCTGTAGTAATGTTAATTCGGGAATTACACATGAAACCTTAAGAGTCAAGCGCAGCTAATATTTAAAGGTTTATTGTAGCCGCTATAACATGCGACCTGTTTCAACATTGCATTGGAGCCATTTAGGCAAAAAGGAGCCCTAGCACTATCTCCAGGGAGTCAAAAATTAATAATGTCGTGTTGGCAGCAGGCCAAACTCTTCTCTCAGCTGGACTACATGTATCCGAATAAGCAAACAGAAGATAAACACCGACTGGATGGAACAAAGATTACACGGGTAATGATCTCAGACTCTCAGTCACAGTCTATGCAATTGCAGAACAACACAGAAAAATCCCATTGCTGATGAGTTTCTAGCTAATTTGAGGTTCAGTAGGGACAATGTTAGGGCTGGACGCGAGTGAGACTTGCATGTCACCCAGAATGCCAACTGGATACCAACTGCCAATGTTCATTGCAAAACTGGAACAACGCTTACTTCAACAATTGCATGCACCTATCATCACAGTGCAGATTGGCGAGCGAAAAAAGGACATGTTCCGATAGAAAGTGCTGCTCACTTGTTTTATTGATGCAACTGCGGATGGGTTCAATGAGATGGCTTCATACCGACTGGAATGTGACGATCTAGGTCCAATACATAACCCCTAAACATATTCTCGGTGTCTGCTACATACTAATGGGCAGGATGAGCCCATTTCATTCATGATTCCTCGCATGCCCACCGGCAAGGTTCCACGCTACATCCACTTCATCCGGAGAGTCCCTGCTATCAAGGAGCTGCTAGCTGCAGGGTCTCGTGCATTCTCTGATGAGTAGGTACTGTGTGGAGTTAATATTTACTACACTAGGATGCTCTCGTGCATTCTCTGATGAGGCAAAAGAAAGATTGCTATGATATATACTAAAAACTTTGTGTGTTATTTACTCTTCGACAGACCAGGAGTTAATCGGCTGGAAGCTTTTATTCTTCCATATCATTTGTCTATTTCAAAATAGTTGTCCAGCACTAGGATTCGATGTTTCAAAACAGTTGTCCATTGTGGGAACCAAGAGAATTATTGCAGTTCTCCATCCTATATCCCTGCTATTTAATGATGTGAAATTTGTTTACTTGTTGAAATATGTCATTTAATAGGGTAAGCATGGTCCAATTCTATTACCTGTAACTTCAATTTTGTGCCGTCTTAGTCTGTACGGATTGGATAGTTGCCCAATAATGTTGAAGCGGGAGGGGTATATTTTGATGGATACTACGTGTATCCGTACCTCTATCATACTCATATATGACCAGACTTTTTGTAAGCAATAATAAGAGCATAAAGAATTTCATCCTAGCAAAATTTTATAATCCAAAATTCTTTTGGGGATGTGTCAAAATAAAATTCTTTCATAGTTCTATGCTATTACATGGATCATAAACAAAAGTTGTAAGAATCTAGGAGCATTATTGCAAAGATATGATGTTGCATACATGCTCTGTTGGATTTAATTTTGACAAGTAGTAGTTTTTGCATCTATATGCTGGGTGCCAGTGAAGTGATCATTTGCATGTAGTGGTACATGTTGCATGTGTCGTCCGTGAGTTGGGCTCATGGAGCCGGAAGTTTAGGATCTTGGGAGTTAGACGTGGGCAGATCGTTGTTAAGCCTGCGTGTAGTGTTGTACTTGTTGAGGAATCGTCGCTGGTGAGTCCAGTTCGAGCGATTACCTCGTAGACAAACTCAGAATCATAAGAACAATGCATGAATACAAGAACAGAATAAGAGATAGAACACAAAGATGTAGGGGGACTTCTTGTTTCTCTTTATTCCTTCATCCATCGATCAATCCTTTACAATGAATAGCACCCCTATTTATAGGCTACGACCCTTCTAGGGTTTGGGATGTGGCGCCCACTAATGGGCCGACTGCAGGGTCAGGCCTATGGTTTCCCAACACTCCCCCTTGGGCACCCATCCTTCATGTCCATGTCTCGTCAAAACTCCATAAAAACCCAGTGGGAAAAATTTGGAGAAAGAGTACATGATACACGTTCTGCTGTGATGCACGAATTGCCTCATTAAAAACTTTAGCCAAGAAACTTCAGGAAAACTCGTGAAGGAAAAAAGAGTACAATCCACCAAATTTCATTTAATCTCCTGGATTTATCCTTTTGGTACTCGATCTTTATGATCAAGCTTTAATAATGAGTTTGTGAAGGTTCTCCCCCTGAATTTGCACTTCTCTAAGTCTCATCATTCCAATTCACATATGCATCTTTCAAAGTTAGACGCTGGAAGTGACTTAGTGAATAAATCTACAAGATTCTCATATGACTCAGTATGCAGTATTTTGATTACGTTCATCTTTTGCAATTCATGAGCATAGAAGAACTTGGGGTTGATATGCTTTGTGAGAGGACTCTTCACATAACTCATCTGTACTTGTGCAACATAAACTGCATTATCTTCATACAAAAGTAGGGGCTTGTGTGGTATTCAATCCACACGACTGCTGGATGTGGTGGATCATCCGCTGAAGCCAAACACATTCTTGTAAGCCTTGAACAATGCTATGATCTCCAAGTGGTTCGTCGAAGTCGATACAACATATTTCTTAGACGATTTTCATGGAATTGCAGTTCCACCACATAGGAGTTCATAGTGCATTTGCGATTTGGTGTATCGGGTCCTACAGTGCAGTCATCTGTATTGCCATTCATAGTTAGGTCTTGGTTCTTTCTGTAGAACAGACTAAATTATTTGCTTCTTTGGAGGTATCCGAAGATGTCCTTTATTCCCTGCCAATGCCTTTGGTAGGTTATGCACTATACCTTGCTAGTAGGATCACGACAAATACAATATCCGTTTCAGTGCGGTTTGCTAAATACATTAGTGCTTCTATTGCACTTGGTGGGAATTCGGTCCCGGACTTCCTCCCCTCTTCTTTAGGTGCATGCAGTATTTATCTTCTGCAAAGATCTCCCAACCATTGGCACTTTCAAAGGGTATGCCTTTGTAAAGTCGAACCTTCGACACCTTACGAGTGTAGGTTGACTAATGTACTAATATTCCTTGAGGACATGCTCAAGCTCCAAGCCTAGGCAATATTTGGTTTTACCCAAATCTTTCATTTCGAACTCGACTCGGTAAGAGCTTGCTTTCCTAACATCCTTGTGGTTCGATGATATTGGATCATCTTCATACTCTAAGATTATACAAAACCCATTCAGGATCGTCGTATAAATACAGAGATTATTCTCATTGTTCGTGTAGCCTTTCTTGCATAGAAAGTCGCTTCAAGCGATTATACCACATTCGCACGATTGCTTAAGTTCATACAATGACTTTTGAGTTTCACTGTACATATTTCTATTTGCTCTGTTTTGATTCGGACGATGATACATTCGGTATCTTCATATAAATGTCCGAATCAATATTTCATAAAGATTTGCTGGTACCTCATCCATCAATTTCACTTCTAACTTCAAGTTCACTGCCATTGAGATAAATATTTAAAAGGGAGTTCCACTCATGACCGGGGAATGGGTTTCTTCATAATCATCTTCTGGATGTACAGTGAAACCTTGTACAACGAGCCTTGCTTCTTTTCATTTCTCTTTCGAACAAATACCCACTTATACCCTACAGGGTGCACAAGGGGAGACGTGCGGCTTACAAGCCCAAACGTCTTTCTTTTATTCGGAGAGAATAATTCAGTTTCGATTGCCTTTTCCCAATCTTCTCAATCTGATCTTTTCTTTCATTTATTGAGCGATGCAGGCTCTGGATCAAGATTGATGATTGTGGCAAGTTTCTTTGCAAAGTAAGTGTCGACATTGGCTGTTGTCATATTCAAAGATTCTCTCGAGGTCATAAAGGTTATAATTATTTCTTCAAAGGGCGATTCTTCTAATGCTTTTACTTGCTCACCGCTGCTTCCAATTGCAGGGCAAGTCCCTTTAGTTTTCAGCTCCGATGTGTGCGCACACATCCATCGATGTCTCCCTTCATGGGGATGTTCAGTCAGTATGCCTTTTACGAAGGTTCCATACCGATGCAGTCTCAAGCGGCTCCCCTTCTAGTTCAGGGCACTTGGTGACCGGGTGTATCAAGTCCTTCTTATCCTTTTCACCAGCGTCCCGGTTACTTAGGATTCGAGGGACCGGAGTTCTCGTCCTTTTATTCTGAGGCCTCTGGACGGGATTAGAGATACCTTCAATGGTATTTCAACCCTCTCCGGTGCATTGCTTGCAGGCAAATGCTACTTATTCACGCTCTTCAAATCACTAAAGTAGTCTGGCAGTTGATTCGCTAATACTTTCAAATAAATTTTCTTCTGGACTTCAATTGTCTTCTAGACTTCAATTCAATTATCTTTTGGACTGCAATTATCTTCTGGACTTCTCTATTTGCTTCACTAGTGCGCGGGTCATATGCATAGATTTCAATTATCTTCTGGACTTCAATTGTCTTCTAGATTTCAATTATTTCCCGACATTATCATCAAGGGTTGATTTCCTCCCCCTAATGACGGGAAACTAATCTCATCTAATGTACTATCAGCGAATCGGGCATTATACAAATATCCAGCCATATGGTCCAAATACTTGATTATGGATGTTGTCTCATAACTAACGTATATCCCAGACTTTCGGAGAAGACCCATTGCAGTTCGCTCCGGTGGTGGTATAGGTATATAACCCTTGCAAGCAAACCAGCGAAGATGAGAAGTTTTCAGTACTGACCCTTGCGCTAGTTGCATAGTTGGATGGATGTTATGGGTCGATGGTCTAAAATTGATGAGAGCTGCTACGAGTAGGACTGCGTGTCCCCAACATATAGTTGGTAAATTACAATTCTTCAAAGTTCTGCTAGTCCATTCTGGGTGCGGATGTGTGGTATAGAATGCTCAACTTTAATTCCCATTTTCATACAATAATCATCGGATGCCTTGAGTACATTCTCGGCGTTGTCCATTCGAGATGGACTTCACGTGATGATCGGAAATTATTTTTCAATTGTTAATTATCTGCGAGATTTAGCTTTGCAAAAGCATGATTTCTCATAGACAATAAACATACGTGCGACCATTCCGAGGAAACATCGATGAACACCATAAAATACCTAATTGACTCTTACAGGGGCTGTATAGGACCACAAAAGTCTCCCTGGATACGGTCCAGGAATACAGGGACTTCATCATTCGCTTTCAGAGCAAAAGGTCTAATAATTAATTTCCCGGTGGTACATGCGGGGCACACAAAATCTTTCAGATTCGGGAAATTCTTTATATTCATATTATGTCCCTATGAATTGTTAATTATATCTCTCATTATCCTAAGACCTAGGCGGCATATTCTATCATGCCAGAGATAGATAAGTTCAGAGCTTCTAAATACGGTTTTCAAGGCAGTATAGGCTGCAGGTGCCTTAATATTAGTGTAGTATAGCCCAGTTTCATATGAAGGAAGACACTCTAATGCTATTTTTCACTTTCTTCACGCTTTGTAATGGCGAGTATTACATACCATACTCTTCTTCAGTCTCTACACAGAAACTGTTAGCGCAAATATCCTCGAGAGTTCTAGTCGATTCTGGGTACAACAAGTCTTCTTCAATGACCAAAGTTGTGCCCATTGGGAGTATAATTGTGGTCCTTCCTGAGCCTATTATACAAGTATCGCTGCCTACGATTGTCGTAAGACTACCAGCATTCTTGCTGATCGACTGAAAAAATTTCCGTTTCTTTTAGGATGGTTTTCATTGTGCCGCTACATGCTAAGCACACTTCCTCCATAGGGCACCACACGCGTTCTAATATAATGTACTTTATTAATATGTAGCATAAAGCAAGCAACACATAAATAAAATACTTAAGATATCAGAACGTAACTTGCTATTATAAAGACGGGAAAATAAGTCTTGCAGGACTCATAATAAGAATTTAATACTTTGCTCTCCTAGAGCTTGCAACCATTATTCAATAATTCAAAATTCTACTTCATTTACAAACTGCAAGTTTTTATAAAAGATCCGAATGCAATGCGTGCACTAGATCTAATAGGCGAAGTATTCGGAAACTTCTGCCTCAATCGGTTCCATGCGCGATCTTGTCCTCTTGGGCAGCTACGGCTGCGGCCGCTGCGATGTCCAAAGGAGGGATGATGGGGCTGCTATTGGGCTATCCACATTCATAAGTACAGCTAATGGATGTGAATCCTCTGTGCCCTTCTTGCTCCTCTCATTCGTGAGAGGCTTCATCACCTTGTAGCTACTAGTAGTGACTTCATGGCCAACATTACGACTAGGTGGCTGCAAGATGAAGTTCTTTCTTATAACATCATCTTGTGCTTTCGCGACTTGCATGATGTCAATTAATTCGACATACTTCATATAGCCGTCTTGACGATAGTTGCTTACGGATTACACCGCATTTGGGTGAAAGGTAGAGAGTATTCTCCATCTTCTGCTCATCCGTGATCACATTACCAGAGAATTGAAGACTGATACAAATTTTATACAAAATCTGGCCATGCTGAGTCAGTTCTTCGGATTCCTGATTCGTGATGCCAGTCATCTTCACATTCATGCCAAAATTCATAAGATTACTGCTGGTAATTTGCGTAAGATGGTTGCAAAATTCTCATAATGCTCTTCGAACTTTCGGTTCATGATCCCGTAGTTTTCTACGCAATTTTCATGATTTACTGCTATTTTCAATAATTAAAAGCAATATATACAATTACAGATAATCAAAACAGTAAATACAGTAAATAAATTGTATAGAAATAATAATAACAAAATTAAACATCCTTCAAATGCTAAAAAATATGCAAAAATTTGGATTCCCGAGGCACTTTTCTGCTGGAAAATGACTCTCGGCGAAATCTGCAATTTCCAGGGGTTAAAACGCGAGATTTCAGTTCAGAGAAAATTTGCGCGTGATTTTCAGAGATTCCGAGGGGTTTTTCGCAAAATCTCATATTCACGAAACTTTTTCCGTAGGTTTCAGAGTTACGAGGGCCCTTTCTGCGAAAATTCCATTATTTGCGTAAGGGTCCTCGGATTTTCAGAATCCCGAAGTTTTTTTTTTCGGAATTCCGGCCGGGCCTCCGTTTGGGCCGCACCACTGGCCCATTCTTTTTTCCCGACCCATAAAGGGCCGGCCCACTTGGCCGTTCCAAAGGGACCGATGGGGTAGGGTTTCCCCTACCCATGTGCATGTCATGGCGGCGGTTTCTATGGGGGGCGGCGCTGCGGGCAGCCTGAGGCGTGCAGTCGCTCCGAGCGGCTCGGCGGCGTGACCGGTGGGCGGTGGCTCCGAGCGGGAGTGGCGGGTGGCGCGGCCGAGCGCGCGCTCGGCGCGCGGCGGGCGGCGGCGGCTCCATGAAGCCACGAGAGGCGGTCGGCGGCGCGCCACGCGCGGCGGAGGTCGGGCGTGGCGGCCGCGCGCGCGCCGAGGCATCGGCGGGCTTGCGGCCACGGGCGGCGACCCGGCCGCGTTCAAGGCGCACGACGCCGTTGCAGTGACCCGACGGCGTTCAAGGCGCGTGGCCACGCGCGGTGACCCGCCGACAGCGCGAGCGCATCACCTCCCCCATTTTTTTTCTTTCTCTATTTCTTTGGAAGGCGTGGTGCCGGCGCCGGCCGTGAGGGGCGGCTCCGGTGGTGGCGAGATGGCCGTGCTGGGCCGGTCGCGAGTGGAGGCGGCACCCCCTTCCTCCTTCCCGGTAGGTGTGTGGCCGGCTTCTAGCGGCATGAGGTGGTCGTCCGTGCGGCGGACGCTGCGAGATGGAGGCGTCGTGCGGCGGCGCGGGCTGCCGTGTGCAGGCACGGCGTGAGTTGGCAGGCGCTGGGTCGGCGGCGGCTTGCCCATTGCCCGTGCAGGGGCTGGCGTTGCCCTTTTTTCGAGTTTACTGTTTATTCATACAGATGTATGCGATGCAATGTAATGTAGTATAGGATTGCAACGGAGGCGCGGCTTCATGTCGTCATGTGCATGCCTGCCGCGTGCTAGCGGCGTGGCTCTGTCGTTGCCTCCGTGGCGATGCATGATTTCGGACTATGCCGACCGGTAACGTATCGCGGAGGTAGTGACAGCCGCTTGCAGGCGGTGACGTGCACATGGTGCCTTTCATGCGATTGCATATACAACCTACGGTACAATCATCATCTACTCTTTCATACAATCCACCGATCGGCTTGGCCGGCGACTTCAAGTCGGTTCGCGGTAGATTAGAGCGGATTTACACCGTAGAAAACTAATCTAGAAAGCAACAATTGCAAAATTGAAAGCGATCTAGAAAAACGATTCAATCTACGAGCGTCGTTCATCGACGGTTACCTTTTCGATGCGAGGAGAGTCGATCGTGCTGATAACGTGTTGAGGAACCGTCGCTGGCGAGTCCAGTCCGAGCGATTACCTTGTAGACAAACTCAGAATCGTAAGAACAATGCATGAATACAAGAACAGAATAAGAGATAGAACACAGAGATGTAGGGGGACTTCTTGTTTCTCTTTATTCCTTCATCCATCGATCAATCCTTTACAATGAATAACACCCCCTATTTATAGGCTACGACCTTGTTAGGGTTTGGGATAGGGTATCCACTAATGGGCCGACTGCAGGGTCAGGCTCAGGGTTTCCCAACGGTACTTTCCTGTATTGAGTCATCCATTTTATGGGTGTGTGGAGTCCGGGTCAAGCGAGACGTGTTTGGCTCTTTGTTAGGCAAATTGGCTTGTTAGCTTATTTATTTAATGAGTCTAATCAGTTTGTTGGTGAAGCTAGTCGCAGCGCCACGCGTCCAGGTTGTGATCCAAAAGAAGCGGGTCAGGAGTTAGTTGCCCACCGCATTACCTAGCATTTCCTTTATGTAATCAAGTCTTCAGTTAAGCTGAATAACAGTAGTGCTGAAAACGGCGCAACTTGAGTTGGCGACATAGTTCGGAGTGTTCTTCGTCTACCTCAAGCAAGTGTGTGCGTGTTACAAGGAGAAAACATGAGCGAGTTCTCTCCGGGAGGTGGGCTAACATGCTCATCCATGTTTGCTGCTTGCAGTGCAGTTGTAAACGGAATATTTGAAGTCGAGGAGATCATCAGGGTAGCATGCACCAACTAGAAGATCGTCATTGTGATTCCAGATGGATTCTTCCTTCCTGCGCTTGCTCTATTCCTGATTCCTTCCGTTCCCATTAGAGAATCTGTTTCTCTCTTTCCTATCTTGCTCACACATTTATTTTCATCGAAATGTTGGTCACAGTGGCGGCAATGGATGATCCGAGGGAGGAGATAAGTTAATTGTTGGGAATAGTCCCATATCGGTTGTGGAAAGAAAAAAAAACACAACTTATTAGTGGGAGAGAGACTTCATTCATTGAACTAGTTTTTTTGGAGGGAGAAGACCTAATATCACTTAACGCTGTTGCTATAGGGCTTGCATGCGGCAGCCGGTGGGCTTAGTTGTGTTCAGCCCGTTTGGACCTGTGGCCCGGGGAGTAAACCCGGTTGGATCTAGGCATGCGATCAGAGTCTGATCTAACAATTGATATCAAAGCCCAGACGTCTAACATCTCCTTGGATTTCATGGTTGCGGAAGTATACAGTCGATATATGAGGAAGAGAATATTGAGAATAGTCTCACATCGGTTGTGGGAAGGAAAAAAACACAACTTATAAGTGTCAGAGAGACCTCACCTATTGAGCTAGTCTTTTAAGGGAAGAAAGCATAATACCACTTATAAGGTTGTTGCTATATAGGGTTTGCATGCGGCAGTCCGTGTGCTTAGTTGTATTCAGCCCGTTTGGACCTGTGGCCCGGGGAGTAAACCCGGTTGGATCTAGGCATGCGGCCATGGTCCGATCTAACAATTGGTATAAGAGCCCAGACGTCTGATATCTCCTTGGACTGCATAGTTGCGGAAATACACAACCGATGTGTGAGGGGGAGAATATTGGGAATAGTTCCACATCAGTTGTGGGAAGAAAAAAATATAATTTATAAGTGTGAGGGAGACCTCACGCATTGGACTAGTCTTTTGGGGGAGAAAGTCTAATACCACTTATGATGCTGTTGCTATAGGGTTTGCATGTGGCAGCCAATGGACTTAGTTGTGTTCAACCTGTTTGGACCTGTGGCCTAGAGAGTAAATCCGGTTGGACCTAGACATGGCCAAGGTCCGATCTAACACAATAGACATGACCTCCCTTGAGTGAAACTTATTTTGAATAAGTATTACTAGAATGCAACCAGCGCCAAATGACGTGGCTATGGCTGTTGTATGCGGGTGGCAAGGTTCTAACTGAACTTATTTCTTTTTGAACATTAGGATCTCACGTGCCATGGCGCATAAGCAAAATCTGTGCAAAACAAAACATAAATATACCAAATAGCAATCATATCTGTATAAATCATCCTCCTCCATTATAACTTGTACACATCGCAGAGCATAGTATACAGAGAATAGTAAGAGTTCAGAATACGAATGTGTAAACTCTGTTAGATATCGCCTATTAAGAGGACACCTAGGTAGCTTGTTTGATAAAACACTCTATATGAGTCCCGATCTGGAACTAAGAACCACATGATAACCTGAGGGGTGCTCAAGAAAATCAAGATAAGAGCAAAAATTCGACTACGCTGCTTCTTGTTAATTTCACTAAGTAAATTAAAACCTAGTGGTAATTTTACTCCGAACAATATGGACTATTAACTTTTAGTCCCATATCTGAATGTAAAGCTAAATTGAAATCACTTATTTTAAGAAAAGCTACGATTCATGGATTCCGAGCAAAACTAATAAAAGGGAAAAATGTCATTGTACACAATAGAACATAACTAATAGAGTAATTTTAGATGCAGTGTCATGATGGAGTGGCACATGCGCTCCTCATTTCAGAGGGAAAAATCAGCATTCCACAATAGAACATAAATAACATACTAATTTTAGATGTAGCGTCATGTTGGAGCAGCATTTGTGCTTCTCATTTTAGGAACACAAAATCTACATTTCAGGGAGAAATCTCATGTACTATAAATGGAGCACTAATAGAAACCCATATTGGAACCGGCATAGAGAAACTCATTCAACCAATAAAAAAGCAAATACAAAGCGAACAGAGAGAAGAACTAACATGGCTGTGGGAGGACATGACAATTAACCAAAGGTTTCTCTCTGCCGACAGATCAAACCTCCATTTTCTTTTAGATTTCCATCGTGCTAGGAATGTATAATAAAAAGGCCCGAAAAGTAGTAGAAGTGTAGAGCCAATTAAATGACCGTAAGTGTGTGTTGAAGTGGGAGTAAACAGCATAACTATGAACCACCAGCTATTTTCATGAGAATTGACTACATAAATGGATAGATTGAATGTGTTTTGTTATGAGAACTAAGTACATAAATCACAAAACCGTAAGAGCTTTTAAGCTGAATTGAGCACATAAATGAGGGAATCACAGGAGCAACGTATGTGCACATAAAGACATTTGTTTTTCTAAATAGTAATGTACACAAAAACCTTCATAGGAAGCACTTCAATGTCTTGCCATCTCTAAATCTAAAAGAGCTCTGCTATGCTACTAATTCTAAGTACCCATCACCAATGGTTTTCATCAGACTAAGAGGACTATATATAAAAAAGAATACCTTTTCTTTTCTTAAAAAAAGAATGAGTTGGCCTTGAGTACATAAATGGATAGATTGAACATGTTTTGTTATGAGAACTGAGTACATAAATAAGAAAACCGCAAGAGCTTTTAAGCTAAATTCAGTACATAAATGAGGGAATCACAAGAGCAGCAGCGTATGTCCACATGAAGACATTTGTTTTTCTAAAAAGTAATGTACACACTAACCTTCATAGGAAGCACCTAAGTGTCTTGCCATCTTTAAATCTAAAAGAGCTCCGCTATGCGACTAATTTTGAGTACCCATCGCCAATGGTTTTCATCAGACTGAGGGACTATATATAAAAAAAAGAATACCTTTTCTTTTCTTTAAAAAAAGAATGGGTTGGCCTTTAGAAGGCTGGGTACAATGCAAATGGCTAAAATCTACAATGATATAATCAGGTAAGAGGTACACATTATCAAATGGCAAAATAGCACAGATATGTGACATTTTTTGCAACATGCATGCATGTTATATAAGGGAACTATACTTTAAGTAAGCAACAAACATAGCATGCAATAGAGCAACAGGCGCTACAATTTTTTTTCATAAAAAAGATGGTGTCTATAAGTATAAAATCCGTAGATTGGTAAGAATGAATACAAAACCCACTAAATGAGATATACGCAGTTACGTACGGAGAGACTTGCTGGAGGTTCATATCCAGGAAGATACAAATGTTTGGGGCTCAGAAACATATACCTCAAGTAAATTTTATCATCATCAATTCCAATAGATTCAAATTCAAGCAGTTTTTAAATGGATATGGAAAAGCAAATGAGCTGTGAAGATGAAGGTATTTGGTTGGCTCCTCAGTTCTGACAGACTGAACACAAAAAGTCTGTTGAAGGAAGGCGTCTGGGAGATGATTCTGATTTACTTTGTTACCAGAAATAATAGAACAGAATTTGGCAATGTGACCAAAACCTTTTCAAGTATGGGCAACCGCTTTTTTTTTTGGCAGCCAAATTTGGAATGCCCATTCGAGAGACATCTGATACATATGGTACACCATAACCAAGAAGCTTGACTAATGGCTGAGGAGTATCCACTGATTTTGGGGCCGTAACTAGGCACTGGAGCTTTTCCTTCCAAACCTGGGTTCTGGTCTTAAAAACTTGAACAGTAGAGGAGCGGCATCTAAAGGAGGGACGCCAAAATGATCAAAGACTTATTTCCGAGAGAAAAGAAGGCGATTAAAAACCGAGTTCTGAGCAGGTTTAACAGGATGATCATTGTTGATGTGCACGGAAGATTTCAATCGACCAAAAACATTGTTGACTGGAAGAGAGTTTGCTGAACCAACTCGAGAATTAACGGGAGCCGCATTTTCTCCAGTAAGAACTCCCCGAGCAATAGATGATTTATCATCTCCACGGACTACATCTGCAAAAGAGACTTTCTTCTTCCTAGAAACCAAGGTCCACTCCTGTTTACTCAACCATTGCAAGTGTTCTCTTTGCCAATCTGCTCCAATGGAACCTCAGAGGTGGAAATCGGCAGCAAAATCATTGCAAGCAAACCTTTTGGAGCTTTAAATACGAAGAACAACCTCCTTGGAGGCAATAGAGAACTTGGAACTGTAGTTGATGAGTTTAGAAACTTTGAAGCTTGAAGGGGAGGAGCGGAGATGGAGGCGGAAGGGAAGAGGAGAGGAGCGAGGTGGAGGACGCGGCTGCACGGGGCTCGAGGAGAGGACCGGGGAGCAGGACGGCCAGTGAGCGCACAAGGTGCTAAGGGCGAGGACTGGCCGCGAGAGGCTTACGGAGCAAGGGAGTGTGGAGAAGGAGGTGGAGAGGAGCGAGGAGGCGAGAGGATGCCAGTGGCGGTGAAGGAAGGCGGTGTCGGCGAAGGGGAGGAGGAAACACCGGAGAGGAGTACAGAGGCGAGGCTAGGATGTACGGAGCGAGGGGAGAAGAGTAGAAGAGGAGAGGAGCAAGGAGGCGAGAGGATACCTGTGGTGGTGGAGGATGGCGGTGGTGGAGGCGGGGAGGAAATGCCGGAGAGGATGAGAAGGCGGAGAGGAGTCTAGAGGCCAGCCGGCGCGAAGCAAGTCGACCGGCCTCACACGGGAGAGAGGAGTGTGGGAGAGGACAGCGCGGCCGACCGCAAGGCAGAGCAAAGGGTGTGGGAGAGAGGAGGCGATGCGACAGTGGGGAGGAGAAGGAGCTGGCGAGGTTGCGTGAGGGAAGGAGACGGGCCGCCGCGCGCGAGAGAGCGGAGGGCGAGACGAAACCATGATGGCACAAAAGGGGAGGAAGGCACGCGCGCGAGCAGCCCTAGGGCTTGGCCAGGCAAAGCGTGCGGCGCAGCCCTAATCAGACGGCCCAAAAAAGGGCAGGCGCGATCCGACGCTGGGCGACGCCACGTGCACAAATGGAGCTGATCGAACGGTTTGAAGCCGAGCAAGATGTGATCCGACGGCGCACCTTTTTGGGATGACATAGATGGTGTGGCAGGGCTCACTTTCTCTCAAGAATTAAGGGTTGTAATACTTCACAAGTTCCACATGCTACTAGAGAGAAGGGCTCCTTTTGGTGAAGAGACATTATGTCGGGACCCAAAAATGCAATTCTGGACCCTCTGTGTATACTGCACTAGTGCAGAATCAAGCTAATGCACACAGTGTCAACATAGATGAATATCGATCCACACAAGATGAATAATAGAATAAATAATTAATTTGAATAATAAATAGCAATTTTGACCTTATAATCGAGTTTACACTTATTAAGCCACGTAGGGCTAACAGTAATTACTTAAGCAGCAGCGAAACAAAATCAACTTCAGCGAAAACCCATCGACTGGCCATAAACAACCGACTGTGGTCAAGACCTAACGATCAACACCTTCGTAGAACTCCTCCTCAAAAGTAAGCGACGATTCCTCCATTTCAGTTGAATGATTGCAGCAAAAATGAGTACTCTGAGTACTCAACAAGTTGTACAACAGAATGCAAATATAGATGATGTCTTATTCCAAAAGAAATGGCTTCTGTGGTTATTTTGTAATAAAGTAGCATTTACAATTGAATACAAATAATAGATTGAAAACGCAATTCAAAACAAATAAAATACAATAATTTAATAATTATTTTCACAAAGGACACAAAGCCTAATCAAATTCTTTCACATAGCCACATGAGTGAATTCACATAGCTATCCCTTCCCAATTGTTTTATAAAAATCTACCCCTCGTATGAAATCCCCGAACATGCCTATGACCGCGGATGTGGCTATTCGAATAGATTGTTTAACACTCTGCAGAGATTGTACACTTTATCCACACGATATAACCAGTGTATCTAGCACTAATCATAACAAAACATTTTCAAAACTTTATCTCAATAGTTGGCACTCCCGATGTGTTTTACTGACGGCACCAATGCCCATACAAAAAATTATTCCATCGCACACCATTGGACCTGAAGACGGCGAACGCTCATAAATGTGAATCGCCATGAAGACAGAAATACACATCCACCCTGGCACACAGCTTAACCTATCTGCCTGAGTAATCAACATCAAGACCCCGTAACTTACTAAGTTAGGCTCGTCCCATTAGGCATGTGGTCGTACAGGTATGACTCAGTTCAATGGCGCACAAAGTTAAGTCCTTAATTGACCAAGGCGAGACTACCAATTTCTAACTAAGTTATCATTTTTCCACAACCCAAGCACTAAGCTCCACCATGTCACACAGTTTCTACGACTTGCTTTAGTCTAAATCTTTTCTCACCCTGTTGATTAAGTGAAAACATGCCATCAATGAGTAATAGCACACAACACACAGTTTTACACAAAGTTCCATAATCACTTAGTCAAATTTATACTTGCAACTCAATTGAATAAATGACTCGTTGCACGGCTAAGCAAACTATTTGTATGTAACCAACCTACGTTGGTGTTATGATAATACCAACTAATAAATAACCAAGCTAGGGTGACAAAAGATCATGACAATACAATGCAAGGTGGATATAAACAAATTGGATGAATCGCTAAACCCAAAGCATTTAAATAATTACTTAAATTAAATGCAATAATTGAATCAAAGTAATTTTGAAAAACTGGGTTCAATATGATCAACAGTACAACTTGCCTTGGAATAGATCTTGGTACTGGTCTTGGTGAACTCCTCCTTCCTCGAAATCTCCTAAAGTAGCAACGTCTACTTGCATACAAAAGCAAATAAACACAAATAAATAAAAAAAACATAGAGAAAACAAACTCCAAAAATTAAATAAAAATCTCAGGAAAATATAGCTCGAATTTAAAAATTTAAATGGGCTTAATCGGAGTTCGTATGAGGAAGAACGAGCTTTTGGAAGATCTAAACCTAAAGAAAAAGAAAAAGATTACTATTTCTGAATTTTGAATTACTTTTCTATTGGAAATCCTGAATAATGATGTCAGCCCTGATTTTCAAAATTAAAAGAAAACCGAGAAAAAGGCACAATGGCTGATATGTGGGCCCAGGGTCTATAGACCCGGTCCACGAACTGGTCTATGGGTCTACGAGTTCACGAGTGCATGAAATAGTAACCCTGACATGTGGGACCCACAAGTCAGTGACTCGGCTCACGGTGGATTAGATGTACCGAGATTGGATCTAGGGTTTAGGATACGGTGTGCCACGCATGCGCTAACGCAGCGATGACTGGACGACACGCAGGCGAAAGGGCTGACGTGGCGCTGAGCTGGCGGGCGAGGTGGATAGCCACGTCGACTAAACGTCGACGAAGGCTCGGGAATTGAGGGTTCGCGAACGACGGCTTCTCGTCGGCGGCGAAGGTGTGCATTGCGAAGAGGATGCGACGGGGATCTCGGCGATGTGCTCATTGGTGCAAGGGGGCGACTATGGTGCCCGGTGGCGAGGTCAAAGCGGCAAAGTCATTTCGTGCTCGATGAGATTAGGGTTCTGGTGACGCTCCAGCGGGACCAAGGTGTTGAGGATGTAGCTTAGCTCCTTGCGATGTCGTTGGTGGTGACATCGAAGCTCGAACGACGTTGGTTGCGGCGGAATCGCTCGTTGGAGTTTGCGGCGGTGCACTTCCTTCTCTGAGCTTTTTTGGCTGCTAGGGTTTCGCGCTTGAGCTTTGGCAGCTAGGGTTGGGCTATGGAGAGCGAGGGCTACCCCTCCTTTTATACGTGGTGTCCTGGGAGAGTCCGAGGCACAAACGCCCAAAACAGCCATGCGACGGTGCAACTCGGATCGAAACAGAATCGGAGACGATGAACAGTGATTCGGCAGGACCATGGGTCAACGAGGGTGGCTTGGTGGAAAATGCGTTGGAACAGGTGCAGGTGAGACTGACGGGTGGGACCGGGTGTGGGCGCGCGAGGAGAGGGAGAAAGTGGCGGGCTGCGCAGAAATGGGCAAAAAGAATAGGATTGGGCTGGGTCAAAGGTGATTTGGCCCAACGGAATTTCCAAGATTTTTTAATAGGTTTTCTATTTTAGAAATAGCAGAAAATTCAAATAGTAAAGGAAAAGTAGCAAATGAACTCGAAAAAAATCTAGAAAAATATAGAAAATATTTCCAAGCACATAGAACCCAAATAAAATACTTTTGACATTAATTGATGTTGAGATTAATCACATTAAATTATTTTGCTTTTGAAAGTCTATATTAAGCTTTATTAAAATTCAAATAAAACTTGGGTGAATTTTCCAAAGGGCTAAACTACTCAAAAGGTTTTTAAAACTTCAGGAAATTGGGGTGTTACACATTATTAAACGTTATACTTATTATGCTGGAATTGCCTTATGTCAGCTTGGAGATGGGCATTCGTTTTTTCGAGAGGATCACTCGAATGCCACCATATTAGCTCACAAGTTTCCAAGATTGTATCCTTTTGCAACATATAAAAAATGTTCAGTGAAGGAGTTCTTAACTAATATGTCCATTCAGGAGTAGTTTCTCATTCCATTATTGACACAAGCTTTTGATGAATATAACACACTAATGGAGCACCTGCAACAACTGTACATTTTTGCAACCAAACCTGACAATTGGGGTTATATCTGGGGTAACTATCATTATTCCTCAGCAAACTTTCACGAATTGCTATATCAACGAGCTACACTTTGACTTCACTAAATTGGATCTAAATTTTGCTCAATAACGCAAATTGTGAACACATGCATGGCTCTTGAATCATTGGCTTATGAATGAAAAGAGGCAATCTTAAGTGAATGAAGGGAAATAGGAAGACCATGGCTTATAAAGGTCTCCAATTTTTCCAATTAAATTAAAAACATGATATTTTAATTTTTCGTATGTAGCTCAACAAGAAATTATTGTTCCTTATTTTTGTCCTTTACATCTGTTCTGATTTCAAGAGACATTTATCTATCCCAATAATTCTTCAAAGACTTGACTCCTTGATCCCTGATGCCACCTGTCAATGCAAAAATTAATCACAATCCTAAGTGGCTAGTCTATCATATCCATTGAAGACATGCGACCATAACAAAGAGTCCATTAAATTCTTGTGACTTCTAGTCAATTGTGCCGTGATACACATCTACTTAATTACTGCCTTTCATTTTATCTCTACCTTTGCAACAAAATTGCACCTGATTTAGTTCTTTCTTGATCCTACTACTAATATATTTCAACTAACATGGAATCAGTAATTCATTCATATGCATCTTTCTGTTGGTGCAACTCATTCAAGGGAAAGGAGATCATGGTGGAGGAGCCAGATAGCAGTAGAACGGCAGACAAGAATGAAGAGGGCAACATTTCACCGTGTTGGTGTTGTCACGTGCTACACCAACACCGACAGAGCATTACGATGAAATA
This sequence comes from Ampelocalamus luodianensis, assembly GCA_036346255.1. Lineage (NCBI taxonomy): Eukaryota > Viridiplantae > Streptophyta > Magnoliopsida > Poales > Poaceae > Ampelocalamus > Ampelocalamus luodianensis. The sequence goes on along the minus strand of CM070629.1, from coordinate 48,860,182 downwards.
CCTCAGTGGCTGCACGAGCTGCTAAGGACCAAATTTTGAAGAAAGTGCGAGGTGCATGATATTGATGAGAATCAGTATTGGGCCGATGAAAGCATCTTCTACATCCAATGCTTCAGAATGATCTGCCCATACTGCAGGCATGATGAACCTAGCCATCGGCTCCTCAAGATCCACCGCTACATGTTTTGTAGTGTCGTCCGTGTCAAGGACATGCAAAAGCTCGGGATTGATATGTCCCAGATACAGGTACCCAGATACTTGACCCTATTTAAATCAACTTGCACAAGGTCATTTCTTTTTTAGTGTTTGATTCAATTAATATTACTGTCAATCTATGATTTATGTATAAATTGTTTGTTCAATCTTTGAAGTTTGACACCACATTATTTATTCTTGATGTATGTAGTTGGTAAGTGACTATATATATATATATATATATACTTATTTTGTATTTATCTATAGTTTAATTTGCTTCATTTCCTTTTGACATTTGTATTTATCTTAGCCTTTTTATATCTATAAGAATTGATGTGAACTAGATTTGAGGACATATAGTCTGCACCAATCAGAGATTCAAAGGCTTACTCCGGCCTACCCCGAGACGTCAGACCAATCCGAATCTATCACATCCCAGTTGAAACCCAACTTTCAGTTTTGTGATGACATGCATTAACTTGTTAACTGGATAGCTATCCTTACTACTAGGATAATGTGTCAGAATATCTGAGCTTCATTCTTTTGCAATCTTTACGCAAGAGATAAAAGATTTGAAGTTGTTCAAGCCTCGGTTGATTGAACAACTACTTTAAGAGATAAAATCCTGCCTTAGCCTGGTCATTTCAATAAGAAATGGGTTGGAATTGAACAATTCCTCATGGTACTAGTTGCATTTTTTTTGCATTAAAAGTCTAGGTGACAGTGCATGAAAACTCCTGGAAAAATCACCACACCATGTGATATCTGAAAACCTTGTTTGTCGGGCCCAACAACATGAAATCACTAGACCTCGGTCGCGTCAACTAATCGCGCCGCAGAGTCCAATCGATCGTGACAGTCCTATGAAGATCGAGCGATCCACATTGCTTGTCTCGTCGACTGTCAGAATGCATACACCAATCTCGGTAGTCCATTTGGATCCAGCGGTCGGTGCGATCTTGATCGAGTCAAACCACGGTTCGCGCGCCGTCCGTCGTTGACAGGTGGACCCTACCGTCAGTCCGCCTCGTCTTCTCGCACCTCACGGAGTTCGCGGCGGGTGCGCATGCTTGCCACGTCCTCGTCGCTGCCACCTCGGTGCTTTCGTGTCCGTCAGTAAAGCATCGCGGTGTCTCATCTACCCACGAGCTCATTCATTTCGCTTCTACCTCTCTCTCGCCTTCTCGCTCGTTTTCCTCTTTGGTAGGAGAAGAAAGCGAAGCGGCGCCACCACCTCGCTGCTTGAGCACTCCGAACTCCGTCGCGTTCTTCTCTCCACACGCGCGTCCATTTTCCCGGTCGAGCTCGTTTCATCCCGAGTCGTTGGGGCGACATCTTCGTCTTCGCCTCCGTGACCTCGTCCTCGTAGCTCTTTGGCGTTACGGTGAGTTTCAAACCTCGGAAGATAGTCCTTAGAATCGCAATACTTCACTGAGTTTAACCGTAGCCTTCTCTTGTTCTTTGGTACATCAGCGAGTGTGCGCGCGTTCTTCTCAAGCTCGGTGAAGCGCCGCGCAGCGATCGCCGCCTCGGAGCTCCATTGTCGTCGTGGTTGTGGGCTTATCCTTCACGGAGTCAAGGCGAAGGCGAGTGCGCTTTGCTCGAAAGCTTCCGTCGCTGTAGCGTCATCTCGCGAGGCCGTATCTTCTTCTCCGCCTCCGTTCGCGCTTGGCTCGCGCCGGCATCCGTGAGTCGCGTCCGTCATCGAGTTCGTGAGATCTTCGCGAACCGAAGGTATCACTCACTCGCCCGGCACCCTACGTTGCAAGTTGATTCTGCGGCGCGCCGCCGTCCCCGTCTTGGCCGGTGAGCCGCGGTGGAGTTAGTTTAGCGCTAATCTTGTTTAGCTGAGTCTCGACTTGTGGGCCTCTCGTTAAATCGCATTTAGAAATCCTTTAATCCGGCCCGTTATTTGTTCTCTCGAGTCAACGCCATGTGGGTCCATCTTTGTCGATTAAATTTGTGTAGCTCTGTTATCGTTTTCTCTGTCGGGAAGCGTATTTCTGCGTGTGTATATGTTAGAAGTACACCTTGATAAGTCAAAGATGTATTCTTAGAATCGCCTTGACGTCACCTTAGGCGAGCAATACATTGCAGTCGGCACCTTTATTGGGCCCATTGTCGATGTGAGGCTAGTGGTGTGAGTGCGAAATGGAATTAGTGCATTATAGATTTCGGAAATGATTTAGTATTTTCGGTTTATGTTTTCTGTTGAGCTGATAATTCAATTAAACTTGTAAAATGCATAACTAATTCAATTTTTATCCAAATCGCATGAAACCGGTGTTGTTCATTTTCATTTTAATTGTGCTATTTATTAAAATTAGTCTCAACCTTGTCTCTATAGCAAAAATCTGTTAATTAATTAAATGGTGTTTTATGTATTTTTCCAAGTTAGAAAATTCATATCTTTTTCAATAATTGTCCAAATCCAGTAAAACCAACTCTGTAAATTTTCATTTTTAGTGTGCTAATTATCAGGTTAGGTTTTAGATCTGTTTCTGTTCATGAACAATTGTTAAGTAATTAACTAGTGTTTTCATGTGTATTGTTAACTTAGAAAGTTCTTAGAAAATTCATAACCACTCAAAATGAATTGTTCTCTGTTTCTAAAATTTTGTTATATCATGCTTTAGCTCTTGTGTGAATTTTGGTATGTTTGTTTGTTGTTGCATGTTTGAGTTTGGTCGGTGTTATTCGTTCTTATTATTGTTTTGTTCAATCGTTAGGATTCGATATTTGCGGCAACCACGAGCGACCCTCATAACAACTTGAGCAACAGCGAACAGTGCAAGCGGTTTGATCATGTTTATCCCAGTATTTTAAAGTCTAATATTTTGTTTCAACTGTATGTATGCATCGCTTAATTTGTGTTAAATTGATTAGTTAAATCCGTAGTTGCATATCCACGTAGACAAAACATTGACCTCTACTACTGAGCCTAGGTTATTTCTTTGTGATTAGAGGTCATTTGGATGATCTCTTGTCACTTAGTAGATCGGGTCAAATTGCGTGACATGCTTAGTATCGGTAGAAATGGGCGGTTATCGACTTAGTCGGTAACCTTGATCACACAAAACTTTCTATAACTTTATATTTCAGCATTTACGCTATGTCTAATTGCAAAACTAAAAATGAAAACAAAAATGATTTAGGCGGGCACAATGGTAAGATTGGTGTGATCTTTTGGGTGTATTGGAAAGGTGCCGGGTCAATTAAGGACCGAACATCTTGTGAGTTTACATTATCCAGGCATTTCGGCGTGCTAACCACACTAGAGGGTATGAGACCTCTCTTGACCTAGTACTTTGGCGTGTATTGGCTCGGGTCGCGGGAGGTCGCGGGAGGGATGGAGGTGGGAGCATGGTAGTTGTCAGAAAAGCTTTATCTGAGTGGGTAGTTGTCTTTCGGCTTTACCATGTAAGCGTATGGATTTCTATCCATACGAGCGGCTCGTGGTTAATACACAATATTTGAAAAAGTCTCGTAGGACTTAGTGTGCGGCATACCTTCGAGTGTGCTTTGGCAAAGGCGATGCGAAGTGTGGGTGCGATGGTACACCTGCGGGGTTTAAAACTATTCGAATAGCCTCGTCTAGGTGATGGACACGCTTGGGTAAGCTTATCGAGAGTTAGACTACAACATTTAAATTAAAACTTGATGGGTGAGTGCGAATGCGGGATTCGTGCTATTGTTAATGGTGACTATTGGGATAGTCACTTCTAGGTTGTTTACCTTTATTCTTTTATTATTATTTATCCTTCTTGTTATTTCAACATTACAAATGAATTGCAAACCTGCCTTCAAGCTGTATTATATTATTGCAAATGAAAATTGGCTTTATGCAAATGAAACATATGGCCTCCACTAAACAAGCTGCATGTAGCATATGAGCAGTGCGCTAGTTCACACGTCGGTCTTGCGGGTACAAAGACAATCTTTGTACTCGGTGCTTTGCTTAATGTTTTTGTTGCAGAGGAAGAAGGTGAGCCCAAGGGCCTCATACGTGGTGTGTTGCCGTTTAGTGGGCGACTAGACTTGGCGGTCGGTCGGATGCCTTGTGGGTTGGAGGCACGATTGGCTTTGTTTATAGCCATCTTATGGCACTTTGCTTCATTGTCGTTCTTGTTTATTTTGTATCTTGGCTTGTCGGCCTTTATGCATAATAACTCTACTATTTGTTTATCTTCCGTTTGGTAGTGTGGTGTTTGGACTCTATGTTGGAATGGAGTTGATGTCTAATTTTGTACAGAGGTGTGTATCTTGCTTGCTACGGGAAGTATACATATCTCGATGATCGATTATTTGATTTGTCTTTGCTAGGACCAGGTGGTTGGTTAAGCATTACAAGCCAAATAAGCGGGGTCCTCAAAAGTTGGTATCGAGCCATTACGACCGTAACAACAAGCATAGTCGTCTTTAGGATATTTTGAAAAAGCTTAATTTCAAAGTATAAAAGGGTTTATGAAAACCTAGGCGATTCTCAGATTTTACTCCTTACCTATCTTAGCCTTCTACTCTCATCCTACTCTAATTTGAGTTTAAAACTTGGTTTCTCTCTTTCCTTTCAAAAGATAGTTACTACGGTAGAATCGGTCTTTGGGAGAACCATAGAGAATTAGTCTAAGTAAAATTTGTGGGGGCATAAGGGTAAGATATGTATGAGTTTGCTAAGTGTCGATTTTTGTCAATTGGTTTTGTAACTTAAAAGTCTTGTGTTTGTTTTGTCTTTGTTAGTAAGTTATTTGCGGTGGGTTATCGACCGTGTTTTCCGGCTATTGTTAACTTGTCTTAGTGAAACAGGATGGCCGGAGAGCAGCGTGGCGATCAGCAGCTGGTCATGATGAGGAGCTTCCCTCCTCCGACCATGGTGAGTGCTCGCTCGGTCGAGCGAAACCGCATGGACAGGCAGCGCATCTTGGAGGTTATTGCTAGGAATACCTCCACTCTGCCGGTGGTGGCGGCCACGGACTTCGCGGGGACTTGCGAGTTCCTCGTCTGCGACCACCGACTTTCTCCGCTCGAGGACCCTCTTGATGCGGATGATTGGTGCGCATGGTTGGCGAAGCTCAATATAGCTGATGCGAGCGCAGGATAAGGCACTCTTCGCGTCCCACCGGCTTGAGGCGCGGCACTCTCATGGTGGGAGAACTATCTCGCCATGCGGCCCGCGAATGTGTGGTCGCGTGGGAGGAGTTCAGTCGACCTTTCGTCGGGCCCACATCCCGGATGGCACGATGAAGTGAAAAGAAAGAATTCCTCGCGCTCAAGCAAGGCGCAAGTGCGTGACGGATTACTTGTGCGAGTTTAATCACGGCTCGTTATGCTCAGGGAGGTGGCCTCGATGAGGCTAAGCGGGAGAAGTTTATGGATGGCTTGTCAGGAGCTGCGAGGACAAGCTGTCTATTGTGGATTTTCCGACTTTGGGCCTTGGTAGATAAGGCCATCGTTGCGAGCATAAGCGAAGCGCGCTGGCGAGTCGCAGCGCAAATGGGAGGCACATCGGTCTACTCACAGCCTCACTCGTCCTCGGGTGGGCGGCACGATGGCCCGTTCTTTTGCTCCACCGGCGCGAGGCCATCTGCACCAGCTCCTCGCCCACCGCGGCGTGTTTCCAGCCACGTGCGCTGCGATCCAAGCAAGAGCGGCCTCGCAATCCGGCCGAGGTTACTTGTTTTATTGCCACAACAAGGGCCCTCGCCAGCGCTTGCCCTCGAGTGTTGCGGTAGCCTCGTCCTAACGGAGGGCGCGGGCGGGAGTGGTCACCACGACGGAAGATTATCGAAGACCCGAGTGCGGCGTGGTCGAGTCAACCACCTTCGGTGAGGAGGCTCGGGGCGCGGATGTCGTGATGGGTACACTTCTTGTTAATTCTCGTCCTGCTGCGGTATTATTTGATTACGGAGCATCGCATTCTTTATTTCAAGATCATTTCTTTGCTGCTAGTGGTCTTCCTTTGTGTTCCTTTGGGAGTTCCTTTGCTCATCCGCTCTCGGGGTCGGAAATGAGAGGCGATCTTGATGTCGGGATGTTCCTATCATAGTCGGAGGAGTGGGATTTTTGGCAAACCTTATTACCTTTCGATTCAGTGAGTGCGGATGTGATTCTTGGCATGGATTGGTTGTCCCAACACTTGGGGCCGTCGATTGTGCCGGAAGATTGTCTATCTCACGACCCTTCACGCGAGCAGTCGGATTTTCGCGCGGCTTGAGGGCCACATCTATGTGCATTAGAAGAAGCGACCTTGCGGTCGGGATGTTTCCATAGTATCGACTTTGTGGATGTCTTTCACGAAGATCTGCTGGATGCCTCCGTTCGAGACCTTGAGTTTGTCATTGAGTTGCTTGCCGTGCCGCCCGATTTGAAGGCGCGCGTGTCGGATGCCTCCCAATGAACTAGAAGAATTGAAGAAGCAGCTTGGTGAGCTCCAAGCAAAGGGTTTCATCCGTCCCAGTTCATCTCCTTGGGGTTGTCGGTGATCTTTGTGAAGAAGAAGGACAAGACTTTGCGCATGTGTGTTGATTACCGTCCTCTCAATGAGGTGGCGGTGAAGAACAAATATCCTCGCCCCACATTGATGATCTGTTTGATCGGTTGGTGGAGCCAGTGTTCTCAAAGATTGATTTGAGAATGGGGTATCATCAGTCGAGGATCGAGATCGAGGATATTCGAAGGCGGCTTTCACTACTCGTTATGGAACATGCGAGTACACGTCATGTCCTTTGGCTTAACCAATGCTCCGGCTTTGTTCATGAACTTAATGAATTCGGTATTCATGGAGTTTTTGGACAAATTTGTGGTGGTCTTCATTGATGATATTCTTATTTATTCCAAAGCGAAGAAGATCATCTTGAGCATCGAAGATTGTTTTAGGCAAATTGCGGGAACACCACTATCTGTGAAGTTCGGCAAATGTGAGTTACGGTTGAAGGAAGTGGCATTCTTGGGCCATGTTCTTTGGTGGAGGCATAGTTGTGGATCCCATAAGGTCGGCGATGTTCTATCTTGAGGCAGCCAAGTCGATCACCGATGTGCGGAGTTTTCTCGGTTTAGCGGGCTACTACCGCGCTTTATCGAGAACTTCTCCAAGATCGCCAAGCCGATGGTAGATTGCTCAAGAAGGACAAGAAGTTTGTGTGGTCCTCTGCTTGTGATGAGAGCTTTGGGAGCTCAAACAACGTTTGACTTCACCCGATCCTTACTCTTCACGATATCCATAAGAGCCGATATTTATTGCGATGCCTCTCGTCGAGGACTTGGATGTGTTCTTATGCGGGAAGGCAAGGCGATTGCCTATGCATCGAGCGATTGAGACCTCACGAGCTCAATTATCCACCCATGATTTAGAGTTGGTCTGTGGTGCATGCACTAAAGATTTGGTGGCATTATCGATCGGTAACTTGTGAGGTGTATTAGATCACAAGAGCTTGAAATACTTGTTCACTCGGCGGATCTGAACCTCGAGGCGGAGGAGATGGCTAGAATTGATCAAAGATTATGACATGGGTATTCGGTATCATCTGGCAAAGCCAATGTGGTTCTTGATGCACTTAGCCGAAAAGTGTATTGCAATACTTTGATGATCCAAAGCGACAACCTGCACTTCTTGCGAGTTTCAGCGTCTCAACTTGGGTTTGGTTGATTATGGTTCCCTTGTCGCCTTGGTTGTGCAACCGACCTGGTGGATCAAATCAAGCGACCACGACAATCGAGATGTTGGTGTGGGTAAAATCAAGCGAACATCAAGAATGGATCGACCAAGTGTTTCACGAAGATGAGCGCGGTGTCGTATGGTTTGGGGGCGGCTTGTGGTCCCAAAGGTCCCGAGTTGCGATTTGACTCTTTGAGGCCCATGATTCGCCTTTGTCCATCCATCCGGGGCCACCAAAATGTACCAAGATCTGCGTCGAGATGCGGTGGACTCGCATGAAGCGAGATTGCGAGTTCGTGGCGGATGTGACACATGTTGTCGCGTCAAGGTCGAGCATCGGCGTCGGTGGTCTCCTCGACCCTTGCCTATACGAGTGGAAGTGGGATTCCGTTGGTATGGACCCGTCACTGGTTTGCCGTACTTCTTCGGGGAAGGATGCTATCTGGGTGGTTATTGACCGATTGACAAAGGTAGCACATTTTCTGCCAGTATGTACCTCCCTCAGCGTCAGTAAATTGGCAGACCTCTACATATCCCGCATTGTGAGTTTGCATGGTGTGCCACGAAGATGGTGTCAGATCGTGGTTCTCTTTTCACTTCCCGACTTTGGCACCATCTACCAGGAAGCCATGGGGACCCGTCTTTCGTTCAGCTCAGCCTATCATCCTCGGGTGATGGTCGGGACGGGTGAGTCAACCAAGTTCTAGAGGACATGCTCGTGCTTGTGTTCTTTCCTATGGGAAGAATTGGGATAAGTGCCTACCACTTGCAGGTTCTCCTACAACAACGGCTTCGAGGCTAGTCTCGGTATGGCACCGTTTGAGGCTTTGTATGGGGCGTTTGAACACCGTTGAACTGGTCGGCGGTGAAAGGCGGTTCTTTGGCGGATCCGATCAATGAGGCGGAAAGTCAAGTGCGATTGATTACGTGAGCACTTGCGCGTGCTTCGATCGAGCGAGAAGAGCTATGCGGATCGTCGTCGCCGTGGTGAGTTTCGACCCAATGACTTTGTGTATCTCAAAGTCTCGCCTCTGAAGGACATCGTCATTTAGGTGTCAAGGGCAAGCGGCTCCTCGATATGTCGGGCCTTATCGCGTCTTCAAGAAAGTGGGAGTATTGCATACAAGTTGGAGTTGCAGCTACACTTGAAGGGTGCATGATGTTTTCCATGTGTCACAATTGAAGAAGTGCCTCCGTATTCGATTGAGAAACACCATTGGAAAATATCGATGTGCGGGAAGGTTACGTCTTATCGTGGCGTCCGTTCGTATCCTCGAAGAAAGTGAGCGAAGAACAAGGAACCGTGTGATCAAGTTCCTTAAAGTTCGATGGTCAAACCACTCAGGATGAAGCCACTTGGGAGCGGGAAGATCGTCTCGGCAGATTACCCATCATTCTTCCCAGTGATCGAATCTGGGCGAGATTCTGTAAGGGGGAGATTTATAATGACCCCAACTTAGGGTTTGTATTTCAAATGTAAAATTTTGAGGAGAAATAAAAACTTTTGTTGTCTCATCAAATCATTTGAAAGTTTCTACATTTTCCTAGCAATTTCCAATTTTCTAGAAGTTAATTCTTGTGATTGGAAATTGTTGTCATCAATTATTAGCCTTCAAACTTGTCATCATCCCCTGCAATTATTTTTCCTAGCATCTTGATCATCCTATCTACCTCCCTGAATTATCTCACAATTTTTAGATTTTATTTGCTATTTCAAATGGCCAAGTCAACCTAGTTTGAAATCTGGTCAAACTTCTGTTCAGCAGCTTGTGAATTTTATTGGGAGAAATCTAGTGCATGAAAACTCCTGGAAAAATTTCACAAGGTTGTCCTCTGTCCCTAGTAGCTACCATAAAAAGTTCAAAATTTTTGGAGCTCGGGAGCTACCTCTAAAAATTTCCCAAAACTTCTCTGTCTTTTAAATCGATTAGAAAACAACGTTTGTCGGGCCCGAACCACACTTGGGCTCGAGTCCGACCGCACTAATGGACTCGGTCGCGTCAACTAATCGCACCGCCCGAGTCCAATCGATCGTGACCGTCCTATGAAGATCGAACGATCCACATTGCTTGTCTCGTCGACCTGTCCGAATGCATACACCAATCTCAGCCGTCCATTTCAGATCCAACGGTCGGTGCGATACTGATCGAGTCAAACCACCGGTTCGCACCGCCGTCCGTCGCGGCGGTGGACCCTACCTGTCAGGTCCGCCCTCGTCTTCTCCGCACCTCACCGGAGTTCGCGGCCGTGCGCGCATGCTTGCCACGTCCCTCGTCGCTGCCACCTCGGTGCTTTCGTGTCCGTCTGTAAAGCATCGCCGGTGTCTCATCTACCCACCGAGCTCATTCATTTCGCTTCTACCCCTCTCTCTCGCCTTCTCGCTCGTTTTCCTCTTTCGGTAGGAGAAGAAAGCGAAGCGGCGCCACCACCTCGCGCTTGAGCACTCCCGAACTCCCGTCGCGTTCTTCTCTCCACACGCGTCCATTTTCCCGGTCCGAGCTCGTTTCATCCACGGAGTCGTTGGGGGCGACATCTTCGTCTTCGCCTCCGGCAGCCTCGTCCCTCGTAGCTCTTTGGCGTTCTGGTGAGTTTCAAACCTCGGAAGATAGTCCCTTAGAATCGCAATACTTCACCGAGTTTAACAGTAGCCTTCTCTTGTTCTTTGGTACATCACTGAGGCTATGCGGCGCGTTCTTCTCCAAGCTCGGTGAAGCGCCGGCGCAGCGATTCCGGCCGCCTCGGAGCTCCATTGTCGTCGTGGTTGTGGGCTTATCCTTCCTGGAGTCAAGGCGAAGCTGGTGCGCACCTGCTCGAAGCTTCTCGTCGCCTGTAGCGTCATCTCCGCGGAGGCCGTATCTTCTTCTCCGCCTCCGTTCGCGCTTGACTTCGCCGCGGCATCCGGTGGTCCGCGTCACCGTCATCGAGTTCGTGAGATCTTCGCGAACCGAAGGTATCACTCACTCGCCCGAGCACCCTACGGTTGCAAGTTCGATTCGCGCGGCGCGCGCGCCGTCCCGTCTTGCGCCGGTGAGCGCCGGTGGAGTTAGTTTAGCGCTAATCTTGTTTGCTGAGTCTCGACTTGTGGGCCCTCTGTTAAATCGCATTTAGAAATCCTTTAATCGAGCCGTTATTTGTTCTGCGAGTCAACGCCATGTGGGTCCATCTTTGTCGATTAAATTTGTGTAGCTCTGGTTATACGTTTTCTCGTCGGAAGCGTATTTCTCTGTGTGTATATGTTAAGTACACCTTGATAAGTCAACGGCGTATTCTTAGAATCGCCAGCGTCACCTTAGTGAGCAATCATTCAGTCGGCACCTTTATTGGCCCATTGTCGATGTGAGGGCTATTTGGTGTGAGTGCGAAATGGAATTAGTGCATTATAGATTTGGAAATGATTTAGTATTTACGGTTTATGTTTCTGTTGGTGATAATTCAATTAAACTTGTAAAATGCATAACTAATTCAATTTTTATCCAAATCGCATGAAACCAGTCTGTTCATTTTCATTTTAATTGTGCTATTTATTAAAATTAGTCTCAACCTTGTCTCTATAGCAAAAATCTGTTAATTAATTAAATGGTGTTTTATGTATTTTCCAAGTTAGAAAATTCATATCTTTTTCAATAATTGTCCAAATCCAGTAAAACCAACTCTGTAAATTTTCATTTTTAGTGTGCTAATTATCAGGTTAGGTTTTAGATATCTGTTTCTGTTCATGAACAATTGTTAAGTAATTAACTAGTGTTTTCATGTGTATTGTTAACTTAGAAAGTTCTTAGAAAATTCATAACCACTCAAAATGAATTGTTCTCTGTTTCTAAAATTTTGTTATATCATGCTTTAGCTGCTTTGTGTGAATTTTGGTATGTTTGTTTGTTGTTGCATGTTTGAGTTTGGTCGGTGTTATTCGTTCTTATTATTTGTTTTGTTCAATCGTTAGGATTCGATATTTGCGGCAACCACGAGAACGACCCTCGCAACAACTTGAGCAACGGCAAAGAACAGCAAGCGGTTTGATCATGTTTATCCAGTATTTTAAAGTCTAATATTTTGTTTCAAGCTGTATGTATGCATCGCTTAATTTGTGTTAAATTGATTAGTTAAATCCGTAGTTGCATATCCGTAGACAAAACATTGACCTCTACTACACGAGCCTAGGTTATTTCTTTGTGATTAGAGGTGTTGGATGATCTCTTGTCACTTAGTAGATCGGGTCAAATTGCTTAGACATGCTTAGTATCGGTAGAAATGGCGGTTATCGACTTAGTCGGTAACCTTGATCACACAAAACTTTCTATAACTTTATATTTCAGCATTTACTGCTATGTCTAATTGCAAAACTAAAAATGAAAACAAAAATGATTTAGACGGGCACAATGGTAAGATTGGTGTGATCTTTTGGGTGTGGTTGGAAAGGTGCAGGTCAATTAAGGACCGAACATCTTGTGAGTTTACATTATCCGGGCATTTCGGCGTGCTAACCACACTAGAGGGTATGAGACCTCTCTTGACCTAGTACTTTGGCGTGTATTGGCTCGGGTGCAGGAGGTCGCGGGGAGGGATGGAGGTGGGAGCATGGTAGTTGTCAGAAAAGCTTTATCCCGAGTGGGTAGTTGTCTTTTCGGCTTTACCATGTAGCGTATGGATTTCTATCCATACGAGCGGCTCGTGGTTAATACACAATATTTGAAAAAGTCTCGTAGGACTTAGTGTGCAGCATACCCGGAAGTGTGCTTTGGCTTAAAGGCGATGCGAAGTGTGGGTACGATGGTACACCTGCGGGGTTTAAAACTATTCGAATAGCCTCGTCCTAGGTGATGGACACGCTTGGGTAAGCTTATCGAGAGTTAGACTACAACATTTAAATTAAAACTTGATGGGTGATGCGAATGCGGGATTCGTGCTATTGTTATGGTGACTATTGGGATAGTCACTTCTAGGTTGTTTACCTTTATTCTTTTATTATTATTTATCCTTCTTTGTTATTTCAACATTACAAATGAATTGCAAAACTGCCTTCAAGCTGTATTATATTATTGCAAATGAAAATTGGCTTTATGCAAATGAAACATATGGCCTCCACTAAACAAGCCTGCATGTAGCATATGAGCAGTGCTGCTAGTTCACACGTCGGTCTTGCGGGTACAAAGACAATCTTTGTACTCGGTGCTTTGCCTAATGTTTTGTTGCGGAGGAAGAAGGTGAGCCCCAAGGGCCTCACTTACGTGAGTGTGTTGCCGTTTCGTGGGCGACTAGACTTGGCGGTCGGTCGGATGCCTTGTGGGTTGGAGGCACGCGATTGGCTTTGTTTATAGCCATCTTATGGCACTTTGCTTCATTGTCGTTCTTGTTTATTTGTGTATCTTGGCTTGTCGACCTTTATGCGTAATAACTCTACTATTTGTTTATCTTCCGTTTGGTAGTGTGGTGTTTGGACTCTATGTTTGGAATGGAGTTGATGTCTAATTTTGTGCGAGGTGTGTATCTTGCTTTACAGGAAGTATACATATCTAGAGATCATTTATTTGATTTGTCTTTGCTAGGACCGGTGGTTGGTTAAGCATTACAAGCCAAATAAACTGGGGTCCTCACATTCAAGCCTCGGTTGATTGAACAACTACTTTAAGAGATAAAATCCTGCCTTAGCCTGGTCATTTCAATAAGAAATGGGTTGGAATTGAACAATTCCTCATGGTACTAGTTGCATTTTTTTTGCATTAAAAGTCAGGTGACAACAGTCACCACACCATGTGATATGCGCAACAACATGAAATCACTAGACCTCTGAAGTTCAAAAAATATTATGTGCTGCAAAACTACAAACTTTTTCATATACCATACATGTAAAGTAATAGCATACACATTTCTGCTGTAAACCTAATTAGCATCAAGCCAATGGCAGTTATTACCCTACCTAATGTTTTATTAGTAGTTACTTTGATGTACCTCCACAAAAAAGTTCCAACCTTACTGACCGCCTGATCATCACATGCTCCTCTAGGGATTAGATATACCATCTTGAATTTCCCTTTATAGTAAATATTAATACGTTACGTTCCTTCTTTCATTGTGAGATCACTTGATCACACCGCATTAAAACAATTCAAGTCAATTTATCTATAATTGCAGCTAAGAATCCCATGCTTTCAAAAAAAAATTGCTTACTTCCCCAACCTCCTATGTTGAGAAAAGTATAGCATCCTATGTGGTTAGATTCGAGAATAAATTTACCAGGTATATATCTATAGAAAATCATTTCTACACTACAAGGCAATGCCTTGCTATAGTAGTCTGCATATTGTGATGGAATATCATTGTACCCACTTCCCTTCACATAAGCAAGCACAGGGACATGAATTGTCTTTGTAGATTTGAAGAGGATCTAATAATCCTCATTTAATTATTTATCTATAATTTTTATTATGGGTAAATATACCTTTGTATAATTCTTGAGTATATCCATTAATATACATAAGGGAGAAGCCAACTAGGTGGTCGTAAGTCTTTCTACGAACATCCCCATAGTCGTAAGTCCTTCTACGACTACCATCTGATCGTAAGTTCTTCTATGGCCATCTCCTGGTCGTAAGTTCTTCTACGACCAGTATCCAGTGGTAAGTTCTTCTACGACTACCTCATGGTCGTAAGTTCTTCTATAACCAGGTCAGCTATGACCACCCTATAATCAATGGAGCATATAGACGAGTGGGCCCAATTGATTAGGGGATCTTAGTAGTCAATGTATGCTGTTATTCTCTAGAATAACTGCACGTAATGCGCAACTATCTCTGACAAGTAACTACTAGGCGACATGGAGGGATTACTACTCCGGTGATTACTACCATCAATACGCCCGTTATATGAAATGATGACGCGCCTCTTGACCTGGAGAAATGACTACCTCTTCGTACACTATATAAGGGCTGCAGTCAGATGACAAAGGCAGGGGAATAGAGACAGGCATCTGGGAAGACAACAAGCACGATCCATATTACAAGTCTTAGTCTTTCCCATGATTGTAACCACTATACTCAATACAATACATACAGAAGTAGGGTTGTTATTCTCTCTGGAGAAGGCCTGAACCTGTTTAAAAATCCCTGTGTCATTATCTCTGCGTGATCAATTGTGGAGACCTCCTAAATTAAATAATCATACGTAAGATCGGTTCTAAAACACGGACAGTTGGTGCCGACCATGGGGATGTTCTAGTAATTCCTTGTCAACAGATTCTCTTTTCTCTTAATGCTTCCATGGTAGGAGTGGAACGAGGAGAACTGGTTTGACTTGGCCGGTTACGCAGATATTGACATGGATGCTGGTTTCAACTACGAGCCGAGTAACTCGTCCGATGGTGATACCACCTCTGGAGATCTTTCACCAGATCCAGGAGACCATGCCATCGATTAGGTTGAAGAGGGATCCTTATCCCCCACAACGGTACATCCAACTGAGGGACCTGTTTTCTCAAAGGGCAAGGGTCTATCCGACCACAATGAGGACTGCATTAAGGCAGAACCGCAACATGACGAGAGTTTTCCCTCCGAATGTTCGAGTCCACCTAGGGCAGTCCGACCTAGCGAGACATGTTCTGGAAGCCATCATTTCAGAGCTTCATCAACATCTGGTAGTTCTCTCTCTTCGGTTAGCCCCACCAAGGAGGGGGTCAAACATGCTTTTCCTACGAGTTCGACCATCCCTTCGTAGGGCTCACCTACGGACAGAGATGGTTATGACCTGGAATTCCCCTTCCTAGAGGGGTTGACTCCAAGTCGCCAGATGGTGTCTTTCGACTACTCCTCAAGTAAGGAGGCCTTGAGTGCAAGTGGAGATCATCAACGGGAGTTCTTCGTCCTTCCCTCAGATAATGATGTCTCTCCCTGAGGCATACCTGAGGATGGTCCCCTCCGATCACACATTGTGCCCCCTCGTGGCAATGGTAAGGATGCCTCCGGTGATGACCAGGGTCAACACTCTGATGAGCGTGAGGGAAATTCTCGATATAATTGCACTCCATTGAAGCAAACTCAAGGACCGGATGTGGGTGATCCTAAGACAACCCATCGGAGAAGAATTGCGGCTCGGAGAAATCTACCTAGGCGTGTTCAGTACCAGTCGGAGGAGGCTTAGGAACTCCAACACATCAATGATCTGCTCGAGAACCCAATTTGAGAGCTTGCTCGAGCGCCAGGCTACAACCTCTTCACTAAAGAGATCGCACAAAGGCTTCGAAGCACGATGGCCAGACTCAAGCATCCTCGTCGACATCATTCCAGAAGTCGTATCGGTATGGCTCCATCAGCTACCAGTCGTTCGAACAACTCATCACATGGAGATAGGCACAACAATAGATTACGTCGTTCCCCTAACCTTGACTCCAGTCGAAAAAGAATTCCTTGAACGGCTGATGATCCATAAGTTCCTAGAAGAGGTGATAGTTCACCGCCTCAACCCAGAAATCTGCAACGACAGATGGAATACGAGGAGTATTTCCCTCGTAAGGCTAAGACCTACAATAGGTCGGGTTTACCTATGATAGAGTATCATCGTGTATGATCACTTGGTGATATTAACCCTTCTTTCCTGCAAAGAAGGCATTACCAGATGTTGGGCATTCTCACTCGACCTTCGAGCAGTTAGCTGGCCGCCTCGTTTTCGACCAATGAACATGGAGAAGTTTGATGGGTCTCAAAATCCCATCGAATTCCTTCAAATCTACACGACTGTTGTCCGAGCAGCTGGAGGAGGAGAACGCGTCATGGTGAATTACCTTCCAACTATGCTCGAAGGGTCCGCTTGATCGTGGCTGCTAAATGAACCACTCGAGTCGATATACTCGTGACAATACCTCTGTGATCTTTTGCTAGCTAATTTTGAGGGCACCTACAATCGCCTTGGAAAGGAGGACGACATGCATAGGATGAGACAAAACGACCGCGAGATCTTACACCAATTCATCAGGCGTTTCAGTCAGGTTCGTAATTCAATTCTAGAGGTTTCACTCATCTTTTATCAGAGCCTTCAAGCAGGGAGTCCGTAGTAGAAGGATCACAGAAGACATCGCTTTGAATCCTCCTGTTACCGTCGTCGAGCTCTTCGAGATGTTTGATCGATATGCGACTGTTACTGAAGTAGTCGAGTGGGACAAAACCATCGACCGAGACAATAAAATTCCTCAAGAGGCGGACGAAAGTGGCAAGAAAAATGATAAGAAGGCCAAGAAATCCAAGAACAAGGCGAAGGGACAAAAGCCTCAAGCCAACAGTTCCAAAGAAGTCTTGGCCGTAAGCGATATGGAGCCACGAAGTTCCAAGCAATACTTCGACCGAGGCAAAGGTAAGCGCCCCGAGCGGAAGAACGACAAACCTAGGTGGTGCCCTTTTCATAAAAAAGGAAGGTCATCACCTTCGCAACTACTAGGTTTTCCAACAAAAACTCAAAGACTATTACTCTAGCAAAGGACCACTTCCTACTCGTGAGCAGGTAGGACAAACGAGTGGTCGTAAGCAGTCGGACGACGATGAGGAGATGCTGTTCCAAGATCCGTAACTCACCATCGAGCACATTTATGGGGGATCGTCGGCATACGAGTCAAAATGACAGCTTAAGGCTGCTGAATGCGAGGTAAACTCCATTGAATCCCTTCTTGTCAATAAAATGCTGAAGTGGTCAGAAGTCATCATCGCTTTCGAGAAGAGCGACTGCCCAATCCCTTCGACTCGACTAGGTCGATTTTCGATCGTGGTCGAACCCACCATCAACAATTGTCGAGTAAATCGAGTGTTAGTTGATGGTGGCAGTTCGTTAAACATCTTATTTACGAGTGTCTGGACGAGATGCAGGTACCCAAGACTAAGGTAAGACCGGTACCATACTCTTTTCATGGGATCATACCGGGGTCTTCAGCTAAACCTATTGGCCAAGTTTCTCTTCCTTTAACATTTAGTTCTCCAAGCAATTTTAGGACAAAAAAAATCTCCTTTAATGTGGTCGATTTCGATACGGCATATAACACCATACTCGGACGACCAACTTTGGCAAAATTCTTGATAGCTACTCATTACGGGTATCAATGTCTTAAGATGTCAGGTCCCAAAGGAGTAATCACAATTCACTGTGATAAAAAGATGGCACATACCTGCGATCATCGATCCCTCAAGATGGTTTGTCAGATACCAACTCGAGAAGAAAACAAAGGGCAACCTTCGACCAAGCAGTCGAAGCCTAAAGCTGCACCAAAGCTGAACAACCACGTCAAGGAGGTTCCTTTGGACGCAGAGGAGTCCTTAAAGACCATTCACATCGGGGATACTTCTGACCCCAAATAGGAAGACACCCTCATCACTTTCCTCCGAGCTAACGTAGATGTCTTCGTGTGGCAAGTACTCGACATGCCCAGAGTCCCCCGGGAAGTGATCGAGCATAGGCTAGCTTTACGGCCTGACAAGATACCTGCAAAACAAAAATTACGGAGATTTGCCCTTGATCGATGAGATGCTATTAGGTCAGAATTGGACAAGTTACTTAAAGCAGGCTTTATAAGAGAAGTTGATCACCCAGAGTGGTTGGCCAACCCTGTAATAGTTAAAAAGTCTAATGGCAAGTGGTGTATGTGTGTAGACTTCACTGACCTTAATAAAGCTTGTCCAAAAGATGATTTTCCTTTACTTCGTATCGATCAGTTGGTTGATTTTACTGTCGGTTGTGAAACATTAAGTTTTTTAGATACATATTCTGGTTATCATCAGATCAATTTGTGTCTAGAAGATGAAGAAAATACCATATTTATTACACCATTTGGAATATTGTGCTATGTCAAAATGCCATTTTGTCTAAAAAATGCTGGCACTTCTTTTCAACGCTTGATGCAATTGACTTTTTCACCTCAACTAGGCTGAAATTTGCAAGCCTATATTAACAATCTAGTCTTAAAAGCATCAAGTGACTTAATCATATCACTGACTTGCAAGAAATATTCGATAATCTCATAAAGCACTGCTTGAAACTCAATCTTGAGAAGTGTGCGTTTGGAGTCTCTTCGGGAAAATTACTTGGATTCCTAGTCTCTGTACGAGGAATTAAAGCAAATCCAAAAAAGATAAAGGCCATTGTGCAAATACACCCTCCGACCATGAAGAAAGAAGTCCAGAAACTCACAGGGTGCATGGCGGCTTTAAGTCATTTCATCGCATGACTGGGAGAAAAAGGACTACCTTTCTTCAAACTTCTAAGGAAGCACGAGGGTTTTGAGTGGTCAGAAGAGGCAAATGCTGCCTTTGAGGATGTCAAGAGGTATCTTATGAGTGCTCCTATTTTGGTTTCTCCGAAACCGGAAGAGACACTCTTAATTTATCTAGCTACCACATCACAGGCAGTGAGCTCAGTGCTGGTCGTAGAACATGAAAACGTACAATGATCGGTTTACTACGTAAGTGAAGTTTTACAGGGGCCTAAGGAGCGTTACTGTAACGTCCCAAAATTTGATTTTTCAAAAATCTTTTGAGTAGTTTACGTTCTGGAAAATTTCACCAATTTTATTTGAATTAATAAAGCTTAATCTGGAATTTTCTAAATTAAAAATATTTAATTTGACTAATATAAACATTAATTAAATAAAAACTTGTGTTATTTGGCTTTCTTGTCTTTCAAGGAATTTTTGGGTATTTTCTGAGATTTTTCTGGATTTGTTTGCTATTTATTTGACCTCCTTGATTTTTGGCCTTTTATTTTAATTCCGAAAATCAGTATTTTCTCTCTCCTGCCCACATGCTACAGTAAATCGCAACTTACTGTTCATCGTGAACCTCCAGCCGAACCGAACCAGCAGTCCAGAACGTGTACGCATGCAACTGAAAATTTCAAAATTTCATATCTTCCTCTACGGTGCATATAAAAGCGAACAGTTTGCGCTCACGCGTCCGTCTTGATCTCCTCTTCCAATCCCCTGATTTGGTTTTCTCCAAACCAATCTATTTTCGTTGCAATCTCTAAAAAAACCGAGCTCCAACCGAAGTTCTTCTCCGGTGAACTGCGCCTTCGTCCGACGTCCCCCGGCCGAACCGTCTGCGGTGTTGGCTTCGCGTCTTCGCGTTCTACGTCATGGGTCCTTCTTCGTCGCCCGAAGATCACCGGAGCACCGTTGGCCATGTCAAGCCATAGAGCCGAAACGTGTTCATCGCGTTCCTCGCTTCCTCGGTGAGTTTTTCCAAAATCCGATCGCGTCATCTTGTGCCCCTCGTCAATACCTATTTTTCGCATCTTATAGATTCAAGTTTCATCCACCGTGCGCCGAGAATCATGCGTTCTCTCGCCTCTTGTTTGTCATCCTTCTCCGGCCAATTACTTCGCAACCGTTGATCCCTTGCCTTCAACTCCACCACCGTTGAGTTCGCGTCGCCGCGTTCTACGCTGTGCTCACCTCCCTTTTTGCAGATTGTCGCCGGAAGTGTTACGTGCCGGTGAGGCCGTCGTCGTCGGCGTTCTTCGCGTCGCTGCCGTCACATGGAGCAAAATCTTGATGTCTGGACTGCGTCATCATCTCCGGCTCGTCGTTTCCTTTCCGTTTTGCCCCTTCGCCAACGCTGGTTCGCCTCCGTTCATCGACACCTTCGTGAGCAAGAATCGTCCAACCTTGCGTGTACTATTCATGGCTGTTGCTTCGTTCCTCTGTTCGTTTTCTTTCTGTTGTTCCTCATTGGTGGCCTTGTCTCTACATGGCATGGTCCCCACTTGTCATTCAATCCATCCAAGCCACACATCTAAAGATCTATTCATCTTCCTTACATGTTGATCCCACATGCCATCCTTCCAATTAAAAACCTTAATTATTTATCTCTCTTACATGCGGGTCCCGCATGTCAGTCAACCTTGGTCAAACCCTTGTTCATGAGCTTGGTCTACCGTAGACTAGCTTATCTCTGTGGACCTGGTCCATAGACCAGTGGCCCACATGTCAACCCCTAATCCTATTTTCGGGAATTAATTTAATTCTTGAAAAATTCTTTTATCTTATTGGTCCCACTTGTCACTCTCTCTACCTTATTTCTGGAATTATTTTAATTCTAGAAATCCATAAATACCAGTCGGTCCTACCTATCATACACTCATTCTTTTTCTAATATTTTTGGAATAGAATATTCTGAGAATATTCTGTAGAGCTTTTTCATCATTTCATGTGAATTCCAATCTTCCGAGAGCCATATCTTCTTCATCCGAATTCCGATTGAACCCATTCAAGTTTCTAAATTCATCTAAATTCAATATCTAGCTTCTTGTACCATTCAATTTTAATTTAGAGTTTATTTGATTTGTCTTTTTTAATTTAGTTTGTTTTGCGCTTTCTTTCTCGTTAGACACCGAAGTCCCGGAATTGTCCGAAGGAGCTGAAGATCAAGCAAGTAGAGAATTGAAGATAAACATAAGACCATCATTGCTATAGCCAGGCAAGTTATACCTTTGATCATATTGAATCCCAGTTTTCAAAATTACTTTGATTCAAATTATTGCATTTACTTTAAGTATTTATTTAAATACTTTTGGGTTTAGCTATTAATCCAATTTGTTATATCCACTTTGTCTATTGTATGTCATAATCTTTTGTCACCCTAGATTGGTTCATATTTAGTTGGTGCTATGGTATTACCAACGTGGGTTGGTTAGTACGAGTAGATTGCTTAGCCATGCAACGAGTCATCATCATCACCTAAGTTGCAATTATAAATTTGACTAAGTGATTATGGAACTATGTGATAAAACTGTGTGTACTCTGTGCTATTACTTTGTGGATGGCATATGTTGCACTTAACCAACAGGGTGGGAAAGGATTTAGATTGAGGCAAGTGGTGGATACTGTGTGATATGGTGGAAGCTGTGTGCATGGGAATGATAATCTTCGTGACTTAGTTAGAACATGGAAGTCTTGCCTTGGTCAATTAAGGACTTAACTTTGTGCGCCATTGAACTGAGCCTTACTGTACGACCACATGCCTGGTATGGGACGGGCCTAACTTAGTAGGTTATGGATTCTCGGCATTGATGTTCAGGTGGATAGATAGGCTATGTGACAGCGTGGAGGTGTGACTACTTGGTGGTTGCATCGCGGGACGGTTCGCCGCATCCCTGTCCAGCGGTGTGTGTTATACTAGTTCTATGTGAGCTGGTATAGCGGGAAAGAACATCGGGAATGTCAATGTTTGAGATGAAGTTTCTGAAAGGTTTTGTTGTGATCAGCTCTGATCCAGTTGATTGCATCTTGTGGGTAAAGTGTACAACCTCTGCAGAGTGTTAAACAATCTATTCGAATTGCCGCGTCCGCGGTCATGGACATGCTCGGGGATTTCACACGAGGGGTAGATTTTTCATAAAACTATTGGGAAGGGACGGCTGTGTGATTTACGTCATATGGCTATGTGAAAGAATTTGATTAGACTATGTGTCTTTGTGAAAACAAACGTTAAATTAATATTGTCTATTTGTTTTGAATTATGCTTTTAATCTATTATTAATATTCAATTGCAAATGTTGCATTTCTGCAAAATAACCACAGAAGCCATTTCCTTTGGAATAAGCCTGCATCTATACATTGCATTCTGTGGTATGATTTGTGAGTACAGTTGTGTACTCACGCTTGTTGTAAAACTTGCGTCCAAACCTACAGAAATGGAGTAATCGTCGGTCAACAGGGTCTACTTCAAAGATCGAGGAGAACTAGGTCGCGCACCCACCGATTGCCTGTGGGCATATGGATGGGCTTCACTGAAGTTATTCCGTTTCGTTCCGCTACAGCTTCATTGAGCTATTCGCCTTCTGAGGCATTAATTGTAAGCATTGACCTTAAGGTCTTTACTCTGATATTTATTGTTATTTGCCTATTTATTAGTCATCTTTGTCTTCGAGGAAAATGTGGCATTATTTTCAGGAGCACAAGATAATTATGCTATCTGAGTTTTCCTTAAGAGTGGTCCTCCAGAACAGGGAAGCAGAGGGACCCATGGCAAGATGATCGGTAGAACTTAGGGAGTTTGACCTCCATTTCGTGTCCCGAATGGCCATTGAATCCCAGATCTTGGCAGACTTTGTCGCCGAATGGACAAATCCTGAACCTGTTCAGGATCCCCAGTATGATTCCAACGACTAGTGGGTGATGTACTTTGACGGATCACTTACTGTAAGTGGCTCGAGGGCTAGGGTGGTCCTGGAATCTCCTACCAGAGAGACCTTAAAGTATGTTATCCGATTAAACTTTCAGGCCACTAACAACGTGGCAGAATATGAAGGTTTGCTGGCTGTCATACGAGTTGCGAAAGCGCTCTCGATTTGTCGACTACTTGTGAGAGGAGACTCTCAACTAGTCGTGAATCAGGTCAAAAAAGAATACCAGTGCTCTAACCTAACCATGTCTCGGTACTTATCGGAAGTATGAAAGCTTGAAAAGCATTTTTTCGGTTTTGAGGTACAATTCATCCCTCGAAAGGATAATTTCCTCGTATAGCTTCTTTCCGATCGCAAGTACCAAAAGGAGTCTTTTTAGAACAGCTCCAGAAGCCGTCTCTAGTCGAAACACCAGAGACACCTCCTATTGAGACGGCCTCTTTAGAATACAAGGATACCTGGATGAATCCCATCTGAGTATCTTCAGAAGGGTACAATACCCGATGATGATCTCGAGAGAGATCGCTTATCTCGAAAAGCCAAAATGTATATTTTGTTCGAAGGAGTTGTGAGGACCCCAGTTTATTTGGCTTGTAATGCTTAACCAACCACCTGGTCCTAGCATCACAAATCAAATAAAGCGATCTCGAGATATGTATACTTCCGAAAGCAAAGATACGCACCTCGTTACAAAATTAGACATCAACTCCATTCAACATAGAGTCCAAACATTACACTACAAACGGAAGATAAACAAATAGTAACAATATTACGGATATAGGCATGTGCCAAAGATACACAAATAACCGAACGACAATGAAGCAAAGTGCCATAAGATGGCTATAAACAAAGCCAATCGGTGTGCCTTCAACCCACAAGGCATCGGCGACCGACCGCCAAGTCTAGTCGCCCAAGAAGCGGCAACACGACTCACGAAGTGAGGACCACGAGGCTCACCTCCTTCCTCTGCAACAAAAACATTAAGCAAAGCACCTGAGTACAAAGATTGTCTTTGTACCCGCAAGACTGACGTGTGAACTAACAGACCTGTTCATAGACTACATGCAGGCTTATTTGGTGGAGGTCATATGTTTCATTTGCATAAAGCCAACTTTATTTGCAATAATGTAATACAGTTTTAAAGGCAAGTTTGCAATTCATTTTTAAGATTGAAATAACAGTAAAGATAATAATAACAAAAGCGAAAGATAAACAACCTAGAAGTGACTATCCCAATAGTCACCACAACAATAGCACGAATCGCATTCGCACCACCCATCAAGTTTTAATTTAAATGTTGTAGTCTAACTCTTGAAAAGCTTACCCAAGCGTGTCCATCACCTAGACGAGGCTATTCGAATAGTTTTTAACCTCGCAGGGTGTACCACTGCATCCACACTTGAGATCGCTTTAAGCCAAAGCACACTTAGAAGGTATCTTGGCACAGCTAAGTCCTACGAGACTTTTTCCAATATTATGTATTAACTACGAGCCGCTCGTATGGATAGAAACCCATACGCTTACATGGTAAAGCCGAAAAGACAACTACCCACTCAGATAAAGCTGGACAACTACCATGCTCCCACCTCCATCCCTCCTGCGACCTCCTGCGACCCGGAGCCAATACACGCCAAAGTACTAGGTCAAGAGAGGTCCCATATACTCTAGTGTGGTTAGCACGCCGAAATGCCTGGATAAAAATTCACTCACAAGATGTTCGGTCCTTAATTGACCCGGGCACCTTTCCAGTCACACCCAAAAGATCACACCAATCTTACCATTGTGCCCGCGTCCAAATCATTTTTGTTTTCATTTTTAGTTTTGCAATTAAACATAGCAGAAATGCTGAAACATAAAGTTGTAGTAAATTTTGTGTGATCAAGGTTACCGACTAAAGTCGATAACCGCCCAGTTCTACCGATACTAAGCATGTCTAAGCAGCTGAAATCGTATCTACTAAGTGACAAGAAATCATCCAGCGATCTCTAATCACAGCAAATAACCTAGGCTCAGGTAGTAGAGATCAATATTTGTCTACAGGATATGCAGCTACGGATTTAACTAATCCATTTTAACACAAATTAAGCAATGCATACATACAGCTGAAACAAAATATTAGAATTTAAAGTACTGGGATTATCATGATCAAACTGCTTGCCTGGCTGCTGTTGCTCAATATGGTGCGGAGGATCGTCCTCAGGGTTGCCGCAAATATCGAAGCCTAACGATCGAACATAACAGCAAATAAGAACGAATAACACCGACAAAACTCAAACATTCAACAACATCAAACAAGCCAAAACTCACACAAAGAGCCTAAGCATGAAATAACAGAATTTTAGAAACAGAGAACAAATCATTTTAAGTTATTAGCAATTTTCTATGAATTTTCTAAGCTAAAAACACAACAAGTCACTAGTTAATTACTTAACAAATTTTCATGAACAGAACAGATGTACAAAATCTATCCTAATAGTTAGTATCACGAAAATGAAATTTTCTGTAATTGGGTTCATTTAATTTGGACAATTATTGGAAGAGATATGCATTTTCTAATTTAGAAGATACATAAGACATCATTTTATTAGCTAACAGATTTTTGCTACAGAGACATGGGTGAAGTTAATTTTATCAAATAGCACACTTAAAATGAAAATTAATAAAGACTGGTTTCATACAATTTAGATAAAAATTGAATTAGTTATGCATTTTCTAAGTTTAAATGAATTAACAAAGGCAATGTAAAAGCATTTCGTAAATACTAAAGCACTTAATACTTCTTCTACCGACGCACGGCTAGCCCCAACATCGACAAGCGGGCCCGCGCGAAAACGCCACAGAGCGGATTGCCCGCATAAGGTGACGTCGGCGTATTCTAAGAATCGTCTTTGACATATCAAAGTGTACTTTAACATATACTCACAGAGAAATACGCTTGCCGGCGAGAAAACGCATTAATAACACTACACCACCCCAACCGACATTCCGCCCACATGACAGAGACACAAAGTGAAATGCAACGGTTGGATTAAACGATTTCTAAACGTGATTAACCAAAGAGGGCCCACCAATCAGAGACTCAGCTAGAACAGGGGTTAGCGCTAACTAAGCTTCGCGGCTCACGCAAGACGCGACGGGACGGCGGCGCGGCCGCACAGGTGATCTAGCAAACCAATGAGTTTCAAGACGAGTGAGTGGTACCTCAAGGTTCGCAAAGACCTCACGAACCCGGTGCCGGTGACGCGGAGCCCAATGGTCGACGGAGATGAGCTCACGACGGCCGGAGGCGGAGAAGAAAGTACGGTGCTCGCGGAGAAGATGCTACAGACTTCGAGCAGCTTCGAGAAGGTGCGCCACGGGATCGCGGAGACACCAGGAACGATAAGCCCACGATTTTGATGATGGAGGAGGACGGTGGCGCCCGGAATTGACACGGCGGCGCTTTACCGAGCTTGGAGAAGAAGGCGTCGCAAAGCCTCGGTGAAGCACCAAAGAGTTAAACAAGGTCACGGTTAGACTCAGTGGTCGATTGCGATCCTAAAGGACCAAAAGTCGATACTAGGAACTCACCAGAACGCAGATGAGCTTGCGGGCCGAGATCACCGGAGGCGGAGGCACGGACACGCCCCGGCGATACATCGACAATCGAGAGCTCGAGATGGGAAAAATGGAGGCGGCGAGAGAGTGGATCACGGCGGTGCGGTCTCGGGCTCGAGGGCGGCGCTAACACGGCGGCGTTGCAGCTCGGTTCTTCTCCGCCGGAAAGGAAATTTGGGCGGAGAAAACACGAGAATGGACGCGAAGGGTAGTGGATTGGCTCTGGTAGATGAGATCCCGGCGATGCTTCACGGTCGACACGAGGACAAAAAGGTGGCAATGACGAGGACGTGGCAAGCATGCACGCACGGCCGTGAGCTCCGGTGAGGTGCGAGAAGATGAGGTCGATCGCCGGCAGTGGGACCCACATGTCAGCCGACAGAGCAAAGCGGTGCGAACCGGAGGTTCTACTCGACGGAAAGATGCCGACCGTTGATCCGAGATGGACGGTCGAGATTGATGTATGCATTCGGACGGTCGGTTGCGATGCGACGTGGATCGCTCGATTTGCATCGGACGGTCACGATCGATTGGACTCACAGCGGTGCAGCTGAGGCGGTGCGACCGAGTCAAGTGGTGCGTTCGGTTTGAGTCGGACTCGGGTTCGAGCCCGACAAGCGTTGTTTTTCGATTTTTGATTTTAAAAGCTAAGAGAGTTTAGGAATTTTTAGAGATAGATCCCGAGCTCCAAAATTCCGAAATTTTTATGGTAGCTACTTGAGATAGAGAACAACACTGCATAAATTTTCCAGAACTTTTATGCACTGAAAAGTTCTACAGAAAATTCTCAAGCATGCTGACCTAGGATTTGACCAGATTTTCAACTAGTTTGACTTGGCCATTTGAAATAGCAAATAAAATCTAAAAATTGTGAAATAATTCAGGAGGTAGATAGGATGATCAAGATGATAGGAAAAATAATTTCAGAGGATGATCATAAGTTTGAAAGCTAAGAATCTGATAACAACAATTTCCAATCACAAGAATTAAATTCTAAAAATTGGAAATTGCTAGGGAAAATTGTAGAAACTTTCAAATGATTTGAAGAGACAACAAAAGTTTTTATTTCTCCTCAAAATTTTACATTTGAAATACAAACCCTAAGTTAGGGCTGTTACAGGAGTCCTCTATAAACGAGGTACTCAATGGGTACTCATGTGATGCATATTGCAGAGAGAAGAATTAAATCTCCTTCACGACATACATGGGGGTATCTGTGGAACTCATGCTTCCTACAGAACGCTAGTCGGTAAGGCCTTTCGACAAGGTTTCTACTAGCCAATAGCCCTCTACGATGCCAAAGAGCTGGTTAAGAATGTGTAGAATGCCAGTTTCATAGCAGGCAGATACACCAACCGGCTTAGGCATTACAAACAATCTCTCTATCTTGGCCTTTTGCGACCTGGGGTCTCAATATCCTAGTACGATTCCCAAAAGCTCCAGGTGGATTCAAGTTCCTTTTTGTGTCTATTGATACGTTCACAAAATGAATTGAAGCCGAACCTGTGACTGGGATAACAATGGAAGTAGCAAAACGGTTCATGATGGGATACGCGGTTTAGAGTCCCAAGTCGAATAATCACAGATAATGATAACCAAATTGTGTTATGCTTCCGTCGCCCACCCTCAAAGCAATGGGCGGTCGAAAGAGCAAATGGCCAAATAATGCAGGGAATCAAAACTCGAGTCTTCGACCAGCTTGTCAAGCACTTGGGGGCTTGGGTGCAAGAGTTACCCTCAGTATTATGGGTAGTTCGCATGACTGCTAGTCAAGCAACAGGCGAAATACCCTTTTCCTTGTTTTGTGGTTGAAGCTAAGGTCAGTACGAGTTGAAACTTTCAACAACTCCACCTAAGAACACCTTCGAGCAGATGACATCAACCTACTCGAAGAAAAGAGAAATCAAGCCTTAATTCGTTCAGCAGTCTACCAACAAACCCTGCGCAAATACTACGATTGTAAGGTCCAACCTCACAGCCATACTGTAGGTGACTTGGTATTGAAGAAGATTCAATCCCAGTCTAATCGGAACAAACTTCCCCCCAAGTGGGAAGGTCCCTACACTGTGGTCGAAGTTATGCGACCAGGTTTGGTAGGACTAGCAATGGAAGATGACCGAGTTCTCTCAAATTCTTAGAACGTTGACCAGTTACGCAAATTTTATGTGTAACCAACCATCCAGACAATAAAGTATCAGCTTCTTCCTATCTCTATTGTCTTATTTTGAGTAACGCTTCGATAATCTTTCGATCATTTTTCGAAACACCTAGTCCTTCTTTACACTGGTTGAAAGGACAGTAACATCACCTAGTTGAAGCCTTTCCTCTCTACACGTGGTCTTGTCCACTAGAAGGAACTTCCTAGCGCGACTCATTACTCACTTTTGCTGCCAATACAAAGAGCTCAGGTTCAACAAACGTGGTCTAAATATTTTCAAAGCTAACTCTAATCACCTTAGTTTGTTTCTTCATTCATTTTAAAAAATAATCTAAGTAGAGTACACTTTTGTAATTTGTTCGACTACTTCTGAAACACTTGGTTCGTTACGACTGGTCGGAGGAAGAGATGCACCTAGTCGAAGCCTCTCCTCTCTGCACGTGGTGCTGCCACTAGAAGGAACTTCTTAGCGTCGTCCTATTTCCAGCTCTCGCTACCAGGGGAAACCTATCAAGTCCACCGAAAAAAGTCAAACAAATTTTTAATGTTACTCTAGACGTTTGTCTAACTCAAGTTGCCGCTCTTGATTTGATTAATCTGGTCGGAGCCTAGTCAAAGCTTTTCCTCTCTGCACGTGGTCCTCCCCACTAGAAGGAACTTCCTAGCGTCGACTCGTTCCTACTCTTACGACCAGTGCATGATAATCAAGATCGAAAACTATAAGATAGCCAAACCTCTCTGTTTTTAGAAACCCATTACACACTATTTACTTAGTTTATCTAAATAAACTAAGCAAATAGTTGGGGGCTAGGATAAAGTTATTAATATAACTTCAATTCTTACTCTTATTTTCGTTCATTATCTTTTGAGTTACTAACTACTCGACAAGATGATTTGCAGGAAAAGAAAGATTATATATCAACAAAAACTTGTCTTTACAGGTTCCTATTACAAACTACTCTGACGAAGGAGATCCTATTTGCATCTCCTCCGTGACCTTCTTGCTGATCGACTGCATGTCTTCAATCAACCGCTTGGCTTCTGCTTTAGTGTAGTCGAAGTCGGCTTCGATTGGTTGTAGACTAAGGTTGGGGCCATGAGCTTTAAGTTTCGCCAAGGCATAACTTACTGCGCCTTCGACCGCTTCCTTTATTGAGTCAGCTTGATTGGTCTTCAGAGTAGCCACCAACTCTTACAAAGTCCCGACTTATTCCCCAATGGTACTTGTGTGAGCAGCTATCGTGTCTTCTTGAGGAGTGACCTCCTCAGCATGTAGCCCGCCGAGTACATTGTTTAAGAGAGAAATGTTGTCTTGAAGGTTGACCTTCGCCGACTTCATCTCCTCTTGGTTACGAGTCGAAGCCATCTGGAGTTGTTTTATTTTGACTGCTTGCTCTGAAAAGAGTAAAACTGGTCAGATGAAATAACCTTAAGAGGACTGAAAAACCAAACTGGTCGTAGGTAAAAGAATTGCTTACCTACTAATTGAGCATCTAGCTTCTCAATCTCTTGATCTTTGTCCTTGGAAATGCGGGAGATCTCATGAACAACCAAGGTCTTTTCATGGACCTTGGTTTGGAGCTTTCCCACTTCGACTTCTTTTTTGAAAAGGAATAGGTGTTAAAAAAAGATAAAGACCAATGTCATAAGTAGTCTTAAGTTCAAAACATACTGTTTATTTCTCCCTGCAACTATTGAGTCACAGAGTTTGCCTCCTAAAGCTTCTTTAGAAGTACCTCTTTTTCTTACCTTAGCCTTTTCATTTCGGCTTTTTCGTAGTCGAGCGAATCAGCTAGGGTGTTTTTGTCACTTTTAAACCTGCAAAGGTTAAGAGATGACATGAGCACTAGTCAAGTGATCGTCAATTCTTCTATGACCACTCCCACGGTCGTAAGACATTCTACTACTAGTACCTAGTTGTAAGTTCTTCTACGACAACCACCTGGTCATATGTTCTTCTACGACCAGTATCTAGTCATAAGCTTTTCTACGACAATTATCTGATCGTAAGCCCTCTTACGACTAGTACCTAGTTGTAAGTTTTTCTATGATAATTCCTAAGAGCAGTGCAAGTGGTAGAAACATAGACGACTACGAGTTGCTGTGACTTACCATCTCTCCACCTGCTCGCAGAGTTCCGCTTTCTCTTGTTGTAGCTTAACAAGTTGTCACTTGTATTTACCAACGGTGACAATTTGTTCTATAGCTTTCTACAAAAAGAAAGACAGTGAGAAGCGAGAAAAAACCACATATATGAATATTTGGAATCAGATACTTACATTTATGCTCATTCGAGCAAACATGGAGAATACCCTCGTGGGATCCTTCAGTTCATCGATCTCCTTAACTTGGTCCCACCACACCTTTTCGAGACGCTCGTTGTCAAAAATGCTCCCCCTGTTTGGGATGTCCATAGGGTGAGGGACTCGATCGTGAGATCTGAACAAAGAAGACCCCACAATAGAGGCAGGGCCAAAGAACTCAGAAAAGAAGTTGATGTACTCTTCTTATTCTTCTGCGGTAATGGTAGCTTCTCCTTGGGGACCAGGGGAAACGTCCTCGATGGTTTCTTTCCTGGCGTGGTGGTCAGAGGCTCGACCACCAGCTTGTCCAGTCGTCTTCGCCATCTTTGCCTCTACTTCCACAATCACCTAAGTGGCCGCAATCGCCTCAGAGGCAACCGCCACCTCAGTGGGCGTAACAGCTCCGGCTGTAGCGACCACTCCCACTGCTGTTCCCTCGACTACAGAGGAAGAGGTAGCAGGCTTCTCGATAGAGGTGTCCTTGGGGGCTAGAGGAGTCGGGCTAAGATCGCAAAAAGGGAAGCATGTCAAATTATAGAAAGCGAAAGGTAAATGTTGTTCTTACACTTTTATCTTTTCACATACCTTGGCTTACTGGATCTGATCTTGAATCCGAAAGAAACCTTCCCTAAGAAAGATTTCTTCGACTTCTTCTCTTCGACCACTTCTTCTCTTCGACCACGCCTGGTCGGAACTCTAGTTGGGGAATGGGGTCAGCCACCACCACGTTTGGTCATGTGTCTTGGACAGGAGTCACCACTCCTTGAATTTCCTACTCCCTCGGATGGCTGAGACCTATCTCAACCACTCCAAGATCATCACTTCCCTCGACCATGGGCCCTGCTCACGCAGTAGTTTCCTTCACTAAAGACATTAAGATTTTCCAGTTCTCCTTTTCTATTTGCTTGACAAAGCCATGAGAGGAAGAAACTGTGAAAGCCTTGTTGTCGTAGTAGAAGGGTACCTTGGTCTTGACTCTTGAGGGCTTTGTGCTTGAGAGATTTGGTCGCTTCGACCGCCTTTGCTTTTTTTGCTGTGGCCATGTCCGCAGCAAATTGCACAAAGGGCTTGAATGGAGCGTAGAGCTGGAGCTTATGTCACCCTTGTTGGTGACTTTCATGAGTTGACATTTTTTGGTAGGAGGAGCTTTGACTTGCTCCACCTCCGCGCTGACGACCATCAATTCGATATTTTCATTGTCTCGACGATCTTCCATGCTTACTTTCTGCAAGAGTCAGAAAAAGAAATATTACTAAGTAATCGTAAGTTATTCTACCATCATCACTAGGTTGTAAGTTCTTCTACGACCAGTACTAGTTGTATTTCTACGACTACAAGATCCTAAAGATGAAATCAGTTTCTATTTACCTTTAGGCATTCCTTCTTTTCCTCGACGGATACGATCGCTAGGATTTGAGGAGACACCACATTTAGTGGTGGAGCTTTCACGATGAGCTTGACACAGACGTCAATATACGCTGTGAAAGAGCTGTGCAGCGAATAGGACATTCAATAGACCATTCGAGACTAATCGAAGAAAGCTAGGTTGAAAGGTTACTTACCTTCCTCGTAATCCTTGGTCGAATCCTTAGTCCCCGAATACCTCCACATGGGAGGTACTCATTTCTTCGAGGACTAATGCGCGTGATGAAATCCTTCACCACGTGTGTAACATCCCAAAGTTATGTTACCAAAATAAAATAAATAAAGTTATCTTTTATCGGATTTTTCAAATGTGAAAGAGTTTCATTGCTTTATCTGAATTTCTGAAGTTTAAAAAAAATCAAAATTTAAAATTTATTTGAAGTTCTTGAAGTTTTAGTTGGATTGATCCTGAAAAATAAAAAATATTTAATTTCTAGAATTTTTTGGAAATTTAAAAGCTTCTTCCTAAATATTTTTAAAGCCAAAACAATTTATTGTATAAAATTAATAGCCAATTATAAGTTGGAACTATTTTTATTAAGTCCAAAATAAATAATAGAATTTCTATGAATTTTCTCATAATTTTTGTATTTTATTTACTAATTTCTAAAGCTTAAATGAATTATCTGTATTAAATTAATTAATAAAGAAATTCAAAAACCCAAAACCCCCTTTGGGCCAAATCTCCAGCCCGGTCCATTTTTTTTCGCGCCTCCGGCCCACTTCGGCCTGCTCCACCCGCGCCTCCCTCTCTCACGCTCTCATTGACACGCGGGGCGCGTGTCAGCCTCACAGTTCCTTCTGCGTGCTCCACTTCAGATCTTGTGGACCGTTGGATCAGGACCAACGGCCCAATCGTGGTGACATCTCCGGAGCTCCGAACGTCCCTATTGATAGGGACCGTTCGATCTAAATCGAACGGCCCACATCCACCCGCCCTCTTTCTTTGCTTGCCCACGTCGCCCCGCCTTCCCCGCACCGTTGGATGCAAATCCAACGGCCCGCCTGCGTCTTCTTCCTCGCCTCTCCTTCCTCGCGTGCCTGAGTCAACCGCCGCCATTTTCGCCCGCGCGGGAGCTCCGTCAGCGCCTCCATCTCCTCCCCATTCTTCGCGCCCGTACACGCAATGACTTCTGCTCCTCACGCCGCGCCCGTTCCCGCCCGTTGCCCCTCCATCACAACCGAGATCACCGGGAACTCGCCAACGGCCGTCGAGATCACCGCCGCACTTATCACCCCATCCCGTGTCCCTCCGCCCTATAAAAGGCACCCCGCGCGCCTCCTCCACCTCAACCCACCTCCATTCCTCCTCATTCGACCGGTTCGAGTTTTTGCGCCGCCCGCTGCGCCGAGGTTTTCTTCCGATTCCAAAGAAGACCGTCTTTGCTCCGCCTTGTCTCCGCCACCACCAAAGATCGGCGTGAACATCGCGAACTCGCGCGTGCAATCACTTACCTCGAGCCACGGAGCAGCCGCCATACGACCGAAGCCGCCGCGCTTATCTCCTCGCCGCCGGCTATCGCTGCCGCCTCAGGTGACCAAACCATACGCATTATAATCCTCATGTCCAACTCTTGCTCTCGGTACCGTCACCGGCTGTCGCCGTGCCTCCGTTCATCGGCGAGCTCACGGCCGAGAGTGCCGCCGGCCTCGTTGACGTGGCGCCACCACGTATGCGCCATCCCAGCACCCTCACCTATGTGGCAATGACGTGGCTGCCTATGTGGCACCACGTCAGCTCATACAGAGCCGCACACACCTCCCCACATGCACTGTGCTGTGCACCGGGTTCACCATGAACCCTTGTCCAGCCGTGGACCTAGTCTTTGACTAGAGGGCCCATATGTCAGTGACCGTATTGTTTTTTCCGATTAAAAATAATTCGGCCGGGAAAAAGAAAATCCCTCGCGGACGTCATCCTTGTGCAATAAATGGATTTTCCTTTAGAAAAATAATTCAGGAAAATCCAATTTCATCATTTCATGTAATTTCAATCTTCCAAAGCCCATATCTTTTGCATCCGAACTCCGATTGAGTCCATCCAAATTTCTAAATTTGTCTAAATTCAAGATCTAGCCAGCTAAACCAAAATTATTTAATTTGGAGTTCATTTGAGTTGTTATTTAAATTTAGTTTGAATTTATCTTATTTCATGATTAGATTTATCATTTGTTGGAAGAGCTTATAAGAGGATTGATTTTGACTGTATGATCATCGTGATTGTACACTTGGACTTCCTGAAGAAAGTACTTGTGAGTACTAGGTGACCTGTTAAGGAAAACAACATCACCTCGGTATCAGGTGATCTGTTAAGAAAAGCAAAATCACCTCAAGCAAGGCAAGTTATACCCTGGATCATATTGATCCCATTATTTCAAATTATTTATATTCTGTTTTAAATTATTACTGCATGCTTATTTATATCAGTAATTTAAACTCCTCCTTTAAATATATAGTTATGCCTAAACTCCTTTGTATGACCAGTTTTGATAATTGAAGCAAACATATTGTCACCATAGGTAAAACCTGGTTGATACGATAGTATGAACTAGAACATTTTGAGAAAAATCAGGCTTAGCCATGTTTATAGACCAAACATGTTTATTTTGGGGAATTTCAGCCAGAAATCAATTGTTGTTTGAATTGTATCAATGACATCGGTTAGTTATGGAAGTTTATGCCTTTGAAAAATGAAATAAATGAAAATGGTTTGGACTTGGGCATAATGGATGTTTGGTGGGTGTATGTTCATGCACGGGGTTAATCTGGTTAGAGTTAAGGCCCAGGGTTATTTTGGAAAGTTGCCCAAGTCAGTTAAGGACCGGTCTTCGAGCCACATCTTGCTATGCCACCACCGTACCACCACATGTCCTCGGTGTGGGAGTAGGACTGGCCGATTAACCGCAATGTTCCACCGTGGTCGCTCCTCACAGATGCAATGGGTAGTCATGTTACGACTTATGTTAGTCCCACCTAGCGCAAGAGGGGCCCGAACACGGAGGTCTTTATTCCAAAGGGTGGCGAAACCTTAGCGAGGGTAACTACGGTGGAATGACGCTTGTAAAGGTCTTGACACGTGCTCTAGACCGCTTACCCAAGGTAGTGAGCGGTGGCATAGATATATGCCGGACAAACTAGAGAAGTCTTGTCATATGGGTAAAGTTGTACAACCTCTGCAGAGTGTAAAACTATTCGAATAGCCGTGTCCATGGTCATGGACATGCTAGCAAAGCCACTCAAAGTTAGACTTTGATTTTGTTTGAAAATAAACTTCTTCAAAACTGGTTTATCCAGATGGGAATTGGGCAGGAAGCCATGTGATAGGAAGGTATTCTTCACCATTCATGTGTGAATGTTATCTGACTATAAAATTGAGAATTTATAAATTTTAGTTATAGAATAACTGCTTTGGAACTTAGTACAAGTATTTAAAGAAAATGTTGTTTTATGCAAATCAACCAATAAGCCATCCTTTGTTACATCCATGTATGCATGTCATTCTGTTATTTGACGGGTGTAACTTGCAAGCACGGAAGTTGTGCTCATACTTGCTTTATGCAAACAAAATTTCAGAGGAGAAGGACTTTGCTACCAGTGTGGACCTCGACGACTAGGCCGCTTCCCCAGTCGATTGCCTGTGGCAGATTAACTGGACCCTACTACATCTTCGTCTTCCACTGTGTTTATTTTATTGTGGGACTGTAAGCCTTCTTTGTAATCAACTCTGTTGGTATTTATTAATAAAATTGTGGTATGATTTTGTTACCATATTTGTGTACTGTGTGAACTAGCTACTGATCATAGGACTAGTTCAGAAATGCACAGAGGATTTGGGAGAGTTACTCCCGGGTCTGACAACGTGCCATCCGGTAAGCCCCTCTTCCTTCAAGTCCTTGATGGCTTGAATATAGGGGGTGATCTGGCCAAGGTCCTTGGGAGTCGAATCCCGGGAGGGAATCTTCTCGGCAGGATTCCCAATGAAGGAAAGGTTGTCTTCATTGGTGGTTTCCTAGTAGAACCGCCTCTTCTTCCATCCCGGGCACGACGACCGGGTGAACATCTGAATGTACTCCCTTAACTTCCCGTTGTGGAGCTTCAGACCGTAGCTTCCAGCAATTCTAGCTTGTTGGCCTATCCCATAGTAGTACAAGAAGAGCTCGTGGTCCGCTGAATCCCCAGGTAGGCCTCACACAAGTACACGAACACACTGAGCATCGTAATGGAATTGGGAGCGAGATTTACCAATACCACCCCGAAGTGCTCGAGTACAAGTGTGAGGAAGAGGTGAGCAGGCAATCGCAGGCCGCACTCGCAGTACACCTAGAAGATGGGGATCTACCCGATTTCCCTAGACGGCCAATGCTGCCCAGCAGCTTTAATCCACTTCATGAGTACCTTCTTTGGAATCTTCTCGGCCACGACCAAAGCCTTTATCTTGGCCGGGTCCATCTTCGATTCAGCCCACTGGGAAGCGGTTCTGGCCATCTTTCTCAAGGGGGAGATTTGGATCGAGAAAAATCTCGAGGGGGCATACGATCTGGTCAGCGACAAAGAAGGCGAGAGCTTGATGAACAGTTGAAGCGATTGGGGGAAGAGTAAGAACCCTAAGTCACATCATGGTAAGTTTTTATAACCGCACGCTTGAGGTAAAAGGTCGTGGAAATTCAATAGTTGCCATCGCTTTGGGAATCGCTCTAATAGACAGATTCGTGAGAGTCGACAGATTCTTAAAGCTATCTGCTTGAGAAAACGGGTCTATCTTCACACCTCAGCGAAATTACCTCCTTGACCAAGCATATTCGGTCAAATGAAATACCAAGTCGGAAAGATTTTAATTTCGATAGCCATACTACGACCACTTTGCAGTTGTAAGGTTTTCTACGACCACTTTACAGTCGTAAGATTTTCTACGACTACCTTGTAGTCGTAAGATTTCTGACAACCCTCTTGACCAAGCATTTCTGGTCAAATGAAATATTAGTCGAAGAGTATTTCCTTTGACCATCATTCTACGACCAGTTTGTAGTCGTAAGATCATCCATGATTCCTTTTTCCAAGCAAGTAAATTTCGCTTAAAGCTGGGGGGGGGGGGCTAGATGACGAGGATCTAATAATCCTCATTTAATTATTTATCTGTAGTTCTTATTATGGGTAAATATACCTTTGTATAGTTCTTGAGTATACCCCTTAATATACATAAGGGAGAAGCCAACCAGGTGGTCGTAAGTCTTTCTACGACCACCCCCCATAGTCGTAAGTCCTTCTACGACTACCATCTGATCGTAAGTTCTTCTATGATCATCTCTTGGTCGTAAGTTCTTTTACGACTAGTATCCAGGCGTAAGTTCTTATACGACTACCTCATGGTCGTAAGTTCTTCTATGACCAGGTAAGCTACGGCCACCCTATAATCAATGGAGCATACAGATGAGTGGGCCCAATTGATTAGGGGATCTTAGTAGTCAATGTGCGCTGTTATTCTCTAGAATAACTACAGGTAATGCGCCACTATCTCTGACAAGTAACTGTCAGTCAACGTGGAGGGGTTACTACTCCGGTGATTACTACCATCAATACGCCCGTTATATGAAATGATGGGGCGCCTCTTGACCTGGAGAAACGGCTACCTCTTCGGACACTATATAAAGGCTACAGTTAGATGACAAAGGTAGGGGGAATAGAGACAGGCAATCGGGAGGACAGCAAGCACTATCCATATTACAGGTCTTAGTCTTTCCCCTGATTGTAACCACTATACTCAATACAATACAAACAAAAGTAGGGTTATTATTCTCTCCGGAGAAGGCCTGAACCTGTATAAAAATCCTTGTATCGTTCTCTCTACATGATCAATTGTGAAGACCCCTAATCAAACAATCATACGTAAGATCATTCAAAACACCGACAAGATTCTAATATATAATTGATCGGTTGATGTATTCATTCATCATTTGAGACTTTGCTATTTAAGAAGGGAATTGTGTCAAGGTTTGGTAGATTGTCTTTCAATTGTGCATCAGAGATAGGTCCAGATGGACACGGACTCTCTTTTTTTTGCCCTCACTTAGTTATTTGAAACATGGGCACTAACATAACACTAACCTATGCCAATAATGTTGAGCTAGTGGATTTGATCATAAAATTTTTGTGTTGAGTTACTAGACTATACCAGGTGTCGATCTTATTTATTGTGATAACAACCTTGCTGGATCAAATCAGCTTTGAGATTTTGAATTAAACATGAATGGTATTGGACCTATTGGTACTCATATTAGATGTTGTTTGGTGGTTAACTATTGCATAGAGAAGCATTGCATAGATAGTGATACATGTTTAATATTCAACATGGACTTACTTTATATGGACTTCATTAGACCTTAGTAACATCACAAAAATGTCTGATATTCAACATTGACTTACTTAGTTACTTTATATTATTTGTTTGTTAAATGTTGCACCATTTCATCTGTGATACATTTACATTCATTTTGCAGTCATTCAAATGCAATAAAGACAAGGTAGTGCATATAAGGCCCATGAAGAGGTCCCCACTATGCAAACCTCAGCAGGACACTCGCCATTTGACTTGTAATCACTGGCTCCATAGTGCGCCCCACCTCTTATGTTCCCTTACCTGCAAGGTTTACTTGATATCTCAATTACTATTCTCAGATCATTATATAGACTGAATTATGTTTGACTAATTTCCAAGCTCTAGATTAATAACAGATACAATTTGCCATTCTACTCAAATTTAACAAACTCCGCATTATTCACATGCCTGCCACACTATAATTCATAGTAACAAAAGTGTAAGGTTTAGTTTTGAATTTTCTTTCCTTGTAACAGAGGAGGGAAGATATATCACCAGATGACTTCTCAGGACCTGAGGCCTCGCTTAGAATTGGACATTCAAAGACTCAAGCAAACACCTCACTAGTGGAAGATCAATACCGTTTGGCCAACAAAATGCTGCGTAGGCGGGCTCGCAAGCAGGCAAAACCCCAAAGGGCCCCATTTTTCTGATGTGTTACCCAAAGATCATAAATTTAGCTGTGATGGCTATGCATGAACTATTTATTTATGCTTGTGTTGTAGTGCACAACATGTCTGTTCTGTTCAGGTTGAGTAGACCTGCTCCCACCCATTGCAAGTGGGCTTTTTAATTAGTGTTGGTTCAGCAATGTTATATTGTACAATTTTTAAATGCCATGC
Organism: Ampelocalamus luodianensis; assembly: GCA_036346255.1. Classification (NCBI taxonomy): domain Eukaryota; kingdom Viridiplantae; phylum Streptophyta; class Magnoliopsida; order Poales; family Poaceae; genus Ampelocalamus; species Ampelocalamus luodianensis. Next base: position 48,820,488 of record CM070629.1, on the reverse strand, counting down.
CTAATTCAATAGTGTCAACTCAATAAAAACTGTGACTTATGAGATTTGTGGTATTCTCTTGTCTTTTCTTTAAGTGTGGTTGGTGGCACTGCTAGGACCCATATTTTCCTTGATGGCGAACAATATTGTAACACCCTCGCTATTCAGAAGCCAAAATATTACCTAAAGAATCTAGCATACAACCATAATCAAAAAAATTGAGAAAGTATTCCAAATTATGACAAAAGGAAGGAGGTCCACTCTAATAGCACAATGGCGGAAATATAGTCCAAACTATGTAAGCATGCCAAAAGGAGTGATCAAGTACCACAGGAGAAATAAACATCCATAACCAATAGGGAGTCATCAACCACATGCAACCTCATTTATTACAGTTCATCACTAAACGAATGAAAGAAAACAACCAAGTTCTATTATTGAAACTGGAATATGGTGATGTGTGTGTTTAGTGCATGTCTACTCCCTCCCAAAAGAGTTGTAACACCCCAACTCTAAAAGAGCCTAGAATGCTACTGGAAATAAACTAACCTAGCACAATCTACAAAATTTCAACAGAGTCTACTTTGTTTAATCAGCTATATCGAGAGTTCAACAATGAAACATAGCATTTATCAAAATTCTCATAAACAAGCATGATAACCAAATGAGCATACCAAGACCTGGCAATATCATTATTACAAATAAACAGTTACTCAAGCCAAAATCATCCATGGGTGATAACCAAGCAGTTTATTTATTTCTAAATTGAAGCTAAGTGGTAAACGCCTTAAGAGCGCGAGGTAGTGTGCGTGTCCAACATCTACTTCCTCCCATGCATGTCGTTCCTGCCATTGGTACCTAAAAAACACAATTAAGCAAGAGTGAGCCAAAGACTCAGCAAGTACCAACAAGGCTATAAACAATAATACAAGCATAGCATTGATAATCCACGATAACAATACACTGAACATAGCCTTTAAACTTAAGAAATGCAACCCATGCAATGCTCCTTTTGAAATTTATCTCTTTTCGCATTTTTACCGGTAATGCGGAGTATTCATCCGTCAATGAATACCCTTGCCCGTGCTCCTCCGCACAGGACTAAGAGCCTATACACCACATGTATAGGACCTTTGCCCATCATCTTAATGATGGGGACCTCTTTACTCATAGCCCACATTCCACGAATGTGGGGATTTCAAGCTCGTCATTGCATGACGGAACCTCAATTATATAAACTTGGTAACCACATAACCAAGACTCAACATGCTCAAAATATGCATATGCACCATGAAAACATCTTTCACATGTAAGAATTCAAAGCGTCCACATAAACATATAAGCACTAAAATCATGCGGAAGAATTCTTTAACCATAACTAGCAGTCATCAAGCTAAATGGTAACTCATCTCATTAACAAGTATACATGGCTAATACCAACAAGACCCATCACAATTTTCATCATACAAACATAAAGGTGCATTAGCCCGAGTACTTGCCTCAACCGTGCGAGAACGGTGGACGCTAAAAGGGCGCTGCCTCGGGTCACGCTCCCACCGAACATAAAGATATCCCAATCTAAGACCAACATACCGACCAAAAGCATAAAAACAACACAAACGAATTCGCTAACCGCCCAAGTGTTATCAAACCTCCAATTTCTAGCGATCGCTGGTGATCACTGTGAACACCAAAATCTAAAATACATAACTTTCTACTCAGGTGTCCAACTAAGATGCTCTTAGACTTTCTGAAAAGGTAATTGAATTACCTAGATAAACTTAGTTGGGGAGCCCTTTGAATTTGCCATAAACCGCCCCTACCAACACAATCTCATGAACAACAATTATCACGTCGGTCTCTCCGACAGTACACTTAAACCTCCATAACTTTGCTACGAACGTCCAAATCTTGCGTTCTTTATCTTTCTGAAAAGGTATGGCAATTACCCACATTTTGCGTTATACCTGAGATCCCCGATTCTCCTTTAAATAGCAGTTTTTAACCAGATTCCTACCGACCGCGGTAGTGATTTGCGAGCGGCGATACTAAAAATTCATAACTTCGACCGTTAATCGATTTGGGTGATCTTGGTGGCCACGAAAGCTAAGGACATAATCTAAAAATCTCTAGGAGACCAAAACTCCTAAGTCGGCCTCTAAACACAAGAAATCGCGCGCAACATTCGGGACAGAATTGAATATTGAATGCAATTAATCCGATCCAATCGATCTAATAGCAATTGCTTCTAATGACTATCACACATCGCAAGAAACCTGCTGTTACCCTTTGACGACATGTCGGACGATGACGAACAGCCCCAAGAAGATCCTCCTTCTCCTCTCTTCCTTCTCTTCTCCTTTCTTCTCCCTTCTCTTCTTTTCCCTTCTTCTTCCTCCTTGGCCGATCGCAATGGGGCTTCCTCTTCCTTTGGCCAACAAAGAATGGGGTGGAGGGAGGTAGGAGGTGCGCAAGGGGGTGGAGGGGAGGTGAGGGAAGGTGGCGGCCACAATGGGGAGGTGGGGAGTGGAGGGAGGTGCGGCTAGGGTTGGGGAGTGGCGCCCCTTTGGTCGGCCACCCCAAGAGCCCACATGGGCGGCCCAAGCCCAAGTTAGAGACAAATAGCGATTCTCCCCTCATTAACTGGTAAATTTGCGCATTTTCCATTCTGTCCCTCCCGAAAACCCATTTAATCTTCTCCCGAACAAATAATCTCTCCCAACTAGACACTTCACACAAAAACGGGGTATTACAAGAGTCATCATCAACGGTCACCTAAAACAAAACAACAAAACAAGAGTGAGTCCGGGACTTAGCAAGTACAGCGAATAATAGAACATACAACAAATAAGAATAAGCCAACGGTATTGAAGAATAAGAACATGACACTGAAGGATTATCTGAAAGAATGTAATGAAATGCATGGATGCCATGAATCGATTGATCGCACCGCTATACCAAGATAGCTAGTGACACGCCCGTCAGTGTTCACTTAATCCCGTATTTATCAAAATACGGGGATCCAAAAATCCCGTATGAAGAACGTTTCATACGGATGTCCAAAACTGGCTACATTGCAATGGTGGGTCTCACATGCCCATACTGGAATTGATTGGACTTTAATTTCCACTCCCGTGGACGGAACATGAACATGGATGCATGAATGAACTTATGAATATCAATTAGCTTTATCTCCAAACACGTGAATTTCACATAAGAATGGAACATAGACATTGAAGCTTCTCACATATCAAATTACAACACAATACTAATCATCGAGCATCCAGTATTTACAAATCACATAAAAGTCAATGTACTTGCCTTTAGCGTTGCGATGCGTTAGGAGGCAACGACGATGCCGCTAACCTCGGCGCCTCACCCCCTACACCATTAAGTTACTCAATAAGAACCAAGACATCATGACACTACTCGTAACGCTCCTAACTCATACCCCAACCCCAACGTTTAATTGTACACATTGCTCAAATTAACTACATTCTAGCAGGAAACCATAACGGACAACAGCAATAAAAGTAATATAACTTTTGCTCTGAAACTCGAAAAAAGGTGAACTAAGGCTTGTTTGAAAGGTAACGAATTTATATACAACAACTTAGTTGGTGGAAAACCCTAATTTGGTACGTACCTAACCCCAAACGACCGACAAACACTTTCTATCAGAACTACCGATAATTTTTTGGATAGCAGCACGATTAATGCCATAACTTCTAATTGGCTAAACCAAACTTAGCGTTATTTATCAATATTGAAAGCTAAGACCAATTCCTACAATAATCTAGTTGGATGAAATCCCTGAATTTGCCATTAACTTAGTCATATTTTAAAAGACAACTTGACAGTTCATTCTCGTCAGGATTCTGAACAGCAGAGACAAAAACTATAATAACTTTTGAACCGTATGTCGGAATTAAGAGATCTTTACGTCCACTGAAAGCTAAGAACGAACCCCACATAACTCTAGTAGATGGAATCCTCTAATTCGGAAACTAAGAGTGCGAAATTTGCCACGCAACAATCTGGACAAAACTGACTTTCTAATCGCAGCAATTCGATCCAATCAACCTTTTTGAATTCGCATCTGAAACAACCTAAACAGCGAGAGGAATCAATCGTTACCCTTGTAGAACCACCGGAGATCACTGATCAAATCCCACGAAGAAGTCCTCCTTCAACCCTCTCTTCCTTCCTCTTCTTCTTCTTCTTCCCACGGCAGGCCACAAGCAGCAGGGAAGATAGCGCTGGGGAGAGGAGGAGCAGCAGGCGGCGAAGGTACTGTAGCACTACACTACTGTAGCACGGTGGCTACTGTAGCATATGGGGCTAGGGTTTGGTCCCCTCCCTTGCCTTCTATTGGGCTGCTGGCCCACTCATGGGCCTTGGGCCACTATGGCTAGCTTCCCTCGTCTCGAATATGGGTTGGCGGCCCATACTTCTCCTAAAATTCTAAATTTTAACTTAATTTCTCTCTAATCTTTACAACATTCGATATTGAATAATCGGGTATTACATTCTACCCCCCTTAAACAGGATTCGACCCGAATCCTCACACCGACCTACACGAAAGGTCAGCTGCAACTAAAAATTAATAACAGGTAACATGTACTCGATAAGAACAAATCTGAAGACTGCTCGCGCATGCGAGTCTCCAGCTCCCAAGTGGCCTCTTTCTCGGACTGAGGACACCACAACATCTTGACGCAAATCGACGTCTGCCTTAACACTCGTCCCAACACTTCCAGGTACACTCATCGGACGAGGCTCGAAGGTAAGATCGTACTCGATGGTCAAAAACGTTAACGAAAACTCAAACTCCGGATCTCCCAGGTACTCATTTGGCACCAGAGCGTACCAAATGTTGAGTACACCGCGTATGGACCCGAGACGGTCCCAACGATATGCCCACTTTCGAATTCCTACAGCTATCGAAGACAAACCAGAATACCTTGGGCTAACCTCCCCTTTGGTACCAAACCACCACAATAAGCGCATAGCAAACAGAACTCTTGTTCTACCTCTTAATCGAACTCTTCACCGAACAAGGATTACTCCCTTTAATGAGGGACACACAACAGAACTCGCTCTGAACAACTCTGTTACAAACAGAGTCAACTGAAATTAAGGATTCTCGTCGCAACCACACATTGCCAACTCGGTACTAAAAGAGTCAAACCCAGAATCGAAAATTCATCACAAAACCTTTCCACCTTCAAATTAGAAAATTTGCAAATAAACACCACGTCTGCCAAAGAAGAAATCACTGGAATATCCAATTCAATCATTTCTTTTATTCTTTCTGAACTGATAAGAACCACACATGCCAACATGAAGCCAAGCTCAATTTGCGAAAGACATCCGTCATAAACACATAGCTCAAACAAGAATCAAGAGAGCGTTTCAGTACTCGAGGAAATATTCTTTTCTCAATTTCTCTTTTAGAAATAAAATTTATCTCAACTTTTTGGGCTCCCGATTCATCGCATAACACACTAATCCATCTCTCTTAACTTGGCATTCTCAACGCTATGCTCAAACTGAAATACATCATCCACACCTCTGTAGGGAGGTTCTATCGACCCCACAGAAACAATACTCTAGTCAACTCCTCTACCGACAGAATTATTTTGATAGATGACTTCTGATGCATACCGAAATAGATCTTTACACGTAATCACGTTACCTCAATCCTTTAAGAATGAACAACTCATAATTCACTTTCACATATTCTCATGTATTTCATCAAAAGACTTCTATCAATGATCATCCCACTATTCGAAATTCACCCTTATACTACTTCTACACATTATCATTGGACGATCAAAGTTCTAGCATAATAATGTAAAGCCCAAATTTAATCTCCAAGACTCTTACAACGAACTTCTCATATAAAAGATAGGGAAATCCTTAGATTAAATCCCTAAAATTCCACAATTCCAACATACTCATTTATCAACATCATCATGGAAATATTTTCTTGACCAGTTTACCTTTACAAAGATTATAACTCTCAGAAGGTTACTCAATAAAGCCAAATTATTCTTGACATTAACTCAACATTTTTCATTATCCCATTAATTGATATGACGATTCGATTACTTGGTAATTCCACTCCCATTAAACCACATCATCAAGAATAACTGTGAGGACCCGGAATATTTAACTAGTAACACTTAACCTCCAATTGGTTCTAGCATCACTAATTAAACATTCTAAGCCTCGATGGGCATATGCTTCCCAGAATTGCAGCATATGCACATCATCACAAAATCACACATCATTTCCATACACATACATCACTAAGTTCAACCACGACATACATAAAGTAAAGTTATTACAAAAGAGAGCCGACCGGCCAAATAGAACAATATACAAAAATGACAATGAAGCAAAAGGTGCCATAAGATGGCTAGAACAAAAGTCGCATCGTTAGCCATACACCCACAAGGCAACCGAGGGCCGCAAGCTAGTCGCCCCTAGCTACCACAACACAGCTCACAAAAGTGAGGCCCTCGTGCTCACCTTCTTCCTCTGCAACAAAACAATTAAGCATAGCAACCGAGTACATGATTGTCTTTGTACCATAAGATCGACGTGTGGAATAGCGGACTATTCATAAACTACATGCAAGCTTATTTAGGTGGAGGTTGTATGTCTCATTTGCATGAAGCCAACTTTATTTGCAATAATGTAATACATTTTAAAAGCAAGTTTGCAAATCTGTTTTGTTATCAAAGTAACAGTAAGTAAAGATACAATACAAGTAACCACTGGAAGTGACTATCCCAATAGCCACCACAACATAGCACTAATCCCCGATTGCACTCACCCATCAAGTTTTAATTTAAAGGTTGTAGTCTAACTCTTGAAAGACCTTGCAAGCGTGTCC